>JAYKKI010000002.1:57675000-59030000 GCA_039881145.1 Druceiella hillmani
CATTAAATTACAAGTTGTTTACATGTTGTTATTGATATTACATAGAATTACATATTGTTATTGAAAACTAATTAAATATATTTTACCGTGTATTTATTTACTAGAAATGGTATGTATTAAAAATTGTCTTGTTCCTTCCCAACAACTAATTATTCCGAATCACTTATTTACTACTGAAGTATTGATGTTAGAAAGAAAGCTAATTTTAATCGTCGATGCCATTCAGAATCTTTCATGAGCTGAATGTTTTTTTTTATATTAAATTAAAATATTGACAATAATTAATTAAATAATAGGATCACATTTTAGTAAATGGGGAGTTGAATGTCATGTTCGGTCCTAAAATCCCTAAAATTTGAAGATAGTCTTTATAGTAATGAAAATAATGAAAAAAAAATACTTATAATACTGCTTAGCCGTCAAACATAATTAAGTTTTAAGTACTTTTAACATACGTGCATTAACTCTCATCTAAATCAATTTTGCTGTAGATCGTGTAACCACTCTTATGTTTTGATATTTTAGCGAGAGAAACTACAAAACACAAAAAATAAAATAAGAGAGAAAAAATGTATTTTGGTTATTCCCTTTTCATTCTCTTAGATTGATCCCTTTTCGTTATTAATACAAACACACACACGAACGTTCGGCTCATATACCTTTTACACAACATAGATTAAAGTTTCAAGAACACACTCCGCACAATTTTCATTTCAAAACTTTCTCAAAAATAGGCCCACCGAAATTCATTCTTTATATCTTCGAAGTTCGAAATTTTTAGAACATAACATATGCTATTTTAATTAAAATACATTGAATAGTTAGACCTATGAGATATCCTTTAGCAAGAAGGATGTGACGTAAGGGTTTGAATTGTAAGTGCAGGGATGAGAAAGGTGGGGTATGCGAGAAATTCACGAGTTTCCAAGATTTGTACAACATTCTATAAAACTCTAAACTTTATAAGAAAAAAGTGGTATATTCTTCGTAACGATTCCGTAAATTCGTCTCACGTTTTGGTTGCCCACTTTCACCTAAACACAGCCATCGCTAACAGAACTCTCTTAGTTTCAATGGGAGATCATTGGCTATCCACCAACAAACCGCAAGTGAAAGGCGGTAGGGTGGCGAAAACTACGCGGTAACGAACGGCTACTAAACTTACATACACATACACACACACACACACACATATACATATGTTTATATATATATATATATATATATATATATATATATATATATATATATATATATATATATATAACACACAATCACATACATCAAACACATATTAATCACAATAAATAAGCACATATATGTAATACAACAAGATAAAAATAATAAAAAGAGAAATAGTTAACGTTTTCTTCCCCCATAAAAAACTTCAAAGTGCGCTGATGTTCGATTCCACTAGTAAAATTTGATGACCACATCAAATATAAAGTGAATGTCCCATTAAAAATCAATATTAAATCCGCGTTGTAAAATATTTATTGACAATATTATAAAAAAAAATGGCAAGTAGCAAGTAGTAAATTTTGTATCGTCAAAAGTTGGTTGACAAGTGACCCTACGTCGCCTACTAGACAATACCTAATAGCGAGCTGTATTTATCTTCGACTCGATTAAGTAAGTCTTTGATTTTAATCATTCTTATTTTTAAAAAAAAACAATAAAGTCCAAATTGTATTATAGAAATTTCAAAAAACTGCTCCCAGTAATTCTAGGAAAATTTGAGTAAATCATTGAAAATACAATAAAAGATACACCTACAGACGACACAGAAATGGTTACCTTGTTGGCTTGTTGTTTGCTAACATCGTGCGAGTACTATAATAAACATCATGTAGGTGCGCCGTGAAAACTAAAACTGACCACCGAAACGCAATACCATAGCGGCTTCGGAGGTTACGTCTTTTGAGATAACTATAACTATATATGAAACTTTTGTTAATAAAAATAAGCGTCCCATTGAAGAATATATACGATGTTATAAGAAACAGATCTTATTTAGTGCCTAGTTCACTCAATCTGCTTTTAGTGCCCAGTTCACTAAATTTTCTAAATATCAATTCATATATTAAAACTTCATATCTCGTCAATGAACTTCCTAATCCACCAAAAAATGTTCAACACGTTCAGAATCAATTACAAATTTTCAATGTCAATGAACAAACTAAAATATAAAAAGTAATGGTTTAGTATAGTAATGTGACAATGGGGCTATTAATGTAATATTAGTAGATAGAAAGCCTCATCCTCTTACGTGTTACGGAACATACTAACCAAATTTATGCTCTGCGGGTATGGACGTACGGAAAAATTATGGTACTCGAACTCTTTATTAATAAAATCAAATGGTTTTTTTTCAGTTTAGTTTATCATGCGTGATAGATTTTCTCCTACTCACTTTAAATTTATATGGTTACTCCTCGATGAAGGAAGTAGTAGGTGTTGAAGGAGTAGGTGTTGTTTAAATTGATAAAAAAATTGTTTCCAACAATATTTTTGCGCAAAAATTAATTCGATATCACTTAAAAGGAATTATATTACGTTTATTATGTTAATGTTATAAATATCCTTTTGAAAATTTGTTGTATTTTATATAATACCAAACTGCATATCCAAAAAAGTTGCAGATGAGCCATGGTGCGATTTTTTTTCTAATTAATGTATTATGCATAAAACATTCCCAAAATTTGGTAAAAATGTTCACAAAACTTGATACAATTTTAAGCCTCAAGATTATTCTCTAATTTAAAAGCCTGATGCAATCAATGATCAATCCTTTCAACTGAAACGTTTCCGATTTCCAATATAATAACCTTCATAATGTCTAATAAAAAATATCACGGACATACTAAAATAAGGCAATTTAATTTTGCACATAATAATTTTCACATTGTTTGCTCAAAGATATCAAGGCGTCATAATATTAATTTCTAGTGCCCCAAGCTCAAGTGTATTTGAAATATAAATCTACCGAACATTTCGAAATTTCTTCCATTTTCTGAGAATAAATTTGCGATACGACCGAACTCATGTAGCGATGCTACTTTTTGAGTAAGCTAGTATTCGTGGTGCAACGTTGCGAATATGATATTATTTTCATAGTTTTAATGTCAGCATATATGGAAGTAAACATATACTTTATGTTTTGTACTGAAAAATTATTACGTAAGTAATTTTTATGATTAAAATGAGTGTAAAGAAATATTTTTTCATCTTTCATTAGAAAAGATGATAGGATGAAATTTAAAAAAAAATTTAAAAGTTGTTAAATTCGTATTAACTAATACATTCACTTATTTTTAATACTAAAACTTAAAATTGAGAAGTAATTAATATCTGGATAAATTTTAACAAGTAGTAATTAAAACAATGGACAAAGTAATTTATATTAAATTATATTAAAACCTAAACACCATAGATTTTTGAATTAGAATTTACATTATTTGGACAAAATATAAAGACTCCTAGCTCAGAAATTTCCATCAACTTAGAAAATTAATGCGAAAACTCTTTCACAATTTGATCAATAACTAAATAAATTGATAACATAAAAAAAATTAGTGAATGCAGATTTCATCGACTCGTATTATATGAACAAAAACATCTTATTCGATGAAAAAGGTTTCTTATAGGGTATATTAGATAGTATGGGTTTGTCTGTTTTTATTAATAAAGAAGCAACTAAGGAGATACGAAAATAGCATCAGTCAGTTTTAAATTTACAACCATTAAGGTTATAGTCTGATAAAAAAAGGGAATCTGTCCTGGCTCCGATGCGCTTTCAATGACTTTTTGTGGCTACCAACGACACTATTGACTCCTGTCAATAATGGCACCTGTCGGTTGAACGATTAAATGATTACAATTTTGAAATATATGTTAAAGTTATGTAACTATTGAAAGGTTTGACCGATTTCATAAAAAAAAAGTATGTATGGCTCTTATGTATTATATATTTCCTATATATATATATATATATATATATATATATATATATATATATATATATATATATATATATATTTATATATATACATATATATATATATATATATATATATATATATACACACACATATATATGGCTCTTTGTAATAACGGAAAAAAAATATTTTGTCATTTTATTTTATAACACATATGATCCTGCTGTTATTACGAATTATTTTATAAATGTTCAAATACAAAATAAATAATAATTTAAAATGTACTAGAAACGAAATTTTTTACTTTTTTAATTACCGTTTTTAATTTTTCAAATATTTAATTCATTTTAAAAAAAATTATTACATATCTTAATTTTTTTTTAAATAAATGATTAAAATAAATTTTTACATAAAAACAATGGTTACCTTTTTTAACATGAAACATTTACAAAAGTATATGCTGTAAATACGTTCCAAAACACAGGCCCCTAAAAATTTTTACAAAAAGGAATTCAAAATTCTCTTAGGACTAGACCGTATGTAAAAAGGAAATAAAAAAAAAATAAAAAATTATTACAAGTTCTTACCTTATCATTCTACACCATTAAAATTAAAATGTACATAAAAATTGTATTAGACAAATGTAAAACATAAATTAGTTTTATTAAAATCATTCAAACCCTTCAGAAATTATGAATCTTCAATGTTTATTCATCCAAAATGTCACATAAAAATGTTTCAAATAAATATGCAAAATGTTTACTATTCAGTATTGCAGCCGAAGAACGCAATATAAAAAGTAACATTGGGGAGAGTTAAAGGTCATTGGTAATTACCATAAAAAGTATTCGAGGCCGATCCGGACAGGGTTAGAGTTATCCACATTCTCCGACTGTGGTTTTTATTCAACAAATTGCGACATTACACGGTTCACTTTGCCTTTCAGTATAGAAGAAATAACCAAATTTATTCTAGTAAATTTAAAAATATATAATTCAAAGTGATTGTGCAGTCGCATGAAAGGAATAAAACGGGTTCAATATTCTTAAATTTCCCCTTCATCATTGAATGCATTTGTACTGGAAGCGAATATCTTACCATACTGGAATATAATGTAGCGTCTATGTAAGACATATGACTTTGTTTTTGGAATATTTTGAAGAATACTCACGGCCGTGGAATTTTTAAATGGAGAGTTATAATAACTGAAATAGCGCACAGCCACAATGAAATCATAAATATAAGCCCTAAATGTCATCGGTGTGAAATAACAAGACATTCAATTAAGAATGGACAGAATCCGTGTTTTTATATATGTGGGTTAACTTAAAAAAAACGCTAGAATAAAAGTGACTGACCAAATGATGATGTCTATGAATCAAAATTGTTCTGACTTAAACGAGGAGCTGAATTTTTTAAATTTTACATAACATATACAGAGTAAAGTAAAGTAAAGAAGAAAGAACTTTGAAGAAGAAAGTAAAGAAGTACTCTCTGTACTTCATGTTTCGTAAGTATCTAATATTAAAATGTAAAAGTTATTATTTATATAACCTGAACAACTGTTTATCTGACCACAATGAAGCTGGTTGCTATTCGGCTATATGTAATAAATGAAAGTAAAAGTTTCGTTCTTTGCAGTCAAACCTAAGGTAAAATGAAGGACAGAAAGAGAGAACATAACATATACATTTGTAATTAAATATATTTCTTATCATTATTCATTGCAGGGTAAGATTGAATATTTTGCACTCGGCGGGAAATTTCACTGTGATTTCCTAACCTAGAATACACTTGTTGTTCTTCTCCTGGAATACTGTATCTTTCCTAATATTCTGTTTCAAGCGATATTGTACATAATTTAGATTCATGTGTCTAAGTCAATTCCATAGAATGCATATTTTCACTAATATTTAAATATTTACCATAGCCAGTATCAGTCATCAGTTTTCGTAGATTCAAATTTTGACACTAATGCGACTAAATATTTTCAACAACACTTTGATCGATAGCCGGCAGTTAAATATTTTTTTCTTTTTCTCTAAATTATCTTCGTATATTATATGGTTTCATAATATTTGCTTATACTTGTTTCTAATATATCAAAGAGGAAGGTGTATTGTTCTGTTTTCCTTATAAACTTTATATTTGTTTCTTAGGAAACGCATGAATGCACTTTCCTCTTGGATATTTAGAAAATTCCATTCAATGTTTATGTTTCAAACAAAGATGCATTATTTAACCCTTCCACTAATTCTTTAACTATATAAATTAAATTTTAAGTTGAATTTACTACAGCAAATAAAATATTTCTGTAAATTTTCCTCAAAACTCAGAAACACTGTGCGATGGGCATCGCAGGTTTATCAAATTTCCCATCCATAGCTTCGAAGTAGTTTGGAAAGTTCACATACATTATTTTTTGGTATCAGTTTAATTTTAAGGAACTTAAAAAATATATAATTTCACTATCAGAGGATCTTAGAACGGCAATTCTACGTGGGAGAAAATGATAAACCTAATTGAAGTAGGACAGGACACTCCCCGAGATGAATGTAGGAGGGAACATCAGAAAATAAATAATTTACAGTAATATCGTATTGTCTCTACTCACTAAACTACATTATGTAACAAATATCATATCAAAACTTTTCACTGATTTATCAAATCAGAGAAAAATTTCGTTATCTATTGTCGTCTATGCTGGTAATTCGTCAACAATATTATCGTACTGATCTAGCTATTGCAACATCTTCGGAAAATAACAGCATATCACTCACAAAATGCTAAATTTCTGTCACAATCGCAATTTTAATAAAACTAAGTGTGTTTCATTAAAAAAGCATTAATTCAACTCAAATTTACCTAAATTACCTATTCACAAATCAATGTTTATTAGCTCTGACATGCGCACCGTTATACACTACAGTTCTTTGTCCGGACTATTATCACATCCTAATGTAGTTTTTAAAATTATAATCAAATCTCTAGTTGGACAGATTTTACTATAGTGATTTTTTAAATGTTTTTCTTTTTAAAATAGGAAAAATCATCTTAAAATTTCAAACAATAATAGAAGCTAAGAGTAAACAAAAAATCGCTCATTGTATGCTTTCTACATGGCTGCTCTACTTCTATACCAAATTTCGTGTGATTTAGTGAAATAGTTTTCAAACAAAAGTTATTTATGCGATTGGAGGAGATCTTCCTGTCTCTCTACCTTTCTCCCTCTCTCTCTCTCTCTTTCACTCTCTCTCTCTCTCTCTTCTCATTCTGAACTTCTTATAAAAGCTTTGCTTCCCTTTCATCTTATGGTAGTTCAAACTGGACTGCCGAGCTGAGCTGCAAGGTTGAACTATAGGCAGAGTTGCTGGTCTGCTAGGTTGGGGTGCTAAGCTGAATTGGTTATGTGGCTTGCTAGACTAGATTGGAAGGTTGGCTATGGGCTAAACTGTAAGCCTACTAGGCTAGGCTGTGTCGCTAATCTGGGTTGCAAGGCTGGGCTAGTAGACTGGATTTCTAGGGTAGGATGCAAGTCTGGGCTACGATGCTGAGCTGCTACGCCAAGCTTCTAGGCTGGGCTTCCAGGCTAGGCTACTAGGCTGGACTGCTAAGTTGCGTTGCTAGGCTAGGTTGCTAGGTAGACTGGACTGCTAGGTTGCTAGATTGGGTTACCAGACTGCGTTGATTGGCTGTTCTGCTAGATTAAGCTACTAGATCAGACTACTTTGAAAGGCTAACTCTTTTTGGTTCTATTTAAATTTTTTTACTGTTTTCGGTTATATTATTGAATTCTAAATGTGTTTTTGACTTTAGAGTAAGTGTAATTATTGAGAAATTATATCATGGGAAAGCATTATATACGTATGATGTTGCTCTTTAAATAAGTTTATTGCATTGCGAAATTATTCACACATACGTATTTACAAGGATCTTATATAATGTATTAGTATTTTCCGACAATTTTCGGGAAAATAAAAAAAAAATTCGTCAATTTATTTGAGAATAATTACTCATTGTAGAAATCATTAAGTGTTCTATTTACATAAGTACGTAATTAGCTCTCCATGCTTTAATCTGTTACCGATAAAGACTCAAATGACAAAAACAAAATATAATATTTTCATCTTAAATTTCTAACTGGAATGTGAAAATAATTTATGGTATAAATAATGAGACATTGTACATTATAAATTACACTATGTATTAAAGAGAGAATGAACATTTTAATTTTAAGAATAATCAACGGGGCTGTAAATTATAACAAGTTATAGATAAATATATACTTCATAATACTATTATTTTTTTAAATTGTTTTATAATTTTTTATATTTGAAGTTTTAAATTATACTAAAAGAGTGATTTTATATAAGTAACATATATGTGCTCGTATTCGGTTACGTTTTGTATTTTACACTTTATAATAAATATTAATTCGTGAGAAAAAATTATAAACCATATTTTTTGTGTTGTCTACATTTTTTAATAATTTTTGATTCATAGCTTCTATGCTAAAATATTTTACTTACTAATCCTTTTGAAGCAATCGTTGTACAATCGAAAGCATTAATTACTTTGTTAGACACTTTTTAACTATAATGTACTTTCAGTTTATTGCACGTGTTTTTTATGGAAATTATTATGCTTCTTTTTTATTCTTTCATAAAATAAACCATAGAATCACGCGAGGTTAAAAAAGGACGAAAACATTAATTTGTTATACTTAATTTTTTCCACCAACGCGATAACATCAGCATCTCTACATTTTGAGGTTTGGCAGGGTTTTTTTAGGTCACTACCATTCAATTAATTTACAAAAATAGAGATTTAATAAAATGACAAACCAAATTATCTTTTTTAAACGAGTGTGTGAAAAGATGAGTTCTATATTCGGAATTCGTGTATGCAACTGTGTTACATTTTTTTAGGGTTCCGTATCTCAAAAGGAAAAACGGAAAACTCCTAAGTCACTCACGTGTTTATTCGTGCCTTTGTTCTCAGAAACGGCTATACGTATAAACTCGAAATTTGGCACACTGATAAACTATATAATCTCGCAAATATTTCAATAACTGGAATTCCAAAATATTAATTTAGAAATTTTAGGGACGCCAAATTAGATACTTAATTTTTTTTTAATGCCGCATATATTACGGGGTACTATTTAACAGGGCTGGTAACGAGAATTTCAAAACTATTTTTTTTTACCTTATGGATTATAATTTTTTAGATACACTGAAAAACATAAAAATATATATGTTCACTGCCAACGTTATTTCCGAAACTACTTCATTAAAAATTATCAAAAAATATAGCTTTTGAAAACCTATGCATAGGTTGTAAGGAAAATATAACGATAATTGGAGATGTCTCGACTTTTTAAATATGCACCCTGCTTTTGTACCTATGAAAGACGTTTCCACGTTTTCCACGTAAATCCGATTTTCTCAGGAAACATGCGACGTAAAAACTTAAATTCTTACACAGTAATAAGCCTCTTTAACCCACATATATTTTTTTTAATGATTAACATTTAAGAATTATAGAGGGGGTAAATTAAGGTGACTGATATTGTTTAATTTTATACATTATATATTTTATATATTAGAGTTTTTATAAGTGTATAATATATTTTTTATTCCCTTATAGCGGCAAAGTGGGTCGGCCGCTTTTAATTCATGAAGTAACATTAATTTTGGTCCTGGATAACAGAGGTTACATAACGTTGAATCAATATATATATATATATATATATATATATATATATATATATATATTAGGGTGTCCCTTATTTTTCAAAGTTTTTATTTTGTAACGCATACTTTCTATTTTTTTTCATTTGGTCATAAAACACTCGAAAATAAATATTTATCTTATTTGAAGCACCGCAACTCGTGCCGAGTTGAACGCGAAACATGTTCAAGTAACGCGGATGACCGGCGCGTACTCGCTCTTGTAGTCATTTGTTTCCGAGTTTTCACCGGCGTATCGCTTAATTAACGTGCATAATAGTTTATTTTCAAGATGTCAGTGGAACTTAGAAGTAATACGAAAAATATTTTCTTGGTTGGTGAGATAAATCACCAAATAACGGGTGCAAAGTTGCCGTCTAATCGTCAAGCTCTCTCAGTTCTGTTTTTTAATATTCGCGAGGTAAAATTGATTGTTAATGAAAGTGCAAATCTTGTGATTCGGTGAGTGCATCATATTTTGGGAAAAAGCTAGAATACCTACCAGAGCTGTACCTAATTGTGTGAAAAAACTTGTGGATCTTTACCATGTTTCGAGAGAGCTACAAAAAAACTGTAAAAAACACAGGACGTTTATAAGCACCGCGAGGAAAAGTTCCAAAAAGATTTAGATAATTTATTTGTTATCGCGCATGCCGATGCTCTACAAAGAATCAAAATAGAGGAAGACAAAATATTTTTAAAAAAACAAAGAGAGCCAGGGCGTTCGGGTTGCTTAGTGGGTGTTGATAAAAAGTTAGTTGAGAAAGAAGAAAGAGTAAGGCAGAGAAAACTAGGAGAAGAGGAAAAAAGACTAAAGCATTTGACTGATATGAATTTATTGACTTCAGACACCTCTATCCCACCTCAAGACCTTCACGAACAGTCTACCAGTTCTGACGAAAGTTTGGAAGAAAATTTACCTTCCTCCTCGCAATCGCAATCCGTGACTTCGCTATCTGCTACAAAAAGAGGAAGGACGTGTTTTATTACCCTTAAACTAGTTGCAGCTTTATATAGATGTCAACTAAGTGTAAGGGATTCTGTTTACATACTTCAGGCTGTTGTAGAAGCACTTGGTCTCAGTTGTGAAGACTTTCCTATCAACAAGTCTTCTATTCAACGAATTCGGACCCAAATGAGAAATGAGAGAGCAGAATCGATAAAAACTGATTTTCAGAACAAAGTGCCTGAAATTTTAACTATTCATTGGGATGGAAAGCTATTGCTCGGTATAAATATGACAGGTTCAAAAGAAGAACGCCTGCCAATTCTCATTTCGTTCGGAGAAAAAGACCATCTTCTAGCAGTACCAAATCTCGATAGTTCTACTGGCAAAGATCAAGTTGAAGCTGTTTTAAATGCCCTTTCTGATTGGGATCTCAATGACAAGGTACATATTATGTGCTGCGACACAACGGCTTCTAATTACTTTTCGCTTAAATGGGGCTTGTGTGCTATTTAGCAAAAATTAGAAAGGGAATTGTTACTGTTTGCTTGCCGCCATCATATGTATGAACTAGTACTGAAATGTGTGTTTGAATCAAAGATCCATCAAGTTACTGGCAGTCCCGATATCCCATTATTTAAAAAAATTAGAGACAATTGGAAGAACGTTAATGCAACTGCTACCGAAACTTTGTGAAACGATGATTAACGAACTTATTAATTATTATAAAAAAGAACTACTGAAATCGATTATACGTGACGATTATCGGGAGTTGATTGAACTGTGTATAGTGGTTTTGGGGGGAGATAATGTAAAGAAATTTAAAATCAGACCACCCGGCGCCATGCATCACGCAAGATGGATGGTAAGAGCTATTTACTCTTTAAAGATATGCTTGCTGCAATCACAGTTTAAAATGAGTACTAAGGACAAACGAGCACTGCAAGATATTTACTTATTTATTGCAATGGCTTATGTAAAGCCCTGGCTTGAGTGCAATTTGGCGGTAAAAGCCCCGAATCAAGATTTATGTTTCTTAAAAAACATTGAAAAACTACGAAACAAAAGCTAAGCAAAGCAGCTCTGACCAAGTTCAGCCAATACTTGTGGTATTTATCAGAAGAAATTTTCATTATTTGATGATGAAGTTGATACACAAACCAAAGCTGATATCGTATCGAATTTACAAAGGGAAAGTTTGTATGATTTTGGGGAGAAATATATTCCATCGAAGGAAGAAATATCTGCTTCTTTGTACGGTGAGTTGAATAAGTGTTTTTTTTTCATTTTATCATTAGAAAATGTGATAATTTTGTTAATATATTTCTCTTATTGTTTCAGGAAAACGTTTGAGTGATTTCGTGACCATCAAGAGCACAAATTTATAATCGCGGTTAAAAATTGATAACGCTTCTTCATGGGAACAAATCCCTTCCTTTCAGGAAGCTAAAAAAAAGTTATGCACTTGAAGGCAGTCAATGATACAGCAGAGAGAGGCGTGAAGCTCATGCAAGATTTTCATGGATTAATAACTGCTGCAGAAGAACAAAAACAGTTCTTGTTACGTTGTGTACAAGAACACAGAAAGTTGTACCCAGATTGCAAGAAAGATACTTTAAAAAAAAAGTATCCTGAATTATATATCTTTTTCAATTTTATAAATAAATACATAACCTAAATTAATCTTCTTCAGCACTGTTTTCCACTGTTTTCTATTATAAAATATGTATTTTGATCATAATATAGCTTACATGCAACTATGTCTTCTAAAACCGTTGCTTAGAAAAACAATGATGCCTTGTCGGCACGGGTTGCCATTCTCATATGACGATGAAATTTTGCACGAAGGTAGCCTTTAGTACTATAAAAAGAATTAGAGGGTATGCGTTACAATATTTAAAAGAAAAAAAAAATCGGTGATATAAGGGACACCCTAATATATATCTACATATATGTATATATATATATATATATATATATATATATATATATATATATATATATATATATATATATATATATATATATACATATATATATATATATATATATATATATATATTTATATATATTATATATATATATATATATATATATATATATATATATATATATATATATATATATATATATATATTATAGTATCATCGTCAAGAGTTTGTTTAGATGAATAAAAAATTATAAGATAGGGACTTTTATATGACAAAAAGAGATAAATTATAAATACCCAATACAATATTAACACGTAACCTGTGGAGGTTGTAACCGAAAATTTTGGTTACAATAGTTATTTCTCCAGTAAATATTAGCAGCTCAATTAGACGGTTGCGCAAAAATTGACAAGGTGAGTGGGGCAGCGACATGCCGCGTGTTTGGGTAGGCACGTTTCTCAGCCTCTTTTCATTTCAGAATTATAGATGCAAAATTTATTACTGACAAATATTTTATTAATTTTAGCTTTACGTTAAGAGGATTCCCGTTTTTCTTTGTTGTTTCAAATATTACAAGTTGTCACGGTTTTATTGTAACCTATTTTCTCTGGTTTTATTTTAACAATATTTTTCATTTGATTTTATGAATTTTGATAATTGATTATGTAAACACTTGTTATATAATGTGGATGTGACTATAGCGTAAAACAAAATATGAGCTTTACGATAAAAAAAAACATTGGAAGTATTGAACCCATTCTTTCTGAAATTGGGACAAATACACCTAAGGAAAAGAAAAAAGTTAGGGTAGTGTCACTGAAAAAATAATATTGAAGTTTTATTTATCTTATATATTAATATTATTCATAGTAAATTATTTAACACTTTCATTGAAAAAACTTAGAATATCACAGTTAACAAAGACATTATGTAGATTAAAACATGAATAAAATTTCAAAAGTTTTTATAAAATGAGGACGAAAATGATGTTCTAAATAAGGAGAAAATGTTTGTCAAAATAGACCATCCATTAAAGAAATCAACGTATTGCGATTAATTAAAATAATTCTTATTTATTGTTACTTTTATGTTGGAATATAACGTTAAAAACTGGTGTAGATTTTGTGAAACAGATATATTTTTGTTAATAATTTTCCAGGTACCCATATATCAAGGCGTATTCAATTATATATGTATGTTGACGGATATCAAACGTTTTTTCCAATCAGTGTTTTCTAATTAGTGTAAAGCCGATGGACTTTCAGTTACATCTGATACCAGTTCCAAGTTTGTATTATATATTTTGTAATTTTTTCCGCACTTTCAACATTTTTTATTTAAAAGCCATTTTTTAATACTATGAATTAATCCATTCCTCCAAAATTTCTTGAAAATAAGAAGTACCTATAGCCGAAGACAGGTTGTTACTTGCTGTAGTTTTTGTAACTTCAGATAATTCATTTGTACCCATCGTGTCGACATATAGTTAAAATGTTCCGTCATTCAATAATTTAGCTTCGTGGGAAATAACACTGAAGATTTTTCACAATGAAATTTTCCTTGATAATGAAAGTGTCACTGTAAACTGCAGCAAATTCAAAAACTTGCTTTGCACCTTATTAATTTTAAATTTTCCCGTTTCCGGTTTTATTTTGCCATTTGATTTAAGGGGAGATATTCACCGGCCGGAAAAAAGATAATTTTTTGTGAATTTTTTCAAGAAGAACTATTTAAAATATCTGATTTTGGTTTTAACTATCTAAAAGCATATACATTATAAAATATATTTGTTACTTTTTAATTAAAAATAGCAAAAATGTACAAAAATATTGGATAAAACTTGAAACATCGTAAAAAAACTGAGTACACGGTACCCACTGGCGTTTCTTCAAAAATTATCTGAAAAGAAAAAGCCAAAAAGATTATTTAAATAATTACTATAATTTATACTTGTCATAGCCGATTTTGAAAATATCGATTATGACAAAATGGCGAACGTCTGAACATAAAGGGTGATTTTTGGGCCAAAAATTAAATATTACTTTGCCTGTAAAACAAAAACTAAGTAACGGAAAAAAATCCTATGACAAGTACTAGATAATAGTGTATAGAATAACCAAAAATAAAACCTCAAGGCAATCGGTTCATTGGCTTTTGAGAAATTTTGGGTACCGATTTAAAAAACGTGATTTTGAGAAAAACACGTTTGAAAATTTGGGAATGAATAAATCATGAAATTTATGAACTTACATTGAATCATCGATACCAGGCCCATAGTGTAGGTTTTCCTCGGTCAACAGATTGTTCATTGCTTCTAAATTTTGTTGTCGGCGCATACATAAAAACACAAAACAAGTCTACGCCTTTTATTCGAAGGGTCACTTGCCGCTACCTGCCTGTCGGCTCGGCGCTGTAAAACACGTTTCACCTTCTCGGCTGTAACTGGCTTATTTATTGAAATATTACCTTACCGTTTTTACTAGATATTCTAGTGACCTCAAACTTCAGGAAAATGCAAAAAAAAAATCGATTTTTTTGACCATCAAGGTGTATAACTCCCCTTAACATTTCAAATTTATGAGATAATTAATGAAACAAATAAGGAAACAGTTTTGAGTGCGTTTGATAAAAATACGCCATAGCAGTTTCTCAAAAATGCCACTTAACAATTTATTTAATAAAATTTAGTAATTTTGTTAAATAAAAAAATCATCATCTTGCATCTCTGGTTTTTGTAACTAAAAGAGATGTAGCAACGTTACAAATGGAGCACATTTCCCTTTCCTTTTTGTGTAGATCCCAATATTAGTGTCTATTTAGAATGTTAAAAATAAACACTTTTGTCGAAAGCTTTCATAAAAGTTTACCTTTTTAATAATATAGTATGAATAATATTCAATAACATTATTTTGAGTTTTCAATAGATCAGTATTAAGTAAAGACTATTTTAGTAAATTGTTTTACTAATTTATTATTATAAACATTTAGATTTTTGATAAAGTAGCTAAACTAATAAAATAGGACCTGTCGTCAACTATCAAATTTGTTTTTAATGTTGATTGAATCGATCGTTATACAAATAAAATCTTATAATTAAATCAATTACGAGTAGACACAAAAATATCTTGAAAGCTGCAGTTTTACTTACCACGAGTGACGAACGAAAGAGCGTCTTTACTACATTCTAAAAATCAACTCGGTTTATTTAGAATAAACGCTCGTTTTTCTCAATGTAGCACGAATAAAGCGTTTATCCTGACTACGGCTATTATTTTATAGTTCAGTTTGGCAGGAAAATCTCACTGTACACAAAATATCTCTAAAAATATATTGTTGTAAATTTATATAAATAATTGATTTAGCTTAAAAATAGAAATTAAAAAATTTTACCTCTCAAAGACACCGATTTTCCAATAATTATCTGACTTGAAAAAATATGTCCACGATTTAATCAAAGATTTCACTTACTCAACACACAACAAGTCTATAACCGGTAAAAGTATACTCTATATAAATTTACTGGAATATAATATAATGGAATAAACGTTAGTTTATATTTTATTCTTTTGACTACTCTTTTCGTTTTCACGACTACTTAATATACTAAATATAATTATATATTTGTTGACATTTTGCTTGTAACCTAACGGTATACCTAACTCTGATAAAAATAAAATATTTTTCTCTTTAATTAATTTTACATTTGTTATTAGGAGAAAAATCCGAATTATTATTTGAAAAATCTGTTTTATTTCCATTGTAAAATTTCTTTTTCCAAATTATCTTGTAAATGAATACCATTAAAAATTCAGTTGTTACAAATATTTTTCGTAAATACCTACATTATAATTTATTTTTCGATTTAGGTACATGAATATGAATTCATTACTTTATTTTGAAGAAGGTGAGACGTAGCAAGCTACTTTTTACAAAATGCTTTCAGGATTTAATATTCATGTTATTTCACGGAATATAATTGCTAAGAGTTATATTTCGCATAATATACTTGAATAGTTTATATATTTGTGCTGAAAATATCCCACGTGCCAAATATACATTTTCTTACGAAGAATCATAGCATTTTAATTATTTCAAATTTTGAGAGCTAAAATTATGAAAGAATAGCGGAAATTCAATACGCCATTTGCATGACCTTAACAGTTGGAAACTCTTACTACTCTAACTTCCTTACTTCTTTTACTTACTACTCTACTCTAACTTATATGCTTAATACAAAAACAAATTCATCGATGATCATTTTTGTTTGAAATAATATTTTTTTATAGTACACTATTATCTTTAATCCATGATTCTAAATAAATGAGAGAGACATTACTTTAGCAATTGTTAACGACAAGAATAACCGAAGGTGAATTTGTTCAAGGTTGATTCAGCTCAATTTTTTAATATTGTGGAAAAGGACTCTAATTAAATTTATAGTCAAATATTCTCCACAAATTATTTCACTATTCAGGGCACACGATCACTATCTAGAGATTAACTTATTTGTTAAAGATCACCATTCTAAATGACGACTATCTACTGAATAAAGTTTATCTGTTTAGTCACTTAAAAAATTGGTATTAAACTTTTCTCGACATGCCAAAACTGATTTAGTTTGTATTAAAAATGAGTCTTTAATTATTGAAAGGCATATGTGGAACTTTTTTCTCATTTTCTGGGTCTATTGGAAAAAAAAATAAATGATGTGTATATTACCGTCCGCCTAAACAGTGCTGTGACAGTTATTCGTCACGTTTCGAACTTTTCTGCTTCAGATATACGAAATAATAGATAAATGTTGAATATATTTGGCGTTAATTTTGTAGAAATTCATTATTCACAATTAAATGAAACTACGTGATATAGTATTATTTCTACTTTCTTTAATTTCTTTACCACGACCTAGGTTTCGTTGTATTACAACATCTTCAGGTGGAATATTAGCAAAGATCTTTGCTAATATCCCACCTGAAAATGTTGTAATACAACGAAACCTAGGTCGTGGTAAAGAAATTAAAGAAAGTAGAAATAATACTACATCACGTAGTTTCATTTAATTGTGAGATAAATGTTAAAAATATATAACATAAAAATTGATTTATGGTTTTAATACGATAATAAAAAGAATTCAAACAAAAATATGACATTTTTGAAGCTCGGTATTAAATAAAAAACGGTTATGGGAACATTTTTTACTTCTGAATTATATTTTTAACTTACCTTATATTATGATCCCTTATTACTTATCACCAAATATATTGTTTTCCCTTAATTTTCAGCTTTATCGAATAATTTCGTTTTATTTAGCTAAACGTTGTATAAAGAAATCTGAAGCTATTTTAATTGAGGTGAACATGTAATATTACTTTTTCTTATCTTTCTATGTTTTTATTTATGTTTTTTTAAAGTAAAGGCATTTATATCGCCTTAACAACGTGACCCCAAATGTTTAAAAAAATAAAAACATGGTAATTTTAAGGCCGTCTTTGCATTTGTATAAGAATGTTGTACCGGTTTTTTTGCATGTGCATTTGTTAGTAATGAAAAATGTATTTTTTTTTCTGAATGACGCCCAAACTCAAAAATATATTATGTATATATATATATATATATATATATATATATAAATATATATATAATAGATTTTTGAGTTTGGGCGTCATTTAGAAAAAAAATACATTTCATATATATATATATATATATATATATATATATATATATATATATATATACCTTACCTTCTCGCCATCAAAAAGAGAAATTTCTTAAATGAAAAAAGTTGTATCTACCAATTTTCACATATTAGTTAATTGGATAGTCGTCCGACTAGGATCAATTCTGTCATTTTTTATACACTACTTATACATATAAACCTTCCGAAGCAAAGAACTGGAAATTATGGTAAAAAACAAAATGTATTGGCTAGTTTAGTAGAAGTAATTACTTAAATAGACAGAGGAACAGGGAACACAGCGGCTTTGTTTTGGAGTATACAAATATAAATATATTTTTGAATCTAATATTTCTTACTTCTATTTTATCGATTTAGAGACAGTTCATTTCAAATATCTATTTGAGGTACGTATATAAAAAGCACATGACTCCACAATTCGTATTCGTATAATATAAGGAATAATTTCTCTTTTCAAAATTTAATAACAATTCTCGCAAAGACACCGCAAAAAGATACGCCTTCAAAATATCTCACTGACACCTAGTTGTGGAACTGGTTACTTGTAGAAACCGCCCATGCAAGTAGCAAAGGTAATCACATCTTCGGATTACATTAGCGAAAAAAAGGAAAAGGAAGGTAAAAATAACAAGATTATGAAAAAATAAACAATACTAAGAAACATAAAATTAAATTAGATCCTAAAAAAGGACCTAATTTAAAGTTCTTAGGAAGGAAAATTGATAGAATAAGCCAGTAAAAATTTTGATCCCAAAGGTAATATATATGATTGCGTAGGGTGCAGCGAAAATTACTACGAGACTGAAAAAATATAATGAATTTTTTGTAAAAGATAACATGTGTATAGTGTAAAAGATAACATCTGTATATAAGGTAATCAAATCTAGAAATATAGCAGCGTAAGCTAACATATTGTAGCTATTTCACTCCATCGCCTAATAAAATTAATGAATAGCATATATGGTCTAGACTTTTTCAGCGCCGAGATTTCGAATATTTTCTCAAAATATTTGAAACGCCTGACTATTATGCAAAAAAATAGAGAGTTGTCCATTTTTACCGTATAAAATTGTATAATTCGTATTAGTAAAATAGTGGTGTAATACTTGTATTTATAACATTTTATATAGTGAAACTTTCTGAAGTTAATATTTTGATTATGTATACTTTTATAATACTTTGGGTATAAAACAATGAATTTTATAAATTGTCGTCAGCTGATTGAATATATATTTGTACCAACCATATTTTAACTGTCAAATTCTATTGTTTACAAAAAATTTCTTTGAAATTGAATGTACTATAGCTATCTAAAAGAAAATTAGTAAGAATGATTGCCGCTGATTATCCGTCGTTACAATATTGCAATAAAATATATTTAAGTAAGTTAATTAGTTTAATTACATTTGATATTGTATAACTTGTAGATTACATTATACATAATTGTAAAACTATTTAAAGTTCATTATCTCAAGTGTAAAACCGAATCACATTTATGTTTAATATCTAAATATATAAGAAGTATTACTAACTTTTACTGAAATTGACCAGTAAATTATTAATTTTTCAGGAAGAAACATTATACTTTAATTTCTTAAATGTTCAAAATAATAATCATTTCTTTAAAAATGTTAAAATTGCTAGATACCGACTAGATCCAGTAGGAATTAGCAGCAAATATTCAGCTAAACTCAAAATGCTGCTGGATTGCAATCCCTAGTCCCAATCATAGTGGCGGTCGTATTTCTAGTAAAGCGGCACGTACTAGGAATTTTTGGGTTATGGCAGGGCACTGTAAATGACGATACTTGACTACATAGAATATTACGATACTGAAGTCTGACGAAAATATCGCCGAGCTGAAGATGTAGCCAGTAAAGTAAACTAGTACTAGATTAGAGTAAGTAAGTTAAAGGGGCTATGTGCTACTAAATGGCACTAAATTGGGCAATAGGATTTCCGAAGAGAGGTAGGAAATAGGTTAGTTCTGCAATTTCAAATCAATCAACAAATCGCCCTCTCTGGTAGCACATGCTATCTTACTGAAGATACGACCGTCACTATGGATTGCAATTCAGCAACATTTTGTGCCCAGCTGGCGTATATAGCAGCACAGGTTTGTTTTTCCGTGTTGGAGGTAGCTAGTGTATCATCATGAATTGCATAACTTACACTAAAACTGACCCAGAAATTTAAGTTAAAAGTTACACAAGTAAATACGCCAATGTCGACCCATACAGATGATGAGTTAATATCTGTTTTTGAAGGCATAAATAAGGCCGCCAACAACATCGACAACAAGACTCACTTCACCGATATTATTTAATATTAATTCAACATAACAATGAACAAGTCGTTGTCATGGATGACTTTAATGCCAAAGTGGGAGCACATAGAAGCGATGAAACGAAAATCAGGCAGTATGATTCTTGAAACAGAAATCAGAGAGACAGATGCTGGTTAGCTTCATAGAGAACCACGGGCTTTTAAAACATTATTAATTTTCAGTAATTTACAATTAAAGTACGTATATATTAAGTTTTATATTTATTAATATTTGCACAGTATGGACGACAGTAAAGCAAAGACCAAACATATAAGGTAATCAAATCTAGAAATATAATAATTTCATCTGGTGGTGGCTTATCAACTAAAATTATTTTACAGGAAACATAAAATTCTATCATTATTCTTCCATTAAAGTTTATAAACAAAAATAATACGTATTCTTAAAAGAATTAAAGCAAAACTGGATATGTTAATTTTATTAATTTTATGGTATGCAAACAGAATATCAGCTAACTGCTGATTACCTTAAACGTACACAACCGTAATTAAATTGTATTTAATTTTCTCACGAAAATTATATTTAGTATCAATTCGCTTATTGAATATATTTGGCGTTAATTTTGTAGAAATTCAATAATTTTACTTTCATTAGATGTTGTGCTACAACGAAATCTAGGTCGTGGTAAAGAAATTAAAGAAAGTAGAAATAATACTACATCACGTAGTTCCATTTAATTGTGATCAATTCGCTTGTTTTCTTTTAAGTCCCTTGTGTCAAATGTTCGTCTATATTTATTTGATATTTTTTTTTATCTCTAGGTCTTAGATTTACGCACTTGTTTTCTATTTCTCCTACATTTTGCGGTGGTTCATTTACACTCCCGCAATCAGCATTTCAGTAGACAAATGTGATAGTAAGCTTATAACATCAACAATGCATTCTTTCATCAACAATGTATGCATTTCTTTCTTCACCCAAAGATTCTGATCAGTTATACATCACATAGTACACTCATGGATAACTGATTCCTAATTAAGAAAATTTCAAGTAGAATAGTTCATTTATCACATACTTCTAGTTGTTCTTTATTGTCCATAATAAGATTATTTCTACTAAACCCTTCCATTCCTTCAAAAAAATATACATATGAGGAGATTTACGGTGTCTAATATCCAAACATCTTGCAAGTTGCACGCTTATCCTTCTTCGCCTTCTACATTTAATGCTAGCATCAAGGCATAATTGAAAAAAATACTTTTACCTGACTCGCTTCGGGATCCTTGAGTACACATTCAACACAGGATTAAGAAAGTTTAGCTCTTGAAAAAATACAGAGCTACAACGTTTTCTAGGGTATATTTTCAACTAAAATATTCCGCTTAAGTTACTGTTAATTTTGAGTAAGTCGGATACAATAAAGCGTATTAACGTTAATTAAAATGTTATCAAAAATTGTTTGAGAAAAAAAAAGCACATATATCATAGCAAAAGCACATTTAAATCTTAGCGTGTGCTATAACAAGTTCACATTATTTTTTTTTCTCTAATTTACGCTTTCGTTTTTCAGTTTTTTTTATATGTCAGAAGGTGGAGAGTTTGAATCCTAGATTTTAAAAAAGCTTTAGACTCTGAATACTGACTTTCTTTTCAAATGTCTGTAAAACGTTGTTATTCTGATCTAAATTCTATAATAGCATTTTAATATTATTTTGGAAATTGGACTTTACTCCATTCTTGTTACGCGCAAAGTGAGAGATTGATTCATCATTTTATAAATATCATGCAGATGACATCTTTAGTCTTTTGGATGTAAGCGACAGAAATAATGCGTCGCCGTAATAATTTTCAAAAATGATTGTAGTGAAATCTACCAAAGGGCAAGTATTAACAAGTTTTACAGCGCTGTAGAACCTTGTTCTAAAGAATGCCCATAGATGCTGCACTTGTATTATTTATGTCGTTTCCTCGAGTGAATAAATCCAATCTAGAAGAACGGTGTATATCATTCAAGCTGCCATTTCATAAATTACTCAATGATTTAACAAAACTGGTGTTTACATGACATGTTAGTCGCGTAATTATTTCGTTGTACAGTTTCTGTGCTTGCCCGAATATGTAGCAAAAATAATAGTACGGATTTATATGATAATTAATATCAAAAAACTTGACAGACACGGAATTCTCTTAATGGGAGCAAATCGTTTGGAAATATAATTCTCAACACTTTAAACTACTTGATCATTTTGCAAGCGGCAGTAAAGTGTAAAATAATCATCACTTAACGATTAGTTATTGTACTGTAGCATAAAGGAGATATCGATTAAAATAGGCATTGAGTTGAAATAGGTATAGGATATCACGCTGGCTGTGCTGTTGTCGGGTGTATTATAATGAGACTACGTATAGAAATTCATCAGAAATTATATTTAACGGCAACGTGGTTAGTGACCTCTCGACCGTACCTCAACTTAGGTTAAGATACTGAAAATATACCTATTGCCAATGCGGCCAGTGATATCCTAAGTGTTGGACGAAGGTATAATTTTCAGTTACGCAACACCGAGTCATCACTTTGGAAATTTATTTGATTCTCTTTAGATGCACGTCAATCTCCCAGGAAGGGACTACTGCTGTTATATTATTTGCATAATTGTTATAATGTTGACTGGTCTTTGGTGATTTTCTGATGATTTTTTTTAGAAAAATCTTTCCTCTAAATCTTTTTGTATACCAAAATAAATGACCATTTTATTCTCTGCGTCATAATTCAAACTTACTTCTTCAGCCAGTAACCGCGCAATCAAGTTTGTCAAGGTTTCGTATCCAAGTATAGCCACACTTGACTAATGGATCTTAACTAGGAAGGCAAAGTGCGTAGTATTATTGTAAAGACAACCACCAATTGCTTTATAAAGCTTTCCACTTTACTGATGCGTTGAGCTATACTGTCTGTAGGCTACATCTTGTATTGCTAAAAAAATTTCATGAATTATCATTTTATTTAATTCACTTTTCAGCTCGTATATTGATTCCAACTTTTATTTAGACTACTTCTATTTTTATATATCCGTCTCACAGTTTTTGATCAACGTAATTTGTTAAATTTTTATTAACGAAGTAATAATATAAATATCCATTTCATCGTTCTTGAAACATTGACTTGAGTTTGTTTCTGCTTCGGTAAAAAGTATCAATAACTCTAGCTTTAGAACGTAATTAATTTTTAATTTCCAGTGACGAAAGTTATTGTTAACAATTTTTTTCATACTCATTTTGACGTCGTTCATTATAAGTTAAGGCGGCAGACGAATCTTTAATCTATCAAAATGCTTCTTTATTACTGTTTTCTAATCGATAGCTTATTCACACAGAACTTGCTCGATTACAACCTATTGAAAATGGTACTATTTTTAAGTAATTAATTAAAACACGGATATGTTCAGGTTTACGTTAGTTACGTTGTGCATAGCATGGATTATAGAGTAGCACAGAACAAGTAATATTACCACTTAATGGTGACTTACCAACTAAACTTATTTTGCAGGAAACATAAAATTTTCATTAACAGGAATCAAAAGCAAAATTTCTGGAAAATGTAGTGAATGTGGTATTAACTGCCAGTAACAAATTTTCATTCATTAAAGACGATATCTATTCTGTTGTTCGTAGAACAGATCTTTGCGCTTTTTATAAAAAATTCGCACCCACCGACGCATTACTCATTGTATATCCTTAATAAATGTTAAAGAGCAGTTGGTCTAATGTCATTATGCAACTAAGGAAACATTCAACAATTATATATTCCAAAAAACTAATTATCGCAATTGACAATCGATTGGCATCCTGATTTACGTATGAGCTATGCAAATATGTATTTGTAGGTAATCCGCATATAACAGCTATATTTTTATACAAATAATATTAAAACATTTTTACTACGTGTGAGCAGCGTTATATTATACAAAATAAGGTTGATAAATGTATTTAAAAAACATAGAGAATTAGATTTTTAATATTTTCAAGACTTTTTAAATTATATTTTTTAAATCATATGTTACTACTTACTTGACAATATTACATTATTTATTACAGGGTGAGCGTGTACAAGTAACATTATGGTGAAAAAAAACAGGCAATATTATCATTTTAACGTCACAACCTAATCTCTATTGATTCATATACTGTTTTTATTTCAATATTTCTGTCCAAACAAAACGTAAATCAAAATAAAGTTTCATTTTTTTCCATACGATGTAGTAACTATAACCTCTACCGATACAGAGGTCGGACTTAACTTTGATTTATTATTTTTTCACGAACCCAACGACGCTTTACAACATCTATTTCAACCTTCGTAACATAAATGAGTAGGTACGATCTGAATTTATGACCCATGAAACCAGTCCTGTTCCGAAGTCAAGCGAGTGCGAGACTAAAATAAATCGTTTTTAACGTTTGGTTTGCTTATTTCGTTTATAATTTAATTTCGTTCTGCACGAATTAAATATAGGCTTATTTGTAATGTGGCATACATTAATGTGGAATATTCACTAGCGGGTTTAAAAAATATGCTGTCAACACTTAATATCCGTTTAAAAATTATTAAAATATAAAAAATGAATGTCCCTTGGTTATTAAATGTGCTTGGGCGTGAACGTTTCAAATTTTATTGCAATAATATTGAAATTCGTGTCGTTTTATTAACATTAATTTTCTGCATAATTTTTGTTTCTATGACTTTAATTGCAATATCATTTGACACAGGAACGATAAAGGCAGAGAAAAATATTCTATTAGTCCATATCTTGCATAATAATATGTCATAATTGTTTTTCAATTTAATATTATCGGGAAGTTTTATAGCATATTTAAAAATATAATCGATATCGACTATTTTCATTAAAAGAAAATCATTTTTCATCCTAAAACTGATTTCATAAATTGACATGCTTTCTAAATAAGTTTATTTCCACGCTATTATTTTTAAAATTTTAACGTTTAAATTATAACGGAATAGAGTATAAGAATTTTTGTGTTTCATAATAGGAAAATATAGCGAGTTTTCACATATTAAAAAATTTACCACACCCGGTTACCGCATTATAAGAATTTAAAATTAAAATATTCGGCATAACATTTGTATTAGTAAACGATAATGGCTAGGGACCATTTAGATTAAACTTTAAATTATACTGATCATATAAATATCTACTTAACTTCTATATCATGAGAACTAGCAAGTTGAGAGAACCAGGTCTTCTATGGAGGAGCTCATTCAAAAAATCACTTTCAAGAAACCAGCCTAATCCAGAAGAAGAAATAGGTCCCTAAAAATTAGCTAAAATACCTCGAAGGAAACGTAAAGCGGTAAAAATTTGAGAATATAGAGAAGCTGTCCAAGATTGGAAAGCGCGGGAGTGTATTGTCGAACACTCAAGGTCTTTAATAAGTTGTGGGATTTAAGAAAAAGAGAGAGGAGTTACTGCTTATTTTAGAGCACCTTTAAAGTTGAATGTTACATATAGGGGTAAACAACAAATAATTCAATTTTTTAATTTACAATAATGCAATTAGGCATTTGATTCAATTTATCATCAACTAATACCGGAATTTTCATTTTACAAAATAGAAGTCATGATGCTTATTGAAAAATCAGTATTGTATTAAAAATTATATAACCCAAGATTACCTTTCAGTAATGTGTCCACTTCAAGCTAAAAGTAATTAGCCCGCATCTGAACCGACCTCTCAATTTATTGTTTTTCTTTACAAGGATTTAAACTACGAGAAATCCTTCGTAGATAACGTCCAACATTGAAATGATCAGCTTGAGAATTACTTATCCAAAAAGAGGCGTGGAATATTCTCTAAAAATAATTTTGATTGTATTTATCCTCAATTTTCCAATATTTTATGTTGAAAATATTTGATATTCTCAAATTTAGAAATTCTACTGATATGTTTTGTCAAGAACAATCAACAAAGAAACAAATACGGATAGGAAGTTTCTTAACTAAAATACTCATGGATTCGAGCAATCAAAATGTACTTGCAGTTTATAAAAACACTGAGCACAAAGAACTGTAAATAATATTTTTAAGTAGAAGTCAAATTATCTTTTAAGAAGTAATTATCAACTATTTCAATAACAGAGTGTTAATTATGTAATGTTTAAATAATGCTGGGTGAGCATTATTTAAACATTACATACTTTTTTGTTTTTGCTTTTTAGTTTAGTTATTTTTCCTTATGATATAAACTTGCTTCGAATATATATATATATATATATATATATATACACATATATATATATACATATATATATATATATATATATATATATATATATAAATATATTTCATTTAATGTTAATTTATAATGGGTGGCTCTCACCATATTTTAATTAGCGATCCCTAAGAAAGCATTTATGTTTAAAGAAAGAAAATCATTTGGAAATATGAGCCGAATTGATAAAATATTTCGAACATTATGGATGTTTTTTAAAATTGTACTTGAACAAAGGTGTTATGTGATACATACACGATAATGTATAACCAAACACTGGCTTGGTTATACGTTCTTCAAATAAGGTTTAATTTTATAGGTACGCATATAATTTTTATTAGTTTATCCATGTACACTACCAGAAATATCGTATCTACTGCAAATGACTAAATAATACTCGTATAATATTTGGAAATTTTAATTTGTTTTATTGAAGATTCTGTGAAGGAAAAGTTCATCACCAATAGAAAGGTTACAAAATAAAATTCAAAAATGTGTACAAGAACATTGCAAACAATATGAACTATAGAGTTTTAAAACATAATATGTAACATATCACGAATAATTATTTATTTATGTTATTACGCCATCCTTACATACAAGGCACCTCAATCAGCTATGATATACGGGTATCTATCTCAGCTATTTTTTTTATTTATATACAAATCTTCTTACAGAATTTCAGTTTTAAGGCCCTTAATCCTCATTTTATGACTTTAGAATTCCTTACCTTAAAATATTTAAATTACTTTCAATGAAAAATACTTTAAAAATAAATTTTGTGCCTGATCCCTCAAATTTTTATAACTAGGAAACTTTTTGAAGACAGTTATGGAAATAAATCATAGGTATATTTGTTGATATTTACACTTTTTTGTTTGACGTTAATATTCATATTTAAGAAAAAAAAACGTAAAGAATCATAGGATGGAGAATTTACTAACTTCAACAAACTTGACGACTGAGAGATTTAAAAATATTCTATTACAAACAGCTTGAATTTTCAAAGTAATTTTAATAGAAATAATCATTATTGCGAAGTGTATTTGCCAAGTATGACATACATACATACATACACACATATATATATATATATATATATATATATATATATATATATATATATACATATACATATATGTATATATGTATATATATATATATATACATATATATATATATATATATATATATATATATATATATATATATATATATATATATATATATATATATGTATATATTTATAGGGCAAATTTATAAAATATATTGTGCGTGGTTTAGTCTTTGTGGTTCATGTCAGTAATTTTACAATTTAATATAAATTCATGCCTAATTTATAATTTGGTGGCAATGCGTTTAACAAATTTATCAAAAATTGACAAAATATTGTAACTAAACAATAATGACAAGTAAAATACCTAAAAACTTGAATAC
Source organism: Druceiella hillmani (assembly GCA_039881145.1). Lineage (NCBI taxonomy): Eukaryota > Metazoa > Arthropoda > Insecta > Lepidoptera > Hepialidae > Druceiella > Druceiella hillmani. The sequence continues at coordinate 57,703,255 of JAYKKI010000002.1, forward strand.
AATTAGTGCAAAACCTATTGATGCATGCTAGAAATTATGAGTGGATTGTGAATCGCCACAGTGTTAAAATGATAAATCGAATCGTATTGTGGTAACGCTTCCAACACAAAGTATGGAAGCGTATACAACTTCCATTGCGTATACAACTTAGAAAAACAGTAACCGAAATTCAAGGATCGCTCATAATATAAAATAACATTTACAGTAAATATAAGGTCTTGTGCAAATTTGCTTTAATTTGCAGCGAGTTATAAAAACTTAGCATAGATAAAACATAACCAACATAACACTTTGACAAGAAAAAAATGCTAACATAAATTTAGGGTATTACATTACTTTCTTCCTAATACTATCCTACCTATCTACCTATCCTATCCTATCCTACCTATCTACGGAATCTAATAAGGTCATATCTGTATCTACCTGTAAATACTTACCTACTTTTTAACTTGGTTCATTATTTGTGTGTACATATTTTCTTACTGACCTCTCTTTATATTTCTTTATATACTCGCACATACAGAATTACCCTATTACTTTCTTGATATCTTGCCTAGGTCAATATAAGAGAAAGAAGGAATCGAAATTCCACCAGGTCAAAGGAGTTGAAATTCCGCCAGATAATTCGTCACCATTGAGGAGTATCTATCGCCATTTTTGAGCATGAGTTTCTGGTCATAACTTATAACCAAAGAACTTATCAGATCTTTCACCATTAAGAAGTTCCTATTCTAACCTCTAACAACAAATACCAGTCAATTCTTGTGACCACAGCATTCACCAATAAAAGTCAAACGAACCCATAGTTGAAGAATATATTTCTCGCTATTGACCAGTAGCTAGTTTTATCTTCCGGTTTCACCATCAAAACTTGACTACCATTTATGATCAAAGTAATCGTCAAGATAAGTCAAAGGCGTCCAGATCCGATAAAACTACTTCTCATAATTAAGGAGTACTTTCATTATATATCGACTCGGTCATTCGAATCTAGCCGTTACTTGTGATTAAAAGTTTCATCAAGAAAATAGCTGTGTGTACGCACGTGTGTCTGTGGGTGTGCGGGTGTATGCATGTGTGCTCGTGACCACGCGTCTGTGGGCTTCTGCGTGCGCCTGTCTTGCAGAGAAAAGTGGTTCAAACTCAACAAAAAAAATATTTTCGAAAAATATTCTTTAAGGATATTGAGAGATCTAACAATAGAATATTGGGTAATTTTTACGCTTCTTTATTCTATCATTTGAATAATTTCATAAAAAAAGGATCGACATCGGTCTCGTGGAGTATGTACGCCTCTGTTTGCGTATGTGTGTGTGTGTGTGTGCCTGTGTGTGCGTATATGTAAGCGTGTGCCGTTTGTGCATATGTGTGTGTGTGTGTGATTGCGCGTGTACGCATGTGCATGTGTGTGCGCTCACGCGTGAGCATGCGCGTGATCGTGACTGCGTGTGTGTGATTGTATATGTTTATCATATCTTTCAGTATCTAAACTTTCTAAATATTTCATAAATATCTATTAAATGTAATATTTTTACCTAATACTTTCGTATAGGTACCTGCAATATAAACTAATCAAAAATTGTTTTATTAATACGTGCCATTGGTTAATATCTTAGATTCAAGTACTTTTCCAGAATATTTCTCAGAAATAAAATATGTTTGAATAAAAAAAATTGAACTAAATTTTCAAATATAAAAATTAAATTACGTGTCATTTCATCTTCCATATATAGACACTCGTATTTATAATACAAATATTCAAGAACAATTGTTATGCTCATTTATACTCTGCAAATTTGATTAGAAAGAATTTTGTAACAAAGCTTCGAAGTATACTGTTGAAACTTATAAGTATAACCACGTACGATTTTTATTGAAAGGTAAAGCATAAAGCAATTTCTCGCGGAATGTTTTCATGATTTTCGTGATATTTATAAATTAATTAAATTTATTTTATCTACTTATACTAATAGCCGTTGATCCTTAATTTTTTATTACGAATAGTTTACTATCTAGTAAACTATTCGTTAAATCTTTCTATTAATATCATGAAGTTTTCAAATTTGCTTTGTTAGATATTTCTCAATTAATATTGGCGGGTATAGTAAAAATTATTTAATTTTTCTATACCCACCAATATCGATTGAGGTTTATTATTAACTTTAAGAAAGGTGCATTGAAAATTGTTTACTTGAAGGAAGGTGCAATGAATTAGTAGAAAGGTATGTTTTTGGAAGATAACATTTTAAAAATAAAATTATTGAAAATTCTATACCTAATATAGGCATAAATAAAATTTAAGCATTTTTTCCGACTTTTTTATACTTTTCAAAGAAGCCGAAGCGTGAAGTGTTATGCTGAATTATATTTCTCTATGAATATCTACAAGAAAAGCTGCTGATGGTTTAGTTACTGAGTAGGAGACTTTTTTGTTTTACTATAAATTCCTCTACAAAAAGAATCAAATGGAATGATATTCTCCAAGTTCGTCTTGCAGAGAAAAGTGGTTTAAACTCGACAAAAAAAATGATTTTCAGTAATTTTCGGAAAATATTATTTAAGGATTTTGAGAAGTCTAGCAATAGAATACTTGGTAATTACTATGCTTCTTTATTGTATCATTTGGATAACTTCATAAAAAAGGATTGAAAACGGTCTCACGGAGTGTTATGGTCGCATGCCCCTATGCTCATCTCTGCCAGAGCTTCCTACACCAACCAAATTCCTGAATAGCAGGAATTTGGGTTTTCAGAGCTCAATCCAATTTCCTCGACCTAATACCAAGTGACCCTTATTTGGTCTTCAGATTGAAATCTCATTTGACAGGAAAGACATTTGATTCGGATGAGTTGATGTCGGTATTTTCACCGCAATTTCGAAACAAAAGTTCAAACAATTCTTTGAAGGGAACAGAAGTGTTTCTTCTTGAAAAGTTTATTATTATTCTTGTTACTTACAGCTTAGGCTGGAAAACTTTTGAACCTTACCTATTATTTATTTGCAATCCTTTGGTTTTCATGTAAATTGTTTATATCCACACCGATTAGAAAATATTAACAAGATTTAATCAGTCTCTTCTGCAATAGACAGGTGTTAGTTAGGTTATTGTTTTAATTTTATTTGGTCCGTAATAATTAAATTTCACTTTAAGTTAATTTTTTATATTGACTTTAGTGACGCCATATGGTCGTGATTAATACGTACAGAAAGATATTTGTATTTCACTTCATTTATCTATCGTGGTCATGATTGTGATGAAATGCTTATTTACTTCCAGAGCGATTGAATTTATTAAAATGGCATTGCGAGCGGCATCTATTTTTCATATTTTTGGTCCATTAAGTGCTTTAGGGATACAATTTTAGAGTTTTTTTATGAATCTCTTGTTAGTTTTTCATCGATTTTGATTGCTAGAAGCATTTGAGCAATACTCAGTGGTTTTTATATCATAACACATTAATGTGAACTTCGAAATATGATTTCTATGCAAAATTCTATATAGGTATCCATCAAGTTCGCACGAAAATTTTTAAATTATCAAACTTTTTTATTTTAAATGTGACAAGTTCTTACCATAATATTCTTGTTTAAATTGCGTTTAATTTTCAGTGAGTTCTAAATAACACTACACATCGAGTTACTGGTGGAAGAATCATTTAGAATTTCGTCTTGATTTGTATTTGAAATCTTTTTTTTAATTGAAAATATTCGAATAAGAAATTATCATTTATATAACATTTTTTAAAGAGATCCTAATCTTTCTACTAAACAGTAAAGGCTTTTTTTTAGATTCATAGTTTGGTGTTGCACTCTGTTAGAAAACCAGTTATGAAATGTAAATATGTACTTCCGACAAATACTGTTTTAATTGTTAAAATATTGTTTTCCTTTTGCACTTCCAACGTATCTTTTATGTACATGTCTTACAATGGGAACCCGGTGGAATAGAAAAGTAGCGGGAGATGACCTGCTTATGCTAACACGTGCTCGTGTATATTCGCGTTACCGTGTTGATGGTGTAGCCACTCAGCATCCATAAAGATATCTTCTAATTACGCGATAACTAGCTACTTCTTTTTTCTTATCCTGTGTTTGGGACCAGGCAATGGCGCCGTTTGAAAATATACATCTGTTCAAATTATAAATAGTTAATTTTTTTAGAAACTTTTTTTATTAATAACCAATTATAATATTATTATAATAAAATGCTTTACGATTGTCAAATATTTAAGCAGATTAAACTTAAATAATTTTCCATCTAAATACATACCTTTTGTTTACATTTTTCCGTTGTACTTATGCATGCCTGAACAGAGTTATATATGTAGGCTTTCGGCAAGCAAAATCAGAGAGTGTATGCAATGATCTTATCAACATCTTTAAAAAATTTAAAGTAACTAATTTCTAAATTGCTAAAAATGTACAAACGCTTTAAAATGAAAGTCTTTTAATGAATTCTACGCATAACTGACACATGTTTATTTAATCATGGATATTATTAAAGAAAATCTACTTTCTGTCACTTCTACAATGTTGACGTGTAAAAATAGGTAATAGTCATCATTTTACGACACGTTGTTTTTTCGTAAGATCAATATAATGTTAGGTACACATTAATTTCGTTCAACAGGTAGATAACTTTCTAGTTGCTTGCATACTTTCCGATACAAAGCGTAACACGAAAAAGCCGAAGAAATGTGCAAACAAAATATTTTCAGGTATCCGGTGGTATAAGAATTCATTATCTGGAAAACTTTGATACCTCCGTAGTATTGGATACATGGCTTTACCGGCTGCCTCGTGCGGAAAATGTAAATTGTTTTATCCATTTTGACGAGAAGACAATGAATATTTTGACCCATGCGCCCAAGCTGTGTCAATTCAAAAGTAAACATAAATTTATCCATGTTCAGATAACAGCGTATGTTTAATATTTATATTTAACTATTCAAAAGAACTCATGAGGAGGTGTCGTCTATAGGATAATTGGGGAGGAGATAAGGACCATTTATATTATAGGAAACCCCATGTAAAGAGGGACAGTTACCACCAAGTGAGATTCAGTGCAAATTTGAGGGCAGGAATAATTGGAAATGTAATCACTGTGACTTATTATATTGAATATCTCTTAATTATTTGTACTTGGACATATTACGGGATGATGATTAATAATTTAATAGGTAATGAACCGTGGGTATTTCTAAAGAAATTGATTGATTAGCATGACGGAGCATCACCATAAAGCGTAAGGGCGATGCGCAATGTTCTGAACAGTTGCTACGGGTATAGATGGATCAGGTGTGGAGGGCCTCGGTCTTAGATGAATGGTGCGTTGTTGCCGTAGCCAGCGAGGCCAATGGACCTCGTGCCCTTTAGACTTTTACTTGTAGGGTGAAGAAAAATGAAGTATTTATAACGAAGAGGGACGTTGTTACGATGATCATAAAAGTCAAATAATTTGTTAATGGTGTTTGGTGAAATAATATGTGATTTGAATTTTTTTTTAAAATCTACAAAAACGACATACATGTATGTATGTGTATTAAGAAAAATGGACGTCACTTTGAACTGTTAATAAAATATAATCAAGGATAAGGACATATAAAAGTGTAAATGGAAATTGATTAAGAACGTAAATTTTCAATTATTTTAAATATGATGATTCCCTTACCTACATATATCTTAATAAATTTGCCAATTTCAATAAAGAATTAAGATTGTCTAAGGTGTGGTGGCCCGAACATGTTGGTTCTAATCCCGTAATAAGCATTAAGGAAAAATTGAAACCTTATTTTACAACGTAACTTATATACAAAGACGCTTGCGCCCGTCCACATATATTTAATTGCTAATGAGTGAGTGTAATTTTCGTACCTAGACTGATTAGGACGAGCATTCATTCTCATAGGGTTGCTTCTAAAATCTTTATTCCAAAGAAATCGATAATGAATGTATATATATATATATATATATATATATATATATATATATATATATATATATATATACACACACATGTATATATGTGTGCGTGTGTGTGTACGTACGTGTGAGTGTATATGTTTTTCCGATATACTTTTGAATAAAAAAAGTTGCATTTTTTTATAAATACCAACTTGATTCTGACATCACGAGAAAAACCTAATTCCTTTGCAGTGATGGTTCTTAAGGGATTATATGTAAAAAAAACTTATATGAACTAAAGCGGTCATACCTTTGCTTACAGTCGTCCAGAAGGTTGAAGTTTTGCAAAAGAGTTATTCTCTGGGTAGTGCCCGTCTGGCCTTTAAATAGTGGAGTTCTTCGAAGGAAGAGCTCTCAACTCTAAAGTCTCTTATTCGACACGAGTCACAATTTCATCTAAATCAACTTTCAATAAATCCATTTACAATTGCCTTTGTCGTTAATTATTTTCGAAATAATATGAGGCTATTAATATCATTTAAAATCGCGGATTAAGTAATAATACTTTTCCAGGAAAAAAATCATGCTTTCACACAAAAATAACCATTTACTAATTTGCTTTTTTTTATAAAGCACATTTTTTGCCATATTTATCAATATATAGTAAGAAAAGTGTGCACATATCTTATCAATATATAGTAAGAAAAGGGTATAAAAATAGCATAAAATCTACCCCTTTCTGGCATAAAATTATTAAGATATTATGTTTCTTTAGACGCTTTGCTGCATGTACGAGTGTTTTTCTAGACGAATATAATAATTACTCAAACATATTTTGCTAAATGTTACTCTTCACAATTAGGTTTCGTCCCATAGCGTAAATTTGAAGCTGACAAGATTTAATAAGAAACTATTTTCAACGTTTCACCTTCGTCAAAATGAAGTAAGGAAGTCTTATTCAACTGATTTGAAAAATAAATAAGAATGTTTGGACGTACAGAATTTATAGCAAATGAATTTTTACTTATTTAAATTTTACAAATTAATTTGGAAAAGAAATTTTAAATTAGGAGTCAAGAAGTTTTTTTTTAGTTTCCACAGTAATTTAGATTTGGAGGTAAATAAATGTAAAGCAATTGTTTTATTTACTTATAAATACTAATAGATCACAGTTATTTGATGAAATCGACATAATAAATATAACTGTAACACCGTTGCGGCTTGTGTATTACATATATGGGTTATTTTTGAAATAGTTTTCTGATACGTGGTCAGGTAATTATTACAGAATTGGCTATATACTTATTAAAAAGATTAGCACTTTTCTTGCTCAAAGTTTAAAACTTTACAGAGAGTACTAATTTCGATTTTATTATTGTATTTTGAATTTTTTTTAACTTTACGGCAAGTGCAGCTTTTTTGAACTTAAGTCACGAAAACATTAAAATATCTGTCATGTTTTATATTTTACATATGTACATATATATTTATCAGGATATTATGCAGTGTTGCGTTTTTTCGGTCATGCAATGAAAATGCGGATTATGAATAATTCTGAATAATGATTTATTGCTGTATTCTTTATATATAATACCAAAATAAGTATAATTGGCTCTTCGTATTTTAATTATTTCTCATTAATGTAGACTCAATTAAGAAAATGTCATAGATTATTTTTGTCCCATATTTTTAAAAGGAATAAATAGCATTTCTTGCCCTATCAGTTAAGTAAAATCTTTTGTATTATTAGAAAACATTCGAATTTAGTCTAAAGTTCTTCATTGTAAATAAAGATGTATTTTAATTTATATAATTACAAACTGAAGGTAGAATCCGTACAAGTCAGATTTAATTTCTAGAACAGTCAATCAGCTGGTTAATGATAGCAATGTCTAAATAAATATGCAAGCAACAATATCATCATTTTTGAAATTATTAAAACATTTTTTTGTATTTCAAGTTTCAAATTCTGTTCAAGCAATAAAAAATATAAAGGTATAAGAAAGAAATACATGCTCATATTCTTGTATGTTCATTGTTTTGCGGTCATATTTTACAATATAAATAAATTTCTATTTGCAAGATAAAGTCGTGACAGCATTTGTTGTATTTTTACGAGGAATTCCCTATATTTTTTAATAATTTACGGTCATTAGTATCTACACTTAAATATTTTATTTATTACCTAATAACAAGCATTCCTTGTGCAATAAAAAGCAGTAATTTACTCGGTTACATATATCGTAACTTAATTTTAAGTTGTAGCACGTATTTAAAAAATAATACTTATGCTCTTGTTGACTTTCCTTTACAAAATAAATTATAAATATGGAATCATAATAGTTTGAAAAAATATGGTAGTCTTAAGTTTTTGTGTTTCGTTTCTCCTCCTAACACGATCACAACGGCATCTCTCCATTTCGAGCGTTTGTGTTTTTACGCCACTCTCCTTTAATTAATTTGAATCTATGAAAATAAAAATAAATTGGCAAATCGAATAAACATTATTACGCAAATGAGTATTCTAAAAAAATAGTTGGAGGATTAAAAAAATATATAGTAATTAATGGATTAGTATGGAAAGGAAAAAAATGATAACAACCTGTCGAGAATATACGTTGGCTGTAAGATACTTTTCCCGTAGCAATAAGTCAAAATTTATTACTTCGAACAAAAATTTAGATTTCAAGAATGATTTAATCGGTAGCTCAGTCAGCCGGTCGAATAAAACTCCGTGGGTAAGTGGAGCAGTAAAGTGCCGCGATGAGGTGGAGAGGGGGAGGGGGGGCGTGTAAGCGGGTTATTACCCTGAACGGAAACACACGTGAGGGTACATTCAAGGATTTAATTGCCTAAAGTTTTCATTGTTTTATTCTAATGTTTTGATGGGATCTTACTTTGTTTTAGACAATTAGATAATTGAGTACGCAAGTATCTACGATTGAAAGTAGATATAACTTTCAAAGAAAACCATTAGAAGACCAAAGAAAATCGGAGATTTTAATTTTAAGTTAACCAGTTCTGTGGCAATATGGACGTTTTGTAATTATGTCTATATATTTCTTCTAGAAAGAGACAAAAAGAAATTGACAATGATGGATTTTTGCCTTTTTGCAATATAAATGAGGAAATATAATTTTAAAAACTAAAAGCACGACTGTCTGAAAAAGTCTCATCCCCTCGCGGGCTTTGTAATATGTCATGAGTTTAAATAAAATAGGAGAAGGCACGATTATTATAAAAAATAAAAAATTACATCATAATTGATAATTTCAAAACATTTTTGACTAACTTCTAACAAATAGATTGAACTAGTTAATTTTTTGAAATCAACTAAATCTTACTATGATCAATCTGTAACTTTGTAGCTATAACGATAGCTAAAAATAGTATATGTGAAAATAGTCAATGTGTGATAATAGTCAATGCCAACTAATGAAAAATAAGGGTGTAATATTTAATACCTAATGAAGAACATAACGTTAGATTATTTCTGATTTTTTTTAAAACTATTTATCATTTTTATTACTATAATTAATTCTTTCTTTTTTATTGATAGTTTCATATACTTACCGTATTTGACACTATCAATAAAAAGTAGAAAACTAAAGGATAGCTAACGATATCAAAACATGAATAAGACTAAAAGTGTTTACAGTTTTAAAGCGACAGTTATGCCGTAAGTAAGAAAATACATTGCAACACAACACGCAATACATTAGAGAAAAAAAACATGTGATTATTTCATACAAATTTGATTTATTACTACATTAGCAATGGAATATAACGTTAAGCAATTTCACGTGGATTTAGGAGACAGAAATACATTTACTAATCATTTCCCAGGTATATAAGGACATACTTGCCTATATAGGTACGTGTGTGATATCAAATTTTGAACAAAATTTTATCCCTATTATGAACAGAGTTGAAGGTTGGTAGATATTAATCTTCTTTCTACTATACTTCTTTCTATTAATATTTCCTACTTAGTTTAAAAGCGGGTGAGTTTTTAAAATGTATTATTTGGTTTCAGTTCAAATCCCATCGCCTTATTTATACCTTTATTTTAAATTTTCTGCTCGATCGCAATTTTTTTTAAATATCGTAACCTATCTATTTGATGCCATCAATATTGAATCATCTCTCCAGAATTACTTGGCACAAATAAATATATGTTGTTAAAGACCTTCTAATGTCACGTTTTGCAATTTTTCTTTGGCCTCCTTAAATCGGCTGTGTGTGTAATAATCTATTTTTTTGGCTATTAGGAATACTTTCTACCTTGTTCTAATAGTAACAGTGAATATTTTTATTGAACATTGTCGGTATTGAGTTTTCCAAAAAGCTTAGACTTATTTTTTCTAGCCTGGTCAAAGAATAATCATCATATCGAATCAACTTAAAATCAAATGTAACTGCCATTTGTCAATAAAATTTGAAATACCTTGGTAACAGAACTTTATTCATTTTTTGGAACTTTGTACATGTCGATAAAATGGTTTCCAAATGTATGGACCGAAAGCACTACATTATGAGTGAATTAAATGTTAGTTGGGAACAAATTTAAAAAAGTGCGATGGTTAAAATGTACGACATTTATTTACTAACGTCAACAAAATTACAATCACAGATTTACTGTTACATTGTTGATGACATGATAATTGAGCCTCTATATGTATGCAAAATTAAGGTTATCTTTTTAGATGTTTTACCGTATAATTTATGGTATTTTTTTGTATACCTCTAAAAACAGCCTTGAATATAAGGATCAATAATAGTTAAATTGATAATATTGCTATTGTTAAAAATAAATTTTAACAGAAATTTTAATTCAAAACTTTCAATGTGTCCTCTATATATAAGTACAAATTGGTTGTTCATTAAATAATAAGCTCATAAATTATTTCAATAATTATAATATTATATCATTAGGTCATCGTTACACAAACCCTCGATATGCAACTCGCACTTAGGCAATTTTCATTTATATTTATCAGTATTAGAAGTGTATAATTTAAATATTATACTAACTCCTCAAGGTGAATAATTATTGCTTATACATGTTAGAGCTTCGCGTTTATTATTTATCTGGAATTTAAAAAAATATATATGCAAATCAAAATCGATTTCTAGTCATGTCTACAAACAAAGACCATAGTTTTTATATTTAACTTATAATTAAGTTTGAAATAAACGATAATTTCTAATCATTTCTTCAGCAAATACCAATATTATCATCCAGACCTTCCAGAATACAACAAATGAATTCATTTTCACAAAACTATTGACAACAATATAATATGCTACGTGATACCAATGGTATTATCCAGGTCGTAGTTGACGCCATAAGCAATCGCAAAATGAGATCGTGGCGTTGGAGTTATCAGAAAAATATCAACCTACTAAGAATGTCAATCAGTGCCGGAAGAGTTGTTAACATCCTTGTCATACTTTATAAAAGTTTATATAATTCGAATTCTCATTTAACCAAATGCTATATAATAGATATCAAAATAACGTTTAATTAAAAATTTCAATAATTTTTAATAGACTTATAGTCGACTGTCATCTACATAGCCCCTTCTCTAATTTTGTGCATCCAATACCAAGAATTAACATTTATTATGAAAAAAATGAATTTTTTTTGGTTTATAATTTTATTCACAAATTCGTATTTAAATTAGTCATTATCACATTGTCTAAGATGTCTAGAAGACTTATAAAGACTTTTTTGTTGCATTAATGCGCAGATTACTAAACGGATTCACAAACGATCTCATTATAGGATGAAGGGCGTTCATTTAAATTTTGCTGTGATAAAGAAAAATAAAATGTTTGTAACTTCCGTTGATTCGACAGCTATCCTGCAACAATTAATTCCGGTGTTACACTTTGCCATCTATTAAACTAACGAGCAAAATATAATTGTAAATAAATATATTTTGAAAAAAAAAAAATTCTACGGCACGTCCGTTTACATACGCGCGTTAGAAGTTAGAGTTTTTGGCATAATACAAGAATAACTTTTTGTAGTACGGAAATAATTAATAAAAATAAAATAATAACAAGACTGGAGCGTAATTATAAATATAGTGAGTAAAATCTGAATTCAATAAAATAAATAAAATATAATTTATAATGCAAATGAATACACATCGAAACTTAATGTCCCTTAGAGAAATAAAATTTAAATATATTTTAAAACGCTTATAACCATTATTTCTATCGCGAACATTTACAATAAATAAATATTTTTGCTTATTACGTGGACCACCATTAATATTTCATTAACTAAAATACATTTATTGAAAGCACAGATATAACATATATTGGTCATTGCACGCATGTTTAGTGAGCAGCTTCATTCTGTCGATTTTTGTTGTATCGTGGGAGCGCATCGTAAAATTTCACTCTCGTGTTTTTTTCATAAACCTAAAGAATTATAACTTAAAAAAAATAATTTCTGAAAATGTATACAATATCAACATATTCAAAACATAAGCAATGTGTAAGCTTTTGATTGTGAACTCTCAGAACAGATTCTTTGTAAATAAAATATAATTTTCAGATGGCTTGAAATATACTACTTCGGAAGTTTCAAAATTACATTGGAGGAATCATTAGATTAATCGAAATTTCCCTCTATAACTTATACAATAATCGATAAGTTTAAATCAAAGATATAATATTTTAAAAGGAATTTGAAGATTTGTTTAACTTAGGTACGAACTTTTTCTATATTATTTGAAGTCAATAACTTTCTAATTAAATGGTGAAAATAGTATTGCTTACCAATAAACCAACTTATTTAAGATGGTATAACTATTCATTTGTTCGAACTGACAATAAGGGTTAATCGACAAAACTATATCACTGCTCTGCAAATTTTTATTTTTATTTTCCTTTTTGAATTTTATAGCTGATCTTAGTGTATTTTGGTGTGCTGATTAGAAATATGTACTTAGATTTTTCCCATCAACCTCAGTTTTTTTGGAAAAGCCCTATGGATGAAATCACAAGAAAGCCAACTTTACTAAGTAAAAAACTATATTAAAATAAAAAAATAATTGCATGACTTTATTATAAATAAATTTAAATAACGTTAATAAATAAATTAAAAATATCAAATACTTTTCTGATGTCTTGTTTTTTTCGGCCGAAGCTCCGATTTTGAGATTTTCGCTTAGATCATTTTGCTTTAGCAATCAACTAAAAACAAAAAAAAGAAAATCTACCATAATCCTTTTATTCCACCTTCCCTGATAGCGACGCACTAACCCTTTCAAATCCTGATGAAATCTTTGCGTTGCTTTTCACTTACAGGTTCCAAGTTATAAGGATAGTAATCCAAGTGCAAATTAAGGAAATGAAGTTTAATGCTCATTGAACATTCCATTTTTTCCAAATTGTCAATCATTCACAATTTCCTTATAGTTTGAACTTTTGTGGTTTCCTAGAAAATTGTTCACTACGTCCTTAAAAGATTTCCAGGCTTCCAATTCAATTTCACTTAATTTTTCATCGAAAGTTTTATTTTTTATAAATTTTTTTATCTCCGGGCCAAGCAAAACACCGTTTTTCAGTTTATCTTCAGATAGAGATGGAAAAATTTGGTGTAGTTATTTAAAATATTCTCGCAAATTCTTTCATCATTTCCAGTTTTATGTATAAAGAGGGTAGCAAAACTTTTCCCCAGGAGACTAAATTTTCTTTTACAACATTTTTAGTACCCGGAATTAATTAAGTTCTCGGTGCCTACTCTTTTTTCATCCAACTTTGTCCTCTATTTCGACTATCCTACTCGCAGAGAAAGCAAGGTTATTTTGTAAAGCCAGCTTGTTCATCGGAAAGCATACTTATAACTTTAAGATCCCCACAGACCATCCAACCGTATTGTATGTACTTTATTTTATCCAACACATTTTTCAAATTGTCGTAACATTCTTTCAAATGTACAGAATGGGCGACTGGCAGTGAAGCGTACTTATTGCAATTATGCAAAATGTTTACTTTCAAACTGCGCTTTGACAAACAATCTCCATTCGTTTCCAACATATTCGATGATAAAATTATCATTAAGACAGGAATGCCTTTGTAATACACTAGATCATAACATAGACGAGTGTGAATCAAAGGTATTATTGTTCTGCTCTTTTGACGACTTTCGAAGTTCACGAACGCATATCGCACAAACTTAATGTGGAATCCAGTTTTGTCTTGGTTAGCGATGGCTAGGCCGAAATACATGTTATAAACGTTACTGATTAATTTGGCAATATTATTCTGCTATATTGTCAACATAAACTGCCCACAAATATAACTAAATTATCTGATGAGTTTAAACGCTTTTGCGATGACATATTTTAACTGAGCGTTACGAATTGCACGTAAGTACTAATTTTTTTACAACAATGTTGTGGCTTTTTACACCAAAGTCTATTAATATACCCTCATTAACTCTCTTCTAATGATTTTAATTGATTACGGTTAAATGAGGTCCTTAGTAAATGACCTAAAATCCACCTATTTTCTAAAAATAAGGGTATGTCACTTAGTTAATTACGTTATATTTAATTACTTTTTTATACATATAAATTCATTGTTATCTACTACAACCTTTCAGTGTGTTTTTTGTTCAATAAGAAGCAATTAAAATAAAATATCAGTTCTTGACTAAGTAAACTTAGGTACTTTAGAAAACAAATTTGTGTAAATAACTAAAACATTTGACGTAATGGAATTTTTTCAACATTTTCCCTATAATAAGCGCCCCAAATCTATCAAAATCAGTCATCAAATCTGAAAGTTGAAAATCATTGTAGACCTGTATAATTTACAAACGAAGTATGTAAAGTGTCTTGTACGCTTATTACATATAGCGCGTGTTTTATATTTTATAAATATAATTTCTCTCCTGTGATTAACCTAATGTAAATTTAACGAAAGGACCGCATATTTAAGAAGTTACGTCACTCTTTTTTTACATATCAGTTGTAAAATATTGCGGGTAAGAAACCGTTTGCTTTGTGGTAATATTGCGTCTCTAAACACTTCTGCATTTTTTTTCTACGTACCTTGTTTTGGGGAATTGTTACTAAAAATTAATGTCATAAAAATGCCATTAAATGGAAAGAATATAGTAATCATATAAATAAAGGCTAAGAAAATGTAATGTTATAAAGAATGTTAAAATGTCAATATAAGCGATACATTATGAGAAAAATTATTAAGTGCCACTGCAATGAAAAAAGAAATTTGAAAATTTATAACTTTAAAAACATAAAAGCATTGATTGCAACTCTATTAGCTATTGTAAAACTAGCCGAAATATTATACCAACACTGAACTAATGAATGCCTTAAATAACTGAACTTTGGATTTGCCATGTGCTTGCATATACCCATAAAATTAGCTAATAATTTTATCGGAATATAATGAATGTAATGCGTAATTCATTATATCGAAAACTCAATAGGGAATATTAAACGATATCATATAATTCAGTCCAAAATTAAGTACGTGAGGTACATCACTTAAAATTTCATTAATTTCAAATTCCAGCGAATTTTTTACGAATAGTACATATTACAAAAATTAAATAAAAGTAGACTTACTTATAATAAATGACATCTTTCCTAAATTAACTTCCCTTTTTGCTATAGTTTAGGTGCGACGAGTGTTTACTTACGAACATTATGTGAAATCTGATAAACTCTGTACATGCGAAATATGAGTGTATACTCATTTTTTAGATTCTGACCTCCTTGTGAGCAACTCATATTTATTCAATGGATAAAAGTCATTTGGGTACTAGGATACATGCATTTTAAACCTCCAGTAAATATCACACCTATATATTCTATCTTCTAATAAATATTACAGTGTTTCATTGCATGAGATCCATATCTATATCTGACCCAGAGTTAGTTATATGCCGACTGAGTGTTCTGAGCGAGTTTACATTGCTTATATTCTGACAGTACTGTGGATTGATTTTAGGTCAAGGTTCCCCTTTTTTAATAATTCGGTACGTTTTTTCAGTAACGTGCGCCTGGGGATGCGCCTAGCCATAAACCTGACTTAACCACGTTTATCCGTCGATAGCGTAGAGCTCGCGTGGTTAAAAATTATTTAATATTTATTTTTAGTTATTGTATAGTAAAACACACGTGAAAAATTAATACCATGAAAGTAATTTTGTGGCACTAATTTTATACGCTATGACAGTTATAAATGTTTTTCTATCATAATTAGCTAATATTTAACTAATTATTAAGTACATTGTGTGTTTAAATATTGTTTGATATCAGTCGTAACTACAGTGCATGTCACTACCAAAGTCTACTCTAAGGTTATATTTAACAAACTTCATATAATTAAGAAAATAATGTTTCTGTGGACCTAATTATGTGCAATAACCCGTCCCGTATATCGCTAGTTTTTGAGTATAATTTAACTAAAATTATTTTTCAGTGCATTACTTACTATATCATTTTATGTCATGGTTTGTTCAGATTATTTGAATGTGTATTCAAAAAACTAAGGAAATTGTACAAAATTCGACACTTTCGTGAAGTATGTACCGAATAAAAGTCACGTAACACTTTTTATTACCTTTCCTTTGATGTCCCATTTAAGGAAGTCCGCAAAAAAGCCATGTTATCGAAATTAAAAATTATAGTTTCCCCATATTAACGTAACTAAATTAAAAGATCCATGATGGTGTAACATATGGATGAACAGACAATATGAAAATTTTCCATATTTCGCCATTTAGTTACGGGACCCTAAATCATTAGAGGCCAAAGTCAATCTATATGTCTCTTTCCTAAAATCCAAGGAGAACGTTCAACGAATGTTTCTTAAAAAACGGTATTTATTTCTTTATTGACTAAATGGGATCTTAACTGTAACAATTAACGACTGTGTAACTAAAGGGCGTCGAACGTTCTATAACATTTGTAAAGTCTGAGGCAGATAGTTACAGATGAATGGTTCCGAAATAATTTGTATGTTGTGAAAAACTGCATATCTAACCATATATAAGTGACATGTAAGTGCATTGGCCTAATTAAGATTTAAATTTATAAAATTAAAATGTATTTCGAAACATCTTTTCAAATCACTGGTGTTTCACTGCCTAATTTTAAAATGGTGAAAGAAAGTGGCTACTTACTGTGGCACATATTGTAAATATATGTCACAAAAAACTCTAGCTATGTGACAAGATTTTATATTACAATATGGCTATGCACCAAATTTCAATGGGAGTGACATTTGCTTTTGGAAAAAAAATAAAAGTGGAATTAAATATTGTAAATGTAAAAAAAGGTAGGAGTAAATAAGAAGTAACGGGTTAAATTAATGTTGCTTAACTATAATAAGATTAATACTTTAATAAAGTAATCCATATAATGAAAATAAATAATTTTATTAGTATTCAATAGCCTATCAAGAAATGAATTCATAAACTTTATGTTGATGTTTTGTTCAACAAAATACAAAAACATTACATAGCTGTTAAAAGTTAACA
The DNA here is from genome assembly GCA_039881145.1 of Druceiella hillmani. Taxonomy (NCBI): domain Eukaryota; kingdom Metazoa; phylum Arthropoda; class Insecta; order Lepidoptera; family Hepialidae; genus Druceiella; species Druceiella hillmani. Next base: position 57,720,695 of record JAYKKI010000002.1, read on the forward strand.
AATACAAGTTTGGCATATTGTAACGTAACAATACACTCACGAAGATTTTTGCAGAAATATTTTTTCCTAATAGCTCACTTTAAAGCCTGTTTTATTTCCATTTATTTAATCTAACCTTCGTAGCGTTTCTAAATAGTCTCTCTTGATTAAACTTTCTTCATTTTTATCTTTGCATTTCACCTAAATAAATGATGTGTCCCAAATAAAGAATTATATTACAAACGGTTCCATCACGGGATAGTAATAGTAATTAATAAGTATTATATTATCATATCTAGTCAGGGATCTAAATATCCACAAACGCATTCTTGAGGTTTTAAATAGATCATTCCGATTAGCGCTCACGACTAAATTGAGAGACGTTGCAGACTAGTATCTGATTGAGCGATATACAACGATAAATCAGAATATTAAATATAGAAAAAAAAATAAAACCAAATCGAATATCAAAAGGTAAACGATGTATTTATTGACCAAATTCATAAAATTCAGAACCAAAAGCTATTTTGGCTAAGAAGTAAAGAACGAATCAAGTATTGAAATTTATAGTATCCACATGTTTTGTGAAAACTTTACGACTCTTTTTTTATTTCTTTCGACATAAAAATATAAATATTCTTATGAATGGAACAGATAAGTATGTTATATTAGAATCACTTTATATTAGAATCACATCAGTCATTGTCGGTAAAGTTTCACTACAAAACAAAGATAACACTCGACTTGACAAGACCTTGTTGTCTTATAAGGTTTAGAAAACATCTATAAATAGATTGTAAACCACTAGCAGCATAACATGTAGCAGCAAAATTGTGAAAAATAAAGTCGTTATTACGTATATTTATATATCAAGGGGATATGTAATGATTTCAGATTTCCTAATATTAAAACATCATTTATAACTTCAGCTCCATTAAGAAAGTTGATATTGATCTGAAGCAACCGGGTATAGTAAACGTTATTTATTCCATAAAAATAGTTTACACAAGTTTTAGTTTTAAACAACGTGATCTCTGTTAATATCAGTTACAATTTTGCAAAATTTCCACCAGTGTAAAGCCACATGCTGTCTTTAATATTTTAACAGAACAATTCTTTCTAATTAGTATTAAACAAACCAAATTACAGGTAAAAGTGGATTTACCCATACTTTACTATTATCATTAATCATTCATAAATACAGTTCGCAACTTGACCTGAGATACTCAAGCGTTGCCTTGTGCTTAATAGGTCAAGGGGCGTAAGTTTAATTATATGTCGGGAGCACTCCTCTCAACAAGTCATTCCCTGATTACATTGCAAATTTTTCTTCCACAGAAGCTGGTTCAACTTGTTGTTTGAAGTGATGTAGAATATTATTGATGTGCTGAATGTTTTTGATTTATTCCCATTAACTCCATGAGAGGTTGAAATCAATCTAGACGTCTCTTTCTATGGATTTGAAGAGAGTGTTTGACAAATGCTTTAAAAAGTATTTATTTTTTTATTTACTAAATGTAATTTTAACTGTAACAACTAATGCCTTCCTAACTATAAGATATATGAGGCTGCTAAATGATTTTGGACATTCACGAGTATATATAATCTGAGAAAAATAGTTGCGGACGCTCATGAAAGGCTTCAAAATAATCTGCGTGTTGTAACAAATTGCATATTTGACCATATGTGTATACCATATAAATGCATTCGCCTAACTAAGGTTTAAATTTATAAAATTTAAAATATTTTTCGAAACATTTTTTTCTGATTATAGGTGTTTTAGTGCTTAATTTTAAAATGGTGAATATAAATGGCTAACTGATAGGGATAGATTATCGTGAATATAAAAACTCTAGCTACATGACAGCATTCTATATTAATATATGTTATTCACAATAATTCATTAGATAAAAGGAGTGAGTTTTTTGTTTTCGATTTATTTAAGAAGTGAAATACAATATTTTAAACCTGCAAATATTAGAAATTGATTTTTTGGTAGAAGTTGATTAAACGATATTCAAACCACGACTCAAAAAATATAAAATTAAGAGTAGGTTTTCGAGCATATGTGCGAATATTAGTGTTCCTATTATATATCCAGACTTTGTTTCATTTTCTTCCTTACTTCATTGAAACTGTGGCGGAAACAAAGCAATAGGAAGTTTTTACGGCGAACTGTTTTTTTTTCTAATTAATAAGTTTTTTAAGGATTTGATAATCTACTACTAAACCAATTTCATCCATCTAACTATTTTGCTTCTTTTTATATTTGAAATAATAAATACTTCCTGTTATACAATTTGGAGAAAATTTTTAACAACATGCTACCATTGAGCCGATCGAAACGAAATTGTTCAGTTTTACTATAATCGTAACGGGTATAAGCTTTAATAGGATATTTATGTAAAAGTTTTGATGTATTCCTAAGCTGAAAATTAAATTAAAAATAAATAACTCCACGTTACAGTAATCAATTGAGTACTATTGCTACTTCCATTTAATGTATAGTAAATGTATTATTAGTAATAAAGATAATTTTAAAGTTTCAATAGAATTACAATTTTTGGGTTTAGAAAAATTTAATTTACACAAAATCTTTTCAAACCTTGTAACAAATTAGAACATTTATTTGAAACAAGTTTTTTTACCGTTTTATTATAACTAAAGAACTTGTCTTTTCGATAACATTACGACACAAGCGTTACGTTATCATTAGTTGTAGCCATGAAAACTGTAAGTGTGAGCAAAATGTTCCTCGTTTTCTTCATACGTTTTATAGTTAGCAAGGAGACAGCGGCCGTAACATAGTAAAAGTAAACAGATTAGTCGAATAAAAAAAACTACAAACTGATTAAAAATTTTAAAAAAATTAATTAAAGTTCTTAAAAGATTTATATATTTTATTTAACTTTGTTTTAAGCATAAAAATTGGTATGATAAAATGTAAGTAGCGGATTAAGCGTGAGCTATTTATTAAATCACAAGTGAAAAGTTTTATATTCAAGAAAATTACCTTAGTTATCTTTAATTATAATGATTTCAAGTAAAACAGCATTTTACATATACACTCTCGTCAGCATAAATTCTCTCACTTTACGTACCTTATAATATATGCAACGCCACTTTTACGGACAGGCCTTAAACTTTCCATGTGACTGGTATAAAGAAGGGATCTGTAGTTAGAAATATGAAATTATTCAACCATTTTTCTAAAGGGATACATTTCCTTGTTACGCCACTTTCGCGTAGAACTGTTGTCTACATTTATGTTCTACTGTGGATATTAAATTTAAATAGGCTTATTGTCGTTTTCATTACATACCTTTAGCAGAAACTTATTTTTTTATTGAACCTTAAAACCATTTTGAAATAATAATCGGCAATAAATTATGTACGTTAGCTCTAACATGCCATCAGGCACATAAGAAAATAAAATATTGCACGAAACAATTTAAAAGTAAAAAAATATCATGTCCAACAAAAGGCCAGAGAATATATATTTTCTATAGTAAGCATAAAAGTGGCGGGAATAAGGGTAGTAATCATAATATATTTCACGTAAATGTTTCAGACATCCTCTGAAGCGACATAAAATACACATTTTTTCGTCCCATTATCAATTAAGCTGTTCCATAAGAGATGCCGTATATAAAAAACAAACCAAAAAAATTCAAAGTGGAAAAAGTGTTTGTTGATGTTACTCTTTTAACTCTACACACAAATCTATTGTTTACATATGGACTATCCCCAATAACATGTAATTGTTGAAAAATTTATTTCACTCGTGGAGTCATGTCCGGATGTAAATTATTACTAAATACTTATTACTTATTACTTTTCGCAATAATCTCTTTCCCATGTCTCTTCCTTACACTCAAACACGGAATTCTGTCTATAAGACCCAATTTAAGAATACATTATTACCAAGAAACATGAGATATCCTTGGTAAATTATTATTAAAAAAATTAATTCGTCTTTTCATATCATTAAATAATAATTTAGGTTAGAACTACTTAAGTAATAAAAATAATACTTATGCTGTTTATAATTATGTATTAAGACCCCTAGTTTAAAATGTAGATATTGTTTCAGTATCCATTAACACATATTACTTAATATCCTAGATTTGATATTTTAATTCAAATTGACGTATGCTCAATTTCTTGTCGTTATAATGCAAATTCGTTTATTGTACATAGTAATGATGTTATTCTCTATTCAATTTTATTTCAAAAAATAAGTTAAGGCAACATTTGTGTTCAAATAGTAAAGATCCATTTTCAGATGTATAATTGGTTTTAATTAAAATTATTATTTAATGTTTTTCAACTCATTTATCATTTCAAACCTGGTTTTCAAGTTGCTTGCTGAGTTAGAACCAAATGTGATTTTTATAAAATAACTTTTATGGATAAGTCCGTTGAAACATTATTTATAAATTTTGAAAGTGTGGGTTTCAACATGCCAATTATATGCATTTAAAATGGATGACACATATGGATACATGAAATAAATTCATGCATATCTTTCAAATATCAGGGCATAACCGTGTGATTCAATATAGAGTAAAATGTACAAATATATAGTCTGAAACCTGAATCTTACTGAAGAGGTCTTTGCGACCTGAAAAGTTAATTTATTGGGTCTTGAGGGAAATGTAGCAATCTATCAATATTGTTTACCCCATTACGGTAGGTGGCGGCGTAAAAATAGGTAGAATTTTAAATAATGCTTTTTAAAGGTTCGTAACGTAAATCTGTTTTTCTTACGTATTATTTCTAACAAAAATATATGCGTAATTTCAACGTGCCAGACGTTGAAATTACGAGACGTTATTTAAAACAAAGTACCAAATTAAAACAAAATTGACTAACGTAAAAATTAAGTGAAAATAACTCGTGTTTCGAGGGCATGTATGTATATAAAAAAACTGAATAAACGCTTTTTATATCAAAGTTAAAAATCAAATAAATACTAATGTATGTAAATTAAAATGTGTTTTCCAATCTTCGTAGCTACGAGGTTAATTTTATTTAAACCTTCACAGGTTCTGTGAAGATTTAAATTAAATTAGGCTAACTGTACCGATAAAAAACAACATGAGTGTACGCTTAGAACGTAATTATAGGTATCCGTAAGTATCGTTGTTGCATAAGAGAGAAAATAAATGAAAATAGTTTCTATTTGACCAATAAATTAAGGAAACGGATCATTAATATATTTTTGTGTGTAAATATTTTTAAATAAAACGCTATTATGTCGTAATGATTAGCTTAATTTAGAAATATTGTCAAGTTCCAGTAAACCCTCTGCTTTAAAATGTATTACGTTGGATATTACCGTGATAATTTATTACGGATCGTAAGAAAAGGATAAGGTTTTTTTAAAATATGATATACGTCATGCATGCGCACTATCGTCACCAAAGATTTTTTGTAATCAACGTTTTGGGCGTAGTGTATATAAATAGTAAAAAGTGAAAGAAAGAGATTTGTGCGTAACAAATATGCGAAAAGGGCAAACACAAAAACTTGAGAAAGACTTGTTCTGTAACCGAAGAGAGTCGGAAATAGAATATAATGAAATACATCTAGAATAAAAATCCTTTTTACTCTTTAAGTTGAAATTCATGAACATAGAATAATGTATAAGGAAATTTGGAATAAGGAAAGTATAAGGAAAGTTACAGCTTTTACTATCATAACAAATAAAGTTATACGTGTACACACGTGTACATATATTTACAGATACAGATATATATTTTCTTTCAGAGTAATATTTTTAAATAGTTACTCATATGTGTTGAAATGAGAGCATTTTGTACATCATCAATAATTTAAAAGTATCTCTTCAAAAATCTACATGTAAAAATAAACATGTACGACTCGTATTTTATTTATCACATTACATCAAAAGAGACAGCAGAAACTCACGCAATTCGATAATGGTAAATCAATTGTACCACAAATTGATACAGCACCCACGTGTCACTGTCATTTGTATATTGTCACCTGTCTTACGTCGGTGTGCCACCGATTATATTTCACCTTCACATGAATATTTGACCACAAAAGATATAAAAGTATTAAAGGTTTAATGTTGTAGTTACTGGAGGTTTATTGATATTGTCACGATTAAACTACAAGTTTTTTTTTATTGAGATAGTTTAATAATCAAACTGTTCATATTTTTTAAATTATTCTAGAAGTTCGCATAAACGATATTTTAAAATAGACTAGTTATACCATATTCGATGATAAAAAAATATAAGCTTGCAGTTAAAAAGTGGAGAACAGTTGGAAATGATAAATAACATTGCAAGTCGTTGCAATAGTACATCACATCATTTTGTTCTACTGGTATTAATTTTGAAGTCGATATTCAAATTCACTGGATAATCTTATCATGGATTCAAAGGCGGATTGTACTAATTATTATTAATTTTTTAAATGGTTGGTAACTTTTTTGTCAACATATAATAATGTATTTCCCAAAAATTGGAAGCTCTTTATTTAGCAGAAAAATTAAGTTTCATTTTCTTTTTAAAAAATTTGTATGCAACATGTTGTATACATTTTTAGAATATTTCAAAGATGCGATGGTGGTTTAACTTTTTCAGTGTTATTTTCAATGGAAAACTGCTTTGACGAGGACTCGGCAGATTAAAAAAACCAGAAAATTTGGCCAATATTTTTTGAACTTCATAAATATATATTTCAAAATACTCATACTATAATAGGATTACAAAATATAAATAAATAACTCGCATTATATAGTCAAAAATAATACAAATAAACGTGTTCTAAACTTAACGTTTCCGAAAGACGAATCACCATCTATTTATTAAATACAAAAAAAATTAACTATTGAGATTTTTCAGGTTTCGTCACGACATCTTCTTACGTTCAGCTTTAGATTGCAGGCAAGATTGCTTATACATTCCTTTCCTAAAAGTTCTACCACAAACATTTCTGAATGGAATTATATAACCTGTTTCTACTGTCGATGGCTGATGGGCTGCTCAATTTGTCAGTTTATACGTTGATGACATGCTACAATAACATGTAAAATAAAAAAGACTGCAGAGATTTTTTATGTTAACAGTTTTACACACTCGGTATAATTGTATTAATATATAAATAACATATATTAACATGATTTAGTTGATATAACAAAATATCTATTTGCTATTTTCAATATAACCGTAGAGCATTTGAATGAAAATCATGTTGGCATTTTATTGGCCCAATCCTAGCCAAATATGTGTTTGAAAAGCGATACGAAAAACAGTAAATTGAATAGTATTTATAAAAACCAATAAACTGTGAGCATAGTTAACCGCTTTTAAATTCAACCTCGTTTTTCTTTAAAACTAATAAGCATACACTATGTCGGTAATTCGACACTTTTGACATAATGTCACAAAATGTAAAATAATTATGATAAACCCAATGATCACAGAAGACATGAACAAATTATTATATTAAAATCAGTTTTGTACCGTGTTGCTTCGCTATCCTTAATATAGTCCGGTATTCAAAGGTTTTGCTTTATGCAATCTTCTTATGTACAATCAGAGTTTCTTTGAAAAGTACTCGATCACTTATATCCTGGCTCATTTTAATGGCAATCGCATCAGAAACGCAATGATAAAAAGTACGAAGTTCCCATTTAAAAATTAACGGAAAGAAAGTAGTTTTAAAAAAGGTAGCTAAGTTCTGAGAAAAGCTGCAGAAATATAGAGGAATGATTTAAACTTTGTGTCAAGATTTATTAACTAATATCATCACATTAAGCTCAATTGCGGCGGGAAATTTTAGGATATTTTTCGCTTTAACAACTTAAGTTAGGAAAGGGAAAATTTTATCGGTTTTATATAACCTATCATGAGGCAAGACAACAGAGCGATCATCACGGCTAAGTTTAATATTACATGATAATATTATGAGAGAGATAGATATAATCAAACTCTATCAGCTTAGTTCCGGAAATGGCAAAATAGCTGCGAATGGCATCTGGTAAAGGGCGCCGTACCCGATATCTGTGGCCCTAAATTTTGTGAAGCATAAAATTAAAATTGTATATTTGCTTTCATTTTGTATTTATTTGAACGTAAAAAAACTTACTTCAATGAAAATTATTTAGTTCTATTTAATGAACGTGGTAAATACCCATTAATGTTCCACAAGTTTTATTTAACAACACAATAAATAAACCAGTATATATTTTAAACACAAACATGAAGTACCTTATACAATTTGAATCATGTGCAAAGTTTCACTAGATTTTCCGATATAAAATTAAAATTTATTTCAAGGAGAGGCATAGGTATACTATACTAAGGAGCAAGATAAATATATAAATACTAAATCAGTGTTATGTTTCGATTTGTAAAGGTCATTTTTCTCATTTACGCATGTTTTTCATTGACCAATATAACTACTATTTCGCCAATTGCTTTTAACGACCTAACGAAATGTGGCAATGTTGTAGGCTTTGAGGGGAAAGACCTTGATAAAATTATCGATGTGCGAGTGGCTTTAATGGCCATTAGGCGAGGTCTCGAGGGAGTAACAGCGACGCCTTCGTTGCTTTATAATACCGCAACCACGTAGAAGATTTGTGGTCAAATTTATGATAAGCTACAAGTAAATAACTGTTAAAATTTACCCTTGAAAAGGTGTTTGAAAAACATATTTTCTAAATCACACTTTTTTCGATTGTTTTCAAATTCCATATTACGGCCAACTCCCCCATAGAGTTTCGTAGGAAACGATATTAATCTGCTATGGAAAATGAGTCTGAAAATTTATTAGTTATAATGCCCTTACTGTTCACACATAAAAAGCTGTGGAATCATAATTTGAGAGTTTATTGCGTTAATTTTAGCTGGAATAAAATAATTATATTTACACTTTAACCTTAATAATGTAACCAAAGGTAGTGTCGATCTATTTTTAATGTAAGGGCTTTTAAATGAAACTTATTATAATTTGCAGAAGTATTTTTAAAACATCATGAAATAACTCTGCTTTTGTATACAAATATTCTATAAATAAAGCAAAGGGATGGGCATTTAAAATATTTTTCTTTGAAAATCGTAATAGTATAATGATTACTAAAATCAATTCGTACTCAAAAAATCGTTACAATGTAGGGTCACTCCTTCAAAATTCAAAATAATTATTAAAAGTATAGATAAAAAGTATAGATATATCGTTAAATACATACAATAATATTAAAAAAGTAATTAATTCACTAGATAATATGTACGAAAAAAAATAACACATCGAATTGTGTGTTACATCAAAGATCAGACGTATCTTTGGTGTAACACACAATTCGATGTGTTATTCTGTAGGAGTTAGTAAAATGTATATTGCCAAAGGTCAGTAAGTTACGACGATTTAGCGTAAACACACGGGTCAAATTAAGGTCGGTTGTCTTTTTAAGAGTAATTAAACACTGATTTTTGAAAGTCCTTTTGCACAGAGGTAAAAAATATTCAGAAACTTGTCAAGCACGTACAACTCGAACTATGAGGGTTCCGTACACAATTAGGCACATACAAATATTTGAAGTTACACAGCATTTTTATTTAATAATTTACAATTTTTAATTTTTCAGAAGTCAAATGCATTGCCTATTATATTTTCAAAACGTGTAAAAATTAGGTGCGTGTTTCAATAATTATGACATTCAGAATCATCGCCATATGTAATTTATAACCTATGTGTGTGCTCGTGAAATCCCTTTCTCATAATTTAAAAGTTTTTTACATAATTTAAACCTTGTTAGTTTGAGAAAAAGGGTGTATCTTGGCTGTTTTTAATTTATTTCTGAAGATATAATACCTGAAACTACGAAAATATTATTTCGGGACCCTTATAACTAGTACTTTCAAACGATAATCCCACACTATATGTGTAATTTAAAAAAAAAACTTTTTCCAGTGCTTAATTAGCTTAGAATTTATTTACAAATATTTTGGAGTGCTACCCACTGAGATATGTACAGAATAATATTTACTACTACACAAAATTTAAACTTTCTAAGTCAAGCGGTTTCTGAAAAAAAAAGGCTGTGATCCAAAGGACAGAAACTTATAAGTGTCTCGTTTTTGTTTTTGAGATATGAAACCCCAAGAAGAATTTATACAGGTTTATTGTAAATATCTACGTAAATAATTATTTTCTGTAATTTATTTTTCTTTGAAAGTGCAAAATATCAAACTCGATACCAAGAAAAAAAAAATCCGCTGCTAAAATCAATTTTGTTTCAGCATCGCTCATACAGTAAAAAAAAAGCTGCGGCAAACTTATGAATGATTGGTATAATTTTATTGTATATTTTAATTTTTTTGTTGCACATTTTATCAGCATACTTTATTTATATCGTAATTACTTTTTATTTGCTTTCTAGGTAGTTATTGAAAAACTTATGAGCACACGAAAATAGCTTTCCAATTATTTCTGTTCCAATCGAATTATAGACCTTTTTGTTTTACGCCCACACATACACACACACACACACGCGCGTATATATATATATATATATATATATATATATATATATATATAAATTTACATTTTAAAATTACAAATTACAATCTTAGCCCAGTAGTATGCCGATGATGAAATTTATATTGATAACTCCATATGTAATAAGAAAAAAGGCATAGTAAGGAATCAACCCCAAAACTATTTTCCATTAAATTTGGTTTGGTTTGATTATTTGAAAAAATTCTTAAATAAGTACAGGATAATTTCAATAGCTGTATTTAAATAAAAAAAATGTTGGAAGAACGTATAATAAATCATCGGAAATAAAAATTTTATGAGTTTTTTTTATTTCAATTATTTGCTATATTATTTATACATCATCATACTATTTAATTTTATTACATAATAATGAATTTGTATTTCAAGGTTAAGTTTTGAATTAAATTTTTTAATTACATTTATATATTTTATCGCACAATAAATATACAGTTTGAATAAGAATGTTAAGATGAATATAATTACAATACAACTACTATAATAGATGTACTTTAATCGCAGCACGGCAGAAAAATTTAGGAATAAAAAATAAAAAAAGTTATAAAAGTCGAATCGAAGGATTCAAAAGAAATGTAAATCATAGAAACTGTAAAGTCGCAACGTGATCCAAATACGGACAAAGTAATTTAATGTCACTTGCAAGCATAGCGGACCCAATTACGTAACCGTTGAAACTGTGTATATCAATACAAAAGCAGTTTGGAATGATTTTTGAGATTTTGCATTTTCAAACAAAAAGAAGTAATTTGGTAGAGTTTTGTAACCGTGTTTTCTACCATGTACTCACTACTCCGTTACAGAATTTTTATTCGGCTGCTTTTAACTTTCTTTTTCATCACACATCATTGTTGAGAAAATTGTTTTTAATTTCTTACTCTGAATGATCTACTAATAATTCATTTTTATTATTTTCAGGGTTCTTTTTTTGATAGTCCAAAACTTAGTATATCTGAAATTTCATCCATTACGGGAATGTAATTAGTAGACTTATGATATGGCAAACTTGAAATGTATATTTTTTAGAAATTGTAATTTATTGGTTATACATTCATATTTTTAAAATATACTTTAAGTTAGACTTATGCTAGTGTCCACGAAAGAACCAATTCTGTAACTTAGTACTAAATTTTATATTTAATTCGCATGTTAGAATTGAGACGAGGGGATTTAGAGATATAATTTCATACAAAGTTTATTCGTGTCTAATAACTTTTTGTTTATTCGTGTCTATGACATTTTGGTTCACTTCAATTTTAAAATTACATCTTATTTCCGATAACATAAGGCACTTATAGTTAGAATTTACCCTGCTGTGTTTTTTTTTAATCCAATGCATTGTCTTAACGTTTCATTTTCTGTTTTCTGCATGCACTTGTAGCACTCAGATAGCCTAAAATTTTCCAACAGTTCAATTTTTTATGCACAATTTCATAAAAATAAAAAGCAAAATTGTTATAAGATTCAGTTCCAATTCCCTATTTAATTGCTCATGATTTTTTTTTGATCAAACACAATGTCCGTTCTATTTATCTTGGAACACGTTTTTGTGTCTTTCGTGAAACAGTCGTATCCACTGTCAAATAACTCTTCTTATGTCCTCCATAAATACTAGAGAATAGCTGGTTTTATGTCGTAGTATAATTGAAGAACTATTAAATAATTGTGCATTCAAGAAATCAATATATACGATACCAATTAACAAACGATGGGCATCTTGGTGCATGTATTGACTGTAAAACGATGTATACGTAATCTACAATTGTAGTACGTTTGCGTAAAGTATTATAATTAATATTTCATATTTTTCAATTAATTACTCACAAATATAAAACTAGTAAATAAATCACAAGTATAAAACTTTGAATAAAATATTTAGCTAGAAAAAAATTCTTAAAACTTTCTCATTCAACTCCTTATATTACAGTAATGCATTAAAGAATGTTGATTTCTCACGGGATAAGCTAACACCGTAACTTCCATTTAAACAAAATTGATAAATTTACGGTGAGTTAAAACATTATATAAGACAAAGTCATCATATGATAATATGCCAACAACAAGCTCACGAAAATTAGCCCGCATCAAACTTAACATGCCACACCCTTGTTTTAAAAAAGGATTTAAACCAAAGAGATAATACCTAGATAATATCCAATATTGTACACGATCGACTTTTAGAATTAATTATCTAAATATTGATGTAGAATATTCCCAAAACAGAAACTTTGAACATATTTTCTCTAAATTTTCAAATGTTTAAAAATAATATGCAAATAAATTTAAGTAGTAACAATAGATTTAATATTCTTGAAACTTCGAACATGTTATTTATTACGCTGTTGATGGATTTATCAACAACAATCAACCGAACGAAATGAAACAATCATAATATCTCTCAATGTCTTTATAGTTTATAGAATACAGTTACCACCAATAATACTTGTTTATATTTTTAAAGTGGAAGTTAAATTATATTTTAATAACAAGTTATTAACTATTTTAATAAGACGTCTATTAGGTGATGTTTAGATACTGTTCAAGCGAATTTTCTTTTTTTGTTAGGGGTTGCCATATTAAATAATAAATAATCCGTAAAATTTTACTTTGAAATTGCGATTAAAATTATAGTAATATTGTTAATAACAAGCAAACATTAATTTATCTGAATGATAAAAGAAAAATGCATTAATAGTTATTCCGATAAATTTCTTTAAAAATCGATGATGGTACTTTTTGTAATCTTAAATATTTGGCGAATTATGGATGCACGTTAAAGATTTTCTAATGTCAATAATTTTGAATCACATATTGTAAACATGTTTAACCTTGAAATTGAATTCTTCGTCTTTTTTTAAACATTTTTTGTAAAACGATGCAAATGAAAGGGATAGCTATAAAAATTAAATAACAATTCATCGCTAAGAAGGGTAATAATGCAATATTGTTGCAATTCATATGTTTATCGAAATAAAAGATATAGGTTGATGCGTTTCCATATAAGTTGATGCGTTCCCATATCACTTATGACAATTTTTAAATTTTAGAAAAAAGGTGCTGCGATTTGAAAAAAAATATGTGTTGCATATAATGTATGTTGATAAAAAATATGCAATTTATACATGATGTACTATTACGGATTGAAGCGGCACCCTTTATTTAATTTACATACTGTATATGTGTTATTAGTGCCAAAGGTAGAATTAAAATATAATAAGGGACAAAAACCTCTCAAAATTCACTTTCACTTTAACTTTGTTAGCCTTTCTAACTTAAACGTTTTAACTAGTTAGGTGTTAGCTGCTGAAAAATTCATAAAAAGTTGTGTAATTTTTATTCCTTACTCGATTTCATATGATTAGACTGTGTAATATTTATACAATAATAGCGTAATTTTTTTGCAAACAGGAGCGTTGGGGATTAAAATATTGTGTAAAAAGAAGGCAAAAGAAAAGCAGCTTAGGTTTATTTTTGATTCTGAATATTGACCACCTCTATTCACAACTCATTTCTCAATATGACTTTAGATTGTTGTAAAATGGATAAAAAATGCTTTACGATTACCAGTAGTTTTATTTTCAATATTGAAAATATGCAATTGCCTGTTTTGTAAAAAAAACATACTCTAACGAAAAATAATTTGTGTTCATTTTTGCGCAATAAATATTTTTTTTAATTAAGAGACTAGAATTTAAATATGTTTTACTAATTGATTTCATAATTATTTAGTCTAATATTAAAAAAAAGTAAGGTCATAAATCATAGACTATACGACTATCATATCGATAAATTCGTAGAAGCTAGAATTTTACGATATGATAGTCATATAGTTTATGATCTTTTGTATAATACAATCTATTTATAAAACAACAGATGCAACTCACACGAATTAACATACCCATAGACTAATTATAACTTACCTCTTCTTCTCATATTAATAAATACATATACTTAGAGAACTATACATAGGTTTTATCTGTTTCATTATAAATTCGGAATATAATTTATTATCTATACATTAGATTCAAGACCTTCCATACACCCCATTTAAAGTGATAGAAATTTTGTATGAAGTTCGTCCGGTTAAAGCCCTAACTGGCTCACTTTACATTATAATTGGCTAGGGAAACGGCCTGTCAATAGCTCCGCGTAGAGAGTGTCGTCATTCACAGATAGTGTAATAAGAGAATATTGCATATCTATTTATTCAATAATTAAAAGAGAAACAGTTAAGAAATACATCTCTTATAAATATTGTTGTTTTTATAAATTTTCATGAAAACAATTAAATAACACTAACATTTCACAAAACATAAGTACATATGAGATATTACTATTGCCTTGTTCGAAAATGTAATTATCTCTTTTGCGTTTTCGTAATTAGAACAAAGCTTATTTTGGTGGTTTTTTAGTTAATTGAGTTGCAGCCAAATACAACAAACGCTATTGGAAGATACATTAATAAACTTTCAAACAAACAATAATTTATTTTATCAGTATCTAAACTTATATAAAAATTTGAACGGGAAAGGTGATTAAAAATTAAAACGGAGAAAATATATATAAAATAAAAACCCTAGATAACTCGGAGTGCCCTTTTAGTTGTTAAGTTTTGTCACAGATCGGTAAAACCATATTACCACGGGTGGTAGGTAGGTCGATGATATTCAGCAACACTATAATACATTGTATACATTTAGTGTGATCTTTATTATGCAGCTCTCGTGCCGGACATAACTCAAATCAGTTTATCGTTTTAAATTTTCGGTCATCGTTTACCAATCGATTCTGTGTTTATTATACTTCAGTTAGTACCAAATTAACTTTCGGCGCGACTGTCTCAGTGATTAACATAACAGATTGTTTAAAATAAATATTTTATTCAGTTGTTACAAAGTGGAAGTTTTCATCGAACAACATAAAACAAGAAGGTAGACTAAGAGCCACAAATTATGAGCAAATGCAAATATACATACGTAGTTAGTAGTTCATTTTATCTTATTTGTAATTCTATTTGCTCATAACGTATTTTAGTAGAGGAATGCGTATATGAAATATTTTAGTAGAGGAATGCGTCGCGAATCGATTGAGTGACCCCTTAGTCGATGTCTAATAATGTATTTTGGCAATGGAACGAGACGCAAAAAAAGTATTGATTGCAAAAGTTTTATTTTGTATTCAGGAATCTATACAAGCCGAATAAACGAATAATTTTTTAACAATTTTTTAAAAATTTAAGCCACATAGTTTGTTTTCTTTCGTTTAAAGATAAATAAATAAATGTATCTTATTGGAGTAAAAAAGTTTATTTATATGGATACTCAGTCACTATGGTTAGTCCTCCTAGAATGAAAATATGAAAATAATCGATGTCGAAGGTACATTTTGCGATTAGGAATTCTCCGTTTACGCTCACGTGCAGATGGTTTCACGCTTCGATAATTTAAACAATGAAACTTTTATCAAATTGATCTTTCATTTCACTTAACATTGTTTTGTAGTGGATGGATTCGATCATATTTTGATTCAGAGTTCCTAGCGAAACATTTATGATTAAAGAGAAAATATTGTTTCAAAATATGAACTGAATCACTGGAAATATTTCGGATGTTATATACATATATATATACATATATATATATATATATATATATATAAGTATATATATATATATATATATATATATATATATATATATATATATATATAATTTAGATATTTTTAAACAAATGTAATGTGACGCATAATTGATAATGGCTTAGTTTTACTTTCTTCTAATGAGGTTTAAGATAACTGTGGTAATTATGATAGTTATTAGTATTACATACGTTAAAGTTGTCAAAAATGTGTCTCATTAAATAATAATGATTATGGAATAGCAAACTATGAAATGTTAAGTTGCTTCACTGAAGATTGCGTTGGAGAAAAATTTCACTTTTAAAACAAAGGTGATAATATAAATTACAAAAATAAATCGATAACTCTGTTAAAGGATACATTGTTAATTTTACTTTTGCGTAAATTCTTGTCAGTATTTACAGCTTTTTAGTTGGTTAGGAACTTACCAATCATATTATGTCTTTAATTTTCCGTACCATAAAATAAAAAAACTTATTATCAATGAAGAACTCTATAAAATAAATTTGTCTTCAAATATGTTATATTTTTGGTAAAAAAGAATAGTATAAATATAAGTAAGAATTTCTGAAGATATGTGTGAAATAATATCACAGGTACAATTGTTAGCAATTACGTTTTCCTTTTTTATTTATTCATATCAGAACAAAAAACGCAAATCATTAGAGGACCGAGAGAACTTAATGACTTCACTTTAGCACTGAGAATAGACGGAATGTTGCTTGAATCTTTAGGGATATTACATAGTTAAGTATAATAAGAAAATATTTTATTATATATTCAAGATTGGGATGTTTGGAAGCCGGAGTTTTAATTTAAAAAGAATATCTTTAGTATTTCAGTTGTCTTTTAAATAAAGAAAATCATGTTTAATATTCGACACAGGGACAATATGGTTTTAATTTTTTAAAATATATTATTACTGGGTTTGGTAATTCTAATACGCACACGTATATAAGTATTCAGAAGTAGCCTGGGATATGTTTTTTGTCCCATCAAAAAAGACATCTTTGCCGTTTAATTTTTGCGGTATATTTTAAAATCTCGCTTTTCCTTTTTATTTTTTCCTTATGAAAAATTTGTTGATATTATCAGTGCATTTCAAAATAACTGGAACATATTCAAGGACATTTATTCATTTGAGATAAATATATTTTTTGTATGTTGTTAATAACATATAATGTTTTGATTTAAATATTTATTTAATTATATTTTTTCACTTTTGTTTCTATATTATGAAAGTAAAATGCTCATATATGTTTATGACGTCTAAACATTTGTATAAACTATAATATGGTCTTTGATTTGAATAAATATCTGAGCTACTGAAAACGTTCAAATAAATTACTGTATTTTTTATTTGTTATTCGATTGCATCTAAAAAAAGGCCCAGGCAGTAAACATTTGAAACATATCACTTATGACTTAATTTTATAATCCATGCCTTAGTTCGGATTTTTACTGCTCCCAATTAAAACAACCTTTTGGTCACTATCCTATGCTCGCTAATTAAATTTACATATACCCGAAGTATTTCTTACGGAATTTTCGTAAAAAATAAAAAAATTAAATATTTCTAATGTTTCCTTTATCCTGAACAGTCCATAACCTCCTATGTTTTTATATTTTCGGACTATTGTTTTTCAGAATGTTTGTCTTAGAGCGACGTAGAGTTATTATTAACTACGACAATATATACATGCGATACGTGTAAATAAAACCAATGGTATAAAAAAGTCCCTGTCGAACTTTTCTTCGCATTTTAGAAATATTTTTTGCTTTTTTTTTATTTGTATGTCAAACTAGTCAAGCTGTTTTCTGTTAATTTCTATTATGAAAGCCTCTAAATCAATGTTTAGTGCAAAGTGTAAAATACAATCGAAGAGAAGTTAGATAAAGGCGGCACGATGAGAAAAAGTTGGATCATTGAAATTACGTCCGATAAATTATTTGTTTTCTTCAACTTAAAGTATTGTACAAAGCTTTTTACATGGCTTCCAGCCAAACGAGAGAAAATTCTGTGACAAAGTGAGAAAAGATTGAAAAATTAGTATTTGCAGTGATAGGCGCGGTAAACTGTTTAATTTACAATGCGTTTTTTTTCATTTTCAGTAACATTCCGTGCGTAAAACACTTGAATTTTTGGTATAGTATAAAATAAAATAAAAATCATAATATGTGTTTTTAAATATGTTTATTTAGCACTGTATACATGGTTGAAAATTCGCAAAATGGCATTGAAGAAAGGTAATATAAAAATATGGTTCTATATTTTAAATATATTTTCCCCAAACCCTAATATCTGTCTAATATCTGTCTACTAATTTATTTATACCCTCAAAAAAATGTTATCCCCTCACCTTGAATGTAAGTGGAATTACAGATCTCTTCACAATCGCTGACATTTTTTCCCGAAGCTTCATTTTCATTTTTGGAAAAAAAAAAATTAGTTGCACGAGGCTAAGCTGGGCTATAAAGTGGTTGTTACAATATTTGGAAGTGGTACTTGTGAAGGACAACCCTCGCCGTTTTTCCTACACGCTACTCTGGCTGACCATCCTATTACTCTCCCTTTATAGAAACATCTTTACTTTTGAAGCTAGTGAATATGATAACCTCTGTGGCCAAAAAAAACAGCCACTATGACTTTTCCAACCGATTGAATCACCTTGAATTGCTTAAAAGGAATTGCTTAAAAGAGTCGCGATCGGAGAAGCATAAAATTCCATACTATGGCACTGCATGGACTCCTACTTCGATTGAAGCTCGTAATGATGAATCCAAGTCGTTGTTTTGTGGCGTTAGTATTCTTGTTATCTATCTTATCCTGATTTTTGACATGCTAAGATATTCAAAAATTCGTAGAGTATACTCTAACCATTTTTCGTGAAGAATTATCAAAACGATAGATAATATACCAAGAATGATGAATGAGATATCTAAATCAGTTCTACCATTTGCCTCTTCTTTACTTGGTATATTCCAATACAATTTGTTTACCTTTTTCAAAAATATCTGAGGAAATGGCCTCGATCCATCGTCTATGTATATTGCTTAAAGGGATACTTATAAACCATAGTTTTACTAGGGCAAGAGGCTTCTCAAACTGAAGAGATGATAGCTCTAAAGTTAATGGCATAATTAAACTAAAATTTAATATAAATACGCATAACAAAACTCTCGTTAGTTACTATATGAGTCAGCAACCCCTTCCCCTCACCATCCCCCAATTCTCTGAATTTTTTGACGCACCTCATATTTGTAAAATATTTTATACGAGATTGAGTTCATGCAATTCATGTCAGCAATTTTATAATTTAATTTAAATTCTACTTAAATTGTATTTTGAGTAAAAAGAAAATCCGCAAGGGTGCCTTGGGATATTTACAAAAAAGTCTCGACCGTGCCCGTTGGAATTTTAGTTGCCAACAATGAATCAAGAATTACGAAAAAGAGAATACAATAATAGAAGCAAATATCAATGAAGAGCACTGTAAATACTTATATATTTTCTTATTTTATTTTTATGCATAGGTTAGTTTGATTTTTAGGATTCCGTACCCAAAGCGTGCCAACGGGACCCTATTAGTAAAATTTTGCTATCTTTCTGTTCGTCTGTCTGTCTGTTCGTCCATCCGTCTGTCCGTCCGTCGATATGTACGTCTGTCAGTCCATATGTCTATCACAGGGTTGTATCTTTTGAACCGTAATAGGTAGGCACTTGTCACCAATTTTCACAAACTTTTTATTACTATGGCCGTTATAACAAGAAATAAGGAAAATAAATAGAAATTAAAAATAAAAGAGGGGTTCACATACAAAAAGCTTGTTTTTTGACGTTTTTTACTAAACCGGCATGTAACCCTTCGTATGCGCATCCGACTCGCACTTGGATGGCTTTTATTTAAATTTAACATGTGCATACCTTTACGGAGTATTTATTAAAAACTATACTTATAGTTTAACAGATTACGAACATCAAGCGTAATACGGTGGCAGATTACTTTGTTGAGCTAAGTGCTATATTTGAACAATAGTCTGACGATTGACGTGCTTTCGTCTGTACATACAGATACAGTACTTAAGTAACGATCACTTATTAGGTTTTCTTTATAATTATGTTGCTTTTTTCAGCATCGTTCGTCGACTTGGAGCGAAGATGACGAGGCAAATAATCCAGAATATCCGACTGCCGGTAAGAGCAGTGCAAAAAATTCTTCCAGGAAAGTGACCGTTGTAAAAGGTGTTACCTGGACTTTTATTGAAGGAATATGCAACGACTACAAAGCAAATTCAAAGCTATTTTACTAGAACCATTGAGAGCCGTACAATGTGTCAAGGACGTGTTCTTTTTGATATTTTCCCGGGAGAAATATTGTTACGTAGTTCAATGCACAAACTTTACATTTCCCGCAAAAAAAATGTTGAGTGAGAAAGAGTTACTAATTTTTTTGGTATATTATATACTATGACTATTCATAAACTACAAGAACGACGATGTTACTGATATACCACTTCTGATTGAAATATCCCCTCCAAATTTTGGACGACGATTTGGAATGAGTTGTCAGAAATTTGAGACAATTCTCATGGCACTGCGGTACACACAACCCTTAGATCTCGATGATTCTGAGAAATGGCGTAAAGTATAAATGGAGTTAGTAACGAATGTGAATGAAAAATTAAAATCCCCATCTGCCCAGGTTTAAAAAACCATCTGCCCTGGTTTAAAAAACACTGGAGATGACATAAGAGGTGCATATTTTAAAGAAGGTATGAAAGCAGTCATAAAAATTAAAATAAAACAGAAAAGAGTCGGTTGCAAGGTAAAAATAACATGCGATAGTGGTACAAATGTTATGATCAGTTTTTCCAGAAATGGTTCTGGAAGAATAGTACTTGGAAACTTGCGGTTTGCTTCAATCAAAACCGCTATGAAATAATTCAGAGTTGGAATGTATTTCATTGGGCTAGTAAAGACAGCGTACAGTTTCTATCCTGTGTCTGATATGGCTGTAAATTTTCCACCGCGTAAAGGGGTATCTGTTGTGAGTACAGCGAAAAAAGACTCACTGCCGCTCATTGCCTGTAAATGGAGAGGTAAACAAATTCATGAATTTATTGCCACTTGCGAAACGACTCTGCCTGGCCGGCTATCACGTAAAAGGAGATAGGACGATGATGGAAATAAAATTTTCAAAGAAGTCGATAGGCCTAAAGTCGTAGAGCAATATTTTGAAGCTGCTGCGGCTATCGATATTTCCAGCAACATTAGGCAGGACAAGTTGGGATTAGAAAAAGCTTGGGGCACACATAAATGGGAACACAGAATATCAGCTTCAGTTTTAGGCATAGTAGAAATAAATGGACATTTGATGTTAAACAATTTCTTTCGTTCAGAACATGATCAAGTATCTCACAGGTGGTTTACTACCAACTTGGTATTAGCTTTGACAGACGAAGACCCTGATGATAAACTACAAAATGAGCGGCAACCTCATGAGGACATTGCTGCTAGTGGAGAACACATTCCTGAAGCCTTCTCTAAATCGGATGAGAGAGAGTTCAATATAAATGTATAGTTTGCTACCGAATTCACTAGAAGCAACAAAAAGCAATCTATTATTGCAAGGCACGTGGTCCACGGTATGTCTTATGCTCTCCACAGATAGGAAGAAATTGGTTTATTTACCATATCGTGCATATCGTGCATACAGCGTAACTCTGCATTTCTTGTATTCTAAAAATAAACATGATTCTCGAAACTTTCTTCTTTTATTTAAGTTCCTCATAGACTTGAAACGTGCCCTTCTCTTTTTTTTATACCTATACCTATAATAGAAATATTATCTACCCATGCCTAATTTCATCCCGCCTGGAAATCTAATACCGCCAGAAGGACAGCCTCTATTATTCAAAAAAATTCTGCAACAAAATGAATACTGCTAGCAGGACGCACTTTCACCGGAGCGTCCTTCCGGAAGCTCCTTCCAGAAGGACAAGGATCTGGAAGTTCTATCAATAAGGTTAACATTTAACACAATATTGAATCTACTAGGATAATCGCTATAGTTTTCCTGTAATCTTTTAGTCATTCTTTACTGACCCTAATTTGCTCATGATTTTTGGTTTAGTAGTTTTGAAACGGCGAGAGGATAATTTTATTTTTTGCATATATTTTAGAATATCTTTTTAAATACTCAATTTAAAACTATGAAAATAATATTTATACATATATTCTTAAGAACTAACATTTTCAAATGATACTCCACATGATATACAAAATGATAAAATAAATTATTTTTAGACAGTTATTTACTTCTTTAATTGTTATACGAATATTTTTAAAAATTTGTGACGTCAAATATGTGAGTTAATAAGATATATTTCTATGTCAACATTCAAGATTCCCCATTGCATTGTTTCTGAGAAAATCTGCTATTCAAATAGAAAAATATGAATGTATTGTCTGCTATATCTTTGGTAGGTCTAAAAACATGGAGTGTAATTTAAAAAAACGTATCAAGCACTAACGGAACTCGCTCTACTAGGATTTTGTACATATTAAGGCATTTTTAAAATTTTATTAATACGTAATATTCTTATTAAACTGTATACAAATTTGTAAATTTTCTGAAAGAAAATACTCTGATGATGAACCTGCCATAGCTGGCGCATATGTGAACAAAATATTTTTTTTACAACTACAAATTAACGATTTTTGGATTTTTTCCTTTGATGTGAGACCTTAGTTCTTGCTAAATTTTCTGATTCCTGGTCAACGGCAAGTACCCTATATGTTTGAATTTATTTTCGAGCGTCGAAATATGTAGCTAGTATTAAATTGCTGTGTTTCTTGATTTCATTGATTTGGAAGAATTGTTTCTTTACAATTCCAAGGAAACGTAGACCTAAATATTTGGTAATCTTTTCAACTTGATACCTCTACGCGTTTCTGAGAAAAAGGGTCAGACAGGCAAATAGACAATGAAGTAAAGACTACTTACGAACCCCTAAAAATGAAGACATTTAGAATCAATGCTATAGTTTTCCTTTGCGTGGGTTTCTAAAGACTCACATATTTTTCATAATTTAATGTAAGTAGTTTCGGAGTAAAGGAGGATATTCTTTTAAGCATGTTTTTCAGTATATGTTAAGATATAATAAGATATAATACCTCAGATTATCAAGCAAGTAAGTATGCGAACCTTAAAACTAACTCTTTCAAACCACTCGAAACTATGTACGATATTAAAATAAAGTTTTTTCAGATATTTAATTTGTCCTCCTTAAAATCTCCAAATGAATATTTTTTAGCTCTCTTTGGTAATATAAGAGAATTGACATGTTTTATTACTGTAGGAAATTACAAGTTTCTATGTCAAGCGGATTCTGAGAAAAAATGGTTTGGATGGAAGTAGGAAAAACACACGAGTTATTTTATAAAGGCGCTGTTTTCCTTTTTAAGGCACGTTAACCTAAACAGTATGAGTAGAACAGCACGATCTAAACTTGCATTATGTAGCTTTCGTATATATTTAGGAACTTGACATTTAAGGGTATATAGTATTTCGTAAAACGATTCACAAATTTTAATTATTCGCGACGTAAATATATTGTCTAGTATTTTTTTACAGGCGTAAAAACATGGTGAAATTTTCAGAAATTATAAAACCTGAAATAACCGCTGACTTTTCTAAAGTTTTCCATGACGCGCCCTTTCAAATGATACCTTAATTTAAATATATAGTTTAAGAAAAAAAACTGAGTAACTTATTTAGTCAATCTCTAATTGTTATATAAGCATTTTAAAATGTTAGTTACACTAGTGTAAAATATAATACGCCAAACTTCAATTTCCTATGCCGCACGATTATTGAGAAAATCAGCTGCGACCTTCGCACAAACAGACAGACACGGGAGTAACTTTATAAGCGATTCATTTTTTAGTTCGAGGTACAAATCTCGAAAAGTAACATGGGTTTTACGTAGTAACGAAAACAAAATATTTTTTCATATAAAAATAAATATACTACATATTCCCAGATTTAAGAGATATAATAAACTTTGCAAAAATAGGCGTTTTCCACCAAAGATGTAAATATGCCCTTAAGTAACATTTAAAACGATATTAACATTTCAAAAAGCATAAGTAGCAAATGATTATCCGTACGGCTAGCGAGTTATTGACGCTATTAATTTAGTTCGTGAATATACCGGTGATTGATGGTCTTGGTTTATTGAAAAGAGTAAAGGGCGGAGTTTGAAAATCATATCTTTCAAGGTTTCGGTTGTTCTCGGCGCCTTAACCTGTTAATTACATTAAAAAAAGATTTTTCAAAATGTCTTACGTGACATAGAATAACTATTTATGAAATGACTTTAAAAGGGAAAGAATAGTACCTATGACAGGAAAGAGCCAATTATGTCAAAGCATTTTAAGTTTTAACATAATTTCAATATTCCGATGTTCTTTCCTGGAAATTAAGTTTAATCGTTTAAAATTATGTTCGTAAGTAACTAAACGATAAAAAAAATAATTTTATATGCACTTGTATATAGAATAAATTTCGTAATCCATGAACCGTTTAAAAGTAATATCTTGTCCTCTATAATACAAGAGCATTAAAACATAATCATTGACATTGAAGGTTGTGATGTAAAAATATTTAAACGAGCTGCTTCTCAACAATGAACAAAGTTTAAGGAAAAGTTGTAGCGATAGGAAATTGTAGAGAGTTAATAATTTAACGGAGAAAAACTTGCTTCTGCAGATTTAGGAGAGGATAGAATTTTGTCTCATCGGTAGCAATAAATACGACCGTTTCAGACGAGAATTTTTATTATAATGTTGACTGAGGCGTGAAAATATATTAACATCTCGTTTTGTTATCGTATAAATTTTCTATCTATTTGTATACACAATGTAATGACTAATATCCCGCATCAAGGCGAATAATAGGTTAATTTTTAATAAAATTTAACTTAAATCTGTGAGGCATTGGCAAACGGCCTTCAACTAAACTAAATAATATTTTGTAAATTTGATTCGCTTACTTTTACTACTATATCTCATTAATGTTATTTTCTCTTTATATTATCCCCCCTACATTCGCTTCTATTAATTTGACATTGCGTGCAACTGAAAGTTTTTAAATTCTCTGTAAAGATTTATAGATCTACAACTAAATTAATTACTTTAGGTTCCTATTAGTACTACTTTCATATATATTACAATATTACATGCTAATTTGTTATTTCACGTAATCGATCCTAGTTTATGGGAAAATCTCTTTATTTCATCTTATTTCTATGTTACGTATATTTATTTATGTCGTGTAAATAAATCCACAAAATAATGAAAATGTTGTACTTTATGTGACAGTTTTTCGAAACTAGAATTATATTGTATGAAAATCACCGAGAAGATTATATTAATCACCATACTAGAAAAGAATGCGCTAACAATTAATGTAAGTTGAGTTCTACTCAGTGTGAGTTCCCCGACAATCAGTTTTTAGAATCACCTTGGTCATTAAAATAATGAAAAATTAAGTAAATTTAAAGTTTTTTTGTCAATTAACCGTTGAATAATTTTGTAATTTCACAGAGTCCTTAATATTATGTAAAAAAAAATTTGTAAAATTATGTTTAAAAAATAACACCAAATATTTGAGATGAAGAAGCATGGAGTAGATCTTGAAAACATTTTACTATCAAAATCTATATGATAACCATCATTGTAATAATTTAGAAAAAAATTAAATATAAGTAATTATTTACACGAATGTTGTTATTATCCAAATTTGATTAAAAATATACAACCACCTCGAATGACAGTCTACAGATGCGTAACAACACCAGTCGTTTCGAAAAGTCTTAACACATCGAATTTTTATAAATTTTGAAAGGAAGACTTATTTAGGAGAAAATTTAAATAAGAAATAAAAGTAATTATAGCATAATTTTGTTGGATCAATTGATGCGAATATTTCCTAAGATGTTATTATCACCGTTTGTGATAATAACATCATGTCGTGTTGACGCATATTACATAAGATTATTGATTACAGAACCACACGAGAATAAACTAATAGGAATGCCTATCATAATATAATACTTTGTTTAATATCATTTAGCATTCATTAAAAATCGTTTAGTATTTAAAATTAGTTTAGCCCTTTCAGACCTACCGTGCACAATTGAGGACATGACGTTTTTTGTTAATCAATTAAGTTTTTTGTTATCATACTAAAATTAAATTATCCTACTAATATTGACTATAAGCTATTGTCATCGCTTGAGAATAATATAATTTATTAAAAACGATACCACTAGCGCCATCAATTGCTACGTGTGTGTACTAGTTCGTCATTTTCGGCCAGTAACCCACAAAACTTTGAAATGTGTAGGTGATTTATTTTATTTAGAAATGTTAAGTTTTCTCTGATAAATACATCTTGAAAAAAAATATATATATCAATATGTTAAGCTAAATGAACAAAGTAATTTTACATGCAATTATTTATTTATGTATATAATTATTTGCAAATATTCGTTATATGTATAAACGTGGACAAATTGTTTCGAGTAGACATTTTATTCCAAACGTTCATGCGCTGTAATAATTGAACAAAATGAACTTTTTCTGCAGTCAATGTTATAATTAGAGGAAGTTTCGCTTCGTAAAGTGCTAAATAGCATTTTTACAGGCAATATGTTCACAAGGGATGCTTTGAAGATTTTGGAAAATGGTAACCTATCGGAGTTCGAGCCGTCTTCGGATGATGAGAATGTGGGAAATAATAGTAATGTTCCATATAAAAGACATATTCAGTTCACTTGACCCCCTTGATGAATATGAAGACGAAAGTGAAAATGAAGTTAGGTCAACTTCCAATTTCGGAGGACGGCCAGGAGGGACAATGTACGTCGAATGGTGATAATTTTCAATTATCTTACACCAAAACAGAGTAAGTGGAAGCACAGACAAACATAAAACACAATACCAACACATTTTGTCCCACCAATAGCATTTCATCCCTATATGAAAGACTCTCTTGATTACTATTATAAACATTTTCCTAAACAGCTATTTCAGCAGATGGCTGAAATGACGAACTTATATGTTGTGTAGTTAGAAAAAAATCAGGTTTAAACCTACGTGCAGCAATGAAATTAAAATATTATTTAGCTTATATATGGTGACAGGAGTATTTAACTATCCGGTTTCGAAAATGTGCTGGGAAATTCACATTAGCATTCCTCTTTTTACTGAAAATCTGGCAAGAGACAGATTCTTTGAAGTTCATAACAATTTACATTATGTAAATAATATGGAAATGCCCAAAGATTGCAAAGGTATGTTTTATGAAGTACGACCAGTCTATAATGGAATCCGAAGCCGATGTTTAGAATTATCTTTAAAGAGAACTTAGTGTTGATCAACAAATAGTTTGTTGTTAACTGGGTATTGATTAATAAACAGTGAAGCATTCTGGTAAGCAGTATGTAAAATGCACCTTGTCCTCGTGGCATAAAGTTGTTCTTCTTATGTGGAAAAAAATAGCCGCACCTTTGATTTAATAATGTATCAAAAGTCCGTTTCTAAATTAAACAAAACATTGATAAAAAAATTAGTTTTGACGCATTAGCAGTATTGCATCTAATAGAAAGAGAGATAATAGTGGTCTATATTATGTCTATACTGCGATATAGTGAATAGCTAATTACTGCGATATAAAAGAATATTGGCCTATACTGTGATAACTACTTATTATTCTATCATATGCTCCAAATTTTCAAAAAGACACAAAAGTATGATGGCTATCTGCACAGCTCGTATCAATAGATTTGCGAAGCCTCCATTATTCAGTGATAAAAATATTAAAAAGAAACCAAGGTGTTTTGATCAAGAGGTTTGTAGTACTGATGGAGATGTTACTATGGTCAGATGGTTAGATAGGCCAGCTAACTTATCATCTAACTTTATTAGCATAGGAGAAAAGGATATGGTGAGAAAATGGTCCAAAACAGAGAAGAAATTTAGAGAAATTAAGAAGATATCAAAAACAAAACGGCACACTTCTTCATTTTCGCCGACAACTAATTCACAGTCTAGTTTTTCGATATAAAATTTCAGCCGCTAAAAGGGGTCGTTCAAATAGTAGTAGTAGTTCTTTACCGGTAATTATTCCAAGAAGACCGAGATAAGTAAGTACATTTGTAATAAAAACTGTATGACACTGACTATTTCTAGTTATAGTGGTAAATAGCCTATACGTCAGTTATTACAATCACTTAGGCTGAATGTCCGCATAATGAAAACATAAATTTTCTCGAAAAATAAACTGAAAAACCGTTTTTCTCAGTGCTTCCATGCTGAATAGTAGCCAATTTAATTGGAATAAAATCGGGAGTTACATACTCCAAAAAAAATTACTGTCTTTAAGGGTTAAATAATTCTGATGCACTTGGATTTGGAATACTGTATATATATATATATATATATATATATATATATACATATATATATATATATATATATATATATATGCATATATATATATATATATATACATATATATATATATATATATATATATATATATATACATATGCATATATATATATATATATACATAATAAATATATTTGGGCACTAAATATATATATTCATCAAAAGGTATATCTGGTCAAAGCCGTTAGTTAGTGCGTAAACTAAATTACATAAATTTTATCGCAACATTGTGCACGAAGTATTGAAGATATGTTACGGAGAGGCACAGTCTAATAGATAAAGGTGACTCGGAATTCTTGGCCGGTGAAATTCTCTGTGTCATCATGAACATTATACACTGGTTGAGTCGTTGTAAAAAAACGTTTAGGAAAAAACGTATATCAAATACGTGACTAGGTCGTGGAAAGTTATCTAAATTAAAAATACAAAGGAAAATGTACTTCCTTGACTTACCTTTATCTTCAGTGTTCACAAATAATAAGTTAAGAAATGCATGTTAAAAAATATTGTCAATATATTTATGCCGGTCTTCTTATTAAGTACGTAAATTATGTAAATTGCCTTGGTTTCGCTACCTTCTATTAAAATTTACTTTAATAAATAATACATTCCTAAAGTAAATATAAAAACAATCATGTAGTAGTTCATGAACCGCATGAATATAATGATGATTGTCCAATATATAATTTCCATGTAATTAGGATTTTATCGTCTATATTGCAACGAATGATAGAAATTACATAATTTTTTAATCAAATTTTTCTCAGTTTATGGTGTGATAGATTAAATTCATATTCGTGAGTTACATAATGCAATTAGACATATATATATATATATATATATATATATATATATATATATATATATATATATAAATACATGTAGGTTCACTCATCTCTTATAAATTTAAATACTGAGAATCAGTAAAGAGAAAGTAAATGTGGGAGATCTAAAATACTAAACGTTTTACATAATTAAAGGTCAACTGAAGGTATGTCACAAATCATGTTTTATCATGTTTGTAAAATAATTATATATTTTTTAAAAACGGCCATAATATGGTAAGAATGACGATTCTAAAACAATTTTGTTTTATATTAGTCATCAAACGAAACGCCATGCATGTAAAAATGGCACATTTAGTATTAAATTTACTTAGAAGTATTTGCAGCTTTAAGAAAAGTTTATATCCATTTTAACATCAGGAGAGAATTTACATATAAAGTTAGCAATCAATTAATATATAAGTCAACAAATTTAGGTACGATTAATTATAATTTTTTTAATCCATTTATGAAATGTTTTATTTAGTAATGATTCTACTGCAACTACTCGCGGTATAATGAATTTTGTTCACATATAAGTGTAATATTTTGATAATAATTCTACCACAATTCTAAAAAATTACTAGTTATTGGAAATAAACTAATATTACAGAAAGTTTTCCGTTATTCCGATTACCGTTAATATAATTACATTACGTTATAGAATATTTGATGAAATTTTTTTACCGTTTCGCATCCAAAAAGAAAAGACGGAACATTTATACGATTACTCACATGTCTGTCCATTTGTCTGTGAGAACTTTAAATTTGAAATAGCAATAAAACATTCTAATCCGCAAATACCTCAATAGCTAAAACTCGAAAATATTTTTTTGGAAATGTCAGAATAGACATATTGTTCGAAAATTATGCGATGATGTAATTTAAAAAAAAATGCTTTTATGTCTATAAAACAAATGTAGGCAATGAACATAAAAAAGTGTAATATATACCCGATAATATCAAAAACAGTGCGGCGTATGAACCTGAAACTTAATATAGTAATACATTTGATTAAAGTAAATATTTTTCACTAAGCTACTTTTTAAAATTATTTCTATATGAATAAAGAAGGTGTAAATAAATAATTATTTTTTAATTTTTAGTTACATCCATTTGTAGACTATGGTTTCATACCCACTTTTTAATAAAATAAAATAAAATGTTAGAAAAATATTTAAAAAAAATATTTGACGCATGTTCCTTGATCTAAGTCTACTGGTTAGTTGCAAACATTTGACCATATAGATAAATATTTTAATGGAGATAAAAGTTCAATTATTACGATGGAGATGAGTTGATAGTATTAGTAAAATATATCTTAATTCAAGCCGGATATTTAAGTAAATTTCAAATTTATTAATGTGCAGTTATGATACATTTTCAACTTAAGTTTTTAAGTTGGTATTCTATATTACGTTATTTAAAATATTTCATTTTCAAATAAAAATTAATTTAAAAATATACTGACATCACTTATAAGTAACCGCAACTAAATGCTCCTGTGTCTATGCACCTTTGACCGACTGATGATTAAATCTATCTGCTGGTGCTATTTAAGCAAGATTTATTTATTTTTTTATTTTTAACCGTGTTAAAAATTTGTTGTCTAATATTTGCATTGCTGACCAGTAGAATAGTAGGTGTAGTCCTTCCCAAGAGCAGGCAACTCCGACATCACATTGTCTAGTGCAGATGAATAGGTGGATCGCGTCCATGGTTCAGGAAGGGCTCTTGGACCTAATTAAGTAGTGTATCCTAAATATAAACAGACTTAAAAATTTCAGCTTTTACAAATGTCATATACCCCGGGTTGAAAGTCCTCCGGTTTGTATTCCTTAAAAGTTGGAAACTCTAGGATTTATGAAAAATTTACGCAGGAGTTTTGCGAAATTTATCATAGCATAGAGAAATTATTGTTACATTTTGATATTTCCTTGTTTGTCGTTTTTTGTTTAATAATTGCTGGGTCACATTTTTTTTCTCGTGATCTCTTGAAAACAAAATTGTGTGCATAGTTTATTACATCCTGGATGCACAACTTTACAATATCGTTGTTGTACTTAATATTATATGTTTTTAAACGATATAAAAAAAAAGCAGGGAAATACCAAAAATTTTTTCCGCAACATATGGAAAGGTCTTAGTTTTAATTTAGAATGATTTGCAGATATCTAAATGTTTCCAATAAACTTGTTGATTATAATAAATGTAATCTCTTCCCACTTACAGGAATAAGATCGTTTTCATGCAGGTTTTGAAAATAATTATTTTATAATTATCAATACTTGGAAACAAAATGAATAAAAAAGCACAGAAATAATAAAAAGCTGTAAGTCTCTAAATAGTGAAATGAAAAGATCGGTAATTACTAACGATTAATTCAACGATTCTTCACCGCCCGAATATCCAACGCACGTAATTGAAAAAAAACGCTGCCTCAGCATTCCCATCGTTAAATATATTTTATTTCATTTAATTTAACTCAACTGCGTAGACGTCAAGAGACAGATTTTACTAATGGGTTTTCGTGGTAACGGAACAGTTATTACATTTTACACAATAAAATTTAATCGCTGAAAACTGCTTGACCGACATTTTTATTAATGATATTAATTTTGTAGATAGAACGGGGGAATTTATGTTAGACTGTTTTCATTAATTAAGAAAATATTTATATAAATACAATTACAAATTAATTCAAGGCAATTTTCTTTTGAAAATATTTAAGTAGCTAAATAGTAAAATATAAGTAAAATTTAAGAAAAAGGTATAAAAATTAGTATAATAATAATAATGCAGAATATTGGAATGAACTTATGACGTTTTGTAAAGATATTTAATGGCGAGGTTTTACAGGAAAGTGAAAAAAAGAGTAAACGAGAAAGGGAGATGACAGAAAATAAAATTGGTTAAAGATAGGAATGTTTAAGAAAATTCATAAAATAAAACACGAGCCGAAAATCAAAAGACGTCGTTAGAAATTTTTAGATATGAAGTTTGTTTTTAAATAGAATTTTTCAGTTACTTCACAAATATTAAGCATTGTGATTGCAATTTATTAACGTAAATTTTTTCAACACACTCTAGATATTAGTATTGGTTTTTGTGCCGGATTGTGAGGAGTACGAAGACACTTACTATTTTAATGTTATATCCCCATTCAACACTTCATTTGATTAACCGGATATCGTCCTCATTGCCTCAACGCGGACTGTATTGTTTGATTTAGGATTTTAGTGTCGTGGAGTATTTGAATGGTTTACGGCGGGTTCACTATTGAATTTTCTTGAATAAACACATCTGTAAATATTTATACATCTCTTACTAAATTGTTTAATTCGAAGGAGAACTTAGGTGACAGATATAGTTTGAAGGATTGACGAGATAAGTTGAAAATGGGTAAGTAATTTAGAGCGCAGAACAAACAACCGCCAAATAAAGGACTGCACTCGAATAGCACCTATTTGCCAAAAGACCCAAAGTAAGACGGCTTCTTACTAAGTAAACAGATTGCCTAATAAAGTCGATGAATACTATTGGATGTCGAGTACAAGGGTCAGCAGTCAATGTCTTCCAGCTAATGATGAAATACTCAACGTACTCTTTTTTCTTTGAAATTCTCAACGTAATTCCTGCTTAACTTACAGCTTGATTTGAAGCAGGAATTTTATAAAGATAAAAACCACAAGACTCGCTAAATTTTTGGGATAAAATTGGAAGTTGAAGAAATCCTTATGCTCTAGCCAAATTGTAGTGCACCATTCGATTTTCCGCAGGTATGTAGTGGATAATAAACACGAAAACTTTCAAGCTACCCTTCCGACACTCACGGTTTTTTGTCAATGTCACCCTTAATATATACTTTATTTATACAATTTATTAACACTTATATTGACTTCTTAATATGTTCACGCGTTTAATTCCATTTTTTTTTATTACACTGTAAACATAAATAAATACTTGTTTCTGAATATTTTTTTATTGTACGACTAATGGCCGGTTTCTGAGTACTTTTGTGGAATAGATATTTTTTTCCATAAAAGATACTCAGAAACCGTCCATTGTACTATTACAGTTTAGTAATATACTAAAAACCTATCAAAAAAACTAAAGATAGAGAATGGACTGTGCACTCCAATATTTTAGATATTCTGAAAAATCATTCTAACTAAAGAGGTTAATAGGAAAGTACAAAGAGAAGAAAAAAGGGTAATAGGAGGATACAAACAGAAGTTAAAAGAAAGAAGGACTTGGGTTGGAAAAATGTATGATACATCATCAAAATAAAACAAAATATGTTCGTTTCGCCAGTAAATAAATTGAAATAAAAAGCGCTACTTTCAAGGAAATAACGAAAACGGAAATTACTGAACCACTAATCGTAGTAGTAAATCGAAGATAATTTAAAATCAATTAATAAAATTTGTTTTGTCATATTTATTTAAAAAAATTAAAATTACAAATTGTAATAGGAAGTCCTAATTTGGAAGTGCTAGAATCTTGCTTATTCAGCTGTCATTAATCTTTATGAGTACAACGTAATGAACCGAATAATCACAACATGAGAATTAATGAAATAAATTTAATATCATATTTTGTTATATGACTATAGCACCGTAACTTGTACATAGTTCGATTTACGCTTGGGTGGTTTTTATTTAATTCTAAGTCAGCAATTCACATATGTTGTACATAGCGGGCTTCACTTCCTTTTTGTTAAAAAATAAAATTAACTTGCCAATATTTAATTTTATTTGGCAAGTTTTCTCCCACGTTAAGTATTTAAATACTAATGAAACGGAAAACTTGCCAATTCAAATTAAATATTGGCTAGTACGCGAAGCTTGGCGATATCCTCCGCTATGATCGCAACTGAATTAATTATTCCAATTATTTCCTAAATCCGCAAATGTCAATATGTTATTATTATTATAATTAAAACATATTATATGTAACTAATAGACTTCAACTCAATGAAATCCGCTGTTTTATATTGATGATTTAAAACTTCATGCGTATAAAGATAAAACTATGAAAGATTTAGCGGATATGATGTAAATAAAACCAAAATTCAAGGAAAAGATGTTACTTTTTCCGTAATTATTGTTCTATTTTAAGAGGTGTAATAAGTAGAAGAATAAAAAAAAGAAATCTTAATAAGTAATAATTTGACTTATGTGAAACCAGAGCGTAAACATAATCGAATAAGTCCAGGATATTACATGTTTCCCTTAAGAATTTTGCACTTATCATATTTCGTTCACAAACTAAAAAATATAAATTTTATTACCTAAACGTACTCACGTTTATGTGTTATATGCCTCCAATTTTATTTGAAGACAATAGCAACTCGTAGAGGCTGAATGACTAGTTCAAGCACTCATTTTTGTGACTTCCCACATTTTGATGTCATTGGTCAGTTTCTACTTTAAATTAATTTTTTTAAAACGACCATTCGGAGTAAAGAAAACGACATAGCCCCCATACGGTTTCTTGTTCAATTTATTTAAAACAATTAAACAGAATAAAGAGCAAAAGGCATGCAGAAGGTACTAGAAATATAGAATGCTCAAAACAGCCGCCCTAATTTGCTAGTGTAAAGTTGGCTAGCATAAATATAATTTTCTTTGCTCTCACATACGCACGCAAACATCCACGTTTCTTTATTTTATGTATTAAGCATTTAATGTCATGTCACTATTATTTTATATCAACGTCTTTTTTAAAGTGAATCAGTATAAATTTGAAAAAGTTGTATATGCCCTTTAGTCATTTTGTCGGCATACTTGAATCAAAAATTTTTGTGAAAATGCGACCGACTTTCCGGCCAAGCGGACCGCTCTTCGATTCATGTGATGACTAAGTGTACAAAGCGGATGCCCGCACCCTATCGACTAAAATAAATTCAACATTGAACCCAAATGTAATCGCATTCGGGTTTCTATAGCTTGCCTTTGAGTTGGGACTGACATAAGCCGAGATATGAAAAAATAACGTCATTGTTGCTTTAGCGTAGTTATGTCGTATTATATAACTGTGGAAGTGGAATTTGTTGATAGGGGATTGGAAAAATAAGTCTTTCGATAAGTACATTGCGATCGGGCGGCCATGTTGCTGTGAAACCATAACATGTCTGAGTGGTTAATGGGGAGGAGCTCCAATAAAGCAGATATTTTCTTCCTGCCTAAAAAATTTTCATGTTCCAAACCATATGTTAACAAATAACGAGATATAATCATCGGATTGTCTATCCTACTTCCTTATTCATTATACGAGTGAGTAAACAGATTGAGTGGGATAAAGTTTAGATATTTGTATGAATATTTTTTTCATAAATACGAGTAATTATTTCTTTATGCATTCATGAAATTGGTTAGTACAAGCATGCACTAATAAAGGAAAGCTGCTCTAGGAATCAAGGATAGAACAAAATATGTAAAAAATAGACCTTTTTTGCAAACCTTTCCCTAAACTTGTACAATAAATGGAGTAATAAATGAAATGTACGTGTATTAATAAATGAAATTATTATTTTTACTATGTAATTACCACATATTTGGACTGCCCAACTTATTAACTTGGTTTAATTGAACAGCAACCTCTACTGTCATATTGCTCTTAAAAGTATAAGATGAACATGGAAAACTTTGTAAAGACTTATAATTTAATTATAGGCAACTAGGAAATTGTTATATTACATAATAGTGAATTTTGATATTATATTTTACAGTTTACTTAACAAGGCTTACTTGTTGTTGCCAAAAGATTTTAACCATTGTTATAAATTACAAACTGCGAAAAAATTTGAAGTCAAAGTAGTAAAGAAATTTGGTTAATAAAAATTCTATTTATTTCTATTATCACAACTGAAGGGCCTTATTTAAGTTTGTTTAGCTAAATCTAACTTCATGAATATAAAATCGCTTCATTTCATATAATATTCAATGACTTTTTAATCGACAATTTCAAATGTTGCAAAAACTACCATTTTTTTTAATGAACAAAAAAATAAAACGTTTTCAGAAATACGTAATGACACAAATTTCGTTACGTTATATTAAATTATATTTATAGATAGTGCTATGTTGCATTTAAAAATAATTGAATTTGACTTGCTTTTAAATGTGTAAATATAAGATTAACATCAACTAAATTATTGTAGTTTTAATTAAGTAATTATTTACCTAATTAAACAAAAAACTAAAATAAAAAACGAAGTAAGCATATTTTTTCAAACTTTCATTAATATTACAAATATCAAAATGATGTTTGTAATACATGTCTGACAAATGTACGAATGAAAACAATTACGTTAATAAAAAAATTATTTTAATTAACATAATATAAACTAATTTCGTTTGTTACTGTAGTGATAATTAAAAATTTTATTAATTTCATAATACACAAGCTCATACGCAGGTATGTGAAAAGAGCGTGCAATTTTTGCTTACTTAATGATATTAAAATACATATTTTTTAACGATGTCAAAATCGTTTAATGCATTTTATAAGTAACATACTTCATTCTGCTTTTCACAACTTATGTTTTTGTGTGTATGTATTTACCCTAGAGTCCACTATCTAAATTGAATTGAATGAAATTTGATTCTTCAAGGATTTTATAAACCTCTGTGATATGTAATATTTTTTTATTTAACAATTCGCATAGGCACCTGCAAAATTGTCAAAAAAAGATGATTTTTGAATCTATAGCATTGATTAATTTCATAAAGTAAAATACTTTCCAGGTTATGCCTCAGAAATATGATATATTTGTATAAATCTCAAATTGAGAAATTAAAAATAAAAGTTAAAATTTTTAAAATTAAATTTTATATTTATGTAAACCTACTTAAATTCAGAGAGTTTGAAAATAATTTTTGGGTTTATAGATATTCTGAAATAAAAGCATCTTAATGTCTCATAACATATAGATACATCAACAGAAAGACACATAGCAAATCTCTTATATTTTGAGCGATTGACCGACTTCTAGGAAGATGTAGGTTCTCCATTCGACTATATTTTTTATGTATGTCACCTTGTATCTCTATTCCGAACGTTTTGAACACAAATACATTTTCAAAATACTGCTACCGTTAGAGTTTTTTGGAATCGATGCCAAGTCAAATTTAAAACTCATCTGTGAGTGTGCGGATGTACACATACGTGAGAGAGAAAAGAAACTCGGGTATTAGATAAATATAAAAGTTCCAATGAGCTTCCGCATTTTTCAGTATGTTTCTAATGTTACTATTTAGTATGTCACTATTTTGCAAATGTTTTATTTTTACACAATTTTTTTGGCTTTTATTGGTTTATATACTCTATTTAATTTATTATAATTACCTTTTAAGGAGAAAACCTTAAAATAATATGAAAATGAAATAATTTTTTTTTCATGTTTTGTATTTTCTCACATTTTTAACCTTCAAAAGAGTTCTCGCATTTAATTAATTAAACGCCTAAGATAGCTTATTTTTACAAAAGCATTCATTGTTTAAATCTTCTCTGTTAGTATTTTCAACTGAACTAAGAGGACAAATTTACGGTCCATGAAACTAATATTATCACGAAGATGAGCTACATATGAATGCATTCGCACATATCTCTGCTAGTGCCAAAGCTGCCACCCTCGGCTTTCGAGAACTTGATGCTCTAGCCCCAATCTAGCGCCAAGTGACTATTATTTGCTCTTTAAATTGAAATCCCATTTGAGATGGATAAAATGTAACATGTACTATGAGTTAGAGTCGCCGCTTTTAGCGTAATTTCAAGACAACATTTCAGACCACCTTTGAAAGAAATATTAATGTTAGTAATGAGTTCAGAAAATATCGACACGTTTTACCGATAAGAATTCTCATCAATGGGAAATATCAGCATTCTCTCTTCTCTAAGATACAGTAACCATTTTCATGTATTTTTATTTGATTAAATCCAACATAATTAACTTCAGTATTGATTATTTTTTTTGACAACGATTACACGATTTGATTGTGATTATCACGTACTAAAAGAAAGTTGCATTTATTTTCACTAGCTTAGTGTGGGTATAATTATGATGGAATGCTTAATTGATTTTAAAGCGTTTGGTTTTATTAATGTGGCGTCATGAGTGGCAGCTAGTCTTGGCAGCATATAGTTTTTTTTCGGTATAATAAGCACCTTGGAGATTAAGTTGTGGATTATCTTTGTTATTTTGTGGATGATAAGTTATCAGTTCGTCATTAATTTCCATTTTTGCTTGCTTTTCTATGATAATTAATCTTTTTTTCGTTTCATTGCTAATACTTTTATATTTTCCTTGTATTTATTTACCTTATATGCGTTGAACTAATCTAACGAAGGACACAAATGAATATTAACATACCAAAAAAAAGATACGATTTATCTCGCTTATTATTTACATGACCATTATCGTAAAATAAAATAGACAAAAGAATAAGATAAAGCTAAAAGTTTTGAAATTTGTTCGTAAAAAATTGATACCACAACAAATTAAAACTTTAAAAGCGGTTACTCTCGTAAAATTCATTAAATTCCCGATGGCCGTGTAATTGCGCAGCGCCCATAATGACATCTTCTGGCCATGCGGTACCGAGTTTTGATACTTTTTGTTTACGAGATCAATAATAGTGTTTTCTAAAAACATACGCCATAAAGTTCAATATAGAAGAGTTCATACAACAAGGTATTTTGCTACGTAGTGAGGGGAAAACCAATATTGAAAATAACTGAACAGAATACATAACGAAATTTTAAAGCGATTAGTCCATTTTCTTTAAGAAAAATTTCAACCACACACTAACGAATGAACATTCGTCAATAAGTTTTTAAACATGAGCTCTTGGCTAATTTCATAGTTCTTTCTTAATATACGTTATAAACTAGTAGCTAACTACCTATTAGTGAATGAGTTTTGGACACTCAGAGCTTTGCTGTATTGTCTTACGGCAAGAAAGTACAACAGTATTATTTAAGTCGTTGAATATTAAAATACTAAAAAAAAAAACATTTTACCACCCAATTAAAATGGTCTTTTGAAAATGAATTAAACTCTGTGCAAAAGAGCAGCTATTGGATTTATTGAAGAAAGTGACTCTGTGGATATAAAACATCCTTGAGAATGAATTACAGTTTTACAATATCATAACGATTTGATTTATTATATTTATTTTATAATGTAATTTTTTAGCAATAATACTAAATTTTATCTGGAAACGAGAGCAAATATGAGCAAGTCACATAGTTTCAAATAAATATTATCTATAAGACTTATAAATAAAAATGTTGCACTAGAGAAAAAGTTGATTCAATTTCTGACTTTTTTGCAATTATCAAACGATATGTAAGACTACCACAACATAAAAAAATTAAATAAGATGGAATTATATAAATTAAACAGATTCATCCATTAAAAAGAACAAATATTCAACTATTCCTTTTCTTCATTCTTCTATTTACCATCAAAGAGAAATGGCAAATAAATTTTAGAAAAAAACCTTAACAATAGAGACCAAAACTACAATTTTTTTCACATATACATGTATATGTGAAAAAAATTGTATATGTATTTTGACTTTGAGTTTAAATGAGCGTATTATCATTTTTGTTACACGTGTAGTTTATATCTACAATTATTTAGTATTACTGAAAATAAAGATAACGATTCAGATCGACATATATCGTGTATTATTGTAAAAAATTAACATATACTCTATTTCACTTCAAATAAATTCGAAATAATTGTACTATTTATGAGATTCAGACTAAAAAACAGGAGATTTTATGACGAACGTTGTTTGCAAGAAAAACTCTTTTTTATCGAGCTTTAAAAATGCCCTTGGAATAAACATATCGGTAACAACGTTTACGAACGGGACGAAATAAAATGTACCACACAACAAATTGAAAGGAATGTAAAATATGTTATTCCATAAAAAATAAGGAAATGTTTATTTGGAGTATCAGGAAAAAACGAAGTGATAAGGGACGTAATTGTATTACCTTTAACGAAAATGTTACAACTTTATACTCTTTTGGCATTTTAGTTTCTGGAAGACAAACGACATGCTTTTTCAACCAACTGCCAATTAAATACAATATAATGGTATATCATGTATAGTTAATTAACAAAACCAGAAATATAAAAGTGGTAAGTGATTGTCGAAGTACCTTGTTTAATTCTGTATACAAGACTATAATTTTCTTTAAGGAATCCATTGTCGCAAATAATTGTTGAAATAATAATTTTACTTGTTCAGTACATTATTACCTAAATGATTGATATGTTTGTGGTATGCATATATATATATATATATATATATATATATGTATATATATATATATATATATATATATGTATGTGCATTTAATTTGAATTCATATTTATCATTCAAATAGTAGGGTATGAATTTGCAAATCAATATCAAATCTGCAAACGTAAAATCTATGAAACCTGAATCTTACGGGGGCGGTCTTTGTGATATGCATAGGTAGCGTATTAGCACTTAAGGGAAATAAGCCATTTCGGTAGAAGGCTGCATAAAAATAGGTGGATTTTTAAATAATGGTTTTATAGGCAATTTTTCCTTGGTTATTATTTCTAACAAAAATATTTTAGTGGTACGTATTGCCAAGTCATATGGTAATTAGCCAAGTCATTTTTTTTCGTTCTTCACGAGTGTTTTTGCCACCGAATCGCAAGGAATTTCGAACAAGTTAGAACCATACCTCTAACATGGCTATTTTAAAAATTTCGACACTTGAACCATCACTTCTCCATAAATCTTTCAAATTTAATGAAACGAAACGTCCGGCAAGGTACAATAGTCCGATAACCACCTTCAACCCTGTCACCGTTACATTCGCCATAACATATTTCCTTGTATTGGCATTTTAACACGCTCTTCCTTTCAGATTTATTTGATTGTTTTTGTAAGTCACAATTTCTTGCAATATGTTATCGGTAATAAATAAGTTCCAACAATAAACAGCGATCTTTACAGTTTTTGTAATACATTTTACACCTTCCTTTTACCTTTTAATGTTTTCCGATCTAGTTCGTACATTAGATCTTTCCTTTTTTAAATTTTTTACACGAGGCATGAGGTGGAAATAACAGAAGTAAAATAAAAGAATTACAATATAAAACAAAAAAATAATGGTATAAATTTGTAACACGGAGCGTGAGACGGATGTGACTCACCCGACGCCAAATGTGATCACTTGTAAATACCACGCCGATTATGGGACGACTAACATAGTATTATGTAATGCTTGCTTGCCTTCCTCCGCGCGCAACTTGATACCAATAAATATTCAATAACGCTTAAACTAATGTCTGGCTGAGTGTGCTACACCCAAGCTTATGCTAGCTTGGTTAATTGTAACTCTCATGGTTTAAATTTTTGTGAATATTTAGCTAACAACTGTAATTCTAACCAAAGCAATTCACATGAATTAATTACATTGAGCTATAGCCAATTACACTATGCAATTATATTTACTTACACGCAATATAAACGAAGGATTAAAACGTATCGCTGAACTTTATTTTATCAGATTGGAAAATATCCAGAAACAACTGGCTGAGCTGCGAGTGACATCTTCAACACACGCTCCATTCCACCCGAATTCTATAAATTTCATGAAAGAATGATTGGATTTTTTCCTCTTTTGCAAAAAATCTACTGAACTGAAGTAATTAATTTTGGAGGTGGAGGCGAAAATTAGGCGGAACGGTCTCTTAATCTATGAAATGAAAGAAGAACTTATTATCATGCGTTCCACTGGTGCTCTTAGTGCCATTGCCAAGAACCTTGGCCGTTTGTCCATAACAAAAAAATCTTTACGCTTGTTACCGTCTTCGATCGACTAATGCAGAATATCACATCCTTTAATTGTGAAATTGGTTCAACGTGCCGACAATCACACAGTTTGGCCAAAAGAAAAAAAACTGTTGAATGGCACAAATATAAGTATAGTTCCACGCTTCCATAATAAAGTATAGTAAAATTTATTTATGGAAGCGTGGACTTTTTTAAACCTAATAACTGCTTTACAATGAATGGAAAGGTTTTCATTAGGTCCTCAGACGCATTTAAGGTGGTCGTTATTCGGCACAAACATCTGAAATAAGCAAAGATTTGCCTTTCATATTTTGCAAATTCAGATAAAGGAGGAAAGAATACATTACGGGCGAGGTCAAAATTTAAACTTAATATTATTTTTATATATTTACGTTTATGTAACTGTTTATTTACTTTGATGTGTTAATAACTTTGTGCTCTTATATTTTCGTTTTATTTACTGACTTTATTCAATTTTCAATTGGTAATGATTTTGGTAATTTAAAATATTATTATTTACAATGTTGTGCATTTCTACCTTTTATTATACCATACTTTATTTACTCCGTCGGGTAATATAATGTATTTGTTTTCTTTCTTTGATACTTTTGCTAATACTCTATGTATTTTACATAATATTTGATTCCTCTTTCCTTTTATCGGCTGCTCATTTTTAGTTTACTTCTAATTCATTTATTTTTCTTTTTTTTGTATACTTATAAAATTAAATTGCTCAATAGAAATATTACGATACAATCTTTCTACTAAAATACTAATATATATTCCTCATTACTTAGAGATTCCTTTATTTCTTTATCAATAATATATTCTTCCATGTCAGACGATTTGAAACTATAGATTGATGTTCATTTATTAACATTTAACCACCCCTGATTTACTCAAATCAATTTTTAATTTTCAAAAAAATAAAACCTAAATTTCTGTTAATAAAATGCATAACGTTTCTATATACTATCCTGATTTTGTAACTGGTTTTGACAATATTTACATCAATACTTGTCTTCTCGGATAGACTTGGTTAAAGTCATCTATTTCCTTAAACATGTATTCATTAGGTGGCTATTTCTGTTATGAGATGATCACATTAGTATACACAGTTACGGAGTCGCCATCTATCTTTAAGTAGACTTAACCTATAAAATTTTAAAACCATTTCCCGTTTAAAAATTGTTCGCCATGTTAAGGAATAAGTGAACTCAAATATTTAGAAAAGCTAAAAATTCTTTATTACTTGTTATGTCACGCAATGGTCATTTAGTAATATTTGGAAATTTCTAGGCTCTCTTCTAAACAAAATCAATGGAAAAGACACGTTGACATTTAAACATAAACTTATTATGTTCCTACGTTACCATACTTCCAATTGTATTTGATCAAGCTGTGAAGCTAGCGAATATGAATAAATAGGTTCCTTCAGTGATTAATTTTTAATTCATATAACTTGCGAATTGGAAGTCAGGGCAAATATATGTTTAATATAATTACATATGACTAAAGTTTTGATTTCAGAGGTATTTTAGTTCCCACCATAATTAATATATTTAATAGTTACATGTATAACAACCCCTTCATTTCATGCCAAAATGTTTGTACTAATTCAGCCTAAAACTTTCGCCCAATATCCATTTTACTATTTTTATGCAAATTTTTCAAACGATAATACATTCTGGAGCGATTCTTTTTAATAAAAATAGATTTTTATCTATTACAGCAAAATCAACGCAAATGATTTATCACAGCATTCATTACGCAATTCTGTAATATCATTTCCTAACGTTTTGTAGGATCTGGGTTTTTTGACTGATCAAGATCTTAGTTAGCATCCCAAGTAAATGATATAAGTTTAATCGACGATTCTTTGGTAGGATGCACTCTGTGAAACGTCTCAATCGGTTCATTCACTTCAAAATTTAAATTTTATCGTGTTCAATGTGTCATAACCTTGCTTTACTATAGAGATATTTACTATGCAGATCTTGATCTCAGAAATTGATGGTCCATGTACGCTTTCAAAAGGCATCTCAATATATTTTATGTATATTGACTTATACCCTGTTATATTAAACATCTTCATTTCTCTTTGATTCATTATTTGTCTTAATTTTCCTATCTGCCAATAATATTTTTAGATTAAAGATTTTACTGATTAAATTTTTTTAAATTAATCTTTTACAATCATATCTGGACTAATTAGTTATATTACTTGGTTGTGGTAAGCGTGAATATATTGTTCTTATAGCAATAAGTCCATAGTGCATATATATGTTACATTAAATACTGATAAATAAATCCATAAAATATAAAATATATTATTGCATCTATTCTCGCAAATATTGCGCTTTGTATATTTGAAGACCCGACAATAATTGCATATTTTATGTATATACTCGGATACTATAACAT
This sequence comes from Druceiella hillmani, assembly GCA_039881145.1. NCBI lineage: Eukaryota > Metazoa > Arthropoda > Insecta > Lepidoptera > Hepialidae > Druceiella > Druceiella hillmani. Next base: position 57,765,493 of record JAYKKI010000002.1, read on the forward strand.
ATGTACATGTTGAAAATTATTGATTTTCAATTTCATTTTCTTTGTTTCAGTGTTCCAAAGTTTAACAAAACGACAAGTACATAACTAAGTAAATAGTACTTTTATGTTATCTCTAACTAATATATCGTTTGTAATGAAGTATATTCTTGAGGTACTTCCTCATAATTACTTCCTCTAAATGAAGTCAAAAATATAAAAAAAAAATAGATTCTGTGGCTTTTCGTTTTTTTTTGATGAGAAGTCTAAAAGCGTTGTTAGTAAAATATGTCATTTACAGCTCCAAGTCATTTTTGATCTAAATTTACGTGCTTAATTTGCAGCGCCACAAAAAAAAGATCAGGCCAGAATATTGGTTAATATTTTGTTAAGTTTCCTTTTCGCTTTTAATTTTAGTAGAAAACAATTTTTCAATATATTCCATTAAATTATTTTAAAAATTATTATTTAAATAATACAAAAGTAACAGTGCTACTTGTCCATTTATAAATGATGTTACTCGTTAAGTGTTAATGCATAAAAATTTAAGTACCGTAACTTGCACCGCCGAAGTAAAAGAAAAAAAAAACCCTATACAGTGTAAATATATTTCACTAATGAATACTTATTAATTATGCACACAATTATTATTTACGCGCACTTCACAATCATTCACAGGCAATTACGCTCGCACTCACTCTTGGGCACGTGCGTGCGTTTTGTGTTTGTTAACGACTTATAACCTGTTATATAAATGTGCCATATACAATATTTTTTGTACACATATTAATAAAAATTATTTCGCTATTGCAAATTTTATCTTGTATTTAAATTATAATGACAATTCAAATGTCTTACGCACGACATGTAAATGAGAACGTTTAAAAAGTTTTGGAAATCAATATTTTACCGCGTTTATCTCTGAAACAATTGATTGTTCCATCTTTCCTCACTTTGATAAAGGATTGTCTTTCCTCTAACTGGAAGCCATGAAAAATTCTGAACAGTAATTTAAGTTAAACGAAACGAATGAGGTTACGAACTTAATTTCAATTCTCAAACTTCTGTTCCTCGCGCCATAATGCGTAAAGATTACATTATATGAACCTTAAATTTAGAATATGCAAAATCTTTATACATTTTCTTTATGTAGATTTAATTAACAATTGGAAATCATACGTTGTCATTGTCCGATGTTAAATATTCCTAGAGTGTTATCATGACCTGTACTGCATAATCGTATTTATTAATATTCGTCTAAGAAATTATCATTACATTACATAATTTGACACATAAGTTATTATTGCAATAAACTTTTTTTTAGAATCTAATACATGTTGAGTTTATTTTAATTTAACTAAATTTAACTTATCTTCAATTAAATTTGACGACCTCTCCTGAACATTTACTTTGAAGATTCCATTGGAGTTGATATTAAACAGAAAAATATTTTGTTCAATTTATTTATTAATTACAAAAAGATGCAAAGATGGTTATTAACATGGAATAATAAAGACAGAACGGAAGATGATAGATTGCTCACATTGTTTAAGAAACTAAGTATATTTTCCGTAAGGAATTATAGAATATGTATGGATATACATACAGAGAAACATGTATGTATAAAAGGGTTACAAAATCAAATGTTGAATAATGTATGATACATTCATACATCGCACAGCTTAAATTATTCGATGCTTGAATGAATTTACATTTAAGCCAGTTTCGAACAACAAATAATCATTAGCCTAACTTTAGTAACAATATTGGGCAACTAAGGTACTTATTAAAATCAAACAACCGTTTGATAGTCTATTAAACTTGTTAGGTGCTTTAAAATATCTAAGCATTGTACGTTCGTAATGTATAAACTGAATTTGAATAATAAATTAATCCGAGTATGTATTACTGCATATTATAAACAACACAAATATCAAAACATGACATAAATACATTTCAAATGGATATCTTTTTGAAAAATAATTTAGTACTTTTGAAGAGCGCTGCAATTATTTGCGGTATATTTTTGACAAGGAAGGAAAGAAGAGAAAATATATTCATTAAATAGAATGGAAAAAAGTGAACCGAAAAAGCTACATCTTTTCTAAAATAATCCAAAGCGTATCCCATGCTACATATTGAACCTTTATCTCCATATGGAAATGAAATTGCCAAATATAGTAATAAAAATATTAGTAGGTTAAAACAATATCTCTATTCTTATTAGAAATAACTGAATTTGCTTTGGTAAAATGTTACTGAAAAAATAGACACTTTACTTGTGAATTGTTAATACAGCTTCAAAATTACAAAATCATTATTTCAATCAAATGTACTTCGTCGATCATTTTTTATCAACAAACAGAAAACAATTTCGTAAAAATCAAGAAAAATTCAATATAACAGAATATTTCTAAATCTTCTGGTCGTGAAATTATAATAAGGTGAAGTTAAATATATTACCGATTATACCTATAACATATTATTCACAGATTTTCATTTCCATCTTCAAAGATTTTCATTGACACCCAACATGAGATATTTGGGAAAAGTTAAAAGAATTGAAATAAAGTTTTTAAAATTTGATTTATGGATATGACTTGTATCTTAATAAATGAGATAGATATTTCACAACCGAACGGTGTAAGGTTCCATCGTCATGGCTTACACGACTTAATAAAGGTATATCCCTAGTTAAGTCGTGTAAGCCATCCAATAATAATATATAATAGGAATTTAATAAAATTTATTATGGTAATCTTTTCTCCATGGTCCACTTACAAATTTTCGTATTCTATTTTGTTACCTATTTGTGTCATTCTGTTTGTGTTGTGGAATTAAATTTATTTCTGAGAAGTTCTTGAGAATAATAACTTATTCCCTAATGCGCTATTTTATAGTTTTAAAAAAGAACACAAATTTTTACATGTATAAAACTAATAATAAGAATGTAAAATTAAACCATAATTAAATGTGCGTCATATTACACATTTCTTTACCGACATTTTAATTGATATGCTAATGCTCTAAATATTTCCATCCGTTCGGTTCATATTTCCAAACGATTTTCTTTCTTTAAACATAAATGTTATTTTAGGAATCGTCAATCAAAATATGGTCGAACCCATCCACTATAAACTAATATTAAGTGAAATGAAAGGTCTTTTAACAATTTCATAGTTTGTATCTTTTCAGTATGAAACAATCTGTATGCGAGCATAAATGGAGAGGTTCATAATCGCAAAAGATACCTTCAATATTTGTAACATTATTATTTTCATTCTCAAACGATTAATTGCACTGGCTGGTTCTCAATATAACTGTGAGTTATTTACCGTAATAATATAAACTCCTAGGTTTTTCTTAACCTACAAAACAATATTCGAAAATATGACGCTTAAATAATAAAATTTTGTTACGAAATAACTACTTTTATATTTACCCATGTCGCATTACACAAATTGCTGTTAAACCGGTATGTTATGTCGACTTCCATTGACTCCCGAGTACAAAGTACGACATACACTATATCAACGCCAACTAAGGTCCGAGACGTCGATTGCCACCCCGCGCCCTACAGACTAAACTAGTGGCGACGCATATAGAGTACACGACCACTCGGCTGGCTCGTGTCTTATTTCTATACTTGTTTTTTGTTAATATAATTATAAATAAAAGTAACTGGTTACTATGTGCATACGTCTCCATTTATTGACCCTTTCTCTCTTAATAGAAAAATAATCTTTTGTGTTGTTCGATGGTAACTTTCATCCGCTTGTCAGGTGTGCAATGAAGAAAATAATCTCAAAAAAACGATTTCGCAAAATTTCATATCTTTTGTTGTCATTAATTTTTTATTATACTTTTTTCCTGCCCATACGTCTCCATTTGGTTTCATGCATCTACAGAAACCTTGGTGACCAAAGTAAATGTAATTTTCATTTATATATTTTCATTTCATTTATATTTTCTTCAGATTATGTTTTTTAACAAACATATTTTTATTTGTTATTTTGTGTTTGCAGATTTGTGAAAATGTTACTCAAAATAGTGTGTAATTTCTCAACTCAACTCATCTTGTTTTCCAAGAAAAATATCAATGCTCGCAACGTTACGTTATAATGCGAAAGACACATTTTAAAAAAATAATGAAAATATTTTTTAATCAACTTTTGAATTATCTAATAAATGTTAATTTAATATTTTGTCTTACCGCCGTCTACGGATGACGAAGCTCTCTACACAGAGCTATTAACAGGCACTCTACATAGGCATTAGTAATTTTATGTACGCCATCTGGTGTTCATATGGACTCCATGCAACATTTCGGCCACGTTATAATTTATCCATGCGTACGCATAATTCACCTGAGTCACTTCCGGCATACTTTATGCATATCAATTTATAGACAATAGTATGCAGACGAGCATAATCAATATTATTATAATTTTTATGGTGCAAAGAATATGCTATATTTTATATTGTTAAAACATAGTTTTTCCCAAAGCAATTTCTTTTATTAACCTTTTTATTTGTTCTATTATGATTATAAAAAAATTATATTGGAAAAACTTTTATTGTTATTTATCAAAACACGTTAATTTGTCATCCGAAAGAAAGCAACCAGTTATTTTTGAGGGTTATTTCTTTTTAAAAAATGCATGCCCGCATTAAGGTAAGGAAAAACCATTTACATACTCGTAAATGGTTTACCTTGTAAATATGGATAACTCCAAGAAATCGTAAGGATTTTGAATCTGCTTTATAATAATCCAAATTCATATTCCGGAATACGTTGCGAATAGTGAATATAAAAAACGGACCTAAGCTACTATTCTTCTGCCTTCTTTTTGCAAAATATTTAACACACTAAACTTATTTCAAGATAAAAATTAAATTTTGTAAACTCCTACGAAAAATGAAAAGAAATTATTTTAAAAGGTAGGTTAAAAAATTAAAATTAAAATTGCTAAACTCTTACTAAAAAAAATTATTTTAATAGGCAGATTAAGGCAGAAATCATAAACTATGATTTTCAATTTTTTTTCAGTTATTATGTTTTAGTTTCCTCTCTGGAACTAATAATAAATATGTACATTTAACATGTGATTAAAATCAAGAAAAAAACCCGTAACATTGGAAAACTAAGAAATATTTTTTTTGTCACCTTTCTCTTTCATTTAAAAACTGCTTCTTACAATTGTATACACCTTAAAAATATAGCGAAAGTTCTCTAATGTTATTCAAATTATATTTGATTACCAACAGGGCAAAAATAAATTAATTTATTGAAAGAAATTAAATAGGGGAAAGTAACAAAAAAGAAATGCAAAAATAGAAACGTGGGTAAGCAGTACTTAAATATTAGTTTACGAACACTCTGGTATTGAAATGTTTTATAATTAAATATAAAAATATAATATAATTTTTTCAGTAGAAACGAAATTATATTCATAAATATAATTTAAACATAATGACGATTTCCTGGCGTTTAATATAGCTTATAAACTCCAAGGTCATTGTAAAATATTTTCATTGCTTCATCTCGTACCGAAGAAATATACCGAAGTTCTTTTTTAGAGAATATTCCGAGTCACTAATTAACTAATATATTCCTAAAGCTGATAGTCTTCAATATTGGTTAGATCATCACACCCATATTTCCGAAACAACTTAGCCAAAGTCGTAAAAAACAAGAGTTTATAAAATATGACCAGAAGATTATAGAAAAACTATAGCAACTACTCTAAACCTTACAATTTTCGACAAGTGTACCACATTTTTAAGCCTGCTTAAAGATACGTAGGTGATATATTTACATTAGGGTAAATTAATATTTTTAAATAGTTAAATAAAACACTATATAGCCTTAAATGTCTGTTGCCTAAATGCGTACGAAACTCTACTACTCTGTTCTACTCATATTAGACAAGTTTATTTAAATACATCACTGTTATTATTATGGATTATGTATTTTTTAAACTGGTTTATAAAGATTTCAAGCGTTTATTTAATCAATGTAGGTCAAAATGAAATTTTATACGATATAGTGTACCAACGTAAAATATATTTTATTTTGGTTCCCCGCCCGCTTCACATCGCAGCAGAACTGGTTTCATTAATTACAAATTCAAATCATGTCTCCTCATTTACTTAGCGAAGGATGAAATATATGTAAAGCGCATTTGCGTTCATAAAAAAATATTGAATCGAAGTTAAAGCCCATTCTCTGTATTGATAAAGGTAATAGTTAAGATACCGTACAGGAAAGAAATAATGAAAATTTTAATGTGGTTTTAAAATAGGTAGTTAAAAAGAAAACTAAGTAGGCATTCATTACTTTTTCTAGACATTTTGCTTTTTTTTTTAAATTCCGTATAAACAATTTAACTATAAATAAATTTTATGCAATCTTAGTACCGAAGGTACTCACAAAAACCACAGAAGGAAACGATAATACACAGTATTGGCCTTTTTAAAACAACACTTATAATATAACGTCTAAAAATACATTAATCCCAGGATTGGTGGCATACTTACTTGCTAGTGAATATATAAATCGATCAAATTTATTCTCTAAGGAAAATAATGGAATGACAAGTAGTTTCGGTAAAACAAGTGATCAAAAATATATACTCTTTTCTGTATTTTTCTGTTGATTAATTACTCTTTATATTTTAAGTAGATAACTACCTTTTCTGGAAGGTTTGTCAATATATGGATCTAAGGAATTCAAGTTTTGTTGAAAACAGTTTTGTCGTTATTCATCTTTGCAATATGAATTGCTTTTAGGAATAATATATTCATGACCAGTCATTTTTTTAAATATAAAATGAAATAAATTCAGTTAAAAAAACAAATTTATCAAATACCAATTATTGTAATTAAGAAGAAAATATAACCTTAAATTACTACATTGGCGGCTTTCTATAAAAGCAGCATTAATAAAAATATTTTCTCCCTACCAACGGCAAAGGTGCTCACGACAATCTCCTCATCCCATTTTCATTAATGAGAAATTAAACTGCTTTAAATTTTTTAATTACTATTTTTGCTATTAAACATTACACTATTGATGCATAATGTAAACATTTCTAGTTTGTCATACACACCTTTAGTCCGAGTATTACATTTCCTTGACAGATCGGACAGAGAGTTCTATTCCATTTTTCACGTAAAAACCCTTAAGGGAATAAATATGAACATATAATAGATGTTCAGTAACGAGTGGGGAGTGAATGATGATCAAATACGTGTTTTCTAATTTTAATCTGATAAATTCCATTTGTTACATAGTCAAAAATATATATCCATTCACGAAACAGTGTAAAGCTAGTGATGAATTCTAAACTTGCTATCACATTTATATACGCAGTTTCGACTATTAGGCAACAGTGTTCCACTTGGCCTCCAAACTGTATTAAATTTACGTAGAATGGGGTGAATAGGGACGATTTCAAAGTTTGAAACAGATTCTATCGATTATATGGATAAAATCATTATATATTTTTTTCCCTTATATGTTATATATGCTTTTATTTTTTTTAAATATACATATTTTTTAATTTGGGCCATAGTTAACATTTTATCAAAATCGTTTAGTTGTTCTATATGTATGAGAGTTTAAGTGTTATCAGATAAGATACAGTATACAGATAGTAAACTTGAAACGGGTTTACTGAATATATTTCGAGAAACACATAAATTTGAATGAATTTTTTAATAAAAATAATTTGAAATATTAAGGGCCATTTTACCATAAATTAGTAACAGTATCAGTACAGATAATATAAATATAAATAAAAACTATAAATAAAGACTCAACTTAAAATATAAAGCTTTTATCATATGATCCAAATCTACATTACATTCCATAAAAATAGGTTAAAGTTGGAATTTTGTTTACGAATTTTCATGATTATCACAAAGCATGAACCCGATAGGTGTCACGGTATTTGAAATGGCAGTACAATGTCTACCGGGTCAGCTAGTTTTGTTTTGCTACTTTAGAATTTTCTTTTTTGCATGACTGATTGTTAAAGCGACAAATGTCTTTAAAGTATTCACTGCGGGCATATACTCTTTCTTGCACCTCGTTGCCATTGTAGTCGAAATGATTTAAATGGGCATCTTAAGCAAGCATCTTTAAAGCGACAAAGGGGAACAATGAATTCAATGTCAATGAGGACATCGTTGGGATTTAGTTCCTGGCTCTCGTGTATACTTATAGCGTATGCGTCACATATAGGCTATTCTATTCTGTGAATGTAGGCTTTACTGACAATCTTAAACTTAGTTGTTGCAGGTGCAAATCCATAAAGCAGACCGTGCTTGAATTTATTTATTGCTATTACAGCTTTAATTTGACATCAGGTTACCATTTAATATCTTCTTAAAATTGTAAATTGAGTTTCACCGATATGTAAACGTCATAATGTTTGCTAACGTCACCCGAATAGAGTAAGTGAATAAGTAACGTTTCATAGGTAAATATTTGATTAACTTCTTTTTATCATGAATATTTTCTCGAATCGTAACTTTTTCATAATACCAATCATAGAATTCTACTAGGAATATGTGAAATATCGTAGGTACGGTAATTTCAACTTTATCTTTGTTTCTATCTAAAATTACCAATTTTCTCCTATTACTAGTCTTCCTAACACTACATAATGCACATAAACATTATATAAACACTTATTTCAATTTCGCTCATTTACGTGGCTAATATGTATTCTGGTTCAACACGGTTTACGTGGCTAATATGGATTCTGGTTCAGCAAGGTTTTATTTAATAATAGCGCATATGTAATCTTAAATAGGTTGACAAACATATTTAATTTGCCTAATTTCTTATTTGTAAAATTCCTTACTAAGTGACTTAATTCGCAGTAAATAAGTGTAAATTAACGATATGACTTATGTTCAAGGTTGTTTTAATGTCCGTGCATTCAGGGCACCTTCCCGTGGTGATGCTGGTAACGATGGTGATACGATAAATCGTATAAAAACTTTTATAGGGTAGTTGGAATATGGTAAGGTATATACTCTTTACGTGCCAAGGCCATATTTACACAATTGTGGCAGGTTTAAGGAAGAATTTTTGAACACATAAACAAAATATTTCTACACACTGTACATCTTAGCACATACAGCCTATAGGCCTAATTATTATTTTTTTGTTAAAATACTTATATATACTTACATACTGATATAACTCACTGCTGTTCCCTATATAGCTCAAAACAATAAAAATTTAGTTGTACATTGTAAATTCGTACTTCTCTCCCGAAATATTAAAAATAAAAGTACCAACATCCGCTTGAGGAAATATAAGGTGTAATGACGATAAGATGCAGATAGAGCAGCTCGGAAAGTAGTGGTCCACCATAGTGCAATCAGATTAAACGGCTGATGTTAGCATATGTTACATATGAATATTTAAATGACATGTTTGTTTAAATTGACTATTTTCACGAATTAACGAAAATTAATCATAATTTCGTTAAATCTAAGTTTGTTAAATCTAATATATTTTACTATTCACTCTGTTCACCATTTCCTTACTTGAAAAAGTGACTATTAAATGTTTCGTTTCATAATATTTTTTAACGTGGCAAAATTCAGTACGACGCCATAGATTAACATTAGTATTTCCGTTGCATTAAAAAAGAAAATTAATATTTTCTAGCGCGAATTAATATTCCTTTCACCTAATTTACACAATAAAAACTCAATTATGACGATTGATGCCATCCTAATAAACAAACTAATATGTATGACATGTGTATAAAAGAATATTAAACATATAGTTATTTCTAATTATAAGCATTAAAACTTTACATACACTTGATAATTGGATTTGCCATAAAGATGGAGGTGTCTTATGTAAACTGAACAAATTACAACCAGCAAACAGTTGAATAAAATTAGACTTATCAGAAATTCTTATTTATAATTTATTTTTTTATTATTGTAGTAATTGTTTTAGATTGTTTTGATAGGTTTAGTTCTTTTGATTTGTGTTTTTTCCTATTTAAGTAACAAAAATGCTTTGATGTCAGCCAAAACCAAAATCATTCGCTTTTTTCTAAAACTTTCAGTTTCTTCTCTAGTGTGGTAAATATTTTTTTTTCATGTGATAAACTCCTTTTCTTCTTCAGCGACGGCAATGGTATCGGTAATGTTATTTCAGATATTATTTTAATTCCATTCTTTCTTTATTTCTCTTTCATCATAGATATCTTCTTGCTTTTAGCATACTGTAATGTGATTTATTGCAGTGCCAAAATATTTTTCTTCACCTTTATTTACTTCTTCTTGTGCAATATTGCTTTCTCTTTAGTTGCAATAGTAACTTCATCTTTGTATTCCAAATCTAAGGAGGTATCAAAAATAATTGACATATCTTGTATGTTTATGGAGTTCAAATATACTTCCTCAAGTGCATATTGAGAGAAAATATTTGCATCACCCATGCTTATTTCATATTGATTTTGATTATTTGAATCCTCGATGTCCCAGGTTCTTCATTGCTGAATTGATAGCATATTTTTAAATTGATGGATTAATGGTATCAAATTTTCTTTTCCTATATTTCTGTGAATTATACCATATGTAACAAAATGCATTTTAACTATATATCTCAAGTCTATTATATCTAAAGGGAGGCCCAGCACACATCAAAATTTAAATGTTCTGCTATAAGGCTACATCTGACGTTAGTGCTCTCTGGCTACAAGGATGTTTTATATTTTTATTGGTATGGCGATGGATGATGATAAACCGTGTTTATCTGTTTTGGCTTTATCCTGAAAGGTAAATTAATCCTTGGGGTAATTAATACGACGAAACAATTTAATTCTTCGAGAGCTGTTTTCATTATTTGTCATTATAATTGACTTATTAGATTTAGAGGGAGAGGGAGGGAAAGGATAGGGTAGAGAGAGGAGAAGGCGGGGGAGGGAAAGGGGAGGGGTTGGGGAAAGCGAGTAGAGGGGAAAGGGAAGGGGAGTTGAGGAGGAGGGTGGGATGAGGGGAAGGGGGTGATGAGAAATGGAAGGGGAAACGGAAGGGAAGGGGGAGCGTAAGGGAAGGGGGGCCGGAAGGAAAGGGGGACCGGTAGGGACGGGGAAGGGGGAGCATAAAGGAAGGGGAAGGGGGAGCGGAAGGTTAGGGAAGAGAAGGGGAAAGGGGAGCGGAAGGGATGAGGACGAGGAAGCGGAAGAGAAGGGGACGGGGAAGGGAAGGGGAGGGTGAGGTGGAGGGAAGGGGAAGGTGAAGGGAAAGGGACGGGGAAGGGGAAGGGGAAGAAGGAACGGAGAAGGGTGTGGTAAGGGTGTGAGGGGGAGGCGAAAGGGTGGGTGAGGGGAGGACGGGCAAGGGGTATGTGAAAAGGGATGGGAATGGGAGGTGAAGATGGGAATGGGAGGTGAAGATGAGAAGTGGGAAAGGGGAATAAGGAGGTGCAGTGGAAGGCAAAGCGGAAGTGGAAGGCGAACGCGAGGCGAACGCGAAGGTGAACGCAAGAGCGAACGCGAAGGCGAACGGGAAGGCGAGGGGGAAGGCGAGCCCGAAAAAGAAAGCAAAGGCAAAAGTGAAGGGAAAGGGACGGGGAAAGAGAAGAAAATTTAATACTAAATCTAATACCATGAACTAAGCAATTTCACGTTCCTACGGGAAACTCGAAATAAATCGAGCATCGCTCGGTCACCTGGTACTATGTATATATATATATATATATATATATATGCTTATTTACTAAGATCGTATAATTTAAGACAATGCTTATAAGTAAACCCTGTCATCCCCAATCGCTTACTAGCCTTTACAATGACACCCATTTTCGGCCCGATTCATCCCTTTCATCATCTCTGTTCACCCCTCAGCCATCCCTCGACGAGTCAAAAATAACAAAAAAATGGAGGTAATTTAAAAAATGTGTAATTAAAAATTCTCTCAAATTTCACTTACCATTTTAGTTGTTAGAGATCTTGTAAAATAATGCAACAAAATTATGATGTCGGCGATACTTAAAAATAGTTAAAAATGTCAATAAAATTATACGTTTTGATTATTTTATTTTAGCACTCCATTAATCTTCTATATGACTGATTTTTTCTTTCATATTGATAGTTTGTAAACTTGATAACGGCAGTGCAAAGAAATAAGATATAAACTTAAAAAAGCAAAATTAATGAAAAGGCACAGACATTGGAAAAAATACCTGAATGTATTCCAATTTATCCCATTTTTCCGTACTTTGACGATATTTGGGTCACGTTGCGCTTTACAATTTCATGTTTACATTTACTTTTTCTGCTGCGCCACGGTGAGAGTAAGTCGATTTAGGGTTTTAGTATTTTTAAACTGTGATTACTGTTCGAACTGTAAAGTAGATTGAATGAAGATTCAAAGTAGACATACGTGCACTTTTAGTCTTTGTACATGAACATAATGTAATATAAATAATTTATTATTTTTTATATAAAAGTAACATATTACATTTCAAACTCGAATATTTATTTCCTAACTTCATCGGCTCCCGGCACGATTTTTTTCAGTTTTCCGAACGTAAATCTTAATAACGCTTTGCTCAAATAACAACCATTCACTTTAATTTAACAGATCTTAAGATTTGCAACCCCTCAGAACACTGGCGATCGCTATAATCTGGTGGTGAAACGTTATGAATTTTTACTTTCTTTACTCGAAATTAAAAGTAATGGCATTAATTACTAACTTCAATAAAAAATATTGGGGACTCAATAAAGTTTGAACTTGGTAGTTGACATCATGTGTTTACAGATCAGTTTTAGGCTTCTACGAATATCTACACCTAGCTTTTTTGTTTGCTAGTACAAATAGGTTTGTGAAGAAAATATTTTTTCCATGACATTAACATTGAATACACAAGTCAAACTTTACCCTAATTTTTTACCTATCTATATAAATACAGACATTTGTTTCCATATCTATTAATCTAAATTATTTTACAATCCGTGAAAAGTAAAAAAATATTAAAGTTTTTGAAATTATTCCAAAAATAGAGTGAAAGTTTAAATTTTTTTTCCCAAGAAAAATTTGACCAAAAAATACTCATACGCGGTGACTCATAAATTATTAAATCACCACTGAATATAATTTCAATTTTGCTGTTGGTGATTGCGCATCTGTCTTCTATCGATAGACATATGCGGCGTGGTGCTCGCCCTGCGAGTGACTGAACCGGTTCTTACACTTTCGGTGTCGCTCGTGGTCAGAGCGTTCCGGTCGCATACCGACCTACATGGTCGGGGGACGATTTTTGACAGGGTTCCCTGTCAAAAATCTAAAAATGTGTGAGTTTATCAGTGAGTGAAATAAAATTTGATTTATCTACTTCTATAATACTAATTATAACCAAAGAATTATTGTATAATAAATTAATATTTGTAGAAATGAGAAGCTTTCATATTTCTTTCTATGTTCAAAAATTAATGAAATTTATTAAAGCTGTTATTTCGTATTCATCAACGAATTTTTCTAGTATTTAAAGTTTTCCTATAACAGGTGCAGCTCTTTGTTAAACACATATTTAATTTGTTTTAAATTTATTGGAAGATTAGTGAGCTACTAAACATATAGACGTTGTTATCGTAAATATGACAAAACACCTTTAACAACAAGAGAGTCCGAAATTGGCAGGCTGCTTTTCCGTTAAAGAAGAAAACGTTTTGAGTTAAAAATTAGTACATTTGTTAGAATACGAAATTCAATATTCCCACCAGGAAAGCGGAATATTTAATGAAAGTGTTTCAAGCGATACAACATTTACATATTAACACGCACAATATGGTATTTTCCAGACAAATGTGCCATATCGAAATTGCATAAAAAGTTATATTTATTGCACCTGATATATAAAATACTTACTATAACTTTTTTCAGTTATGGTAAAAAGTTTACTTTTGCACATAACAGAAATTAAACGCATATGTCATATTTTTTATTTGAATAAAGGATTCTATTTTTGACAATATGTCGAACACTTATGAAAGTATCTTACTTTCATTTGTATTTAGTATAAAAAGAATTTCGTTACAACACATAGATTTGATCCCTCACCGATATTTACTTTAATATTTATTATCCGCTTTAAGGATGAAATGAATAAAATAACTTATAATAATTTAGGGGCAATCCGTATAGATAAGATTTATAAACAATATTTATATAGTACCATTCTTAACCTAAAAAAATTTAATTAAATCCCAAAATGACATTTTAGTCTCTTTCATTTTTAAATATTAAAAATAAAATTAATTTTTATTTCTTTGGTGTCAAATACGAATAAAAGCAATTTTTATAATAGTTACATAATACAAAGGCCAAGCATACTTTGAAATTTCAAACTTAAAAAAATGTCATTTTGAAGGTCATCCTTCAGTACAAATTGGGTATCCTGTGAAGTAAACCAAAGGGAATAATGTTGTACCAAAGGGAATAATGTTGTTACAGAAATATATGTGGTCTTAGGAAGTTTAAACCATTATTTGTTCTATTAGCTTTTGCTAAATTAAGAGATCCCAAATTTTGACATGTATGTCTTTGATGCGGGATCAAAATATCTTTCCATTATCGATTTAACGTTAACAAAGACGTGATTCAATCATTCAAAAATAGATATGAATTATTGTACTTAGATCAAAACCGTGATAATTTTTTCGATAGAAATTATTTCCCATGAACCTGGAATGTTTCGCATTCTCTTAAAAATTAACGTCTATGGAACAAATTGACCTGCTGCAGTAGCACAACACATTGTAATGCTATTTACTCTACTCTCCCTACTTTTCTCTGTTCCAGTCTGTGTCTTAGACTTCAGGCTCACAACGTTTTTTTAACATTTCAGTATATACTTTAGTTTTATTAAAAATGTCGATGGTTTGAAAGTTATATTATCTACAATCTTATAGAACAAATTTAAGGAATCATGAATAGGTTCAAAATCTAGTTTTTGACTATACCTATTCAAATTGTACGATCGTGATATTTCTTTTTGAATACCAGCATTATTTGCAAGCTTTTTTTTCGTTTTAAAAATAATTTAATTCAGTACTTACAATTGTCTTGACATTTTGTAAATTCACTTTTCTTTTTCGATTGACTGATCAAATTTGATCTAAATCTTTTTTTTTTACTTATAATACACTTTTCTATTTATATAAGTATATACATATATATATATATATATATATATATATATATATATATATATGTATATATATATATATATATATAAGATATAATAACATTTTTGTATAATATTTTAATGAAATAATTTAATACATTTATAATTTTTACATTCCTACTAAAATTTCATTGAAAAGTCGTTGCTCCATTAACGTAACCTTTGCAGTCCTATTTAGAGAATTTCCCAAATTTTAATGCAAATGTAACAAAAAAATAACGTAAACCGATTAGTCAATTAGAAATAATAAATTGTATACTGTATAAATATAAAAACGTAATCGTTAAATTTAAAATATTAATCTAGGTAATGTTAATGTATATTATAACTATGTTTATGGTCAATACATAATAAAATAATATTAATTCACAAAAAACGTTTTTTATTATCGCTCTAAGATATCTTTTACATAATAGTTTAGAAAGAAGGAATAATTATGATGCCGCAGTAGTTTCGTTTAATGTAACTAAAGCAGAAAAGTGCTATACAATCTTTCTGGAAAAGAATTTGCCAAGACGAGATTTATAGATATAAGCATATTCTTTTAAAAAATAACTTAAAATAAGCTTAACATTCACAAATTTTGTTATAATTTTTCCCTTTTATAAATACATATATTTTATAAAATAAACTCAAAAGTCAATTCATGTCAATGGTAGCACAGCAATCAATAAAAAACTTGTTATTTAACCTTAACTATGTTACTGCATATCCAGTGACGACAACGTAAAGGCTTATAAATGTTACGGTGTTCGTGGTCGGATATCTATGTGAGGTTGAAATTTGGCTCCACGTCGACGTATGGCAGGTGACAATATATAAATAATGGTGACACATGCGCACTGAATAAATTTGGTCTACAATTGATTTACCATTTTCAAATTGGTTGTATTTCGAACGTCATATTTTGATGTAATGCGGTAAAAAATACGATCAAATAGAATGCTTACAAGTTGTAAGTTTTTATGTGAAACATCTAATGGCTCATTAGATGGGAGTTAAAGTGTTCTGATGACAAGAAGAGTTTTGCCAAGCTGTCAACTTCATATATTAATGGTCCATACGACTTAATTTGGCTAGTTTGGCTACCATCGGCCAGCTTCGCGTCTTATCAGCTCTATCCACTTAATTCTGATTTATCATTAACATTAATATAAATATTTTTTTTTCGTTGTCACTTCGATCAAATAAAAGGTACTGCAATATAAAAATGTAAAATAAATTCAATTATCATATCCGCCAGGCGTCCTGTGACATTTCAAAACGATAATTACATTTAAAATTTTTAATATGTACCGAATGCCCTTATTTTCACACAGGTAATATTACTAACTATTTAAATACCTCACTCTGAAAATACATTGTGTATGGCAAGTGCGTATGCATGCGTGTGTGTGTTGGCAAACTGTTGTTTATATAACCTATGAGTTGTGTCTTCATGTGTATATAACCTTGTTTTTTTATGAGAATAAGAACCGAATTGAAAGCAAATTTATTCTAGCTGTACATCAACTTGTTCTACTCTCGGCTCTTGGTGTCTCTCTTACGTCTCCCAGGTTTTTCTCAGGTTTTCATATTCGCCTTCTTCATCCGCTTTTGTGACATTTAATTTTTCATATATGCTGCATTTGTAAGATTGTACATGAAAATCTTTGAGGATGAGAGTAAATATGCCTGATATATATTTGGATTTATCAAAAACCTATTCTAGTTTTAGGTATCTACAATAAAGTAACAAAGTAGTATCAAATATAAATTGCTTCAGAGCAGAGGGGTTACTGGAACTTAGTTATATTTTTAGTCCAGTCACTACGACATCATAGCGGTTTATTTAAGAATATTTTCAAACATAAATACTATTATGATAGGTTTTATTATATTGGTTAGTCAAATAAAAGTTTTCCTCTTTATATTCTCTCTTACATAGAGAAAAAAATATGGAAGTAATAATTTATTTCATTGTAATATTGGTAAATTAAAAGTTGTTTTACTGGCACACGAATGGGCTTTTGCAAAGATAATTAAATATTAAAGTGGAAAAAAAAAACACATGGATTTGTGTTATTCTTCCATTGTTTGTATATTTTTATCTTCAGTTTTAACACTTTATTTTAATTTGCTCAGCGGATCTATGAAGGTTTTTACATACATATAACATTCACAAGCGTATAGAATATTCAAATTGTTTGATACACATATATTGCGAAATAAATCTTCAAAAATGATTTTCTTTTCACATTAATGTCAAATAAAAATATACACAAATTTTTAATTTGTTTTAAATTCGTGTCAAAATTATTCACTCTTTTTTGAAAATTTCGTAAAAAAATGTCAGTCAGCTTATTCCCCATCTAAATACATGACTATTGATGAACAACTTCCAGCATTTCGAGATCGTTACAGTTTTCTACAGTATATTCCAAAAAAACCTAATAAATACGGGTTGAAAATCTACCCCTTGGTTGATGCAAAGTCATTTTAGGTTCTAAATCTTGAAATTTACCCTAGAAAATAACCGTCGGGTCTGTTTGCTTTCAGTAATAAAGCCTTCGGTATTGTAGATAGACTTGTAGCTCCAATTTCCCATTAACAATGTAACCATTAACAATTGGTGTACTAGTTATTCGTTGATGCTATACTTACTAAAAGAACAGTGTTCGACAGCACGGGCACTGTTCGCAAAAATAAGGTGGAGATTCCAAAGACGTTGCTTGCAACATGTAATAGAGAAATTCCGAGTACAGTATTTGGATTTCAAAAAGATATTTATTTATTGTCTTATATGCAAAATAAAAACAAAGTGGCGTTGTTTGTGTCAACTTTACATCGTGATTATAAAATTGGTAGTGCTAGCTTATACAAGAAAAACCCAGAAATTATAATATTTTATAATAAGACTAAGGGAGGTGTTGATGTTGTAAATGAGCTGTGTACCAATTATGATGTTGCATGTACTACAAAGCGCTGACCCCTGGTGATTTTTTATGCGGTGATGAATATGGCTGGTATAAACAGCATCATTATATATAAGGCAAATAATAACTCCTCACTGTTACGACGCGATTTTCTTCGAGTCTTGGTCCTAGGATTTTTTTAGAGCACGTACAAAAAAGGAAAGGCAGTCAGTATTTAAAGAAAGAACTTCTTAAAAAATTTCAGACCCATAAGGAGATGTGAAATTTACCCCACTAAAAAGATCGAAAAACCAAATGTGTTTGTTACATGTGCCATCGTTACCTATGTAAGGAAGATGTATTCACATGTAAAATTTTATCAGATTTCAAAATGACTAAGAAAAATATGATTAGTTATATGACTTTAAAACTGATTCAATATGTTTTTTTAAATTTTGTATAATAGAGGAAATAATATTTTTGTTTGTGTTCTTCATTATTTCATTACTTTTTAATTAAAGAAAAACGTGTACCTTATTAAAAGTTAAAATATTTAGATGATTTGTTTTATCAAGAAATATTATAAAAATGTAAAACGTTTTATTTTATTCTCCAATTTTAATTGGGATATACCAAATTATAACATTAAATTTAAAAAAATATACATTAAAATTATCAATAAAAAATGTATCTTCAACCATATGGGTTTGTCACAATCAGCTCACGCTCCGTGCTGTAAAATTCAATCTGACGCACGCCGGGTTAATCAAATTCATTATAACTATTTTTAAGAATTACATAACATTTTAAATTACTAACCAAAATTGATATATTAAAAATATAAATATGTTTAATATCGATTTGAATGGAATAACGTAATAATATACGAAATTCGCATGTGAATTAAGTCAGTCAGTAAGTGTAAAATCTTACATATTATAACAGGAATGCAGGTAGATTTACTCTTAAAAATTGAACAATTGTTGACTGATTGCTTGTTGATTGATAATTTTAAACTTCATTCTGACATTTTATTTATGATCTATAAATGTGATTTAAAAAAAACTATATTTTGAAAGTTTTGTTTACTTTTCGGTTAAGAAGGAATGTATTTTTTTCCTTGGAAAAATAAAAATTGAGCTTTTGATAACAATTTATCAGACAATCCTAGCAGATAAGAAATAATTTGAAGGCCATATATTTATATGTGAGTGTTTATATATTCAACGTAGGGTCCACTATCTTTATTACAAATATATTAAAAAGTGTGCCAGTGAGGAAATATTATACATTTGACATTCTTACTAGGGAAAAAGGATGATAATACATGCACTATTAAAACTATTTAATAGATAATAATCTCCCATAATCTTCTGTTTCATTATAGTCTTCAAGTCGTTTCAATTATAATTTTTAGAAAGTGGTTTAGAATCAGCGGTGGTATCTTGTGCAGTCTCGAATTCTGAAGTAACATATAGAATTAACTTAAATAAATAAGTTAACATGATTTGCACGTGTAAACACGATTTGCATACTTAATTCTTTCATCTCTTATACATTATATTTTAGTTTTACCGGTGGTTTATAACTGTTAATATAAAATAATAAGATATCTTGTCCACGAAAAATATAGTTTTGTATTTAAGGATTGACTATTTTATCAATAAGTCATATCGACATATTGACGTAATATTCAATTTAAAAAATATCCAAAACCGGGGAATGAAATTCCATTTAAGGCCATTAAATATTTCAAATAAAAGTGAGCTATTCAGTTCTGCCATAATTTTTGGAAGTTATCTGGAACATATTTTATGAGGATCCGGAAGCCATTATTCTATATACTACCCTCGTCAATAACATATTCAATATTTTTAATTCAAGAAACTTTATTTTTTTTAAATTAAAAAAAAACCTTTATGCCCAATTAATAGACGCAAATAGTTTAGAAAATTAAAATTTTAATAAAACACTTTTATTATAAACGATACGAGACACTTAAATTTACTTGAGTTTTTATATTCATAACAAGTGTAAAATATTTATATACTACTTTTAAAAGGCCACTAGAAATTTAGACTTTTTAGGGACTAAAAAAGGTAGAAATTGTATATGAATTTTTGATTGTAGTATATAAATAAGGCTATTTGTAAATATTTTTGAGAATATTTACATCTTCATATGAAGTATTATTTTGCTATGTAGAGTTAAAATTAAATAAAAGACGAAACTACTTGGACAATCATAATGTTGCTATACTTTTCACCAAAAACGTATTAATCCTAATTACATGATAAAATTTTAAAAGAAACTTAATTTAGTTGTAATATTTTAAATGACCGTCAAGGTAGTATTTAAGACGTGTTTTTAATTAGATTATCTAACACTTCGAAGGACTTATCACAATTCATTAATCTGGTAGTCGAATATATAGGCGAATTAGTGGTTAAAGAAATTAAATAATACATTTGTTTAGGAGATTCTGTTTAGGTGATTTATTGGTACAAAGACGATTTTACTAAAAAAAGATATTACTAAAAAAAGGATTATTCAAAATCACAGAAACACCAAATTAGGTTTTGATAAAACTCCTATCATCATATAAGGATCTGCTCGTGGTATTTTTGTTAAAACCGAATATAATTTGTTTATAACGAACAAAATTGTTAAAGACGAACATATTTGTTTGACATGACATCGACAGGCAAAATCATCATTTGTGACTCACACATATGTAAAGTTAGGCATACTAGGGCAATTCAATTTCGGTGATGTGGGAAAAGAAAAGTATGTTCTCGTCTATTCATAGTATATTAAGTCTATACAAATTTTAAACTCTTTCGTAAATATCTATTATAGATTACTAGGAAAGAATTAACTAAGAAGGAATTTATGGTTCATGAAATTAGTGCCACTACGAAGATGAGATGCACAAGAATGCATCACTGCTCTTGCCAAAGCTGCTATCGAGACATTTAGTTTTCCAGAACTAGACTTTATAACCGGACCTAGCACTGAGTTACAATAATTTGTTATTGAAATTAAAATACTAGCTAAAGAGAAATAAATTTTAGCTCAATTTCAAAACAACAGTTCAGACTGTTTTTTGAGAAGAATAAAAATACGTCTTTTTAAAAGTTTATAGGAACTATATGGGAATTATTTTACAATTTCATAATAGTTATTTCATACTCATTCATTGTGTATAGTTCAGACTACAATTTTTTTGGGCCATGCCAATTATTTATATCGAATGCAGTAATCTGGTTTTAGTATAATTATCTATGCCTTCACTGATGAGTAAATATCAACATGGTTAAAGCAATCTCTATTCCATCAGATGTACGATTACTATACTTATCTGTTTTCATTTGATTAGGCCTATAATTATTATATTTAATTTCAATGATGATTATTTTTTCTCTTCAATTCAGTGGCGCCATGTGATCGTGATTAACACGTGTGAAAAGAAAGTTGTACTTCATTTTAGTTGTCTAGCGCGGGCACGATTATGATGGAACCCTTACTTGATTTTGAAATATTTGTATTGATTAATGTAGCGTTGCAAGCAGAATCTAATCTTGACGTTTCCTTTGGTCCATAAAGTGCTTTAGAGATGCCATTGTATAGTTGCTTCGTTATTTTATAAATCGCTTGTTGATGTTCCAATAATTTCAATTGTTACTTACTTTTTTATCTTTGATGTTTTTTTTTGTTTAACGTAAAAAAACAATTATTCTTTTATACTTACATTTCTTCAATGCGTTGAACTGATTAAAAGTATGATACAAAGTAATACAAATATAAATAAGTAATAAATGACCGTTATCGTTAACGAAAAAATAAGATGAAAGAAAAATTTGGAAAGTATTTGTAGAAAAGTAATTCGTATTACACTTTAAAAAAATATCTTTTAAACTTTATTTAATACGAAAAGTATTTTTTATACAGTATTCGATATATGGTATTATTCAGGAAGTCTATATGACAATTTCAAAATGTATCAAATTGTTGTCTTAAAATATGTCATATTCCCATAATAATTGTTTTCATAGCTTTTGTTTAAATTATGTTTTATTTTCATCATAATACTAAATGATATTCATCGATATATTTTCAAAGAATACATTTACTCCATCTCGTTCTTGGTGAATTTTATAATTATATGTTTATTTTATACAATATTTAAATTAATGGTTTTTTGGAATCAATTTGTCAGAATGTATTAAAGGGCATGTTTATTAAATTTTAAAATTTATGTTATAATTAATATTTTATTAGATTAGAAAAATTATATCTCCATATGTAAAATAAATGCTTAGGGAAGAGGAGATAAAGGTGACTTAAAATTGTCGATTTTAATGACCCGTTTTTTTAAGGAGTTGCCTGCAAACCGCTTTACAACTAAATTTGGAAGACTTAAATTTCATTATTAGAATCAAGCTAATTTAAAAAACCGCAAAAATAAAGACACGGAAAATATTTTCATGAATTTGCGGACGATTATAATTTGTGGAAAACTGACCTACATTTGCATATTTTATCCCTCTGTTTATAATTTGCCTTCCCTCTGTTTATAATTCACCTGCATATTTTGTCCCTCTGTTTATAATACCTTTTTACCGTTTTTCCTTCACCGGAAATGAGCCTCTAATCTGTAATTATCATGGTTTCCTCTAACCTTTTAACTGTGCTTATAAAAAACATAAAACAAAAGGTTTTTTACATTTAAATGAATAGTGCTTACCGAATAAATAGAAAAATGAAATTCCATCGATAAATTAAAAAGACAGAGGTGATAAAATTACTATCCTTAATTGGCACCTGCAAACTTTTACCGCTTTGTGTTTATTTAATTTTTGTTTGAAGTTTGCATTATTCACAGCATTTTAACGTCCATCGTCGCTGACGAAAATATTTAAAAATATTTGCTTGTCACTACAAAAGCATACTCTTTGAAGTTTTCTTCTGCTTTGTTTATTTCGAAACATATATATGTTATATGCCACATCTAACAGCTGATAATTTTTTCATATGCACCAATTTTTAAACATTTGTCCTTTTTTAATTCAATATAATTAATAAAATAGAGACAAATATTTTCTTACATTGAATTATCACTTGTTATGTCGAATGTCGGTATACCTTCATTTCGACTGTACTTTCACCAATCGACCGTCTAAAATAACAATAATTTAAAGGTACAAACGAAGTTTGCGGTTTCAAACTTCACGGTTTAGGCTCACTTGCAAATAGTTTTACGCCGCCGATAAACATACAACGAAATCTGTCATCATAAGGACCTTATTTCATTTCATATTAATCAATTTACTGTGTGGAACTTCAAGTTATGTATGAAGAGAAAATATCGTCCGTAAATGACAATAAATTTGCTGAAAATATACTACACACTTATTACTGACATAAATAAGATAATTGTTGTATTTAGATTTTATATATCGTTGGTTAAACCAGAAATGTACATTTCGCACTACCAGATTATTGTTTATTAAATGGATAATGTAAAAAAATTAAAAAATTAAAATAATTAAGAAACGGCAGTGAGAGTAGAGAAGAAGTAAAGCGGTCCGCGCAAAGCGTAGTCCGGGAACTATCGCCCAACATGAGAAAAGTAAGTTTTTGTAGAAATTGTTTTTAAAAATTAAACTTCCGAAAAATTATTCATCAGAATTCTGATAGGTAGATGTGCATATCATTTTAAAAGGAAAATTTGAACTATAATAAACATCTTAAGAAACTAAAAAGTATTGTCATGTTATACGGGTCAGTTTCCTGTTCTCCGAGACCTATTAAACGTTGATTACCTGTAAAATTAGCCAAGTTGTAATTATTTCAATCATCAGATGTCGACACTAGTGTGCTAGTCTATAATAAAGCAAGCACACTCTTGTGAGATTTGCAATATACAAGTCAAGTGTGTGTAGAGAGACTTTAGTACTCTAATCCCGATCTCGATATTACCGGCGTCTGAATAGAGAATAAATTCAACTTAAAAAATACTACACGGCACTGAAAAGGAATCAAATAATTCAAATTAAATATTGTTAAAGACTGAAATGATACCAGTGTATTTAAAAATATTAATATATTCATTTTAATTTTTTAAGAAACTTGAGCGATTGAGGCGACAGAAAATTTGTTTTAATGTTAATAAAGTATACGCCGCCAATTGATTTGTTGACTTAAAAAAATGTTTTTTCTATAAAAAACGGTAATAAGAAAAAGTATTAGTTGGTTTTGTTGGATTCTATTAATTCGAAAAATTTATCCTTTGCATTTATTTATGAAGGTCATACTTTAATAGAAAACTGTACCCACTTGAAAACCAGTGGTACGTAAATCGCATTCATTAGATGCGCAGAATAATGACTTCGTCAACGTCCAGATAACCGCCAACCCTCTTGTTAGTTGCATCACAGTCAACGACCGCTTCTTTAGATGGCGGGCAGCGCGTTGGTGACAGGGAAAGAGAAGGCGGAGTGCTTAAATTTTTGAAACGGAGTTTTATTTCAGTTTAGTCTAGTCAGCACAGTCAGTACTTAGTATAGTCAGTTCAGAGAGCTATTTTTAAAACACCGCACGCACAAACTTACACCAAGAAATATTTTTTGGGGCCTGTAATCTTAAAATTATCCTCAAATTTTGGATAACTATTTCACGGTATATGGTTTCGTTTAAGTTGTTAGTAAAATGATTAAGCTAATTTTAAATTCCTATGTCATTATATTCAGGTATTTCCTTTTGTTCCCATTTTCATTATTTCAATTCCTTTTGCATTTAACACATGATTTAAGACCAGATAATATATAAGCAATGTTATTGATAGCGTATTTCAAATTTATCTCGATATAGTAAACTTATAAATGTTATGTCTTTGTTATACTAGTACAAATATATACGAAGCAACTAACACGCTACAAATATTAACAAATGGCATTGGTTATCCATGCAAGTAAATTAGGAAGAATGAATAATAACATTTCACTACACACTTGGAAAACAAGCCTATATAGTAAAGTTTTCAAAATTCAGTATTTAATTATTACTTTACTTGAAAATATCAACGATATCTACCAAACTCCAAATTTAATTTTCCAAAGCAGTCGAAGGGATATGTCAATAGTTTGATTTAAATTTGTAACATTAACCTATTACTCTATGATATAATTTTTTTTTTCAAAAGCTATGTATATATTCAAAACTGGTTGAATATATGCATAACTTTTGAAAAAATAAATTCCTTTAAAATAGAAATTCTAGACAAGTTGTTTCATTATAAAATATATTTCAAAATCTGAGAAAGGAAAAGGAAGCGATGGCTATGTGATATAATATTTGTTTCGGAAAAAGAAAGAAACGTATTGTCGTATGAAAAAAATTATTATATTCATAATAATTTTATAAAAGTCACTGCCTGTTTATCTCATGATTTTCATTCCTTTAAAGCAAGAAAACGCATAAACGATCAATCATAATGTTTTAATCGGAATTTTTAATTTACGGGTTCTGTGAAGCAAACGAGTCTGTTTTTAACGTCAATCAGTAAAACAGATATGAGAAACAGAATTTTTTGTTATTATTTGAATTACTTTTGATCATATACCCATTGGTTTTGATCCTTTTATCTGTATATTTGTGGAAAGAGTATGGCGATATAAAAACGAAGTGCAGAATACAAGTGTTTTCCATAAATACTATGCAACGAGATTAGCACTATGAAATCCGTTGACTTATTAAGTTCTGTTTCATATGCAGTTTACTAAGTTGGTTACTTATTCCAAAAAAACTGTAGGTAGCTAGTAACTTAATAAAATTATTTTAACACATGGAAATATTTGGAGTGGATATTATTTATTTCACAGATTAAAAATATTTACCCTTTTAAATATGTAATTATTAAATTTTGTTAAAAATTCTATAAAATGTTGAAATTAACAATTAATAAAAATAGTACACAAATATTAACCATTAGAATAAAGTAAATTAAAATCTAATAATTTTCGAATTGAAAAATAAACTTTCCATTTATATTTTTTCGCTGGATATCTTAATTTTGAATATAAACAAATATTTTCGATTGTAACGATTTAAAGTAATACGAGAGGTAAAAAGTATATAAAGGAAAGAGATAATAAATCGGCAGATGAATGAAGCAGATTTTTAAAAAAAATATGTTGAATTAATTTTATTATTCTAGCTTCGAATAAGTGACTAGGGTTTTCGATTAACTTTTTTACTTCTTAAATTAAAACTTCACGTTATAAATTAGAGAAACGGAAGAAAATAAAAAATGTTAAAATTGCCAGAGTTTTGTTAAAATGAGAACAAAAACACTAGATTTATTTTCGATGGGGTCAAAAGAGAAGAAATATGCTTTAAATTTATAAGTACACAATTCGCCTTGTTTTAATATTTTTCCCTTACTGGCATTTCATTAATTAATAATTTCTTGACATTTTACTAAAACAGTACTTTATTAAAAAAATACAAGAACTGACCAAAATATTTAACTCTTTGACAGTAGCAAAGAATGAAATTTACTGTAAATCAATATTTTAGATCTAAGTAAAATACAAATACAGTGTTGTACATAATTATAGCTTCACCCGATTTTGATCATAAAGGGGACTTGTATATAAAAGATCGTACATATTTTATACATTATATTTATACAATCCTTAAAAATTCAATGTCACTCAGTGCGCTATTAATTTTCTAACGTTCAAACTTGCCCGTCAATTAGAAACGATGTATCTACAGCCTCAGGTATCAATATTTTTCATTTAATATTGTTTAGAAGTCATTTAATATTTATAATAGTCGTATGAATGTCTCTTCTTTCATTAACTACTAATCATATCTCTCTAGTAACAAACTTCAATTTTGAAAGATAATAAATTATTACTTAAATAGGTCACCGTGCTAAAGTAGTCAGTAATTACCTGTTTAATCTTGGAAGTAATGGAAAACCCAAAATAATCGGTGATCAAAAATATTACCGCCATGTGAAGAATGCAAGTTGAACCGTAATCTAATGAACGCGATCTACGCGATGAAAATCAATTATCATTTATTCAATTTGATCGATGTGACGTTGCCTCCGACGCTCTTGTATTGCATATAAAATAAGTATCTTTAAAAATTTTAAAAAAGTTCTACATCTGCTGAATTGAGGAAAGGGGAAATCATTTTAATTAATGAAATTAAGTTGCATTTGGATGAACGAGATGGTGCAAAATATTGCGGGTACGGTTAAGAGAGAATGGAATGTTTTCAATTATATTGTCGCGGTGGAGTGACTGTTATGATTTGTGGAGCGAGTGGATTTAAAAAAGGGCATCATTGTTTTTATCGAAGGTTATAAGAAGAGTGAGGACTATATATATATATATATATATATATATATATATATACATATATATAAACATTGTAAAACTCAATTCTCGGCTTCGTAATACAATGATGGCTGAAGAAGAATGAAAAACATTGCAGCTGTACATACGTATGTATGCTGTTAGGAAAATATGGTTAAAGAAGCAAAAGAAGCTTTTAGAAGGATGGCTTGCGAAATCACCTGATTTCAACATTTTCGAGAATATATGGGGTATGCTAAAACGCCAAGTATAACAAATAGTATTAACTAATAACTTAATTATTAGCTACCGTAATGTATATTTATTCATATTAGACCACATCCAAGCATAACTTTCTCTTGGTTTGTATTTTAATAATAGTAAATAAAAGTAATAAACAAACACCGTTAACTGAACTTGAATGTGTAAATATTTACGTTTGAATTGATACCGCTCGAGCGCAAAAGTGGAATTATTCACTTTTTACATCTAAATATTTTGTTTACATATTATTTCGTCTTCTATGACGAAATAATATGTAAACAATATATGTAGATAGAAATATTTAGATCAGAAACTGATACGTGCTCGTCCTTTTGAATGAAAATTGAGCATTGTTATTTGAATGCCAAGCATTATCTAAAAGGACAATATAAGATAAATAGAGGGTTATTAACTGGTTTTTTATGAAATTTTAGAAGTGAACAAATTATTTTTTTGCATATGGCATAAATTATTAAATTAAAAGTTTTCAATTGTGCAGAGTTTCTGTTAGCAGTTTAATTTTAATCATCCCCCATTGCTCGATTGGATAATTTTTTATTATATTATTTTAATTTATTAATAACGTTAATGAGTTTTGCATAGATATTTTTGATTTCACTTGCTGGAAATATATGTCTATGTTTATAAAAAGTTATGTCTCTCGACAATTATTGTGTAAAAAGTTCAAGATAAAGGACTGAATAATCAAACAATATTGTGGATGTTCCCTAATAAATTAAAAAGATTAGATTCGATTGTAAACATTTACGTATGTATATTTACGCATGTATGAAAACAATAACTGTTAGTATAGTTTTTCGCCACTGATTTTAGTAATATTATTGCATCAGTTTTAAACAATCCTATATTTTTTCAGTTCATTCTTGAGGCAGGGAAAATTGAATAACTATAATAGCTCTATATGGGTGATCGAAATCATTTCTATTTGGTTTGTAATTAAACCTGCAAACGAAACAATAACTTTCTGATTTTTCTCCTATGTCGCTTTGAATAGCGGGAGCGGCATTTTCAATAAAAAAAGACATGATTTTGGCATCATGAGAAAAGTGCGCTGAGGGGATGTTTTCTACGCGGCATCTAGGTATACATATATTTTAAACAAAATAGTCATATCTTTGTATTATAACGCATTATCGCCCAGAATGATGATGTTCCACAAAACAATTAATCTTTAGATAGTAACTGTGTGCTGTTTCAATAATAAAGAGATTCACAGAGAATTCTCACTTTTAAAATTTTATTTCATCCTTCTATGCCAAGTCATTATGTTATATATATAAACCTTCGATGAATCCATATTTAATTATTTTTGTGGCTAATTATTGCTGAAATAACATATTAGTCAATTCATAAAGACGCGGAATAAAAATAATTGCACAGAATGTAATTATTTGTAATAAAAAATTCTTTGAAGAAGAAATGACTGTTTGTGAATATGCTTTTTTATTAACCCAACGTGCTGACGGTGTACAGATATATAACATTTTCACAAATCACATTAAAAAATTTAAATTATTAGGGTAGCATGTTTTCATACATTTTCGTGCGTGTGGTACAAAGCGTATTTCGGGCATAAACATAAAGGTTATTATAATATATTTTGCACGTAAAACGTAAAATTAGTCGAAGTAGAAAACACTACATTTAGATCAAAGGGTAATAGAAAAGTTCTCTTTATTAAATATGAATATTATTAGACTAGGATTAATAGATAAAAAGTATTTTGATAACAAATATCGTTGTTGCTAGAATATCTGATTAGTGGTACATCAAATGATCTTAAAACATGGACATATTTTCAGTACAAAGGGAGATTCAAAGGAATAAAATATAGATTAAAGTTCATGCCATTATGAAGAATGCTAGATAGGCGATTATCCAAATAGAAAGGGTGGATAGATGCCCTCGTTCGGGAATTTAGCCCTAAATATCTCTATATCCAGTCTTACAGTTTTTAAGAGTATTTTATTCATTTTATAAAAAATTTCTCAAGTGTCCCTTTTATCCCCAATTTGTTATTATTTTCATGAATGCATCTTGGTTCTTACAAAATCGATATTTAATGGAGAAAATAACGAAAAAAATATGGTTATGACTTAAAATTGACGAGAGTGGTTAGGAAAAAAGTTTATGTTCAAAATTTTGTTGCGTATAAAAAAAAGGAAATATGAGCAACAAAGCAAAATACCTTTGATAACTTTTCTAATTTTTGCCAATTTGTATGATGTACTTTAGGTATTTCAAACTCTAAAACAACATAAAAAAATTAATGGTTCATTAAAAGTTTTCAAGGTTCACAAGGATACTTAGCAACACTTGAGGAAAACGAGGCAAAAAGACAAGACATTATCTACATAAATTTTACTGAAATTATATTTCTACCATGGTGGTACACAGCAGTATAATTCATATGCGATAACATAGTCGAATTTCTACCATGGTAGTACGTAGCCGCATTCCTTCTTTCAGCATGACGAACGCGGCGTTAATTCTTTGAATTAAATATTCGCGATTTTGAATCTATTGTGAGTGTGGACTTTGGCAAGTTCCAGATATGGAAGTCCCAGATATCAAGTGGGGTTAGGTCTAGGTATCGTGCAGGCTATAGAAATAGGAAATGTTATACAAAATACTCCCTGACCATTAGACGGTAATATACCGGACGACCCTAATTTTGAAATAAAATTTACCTATCTCCGTGAAAAATCAGTACCCCACTCAATAATAATGGAAGTTTATTCTGTAAGAATTCTACATAATTATCTTCGTTTAGGTTGTCCGGTAAGTAGTGCGGTTTAATAATTGATATCTAGATTACATCTTCTCAAAAGTTAACACTAAATTTCTTAGAAATGATGAAGGCTTAGTCACATGTGGATTTCAGTTTGTTGTGAGTCAGGCCTCCTATGATGCATACTTTTCATATCGATTAAAGTAGTGTCATTTTATGAAGTACTACAAAAAGTAAGGCCAAGCTATATCTTGATATTTTTTAACATAGTTACAATTAAAATGCAAAGTACGAAATAAAAAAGCTTTAATGCCAATGAATGCAAATCGTGTCAAAAAGTATTATACGTAATAAAAAAAAATGCAGTACTTCCATTGAAAATAAAATGATGTTGAATATCGATTTACAATTTATCTTACTATATTCATGGTATAGATGTGATATTATTGGAAAAGGTAGTAAGCTAAACTAGAAATGGATATTTAACCACATTCAAGTGTTAACAATACGTACACACGTCACGCCGTACAGCGATCGAATTCATAAAATAAATAAATTACCAATATAAACCAAAGTATCTTGGATTACATATCATGGAATTAATTACTTTTCTGTAGGCCGTAGCTTCATATACGTGACCATTTTTAACTAATGAAAACAGCCAATGGGGATTATTTTTGACAGCGATATCAACGTTATTTGTTTTTGTTTGTAAGCAATTTTATGAATCTTGGTACATCGTGGTTAAGGATAATGTAAATTTCCAGAGTCGTGTTTATATTGATGTGTTTGATGTGATAAGACACAAATATAGCCTCAATTTCGACAACTATAATTAATATATAGTTTAACTAACAGAGAAACCACTGTGGATGTAACAAAGCCCTAAATATGTATTGTGTAAATACACACGTAAACTTGAATATATATTAATATATAATATATATCAAATGTCGGCCAAAAGTTTGTCAATTTTATGTCTTCAAAACCCAAATGAGATTTTATGAAGAGTGATTCCTTTTGTCGGAATAGAAAATAATTTTCTAATGGAAGGGAATCAAAAATACACAACTAAAGAGGAAAGAATTTGTGGAATATAAATTTTCCTATGTCTATTAGTATGTTGAAACATTAATAGTTTCCGTTCTCTAATGTACCATTTCACTAGATTAAAAAAATTGTAATGTCAATTTGTATCTTTTGATACAATTTTGTAATAAATACTTTACTAATAAAGTTTAACATATAGCGCTACATCCTGTAGACGTGTTTAAACGTTAAATGCCTCGTATTTGGGTTTATGAATTCACACGTTTTTCTGAAAAGCTGCCATTCGGGTTGTTGTTGTCAAAAAGGGTGTACGACATAGCCAATGTTATATTATATTATATTAGTGTATTAATATAATATATTATTATATTATATTATATTATAATAGTATATTCTTTCTGTCTAGCTGATTTAGCATATGAATATAATTGTTGTTTTAGCTAATGAATTGGCAAGTCCCGACATTAACGCATAAAGAAATGTTTAAATATAACATTTAGTTACATTAATAGAAATGAATACTAACTAAAGATGGATCTTAGTTCAACCTTTAATGCATTTAACCTATGTTTACCATTTATAAAGCATTTGTCGTGAAGATAAAAATTTATACTGCAAATATATGTACGATGTTCTAAACTACCACGGATATTTCTTAACGTTTTCAAAATAAAATTAATATAAAAAAAGTAGATAAGTAAAATCAATTATAAATGAAATATACGAAAACTCTTTTAATGAAGAAAAGAAAATAAAAATTAAAGTACATCCTTCCACTTACTATTCCCGACAATAAAAAAATCAATAAATAATACTTTTTAATATGAGTGCCATGAGAAACTTTCCTTTGAAATAAAGAAGCTTCCCAACCTGCTAGGTCCATAGTTTCCAATGAATAAAATCAGGGAAAAACATCTATAATTTCCACAGATTCAAAATATTAGGAACGGACGCATAAATAATCAGACAATATCTAGCAAAAGTCATAATGACTGACATACTTTAATTTCTTTCTTTCTTCTCTTATTTGTAATAGTTCAATTGCGTTGAATTTGATGTTTTATTTCAATTGCGTTGAATTTGATGTTGCAATTTCCATATTTATATAAATTATTTCTTCAAGAATTATCAGTAAAATAATTAGATGTAATGCCTATAAGTGAGAAAATTGACAGGTATTTCATTATAAAGGTATGTAACATACGACATTGATTATTACCATTAAACATTTTCTCATGATTCATTGTAAGATATATGTTTTAATCCTTTAAGCATTCCAGGTTTAAAAGTGTATCCAACTGCTAAAATAGTTGCAACTGCATTTTGGAGTTACTTTTTTATTCTTATAAGGTGACAAACGTTAGCAAATCGTTTAAATATACTCAGATTTTTATCATAGAAATAAAATTATTTATTTTACACTTTTGTTTGCAATTTAATATTATGTGAGAATATCCGAACTTTAGTTGTGTTGAAAGGAAATTTACAAGTATATAACTCACGCAATGATCAATAAAAATGAATGAATTTATATTGACAATGTATTGTGAACTATATATTCACAGCAAAAAAGTAATTGCAAAATTTCAAGAATGTCCTATAATAATGGCCTGATTTATATTATTTTTTCGCTTGGTTAACGTTAAAAAAAATATAGCTTGGATTTGGATTTTAAGATAGTTAAAGTTGTTTTGAATATATCATATTTCGGACTTTCTTTTCTTACAATTATATACTTATTTCAAGTTATCTTATGGTACCCAATTTAACGTATTTTGCTCGTAGATTTGTCCAGATACGTATTTAGAGACATGAAAGATAAATATTTATAATTAGGGGTTAAATAAACTTTAAATTAATTATGTATTTAAATACATAATTTTATTTACTTAAGATCGTCTTCAAGATTTCAGCGTTCATTTTGTTTTAATAACTAAATTGATACGAATGACGTTTCAGCGATTTTAACTAAAAATTTATAAATAAAAATTACAATGAGGTATAAAAAATATACTTTTAATTTTAAATGTCGCTTCCTCCTTCCACAAAGACTTTCAACTTTACTATTTAACTGATAAATAAGATTGAAGTGTCTACCTGCAGTTTTGAAATGTTCGAATTATAATCGTGTATGAATTTATTTACAAGACACCAAAGCACAAAATATAACTTAAAATTCAAGGACAAATTGTTAGTAGTGTATAAAAATATTGATAATTGATATAGCATATCGAATAATGAAGCTGTCAATGCGCCCACTAATTGAGTGATTGTTGTTATGACGACTAATTGGGAATCCGTGTGGGTTCAAATAAAGTTTTTAATAAGTTTATACAATGTTTACGTTTTGAATCTTTATGTATTAATATTAACTCATACATATTGCCACTGTATTAAGCGATACGTTTAAATACTAGACACTGCTTTTATATTACGGTTGTCATGCAGTCACGTGTCATTTGCTCTAGTATTTTAAATCTATTATGATTTCAAACGTAATAAAACTGTATTGGATAAAATAAATGCGACTCAATGTCAAATATGTACCAATGACTTGTCACACTAAATGTAATTTTGACGACATTTATTTTGATGAATGTACTTGAAGGGTTAAAACCGCCATATAAAGACATACAAAAATAATTTACGAAAAATATGAAACAGCCTATTATCCTTTCACATTTTCATAAATTTTAATGTAATATTACAACTAAAATTGTATGAGTGCACTTATTTAAGTAATAAAGTTTTATTATAAGAATTAATGTATTAATAATTCATCTGTGTGTGGATATATACATATATAATGTAAAATATTTATTTATGTAAAAAACCTTCACGATTCATGGTTTATTCAACAGCGGCCTATCCGGGGAACCTAACCATAACCCATAGTAGATGGAGGATTACTGTATTTAAAAGTATCGAGTCTTAGTCGTTACACTGGCCACAGTTCATACGCCATTCCCCGACTCAATTTTGATTATAGTGAGAATCCATATCATGAATTGCCATTTAGAAATGTTGAATAAATATTTGTTTCCAAAATAGACTGTATAATTAAATTAAAGTAAAACATAATAAATCATAAAAATATACATCATGGTATTTTGTACACAGAGAATTTAAAAAAATTTGATCTCTGAATCTAAAAAAATTTGGTCTCTGAATCTAAAAAAATTTGGTCGGCCACTAATTTGCCAGAAATTTTAGAAATTCATATTGCAGGTAAATTATTTATGTTCCTTATATATTTATTTCCTTATTATAAGGTTTTAACTTTCAATTAATTACATGAAAATAAACAATACCTCGTGAGATTTGTTTTTTAAGGATGTACACCATACTTATGCGTCACCTGCTATTTTATTATTATATGTTAATTCTTATTGAAAATTATGAGAAAAATCTCCCTGTGACGCAATTTAGTAATAAACTACTTTAAAACAATTTAAAAGTAATTATGATAATATTAATATTATTATGTAATAAATACTTTTTTAAATTTCTAGCTATCGTAGTACCTGTGCTAGAAGAAGGAGAAAATATGAATTGTAGTGTCACTGCCGTAGATAAAACGTCAGTCATCTCAAGATATTCTATATATAATCGTAATATTTAGAAATTATTTTTATTTCTTTCTAACCGTTTAACAATTTGGCAACCTCCTTTTACTACGGGGTAGTGATACAAGAAATAGGATACACACTACTTAAGTTTATTGGCTTTTGGCATTATTTGAATATTTCTACTAGTTGTACTAGATGTACTAGTTTTATTTATCGTCAGAAACCAATTGAATTGTTCGTGCGCGCTTATGTCATAATTTTTTTCTTCGAATTTTGTTTCTTCGTTTACAAATTTTGTAAAGTCTTTAGTCCTAAATTTTTGTTTGCAGTGAGTAAGTTTAAGAAAGTAGTAAAGGCAGTGAATATATGACTTAAAAAAGGGAAATCATAAAAAAATCATTTTAATTTATCGGTCTTTTGATATTTAAGTGCCATACGATGGGAAAAGTTATCGTCATATATATGCATATTCAAAGTATTTTAAAAATAACTTTCTTTTATTTACAATTTAGAAGAAAAATAGAGCGACCGAGAGTTCGCTGGACACGAATTTTTGCCTAATTTAAAAAATTCTGGTTGTATTGTGCCCTCAAAATCGTGACATGGCCAGTGAAAGTAACAGTATAGTATGGGAAGAAGTTTTAGTTTAACATAACAAAAAATAGTTTAATATAAATTAAAAAAAAAAATGGTCCATCCATTTGTAGCTACAAATTTTTAAAATTGATCACAAATTTTCTTTCCACCATCGTTTATTACTTTCAAGTAACAGCCACAAAATAGTTATGAACGAAGTTTGGTTGGCCAGGTACTAAATATTTAATTTGAATTTTGCTGTTATTTTTGAAATTTTTTTAAAAATTTCTTTATATATCTTTAAAACTGTCTCAAATTTAAATAAAGGTTTTCTAATAGTTGCAACCTTCGTTTACACATTTTATAAAGTATATAATCCCAAAATTCTTGTTTGTAGTAATTAAGTCTACATATATTTTTTTCTTCGAAAATAATAAAAAAAAGTGTAATTTAAAAAAGAAGAAAGTCTTTAAAAAGCTTTTTCCATGGTGAAGCCTTAAGTGATTGGAAAAATTTTCTTGATTCATAATTGCAGAAGTCGCTTATGCAAATATGTTTAAAATATTATATTTATATAAATATATATATATATATATATATATATATATATATATACATATATATATGTATTTATATATATATATATATATATATTTTTTTTTATTTTACATGTAGAAGAAAAAAGAAAAACAGCTAGCTAAATATGTATTAATAGGGCTTCGTAGTCATGTTTTAGGGCGCAGACAAATTTCAATTGGAACCAATTTTGAAATGTAAAGACATCGATAACAAAAGTTTTCTAAAGAAATTGTAACAAAGATTAGTGACATAGACATACTCATAAGGAATATTCATAATTAAGTAATGTATTATATACAACAAACTTACTTTGGAAATTTTCAAATATAATGTTTAATTGCGTCCCACTTTGAATTGTATCACAAGGTAAAAGTATTGGGCGGCGTATAACTCGCGTTACGAATGTGGTTTCTCACCGTCATATTATCGACACGAGGAAAATATTTGTCAGTCTTCAAATACCAGAATAGGCATGTTATTCTCCCATTTAAAAACATATTTTAAAAAAACCTGCAAAATTGATATAAATCGAATAGAGTGATGCGATTAATGTAAATTCAACTTGCCATAACCATTTTTTTAATTTTATTAACATCCAAAACGGATCACAATCGCAACAAAATTATTTGCAATGTCGCACGTCCTTTCAGTAATATGTACTCTCGGTTTGGGTTACTGCGCTCATTTTATCAACTTCATAAAACTTGGAATGACATTGGCTAATTGCAAGTGTGTTTAATTAAACTAGCGCGTGCGGCGCGGAGGCCAAGGAATAGGTAGGCCTAGCCATGGCGCAATATATCTCCTAAAAACCACGCCTAGTGAAGGACGGTGCCAGGGGCGTGTTGTCCATCTTGATTCAACCTTCATTTTTGTTCCTTTAAGCCGTAAAAATACGTATTTGCACGTCTCAGAGAAATATCTTGAAAATAAATTTCGTGACACTAGTTTTATATTTAAAACACTGTTTTACTGTTTATGTATTTTGGTATTGCTACACACACACACATACACACACATATATATATATATATATATATATATATATATATATATATATATATATATATATATATAAACACACGGTGTCCAGGAATAGATGTCGGACATGAAAGACGCCATTAGTTGGTTATAAAGAAATAAATTGTCGTTGAAATAAGACGTAAAATAAGTCCTTTTTCTGATTGAGTGCAAAAAACAAATAATTCCCAACTCTTTTTAACACATCGAATACTTCGTGTTTACCTGCAGATTTTCCAACGCACACATATAAGCTC
Source organism: Druceiella hillmani (assembly GCA_039881145.1). Taxonomy (NCBI): domain Eukaryota; kingdom Metazoa; phylum Arthropoda; class Insecta; order Lepidoptera; family Hepialidae; genus Druceiella; species Druceiella hillmani. The sequence continues at coordinate 57,803,036 of JAYKKI010000002.1, forward strand.
ACGCTAGCCGTACTCACCTACTATATTATCTCTTTTATTCAATTTGCCGAATAGCTGATCGTTATTTCACTACCGCGTCATTACGCATCTAAATATTGAATTTAGTGGTAAATGATATGAAATGTGACTATTAAACATGTAATAAAATAAATACTAATGTACTTACTCATGTTGTAGTTATCCGGAAATAATTTATCACACGACTTAGATAGTTTGAGTAATATTTCACAAAAAAAATATTTCAATTAATTTTTTTTAATGTAAACTGAAAAATTATTTCACTTTAATGTTTCATTAGCTTTAAATATGTTATATAAACCGCCTTATTGTAAATACAATCTCACTCTCCTAATTATTGAGTTAATCACTTTATCAATCAGTTCAGTTCAGTATTAAAATTTTGCTAATCTTGTCGCGTAAATTATCTTCATAGGTCGGTCGATAGATACATTAAAATTAGAGTCTTCAACTATAAAAAGAGTAAAAATATTTATCTCCAATTAATTTCTTGTCTATACATGGTGAACGACAACATCGATAAAATAATAATTTCAAATTCATTTAAAAAGTTTATCAGACGAAGAAAAAATAATAATTTCAAATTCATTTCAAAAAAGTAGATTATTTCCCTGATTTAAAGGTTTTCGTACTTCAAATTTGTGAACCACACATGAGTTTTTCGGAATGACCTGCATCTTTACTGAGATAAGATTAGTTTAAAAAGTGTGGCGTGACAGAAAGGGGCGGTGCATAATAGTACCGGCTACGCTTTCAATTAGTTAATACATTGAATTGGCTATCGTACATCTCTTACAATATATCAACCAATCAGAAATCCTTGTATTAAGATGCATAACCACAGGACAGACACGTACGCAAAATAATATATCCTGATGCTATAAAGCTCCGTTATATTTTTTTACCAGTTTTACTGTATGGTAATCTCTTTGCCTTTTAAATATTGTATAAAGATAAATTAGATTTGATATATTCATTAAGCATGTAGGCATAAGAGGATTCTTATAGATAACTATGAATATACCAGATTCGAAAGAAATCCCACAAGGAAAAAAATTATAAAAGATAATCTTTTAATAAATTTTGTTACTACCTAAACGGAACGTAGCCTTGATCTTTATATAAAACAATTGTAAGTAGCTGCCTTCATACTGTGCAACTTTTATTTCGTAAAATTATGAAAGTATTTCGTTGATTTCAAGAAAAAATATAAAGTTGTAATTTCTAAAGAATAATTTTATATTTGTTTTTTTTTTGTCTCTGCTAATAGAAACATTTTTTGATAATAAAATTGTAATCGACAATTATACATTGCGTTTTGTATGATATAATAAATTAACTGCCTATTGAATTATTTTTATTTGATTTAATCTTTAATTTACTAACAGGCTACGGGGCAGTGACGGCCTAAAAATTTCGTAAATAAATTTGTTTATCTTAAACATAGGTTTGATAGTATATTTCAATGTTCTATATCTGCCTTATTTTTATAAATAATTAATTTAATTAAAAATAAACGCATTTAATATTCTATAATTATCATAATAAATAACAGCTGAATATATTTGGAAAGATACAAAGTTCTATTATATATATACATATATATATACTTCATCTGAAAAAACATTGACACTGTAATTCATTTTTTTTCAACGATTTTTATATCGCGAACCACAAATAAAACCAAAAGTTAAGTAAAAAGCTTTGCGACCGCTTTACTATACTATAAAATTAAAATACTGTTTTAACTAATTGAATGTTAATCATTTTAAAGAAATTAAAGCTTAATTATTAAGCTACAAGTTTTTTTCCCTGTTGTTATTACCTGTTAATGCCACATTTTGTAACACTTCATTCATAAAAATTCTACTAAGTAAATGTTTTATAAGCAGGTATTATTGTTTGGACCGATTGCGATTCCCTTTAATAATAAATACGAACTCCAGGTTGTGAAAAGATGGTTTTGGGGCAGATTATATTAATTTATTTCCAGCCTTTTTGAACAACAATCAGTTAAACGCCGCGCTTTGAATATATCATGTCGTTTTTAAATTTACATTAAACGTATTTAGATTTTCTGCAGTTTTAGCGTTTGTTTTTGTTAAATTATTGTTTTGATAACTGTTATAATTTTATGTCATGGTGATGTGTTGAGGTGCATGCGATTGCAATGCTTGCCAGGCGAGTATAAAGTATTCGGCTATTCGTGAAAAATCGCGACTGAAAGCCAAATAAACAGACCATCGTTAGGTTGGCTAGTCGAGTTCATATTACTGGTCAGGTAATGCTCTTGTTTTGTAGAGGACGCTACGTTAATAGAAGACGTCACGTGGCGAAAGACGCTATACTCATTCTTTGGAGTAGCGCGAATCCGATGTACACTCAACTGAATACCTGGACAACAAACTTTACGAGAAAGATTTAACGTCATTTTTAATAAAATTAAGAGATACTTAAATGGTGAATAATTCAATTATAAGGACTAATTAATAACAAGGGAGCGCGGTTGTGTATACAATAAAACGTAAATCATTTTGAGCATCTCCTTTAAGACTTCTTAAACAATTAAGTGAAATAATTTTATATGAACGTTACATTAATACCATTTTTTGTGAAATAATTGCTACTAAAATTACTTTTCTGTGTAATACTTAACAAACGTGAAAAAAGTGATGGATTGAGTTCTTTCCGCAGAACTACAGTATGAGTGAGTATGTTATTAATATTATTTGTTAAGTTTTTAATAGTTATATTTCATGTTATTTAACCAATCAATTAAACGTAATACTCGCTACGTATAAATTATTTATTGTAATATACAATGTCTCGCGGCAGGTTTGCAGGTTATTCCCTCGAGCGGTGTTTAACAATGTGCGAAAGTATCGTGTGTATGAAAAAGATAACAAATAAAGATGAACATTAATTTGAATTTTCTAAAAAAAAGTCATTTTTAAAATTTTATTTTAACGACTATCAACTATTTTTCAGTCAGTGATTACATCGTGTGTTTAAATATTGGTAATATCGATGTTAAGTACGGTGTAAATAAATTCTGTCCCAAGGTTATATTTTACAAACTCGATTGATTTTACCTCTATAATTTAAGGATGTAAGTTAACAAAAATCATTTTCCATTGCAGTGGTCTTTCCTAGATGCTTTTTTAAAGACTTTGCTTAGATTTTCCATATACATAGACTCTTATTATGGGAATGAGACCCAGTACAAATAAAGACAGTACTATAAAGCAATTCTATTTAAAAAGACTTTTTCTATGATCAATTCTATGAAGTGTGGGAAAAAACCATGTTTACAAAATTTAAAAAGGATATTTCCTTTTCTTACTTTTCTTACTACTAATTAATTTACTTTCTTGTGTAAAATTTCATCACAGTTTTTAGAGGTTTAGCGAGAAAATCCTAAAATAGATAAAGTGAATAACAGGCAAAAATTAAACTACTATATATTAAATAATACCTGCTAATGGTAATACATAGGCATGAAAACGAAAATAAATAATTTTTATAATAATCAATAATTTTTTTAATATTCAATAGCTATTGAGAAACGGAATCATAAGATAAGACTGGTGTTATTTGTTTTGTTTACATGGCTCCCATAGGTTATTAATACTAAGTAATAAAGTTCCTTGCAGAACTATTCTCAAATAATATTTTCTTCAGAACACACTTTGAAATTTATTTAATTTAAATTCGTTTAATATCATTTACCGTATAATATCCTTTAATATCATGTCCAGAGGGCCTCTATTTTTTAAACTTTCTGCACTTTTTTCCTCACATTTCAACCCTCTTTTAAAAAAATAATGTCATGGAGGACTAGTATAGAAAAGAATAATTATTTAAAAAAAAAGTAAGTATTGGTGGAAGAAATAATAAGAGGGGCTTTTTGAAAAATAAATGATTTTCATTCATAAATTAATATTAAAAGAGAGAAAATGGTGTAGTTAGATAACAAAATAATAAAATAAACAAAATAATATAAAAAAAATAAAAGCGCCCTACGCATTTACATTCAAATATTACACTCAATAAAAAACATGCTTTACACTAAAGTTCCAACTAAGTAGAAAAACAAAACAGATTTAAAAACTATTTTTTGCTTTTGGTGCAATATTTTCTAAAAGTGTGTTTTGCTAGTTTCTTTAACTATTAATTTATTAAAAATATTTTATCCAACAAAATAATTTAAATCGTTTTTTTTTATAAAACTCCTCATTTTCTATGTTACTGCTTACTCAAACCACGCGAAATTGGAAAAAATATCTGATAATAGTGGATTACGTAAGGTAGGGAAATAAGAATATCAAATCTATGTTTTATGATAATTAAAATTGTTGATTAATTTAAAAAATAAGATTCTTTAAAATATTTTTAAATTGCAGGAAATAACTATTGATGGAGTAAGTTTAAAGCAGCAGGATACAAATGCATATTAGAAAAGAAGGGATGATCAAATCAAATATTTATATATGTAACCCACATTCAATAATATTTTAAAAGAGCCAATGTATTTCCCTCAAATTATGTTCAACTCTTCAAAAATGTTTGTCAGTAAGAAGCAAATAGACAATATCTCATATCCACCCGTACAACAAAGTAAATGTAATGGACGTCATATTTAAAAATAAAATACTACATATTCTTCATAGCTTGTGGAGAGACTGACAGACTTTTAGTGCTTTTACTACTTTGATGTTTTATGCGTCTAAAAGTTTTTAATACCTCATTATAAAGTTTCGTAAGACTACTTTTAAATGAAATACTTGTAGTAGCTCCAGTAGAATTATTTTTATTATTATTAATATGTTTTCAGTGCCACAACACGTGTTAATTTCTCATTTAATATTTTCAAAAATTTTATTAAACTTTGTTTAATTATCCTTTATTTAAATTTATAATTTCTGTATGTGTAACAGCAAAACTTTTACAAATGATGAAACTATTATTTCACAAATTATTTGGCAAGAAGTAAATCCAGTTATAATTAGTAAAATTACAGTTTAAAAAAATCTTTTGGAGCCCTTTATCCATATTGTATCAATAATTTTCGTGGCTATACTTAATATTATATGTATTTAATGGATATTGAAGAAAGTAGAGGAAGCAGAGCGCAGAGGAAGGTTCTGATTGTAATTACATATACTTAGAGGTTTTGATTTGATAAAAAGTTAATCCAATAAATGAGAATCAATTAAATGAAACTACGTTATGTAGTATTATTTCTACTTTCTTTAAGTTCTTTACCACGTCCTAGGTTTTGTTGTATTACAACATCTTCAGGTGGGATATTAGCAAAGATAACTTTGCTAATATCCTACCTGAAGGTGTTGTAATGCAACGAAACCTAAATCATGGTAAAGAAAGTAGAAATAATTCTACATCACGTAGTTTCATTTAATTGTGAATAATGAACTTCGACAAAATTAACGCCAAATTTATTCAATACTTATAAATAATAGATAAAAGTAATTTCTTTCGACTTGCCATATAATAGTAAGATCATTTTTTTATATATATTTTTTCCGTAATTTCGAATTATTATTTCCAATTATTACATCACTTACAATAATATAAATCAACCTTAAAACTAACAAATTTTGAGTTCATACAAAAAATTCTGTCTTTACCGTTTGAATATTGGAGACATATAAATAAAAAAGGATAACGCCGTCTCAGCTCGGCAGTCGTTAAATATATTTTTTTTCTTTTAATTTAACTCTACTGCGTCAAGAGACAGGTTCTGCTAACGGGGTTTCGTGGTAACGGAATGGTAATTATATTGAATACAATAATTCTTGCGATTAAATATAATCATTTAAAATGACCCGACCGACATTGTTATAAATTATATTCATTTTCTAAATGGAACAGAATGATTAATATTTGATCATGTTCATTAATAAGGAAAATATTAACTGAAATATAAAAATAAATCTCAGATAATTTCTTATTGAAATTAATTACTTAGAACACTTTTAACACAACGGTAGTTAAGGTAAAATATCGGAAAAAGTACAAAAACTATTATGACAATAATGGCGAAGAAATGTGTGACGTTTATAAAGGAATTTAATATCAATTTCACGGGAAAGTGAATCAAAAAGTAAACGATGAAGGAAAATGATAGAAAATGAAAGTAGTGGCTTTAAGTTACTACGAAAATGAAGTGAAAATAATACAAAAAATGGAGAAAGAAAGCAGGAATTGAGAAAGTTCATAAAATAAATCATAATCTAATAATTGGAAGGTTTGTTAAGATAATTTTGATAGTTCGGGACAATGAAGTAGGGAATAAAATAATGTCAGCATAATTATAATATATTTATTTAATAAAATAAATATGTTACAAAAATCTAGTCAATGAAAAAGTATTAATTTTAGTGAAATAATTGCTTTGAATTTTTTTCTATTGGTTTGTGCCTCAAAAATAAAATTGAAATCAATTGAGAACCCAGTTTAAATTTTATTGTACTAATATTTATGTACAATTTATATTCGTTTTTATAGCTCGATTTATATAGTGGTAACAAAACTTTTTTATTGATGTAAGGATGCCATTAATGAAAGCTACTATTTTTAGCTAGTATTTTTTTATATAAGCAATATATTTTAAAATTATTTAAACTGTTTCAGCTATTTTCTTTTAGCATAAATTGTTATAACTCTTTTATTAATACAAACCGTTATAACTAGTGAAAATTTATCTTTTTAATTATTATATTAATATTAAACTAGTAAAATAGTCAACCCAACATATTTCTTTAATATAATTTTTGATGTTTTAAATGTAAACATTTGATCTCAGTCCCAATTGGAAGGTGAAATGAGAAATTATTATCCAATAGGAACTTAAAAAATATTGAGATTTTTATTTTCAATCTTTTATTCACATCGATGCATTGAATGTGTAATATGGATCGCAATACGCAATGTAAAAATAAATAGAAATCTAATTTAATATTTGCATTAATTCATATTATGAGCAAAAATTTACGACCCTTAGGTTCAGTAACTACTTTTCTGGTCCGGGACCAAAGAGCCTGATTGTTGCAATAACGTCATTTGTTCGTCCGTCCGTCCATCTATCTGTCGGTTAGAGACTTCTTATTTATTTAGAGAATTTTAAATTTTCATATGTACGTCTATGTTTTCTTAAGTACGTAAGTATGAACTCTCATAATACCAGTTCTACTCACACTTAATAGTTTTATTAACATACTCGTATATCCGATATAGGGAAATACGATAATATTAGCGTCATTTATCAATATGTTCTGCAAAAGATATTATTCACTTTTTGGTAAAATTAATATTCCTTTAGCATTTATCTAAATATTATTAAAATTATATTCGTAAAAATTATAATTTTCACTTTTTTGACTCGTGATGACATTGAAAATATTATTTTCGAAACCCTTAATAATACGGGAAATATAAATAGCGGTGACCGTTAAATTAGCCAATATTAATCTCAATATTAATGCAATCAACAGACTTGCTAAAACGCCAACGCCGGGTAATTCATAGGTCTACAAAATTTTAACTTTTATTTTCCCTTTTTGGATTTGATTTCTGAATTTAGGGTAGTTATTAGAAATAGTACTTAGATTTTCCCCATTACTCGCCGTTTTTTTAGAAAAGACCTATATGTGAAATTGTAAAAAGAGCCAGCTTTGCTAAGTAAAAAAATTATATTAAAATAAAAAAAACAATTACATGACTTTAAAATATTATAAATACATTTAAATGACGTTAATAAATAAATTAGAAATATTAAATACTTTTGGTGTATTTTTTTATCGAAGCCCAATTGTGAGATTTTTGCTTAAAAGTCTCACTTGGATCATTTCCCTTTAGCAACCGACTATAATCTGCCGTTATCCTTTTATTTCATAATCCTTGATTTTGCCTTGCTCTTCACTTCCCAAGTTATCAGGAAAATAGTCCAAGTGCAAATTAATGAAATGAAGTTTAATGCTCATCGTACATCGCATTTTTCCGAATTTGTCTATCATTTTCTTCACAATTTCCTCAAAACTTGGATTTTTATGGTTTTCAAGGAAATTGTTCACTACTTCCTTAAATAATTTCTAGGCATCTAATTCAATTTCACTTAATTTTTCATCGAAAGTTGTATCTTTTATAAATTTTCTTATGTCCGGGACACGGAAAATACCTTCACTTTACCTTCAGATAGAGATGGAAAAATTTAGTGTAGATATTTAAAGCCTTCTCCTTCTTTATTCAGCGCCTTTACAAATCGTTTCATCATCGCCGGTTCTATATGAAAAGAGGGTAGCAAAACTTTTTCCCGGCGGACTTTTTTTCTCACAACATTTTTGGTTCCAGGAACTAGTTCAGTTCTCGGTGGCCTCTCTTTATTCACCCAATGTTGTCTTCTGTCTCGACTATTCCACCTCAGAGAAAACGAAGGTGTTTTGTGTAGCCACCTTGCTGAAGCGAGCATCATACTTATAACTTTCAGATCTCCAGAGACGATCCAGCCACGTTGTAAGTAATTTATTTTATCCAACACATTTCCCATATTGTCGTAGCATTCTTTCAAATGTACAGAACGGATGACTGGCAGTGAATTGTACTTATTGCAGTTATGCAAAAGGACTGCTTTCTAACTTCGCTTTGATGAGTCTATGAACAATCTCCATTCGTTAGCGTCATATTTGATATTAAAAATCTTTACTAAGCCAGGAATGTCTTTGCAAAACACTAAACAACAATCTTTAGCAAAATGTGGTACAAAGTTATTTCTCTATTGCGATACCAAGAAAATGGTAAATTGAGTAAATTAAAAAACTTTTTCATCCCGTCTTCCCAAAAAAAATGTCGAACTTTTAAAAATGGGAAAACACTTTTACTACTTACTAATCAAGATATTTATTTGAAGCATATACTTGCAAAATTTTACATACCTAAATAAAAAACTTTAGAAACTACGAGGACGGAGACACGCGGACTTAATGAAATTATAGGGGTTTATGTTAGAGTACGGAACCCATAAATAAAAGTCTGTCATATAGTTAAAATAAAAATTAACATTAGAACTCCTTAGCGCTTTTGTTTTCAATTTATTTTCTGGCGAACCGAACCTAATGCAGCAAAACTTACTTTATTTTTGAGAAATTTTTTGATGAGGTGATATATAAATTTTTCTAAACTTTCCAAACTAAATTATTTATTTTCATAATATTAGCTTTTATATTAATAAAACACTTCTGTTTGTATCCTCCTCTTACTTTTAGTTACAATGATTTTCCAAAATATCTAAAATATAAGAGCGAACAATGCATTACATATCTTTAGTTTTTTTGTTAGGTTTTCTGTGTATTATTAAACTATAAAAGTATAAATCGTACAATAGTACATGAAAGAATATTCAGAAATTATTAAATATATATTTATATTTACAGTATAATGCAAATATCCTAAGGTAAACGCGTAAAGATATTCAAAAGTTAAAAAAAAAACATTAATAAACTATATAAAGACAGTGTTTGTTAAGGATGGCATTGACAAAAAACTGTGAGTGTCGGAAAAGTAGCTTGAATTTCGCCATGTACATTACCCATCACTTGTGCCTGTAGGAAATTGGCTAGTGAACTGCAAGTTGCCTAGAGAGTAAAAGGATTTTCCAATTTTATCCCGAAAATTTTACAAGTCTGGTGATACGGCTAATAATATATACTTTTATAAATCTAGTGATACGGAAAATTTTACAAGTCGGGTGAACAGAGCTTACTCTTCTTATTCCTTTTTGTAATAAAAGCTGTTGGGGTTATTTTGTATTGCAATGTTTCCGGACGTATTAAAGAGAAACAGAGTATCTCGTTATTTTCTAATATTGCTCCTTTGAAATTTCACGTCACTAAATAAAAAAATTTTTGACTTTTTTATCATACTCAACATTTGGCATCACAAAAAATAATTCTTTTAGCAAAATTCTTGTTTAGTACCAATACGTTTAGTATTAGAGTAAATATATAACAAATATTAGCAGGGCTAATAAATTGAAACAACGATTGAAGATGTAAAAATGAACACGAAATATTAAATATAGTCAATCAGCCGTGAACCACCGAAATCAACATCGTAGAGAAACTAAATGAAAAACAAATTGTGATGGAGCAATGCCACCAATATTGAATAAAGCAAATTACATGCACGAGTAACCTTATATTGCAAAAGGTTGTTGCAGATGCGTACGGAATAGGGAATAGTGGGTGTCTTCATACTTCGCAAAATACAGCAAAAAAGTTAACGCTAATCTCAACACTGATGGGTTTTACAATGAAACCTTGTAATATTTTGGTTAAAATTAGGTTCAGGCACTATTTTTGTCCTACTTTCTGTGAAATATATTATTTAGTATTGCCCGGAATGAAAAACGGGAGTAGTGTAGGTAATATATGTGATGATGATACAGACAATTTTATACAACAAATGGAGAAATCGGAACAATTTTCTCCGTATTTGTTTCCATATACTAATGAAGTTAACACATGTGAAAGTTAATTAATTAAATTCATTTCCAATTTATCATAAACAAGGGTTCCATACAAAATTTCGGTATAGTTGGAATTTTCGGCAGTGCTGCATAGGAAATCCAAGTACACTAATTATTGCATCTTACGAGTGTCAAAAATATGGTCCTGGGACGAGAAAAGATTGTCCGTAATCACACTCATGTTCCGAATATTGGAACATATGGGAGATAGAAACCTCAAGTGTAAATAAATACATGATCGGGGTTCTTATGAACCTTGTTTTCAAAATTATATTACGTTACTTAATCGACGTCCCTTTGAAATATCTCGCAATAATAACAACCTAAATTAGTTAATCAATCAGTATTACGTATTGCTTTGCTCTAATTTAAAATAATAAGAATGCAGAAAATATAATCTAGAAGTCACTTTGACAAATCATATCCTTATTTGGGTGCAAAAAATTAATACGAAACCTTGTAGATGTAACCAAGTACCGCATCAAACTGGTTTCGAAATACCCAACTCGACCAAACTATCGTATTATATCAAATTCCTTCTTCATGACAGCTCGATGTGCTGTAATTTATTTACAGCACATCGAACTTTTAATAAGTATAATTATATTTTTGTTATCATTATATTATAATTATATTTGCAGGAAACATAAGCGAAAACCTCAGACTAATAACAAAATATGTAAATATATGTTTCGTTATATTAAATCTCTGCAAACGGGCTTCAAGCTCTGGACAAAGGATTTTCCTTAATAAAAGCACTCCGCTAGCTTTGGTAATGCACGTTCCGATGACTTCTTAAGTTACACATAATCTGTAACTTGAGAACTTATTCGATAGAGGTACCGGCGAAGTTTCACGCTCAATCACGTTATTAGAAAATATTCGTAACATACTCGTAAATTCACAGGTCCACAATGGTTTGCATCTTTCAGATTTAGTTATTTAGCATCTTTTCTGCCAAAAGAACCTGGACCTACCTAGTCAAGAAATAGTATTTTATTTTAAAAAATACGCTAAATTGTTGCAGTAGACAACAATGAATAAGTTCTCATAAATAGATAGTTAAATATAACATAATTGACTAAGTGAAATATTGGAAAAAAGGTGGGCTTTTAGGTTCTTTGCTAAACCCCTCATTTAACCACAAAAATCTTAAATCTTTAGAAGGGAGTTATTGAGGGTAGATTAATAAATTTTTGTATAAATAGTAACATATTTTTTTACAAAATCAGTACTTCCGGGCAATTCATAACGCTTACTTAACAGATGTCATAGTGAAAGTGTTTAAACAGGACAATTTTTGTTATATTTGTGAGCAGTTTATATGTTAACAACACAGTTAATTACAATACAGCAGCATAACATTACAACAGTTTTTCGCACATGTTCTTCCTTTTTATAACACTTTCTGGTACACAGATTTTGATTCTCTCTGGAGTGCAAATGTTTTGAGTACATTCTTTTAATTTATATACTTGGTCATATTGTATCAAATATTGTCCTTTGACTGTGTTTGGAATTGTGCAAAAATTATTTTGTTTGGAGATGATAGATAAAATATATTTTCTGTGATACTTATTTTTTGACAGGAGTGCTATAGGTAACTAGAATATTATCATACTAGATGACATTTCTACATACGGAGATATTTAGAATTCGAGTGCTACCAGGTTTCTAGGTAAGTTTATGATTTCTGATATTTTAGAAATACTCCGTTCTAAATGTAAATACATTATAATAGAGGGGTGTACTATGTCGTGCAACTATATATGCTTCATTTATGCTGAGGCATACTTCATTTAGTCTCACGCATGTGAACGTTATTTCATTTATTTTATTTTCTCTCTCATATATTGCATTCAAAATTATACATTATAAATTTGTTGATGTACTTCATTCAGCACATCAGAGGTTATATTATCTGGGTTACTTATTAGCGCTTTTATTACTGTGCATACACTATTAATTAGTCCTTTTTTCGGTTTTTAGTCGGTTGAGACAATCGAGTCATTTTTTATCTAAGTGGTACCGTTTCGTTTAGATTATTTATTACCGCTTGGAGTTTATGATATTCAAGGTATAGGTTATTTATTTTTATGGGGTAAGTTATGTTCCACTCTCCTTTTCCTAAATCCTTCCTTCTCTTAATATTTTTCTTATTTTAAAGGGTCCATTATAAACGTTTTTCTTTAAATTCTGCTGTCGCTTGTTATGTAAAATTTATAGTCTACTTTTAATTTCGAGTCCTTTAAATTTATTAATTTATTACGGGGATTTCTCTTTAGAAATTTATAAATTACAAAAAAGATACCTTTTTGTAATTTCTAATCGTTTTTGAACATCTAATAAATAGTGAGATGTTATATCATTTTTAATCGGTAAGTTAATTTCACAAAGGAAGTGTAATTCCTTAGATGTTTTTTTTTGCAGTTGAATGAATTGTGTTGTTATATGCAAACATAGTTAGAGGTAGGGCAATTCATTTTATCATTTCCTGTTGAATCCTTAATCTTTCTATTAATGTAAAGTGTACTCTTTCTATGTCGCCGTATGACGTGTTGTTGTACGCTACGGTGTTGATACGTAACATTTTATAACTAGAAAAAAGATAATTTTTTTATGCTAAGACCTGTTTCATTATGGATTGATATAATGTCAGGTTTTCCTAATAAAGAAAATGCTTTAATTAGTTCTCCCGTAATGTAGCATCATTACAGGAGAACTAATTAAATTAATTACTAGTGCTATCCTGTAGTGGGATTATAATTCCCCGTTTTGAAAATAAATCTATCCCGATTAAGTATTTTTTATTATCGAAGAAGATGGTATCTAGTCGCCATTTTGATATAGGTTTATCGTACGTTGGAGTTAGACGCATAGGTGCCCTTATAATGTATTTCTTATATTTAGTTTTAATGCAAACATCGCATTTTTTGACAAAACTCGATATGTGCTGTTTAATATTTTGTATATATATTTTTTTATTTCTCTTATGAATGCAGGGTTGCCAATGTGTCGATTAAATTTTTCGCGTGTTTCTCGTATAATTTTTGTATTTCTTCTTGGTCCTATATTTCTGTCCGGGGTGACTTAAACTATATTATTCCTAGGGTTTGAGTATTGAAATGTTTTCCATAGACTTCTGAGGTTTGTTCACCTAAAGTTTATTCTGTTGTAATGGCGTAACGTTTTCCTCCATAATTTTCTATCATAAAAAATTGGAATTCTATTGGTTCTTCTATTGTAACGTAGTAGATTTGAGTTTCTCGCGGTTTTTATTACTTGTACGTCGTACCTGCCCTTTTCTACATAAATGCGATTTATTCTTTGCGGGGGGTGTTCGTGTTTTATTAATAAACCATGATCCGAGTCGTCAGCATTACTATGTACTGTGGCTTGGTCTGAATTATGACTCAGCCCTATAAGTCACGGTGATACGTAATTATTTTTTCCATTTTTATGTTTAATCTCTTACTCGTATTTTTGTAGTTTCACTCGTCATCGCGTTAGTTTAGAGTTCGGTTATTTATGCTTCGCAATCCATACTAGAGGTTGCTGATCCATTTCAAAGATGAAGTGTCTTCTATAATTATATGGTCTAAATTGTGTTAAAGCACACAATGTTCCTCATAGTTCCCTTTCCGTGACATAACTTTTTGCTCTGTTTCGCTTTGGGTCTATTTTCCTGTGATAACACTGCCTATAATGTCATATCGCTAGCATCTGACGTTATCGTAAATACTTTATCAAAGTCCGGGTATGCTATAACTGATGGGTCGGTTACCATTCGCCTAGTTCTTTCGAGGGCTTCGTTGAATCGCGCATCGTGTTTTCCAGTTAATATATGTCGTAAACATTTCACAGAAGTTGGGAAAAAATTACATTTACCTGGTTTATTTTTAAATTGTTTTGACGTAAAGTCCTGCTCTTAGCGTTTATGATGTTCGTTTCCATTTAACGCGTAGATTATAACGTCGTATAAATACCCTAAACAATGACCAGTTTCTAAGTGTGTCCTAAGAATTTTGTTCATCATTATCTGAAAGGTAGCCGGGCTGTTTTTTAGCCTCAAGGCCATTCTTGTATATTCATAATGTTCGTCGGGTGTAGAAAAAGCAGTCAATTCTATACTCTCTTGGTGCATTTTAATTTCATGCTAGCCCACTGTTAAGTTGAGAGTTGTGAAGTATTCGACTACGTTCAGTTTGGAAAAAATGTCTTCCATATTTGAAAAAGGGAATTTATCGTCTTTAGTTTGTTCATTGAGTTTGCGATAATCTATTACTAATCTGTATTTAGGAGCGTGTCCTTCCTCTACATGTTTTGAAACTAAATGTGCTGTATTATACCTAGGTGAGTCTGATAATCTTATTATTTTATTCCATAACATTTCTTCTATTGGTCGCGTGATCTCTCTGCATTGTGATTCCGGTAGTCGATACGGTCGTTGACATATCGGCTCATTTCGTAGTAACGTTATACGGTGTTGTATCTTAAAACACTTGTTGCGTGAACTGTGTCAGCGAATAGAAAATAGAAAATAAATCTATCCCGATTAAGTATTTTTTATTATCGAAGAAGAAGGTATCTAGTTGGTATTCCATTTAGTGATAAAACGTTGATTGTTATATGGAATAAATAAATTATATAGTCATCCTTTGTAATTATATTATATTATGGTTTAATTTGTATGTTTAATTTAGGCAGAGCGTCCCAACCGACCTGATATTCGTTTTTATTAGAGAATTCGAACATAAACAATTATAATGGCGTACTGTTAGATCCAAACACGGTATAGAATGGGGCTAATTATATTTGTTCTTGGTGTTCAGTGGCTTTACGGGCCGTTTTACTGCAAATAGTTCATCGGTATACTTCTCATCCCTTGCTTAATATAACGTTCAGCTAGTCGCGTTTAATTTTTGTGAAAATGGATATGGTGGGTAGGTATGATCTTGTCGTGAAATTGGTGGGGTAAATGGTTTATTTTGTTATGGGTATGGCTGCGATTGAAAAGGTGTTTTATATGGGTTTTTACAAAAATGGATATCGTATGCGATTTATTCTGCCTTTTTATTATTTTATCACCGTCACGATCAAGTCTCCTAGCCCTTTCACACACTACTTCGTAACTTTCCGTTCTAAATATATTATAGAACTCAGGTGGTAAATATTTTAATAATGTCTATTTGGCTAATGGCTCTAATACTAATTTCGTTCCTTTTAGGGTAGTCTTATTTTGTATGATGATACTATTTAGCTTATGCATAAAAGATATGAGTATGTCATCCTTGGGATTAAAATTTTGTATTTCTTCTATTCGTAATCGTAATATAAATCGTCAATTTGGATTTTGTATCTTCCAAATCGTTTAGTGAAAACTTCTATTATCCCTTCCCATGCAAAATTTGAGCCCTCCCCGAATACTGTCCACATGGCTTCGCCGATCAGTTTTGAGACTATTATATTATTTTTTGTTTGTTCTTCTCCAGGGGTTACTGATAAGAAAAGTTTTCCACAACCCTTATGAATTCTGTTAATACTCGTTCGGAATGGGAATAGGTCATTTGTATAGTGTATCGGATAATGGGACTGATACTGGGGTAGCCATTTTAAGTATGGAACAGTTGATAGTCTATGGACAATATTTTTTTACATAAATGATCAAGAACTTACAGTTGTATTATAAGCACGAGGAGAATGTACTTCAACGTCATGACGTCTAGCCAATGGTATGCCTGTTGACTCCTAATGGATTTTTGTTGCTGCGTAGCGTTGTGTGCTTAACCGGTACTCGTCTTTCAAGGAGGAGTCTTCACTTTATTTGATTTGCAGGTGAGGTTCAGATGAAGAAAACGTTTCTGAAGAGGTATTCTTGATATCTGCCCCGCATTGGGCGCCAGTTAAATGTAAATGTAAAAAAATTAAATTTTATTGCAACGTGCTGTTATAATATCAAGGACTTATGTCCTACTTAAATGACTGTAACTGAACAAAAAATACTGGCTCACAGGTCTTTTAAATTTGTTCTTATCTCTTAAATTATCTTAAGCAATGTCAACGCGTGCTGTCATTATCAGAGTAATCCCCGAGTTGACCTTTTCTTTATCTGCGTCGTCTGCATGTTCCTTTGACTAACGAATGATGGAGTTGAAATCGACAGTTTTAGCTCAATTCAAAACACATTTCAGACAATTTTGGGGGAGAAGTAAAATGTTAGCAACGTTTTTTAAAGGTTTAAAGAACTGTTTGGAACCATTTTAAAAATAATAGTTACTTCATATTCACTCGTTATGTATAGTTCAGACTACAACATATTGGACAATGCCAAATATTTAAAACGAAAGCAGTCATCTGGTTTTAATACAAAGTTAACTACACCCTTACATATGAGTAAATATCAACATGCTTAAAGCGATCTCTATTTCATCAGATGTACTTTTACTATACTTATCTGTTTTCATTTGATTAATAACAATTCTATTTAATTTCATTTCAATCTATTTTTTTAAAATTTCAATGATGATTATTTTTTCTCTTCAATTTAGTGGCGCCATGTGATCGTGATTAACACGTGTGAAAAGAAAGTTGTACTTCATTTTAGTTGTCTAGCGCGGGCACGATTATGATGGAACCCTTACTTGCTTTTGAAATATTTGTATTGATTAATGTAGCGTTGCCAGCAGAATCTAATCTTGACGTTTCCTTTGGTCCATGAAGCTCCTTAGAGATGCCATTTTATAGTTGTTTTATGTATGAATCGCTCGTTGGTGTTCTATTTATTTCAATTATTAATTAGTTTTCCACATTTATTGTTTTTTATTGAACAAAAAACATTACTTTTTTTATACTTACACATCTTAAATTATTTGAACTAATTGAAAGTATGACACAAAAGAATATTGACATAAAGAAACAATACATGGTCGTTTTCGGTAACAAAAGAGTAAGATGAAACTATAATTTGGAAATTAATTTGTAAAAAAGTGACGGGTAATTTGTACTATACTTGAACAAGAATCCTACGACAAATCAAAAATGTAAAAAATAGAATCAGATATCTATGGAATTACATTTAATAAGAAAAGTATCTTAGTAGTAGTATCCTAAAGTATTACATTTAATAGTTCCCTCTTTATGAGAATTTTGAAATATTTCAAATTGAAGTTTTTGTTTATATTATATTTTATGTTCAGACTAATACCAAATAATATGACGTATCGATTTACTTGCGGAGGATACATTTAGAAGACAGCGATTTATATTACTATTTTTTTTAAATTGATAAGTATCTGAAATAGAAATTAGCTTATATTTCCCATTTATATTTTACGAGATTTTAACAAATTTTTGTCACAAATAATATTATTTTTTGGTAGAAAAATGGTGTCATTTTATTACTTTATTGGAAATGAAGTTATGAAATGTGAATATCTAGTTCCAAAAAGGATATTTTCGCCATTAAAATATCATGCTATTGCAATATCAAAATCCCTTTTTGTATATGCATGTCAACGTGGAGACCGGAGGCAGAGAAATGTGATGAGAGGACTGAACGCGCGAATGAGTCACGTGGCTACTTTTTTTTCTGTGCAATACGAAATTAGATATTGTTTGTTTACAAAAGAAGTAATATAAACATTTCTATGGAAATGTGCTATAAAGATAGATGTAAAGAAGTTGATACAGTAGGTATGTACTCTTGCTATGTTCTAGAAAATCCCGGTGGGGAGAGGTGGAGTAAGGATAGAACTTTTGAGACAATAGCTGAATACAATATGCAACGAATTTATAATTATGAAATAGTTGTAATTGTTTCACAAAGCGACTGGTCTAGTTTTGTTCGCAAAAAATTTAAACCAAACTCCCGGGAGTGAAAATTCACTGATATATTTTTAAAGAGTACGTCTACTCCATCTCGCTCTTGGTCGCTCTTCTTCCTTCATATACGTATAAATTTTAGCTCATTGCCAGTCAATGAAAGAGTCAATGTCTAAATTAATGATTTTTTCGGATTTATTTGTCAGGATATATTAATAATATATTTTTTCAAATATATTATTTATGTTATAAAGAATATTTTATTAGGTCAGAAAAATATTTTCTCTTTATGAGAAATACATGCTTAGTGAGAGAGGAGATACAAGTGACTTAAAAATGTACATTTTAAGAGAACAGGGACTGTTTTTCTTAAGAAATTCCCTCCGAACCGCTTTACACTCAAATTTGTAAGACTTGAATTTCGTGATTATAATCATACATTGATTTAAGTACTGCAGAAATACAAACACGGAATAAATTTTAATGAATATGAGTGTGATTATAATTCGACGAAAATTAGCCAGTTTTTATAAAATTAGGCCAGCATGGTATATTTTATCGCTCTGTCTATATAACCCTTTACCGTTTTTCTTTCATCAAAAATGAGTCTCTAAATTGTCAAACAGTATGACCTGCTTGTACTTTTTAACTGTGCAAAAAAAAGGCTAAAAAAAAGTTATGTCAGCGTAGTGTTTACTATATGAATAGAAAATTTCATACGTTAACTTATATCAATTTACTGAAGGAACAAAGGCGATCAAATTATTACCTGTAATTGGCTTCACACAAACGTCTAGAAGCTTTTGGTTTATTTAGTTTTTTTTTTAAGTTATTATTCTACAGTAGTTAATTTATTACACATAATTGCATATGAAAAACATCAATCGCTGCTGAAGAATATATACAAAAATGTGTGCCTATCGCTATAAAAGAAGATTCTTTTAGGATCTTTCAATGTTACATTTACAACAATTTTTAAACGTGCATTGGTTTTTGTTTCTGTTTCAACATAATTAATAATACAGAGACAAATACTTTCTTTCAATGAATCATCACTTTTATGCTGAGTATAAGCATACTTTCCTTTCGATCATACTTTCAAAAATCGAACTCATAAAATAACAATTTAAAGGTACAAACCGAGTTTGCAGTTTGGAACTTCTCTGTTTAGGCTTACTTGCAAATTGTTTCAAGCTTCCAATAAATAGACTACGGAACTGTTATCATAAGAACCCTTTATTTCATTTAGTATTAATCAATTTACGGTGTGAGAGTTCGAATAATAATGTTAGAAGAGAGAATATCGTCCCTAAATGATAACCGATTTGCTGAAAATTACCAACATACAAAATTAACGATATACACAAGTAAAATAATTGTAGTACCTAAATTTAATACATAGTTGGTTAAGTGAGAATTACACACTCCGCCTTGTGGATTATTGTTTATTAAATGAAGGGGAAGCAAAACGTAAAAATAATATAAATTAGAAAGAGAAGGACGAGTAGAGAAGGACCAAAGCAATCCGCGCATAACGGAGTCACCAAACAGTCACCAAACACGAAAAAAGAAAGCTTTGAAGAACTTTTCGAAGAACTGCCCACACTTTCTAAATGCTTAGGTCTAGCAAAGCAGCTACATGTCTCGTATATCGGTACTCCTCGTTTTATCTAATCAATTTCTTCAAATATGCGTTCATCGAGGGTAACATCATACTTTTTTATTTGTTTTCTGGGTCGTTCGAAATTTAAATTGCTTGTCTCTCATAAACATTGGTAGATTTTTTAACATTGGTTTATGTTGTAGTGTGTCAATCAGGACACAGCTCCTAATAAATTATTTGGGCTACACCATTTATCTACCCTACATCGCCGTAATGTCAGCGTATTCTTCGTTTGCCATTACCGCATCTGCTATTTTAACGAAAACTTTTACTAAATTTACGAAACCAATAACAAAATATAATAACAAAATTGAAAAAATTAACGAAAAAATTTAAGAATAGTGAATTCTTAAATTTTTTCGTAAAAAAAACAGAAAATAAAGACAGGTAAATAATTTAAGACTAAAATTTAATAACAAAAGAAAAAAGAAATAATCGGTAACTAACTTCTGAATAAGGACTAATTGCAGTATCTGGTATGTATACTACCTTCAAGAAAATATAATTTCATTAGTAAGAAATAATAATGCTCTCGACGCATTAATTATTTCATGCTAATAAAAGCTCAAATGAGCAATATTTTCGTTTTATAATTATAAGAGGAACAAAAAGTACATTCTCGCTGTATTGATTAATTAAACCCTAGATACAAATTAAATATTAGATAATTAAAAATTAAATATTAGACGAGAGAATATGCATTATTTGGTTTAATTCTGATATCATTCGACAAGTGGGTTAGTATCAACTACTACTCAAACCACCATCAAACTACTCAAAAATAACAATAAATAATAAACGTTCGCTAGTAAATACCTAGAGTTCAATGGTTATAGTAGGCAATGAGGTGGGAAGACATGCCAGCGAGTGAGTACTTCGAACGGGCACACACCTGAGTGCACATGTCGAGTGGACGTCTATAAATGTTATTTCATTCCAGGAGTTTAGTGAAATATAATGACTTCAGCTTTACAGCGAAAACATACTCGATTTGCTTTTATAAATTTAAATAATTGATTTGATGCGTACCTGTAATAAAATATTGATCTGACTATCAAACAAAACTGCATATAATATATATTTTAAACAGAATACTTGAAGAATAGGATCCTTTAAGGAATGTATAGATTTTTATTATATTTTTACACCAGTTTCATGACACCGTACAAGATTTGTCATCATGCGAACTGTACCTCATAGAAAGAAGTTATAAAAAATAAAATGGTTATAATTATTAATTATTACAAAAAGCACACAAATAGTAAATAAATAACTAAAAAAATAAAAACACGGCGAACTGAAAAAATGGGCTGAAAAATATCTTCTGCAACAGAAAGAACACAGGCTTCAATAGGCCTCTTCGTATGCTTGCGAGAAAACCTTATGAGTTTAAGTCTAAGATAAGAACCTATAGCCGCCATGGAAATAAGATTTCTGGTGATTATTAATGAATGAGTATTTAGATTATATTATATTGTGCTCCATAACTTGGACTTTCAGTTTATTGTGAGACAGACTTCCCAATTGTAATGAAAATTGTTAATCGATTTAAATATTTTAATTTTTGAAGTCGGTTAAAATATATTTAAAATTTGAAGGCCAAGTTATAACTTGATAACTAAAAACTAAAAAAAAATTGGAGTACTTCCATTAAAAGAAAAAATAATGATATTGAATGTCGATTTATCATTTATCTTACTGCACTCATTTTATGGATTTTGTATTATCATTCACAAATTCTAGAAAGCTTGACTAGAAATGGATACCTGATTATATTCAAATTTTATACAACTAATAATATTCCGAAAGTACTTACAAACTGAAACCGACAGTCACACTGTAAACGAGAAAAGCATTTTTATCGAAACACGACATCCAACAAAAGAAATATAGCAATATTTTGAATTAAAGTTTATTTATTGTTAATTCATAATGGGATATAATATTTAAAATTTTTCTTTAGTTTCTCGGAAGGAGAAAAATGTTTTCCAGTAGTTTTCTAAGTATATCACCGCGTACTCGATTATATCCTTGTTTGATATCAAATATTGAAATAACGTTTTTCACCTTGTTGGGATAGAATCACTAACAGTGAAGGTCATATCATAATTTGTACTTGCGTATATTTTGTCATTTTTTCTGCACTATTCACAGTTTATATTTTAAAGCTGTATATTAATTTTAAATCATCCCCTCACAATTGCTTGATAAAAAGAAGTGTCATCTGTTTAAGACTGGGTTATTACTTGCTGTAATTTTTCTTTTGGCCATCTTAAATCAGTCATGTCGATATTAATTAATTTTTTTACCGCTAACCTTAATACCTTGTTCTAGTAGTAGAAATAAATATTTACGCAACTTTGTAGCATCTTTGTTTCTTATCATGCTTCACTGAAATTCCATTGAGAACGAGCTTTCCAGTATAAAATTTTTAGTAATAGAGTTTAGTTAATAACGGTCTACTGAAATTCGAACAAGAAATTATTATAAAAGTATATATTTGCATAAATAAATTGTATTATGTAACTAGTTGAATGAAACCGTATCGATTTTGTAATTCGTCTTCTAAACTATAGCAGTCGTCTCAGTTCATATATGAGTGTTACATAATATTTATGCAAATATATACTTCAAATAATTCATCGGTAGCCAACGAATCTACCATTAGTTCAAAGGTTGTGTTGACTTTAGCATCATGTGAAACAACATTGAAAAAATTTTGGGCCATCTATTTTTTTTCAAACAAATGTGACATTTAAAAATTGTGAAAGAAATGACCAAAATTATAACAAAAAAGTTTTAGCTACAACTAATGAAGGCATAGTTTATTAAACACCAGAATATATCATATTTAATACTTCTATTAAATATCAAAACATTTTCTTTTCAAATACCAAAATTAAAATTTAGTTAACAAGAAATTACATCAGCCCTTACCTGTGATTAATATGACTCAAAGAGATGTAGCGATTTTATAAATATTTCACATAATTTTCTCTTTTAAGCAATGATTGTCTATTCCTACAATTTCTTAAATAGGCATAAGCGTCTAGATCTTCCACGAAAGTTTACCTTATTATTAAAATACTATAAATATTTAATAATTTCTTGTTCGAATTTCAGTAGACCGTTATTAACTAAACTCTATTACTAAAAATTTTCTACTTTCATGACATTGCAGCAAAATTTATTAAAGAGGATGTATCTTGAAAAACAAAATATAGCATAATAGATATAACCACGTTTAACTTTAGGTGAATCGATCGATGTAAAGCCATCAATTAAAAGTATACTGGATTACACGTCGCGAAATAAGTTTTCTATAGGTTGTATTTATTTATTCGTTAAATGTCGATTAATTCGGACTGCGATATCCACTCCATTTGTTTTGTTTGCAAGTAATTTTATAAAACTTCGTTTAGCATAGATGAGGGTACTGTACGTTTTCAGAGTCGTCTCTACATTGAGGTGTTCGATGTTCATTAATGTAAAGTCTAATTGAGAAACAGCCCTCTGTATGATGTAACACAGCCCTAAAAATATATCATGTAAATACACGCACGCAATTGATTAAATATCTCCAGAACACCAATAAGCTGAAATAGAAAATAAATTTTCAATAACAGTAAATAATTAAATAACACATCTAAAGGATAAAGAAATTGGGAAATGTAAATTTATATGGGTTATAAAATAATGGCAGAGTGAGTTATTAACAGTTTCCCTTCTCCAATTCACCATGTTACTAGAGCAATAAAATTTGTTAAATTAATTTTTATCTTTTAACGTAATGTTTTAATAAATATTTTACTATGCACCATTAAAGTATAACTGATATAGTCGCGTCCTGGAAGTTTAATCAAATCAATTAAAAGTATCTATGATTTCCACAGATTAACAATACCAGAAAGTTGATGACATGTAAATAATAGGATAATATCAAGCAAAAATTATAATGACTGACATGCCTTCATTTCTTTCTTTTCGTTCTTATTGCTGATAGTTTGAGCGATATCACATTTGTTTCATATATTTTCTTAACTGGAAACTATCAACACGCCTTAATTTTCTATGTGGCCAGAAAGCAATAATGACAAGTTGTTTTATTAGCAATTTCTATATTTATGTAAATTATTTTTTCAAGAATTATACAAAACGATGTGAGAATATTCAGTCTTTAGTTCTGTTGAAAATGAATAGATATAATTTATGCAATTATCGATAAAAATTAATAAATTTATATTGGCGATGGATTGTAAATTATCTATCTTCAATAAAAAAATAATTGGAAAAATTTCACAAATATCCTATTATAAGAGCCCTATGCTGATTTATACAAATTTTTCATTTGGGTAACCTTCTAAGAAAATGTAGGCTGGATTTCTATTTTAACATATTCAAAGTTGTTTTGACTATGTCTCATATCAATTATCTACTTGTTTAATATCGGTTAGATAATTTTAATTTTAGAGCCATTTTATTATAAACGTGTATGACACAAAATATCACTTTTAAATTTTAAGAAAAAAATGTTAGTGGTGTTATAAAAACATTGGTAATTGACATATCGAGTACGGTAGCTGTCAATGCGCCCATTGGTATCGTGTTCTTATGAGGACTAATTTCGTATCCGTTTAGGTTCAAATGAACTTTTTTATAAGTTTAAACAATGTTTACGGTTAACTGTTATTGTATGCATTTTGCCACTGTTTTAAGGCATGCCTATAAATATTAGACTTTGCCTTCATGTTTTACGGTTATTATGCAGTTATGTGTCATCTGCTTCTAGTATTATGAATTTATTATGATTTTGAAAGTAATAAAATTAAACTTGATAAAACAAATGCGACTCTATATTATGCGACATATCAATCAAAATAGAAAAAAATATCTTGACTCTCTTGTTAATCATCAATTCAGACGTTTCTATTTTTATGTGCAATATATTATATTTATCTATTTTTATGTGCAATATATTTAGGATAATGTCATTTGAACACAGATATTAAAATATGTACCAATAACTTGTCACATTAACTGTAATTTTGACGATATTGGTTTTTATTTTTATATGTGATGTATCTTTTTACATATCATTTTTAAATTCGTTGAATTTGGTATCATTTTCAAATTTCATGTTAAGATATTGAAATATAGAATAAATCATATACAGTAATTAAATTACTACCTTTATAAAATTACTTGCGAATTCTGCATAACAGTGTTAAATTAGTACAATACAATAATTAATAAATATACATCGCACTGCGGCATAATTAAACATTTCGATGAATCACCGTTGCTTGCTGATGTTTGCTCAAATGTGGATAGGAATAGGAATTGTAAATTAACTGAACTGTGCCACTTTACCCGGCTACAATTTCAAGGAATGAATTACGATCATAAATATAATTATGTTTGCATATATAAAAATATATATATATATATATATATATATATATATATGTATATATAGAAATTATTTTCATTCTTCCTAATTACTTAACTCCTTGGCAATCTCCTTTATTAGGGTAGTGATACAAAAAGTGGGATACATATGGCTCAGACTGCAGACTGAAAACAAATCAAATATTTTCTAATTTTCTCTTGCGTTGAGGTCTACATTCATACTTGATCTTGGCTCGTGTATTTAATGCCAAGATTTTACAGGAGAGTGAATCAAAAAGTAAACGAGAAAGGAAAATCATAGAAAATAAAACGAGTGGTTTTTAAATAACTACAAGAATGAAGTGAAAATACTACGGAAAATGGAGGTAGAAACCAGGAATTGTGAGAATTCCTAAAATAAAACACGTCCTAATAATCGAAAGATTTGTTAAGATAATTTTGATTCTGCGAGAGAATGAACTAGGGAATACGAGTCAAAAAGGACGTTAGCAGAATTATAAATTATTTAGTTAATAAAATAAATATATTACGAAAATCTAGTGAATGAAGAACTATTAATTTTAAGGAAACAATTGTTTAGAGTTTTCTTTTAATTTCTGCTGGTAATTCATTCTTAGTTTGAAACTTTCATTTAAAATATTGCTACAATTAAATCAATAATAAACTAATGGTTTTGAATTTTTCTCAAGTGAATGTATAAAAATAAGATGAATGCCAATTAAGAACCGAGTTCTAATTTTATGATACTAATATTTACGACCAGTTTCTATTTGTTTTTACAACTCTCAATAAATAGTGGTAAAAGACATTTTTATTGATTTGGGGACATTATAAATAAAAGCGGTAAAATCGTTTAAACTATAATGAAAGATATTGAAAATAAAAACAGTCATTTTTAAAATACTATGAAGTTTAAGTAAAAATACTATGAAAAATTAATAAAGAAACCATGTATTAAGAAAATTCATAGAATAAAACACAACCCAAAAATCGGAAAGCTTGTTAAGATATTTATTGTTTGTCAAAAGAATAATTAACCGAATTTTAATATATTTATTTAATAAAATAAATTGATTACGATGACGATGCTTTAGATTGATGACGACAATGCTTTAGATTTCCTTTTAACATCTTCTGTTTATTCATTTTGAGCTTGAGGCTTTGATTTTAAATATTGCCAAAAGTAAAGCAATGGTTTTGAATTTTTATCAAGGGTCTTATGCCCCAAAAATAAAATTGATAAAAAATTATTCTAAATTGAGAGTGTTAAAAAAATATTATTGTTAATTTAAGGACACCATATATGAAAATAGTACCATAACTATTTCAAATAATGTTTAGAATTTTTTATGTACGGAATATATTTTAAAAATTATCATAGCTGGTTGGGATATATATATATATATATATATATATATATATATATGTATATATATATATATAATTTCAGTTTATATTAGTTTTTACAACTCTCAATAAATAGTCTCAAGTAAGAGATTTCGGGATATTATAAATAAAAGCGGTAAAATCATTTAAACTATAATGAAAGTATAAACCATTATAATCAGTAAAAAATAATCTTTTTCATTCTATTAATAGAAATTACTAAAATAAAATTACTAGAATTAACCCAACGATTCTTTTAAATACGTGGCCACAGTCACAATTGGAATGTGGTAGTGGAAATTATAAAATATTGAAATTGTAATTCCCAATACATTAAGTTACGTCGATGTATTGAATGTATAATATGCAGTAGAAAAGAAAAGAAAACTACTTTAATACGAACGTATGTAATGAATAAAAATTATGAGAATAAGTTTCACCAACTAATTTTTAGTGTTCCATAATCCAAGTGTTGATTGTAGCGACAACGTTATCTATTATACCCTCTGACCACCTATAAGTTGGTTAAAGACATCTAACTTCTTTTAAAATTTAGAAATTAAAAACTACAAATGGTATTTAAAGTGGCATAAAATTATTATATATTTTTGTGGGCACCCAATCGTGCAAGTGACAAACGCGTAAAATTAGAACAAGTGGTATTAAGACATACAAAGTTATAATTCATGGTTCGTATTGGTATAAGAAAAATTATAAATAACCTAAACTCTATTTGGGAAAGTTGCAACATTTTTACTTGAGTAAAGTCCTGTAAGATGGGTTAATAAAAAAAATGGAATTAATATTTTCAAGTGGTTAAATAAAAATATTATACATATTAAAATTAAAATTGTTACATGTGCATGTAAGTTTATTTAGGTACGTAAATTGAATCCTCTCAGTTCTAGTTCTATTCGTATTTAATTACTTTATCAGCGTTTTCCATTAATGTATTCTGTAAAGAACACCGTTAAATTTTGGTAAAATAAATATTATGTTACCACTTATATAAACATTAACAATCTAAACATTAATAATGACACTTAAAACATTATAAAAAACAAATAATTTGTAATAATTAAACTATAATTAAATAAAAGTATTTTTCTCTTTTCTCTCTCGTCATGTAATCATATTTCAAAATAATATTTTCCAGATCCTTAATAAAAGAGAAGACACAAATAGTAAGCAGTAACAGCGGTAACCGTTAAATTAGCCAACATTAATCTCAATATTAAGGCAATAAACAGACTTGCCCATACGCCAACGGTGTACAATTCATATTACAAATATATTTTTAATAACTTGCCCGAGCGTGAAACTTCGCAGGTACCTCTAACGAACAAGTTTGCAAGTTACAAATTTCGTGTAACTTAAGCACAGTCATCGGAACCTGCATTATCGAAGCTAGCGGGGAGCTTTTATTAAGGAAAATCCTTTGTCCAGAGCTTGAAGCCCGTTTGCAGAGATTTAATATAACGAAGCATATATTTGCATATCTAGGAATTAGTCTGAGGTTTTAGCTTATGTTTCCTGCCAATTGGATTATATAATTGTAATATAATGTTAAATAAAAGACAATCCCTTTTATTCAAAGCTCGACGTGTTGTTATTGTATGCTGTAATGAAGAATAAATTTGATGTAATATGATAGTTTAGTCGAGTTGGGTATTTCGAAATCACTTTGATGCGGTTACATGATAAAGTCATGCTAATTTTTTGTGCACAAATAAGGATATGATTTGTCAAAGTGACTTCTAGATTATATTTTCTGTATACTTAATAATTTTAATTACAGCAAAGCAAGAAGTATTACTGATTGATTAAGTAATTTAGATTGTTATTATTACAAGATATTTCAAAGGGACGTCGATTAAGTTACGTAACATAATCTTGAAAACCAACTTCATATAAATCCCAACTAGGTATTTATTAAAATTAAAGGTTTCTTGCCTCACGTATGTTTTCAATGTTTGAGACATGAGTGTGTGATTACGGAGAGCCAATCTTTCGTTTCAGGATCACTTTTTTTATATTCATAAGAATGCATTTAAGCTACTTAGATGTACTATGCAGCACTACCGGAAATTCCATGGTACCCACTGTATTTAATTTTTGTATGTCACCCTCTTTTATGATAAATCAAAAATGAATTTATATATTTGACTTCTGCATGTGGAAACTTCATTATTATATTGGAACAAATATGGATAAGATTCTACATTATATTGGAACAAATATGGATAAGATTCTACATCTTCATTATTGTATTGGAACAAATATACTCTACTCCTGCTTTTAATTTTGGACAAAGTTAGTCTATTTCACTAAAAGTAACACAAGAATAGTGTTTAAACTTACTTTTATTCAAAATGTTACAAAGATTCATTGAAAACCCATCGGTGTTGAGATCAGTATTGACTTTTTTGCTGGATTATGCGAAGTGCGAAGCCACCCACTATTCCAAATGCCGTAGATATCTGCAAAATTCTTTTACAACTTAGGATTGTCCGCTCACCTAATTTCCACTACCCAATATTTATGATATTGTTCCATTGCGATTTGTTCTTCTTTTGGTTCGCTCACCATTTTGATTTGAAAATCAACCTTGTGAAATATTTTTGTGGTTTACAGCTGATTTAAATTAATTATTTTGAGTTCAATTTTACTTTATTTTCTTCTTTAATCGTTATTTCAATTCATTAATCCTATCAAAATTTTTCATATCTTTACTTAGCAGCTTATATTTATATTGGTATTAAAAAAGAATTTTGCTAAGAAAATAAATAATTTTTTTGTAATCCAAAATTTTGAGTGCAATAATAAGAAGCCTAAAAAAGTTTTATTCATACTATATTTATACAGTTTTTATTGACTTTTAAATATGTTTCCACGTTTAGCTTCAGGTATTTGTATTATATAGTAAATATAAATAAATATTTAATTGTTTCTAAATATTTGTTTAAAGACTATTGCACGATATAAATTTTACTATTTAATAATTCACTGAAAACCTATAAAAACAACCAAGAGATAAAGAATGGACTGTACGCTCCAATATTTTAGATAATCTAGAAAATAACTGAAACTAACTTAAAAAGAAAAGGAGAACACAAAGAAAAGCATTTTATTAAGATAAACGCTAATTTGAAAAAAAAGACATGGGTTTGGAAAATTTAGAAAAAAGTTATGATATCTCATCAAAAAATGTATTTTGTCAAAAATAAGGTCAGTTTTGTAGAATAATGTTCGCTTTAAGAGTAAATAAATAAAAATCAAAAGCGCTACCGAGTTCTAACGTTAATTTTTATTTCAACTATATGACAGCCTTTTATTTCTGCGTCCCGCAGTCAAACATGTACCCTTATAATTTCATTATATCCGTGTGCGCGTACACCCACGCAATTTCTACAGTTTTAAACTTAGGTCGGTAACATTTTGCAAGTATAATAATAATAATAATATAGCCCTTTTATTCGGATCTATTATACAATTCTTTATATAATCAAACTTAAAATTAAAGAAAATATAACATAAAATAATCCTATCTTATTAATTTAATATTTCCTGTTTCTTTATTTTCTGTGGATCCGTTTACCAGCCGACAAAGGCCTCTTCCAACTTATGATTGAGGTACAGTTTATCTTTGTCTTCTTCTTTTGTTGGAAGTTTGTGGTCTTTTTTCCCCACGATGACCAGTCGACTTGGGGAAGTTTTGAGGTTTGTTATGTTTTTGTTATCAGTTGCCTTGGTTGGTTTTAGATTCCCTTTGTCGTTGTTTAATTGCTATTGTTCTTTATTGACAGCTAAGTTTGAGAGAGAGTTCGATCTAGCCCGCGTCATGTGGAACGCATCTACAAAGCCAGATGACCTTTTGAATATCGCTGGATAACGAGTTTGTTGCTTTTTTGACTGGCTAGTGCCAGTCGGTAAAGTGGAAGTTTCTGTCATCCTTTTCTCTTGTTGGTGAATGGTCTGTTTCACTATAAGTCTATCGTATTTCAGGTAGGCAATATTTCCCTTATTCCTCTCTTCTACTAACTCTGTAACTGTTTTCTCTTTTGCAGCACTTCCTTTGGGTAGTCCTCGGTGATGTGAATTTTCTTTAAATTCTTCCTATTTTTAATAATTTCAGTCTTCTTCCAATTGTTTACAAACGAGCATAAGATCGGCCTCGACTTATTACCTTCTAGTTTTTTGTGCCCTAAAGGATGTATTTTGTTGACTTCAGAGTTTTCTAACTTTATTTCAAGGTCTTGCTTGAGATGTTCATTTAATTTTTGTATTAAGTCTAGTTTAGATGTTTCTGTCTCCTCTAAGCCAAATATAATAATATTATTTTCTCGCTGTCCTCTTTTAAGGTACTCCAACTCATTCTCTAATTTTTCTACCTTTGCCCTTAGATTTCTGTTCTCCTCCACTAAAGGAACTAGTTTCTCGTCAATTTTTCAATTTTTTGAAAGAAGGACCAAGATTGGACTTCCATCTTGTTCTTCATCTTTTCGAACAAAAGTTGAAATTGTCCATCCATCTTGTAAAGTTTTTGTGTGTAGCGAAACGTAACGTATAAGATAGCAACGAATACGTATTAGGTAGAAATATTTTTCTTTGTTGGCAACACTGACAGTAATGTCAACCAATGTCAGTTGTGTTTACGTCAGATATTAATGATTGTTTCTAATCTCCAAATTCTTGATGTATTTTGTGTTATATTTGAACAATTCCAATAATTTATGAAAAACTGGTTATTTGTACATACTTCACAACATTTCTTATATTGTTTTCGAACGGAGTAAGTGTTTGATATCACCTCGAACTATTTGTTTTCACTTGATTATATCAGAGACTATAGAAATGGTTTTCACAGTTCAACAGCCGGAAACGGCACTTTGCAAGTATATGCTTTAGATAAATATTTCGATAACTAAGTAGTAATTTTTTTCCTATTTTTCAAAATGCCACTCTTTTTTAGAAAGATAGTTTGAAACATTTTTAACGTATTGTGTAGTGTCATTAGAAAGATCTTTTAAAATGAAGTTTTAGTTCCATTTGCCAATACTAATTTCTTTTTTTCTCACAAAATATAATATTTCGTTTAATCACTTTAAAATTGTTTCCCTTTCTCCCATTATAAAACCAAATTAAGTAAAAATCTAAGAAAAATTTTAAAAAAAAATTCGATGTTGATGATACTTTCAAATGAAATTATTTCAAGGAATCCAACTTCATTAGTTTATGATCTATAATAAATATATTAATTACACGGAAATACCGCAAACGGAAATTATTGGACCACTTACCGTACTAGTGAATATAAGATAAATTAAAATAAATTATTAAAATATATTTCGCAATATGTATTTATATAAACTGCGAATTGCAATAGCAAGTCCGAATACAGGAGTGCTGGAATCCTTATTCAGCTGTCATAAATCCTTATGAATAGAACCTTTTAACTACATATGCTGACGTTTATGAGCTCAATTTGAGACGTATTTGAAATAAATTTAGTATGATATTGTTTGAGATTACTACGAAACCATTACTTATGCACGGTCCGAAACAGGTTTGAGTGATTTTATTTAATTTTAGGTCAGCAATTCACATATATTGTATATAGTGGGCACATATATTGCATATAGTAGAATTCCTTTCATTCATGAAATAACATTTATTAGCCAATATTTAATTTTACTTGGCAAGTTTTCATTCACGTTAAGTATTTAAATATTAACGAAACTGAAAACTTGCTAATTGAAATGAAATATTGGGTAGTATACGAAGCTTGGCGATATCCTCCGCTAAGATCGCCACTGATTCTTCCAATTACTTCCCAATAATCAATTAAATATCAATATTATATTTAAATACACTATGTTGTATGTAACAGATGATAAATGATTTACATTTGTACATTTTTTAAACAATAACATTTTTTGCAAAATTAAATTTTTCTTTCTTATTTATAATTAACTATACAAAATATTTAATTATAAACAAACACATAGAGAATTTTACAGATGATCAAATTTATTCATTATAGAAGGATGTGAATAGTCTAATCATGGCAGTATTTTTTTTTAATTCTGGCAACGAAAATTATAGAAAATGAAATTATGGGAACCCTTAATTACTTTAGATATTTTACAATTCACTTTTAAACTAGTTAACATAACAGTTTTTTGGAAAGTTGACTTTTTTGTTGGAATAGGCAGTAAATTAGGATAATGCAGTACATACGTTGAAGTAAATCAATATCAGTAGGCTTTGCTAATGAATATTAACCAGAAGATGCAATACAATACGGTTTTTTAATGGGAATCTAAATGTATAGCTGGTTCAAAATGATGAAATATTCACGTGCATCATATTATATATACTTGTCATAAAAATTCTAATTTGTGTTAATGTAAAATGTTACAATATTAGGTTTTCCTTCACGTATAACGTTAATAAGAAACGAAAATAGGGTTAACTTTCATTATATTCATCTACTGCATCGTCGTTAGCATTTTCTAAAAATATTTTGATAAAGAAAAGAAGGTCCACCGTGTGTTTCCTCTTTTCAATGCCTTCCAAGTATTTATCACCAAATTCTATGTTTTTAATAATGTGTGATAATTTTTCTCTCTATACAAGCCGTAACTGTTCGCATAGGGGAATTTAAAATCTTGTATTTAATATAAAATATAGTGTTTTAATTGAAATAAAATACAAAATTATTAACGTTCTTTATTTTTATCACAACGTTCATAAGACGCTGCCTATATATTGATGCAGACTTATGTTATTAATACAAAATGTGATTAATTATTAAAATATTCTAAAGTACTTTCTGGTGCTATTTATTGTGTATTATATTTTGGATTAAATATCATAAAATATGTCTTTTATTCTGCGATACTAACCCAAAATAACTCCCAACATTTCGTCAGAACGACCGTCTGTTCCTTAATTTGACTTAAAATAAAAGAATAATTCCTGTAAAAGTGACATATAGATGAACAGAAAAAGAATAGAATTTTAATAATTAATAATTTGTGGAACATGCAGAAATTCACACAAGTTATTTTTATATTTGATATATAAATAATTTAAATAATTCATTTTATCTTTAAATAGAAACATATATAAATTATTTTTAAGTTTATATTCTTATTCGTATTTTTGTGCTCCCTTTGACAGAGTTATTTAATTATTTGAACATGATCGAATAAGTCTAGGAAATTATTTGTTTCTCTCAAAAATTGCAATTATTTTGGGTACATAACCACTTAGTCATATATTCTTAAGAAACTAAAATAATTCAACCATTTTAACTATACGTACTTACGTTTATAATTTATATGAAAATAAATGTTAACCACACCAGGTGCCGCTCAACAAGAATGAAGTGATGCGATGAGACGCAGAGAACACCTTTTTTGGCTTGAATATTGAACGTTGCGGATATCATTTCGCGGAGTAAAAAATTAATTAAAGTGGTAATTAAATATTTGTCCAATTTTTTGCAGACAATCTGTTTCACACAAACACACGCGCGCGCGTACGCACCCACATACACACACATACAAGCACGCACGCACACACACACCCCAAAGAATCCGAAAAAATCTCTATACAAATTTACTAACCACTGCATATTTTACGATAATTTTTTAAAATAAATTTGTGAAAAAATAAGTTTTAAATTTTTTGCGTTTCTTGTACCAAATTTGCCTCATTCTAAACTACAGTATGTTTTAAAGATTTAATGTTGCGAAAAATGTGCCAATAATTCCCATTATTATGCGAAGCTTTACAACGTTCCAAGGTTAAATCTATTTTGAAGAAAACGGCTGTAGTGGAAGGATATACGGAATCCTTCCATCACAGCTGAACTACTCGGCCACACGTCGATAAAAGTACTATTTTTATTCCTTTTAGAACCTTAAAAATTCTTTAAAAATGTTTTATCATCCCTAAAAAAAGAAAAATGTAACTATTAGATAAATCGTATTGCCGTAGTATAAGTTTGAGATTATTTTGTTGAGACTTTATTTTTTTTTAACAAACGTGAATTTATCGTTTGGGGTTTTCAGTTACCCTAACTAAAAATAAAATTACTTCTAATTATCGTAATTACACGTCTGATTAAACATATTAGGCAAGCTAGTTTGTGGCGCAGGGGTGGTTGCAAATATATTGACACGCATGTAATAAAATTCTTATTAAATATTTTTCTCCAATTATTAACTAAAATTGAAAAACGAAAAGTTGGTATTAGTTTTAAAAATATCAGCGATTAGGTAATCATTATCATATAATATTTAACACTTTTTTACTTTTTTACTTTACTTGTACGTTTTATACGTTTCTTGTTTTAGATCTTAGAAGTATTTTTATAGGTATTAAAATTCACAAGCACAAATTTCCAGGACAATGTGTAGGAGGTCTCAATCTGTATCGTGGTATAAATCTTTATGGGGCAAGAAGAAATTATTTTAAATATTTTAAGCCAATTTAAAAACGGGGTAGATTAAGAAAAAATGTCATGATAATTATTATTAAATTACAAAATTAATTATATTATTAAATTATAAAATAACGACAAGAGCGTGCAATTGTACGTACGAAATGATATGTAAAATATGTATTTTTAACGATGTAAGAATCCTTTTAATGCATGTATTTTAGCTCTGCGCTTATAAACATTCTTAGCTCTGCTTTTTACAACTTATCTCATTTTGTGTGTCTATGTGTTCATTGTATATTCTACTACAAAATCAAATTGAATGAAATTTGATACTTTAAGGATTTCATAAACATATATAACATGAAATATGGTTTTACTTAACAATTCAGGTAGGTAAAGTTTTGAAAAATAATCAAAAGGGTGTTATTTTTATAAAACGTATATCAGTGATTAATAACGTATAGTCAAATACTTTCCAGGATGTACCTCAAAATTAAAATATGCTTGGATAAATTAAAAACCGTTCTAAATGACCCCACTTTAAAATTAGATGTTATGTAATTTTGTCCTTAAAATATTTGTAATAGGAATTTTTGTTAGTGTAACAAAAATCCCTATTATAAATATTTAAAAAACAAAATTTGAGACGTAAATATTCTTAAGTAAATGAATATTAATTTCCTACGACAGAAAGATACATTAACAGAAAGACAAATAGTAAATCCTTAATCTTTGGGTTTAAACTGTTAGAACCATTTTAAAAACTTATTTCAGTAAATGATTTTACTTATTATCCGACTTCAAGAAAGTAGAAGGTTCTCAAGCTTATATTTCTATTCCAAACATTCCAAATGTAAATACGTTTTCGAAATACTGCTACTGCTGAAGATTTTTGGAATCGGTGCCAAGTCAATCATTTAGTACTCATCTGTGTGTGGCCATACATATTCGTGACAGAGTATAGAAGTATGGATATTGTACCACACAGTTCTAAATGAGTATTTACATCCTCATTAGCTTGCATTTTTCAATTTGCTCCTTATTTGGGGTCATTTGAAGTGAGTTCAACTTTTTGCAAAAACGCGCTTTTATGGATTTAAATACTGTATTTAATTTGTCAATATTAATTTTAAAGGTATAAAACTTTAAAAGTGTAACAAAAGGAAATAAAACTTTTTCTCTATTTTTACCTTCAAAAGTGTATTTTATATAATGATTAAAATATCATATTTTTTCTCTTAAATTTAACTAAGCGTGTAAGATTATGAACCATAAAGTTAGTATTGAAGATGAGTTGCATGTGAATGCATGCGCGCACATTTCAGCTATTGCTAAAGCTGTCATCTAGGAATTGGGTTTTAGAGAACTCGACCTTATAGCCGTAACCTAGCGTCGAGTGACGATTATATGTTTAACAAACGGAAACCTAATTTTAGAGGCAAGAAATTTAATATGTACGATGAGTTAAATTTGGCGATTTTAACACAATTTCGAGATTCAGACTATTTTTCAAAGGAATAGGAATGTCAGCAATGAGTTTTCAAAATTTACTGAAATAAATAGTTATTGTTTTACAAAATGATAGTTGTTATATTGATACTTGCTCATTGCGCATAATTTAGGCCGCAAACCTTTCGAAATTAACTATTACAAAAACGAGAACATGTCAGGTTACAAGGCTGCAATAATTTTTTGCATTCCTAGAAAAACTTTAGAGCGGCGTTTGAAAAATAACAACCCTATTAAGGGACATTTGGGTCCTGGCTGCACATTCGGCTATGAAAATGAGAGAAGACTTTCTCGTCATATACAGAAAATGCAGTCTATGGGATTTCTCTTAACCAGGAGTGATCTGCGGATTATAGTATTTAAATTTGCTCAGCAGCTAAATCTAAAACATAATTTCAATACAGAAAAGCAAAAGGCTAGATATAATTTTGTCAGTGGATTTTTAAATAGAAATGAAGACATCAAAATCCGTAAATAAGAAGGCATATCTATTGCTCGCTTAAAGGGAATGAATCGTAATGAAACAGAATCATATTTCAACCTTTTGGAGACTGTTCTAAAGGAAAACGAATTATTTGCTAAGCCATCTAACATCTTTAATATGGACGAAACTGGTCTCCAGCTGAATAATCGCCCTGGAGCTGTTCTTGCTGAAAAAGGAAGCAAAGCCGTAGCAACTATAACTTCGCCTGAAAAGGGAGAAACCGTGACCGTGATAGCTTACTGTAGTGCGGAAGGAATATTTTTGCCTCCCGTTTGCATAATGAAAGGCAAAAATAAAAAAACTGAATTTGAGGATGGTTTGCTTCAGGTTCTGTTGTGTACATGTCACAAAAATCAGCTTACATAACTGCGGAAATATTTACAGCGTGGCTTAAAGACCATTTCATACCTAGAAAACCAACTGGTAAAGTCTTATTGATTGTTGATGGGCATGCATCGCATTGTTCGATTGAAGTTCTGGAACTGGCTGAAGCAAACGACATTATTTTTCTTTGTTTACCGTGCCACACGACGCATTACCTACAACCCTTAGACCGAGCGTTTTTCAAGTCTTTAAAAACTTATTTTTATGAGCAATGCCGTAATTGGCTTAATAATCATCCAGAGCGAAGGATTACCCGATCACAATTTGGTACTCTTTTGTCAGAATCTTGGGGAAAATCTGCGATTCCAAGAAATGGTTCATCTGGTTTCAGCGCTCCGGGAATACATCCCTTTAATCCGTCAATAATACCAGAGTATGCTTTCATATCAGAAGTTTTGATAGAAGATGAAGCACAAAATAAACCACCAGTGGACCCCAACATCAAAGGGTCAAAGTCACCTCAACCAGGGACGTCAAAATCTGTTTCAGACACTAACGAAACTCCTTCTAAATTTCTTGATGCGTTAACCCCAATTCCAGAAATTGATAACTCTGCAAGAAAACATGCAAAACAAGTAGCAGCAGTATTAACTTCAAAAGAAAGTATTAAATCAAAGAAAGATAAACTAGAGAAGAAACTTAAAGTACAAAATCGCAAGCCATGTTTATTTAAAAGCAAATCTGAATCGAGTTCTGAAGAAGAAGAAGACATAATACAATTGGATAGCGAGGATAAGGCGGGAGAAGATTGCGAGTATGACCGTATAAGATGTGGTGAAAATTACTATTAAACACAAAAAATTGAAGATTGGATTCAGTGCATTATTTGTCTTCAATGGATGCATGAAAATTGTACACCGTTTGACAATACTTGTGATACATGTGGAAAAAAGGCTAAGAAAAAGTATGAAAGCAAAGAAAATGAAAGAAAAGGAAAAGGCAAGGGAAAATGGACGAAGAAATAACATGGCCATCTTGTACGTTTTGCTATGGCCATCTGAGACATATATGTCCGTTAAGATGGCCAGTGTCTGTTTTTTTTTAAAGTTTATTATTAAAATTTCATTTAATTAATCGTAACCAAAGTCTGTATAGCCAAAGTTGAATAATAAAAGTTTAATTAGACTTTTATTTTAACTACTTTTATTTTTATAATTATTGTATTAAAATCTACCTACAAAAAAATATGGCCATATCACCCTGAATTACCCTACTTAAGTATCTTATTAGTTTTGAACTAATATAAAGTAGAACAAAGAAACATGAATATAAATTAGAAAGGCCAAGATTTATCTCGCTATTTATTTACACCACGGTTATCGTTAAGTAAAATAAACAAAAAAGTAATATAACGCTAATAATTTGGAAACGTGTTTTTCAAATATTTACGGTTAAAAAAAAAAATTCCACCATCGTTAAATTCATTCAATTTCCTATGGCCGTGCGACTGAGCAGCGACGATAATGATGTCTTCCAGCAACACGGTGTGGAGTTTTTATTCTTTTTATTTACAAAATGAATAATAATATTTTCTAAAACAAATGCTACAAAGTTAAACGTAGAATAGTTCAAGCAACTAGGTACGTTTGCTACTACTAGCAGGAGAGTGAGAGGAATACAAATATTGAAAATAAACAGAACAGAATATGTAACCAAATTCAAAAGTGGTAGGTCCATTTTCTTTCAACAGAAATTTTAATTAAATACTAGTGAACGAACATTCATAATAAATTTTTAAACGTATGTTTTTTCCAAGTCATTCTTGGCTAATGTCAGTTTTTTTCATAATATACGTTTAAAATAATAGCTAACTGTTAGTGAATGAATTTGAGACACGCAAAGCTTTGCGCCGAAAATAAATGCTGACAGCGATACGAACTCTTCGTTTTAAAATCAAATTAATTTTAAGAATTATGTATCGTTGAACAGAAATTATACTAATTTTAAAACTAATTAGGAAAATATTCTGCAAACCATTGAAAATGGTCTTATAATGGATTAAACCCTGTAACAAAGAGCAAGTGTGAAATTTAATAAAAAAAATAACTACGCGGATATAAAGAAGCCTTTACAATAATTTACAGTTTGACAAAATCGTCACAATTTTAATTAATCAATGTATATTATAAAATAAATACTAAATTTCATATGGAAGTGAGAGTAAATATTGCCTATTTTTACTCTTATTGCCAGATAAATATTCTCGATAAGGCTATAATTAAAAATGTTGCGCTAGAGAAAAAGTTGATTTAATTTCTGTAAGAGGATTTTTTGAAATTATCAGATGACAACAATATGAAGGACTGCCACTACAGAAAAGCATTATGTTAGTATTGAATTATACAACTTAAATAGATTTATCCTTTACATAAGGACGAAGGTATAACTATTCTTCTATTAACCCTCAAAGAGTAATTGCAAATACATTTAAATAAATCTTACAATATATCGCTGATAATAAAATAATTTTTATTGAATTGTAAATGCTACAATATTTTTTTTAAAGTTTTGTTTTAAAATTTTTTTCAAAAATTAATAGGCCTATAACTATATGTCATTCATTCATACACATACACATACGCACACACACGCACGCATACATGCGCACGCACACACTCGCACACACACAAACACGCACACGTACGCGAACGCGCACGCGCACTCTGGAACGCACGCACGACTGTACGCATGCACGCATGCACTCACGCACGTATCAAAATGCAAAAAAATGTACATTCCATATATTAGGAATAAAAGATGTGGGAATAAGGGATGTGAGCACATTACTTTTAACGAAGATGTCTCAACTTTTTCATACTATTTTAACATTTTAGCTTCTTGAAACCGATAAAAAAAAAAAGTTTTTTTAATTAACTACCAATTAAATGGAATACTATGATAGATATAATATACCCAGCAATATAGAAGGGGAAAGTGATTGTCGAATTCTCCGGTTTAATTTTGTATATAAGACTGTAATTTCCTTTTCGAAATCCATTACAACAAGTAATTGCTGAAATAATAATTATATTCGTTGGGAAAACAAGCGCGGATATAAATTATCACTGAGTAGCGTTAGAATTAATCTCCATCCCGCACGCTTCATTCCACTCGAAGATGAATTCCGTCTATACAAACTAATTCAGGATATATTATTACCGAAAATATTGAAAGGTCTGTGGCACTAGAAATACACTAGGTGTACATAGTTAACTCTAATTTAGAAAAAAAAATTACTTCCTTAGATATTATAAAATTATAATTCAGGTTAGACCTTTCTACGTAATAAAAATAATTTTAATACCACTTATAAGTATACGTAGCAAAATAAATAGTTTATAATGTTGATTTTGGTTCCGTATTACTTATTACAATAGGTTTATTATTTAGTCACAAATGTTAAATTTCTGATTGTTACAACGCAAACGTTTTTATATTACACAATGAAAAATAAAATAATTCTCTATCGATATGTGTTGTAAAAATATAAATTAATATTATTTGCTTGCTCAAATGACATACCGTTTCACACGTAGTATTTAGTTTTCTATTTAAGAGTAATAATTATCGTTACATATTAGATTCATATAAAATAAATATCAAATATATAAAATAGAAATAAATTGATAGATCCTTTAAATAATAGTATATGTTTGTTAGGTTGCAATCAAAAGTTATTTTTGATAATTGAGTATTAAATATGTAGAGGTAAATATTTATTACAGAAAGATAAGAAAGTACATGCATATATGTACTTCCTTACATTATATATATATATATATATATATATATATATATATATATATATATATATATATGTATATATATATAAATATATATATATATATATATATATATATATATATATATATATATACATATATATAGTAGAGTATAATTTGCGAGTTAATATGGAATCTTTAAAACGGAATCTCATAGGAAATATAGCAATCTGTCAACGTTGCGTACTTCAATATTGTTGAAGGTGACATGAAAATAAGTGAATTTTTAGTGATGCTTTTATAGGCAAGTGAAAATATTAATTTTTTCTTTTCATTATTTCTCACAAAACTATATCATCGGTACATATAAGTTTTGAAAAATATTAGATAAATATTTTGACCAAAATCAAAACAAAACCTAGATTTGATAAATATTTCGACAAACTTCGAGATGTTATAAGTCGTCACGCTAATTTGTCCAACGGGATATGCGATTACAATTTAGACGAAACTTCAACCACGACTATGCAAAAACAATCAAAAGTGTTAGCACCAATACGCATAAGAAGTCTTTCTAAAGTTATTAATGGCGTAATTTATTCATAACATGTGCCATAAGTGGTGCCAGAGGTCAATCACTCCCAGCGATTGTAGTTTCCCCAGAAATAATTTCAAAAACTTTATGATAAAAGGTGCACCCCCAAGTACATTAGGTTTAGCTGCACCCAGCGAATGAATGAGTACAGATCACAAATAATTTAACGTTTATTCACAAGTTATTATTTCACAAGTTATAAAACGTTTTATTACTTTTAACACAATGGATCAACAGAAAAAATCATCACTTCTGATTTACAATAATAAATCTAAAAAGAAAAAGAATCTCATATATCGGTAGAAATGGACAGCACTGGAACTTGCTAAACCAAACGGCGTTACAATTTTGACATCGCTAATTCGTTAATCTCTTAAAACAAAACCACTAATTAAACCTTTTAACAGTTTTCATAAGTTGGGCATGGATTCCTGGATGATGAGCAACAAATAAACATCTTGTTACGATATATGATGTGAGAGCTTTAATTTATGAAGTTTAACAAAAGACTTTAGTATCCATTTCGATCAAAAATGCTTTTCAGAAAACGGGCGTCTAATATTTTGACATAACTGTTTTTACTGACATAGATTCCTTACCAAGCTCAGTGATAGATCGTACGTAACTTGAAGATATAAACCTCAATGCGTCCCATAATAGACTAAATAACAACTACTTATATTCTACAAACAGATAATATTGAACCTAAGGAAAATTCATCAACTACCAATATTTAAATTCTGCTAAACAAATAACAGCACAATTGTATTGTCGAAACCTACTAAAATTCAAATTGACCTGATTATTTTTCATTTGATGTAAGAATTGCGTACACAAACGATTTAAAACGTATTTAAATCAAATTATATTTATGCTCCGCATATAAAATAAAAAAAAACCTTTAGATAATTCCGATATTATTAAAATTGTATTGAACATTATATTGTACTCTATAGGTTTGGAATATAGATTTTACGTTATATCGTAATCGATATATTAAAACTAATTTTTTATATTTTAAGGTGCCATATTTTATTTTATGTTTAACTGCGCTATAAAACTTAATAAGTATTTTTTTTTACTTTATTAACTATTATTATTTTATACTATATCTTGGATTAAAATATGTTTATAAATATGTTGGTATTTACATAAATAGGTAAAAGGTAAAAAAATAGGCAATGGAGTTGAAGTTTGTGTTTAATATTAATGTTATGGGAAAGAAGATCTCCGGCAAAACAGTATTCGTACTAGCAAACAAAAAAGCTGTTTGTAAAAATTCGTAGAAATCTAAAATAGAACTGTAGTCTAAACACTTAATGTCAATTACTAAGTTCAAAATTTGTCAAATCGCCAATATTTTATGTTGAAATTAGTAATTATTAACACTATTTTCAAATATGAAGAAGTTTGAATTCAGAATGTTTTACCACTAGTTTATAGTGACTGCCAACATTTTGCGATGGTGCAAATCTTATCATCCTACAATTCGAAGTGAAAGGCTATTATTTAGGTAAAATTATATATTTAGATTGATATAAGGCAAATTGGGATCATGCTGTGGCCGAAGAATTTAGGAAATGAGTATAAGTAAGAAGGAAATGAATTAAGAAATTTATATTATGTTATGTTCAAATACAAAGATTTAAAGTGCACGTATGCACTTTGAATCTTTATATTGTATATAATTAATTAATATAAAGTCCGAATAGCAAGCAAGGCTTAAAAATACTGAAAGCCTATTTATATTCACTTTAACCGTGGCATGGACGAAGAAGAAAAAGTATTGTTAAAAAGAAATTAACAAAAATGAAATTTCCGGATTTTAAGCAAATATAAGCACGAAATAGGAAAGCCGTAATCTGACCTGAATACCAGTGAAGTATCCTAAAACGGGGTGAATAGGGATAAACTCAGATATGTTTTCTAATGTCTGTATAAAGCATAATTTTTAGTTGATTTTGTTTTTTTAATTGCATGTTTTATTTGTTTGCACTGGTAAAACCAAGTATCCAAACTAACAGTAAAAATCAGTCATAGAGAAGGTTTGTGGGGCGCTATAATTAAGTACCATATTATTTATATTTCTAAATAGTTTTAAGTGCTGCCAATATCGTCATTTAATTATATTATTGTACAAGGTCTCAAAGCAATATAAAAGTAAGTGAAACATTACACATTGTTGATCAATTTTACATTTCTGAAATGACCTCCGTTTGTTGTTATTTTTGGGTTGTCTGGGGACAGCTGAATCCTAGTCCATGTGGAGCCTGCAACACATGCAATATCGTCACTCCAACGACAGTGGGGATGACCGAGGTGAAGAGGTT
Organism: Druceiella hillmani; assembly: GCA_039881145.1. Classification (NCBI taxonomy): domain Eukaryota; kingdom Metazoa; phylum Arthropoda; class Insecta; order Lepidoptera; family Hepialidae; genus Druceiella; species Druceiella hillmani. The sequence goes on from JAYKKI010000002.1 coordinate 57,847,355, forward strand.
CACCGTGCGGCCTCCACAGCAGTACATACATGCTCCAGCGTCTATCTGTAGCGCGCGTTACATAACCCGCCCAGTACAATTTTAATTCACAGACTACTTTTATCACATCCATTAAACCCGTACGTTTCCTTAAGTCACTATTTCTTACTATATCCTTCAAATCGTTGTAGTTTTTGGGTTATTTCCTTAGATAGAGCCCAGTTTTCACAAACATATAATAAAGTAGGTGTAACAACAGTGTCAAATTCTTTTTTCTTTAGGGAAGTCAGTAATTTGGATGTTAATATGTGTGTTAATACCAATATCTTGACCACGCTATTTTAATCCTTCTGTTTACTTTGGTAAGTGTTTGATTCGCAAATAAGATTTGCTGTATTAGTTACAAGTATTTTTTTAACATAATTCAAAATTTTTGATTTTTTTCTATTTTATTCTCAGTCTATCATTACGTACATTTTACTTTTGTTCATTTATAAACCACATTTTTTACTCTCACTGTCAAGGGACTGTAACATATATTGCAAATGCTTGTGGTTTTCACATAATACTACTATGTCATCAGCAAAGCGTAAGTTGTTCCAGCACTCTCCGTTTATTGTTATGCCCATTGTAGCCCAACTAAAATTACGGAAAACTTTCTCTAATGAGGCTCTAAATAAATTTGGAAATATTGGATCACCTGTCTTACCCCGCATTCAATTTTGAAAGATTTGCCTAGTCTTTCAAATTTTACAACCGCTTTACTTTTGTTATATATGGTATTTCTTGCAAAATTTTGATGTACTTCTTTGGTATTCCTTTTTCATTTAAAGCTTTCCATAATGATGAATACGTTATAAAATCAAATGCCTTACAGTAATCAATAAATGTGATATATAATGATTTATCATACTCTGAATATTTTTCCAGAATTTGAGCTAGAGAGAATATGTGCTCAGCCGTGAAATATCTTGGACGAAATCCAGCTTTTTCCCTTGGGTGATTAAATTCCAATATCGGTGTTATTCTTCTTAATATCGTCTGTGCAAATAATTTGTTTGTTGATTGAAATATGCTAATGGGTCTCTAATTGTTAACATTTTCTGGGTCACCTTTCTTGTATAATAGTTTTATGATGGAGGTCACCCAATCTGTTGGAATATTTTCGTATAATAAGATTTTATTGAATAGGTTTGTGAGTATAGGGTAATAAGTTCTGCTAGTGCTTTCAAAATGTCATTTGTGGTTCCGTCGTCATTGGATTTTCATCAATTTGAGCGAGTTTATAGCTTTATTTATTTCGCTTACCATAAATAAAGTAATATCTTTATTGTTTTTATAGTTTTGGGTGATATAAATGTCTCCATGCTTGTACGAATTGCTGTATAATCTCTGGTAAAATTCTGAAGCAACTACAGCCAGCTCTTCTCTCCGGGTGGAAGTACCGCCTGTAGATGATTTCAATGAGGGGATTCATGTTATAGCGGTTTTTAAGCGTCTCTGTCTTCTCATTACTGAGTTATAATTTTTCAATTCTTCTTCGATAATAGCCAATTTTTCTTTCTGCCCTTCTTTCGATTTCTTATATAAATAGGACAATATTTTCTTGTCAAGTTAGGTTTTATTTTTCCTGGTTTTTAGTAGCGTTCTTTCTTTTACAAAGGTTGCAATATCTGGAGTAACATTTAATATATACTTTGTGTTGCAGTTTTATTTGGTCGAGATGCATCCGTTTCCTTGATAATTTTAATTAAATTCGAGTATGTTTCTTGTACTTGTACAGTTTTACTTAATGTCATGTTATGTTGCTTCATTAAACTATTTTTATAATGATGTTTTTCCTTGAGTCTTGAAACTAGATATGTTTTTTTTTTAATATTTTGTGGGTTTTGCCTGCATTTTTATGGAAGGCTTGCAAGAATAAGTCTATGATCTGTGAGATGAGATGTATTTATTATATTAATATCAAGTATTAAATTTTCATTGTTTGTTTTGGAGTGATCAATTTCATTCAAGTCATATGATCTAGTTAGCACCATGTCCATTATTGTGTCTTGTATTTTTTAAGTAAGAGTTCATAATGTAAAGTCAGTTTTTCAATTCTATAAGTAATATTCCTTATTTGCTTCTTTTGGAATGATAACCCCAGGGGCCCATTATATTTTAATCTTCAGGAGTAGAATCGCCAAATTTGGCATTGAAATCACCCATAATAGCAAAAACAGTAATTAAAAATTTAATTTATTTTGTAATCAAACAGAGGGGATGAGGAGATTGTTATGAGCACCTATGTCTTTGGTAGGATTTTTGTTTCTTTTTAATGAAATATTCTAAATATTTCATATTTGATAGATTTGGTTTCATTACTGAATTTCTTTCACTTTATATTTAAAATATGACTAGTTATAAATATATTATTCCTAAAAGTAGTTCAAATTTGGAAAATTAATTTTAAACAAAATTGTTTCCAGTAAGACTTGAATTCCTTGAATCCGTATATTGACAAACCTACCAGATAAGATGGTTTTATACCTAATATATTAAGAGTAATTAATAAACATAGAAACATAAAAGTATATACATTTTTTTCATTCGTTGCACAGAAAATACTTGTTATCGCATGATCTTCTTCAGAGAATACATTTAAACGATTTACATATTTCCTGGCAATAAAGCGTTCCTCCAGTCCTCGGATTAACGTATGTTTAGACGGTACATGTAACACCCACATCTGATTTCCATCAACATGCAGCTCAAATAATTACCACTACGCAAACTGTGCCATTTTAAAAAGTCCAATACTGGATCTTTCCGTTTCATTTTGTGTTTTTTGTGAGCGTCTTTGATACTCGGATTGTGTAAAATTTTCTTATAATAATATTGTGTAAAATTTTCTTATAGTTCTATTATAAATTTATAGAAAATGTAATCAACGCCTTCTTAATTTTCTTTCTAACTACCCATAATAAATTTCTTTAAACAAAGACGGTATCCATTCTGTTTATCGTAGTACTCGTCTTCGTTCCCTTCACAAAAAAAAATTCATCCACTGTCAAATTACTCATGGTATGTCCTTCATAAATGGTAAGGAATAGTCGATTTTATGTCCTTGTGCATTTTAAAAAACGTTAAATAATTCGACATTCAATAAACAAATCATCGATTACAATTAACAAATAACAGGTACCTTGATTCACGTGTGTGCTGCACAAATGTATGTTGGTAGTTAATTCAGTAATAAAAAGCTATATTTATAATAAATAATATCAAGAAATTGTGGTAGGTTTGAATATGATTATAACCTTATCATAAATTAACGTTTAAAAACGTAATATAGATTTAAAATATTATATTTTAATGTCTTCAAGTCCTTTGCAATGATAAATTAAATAATATTGCTTGCTCGACGATGTGCGGGTTAAGTACTTAACGAATTCTGATGAGTCTAAAACATATACAGCAATCTTTAAATTATTGCTAAATATAAATAATAATGAAAATAATTTTTACCATTAAAAAGTTGACCTTTGATGAGTTACACATTCTTATTTCATTATCGTTCCAAAAACAAGACGGACATCAAATTTACCTTTAATTTTTTTTCACACGACATCCTAACTATTGTATTTACTGGCAAAGAGACAGGGCTTTAATTTTGATTAATTTTTTTATTTAATCTGAATTTATAATCCATGAAATTAGTCCTCTTATGATGTGATGCGGGCACGGAACGAAAATAAAATATAATATATTTTACGTTGGTACGCTATGTCGTATAACATTTCATTTTGGTCTGCATGAATTAAATAAACCTTTATTTATAATTGAATAACTCTAAACATTCATAAATCAATTTAAAAATTACATTATCTAACTATCAAATATTCAAATAAACTTGTACAGTATGAACGGAACTCTAATGGTTTGGTACATATTTAGGAACTTACAAACATTTAAGAGTACATAGTGCTTCTATTAGACTATTTACAGATATAAATTTTTCTTAACATAAATATATCGCTTACCACATTTTTGGCAGGCTTAAAAACATGCTATACTTGTCGAAAATTGCAAGGCTTACTACAGTAACTATGGTTTTTCTGTAATGTTCTAGTCATATTTTACCAAATCTTCATTTTTACGATTTTTGGCTAAGTAGTTTCGGAAATAAGGAGGTGATGATCTATATTTGCATATTTTTTGTATACTTTTTAGATATTCAATTTAAAATTGGAAAAAAAAATTTGCGTTCCCTAAAACAAGTGCTTCCAAATGGTGTCTTACATAAAATATTAAATTAAATAAAAATCATATTCAAGATCGTTACTTTTCTTCGTTTTCATTCTTACATAATTATTTAAGTTAGGTTGCAAAATATGTTGCTTAATAAAATATATTATCATGCCATATTTCAAATTTCTTTATTGCGTGGTTTCTGAGAAAATCGGCTGTGAATACAGAATTTGTACATGTTTCCTAATATGTCTTTGAAAGATTTAAAATATTGATTACGGTACTATTTCAAATATTGTGACATGTAGATCATTCGCTGTAGTTTTCCAGCAATCTGCGCGAGCTTTTAAAAACCCATATTTTTCTTATTTTTCAGGTTAAGTGGCTTCGACGATAAAGGGGTGGGGCGCGAAACATATTTTACGTTGCGTTATATATCCAAAGATGTAACAGTCAAAATTATGAAAACAATTAAAAAAACCTTTTCGGCACGCCTTTGACTAGGCTTTCCAAAGGACACCTCAAATTATGAATCTAATTTAAAATAATCGTATCATTGCCTAATTTGCCCCTCTCCATCCATCAAATTCCTAAATGAATAATTTTGAGTTAGCTCTTTTAATTTTTAGTTAGCTTTGTTAGCTATTGAGATATATGCGAATTAATAAATAGGTTTCAATACTACGACAAATTTTGAATTTTTACTTCCAGCGAATATAACTTAACTATTCTTATTGTATTGTGTTCACACCCTCGCCATGCTTTTAAAGTCCCGTAGTATTTCACTCAACGACCTCTTATAAATTTATCTTTTCCACCCATCTGTTTCTCGAAGTCTCAGTTTCTACAGTTTCAGATTTATGTGTAAGCTTTTTTTTTCAAGAAGTCACTTCAAATAGAGAGTACGATTAAAATAAATTGAAGGTAAGGGTATTATTTAAAAATTAATTTCTAAAATGAAAGAAAGATAATCCTTTTTGTCTTCATTTAGATGATGTTTAAATTTCGATTATTTCCATTTATTCTCGTGCCCTACACTTTGCGAAGATTAATTAGCGCCTCTTAGAATATACGTCCACCAACATTTGGCAAATACTGGTTGGACAAACAAATAATGACGTATTCTGAACAACTTTGAGATATATTTTTGATATTAATGGAGTATGTCTCTTAAATAATTTGACCTAAATTTTTACATATGTATTTTTTAACTTAATTTACTATTTATTTCAAACGCAAATTAGTGTGATACCAATACGCAACATTGTTCAATAATTATTGAACAATGTTGCGCTCTAAATAGCACTTAAATTTAATAGTGTTCGTTTGGAATGACTTGAAAAGTCAACACATTCCATGAAATTTATCAATACGTGCCCGTTTAAGTGATTTTCGGGAAATAATTTTTATTTGCGTGAAATTAATTATTCTCAGAACTTCTCTTTATAAGGGAGCAATGAGCAAAAGAGTATATACTACTGGTATGCACTTTCCACAATAACTCTGTTTTAGTCTACCATGCTAACTAACGTTATCAATAAATTTAATATTGTGTTTTAAAATATAATATAGGCCTCAATTTCCTTTAAAAACAAGTTGTTGACTTGAAATTTTGTTTGTTGACTTGAAATTTTGGAAGCGTACATGTTTATTTATAAGTTTTATTTTTAATATGGTTAAAAAATATACCACTATTTATAACAACTATAATATTAAAATTAGGGTAAATATAATAGAATATTTTTTGTTTTTAATAGAAGCTATAAAAATTATTAAAAATTTACAAATTTGTGCATTTGGTTACTGCATTAAATATATTTGAAAGTGCAATATCTCAATATTTGGATCAGTTAACGTCAACGGTTTCAGTAGTTTTAGATTCAATTTCATATTATGCTAGTAACATAAAAACCACTTATCTCATATATCATCAGAGATAATAGGTCGAAATGGTTGGATCATCAGTGGAGGAGCTCACATGATCATTCAGTAAAATTTCACTTTGTTTTAAATTTTTTTCAATTAACTACTTAAGTAGTGAATAAATGTTAAATATTAAGATTTTTGAATAAAATAAAAAAATATGAAACTAAATAAAATTATGAGATTAAAAAAATTGGAATATTTTCTCGTAAAATTTTCAAATCCGTTTTCCATTTTACAATAATACATTTAGTAATATTGATTCTCCATTAAATTAACTAATATCGTAATATCCATATGACAAAATCAAAATTATACAATTTTGAAAAATGAATCATTACATTGAAATATTATATAAACCAAGGATATCTACCAATAACGTCTTCACATCAAGACTAAGAGAATTAGCTCATATCAAAACGGATATTTTATTCCATTGTTCTCCAGAAAGTATTTATGCTAGAACAGATCTTACGAGTATATATATATACCAATACTGGAGAGGATCAGCTTTATGCATTTATTATTCAATTATTGACTTGGGATATTCTTTAAAATAGAACTTTATTATATTTAACCTCGGTGTTTATAAGCGATATTAAGCACCAAGAAAGCTTCATTATGTATAAATTAAATTTAAAAATATAATTTAGTTTCTACTTAAAAATTAAATTATATTTTGATATTTAATTATAAAATATTTAATGTCAGAAGATCTTTAAAACAGTATTAAGATACTGCTTACCCACATTTTTATTTTTGTTTTGTTACTTTTTTCCTCTCTAATTTCTTTTAATAAATAAAATTATTTTTGTCTCATTCTTAGTTCAATATTATTATAATAAAATTAGAGAACTTTCGCATATTGTTAAAATATTTTCACGTTAAATTTTAACAAACAATTGATCTATTAAAGAGAAATAGGACGAATTAAATATTTCTTAGTTTTCCCGTGGTACCGGTTTTCTATTGATTTTAATCATATGTAAAAGGTACAAATTTGTTATAGATTTGTTAAAGGGAAAAATAAAATATAATCACTAACAAAAAAAATTGGAAACGAGAATTTATTAAATCTCCCTGAACCTGTCTAATAAAATCATTTGTTGTTTAATTTTTCGTAAGAGTTTACCAATTTTAATTTTTATTTTGAATTAAGTTTATTAGGTTAAAGTTTTTTGCAAAAAGAAGGCAAAAATATAGTGGCTTAGGCCCGTTTTTGGTTTTCATTATTGGTCTTATTTTATTGGCAACGTATTCTAAAATATGAATTCGGATTATTATAAAGCAGATTCAATATACTTAAGATTCTTAGCGGTGTTTTAGGTATGGATATAGACATGCAAGTATTCGTTTCGTAAAAGGAAATAACTCGCAAAAATAGCTGAAATAAAACAATTAGACTAAAAAGAGCAATAATTAATGCAGTCTAGCAAAAATTAACATACATCTGGAAAAATATATTTAGCACAGCCGATGAATAGAAACAGAAATCAAATATTATTTAAAATACATTTTGTGTTGGCAAAAGAATAAAAGAGAAAAATACATAAAGCGAGAATAAATGCAGACTCCAAATGCCTTTGATAACGCAACGTTTTATATACCGATGGAGTAAATTAAATTTGATGTAATAAAATGTAGAAATCTACAATATTGTTAACACTAATATTACATATTACCAAAATAATTATAGATTGCAAATTAAATAAAGTAAGCAAATAAAACTAAAATATAAGCGCACAAATCTTAATACAATCAAAATTATTAATAATCCAACATTAATAAACAGTTATATAAAGGTAAATAAAGAACAATGATGGTAGCTTTATATATTTTATCACGACCGTTTTAAATTCGTCCGGGAACCTAATGAAAACCTTTACATTCATTGTCCAATACTTGTCAGGTTTAATTTTGAATGGACACGCTTCTATCAATAATATTTTCTATCAATAATATTTGGCCAAACTGTGTGACGGTCGGCGCGTTGAACAAATTTTGTAACTACAGGACATCGTTTCGCCTAAAGATTTTGTTTTGTTATGCATAAATGGCCAAGCTTCGTGGCAATGATATTAAGAGCACCAGTCTAAGGCGTGGTAGTAGGCTCTTCTTTTGTTCCTTGGATTAAGAGAGCGTTCCGCCTCATTTTTGCCTCCACCTCCAAAACTCATTACTACAGGTCAGCAGATTTTCTTGAAAAAGACGAAAATAAGCAACCATCTTTTTACGAATTTATTAGAATTCAGCTTAAAGAGTTTCAAGGCGAGAGTATACACTCTCGCCTTGTCACTTGCAACAAGTTCTTTTTGGAAGTTTTCCAATACGGTAAAATAAACTTTAGCAATATGTTTTAATCCGTCGTTTATATTGAATGTAAGTGAAGTTAAATTATAAAGTGTTCTTGGCAAAAGGTGAATTTAATAATTCATAAAGTTTTTTATAACTATTTTAAAGATTTAAATAACATTTTCAATTATTAACTGAAATCAATACGTCATAAAAATTAAATATATGTAATATTTATAGAAATAGAATAACTGAATACTAAACGTCAGACTTAATTCACCTTCGATGTTTGCATGTGAATTAAGTCAGTTGCGTAATGTTCTACATGTTAAAATAAGAATTTACTTAAATTTACGTCTAGAAACAATGCAACACTTGTTGACTGATTACTTGTTGACTGATAATTTTGAACGAAATGATCTCATTTTGATATTTTTTTATGATCTATAAAGCTGATTATCATAAAGCGAAATTTTCTAAAGTTTTGCTTATTTTTCAATTAAAATAAGCAAGAATAAAATATTGCTTTCGTCAAAAAAAACTAAAATTGAGGTTTTGATATCCATTTACTCGATAGGCCTAGCAGAGTAAAATTTTAAAAATAAATCTATTGATAAAATTTTAAATAACCCTCGATATAGTCTTGAAAACGTGTTTTTTAGATAGATGATCTAACACTTCGAATGGTTTATTAAAATTCATAAATCTGTTTGTCGAATATATTGGGGAATTTGAGGTTAAAGAAATTAAATATATTATGAAGATTGCATAGATTTATTGGTACAATCACAAACTAATGAACAATTTTTAAATTGAAAAATTTTGCCAAACACGGTGAGATTTGTCTGGTTTATCCATCAAAAGACGTATTCGGTATAAGTTTAATATGTGAACATTAGTTTAGGGGATGTTAAGAACTTTAATTTTGACAAGGCAACTCTTTTTATAATAGTTTTAGAAATACAAAACTTGTTTACGCCATCTTTTTCCATGCTTTCATAACATAGAAGCGAATCCCTCTGTAGAGCTATATACATATATATTTATTATTAAAATATGTATTTAAAAACTATTTAACAACAAGTTTAAAATAGGAAACCTAAAAAAAGTGTCAGACGAAGCTTTGAAAAACCATTTAAATCAAATTATTTTAGTTAAAAACCATTGATTTGCATTATGACTAACATGAGTGTTAATAAAACTCATAAAAATACCAATTTTGTTTTCCGATAATGTCATTGTATGAGGATCTGCTCGTGGTTATTAGTTTAAAAACGATTGTAATTTGTTTATAATTAAAACTCAAAACTTATTTAGACAATGTGTTATTCCTTTTAGTATTAAAGTATTTAAGAAGTTCGAAATCTTAATAAGTTTCGCTAATAACAAACACTCGTTTTTTGTCAGAGAGTGGAGAGGGATAAAAATGTTAGCAACGTGCTTTAAAGAGTTTACAGGAATTACATGGGAGCTAAAACAATTATAGATATTTCAAATTCCCTCGTTATGCCTAGACTACAAAACGTTTGACCTTGCGAATTATTTAAAACGAATTCAGTTATCTGGCATTAGTACGAAGTTTTCTACGCCACCACAGATGAGTAAATATCAACATGTTTAAAGTGGTCTCTATTCCATCAGATGTAAAGTTACTACTCTTATCTATTTTCATTTGATTAGGTTTATAATAAGTCTATTTAATTTAATTGAGGACTATTATTTTTCTCGTGAGTATTTCATGAGAAAAGAAAGTTGTACTTCATTTTACTTGTCTAGAGCGGACACGATTATGATAGAATGCTTACTTGCTTTTGAAATATTTGAATTGATTAATGTAGCGTTGTAAGCAGAATTTAATCTTGACGTTTTTTCGGTCCATTAAGCGCTTTAGAGGTGCGATTGTATAGTTGCTTTGTTATTTTATGAATTGCTGGTTAGTAATCCATTTAGTTCTATTGTTACTTACTTTTTGATATTTGAGGTTTTCTTGTCTAAAATATAATTTTTTAAACTTACATATCTTGAATGCTTTGAAATAATTCAAAATATAACACAAAAAATATAGACATAATTAAAAAATAAGTGACTATTATCGTTAAGTAAAATGACACGAGATGAAGATTGAATTAAACGAATATTTGCAAATGTATTTGTAGAAAAGTGGTGGGTAATTTGTACACTTTACACAAAAATTCTACTACAAATTAAAAATGTAAAAAACAATACAAGATATCTTTGAAATTTAATTAAATACGAAGAGTATTTTCTATACTATATTCGATATATGGTGTTATTCAGCCAGTCTCTATGAATTTCAAAATGTTTCAAATTGTTGTCTTAAAATATCTCAAGTTTTTGTAATAATTATTTTCACAGTTTTGTTTAAATTATGTCATGTCATATTCGTTGGCTTGCGGAGGATGCATCTAGTTGGGAAAAGGATATTTTAGCCATTTCAATATCGTGTTATCGCAATTTTAAAATCATTTTTTGTATACGCGAGCCAACGTAGAGGCCGGCAGCAGAGTAATATGATGACAGGACTGAAGGTGCGAGTGAGTCACGCGGCTATCGTCGTATCACGACGGCTAATGTCGTACATTTCGCCCTTTGGATTCCATGTGCTCGCACACGCTCATGTGCGTTCAGGTTACCGTGATGGCCATACAACCGTGCAGCTGCGACAATGATTCATTCTACCTATGCGATAATATTGTTTGATTACAAAAAAAATAATAAATATTTCTAAAAAAATATGCTAGAAAGTTAGATATAGAGAAGTTGATACAGTAGATAGGTAATCTTGCTATGTACTAGAGTATTCCGGGGGAGAGAGGAAGAAGAGTAAAGATAGAACTTTTGAAACAATAGCTAAATTGAATATATACGAATATATAATTATGAAATAGCTGTAATTATTTTACAAAATTGTCTAGTTTCGTTTGGAAATGTAATAGGTCTCTATGTTTTCAAGCAGTATGCCCTCTTTTAGCTATTTAACTGTGCCAATAAAAAAATGTGGAAAAAAGTCACGGTAGCGTCATTTAGTTATATATTGCTTACTAAATGAATGGAAAATTACTTTGGTTAACATACATCAATAAAGTAAAGTTACAAAGGCGATCAAATCATTACCTCTAATTAGCTCCACACAAACCTTTTACTACTCTACGTTTATTTAATTTTTTTTGAATTTGTTTTTCTGTAGTAGTCATTGTATTTTATACATTGGCATATAAAAAATATCGATCGCTGCTGACCAATGTATTTAAAAGTGCTTATCGCCACAAAAGACACATAAGTGTAAAGACACAAAAGTGCTTATCGCCAAAAAAGTGCTTATCGCCACAAAAGAACATTTAAAATGTTTCCTAGTTCGTTTATTTTGAAACATGTGTACGTAATATGCCATATCCAATAGCCCATTAAATTTAACAAATGAACCAATTTTGAAACGTGCATTCGTTTTTCTTTTATTTCAACATAATTAATAAAATAGAGACTAATAATTTCTCACATGAATTATCACTTTTATGCTGAATGTCGGTATACCTTTCTTTTTATTATACTTTTAACAATCGAACTCCTAAAATGACAACAATTTAAAGGTAAAACCAAGTTTGCAGTTTAAAACCTTACAGTTTAGATACTAGCTTCTCGCCTCCAATATACAGACAACGTAACTGTTATCGTAAGAATATTTTATTTCATTTGGTGTTAATCAATTTACTGTGTGGGATTCAAATAATATTTGAAGAAAGCGTGTCGTCCCAAAATGATAACCTTTTTGCTGAAAACATACAATATAATTATTAACGATATTTACAAGTAAAATGATTGTAGTACCTAAATTTGACACATCGTTGGTAACGTTAGAATTGCACACTCCAACTTGTGGATTATTATTTATTAAATGAAGAATTGTGAGCAAAATTTAAAAATAAAAATAAGTTAGAAAGAGAACGGTGGGTAGAGAAGGAGCAAAGTAATATGCGCAAAACGGACTCCGAGAACAGCCACCAAACACGAAAAAGAAAGTTTTCTGGATAATGGTCCTAAAAGTTAAAATCTTGACAAATTATTGTGAAAATCAACAGGTTTCTATTAATATATATATATATATATATATATATATATATATATATATATATAAAGGTGCATACAATTTATGAAAGGCAAATTCAGACAATAGCAAATTACTTAAGAAATTAAAAAGTGATATCATTTACACAGGTAGGTTTCCTCTTTCCAGGAAGGTATTAAATATTGATCACTTATAAAATCACCCGAGTTAAAATTACTTAAATGTGGCCATTGGTGCGCTAGTCCATAATAAAGCACACACATGTAAAATGTGCAATATACAAGTCAGATATGTGTACTGAGACTTTAATATACAAATACAGATATTACAGAAGTCTGACTAGAGAATAAAGTGTACTTAAAAGAAATATTACATAGAATCGAAAAGAGGTGATAGTTTCAAATAAATATACCTAAAATATTTAAATGATACCACTGTTTTTAAAAAAAAGTTAACATCCTTCTTTTAAATTCTTGAGAAACCTTAAACGCCTGCCATAACAGGAAATTTGTCATATTATTAATAAAGTAATCACCATCAATTAATTTTGTTGATATATCAATTTTTTTTTGGTGTATAAAACTATAATAAAAAATAATTACTTTGTTAGTTAGGGATAAAGTTAATGCGCGTATTTACGGAAACAAGGTTAGTTTTTTAAGAGTATATTTAATCTCCCCGATATCGCTAGTGATAATTTCAATTAATATTTTTTGCCATTTTCTGTTAAAAAGCAGTTGTTCTATACGGATTGAATCAAAGTATTTTCTGTCTCTCATGTTACTACTAATTTCGACTATTTTTTGTCGTCAAATTACATTAGTATCTACCAGTAGGAATTCGTGTGAATAAACATTTCTCATGTTGTGTCTCATGAATATTTTTTGTTCCGCAATATATTTACAATTTATATATATATATATATATATATATATATATATATATATATATATATATATATAAAAATATATATTCATTATTTATTATTTCTTTTGTTAATGTCATAGAAAATATTTCAGAAATTTTTCATTTAATATTGGATTTTTATGTCAGATTACATTGCTAAGAAATTTATCTATTTCGATCAACATGAAATCAAAGCTGAAACCTATGGTTTGAAATGAAGCTTTAAGTTAACCAAGACGAAATATCAGAAGAAATTTCATCGTGCCAGAAAAAAACGGATTGGGATGAATCGATCAATTAGACACCAGGGTTTTTACGTCTACTATTTGAGTCTGCTCGCATAATTCGTAAGCAATAGAAATATAAGAAGACTTCAGTTGTTCACCAGGAGATGATCAACGTTACAATTTCTTTCTGTCAAAGTTATATTCAGTATTTTTGCGATTACGTCGGTGACAGATATTTTGAAATTTTGTCAACATTTACAATAATTTCTAACATGTTATGAACAAAAAAGTAACTAAATGCTACTTGTAACGAAATGAAAATTTTTTTAATAATTTTAAGCTATTAGTTTACTTGTTTTACTTCCTGTAAAAATATATGGGGGTTGGGAGACACAAGTCAGTTACCAACGAATCGACACTATTACTAGTAATCGATTTTTTAAATTGTGATCAAAGATAAAAATTAAGGATTACGAGACCTTACCAAAAATACCAGAGATAATGACAAGTTTTTAAAAATACGTCTCTTTGTATGGCAACAGAAAACATGGCTCCAATAAAGTCATGTCCTTATCAAGTGAAAGCGTTTTGAATCTGTTTTAAACCCGACTACAAAAAAAGTTTATGAATTGATCAAAATGAAGCTGAGTTCGAGCTACACTTATCACTTGTCACATTAAAAAAATCCTTTTAAATATTTCACTGTAGTCTGAGCTTGCAGTGAATTTTTTGAAGAAAATAAACTGAGTTAGTCCTTACTAAACTATACTAAACAATCTAGTCTTGATATTCAGAAGGAAGGCACATAAAGACTTTGTCATTGAGAATTATTTTAACAAAATTACGTAAATATTTTTATTTCTATATAGTTAAATTATTTTTATTGCTTTAACAAACTTTTGTTGTACCCAAATTAGTGGTTGATCCTAAAACTTTTAAGAATAATTTTTCTTAATTAAAATATTCCAGTTTTGTCCGCGAATTCAGCAAGTAGATTAAAAGAAACTTTTTTTGCCCCCTTTCAATAATTTTTCTTTTCTTTAAATATTAACGGCTTATAGTATTTTTGGTTCATTTTTATTTGCAATTTTTTTTTGTTTTAGTTTGTAAGAAGTTTTTTGTATACTGTATTTATAGTTTTAACATCATTAGAAATAAAGCATACTAATTCTTTACAAAACCAACATATGAGTAATCTATCTATCTCAAATGGATGATTTTCATTCTAAAAGTTTGTCATTTATTTTTTAGGAGAGGTATAATTTCAGATGGAAATGCATCCGCTTGAAAGCGAATCATTGGAATGTGTAGGGCATTTTGGTAACATCGGCGAGCCACCAATGTTCTTGTCAATTGAATCTCAACAAACGACGGTAGTAGTAAATGGCCCGCGGCGCGCACGTTGCAAGTAGACAGTACGTACAGTTAGTGCTAGAAAAATAACAATTAGGCGGGCTTCAAATTTTAAACCAGAGGATTATTTCTCTTTAGCTATTTATAGATACCGGACATGTAGACACAAATTTTCACGAAAATAGATATTTTTTTTGAGACTTATAATCTTAAAACTATTGATAAATTTAGAATAACTACTTGGAGTTCTGTGGTTTTATTTAAGTTTTTTTCTAAAAGGACAGAGCAAGCATTAAATTATTATGCCACATATTTCAGGAATTTTCTTGTGAATATGTTTTTCTCTACTTTCATTGCATCAACTCCTTTTGC
This sequence comes from Druceiella hillmani, assembly GCA_039881145.1. Classification (NCBI taxonomy): domain Eukaryota; kingdom Metazoa; phylum Arthropoda; class Insecta; order Lepidoptera; family Hepialidae; genus Druceiella; species Druceiella hillmani. The sequence goes on from JAYKKI010000002.1 coordinate 57,862,724, forward strand.
ATATACCTCGTGACATAAACCCAGATAAAACACAAGCTATGTTGTCAATTGGGTGTTTTTCGAAATTATCTCTATCTAGCAAATTCGCAAACTTTAGTTTTTATAATATTAGTATACATGAGAAAAGTAATCAGCTTTAAATATAAACAAATGGCGTAGATTATCAACATCTCGCTATATACTTGAAAAGTAAACGAATATCGTAAAAGTTTTAGAAATTTAATGTTGCAGAATTACTTTACTCGAAGCTATTGATAAAACCTCCAAAATTCAAAATTTTAATTTGGGATCCTTTTTTATAGCTGTCAAAAGCATACGTCACTAGTTTAGTTCAAATTTGTAACCTCAACGTACGATTTTATAACACGATTTCTTTTATTTCAAAAGTTATGAATATATACAAATGTGACTGGTATCACCCTTCAAATTGTTAAAAAGTTCATTTCAAACAGAAATTGCAAGCGAGTTTTTTCATTATATAATATAGCTTAATATCTGGGAAAAGAAAAAAAATTGCGATTGTTGCGATTGTTGACCCTAAAAAAAAGAAACAAATAAATATGTAGTCTGGGAGAAAACACATTATGACCAAAATTATTATCACTAGCCTACACACTTTTCGGTACCTAATATTTTGGACATAATGTTAAGTACGCCTAATAAGGTTATATCAAAAATGTTACTAGTTTTTTTGTATCTACTATATATTTATGTGAGTAGTTAATGAGATAGAAAAAAAATGCCTTTTTACAAAAATATGGCGTTATTTTAATATTATACAGGCAGAAATTGTTTTTAAGCAATTTTCTAGGGACACGTAGTTTTGGGAAATAGCGCAAAATTCTCCAGCAATAATGTACCATCCTATCAACGTTTCACCTGCTTTAATACCAGTTTTCCATCGTTCTTGTATCTTAGTGGAAACTTTTTCTTTTTAAGATCTCCTAGGTTATGTTAAATGTGATCTACATGACTATAGAAGTAATGTACTTTTGTGGTCATATTACAGCCTAAATTTCCAAAGCGATGAAGCATTTCATCGACTCATTCTCCATAGTTTTCAGCCTTGCAATTTCCGAGGAAATTTTGTGCCACTGCTGGAAGAGATTTCTACGCAAGGCGTTTTAATTTAGTTACAGATGGCACAAAATTAGTGGAGTCTTTAATTAATCCACCTATAAGAGGTCCATCAAAAACACTCGAATTTAAAAATATATTTTCCTTTAATTTTTTTCAACTTGATAGATTAATGCTTAATGTAAGAGTAACACAAGGGTAATACAAAGTAATATAAGAGTTAAAACGATACAAGGGAAAGAAATAATAAATCATAAAATAAAAAAAATAATACAAAAATACGTTCCAATACACAGTTATAACTTCATTAAATTTTTGATACAAGTAGAACTTGTATATAGAAGTTTAAAAGATAACTAACATATACATCCTTTATGCATGCGTTATTTTTATATAATTCCTGAAAATTCAATGTCACGCAATATCTATTTTCTAACCTTCAAACTTATTCTTACAGGTCAATTAGAAACTATAAAATTATAACCTTGCGTATCATAACTTTTCATTTAATTTTGTTTAGATTATTTTAACATTTGTTATTGCCGTTTTAGTATTCATTTTTACGTTAACTACTAACCATGTCTCGCCGGTACCAATCTTCAAGTTTGAGACAGATTAATATATTGCTAACAAAAAACAAGGCTTTCCAAACTTTAAAATATTTCGTGGAATAGTTCACAGTGCTATAGTAGTCAGTAAATATCTTTGTAATATATAGAGTTGTGGGAATACCAAACAATCGGTTACCGAAAGCATTAACGCCATATGAAGAACGCAAGTTGAATCGCAGTCCAATGAACGACTCGAAAACTACCGGGGTTTAAGCAATCCTAATAGTCACACCAGACAACATCTGGGCATTACATTCTCGTGATTTGTATTTTAATAGTGAAACACAAGTAATAAACAAACACCGTTAACGGAACATGAATGTGTAAATATTTACGTTTGAATTGATACCGCTCGAGCGCAAAAGTGGAATTATTCACTTTCTCATATAAATGGACATAACAATTTACATTCCGCACGAGGGAGACAACAAAGCCACTGTTCAGAGCTGTAAATTTATTGAAATTTTTTGGAAAATAAGTTCTTATGTCGCTGGGTACCTCTAAATAATTTATTTACATTTTATTCCGTCTCCTATGAATATGTTATGATTTATGTTTTGTAAATTATCATTGAAACTGATACTCGGCCTGTGTGATATAAAAGGGCAGAATAAAAATAATTGGTATGATGTGCTTTGATTTTAAATAATACTACACTTTTTAAGATTTTTCTTAACGCATGAAAAAACGTATTAGCACCGTGTGGGTGAACAGTATCATGCCCATTTATTGACTTTTTTCCAATTAAACCTACAAGAGCGACAATACTTTTCTAATGTATCTCTAATGTTGATCTGATTACATAAAGTGGTAGTTTTAATAAAAAAAACAACTCGATTTTGGCATCATGAAAAAAGTCCACTACGGTGATGGTTCCTACGTGACATCTATTTATGTATTTAAAATAAAAGTCACACAGTCACATCTTTGCATTCTAACGCATCGTCGCTCAGAATGATGATGTTTCACAATACATTTAATCGTTAAATAGCAACCGTGTGCCCTTTGAATAGTGATATGATTCCTAGAGAGAATTTCCAAATTTAAAGCTTGAATTGAGCCTTCCACGACAAGTAATAATTTTATGTAAATACACATGTTCAATTGTTTTTGTGGCTAAATTGTTTTCCAAATAATATCTTGTTCAATTATATAAAAGGGCAGAATGAAAATAATCGCATAGAATATGGTTATTTTTGAAAAATCCATTAAGTAAAATTTATAAATTATGAATTTGCTTTTTAATTAAGCATGCAAGTTTTTATAATTTTCCACCGATAAGACAACACTGATGGTGTGTAGATATATAAAAATGGTCAACTTTGTCTTATTAACTTGGCTCTTAAAACTTCAAATTATATGATAGAAAATCTTTTGCAGGCCAGTGTATATATGTCCAATAACATATTTTCAGAACCATATAAATTATTCAAATATGTTTATCTAAATGTCACTCTTTGCTATTACAATTTCTCCACATAGGTAAAATGTGAAATCTTGATGACATTTAGTAAGAAGAAACTTTCGACTTCTCACCTTTATCAAATAAAATAATTTTTTTTTCAACATAATTAAAAGATTAATTAAAATATTTTTACCTAGAAAGTCAATGCAAAATAATTTTTACTTTTTTGCATTTTATAATTTAATTTTAGAAAGAAAAGTTTTAAAATTATTCAGGATTGAAAATTGAGAATTTTTTGCGTTTTCACATTTAATTAGGTTTTTATTCTGAAGACGTAAAATTAAACGAAGTGGATAATATTACGTTTAGGTCAAAGGGCAATAGAATACAGCTCCTAAATATTTATGAATATCATAAGACTACTATTATTAGATGAAACGTATTGCGATAACAAGTATAGTTGTTACCGCAATCCTTTATTAGTTTACTGTTCGGTACAAGGATAAAATATACAATAAAGTTTTTGCCATTATATAAAGTATTAGGCGAATGGTTCGTCTAATAGAAAGGGAATAAATAGGCCCGTTCAGAAGTTATTTAGTCTTAGTTATCTCTATATCCGGTCTCACTGTCTTTTAAAAATTAATTTTTATTAACTTTTGAAAACTTCCTCAAAATCGGCAATCTAGCATGTATAAATATTATTTTTAATTATTGTGAAAACTCAGTTTTATTGTTATTGTTCTCTTTAATTTATCTCTCCTCTTATAAAATCGATATTGGATATTTACGTTTGAAATGATACCGTTCGAACGCAAGAATCGAATTAGTCACTTTCTCGTGAAATAGGTTAAAAAAATTACATCTTATGAAATAGACAAAAAATACAAACATGACCTTGCAAAGTCTCAAGAATTGGTAGAAAATAGGTTGAAATTTAGATTTACCTTGCATTTAAAAAAAAAGTAAATGTAATCAAGATGGTCGAATATTTTTTTTAATTTTTCTAATTTTTGCCAATTTTAATGATGTGTTACATGTATTTTAAACTCGAAAACCACATAATAAATAGTGGCTCATTAAAAGCTGACAAAAATATTGTATTTATTTACAAGTATATCAAGTTATCCTTGAGGAAAATGAAGCAAATAAAACAAGACATTATTTTACATTAATTTTATTCAAATTATATCCCCCTTTTCAAAAGATGCGCGGAATCTTAGTCGAATTTCTGCCATGGTTTTATGTAGCCGCATTTGTTCTTTCAGTATTACGATTGCGGCGTTCTTCGAATAAAGTTTTCCCGGTTTTGAATGTATTATGTGTTCTTTGGAATATCTCAAGATATAGAAATCAAGTGATTTTAGTTCTAGGAACCGTGTATAGAAGACTGAAGATTACGCTGTAGTACGCCGGAACACAGTCATTTTGAAATAAAATTCTCTCTAATATAAAAATATCTTTGAAAAATCGACCAAAATGATATTGGAAGTTCATTATGTAGAAATTCTACAAAATTATCCCCGTTTAGGTTTAACAAGGGATATCTCTATTATATCTTCTCAAGCATTAACACTAAATCTTCTTAGGAATGATGTCGGCCTAGTCACATATGGATCATCATCCTAGGGAAGGACTGGTCAATCTATACAATTTACACCACTAAATCAGTGGTGTAAATTGTATAGATTGACCATTCCTTCCCTACTAAACTTGGACTCATCCATCTACCAAATACTTTTAAAAAATTTTCGTCTTCAATATCCGTATGCAATATCAAAAGGGTCCGATTAAATAAATATTAAGAAAATAAGTATTACATAATTACGTACTAGATGAGATAATATGCCTAATTTGGTTTTTATTATAATAACAATCGGCAAGTCGATAAGTAATAGCCATTTACAGATAACTGGTTTATAACAATATGATTATTTCTTAAATGACAAACATTTTTTATGTTTTATATTTTCATTCATGTTGAAACTATGATTTTAGAGAGTTTTCAAATAAGGATCTATTGTCAATGTAAGTGCCCATATTCTGATTTGAAACTCAGTATTAATAAATGGCAATTTGTGAAAAAAATTATTATTATTTTTTTAATTTCTTCGAAAAACTATATCTTTTTGATAATTTTCGGTCCGAACCATCTACGCTAAAATACTTTACTTACTACACATTAAAATCATTCGTTTTACGGGCAGAGGCCCTAATTTGCTATGCTCCATATATTGTCACTAAAATGTACTCTCAGGTTATGGCACGTGTATTTTAAAGAACTTTATTAGACTGGTTTTATTTCTCTTACGGAGTAAATAATAAATATTAAATCCTGCGAATTTGACAAATGACGAGAACCTTTACTTATTATGTTTCATTTTATTCGATAACGCAATTACGTTGATTTCTCTCTATTTCCAGCTGTTGTAAAGTGTTTTTAGGTCATTGCCGTTTAATCCATTTGAAGCCGTAAAAATAAGACAAATCGAAGTAACTTTATTGCACAACTTTTTAAAAAGAGCTCTCCTATATTCAGGATTTGTGTATGTAACTTTTTTAGTTTGTTTTCTCCCTGGTAGGGATAAAAAAACAAGGCCAATTTTAATGTGAAGTACCGTTAAAATCCGTATATTACCCTAAGTGACATAGGTAGAGGTACACAATGTTGAATTGAAACCAAAACGTCGTGATATTAAAATATGACGTCGCAAAATGTATAGAGTATGATCGTCAAGAGCTTGTTTAGAGGACAATAAAAATAGACAATGATCTAGGGCCTTTTAGAGAATAGAAGTGAAGAACGATAATTAATAATTATAAAAATAAAAGCTAATTTGATGAAAGTTCTTAACTGGGTAAATATAATTTCAACCAAAAAAAATGAGGCTTCAAAAATTACTCTTTAAAAATAACAATAAATAATAAGCGTTCGCTATACTTGCATTTCAATTGTCATAGTACGCAATGAAATTGGTAGGGTACGCCAGCGGGTGAGTACCATGAACGGGCACATACGTGAGGGTAGGAGTGGTTGCGAGTGGACGTCTCTAAATGTTGTTTTCATTTCAGAATTATAGACGAGAGTTTCAATTGTAGGAAATATAATGACTTAATTTTGTGCTTCAGAGAGGGATGTTATAAAAAATAAAATGATGGAAATTATAAATTATTACAAAAAGGATACAAATAGTAAACAAATAATTAATAAAATAAAAACAGGGCCAACTGAAAAATGGATTAAAATATTTCTTGCAATAAAAAGAAAATAGGCTTCAGTAGGCTCCGTCGTAAGGCTATAATAAAACCTTGTGGATTTAAATCTAATATAAAAATTAAAATAATTTGAAAAATTACCTTATAGATAATTTTCATACCGTTTGAAACAGTTTCGTTTCGTGAAGTTGGTTAAAATATAAGTTAAATCTTATGACCAAACTATTATCAGTCAAGTAATGAGATTGAAAGGTACCAAGAAGAAACAGGACCATTATCAATTTATTAGTATAATTAGTTAATTTAGCTTTTCGGAAGAAGATAAAATTTTAAAAATGAACTGTAAGGATTAAAACAACCGTATAAACAAATTAAATTAAAGAAAAGTTTGAAACAGCCTATTGTTTTCCGTATTGTACTGTAATGTAGCAACTAAAACTTTATGAATGTACTTATTTAAGTAATAAAGTTTTAGTGTAAGAATTAACGTTTTAACTATTTGTATTTGTGTGGGTATGTAAATCCATAATTAAAAATGTGTATGTATGTAAGAAAAATTGGCCATCCTCGGTTTTTTCAACGGCGGACCATACAAGAAACTAATCTCCCACGGTATGTGAAAGATATTTGCATACATAGTATTTTGGAAAATATTGAGTCTTAATCGTTACATTGCCGATATTTCATGCGCCATTCCTTGATTCAATTTTGATTTTAGAGGTAATCCACTATCTTGAATTGTCATTTTAGAAATTTCGAAAAAAATTTTGGTTTTCAAAATTGAGAGTAAAATTAAATTAAAGGAAAACACAAATAAATCGTGAAAGTATGTAAATTTATATATTCTCGACATTGAGATTTCAACCTCTAGTTGAATACGTAGAAATGTATAATTATTTTATGAGATTTGTTTTCAAAGATGTACACCATATTCGGAATAATCCGATATTTTATTACTACATCTTAATTCTTATTGAAACGCTACATTATTTATATATTACTTTAAAACAATTTAAAATATTATTATCAACTTTTATAATACGAGATATTTCGACTATTGTGCTCCATTATTTTATCAATATTTTCCTAGAAATAATAGTAATACTACAATGAATAATCTTTTTAATTTTTTGAGCTATTGTATTAACCTGTTACAGAACAAGAAAAAAATATGAATGGCAGAGTCACTGCCACAATTAAATCGTCAATCATATGTAGTTATTGTACATATAATCATAATGTTTTGAAATTGTTTTTTTAATCGTTTAACTCTTTGACAGCTTCCTTTTAGTATAGGTTAGTGAAATAACAAATAAGATACATACGTCTTAGATTTATTTGCTTTTGAAATTATTTAAATAACTTTTCCATATAAAATAATATGGAAAAGTTATTTAAATAATTTATACTAGAATATATACTATACTATATATAGAATATATACTAGATTTCTGTTGTATTGAGATCTGCTTTCATATTTATCCTGGCTCGTCAGAAATGGCTTGAATTTTTCGCACGCGCTTATGTCATAGTTTTTTTTTTCTCTTCGTTTTCATGAACTCTTTTGTCCTAAATGCTTGTTTGCAGTAAGTAAGTCTATGAAAGTAGTCAATGTAATAGAATTATAATTAAAAAAAAGGAAATCATTAAAAATACTATTTAATTTTTCGATTTTTCGATATTGAAATCTTACGTAGCTCGAGAAGTAAAACACATTACTTCTTGATTTTTATTTGCAAGTCATATATGCAAAATATATACAATTTTTTTTTCATTTTGCACTTAGAACAGAAAAAAAATAATGCTCAAAAGCTCGTTGGATATGAATTTGTTCCTGATTTCCAGAAATCTGGTTGTGTTTTGCCCTCACAATTGTGACATAGCCAATGAAATTAACAGGAAAATTCATGTCATAGTTCCAATATAGTATGGGAAGACGAATTAACGTGATAATAACAAAATTAGTTTAATATAAACCAAAAGAGAAAATTATTTTTTTATTTTTATAGCTGTAAACTTTTCATAATAAAAGTAGTGATTTATACGCATTATTAAATTTTACTTTCTTCATCTCTCACCATTGTTCATAACTTGTAACTAAAGCCCAAAATAGTTTTGTACGATGTTCGGTCGACCAGGTACTAAATATTTAATTTTATTTTGCTATTGCTTTTGAGAATGATTTTTTTTTATTTCTTTCAATTTGTTTACAACTTTATCAAATTTCATGTAAGGATTGCGTCGTTCGTTTACATATTTTATGAAATCTATAGTTCTAAATACTTGTTTGTAGTAATTAAGTCCAAATGCCGTTTACTCACAAAAATAAAAAAGGTAGTAGATGTGTAACCTAAAAAAAAGGAAGTACTTAAAAAACAATACGATTTATCAATTTTTAAATATTGAAGTTTTACGTGATTGGAAAAGTAAAATGCGTTTCTTACAAACACTTTTTGACTTTTTAATAGCAAAAGTCATCTATACCAATATCTTTTTTTTGTTTAACACGTAGAAGAAAAAACAAAGACCAGGGGCTAGCTAAATGTGTATTCATAGGGCGTCATAGTAATATTTAAGGCATAGGTCAATTTAGATTGAAAATAATTTCGAAGTGCAAAGTCATCGATAGAAAAGGTGTCTAATAAAATTTCAACAATTATTTACATAGACATGCTCATAAAGAATAATGACAACTAAGTAACATATTATATCCACCGAACTTACATTGGAAGTTTCCGAACATAATGTTTAATTGCATCCTCCCTTAAGTTGCATCATAAGGTTGAAAAATTGGGCAGCGCCTAACTCGCGTTACACTTGTGTTTACGCACCGTCATATCTCCATACAGAATAGACATGTTATTTTCTATTTAAAAACTCTAATACATTTTCCTCGAAATTTATGTAAATTAAACAGAATATTACGACTAATTCAAATTCACAAGTAAATTTGCTCTTTATAACTCTTTTCTATTTTATTATCATCCGAAACAAATTACAATCGTAACAGAATTATTAACAATATCGCACGTCCTTCCAGCAATATGTACTCCCGCCGTGTGTACCCGGTCCGGGTTACTGCGCTCGTCTCATCAATTTCGTAAAACTACGGATGACATCGGCTAATTCTTAGGGTAGTTAGGTAATCCAGTGAGGGTACCGTGCGGAGTCCAGGAAATGGATGTGCCTAGCCCTAACCTAATTACCACGTCTACCGTCCACCACGGTGCTAAGCACGTGTTATCCACCTTAATTCAACTTTTATTTTTATTTCTATAAACTGTAAAAAGTAGATATTTGTACGTCTGAAAGTAATATCCTGAAAGCAATTTTTTCACACGAGTTTTATGTTAAAACTCTGTTTATGTACTTTGATATAATACTTATAAATATATGAATAAGTACTTATAAGATAAATTTAATTACAATGGTGTGTAGATATTGTTAGTATCAGTATTAAATACAGTTTATGCAAATTTTAAATCTGTTCTAAGGTTATATTTAACAAATTTATTTTAGTAACATTTCTAAAATAAAAACTGTAAAAGCGATCGAGTAATTACTCGATCGCTTTTACAGTTTTTATTTTTGTACGTAATTTAAGCAAATTCATTTTTAATTTTAGTGGTCGTCGCTAAAGGCTACTATGCTGATTTTTCTTAGATTTTACATATAGATACTCTTATTTTGCGAATGAGACTCTACTTAAAAATTAAGGTGGCATGTTTTATTGTAGTTGTAAAGACATTGAATTTAAAAATACCTTTTCTATATTCTATGCGATAAGCTCTGCAAAAAAATTATATTAATAAAAATGAAAATAATAGCACCTTTTTATTATCCTAATTAAATTTTCCCCCAATTGGTTCAACTTTTCGGCGTTTGGCAACGAAATCCTGAAATGGGTAATGGTGAATAGCTGGTAAAATATTTTTTAATGTACATTAGCATGTCTACAATTTTACATTAAACAATACTTATTAATGATATTAGATAACCATGAAAAGGAAAATAATTAGTTTTTACAAGTATTTGGTAGTCTGTCTAGAGACGGATACTTCAATTAAGGCTAGTGTTATTTGTTGTTAAGTACTATGTAAAAGCAATTACATGGCTACTATAGACCAATAGGCTGTCGTAAAGTTCCTTATCAAACTATTTTCTGGTAATAATTCGTTCAGAACTTACTTTTAAATTTATTAAAATAAATTCCTTTAATATAATTTACAAATAATGTGTTTAATATAATTTACAAACAAAGTTCTCAATTCTAGGTATAAAAAAAAGCATATCTCCTTCCCAAATTTATATGAACGTTAAAATATAGTCATCGCTTTTAAATGTTACGGTGTTGAAATAACTATACTAGCAGCTACTGAATAAGTAACAAAGTTTAAGGGAAAGCTATGTAGCAATAAGAAATTTTATCTAGCAATTAATTTCACCAAATGAAAGCTTGCCTCTAAAAATTGAAGACAGGAAAGTAGTTTGTCTCGCTGCTACCCATAAATACTACTACTTAAGCAAGTTTGCCGAGAATGTTTATTGTAATATTAAGATTTCTTTATGATCAGGATAAATGAAGTGAGAAAATATATTAACTTCTCTCGTAGTTACCGAATGAATTTTCTCCCTCTTATTTATGCATTTTAACGGTTTATATAGTCCATCATATAAAATGATGACTTTAAGTTTATTAAAATGGTAATTTAAGTAGATGTCATATTTATAAATAGGAGTCTACATGTTTGTCGTAGCCTGCAGACGAAAATTTTGGTAGACATGATTTTCTACTGATTTTCAATCTTATTTCTTATTATTTTTAGTTTCCCTCTACTTGTTTCCTGCGTATATTCATTTGCTTTGATTATTATTTTCTTTTTAATGCCGCAATACGTATTAATTTCTCATTTGGTATTTGTCGAAAATGTTATTAAACTTTGTTTAGTCATGTTTTATTTAATTCTATAATTTCTGTGTGTGTGTAGCAACAAGCTTCTACAAATTACGAAACTATCGTTTTTAAAAATATTATGCAAGGAATGAAGCTATTTAGAACTAGTAAAATTCAAGTTTAATTAAAATATTTTGGATCATGTTGTGTATATTTTTCAATAAGTTTCAATTAAATTCTACGTTGTAATTTAATTGCTTCATATATAAAAATGAAGTGTTCAAATTTGAACATAAATATTGTCAACTTATAGAATTTAGAATTCAAAAACTCAAGAAAAAAAGGATTGCAAGTAACAAAAATTTATAATATATACTGACAACGCTTATACGCAAACGTAACAGAGCGCGCTTCCGTCTTCGTACCATCCGAAGACTGCCGATTAAGTCGCTTCTATTTAAGCAAGACTTTGTTTTTTTAATTTTTGAATGATGTTAGCAATTTTTTTTATCCAATGTAATTTCGGTCATAAATGCCATGTTAGCTGCTAAAAATGGGCAAGTAGTTGTGTTCATTTCGATGAGCCAGCATCTCTGACATAAGAGAGTCCAGGGGCAGGTGTATTCACCTGCCCCTGAACAGCCTATTGGCTGTTCACCTATGACAAGTGTCAACTATCTGACTTAATGAATCTAGTTTAGTTATCTATACCGTAAATACGAAGTAAAATACACATTTTAAGTTTCCGCAAAACATTTACTTTCTTGAGTCATTCTGTGTTATTTAAGAATGTTGGATTATAATCTTTTTCCTGAGATCTCTTGGACAAAAAGAAATGATGAGCATTGTACTGCCATAACTCCCGGAACTTAAGGTATAAATTATTATAGCTAGGTTTAATATTATATGTATGTAATAAATATCTACAAAAAAGAAAAAAATATTAAAATTATGTCTTTCAAATATAGGAAGATCCTGATTTTAGTTTAGATAAATTTACACACTTTGATTTAATAGAGAGTTTCATTCTATAAATGCGACAAAAGTAACTTCTTCCGACTTATAATTGTAAGGCCGTTATTTTAAAGATATTTTTTCTGCAACTTTCACTAATTTGTGAGCAACTCGTATAAGCAAAAAACAGTAAAAAACTCATGAATTTTATGTGTTTACAAAGCGAAATGGAAATATCATTAACTTTTACAAGTATTGGAACTTTGCTGTTTTTAAAAAATCTTGCTACATCCGCCTTGCAGTCCTTAAATATATTATATTTCATTTGGCTCAACTGCGTAGGCATAAAAAAATAGCTTGTTTTAACGGGGTTTCGTGGGAACAGAATGATAATTACATTGTTCACAATAATTCTTGTGATTAAATATACCCGTTTCCAAACGCTCGATCGACATTTCTATTAATTATGTTAAATTTTTAAACGGAACAGAATAACTAATATTCGATTGTGTTCATTAATTAGGAAAATAGTTATTTAAATATATATTTAATACTACGATAGTTGAGGTAAAATATAATAAAAAGTATAAAATCTATTATAATGAAAATAATGGCATAATATTCGAAGAAATCTGTAACGTTCATAAAGGAATTTCATGCCAAGATTTTACGGAGAAGTGAATAAAAAAGTAAGCGAGAAAGGAAAATGACAAAATATAAAAATATATATTTTCAAACTACTACGAAGTTTAAGTAAAAATACTATGAAAATGGAGAAAGCAACTATATTTTTAAAAAATCCACAAAACGAAACACGATCTAAAACTCGAAAAATTTGTTAAGATAATTTTGATTATCTGAGAGAATCAACTAATAAATAAAAAAAATATTAGCAGAATTATAACACATTTCCCTAATAAAATAAATATATTACGATAATTTAGTCATTGCAGAAGTATTGATTTGAATAGAACAATTATTTGGATTTCCCCTTAGCTTCTTCTGTTGATTCATTCTTAGCTTGAGACTTTTATTTTAAATATCGCTCCAAATTAAAAAATAGTAAAACAATGGTTTTGAATTTTTTACAATTGTTTTGTGCCTCAAAAATTAAATTGATACCAATTGATAATCAAATTTTGATTTTATTATATTAATCTTTACTTCCAGTTTATATTTGTTTTTATGGCTCTGAATAAGACAACAAAAGATTTTTATCGATTTAAGTATACTATATGTGAAGAGAGTATCATTTATATGTGAAGAGGGTATCATTTATAAATTTATATTATATATAAATTTGTAAAAGGCATTTAAATTACATTGATGCGGAGCGCTCAAGTATGCAATTTGACAAACATGTAAAATTAGAAGAAATGGTATTAAGAGAAGAAAAGTTACTATTCATGGCCTAGTTTTGTAATAAAAGAATAAACTATATGTGTAAAACTTATAATATGTTTATCCCTACAAAGTCCCGTTGGGCAACATATGTTAATAAAAAAGGGTTTAATCTTTATGAATGTCTGTGTATGTGTTTACATAGGTATGTAAGAAAGAAACCTCATGGTGTGAGTTCTACTCGCACTTTATAGTTTAAATAACATACTTACAATGAAAAATAACATTAATTCAATATAGAGATATCCTATATTGAATTATTGTTATTCATATAGGGAAATACATTGATATCATCATTTGTCACTAACGTGTTCTTCAAAGAAAACCGTTCACTTTTCGGTAATACATTATCATTTATTTAAATATTAATGAAATTATATCCACAAAAATAATATTTTTCTCTTTTCTGACCCGTGTTATCGTTCAAATTATATTTTCCAAACCTCTAATAATATAAAAGACGAATAGCAAGCTGACAGCGGTAAGCGTTAAATTAGCCAACATTAATCTCAATATTAAGGCAATCAACAGATTTGCTGATAGGCCAACGGCGGATAATTTATGTTAGAAATATTTTTCTAATAACGTTCTCGAGCGTGACGTTTTGCAGGTATCTGTAACGAATAAGTTTGCAAATTACAGATTATGTGTAACTTCAGCAGTCATCGGAACGTGCATACCCGAAAATAGCGGGCCGCTTTTATTAAGGAAAATCCTTTGTCCAGAGCACGAAGCCAGTTGGTAGAGATTTAATATAACGAAGCGTATATTTTCAAATCTTGTTATTAGTTTGAGGTTTTATCATATATTTCCCGTAAATTAGATAATATAGTTGCAATATAATGATAATTAAAAAAAGACAATCACTGATTATTCAAGGCTCGACCTGCTTTATTTTATGATCTGATTAACAATGACTTTGATATAATAATTTTGTCAGGCTGGATTTTTCGAAATCACTTTGATGCGGTACTTGGTTACATAAAAAAAATTTGTGTTAATTTTTTTAATCAAAATAAGGAGACGATTTGTCGATGTTACTTATTGATTATATTTTCTGTATGCAAATTAATTTTAAATTACAACAAAGCAATTCGTTTCACTAATTGATTAAGTAATTTAGGTTGCTATCATATTACTGCTATTATATTATGAGGTATTTCAAAGGGACGTCGATTAAGTTACGTAATATAATCTTGAAAACAAGCTTCACGCGAATCCCGATCAGGTATGTGTTTACATTAGAGGTTTCTTGTCTCACGTATGTTTCCAATGTTTGAACATAAGTGTGATTACGGACAGCTCTCGTTTCAGATTTGCATTATTGTACTCGTAAGTGTATTGAGATTTCGTATGGCACCCTCATTTATGATAAATTACAAATGAATTTAGGTATTTGACTTCCACATGTGGTACTTTTATTATTATATTGGAACAAATACGGAGAAGATTCATCCGATTTCTCCATTTTAAGATTGCCTATATCATCCTTACATTTATCACTTATACTATTCTCGTTTTTCATTTTGAGCAATGATAAATAGTATACTTCACTACAAGTAAGACAAAAATAGTGTTTGAATCTACTTTTACCCAAAATATTACAAAGTGTCATTGAGTGTTTCCATTAGTGTTGAGATGAGTATTGACTTTTGTGCTGGATTATGCAAAATACGAAAACATCCACTATTCCATTTTCCGTACGCATCTCTAACATCCTTTTGTAATCTAGAATTGCCTGCGCACCCATTGCTTAATCGAATGTTGGTGACATTGATCCATCACGATTTGTTTTTCTATTAGTTCCTCCATGATATTGACCTCAAAGTCAACCTCTTGGAATATTTCGGTGGTTCACGGCTGACTTTTTGGTGTTTATTTTTACATCTCGAATAATTGTTTCCATTTACTAGCCCTATTAATTTTTTTTATCTATTTACTGAACTGCTAGACATATTAGAATTAAACATGAATTTTGCTAAGAAAATGAATATATTTTTTTGTGATTTAAAATGTTAAGTGTAATAAAAAGAAACTAAGAAAAGTTCTTATTTCTTATCTCAAAGTTTTATAGGAAGCAATATTAGAAAGTAACAAGAGACTCTATTTCTCTTTAATATATCCGATAGCGTTGCAATACAAAAGAACAACAACAGCTGTTAGTACAAAAAGGAATGAGGAGAGTAAGCTTGTCGTAACATCCGTATCACCAGACTTATACAATTTTTGAGATACAATTGGAAGCTAAAGGAAACCTCTGCATTTTAACGGCAGTATCGTAGTTAATTTGCAGCATACGTCGTGTATATATATATGATAAATTTGTAGAAATTTTATACGTACCTATACCGTCTTTGTTTATATCGTCCTAAACATATACTAAATTTACAGTTGTTGTCACCTCCTGTGAAAAATTCATCCATTTCTTTGCAAGTATTTAAGTTGTATTGTAAACACATACACACACACAGACACACACACACACACACATATAAATATATATATATATATATATATATATTTGTGTACGATTTAATAATAAACCGAAAACTTGCAAAAAATAAAGATGTGTAATGTGCCCTACATTTCTATAAAATAATTTTAAAAGAGAATGAACACTATTCGTTGGTAAATGTAGCCCAAAAAGAGAAGCGTATTAATAACAAAAAAGCTTGTATTAAAAAAGAGTTCAAAAAACTTTAGAAAAAGTTACGACACCTTATCGAAAATATTAATGTGAGGTATATTAGTGTGAAGCATAATATTAATGTAAAGTATATTAGGAGGCAAGTTTGTAATATTGTGTTTGTTTAAACGGTACACAAATTGAGGTCAACGAGGTTACCGTTTAATGCCAGTTTTTATTTATAGAATTCCGTCAAGCACATGATCCTTATAACGGACAGGCGGGAGACACACCCTCGTAATTTTTACATTTTTCGATTTAGGTCCATGAAATTCTGCAAATATAAGCGCAAAATTCGTGTAAAAATTTCGATTAATATTAGATATAAATTGATTTTTTATAATTTTTCTAGGTACCTCTTCTTATTAAGAAGAGTGGATGAAAAAAGTTTTTCAGCGTACCCAGTCTTAGAGAATATCATTTGTTTAAGCATCCAAATCATTTGGAATTAATTCCCTCTTCCTACTTCTAATACTTGACTGCGTAAAAGTCTAGAAAAACGATAATGATGAGTACTTTGAGCGAATTAATTTCGAGCAATACACTTTTGTTAGTTATGGAACTACAAACATCTTTTATTTCCGCTGAAATAATACAACTGGACGAGTAAGCTTGCCAGCGTATTTAAGATAAATTAATATGGATAATAACATACACGATTTAATTTAAAAAATTCAGATGATGAATCTCAATGGGGGTCTAATTTTGGGAGTATTGGAATACTCGTTAAACTACCGTATATTTTCATGAGCACAACTTAAAAATTTATAAAATATGAGTAGTTTTATATCATACAAAAGAAAACAAACTGTAATTTATGCATGTTTTGATACGAATTTGAACGGTCATTATTTACTTCTAACCCAGCATTACACACTTATCTCACACAGTGATTTCCACTTGCTTTGAGTTTAGAAACAAAATTTAATAATCAATGTTATTTGGCAAGTTTTTAATTGTAAAACAATTAAATTAAATAAAAAAAACTGAAATTTACTAATTGAAATTAATATAATGTCTAGTATATGAGTTGACGATACTCTTCTCCAATATCGTAACTGAATAATGCATTCTCTGCTTATTTATCAATAATTAAGTCAATGTCAATAGTGTTCTTAACAATATATTAAATGTTATAGAGGAACTTTAACTCAACTAACTTACCTGCTTATTTTGATGACTTAAAACTTCACTCTGATAAAGATACAAATGTGGCAGGTTTAAATATTAGGTGAAGAAATATGTATAATAGAAATATATAATTTAGAATTATGCTGATACTTAGGTTACATAAAAGTAAAGTTACTAAAAGTAAACTTAGACAAAAATATTTTAATAGAATTTAATCATTCGGCAAAATGCAATTAATGTATCCTCCATATAAAATAGATTATCTGTAGTCATCTATTTTTTTCGGCATGAAAAATGGTCAAATCGTTTACATTGAAAAATAAAATTAAATGTACTCTCACCAAAATATAAATATCACTTTAATAACTTTGCTAAATATCGTAAACCGATTAAGAAAAAGGAGCAAAATGGTAGGTTGAAGTGACACATGGTCTAAATAATAAAATGAAAACAATTTTTCAAGAGCATGGCAATCTATACAAAGTCATATACAATAGGCAATGAAAAATGTGTCGAATAAATATATAATCGATGAAAAGGGAGAGAATAACGCGTTAAACAACGGTTACGGCCTACAAGAAGCGTATTCAAATGACAACCGTTAAAAAAACTGATTTACTTGTGAGAGTTCTTTCTTTCTACCATATTTTGACAGCTAGTAATCTATACCAAGGTCAAGTAATCAATACTAAGAATTATAAACGAAAATATTATAATATACTGTAAATTATATAATATATAATGGGTGCATGCATCAAACTTATAAAAAAATTTACGTTCATCAGCACACTCAAAAATGTATATACCAAATAATAGCTGCAAAAATTGACTTATAAATATAGATAAGTTACACCATTTGGGTTGAAGAGAATACAACGTCATTGATATCCAGACCCTATGCTTTAAATAGTCAACTCAAACCAGACCAGAATTAACTAATACAGCCCACACATACACACGCGCGCTCGCGCCTTTGTGTGTATATTAATCTATTTTAATTAGTTACATTAATTTATTTTAACGTTTGCTGGTTAGTCGCCCAGTTGTGTTTTTTCCGCGCAATTAAGTTTTTTCGTAGTTTCAAAACTTGACAAATTGTAGAACTAAGAATTACTTTACTGAAAAGTATCTGTTAAAACCTGTTTTTGAGAATGTTTTAGTCATATTTGAAAATGGGACGGAGGGACTAATTCCAACCGATTCGAAAGATTAAACGATTTTTTATTGATATTCCCGAAGACTGGGTGCACTAAAGGGATTTTTTAACATTAAGTAATCCGAACATGAATTTTCGTAAAAAATTCAAAACATTTCCAATTTTGATGGCGTAGAAATATTATCAAAACGTTTCGTACATTACCATCTCAAAAAAATACATCGAATGATTATACAAATAAATAATAAAAAAGATTAATCTCAAGTATGTTTACATGTTTGCAATAACGAACGGTCTGGAGGAAAGCCAGAAAAACTCACCTCAAAACATAATTAAATAAAATTTTAAAGATAAATTTGAAGTTAATTAGATCTTTGCCTAAAAATAGGAGACAACAAAAGCTGACTCACGAATAGAAAAAAACATAAGATGACTGACAAAAAAACAAAACTTCACGATTATAAGGGTCGTTCGGCAATAAGCGACCACCAAATAATTGAGTTTCTTGCCTGTATCTGTTCAAATACATTCCTGACCATAATTGAAAACAATAACGCCTATATGCACCACACACGGTCAGGACTCTCAGATAGAATTACTCATAGTTAAAATCATATTTTGTATGAATACTTTGGTACGGTTGGTAAAGTAGACTCTAGTTCCGACTCAATTGACAATTACTGAGAAACAGAAATACGTTTTTAAATATTAGCATTTACTAATAGTTAAAAAAGTATTCCGACTGACAGTCTTGACTGTGTGTGGTGCGCATGGGCGCCAGTAAACTCTGTAAAGCAGTAAAAATAGTTTGCATTTTATTTGTTTTCAATCCATTTCATTTTCCTTTAATTTTTGTGTAAAATAAGTGTAATTCAAGGATATAAACTGATTTTGGTGCTCGACAACTTATCGTATTGATCGGTAAGCTGAGAATTGTCACTAACCAAAATTTGGAAAATTTTTAATATTACGTATGATAACATATCGTTGTGTAATTATTTAATACTTTTACGTGGACCATCTGCAAAGAATTACTTAAAGGAGTCTTACCAGTTTCCTTATTGGCTTATCTTACAAATATTATTATTAAGTTTGAGTTTCAAATACGGATAGGTGCATAATATACCCGGGGTATATTACGTAATTTGTTAAAAAAAGTGATTAGAAAACCTTAATAGTGAGATTTAAATCGACCAATATTTTAGTAAGACTTTACTTTTCCTTTCCAATATATTTTTACTTCGGTTTTTTTTCAAATGTTAATATTATCTTTATTATTTATTGTGTTTATATCGCGTGTTTGGTATAGTGTTATTATTTCTAAAATTTTAATTGTCTAGATTAAATCACGTATATAAGTTTTTTAGTCAGAGATCTTCATATATAGTAATATGAAGATCTCTAACTACAACTAACAAATATTTTTGACGGTTGTCCGCGCACTGGATGCACATTTACAAGAAGCATCTTGAGCCATATTATAAACTCCTTCAACTGAAGACCGATTTTATATACAAGGTTAAAATTTTATGTACACGAAGCAGTATTAGGTAAAAGGCATTTTGAATTTTGTAAAAACCAGTTTTATAATTTCGGACTTACGTTGTCCTAAATATTGCTAATTTCGACACCGATTTCTCTAATATTAAAACTTCTGGCCTACTTCCAAACGAATTTCCTCGACGTTTTTAAATTTAAATTTTTGACATACTTTGGATTTTAAATACATACGCAAGAGAATGTAAAAAAATTGTTTAATTATGCTGATTTAAGATCGGTTAATTTGGATTAAGTTGTAATAGTTTGGTTAGGTTGAATCGGGCTGGGCTAGATTGGATTAAGTTGAGTTATATGTATCATTTTCTAAAAAGTTACTCCTTGTTTCCGCAAGTTGGTGCAGGTAATAATAGATGTACCTACGTGTCGTATATTTATAACATAAAACTAGAAAACTTGCAAAATTATAGATTAAGCAATAATTAAGCAATTAAAAAGGAGGCGCCTTTTTTAAATATTTAGGCAGTATTATATATTTCGATAGTTAAGTTTAATAAAACTTGGCATCTACTTAAAACTCGATACTTTTATCAGCAAAGCACAAAAATACACTTGTCCTAAGTACCGAATTTGGTCCTTTGTCACATTTGTAACATTGGGATTTGTTTTATATTGTTTTAATAATTTGCTGAGTTCAAATATAAAAGTTACGTATCTACTTAAAAATTATTTCAACTTTATTTTCACTCCATAACAAGAAACTACATTTACATTGAAACATTTTTTTATTTCAGCCACTCATTTAACTTATCTGATGATCTAAATAGAACTTACCGCTTTTCCTACATTTAAGTTTTTTATCACCAACTTTCAAGAATCACGGTAAAATGTATTCACCTATTTACAAACATGAATTTATCAACATGCTAATATTATTAAAGTAAGATCCTTTAATTATTTCGGTTTGACGCAGCAAATCTGCTGCCACCGCTTTTCCAAGTGATGACACGAATTTCATGCTGGCGATATATTTATGTAATAACTCCTCAGCACTTTGATAATATAGCACGAAACAAAGCTTAATAGGTTTTGTAACTTTTAAGCAACTTATTTATACATACAATAATGAACTCGTTTCAGTAGATTTAAGTAAGTTATGACATTAAAAAAAATTACAGAATTTATTTATTTATTAAATTAAAACTCCATGCCCAAATAACTTTGTACACAAACTATTGGACGTGTGGAAGAACATAAGAAAAAATGGTTATAAAATGCACAAAGGATAACAAATAAGACATAAACTAGCACGTGGTAATTGAAATAGGCTCTACTCTAATTATTGGTTAGTCGTGAGCAACAAAGCAATTCCATAACCCTATTCTTGAAAGAGTTATTGGGGGAGAAAATATGTCAAAACTATGTAGAACTCGTAATATTGTATTAAATAAAGCAATTGTACAATACCATTAGAATACTGAGTCAATATCATTTTTAGTAAAATCATCAGATTGGATGTTGGTACCTGAAAAGAGTTTTAAATTATCGGCAAACTGAAGACAGCGAGCAGTGCTGGCAACTGAGGACAAGTTATTTTTCATAATGAGAAAGAGGAGTGCATCTAAATTACTAACCGGGCTAACTCCAGACTGAGTGATCGAATTTTAAAATTTCCAAACCGAACTTACTATTTAAGAGCCCTAACGTGGCGAAAAAAAAATGTACTAGAGCGAAAGACATTCCTGTCTTTAACAATTTTACCTGTAGAATATCATTGACGACTTATACAAATGTTTTTTTAAAAGAAAAAGAAGCCACTTCTTTTAGCAATTTTGATTCAACTGCCTTACTACATTATTCACAAAATTTGTAAGATTAGTTTAGGTGAAATATTTAGGACGGGAATTGTGCTAATAGTCCTTCAGCTCGGATTAGATTTGCGAATAGACACGGTAATGCAGAATAGTTTCGAATACTTTGGTAAATATAGATAGTATTGCTATAGACCTATATTTTGTAGAAATAAATTTCAAAATAAGAGTTGTCCCATAAATCTTCCACCGGGATAGATCAATTTGAGAAATCAAAGAAATATTTATTATATATGTAAGTGGTTTGATGAATATACCAGAAAAGGGCTTAATTACGTACGGAGTTAGGCCATCACAACCGGAGGTATAGTTTTAACTCAAGCTACTCCAATGCAAGCCTGACTTTAACAGAATCGGCACTACCGATATACAAAATAAATGAGTTTATATTAATAGCGTGCCACGATCCTACACGGAATATAATCCGTGCCACGATCAAAAAGTAACCATAAGCTCGTTATTCAAAACAATTGAGTCAAAATATTCAGCAAAGACGTTTCCAGCGGCTTTATTCGAGTACAAGATTCCATCGTACATTATAATTTGTGAAAGCTGCCTCTCTAGCGTTTACATCTTATGTAAGTCCAGAATGACTTTTAGTCAGATTTAATGGTGGCTTCCACGCTTCAACATTCCGAACATACCCGTTATGCAAGGCTCTCGTGCTATGCTTTACTCGTTTGCGCCAAAACTCAAGCAACGTCGATCATAATTTAAACCGTAGTTTTGCACCGTTTATCGTAAAATCTTTTGTTTGAATTTGGCGAATACAATTACTGTTAAACCAAATCAGATAATAATGCCAATGGTTCACATTTATCCAGTAAAATAAATTAAAAAATATTAAAACAAATTAGATTAGTTAGGTTTGTAACATATGGTTTAATGAAAAAAAAATACGACAAAAGTATTTAAAAACTTCAAGTTATTTAAGAAATTAGGTTACAAGTGCTTATATGGTCGGCGTTAGTTCATTGTAACAGTTTCAAAGTCTCCAAATAACTAATGGACATTTTTAGTTTCTAATAAATTAGTTTTTAAATATTGAATATATTTGGCGTTAATTTTGTAGAAATTCATTATTCACAATTAAATGAAACTACATGATGTAGTATTATTTCTACTTTCTTTAAGTTCTTTACCACGACCTAGGTTTCGTTGTATTACAACATCTTCAGGTGGGCTATTAGCAAAGATTTCTTTGAAAGTAGAAATAATACTACATCATGTAGTTTCATTTAATTGTGAAATTAGTTTTTATTTTAAACTTTTTGACAGATAACAATTCTTGTAAGAAAAATTGTTTTAATAGGCGAATAATAGTAAATCGATTTTCCAATAAATGTAATAAAATTTTATGTAAGGCCATTACCCATAATCGATTACAATGTCTTAGATTTTTTTCAATCATACCTCTTTTTGATTTACAAATATTGGCTACCTTAACAATGACCTGCATGAAGCACAAATATAGCCCACAATTAAAAATACATTTTTTACGGATGAACACTAAAGAAATTTAAGTTACAAAAAGAAAAAATTGTTTTCTTCGTCGCACAAAAATTTTTAAATTTAATATGGAGTTAAAATCTGAGAAGATGGATGAAATTATTATGCAATAATAATTTTATATCGGATCTTTTTAACGGAATTATTTTTAACGGAATGTTTTTAACGACCAACTGTTTTATATAAATAAGAGCCATGATTTATATGCGACCTATAAAATTTAGCCTTTTTAAAGGAAATCCGTAATTGAATTCAGCAAGATTAATTGGGATTTTATTGGGATTAAAAAATATTATTATTTGTATTTTATTAACATGTTGTTTTCACGATATAATTTTATCATCTAGAATAGTGGAAAGATGGTGGTATGAATAAATATAAATATTTTTGTAACTTTATTTCATATATTTTTCATATAACTGTAGCTGCTAGTTTCACATATAATATAATACGTATTTAAATTCGATCGATATAATTTGTTCTCTGCCTGTGAAGGATGTGTAAAATACAAAAAAGTATGAAAGTAACGCATCCGTACTTCAATTATACGCCCGTCGGCTCCCAAAATGTAGGAGTTCAATATACTTTGCTCATGACGAATCTCGGTGTAAACAAATGCTTAAATTTAATGTCGAGGTTTAAGATTGTCTTTTATATATTATACTTGCCATTTAATCTCAAACTGTTAATTAACTTGTTTATTTACCGGAGTGTTTTTTGTAATATATCAGTCAAGATTTTTAAGTGATTATTTTGGGATAAAAATGTTAATGTGGACTCATTGGATATTTAGCGTATAAATATGTTAGGTAAATACAAAAAAATATTCTGTTTAGTTTGTGTTAGCGTAGATGTTTGTGTATTTAATTATATTTTTGCCGTCCCAGAAAGTACGAGATGGAAATAATATTTGCCTCGAGATATTTTTTGACAATATAGTAAATTATATTATGTCCGTGTATCAAAGGGCACATATCAAAGAGAGTTGTATTTAAAAATTATAAAGTATTAAAAAATAGATTAGTAGAAATGAGATTCACCGCTTTAAATCTTCTGATTTCAAAAGAAGATTAAATATAAGAATTATAGTAATTGTTATTTATGTTTTATGATTTAAGCATTTTACTTCCAAACTGTAACTAAGATAAAGTACCACGTCCCCTGTATTTTTCCTATTTAATAAGTGGGGAGAAAAGTTGTAAAAGGAAAGGTTGGTGTACGCAAAGGAAAGTAAATACAAAAAATACATAGTGGGATGAGAACGTAAGAAATTTGATGAAAGAAAATTAGAAAAAATTATGAAGCTTAAAAATGAGTAATAGATATTTTAAAACTGAAAAAAGCGTTTAATAAAATGAAAAAGAAAGAAAGGGAAGAAGATAGATAGACAGTTAAAAATTAGAAAAAAATAGCAAGGCTACCGGATTGGATAAGTTAACTGATGACATACTTGAATACAGCAAAACAATGATTTCCCTGTGCAGGAAAAAGGTAAAAATAATATTACAAACAGTAATTATGATTAAATTGAAAAAAAACGAGTGTGCTTTAGACCACACGACAGAAGTAAAACTTCAAATTCACAAAATATGAACTTTAAAATTAATTTATAATTTTGTTCTCTTTAAACTTAGAATATTTAATGTATTGAACAAAATAATAATTTATAAAATTGTTCAAGAACGAAATGAAATTACAAAATAATCAAAAAATCACCGTTCGTGTAACGCTAGCAAACTCGCATATATATATATATATATATATATATATATATATATATATATATTTCATGCACTGGCTCTGAGAGGAAGAGAGAAAGAAAATGTGCGCTCGCACTGCTCTCTCTTGCTCCTACAGTGTGATACAGACAATAGACTTGCACTATGTCTTAGATATACGAAACATAACTGGCTATGAGAGAAAGAGAAAATGTGTGCTCGCACCTCTCTATCTTGTCCCTACAGTAATATACGAAACATAACTCTCTCTCTTTCTGTCTTCATTAACTTATATCTCCCTCTCAACTTCCGTTCGCCTCGCCCGATCACCAGCTTACTCCCCAAGTCAAGTGTATGTAAAGAAGTTTTACTTCAAAAAAACTACTAGAAATAAAAAGCAACGCAAGAAAAAAACTACAGACTTTCAAATGCAATAAAGAAGGAGAAATTACATTAATTTTCAATACGTACATATAATCACTGCAGGAAAGAAAAATATTAAAATTTAAAAAAATTCACGTTTCATTTGTACAAAAATACAGTATATATTGAAATTGTCCTGTGAGATAGCTGGGTTAATTTAAAATATTTAAATTTTTAAACTCTTAGAACCGAATTATATTTCGAATTTCAGGATGAACATTCATGGGAAAAGTATTTAGAACAAGGTCCTCCATTGCCACCAAGCGACCATTATTGGAAATAAGAATTTCGGTAAGTAATTTGGAAAAACCTGTTTCGATTTGCAAATGAAACTGGTTTATAAATTCATTAATACTCTATCTACAATCTTGTGAACGGCGAGGGCGTAGGTTTACACTCTCTAAATTGATCTTTAGTGAACTTTTTAAATGATATTAAGTTTTCAAGTTCTTTTGCTTAATATGCAATTGCAGCTTTCCTTATAATTTGATAAGGTTAAATTTGAATACTATTTTATATTGATATATCACGTTCAGATCAAAGATATTAGATTTATCACGTTCATTCAATTTATTAAAAACAGATTTAAATTTCCCCGAAACTCATAGTAATGAATAAAATAGTTGTATATATATACATATATATATATATATATATATATGTATATATATATATATATATATATATATATATATATATATACACATATGTATACACAAACGAAAACAACATTTTTTTTCAGAGAGATATCACGTTGAAAGGAAATGTTCCTTATCAGTCCTTTTTTGAAACTTGGATAAATGTTCTGCAACTTTAGAGATAGTGAGATTCTACTTATATCACGATCGATTATAATAGAAGATAGATTAGTGTTGACGGCTTCTGAATCAATTATGCTTCTTAAAGGAACATCGATGTTAAACCGCATGCATCCTAGCTTGAACTGCTATTTGATATTCACATATTATCTTTTATTTTTCTGGTAAAATAGTTAATGGTTGGTAGGTCTTAATTTCTTTTTTATAATTATTTAATAAAAAATATTTTTTGGATGCTATACATATTTAATGGCACAGAGAGGAGAAAAACTATGGGTTTAAGGGTGTTGTCTATAAAAGTGGGTAGTAAGTTACCGGAGCTTGTTGTAGTAATTACGATTTTATATTATGAATCTCATCTCTTTCGAACGTTTCGTTTAGTTTTAATTGATAACTTAATATCAGATATATAATGTGGATTGAGAAGAATGTTTTGTTCGGAAGTAAATTGGAAGATGTCTGAAAACCTTTTGCAGATTTTATGCATGTCTTTCGATTGGCTTATTCAGAAGGAAGAATGAATATCCTACGAATATTTCAGGACTGACATGTAAAGAGAAGCCGTTTAAAAATTACTGATAAATTTTCATTGTGGTGTATATAGCTTATGAAATTACCAATATTATTTAGAAATGGACCTTATTTTTTCATTTCAAGCAAATGAGAAAGGTACCATGATTTTATTGAAATAAGTTTTATGAAAATTTAATATTCATTTATTAGAATCAGTTCACAAAAAAATTAACTTTGAGATCTACTCCTTTTCAAGCCCACAGATTTCGGGGTCTTACTAAATATTCTATAGGCGCATTTGAGAAAATTACGTTTGGATGTTCACTTATTATTGCAACTTCTATATAGCAGTCGATCGCAAGTAGAAAAATCGCATGATGGTATCGTTTATGAATTATGGATCCGCAATTGCATATCACTCTGCTTAATCATATAACTCTGATATAATAGTGATTTTGATAAAAAAATGATTACTAAGCCATTATGGAGTGTAAATAATTATTACAGAATATAACTATTCTCTAGAGAATTTAATATAAGTATTATAGTACGAAATCAATAAACCATATACAGAACGTTCACATTTATGTTAAAATGTAGATTGTAAAGAACGTTATTGAAATATATGATTCGTCCCTGGGTACATTTTTATATAGCTTTTTCGAATTTGTATACCCCTTTTTTATAATATGTCAACGAAAAGTATATAGTTTCGTTCAACTTTATAAACTAATGTTTTGAATTTTTGTAAAAAAATAAAAATAAAAAGTTGTACTTTATATTCTAAACCCCGCTATATAGTGACGACCGTCATTTACACACTATTCCCACCTTTCCACCCAGGTTGTCTCAAGGCCCCTCAAGGGACCCGTAATAACACCACTCATACAAGAGAACAGACCTTCAAAAATCCCCTAATAGCATGCGGTGCCTATTATTCCACCCAAAAGGGTTAAAGAATATCCCTGGGCAAAGAGTAGTTTAGCGCTTCCATTTTTCAAGAACGTTTTTAGAGAACGTTCTAAATGACCCAAAGCTCGGTCCACTTCCAACCAAGTCACGATGACCAAAGGTACGAAGTTCTAAAAACCGCATGATTCTACTCTACTTTCGCGATGCATGCTTTCCCATAAAACTCTACGCGCATTGTCCTGCTGTCCGCCCTTAAACAAAATGTATGCCGTCTATCCTGCTTCTCCTAACGTCCTGCTAACCTATGAAAGTTTGCGCGGAAGGCTCCATGTTCCGTAAGAAACTGCAAAGTTAAATAGTCAGGTCTGAGCCAGACCTTCTTGATCCGCTCAGAATAGTGGGGGAAAATGTTCTAGTGGTTTCGCCCTTGGATTTCGGCGCTCTTGGATTTCACTTTTTTGTGTACTAAGCGGTTCATTTACTTGAAACTCGAAATGAAATTATCCTACATTATAATTTCTTCCTCGTGGCCACTCAAATCGCAAGACCAGTAAAAGGCCCATCAAAATCTGTAATTAAGCAGGTCCTGTACGCTTTGGTCAGAGCCATAAGCGGCGCATTCTGCGACCTCAGTATGATTCCTCTAACTTGTTGGACCCTAACGCACCACGATGCCCAGCATATTATAATAATATGCTGGGCATCGTGGTGCGTTAGGCGTAGGCCGTTAGGCGTTATCGTAGTACGTCAAATAATATTTATGCAAGATTTATAGATTCTTTTCTACGATATTGCAATGGGAGCTAAATTAAAGTGCTTAGAGAAAATGTACACCGCTGGTCTGAAGACTTAAAAAAAGTTGAATGATTTATATGCATTAACCGACGTGTTGAAATCTGCTCTCGAGACACTAAGTGCTGACTTGTGAGCTTGTGTGGCAAGATTCAAGTAATATTGGTATCATTAGTATAGAAACATAGAGACTTAGAATATCGGGTGCCAGAGCTGGAAGCGAAGGATCGTCGCAATACGGTTGTTATACACAGCCCTGGATATTATCGTCCAGAAGCTCAGCTGCTCGATAATGATGAAAGCTAGCTTGGATGTGTGTTCCACTGAGCACAATTAATACACCGCGTGAGACTCCTAGGCCAATACTTATGAAGTTTGTTCACCAAGATAACCGTCAGGAAGTTTGGTATCTTAAAATTTTAAAAATCCCGCATACTTATGACGGACTTTTTCACAGTACCACGACAGAAGTTGTTCACTTTAGCACGAACAATATTCCAAGTCAATAACTGTTGGAAGCGCGACATAGAGATTTACGTAATGTTCTCGCACAGTAGTAAGGAAACTATTAAAATTCGCCCACAATTAGAGGAGGCCAAAAATATATTATTGAATTTCCAAACAACTAATAAACACAAATGTCGCGCAAAAACGCTCAATTAAAATTAAAATGAAAACAACTAAACAAATTTTACTTAATAATTAAGGTTTTAACTTGATTTAATATCTTCGATTTAATACTTTATATTACTTTGTGTTACGTTTTGTATCACGTAGATACTTTCTTTACGTATATATTTAAGTTTAATTGTACTACAAGTATATATTACATTGGTTACGCTTTGTATGCGCAGGCGTCCAGTCTACTATCGTATCGTTTCTAATTTATGGCCTTCCATGTCTAGTTTACAAATCCTTGTATTTTATCTGTGCAATGTTTGTCAATATGTCTGTTTATTATTGGGTATATTAAATTTAGCTAATAGATTCAATATTAAGTGCTGTACTTGTAATATTTTATTAGCTCTTGTTATTTTGCATCCACACTTATTAATGTAAAAACGTTTGCAAATAAATTGTCATACTAAGATACCGCCAGTGTTGGCGATGAAAAGCTTTTGTTGTTCGCTATTGTATCTTTATGTGTATATATTTTGAAAATAAGTCTCTTATTAGTCCATTCCTGTTATTAAATTAATAAAATGTTATAATGTGCCCATCCGAGAAAAAGTAAAGTTTCTTTCATTCTTTTTCCCCTAACGAATCGTTTCATACCTCTCTTGAAGATACATTATAGAGAGCTCACATAATCCTTCTACGCATAATGTACTTCAATCTATTTTTTTCTTTTCACAATGAGGTCATCACTCCTGCCAAGTCAATTTTCATAATATGTCGTGTCATTATTCAGATTTTCTTAATGATTTTCTAATCTGAACCTTCACACTTATCTCAGTAGTCAGACCTGGCTTAAACCTTCGTTTCCACTAAATGTATATGCACTCCCGCGTTACGTTTTAAAATGTAACGATCATACTTCCAAACATGGTGGTAGTTTTGCAAATATCTTCGAGCTGACCTAACCTAAAATTGTTGCAAAATTTTTCACTAGCTGCACATATATTAGCGAATTCTTTTTTGTCGAAGTAACTTCTTCGAATCGAGTTACTACTTTTTGCCATATATTCCTTTCCTACTGTTTCGTATTTTTTTATTTCAAAATTATGGTGGATTACTACTTACTTTATATCCTCATGCATTGGATATACGTTATTTTAATACTTGTATAAGCATAATATTAGCAAACTTCATTTTTGAGACGTCGTCAAATCTGGCAACACTATCATTCTCCTAATCCTTTGCGACTTTTCACGTTGATATTTATCATTCCTTCCTCCATCTCGTCTTAATAACAAGCCCATAAATATATCCGTCCGCAGTCATCTTTCAGCACCCGATCTTTTCCATAATGACCTTATTCATATTTTCCATAAGCTAAGTAGCTCTAAAGGATCTCCAAAATCTTCTTCCGTAACCTCAACTTTATTAACCTACCATATTTTCTTGTGGGTATCAAAGCCTCTGATTGGCATAACATTGCAATCAATAACTCTCTTGATGACAATAATTCACGCAATTACGAACCGAAAACCTTTTAAAATTAAGCGGAGGACTGCTTCTGGAGGAAATGACTCTATTGGAAAAATTGTGGCCAAAAGTGATCGCACTAAAGCTACGTATGAGGTAATCTCCAGTTCAGATCGGCAATAGGATTTTAAAGTTATTAGAAATAAATATTCGCAAATGGCAAAAATATAAAAAATACCACATTTTTATATCATTAGGATATTTATTTCTATTAATAATAGAAGGTCTAAAGTCATTTGCTGACTCGAAGATCTGGCGATTTGATCTCAATCAATTCCTTTTCTCTAAACCACCCTTGTACTAATCGACCCATCTGCTATTCGTAAGTCTACTATTATGAACATTATCTTATTTCCATCTCTATTTATTAAATACTAATGGATGCTAATGGATACCCATGAATTCGAATTAAAAACTAATCTTCTTGCAAGCAAATCCAAATTCATCAAATTTGATGGTTTAAATACGAGGAATTATAGTTATTGTGGCTGCAATCATCACTGATATTTTTAACACCTTTTTGGCAACTATTATATTTTATTTGTTCTGTACTTACAATTTCCTTGAAAACGAAACAGTTTGTTGTTAAGAAAATTGTAATTTAGAATCAATATGGGCTAAAAAATATTTTTGCTCCAAATCGATCCTACTTCTCCCATTTGAAATCTTGAAATATATTTCATGTTGATGTTACTCCTTACCGTTTTATTGCTCATAAATCTATAAATCCAATTCAGTATGGCCTTAATGTTGTCCACATCACGTCTCCTACCCTTGATAAAGTTAGTGATAATACACGCTTGGTTATGCATAATACACAAGTCACTATGCTCGTGCTCCTTGATATCAGTAATGTATTCAACTCCATTGAAATTCTAGGTTGCTTGAAATATTTTAATATTATAAACTCTATACCATTGGTCTACAAATCTATGCACCTGCGATACGAATTCTTTGTTGCGTTATCAAAACAATTGACTCTTTTAAACATAATCTTGCTTCAATTGCTCAGGGGGCTCCGGAAATGGGTCTTATAGTTAACCCACATAAGTCTCAAATATTCATGATTAGTAGTAAAGATTTATTTCAATAATATACTAATTACTGACTAATTTACGTTTATTGGTGCTAAATAATACAATAATTCCAATAAAACCATTATATATGTACTATTAATGACCCGGGTCTACTTATTGATGAAAACTTTTTTAGGGGACCTTAAGTAAATGATGTCAGTCCCCATATTTCTTGCAGGATATTCTCTGAAGCATCTTCAAAATTTTTTATCGATCAAAATGATAATCTGCCTTTGTTACACCTGCTACTTCTAAGTAATTATGGAGAAGTGTATTATAATAATCTTAATTAAGAATATTTAAACAAGCCTTCTTAGAATGCCTTCAAAATTTATGCCTCCGATACATCTTCGATCTCAGAAAATATGGTTAATTTTCGGGGTACGGGTCCCTTCTCAAATGGTTGAAGATGCATAGAATATTTATACTTATCTTGCATAGATTAAATAATTTTTAGATAATATATTTAATAAATTTAACTTTATTATTATTTTCAAAAAATTTTAGTAACTTTTACAAAAATTACAAAGGAAATATTTATAATGATGTTAGGTTTTATTATATTTACATAATACACATTACGCATTCGCTCCTTACATCCTAAAACTAATTATTCTCACCTTTTTTTATATAACTCTAAATTAATTTACTTTAAACATTTTTTTCCTTTCTTTATCCAATTTTCATGACGTTCACAGGCTTAATTGCTTCCTAACATAATTGCAACTGAATATAATGAAGTGTTTCCAGTCTGCTTATGTCCATTTATTTCAAAGGCAGACGAGAGTCGAGTAACAGAAAAGTTGTAGACAATGTTTAATTTATTTGGGACATTCGGTTCCAGGTGTCGCATTTAAATCGTTCGAGATAAAAGTCCTCTAATTAAATCAGCAGTAGTAATTCGCCGGGCTGACAACTCAATTATCCGGCCAATCGTGTTGTATTCGGTCATCCGAATAAGCAATAAATAGAATGCGATTCAGCTGCTTTATTAAATTATCCCTCACTTTGGCCTCGTAATTGTGGAATAGTATAAAATAATTAAGATAATTGCTATGGATAATGAAATTTTAAAAATCTTTTTACGTTCGTATAATTTGACGCAGGAAATTTTCTTTTTCTTTTCAACTCAGATTTTAAAATTTCAAATTGAAGTGGCGAGCGAAATTTTCTTCTTCGATTTGGAGCTTATTGGAGTTAGTGAATTTGACGGTTTAAGGAATTCGAATCTAGCTTCTCTATTAGTACGTTTCATATACAAATTTACCATATAGATCATATTTGTTTGAGAATACCGCTACGGCGAAAGGAATTTCGTATATTTCCAAATACTTGAAAGACATGTCTTTAGTTTCTTGGTATGCAATAGAAAATAATTGCTGATATTTATTCGAAAAACTGGTTTCAAATTAATTACATATTGATTATGTTGTGAACAGATATAAATATCGTCTTATTGTTCATACTTATCTCTGACTTCATTCTTTGAAATGATAGTATAATTTTTAATTAACGGAAAACAATTAAATGAAACTACGTGATCTAGTATTATTTCTACTTTCTTTGATTTCTTTACCACGACCTAGGTTTCGTTGTATTACAACACTTCAGGTGGGATATTAGCAAAGATTCATTATTAAGATATTTAAGATAGATAAGATTCATTATTAATATATCATCTTTGCTAATATCCCACCTGAAGATGTAAAGAAAGTCGTGGTAAAGAAATCAAAGAAAGTAGAAATAATATTACATCACGAAGTTTAATTTAATTGTGAATAATGAATTTCTACAAAATTAACGCTAAATATATTCAATAATTAACGGAAAACATTGAAAATTTTGACACACAAAAGTATTGTTTCCTTTTAATTTTTGCCAATGATTAAGTCACTATTGATCAATCAAATTACTGAATCTTTTACATGATTTACTTCAAAATTATTTTTATATCTGCGTGGAAGTGCCTGGAACACATACTCCTTTTTCTCCCTTATTATATAGTGCACATTCTGCAGTTGTTTTGAATTCTGACCGTAATTTAAACTTAGGAACAGGTGAAATATTTGTTCTTCTGTTTTATTTATTAATGAATTTTATTAGGGCGAAGCTAATGAGCGTCTTTTTCTTCCAGGTTGTCAAACATTTTTGACATTTTGCTCATCCAAAAATGATTGTAAATGAATTTTATGTCTGTATTAAAAGGATGACGAAGAATGTTAGTCGCAAAATACATCTAATTAAACAGATTTTTACTACACTAAAAGTACATATTTCAGCTAGCGTAAAATACTTACGAATGGCACGCAATTGTGACATGCCTACGTGTTTGTATATTATTAATTTAATGAGATGTTTCCGCTAAAGTAACAAACGAAATTAATTTGTATTATGTATATAACCGAGGTAATCTTTTTATAAAGAAAACCATTTTCTTTCATACTTTTGTCAGACCTTCATCATATGCCTCTTTTTGATTTTTGTACATTGAGTCTTTGAAGAAATATGATTAATATTTTTTTATTTGTTTCAGCTTTTACTTAGAAATTTAAAACGAACAATCAGTTAAATATTTTTCATTCATATATTTAAATACTTAAAGGCAAGCAAAATTTCATAATTGTTGTATTGTATATGTTATTATGTAGTAATAAAAAAAGTTTAATTTTTAATCGACTTCAAGAAAATAAAAATGTTATTTTGAACAAGATGATCCCATGTAAATACGGTCATGATCTGATCATGAGGACCAGAGATGAAAAAGTGAAATCCTTAACGAATGGTAAAGACCATTGATTAATTAAGTAAAATAAAGTGCTTTTTCATATATATATATATATAAATAAATATATATATATATATATATATATATATATATATATATATATATATATATATATATATATATATATATATATATATATATATATATGTTTATATGTGTTACTTCTGATTTATTCATTTCTATAATTGTTTCGAGTAAAATCAATAGGATTCAATAAAATTACATGTGTTCTGATATTTTCTCGACCGTATCTGCACCATCGACTAACTTTCCATATATTTGTAAAAATAAAAAAGACACTTTTATTTTTTGTCCACTCTACATAGTCAAATAAAGTGTAGGTAATTGAAAACTAACCTAATCGTTATATTTCCATTTTTAAGGAAGAACAATTTTTACCTCTTATTTAATACATTTTTTTTAAGTTCCACGTCTTAAAAGTCAAGGAGTTTTGTACATTTCAGAGCGACTCACGCGTCGGTCGGAATTATTACTAGTTTTGTTTATTGATTTAATTACTTTCCGCAACTGAACTGAATATTTTTAAAACATTTGTAACTTATTCCTACAAAACGGATTATAATCTAGAAAAATTATTATAATTAAAACTGAATTAAACTACTACTTTTACTGAATTAAAAGCGATTGGAAAAAGTTTTGAAGCAGCTGAGCAAATTTTATATAGATCGGCTCAAAATTTAGGCAGTTTTAGTGTAAACCGCATGTATCCACCTATCATTCTAAATTTCTGCGTTTATAATATTAGTTAATATTTTGAACATTTATGATGTCGCCTTAAGCTTTATTTTGCTTCATGGTTTATTCCGGAAATTTTAATACTTACTCATTAATGTACAATTTCAAATTTGATCCGTAATACTTTTTAAGATGCCACATTTTTAGTAATATTGCGAGTTACACATATTGTAATTAATTTATGTTTATGGAAAAAATAGAATATGATTGTGATTTTCATAATTAAATGAGTTTAACAAAATAAAAATTGTTATTAAAATAACATTAAGACTTTAATACCTGGAAGTACAGTAATATTGACAGAAATATGGGTTTTTTATACTTACGTAGAAGATCTAAGTGCGAAAATAATTTTGTTTACAAACATTGCTCTGTTAATTTACATTCGCACGCTGCTTTCCTAGTTGCTATTTGCAATTCCGCAAACCGCGTATATGCGCGTAATGAACCAAACCACGATAAAGGCGGTTTCGTAGAGGGACCAGGAAATATTTAATCCTATGTATTCAACAGTGCCTAATGTATGTTATTGTCCAATCAAAGCACTTGAATATTGCATGAATGAAGGAAAACTAGAATAAGAAATTTGTAAAGGCCGATGAGAGAAAAACTATAAGAAAAATGGACTCATAAAGAAAGTACAACAGATAAAAAGAAGAATAATAACAATTGATCTAACCGAAGAACAGCAAATTAAAAGAAATTAAAATCTCGTTACTTTTCCTAATTAATATAAGTGATGTTGAAGGTCTTAATAAAATTCGATACGTAGTATTGCAATTAATTAAAAATAGGAATTAAAATTTCTACCATTTGTCAAATGTAAACGCTTATAGCCTTATAGCATTAAAAATCAACTATAAATAAAATAACCGAATTGGGAGACAGAGAAATTAATGCCTTTTAGAATATGGGATTCCACATTTTACAAATGAATAGAGAGAAATTATTTACATTTTATATAAGAGGACTGTAATTATCAACGAATAAACAAGACAGCTGACAGTGGTGAAAAAAGTTACAAACATTTTCAGTTATTCTACGCATGTATAAAACAAAAAATACAAGATAAATATGTATTTAAAACCATTAGCTTGCTGTATTCAAAATAACCATTGAATTGTTATGATAACTTGAAGAATATATTAATCATACTACATATTAATCTTACTACGTAAGTAGACACGAATTTTAACAATTTAACGATTTCTTAAA
Organism: Druceiella hillmani; assembly: GCA_039881145.1. NCBI lineage: Eukaryota > Metazoa > Arthropoda > Insecta > Lepidoptera > Hepialidae > Druceiella > Druceiella hillmani. Next base: position 57,899,288 of record JAYKKI010000002.1, read on the forward strand.
TTTATTTACGGTACAAATATAGGTTTTATGGATGATAGTAGATTATGAGATAGATTAAATTCATGAACCCTAACTAATGGTATCTCCAACACAACTACAACTTTATTATTGGTAACTATAGCTTGTAAATTTGGATATGTTTATTGAAGATATAAATGACCTAAATCTAACGATACAGGAAATAAATTAAAGCTAGATATAAATCTGTAATTGACGGATAAATCTTGATAGAGATGTTTTGGTGAAATGAAGGATAGAAACATGGGACGTTATATTTGCTAAATATTATAGCATTTATAATGTCTCAAATTTTAAATAATAATGTGAGTATATTGTTTTCCAGCTTGTTTAACAATATCATTTCTTTAGCTTCAATAATATTGAATAGCCAAGTTTTTTCAAACTCAAAGCAATATTTTCAACAACGTTATTCCAAATGTAATCATTAGAATTTATTTTCTTTATTATCTCCTGAAAAGTAGACAATGTTTTTAATGCAATCACAATATTTTCCTGAATGTATTTTGATAATTTTCTTTGATCTGTTTCCATATTTTGAATAACATAGTTATACTAAATGGCGTCATTTTCATCTAATGTATCAAAAATATATTTGAAGACAGTTCCGATGCTGCCAACTTAAGCTGAGCATTCAGATCGTTTTGAAGTTAAAAGCTTAGTAGAATCAAAATTATTAATCATGTCATAATAACGTGTAGAGAAAATTTTAATGTGATTATAGCACTCCATATTTTTAATATGTCTATACTATGTTTATAATTTAAAAGTGTCATGTTATTTACAAATAAACCGTATGGTTCCAAAGATAGCGTTCTAATTTTCTAGTTGTGGTCTTTATTAAGGATATATGGATGGGAATAATCACGTTAAGGGATGAGCTTTTATTACCTGCTGTTTATTGGTTGTATAAAATCGGTATATGTCTGGACGATTGCACTGTAACCTGTGTTAAATATAAGTATAAGGGTTATTATTTGTAAAAGTTGCACGAAAAATGTGTTTAAGAATATATGTATATAGTAAAATTAATATGGTAAATAATAATTATATCAGTATGGGGTACAGAGTTACACGAAAAGTTGTAAATAGAATAAATGGTAACAATATTAAATATAATTTAAGATACGGTATAGTTATTTTTTTTGCTATAATGAATAACGACGTGACGATGGTTCCTTAATAAATTCAAAGAATTAAATCAATTTATTTTTATAACTTTATAGGGTCTTTCCAAGTAGTAGAAAGAACTTTACGCAGCCTGAGCAGAAATCATTTCTGAGATGGATGTAGTTTCCAACTTGGTACTTTGTAGGACAAGATTAAGTATCATAATAGGTTTTTGAAGATTATTTTGATATTTGAATGTTTTCGAGGGTTTTCTGCCTCGAATTCTTGAGATGGTGTTGTAGTTTTATTTATGTAGACGAGGTTAATGGGGTCAGGAATAGCGTCGCAGATAGAATTAAGGATAAATGACTTAAGGCCGACTAATGGCTCGAAGGCAGAGAAGTGGGTGATTGAGTATATATCAGTTCTGTATGCTAGTCTCGTGGTATAAACCCATCTGAACTAATGATCTTGGTTATTATTAATATATGGTTTTAAACGTTCTTAAGTTTGGAATGACAATGTTCCAAACCTCCTAAACGACTTAAAACACTTGCAAACATCCCGAATTTTTTGTTCGGTTTGAGAGACAAATATTCCATACTGATAAGGATGAGAGATCGCATGAGAATGACGAGAGATAGAACGAGAATGAGAATCGAAAAGCTGTCGTAACGGAACCGGAGTTCCACAAGTAGATTCAATGAAATATCAACCAAATACATTTGGTTCAGATCGCGGAAAACGACGATAATCTTTCACGTAATTGCAAATCATACCCAGCTTAATCTACAATGTAAACGACTTATTCACTCCTCTATCGATAAATCGTTTTAAATGTATGTTATTCAGATTAAGGGTGATGCTAAAGCAAGTTTATATAACCAAATGATGTTGTTGTACCACCAATACAGAAAGTCACAATGACGTTCAAGTAATGTGCTATTAAACAGCAAACGCGTCTCCGTAACAATATATTGCGTATCTGTTAATGTAGACTCTATTAAACTTCTGGATATTACCCATAAATTTAGAGAGCCAAATAAAGCTCATTAAACTTCATGAATAAATTAATGTATGTGGGAGCCGAATATCAGTTAACAAATCCGCAAATGACTTGCTTGAAAATAGCATAAACTATATTTAATAAATGACAATCAATTTTACGTTAAGATCCTATCGTGCATATCCAATCAAAGTGATTTAAAAAATGGCCAGTTACTTTATTGGATTCATTTAATTATTTTTTAAGGATATTTAAATGACAAGATGTTATATGAAATTACTTGAAGATGATGCCATAAGAGATTTTCTCATGAGCGATGGACTTTTCGTCCATTTAATATAAAAGACTTATAAATGCATTAATAATTCCTTAAATTGTTTCCTGTTACTGAGTGTTCTTGTTAAGTTTCCCTAAGATTGGTCAATAGTAATAATATATCACTAGTTTTGACCTCTAATTAATGCGTTCAAAGGACAGGTTTTTTTCATTAAAGGAAATACGTTTAACTGATTTCTTATTCCAGCATTTTCTTTACCGTGTTGTCCATAGAGGTAGCTTATCCGGATTCTAGGGCACGCTTGAAAAATATTAACGTTATTCTGTGAAGTGATGACTACTCTTACTTTTTATTCACGAAAACATTCCAAATTGGAAGAAAAATAGACACTATAGTTTTACGAATATTAGGAAACCTTCCTTACGAAATTAAAATCATCCTTAATGGAAACTATATGAAAAATCACGCATGAAAACTCAAGTTTTTAATTATTCTTAATAAGTTACCATTTCGTACCACATATATTCTGAAAAGATTGATGTTGCAAAAAAATGTTTGGAATAAAAATAAATGATCATTCTTTTTTCCATAAAAAAATGTCCTTGTACTTTAGGCTACATTAGAAACAGTGGATCTTGATAAGGTGACGACCGATATGATAAAATTATTAGATTTCATTGATCGAAACACCAAGAAACTCTAAAAATTAAAACAAGTTGTAAATATAGAAAAAAAAAATTTTTAACATACATTTTATAAGATGAAATAAGTGAAATTATGTTAAAATTCACCTCAATATGGGCCCCGTTTTGAGTAATCCAAAGAAAAATCCTCGAAGGAGAACATGCAAAAATATCAATCGATATGAAATAAATGTGTACATCTATATATTGCAACTAGCGAATTGAATAACGTTAAAATATGCTCAATATCATTACAATGTTATATGATAGTGATTTTTTGTATGTTATTACCATAAAGTATAAAATTTTCGCTCACAATTATATTATATTAAGTTGCTGCGTGTATCATTTTTTTCTGATATTTTTTTATTTTTGATCAGGTAATAGCATTGAAAATGCATTTTCTAAACAGACTATTAAAACTCAAACTCACACTAATGTGAATAAGTTATAAATAATATTTTATTAAGTAATTGCTCTAAAACATTGATATTACAAAATATAATTGTATTAGAAGTGAAAGATCACATATTTATAGAAAACAATGCTTATGTTTCTTTTTTTTCCTTATCGATTAATCGCAAAAAAATTTTTATCAAGATGGAAATGGACATACAAATCCCGGAGCTATTCCAATTTGGTTTTCTATATAGATAAATCCCAATTAAAAATTGGTGCAGGATGTTTTTGAAGACAATATATTCCGTCATCTGGACTATCCAGGTTTCGTGTTGCGAGAGACTATTTCTCTTGCCCTTTGCGTAATTTAATCGTTGACAATGCATGTGTCATGTTTGCGCCCGATATTTATGATCTTTCCTGGAAATAACTATTTAAGTTTATGAATTATTCAACGAAAAATTTAATTCTCTTCTTAAATCATAACAAATCTATTTTTTCGCACTATTCTTCATTATTTCTATTTATTTTAATATTTAAAAAGATTTATAATTATGTTTTCAATATTTTGAAGTTCCTTCCAATAAAAACATAACATTGATATGTGGGACGTCCTTCCAATAGACTATATTGAGTGTAAAAAATGTATATTCAAATGGCTTTTCGAAACAATCTATGATATATTCTAACTTGCATGATATGACATTTTTATTTCGATACCATTTTTAATTTATTTATTTCTCCACAGTCAAAATATACTCATAAAAAAGCTTTAATTTTTTCTTGTCACGCGATGTCATAACTATTAATTGTACCGATACCAAGTCGGGTTTAAATTTCGATTTATTTGTTTTTGTGAACGCTACAGCGCTTCATAATATCTGTATAATAAATTCAACTTGAATTTATTAACCATGTAATCAGTCCTGTTACGAAGTCAACTCAGCTCGGGACTAAAATTTAGAATATTTTGCGTTTACTTCGCTTATGTTATTCGTAATTTTATTTTATGCTGCATAAATTTAATAAAATATTATTTATAACTTATTTACATTAGTGTGAGTTTGAGTTTTAATAGTCTGTTTAGAAAAATCATTTTGAGGTGAATTTTAACATAATTTCACTTATTTCATCTTATAAAATGTTGTTAAGAATTTTTTTTTCTATATTTACACCTTTTTTAATTTTTGGAGTTTCTTGGTGTTTCGATCAATGGAATTTAATAATTTTATCATATCGGTCGTCACCTTACCAAGATCCACTGTTTCTATAGATTTGGACCTACGCGTGTTTATAAGAAAATGCTATGAATCTAGGAATTAATTATAATATAAAAAAAAATTAACAAATTTTTATAATTTTCCATACATGTAAAATAATTCAAGCATATTATATAAATTAATTTATAATAATGAAACCAAAATAAGACTTATTATTTTATGATTTCGATTATTTTATTATTTTCCTGTATCCAACACTTCACGAATCGAGACAAGGTCGCTATTTAGAATAACATCCGTCAAAGTTTGGTAAAAAGTAGAGCAAACAAAAAATGACCTGGTATTCTGAACAACTGCAGTGTAGGTTTATATCATCATAGTATATTTCGTAAACAACTTGAGGTACGTTTTTAAGTTCTCAAGGCAATTTAATGTTTCATTTCAAACACAAATTAGTGTGGTATAAATACAATAATTGAACATTGTTGAGAATTGAGATCACTCAGACGGCACATGGTTAAAACGAACATAAAGCTCAATATTATTTATTCTATAAAATTAATTATTTCGTGCTATTTTGGATAAGTTTCAGATTTCAGCTTTTCTTTCGTGACTTTAAATGACCTTGGAATTTCTCTCGGCAAAGGAACGAGTTAGAGAGAAATATTCCAAAATAAATCTCTTGTAGTCGATAGTTACTCTATTTAAACCTATTACGCATCCTAAGGTTATCAGCTAGTTAGATGGTATATTTAAAAATATAAGGTAATCAGTACTTTTGACCATTTCCATTAAAACTAGGTATTTTATTCCACTAAAACTACTTTTGCAAGAATTTTCTTTAACAGGATCATAAAATATAATATTCATTCTAAAATTAAAACAGACATATCAAAATAATTTTTAAATTCATTATTAAGAGTAAGACAGTAAATCAGGTACTCATATATCAGAAATTATTGTATCACTGTTAAAATAGTTGCATTACTGTTTACTAAAATAAATATATTTGAAAGGAAAATATTGAAAACAACTTTTGTATAAATAAATGAAAATGATTGCTACTGATAAAGATTTCATTTCAAATTATACTGATTATTTAAACAACCACTTATATCATAAGCCATGTTGAGTAATAGGTTGAGATATCTAGGTCATCTGTAAACAAGATTAGGTGATCCTCCACTCAAAAACATTACTTTTGGGAAACTAACGAAATCAAAAAGAGGCAGATATTCCACAAAGTGACTTGACGTCGAAGGAACTTAAGACGATTACAAACAATAGGATGGAAAGAAACCGCAATATAGGAAAGGTTGTAAGCGTATTATGGAAACGTTCAAGAATTCTAAAAGGCTGTGGGACTCAAGAAGAAAGAGAAGTTACTGTATATTTTGTAGCATCTTCAAAGTTAAAAATTTTGTGCAGGTGTAAAACAGGGTAAACTTCCCGTTTCTTATGTAAAGGTGTGTAGGTTATAACCCCCTAATTTTTATAATAACAAACAAAATCTGAAATTAGGAAATTTAAGTAATTAATGTACTTTTGTAAATAATTGAGTAGTATATATACGCAACATTATGTTAACTACCATGTTATAGTAACAAAAGTGTTATACTTCAACGTGCCGGAGGGTATTTCTATAGTATATAAGAAAGCTGCAAAAGGAATTATATGTTATAAAAATTTATCAAAAATCCTATAAATGTTCATTCAATGATATTTCATCTTTTAACAGGATTAACTATATCACAGTTATACCACCTAAAACAAATAATTTCGACGTCAGATACTTTCTTATTTTTCATTTTCACACTTTTTTTTATTTAAATTTATTATGTAACAACAATGATCCGCAAAAGTGTTTCATTACGGTTTGAAATAAACATTAAATTGTAAGTTATGGATTGTTAAATTATGTTAATCTGATACGAAACACAATAGTAGGTTAAATGTTACTTCTACCTTAACTCAAACAACGACAGTGAAAGATGAGTATCGGGATTCTCACAATTGAGATTAATTTAATTTTATCTAATTAAAATCTTTATTTCGTCCACCCATTCCGGGTTAGTACCATTTGCTAATTGAACCTTTTCCAAGGTTCAGTTCGTAGACGGTATGTTTACACGGTCGTGTTCTTATTTTGGAAGTGGTTCCAAAATATTTTGTACTTTTTCAAAAATAATTATGTTTCACAAATTTTTAAATTAGTCATAAGATGAATTAATAAAATTTTCTAACTACTGTAAGCACTGGTTGCAAACTTTCATTGAAAATGTTTATTACACTTTTCTTTCCAGCTTAATAAATATTTTTTGTGGTTTAGTCAGAATATAATATTTAGATAGTTAACTACATTTACTTCAAGAGAAAGCAAATAATTTCTATAATGTTATCAAATTGCACCAATACATGTATGTATATATATATATATATATATATATATATATATATATATATATATATATATACATATATATATATATTTGTTTATTTTTTCTACACATTTCGAAACATATATAAGTTGTTGGTTAAATGTTAAAGCAAGAATTTATTCTGGAATTCCCTTCGAATATGCTACTGTGACTGAAAAAGTTAAAAAACCAAATTAGAAAAAAATTAATTTTTCCTTCTACGAAAATTATTTGTGCTACTTAAAACCAAAATGCTATTAATAAAATCCATTTTATAAAGGTCATTGGACATCACAAATGCTTTATTTTACTTTTTAATTAAGAGTTAAATGATTTATATATCTGTAATTATTAACTTTTATAATACTTTTTCTATATTTAATAAATTACTTTCAATAAAATTTAATTGACTCTTCACCTTTGTTATTTCAATATTATTGAGACTAAAATTAGAGAACTTTTTTATATGGTTAAAATATTTTCCATTATGTTAAATGTTATTAATCAGCTGATATATTAAAGGGACATAATTAAGAAGCACGTTTGTATTATAACTCTTGGAGAGAAAAATAAAATTTAATAAAGCAGGAAAAATGAAAAACTACATTTTATTTTATCTGCTTTACTCTGCGTAAAAAAGTTAACTTTTTTCAATTTGCGTAGGAGTTTACCTATTTTAATTATTTTGCAAAAGTAAGTTTTACAGATTTACATATTTTGCGGAAATGGGGTTAAGTCTGTTTTTGATTTTCAATATTGGTCATCTCTAATTGCAGTCGATTCCGCAAAATTAATTTAGATTGTTGTAAAATGGATTTAGAATAACTCCTAAAATTTTTTCAAATATGGATAAGACATTTTCGAAAGAAAAAAACTTGCAATTAGACATTTCAGAACACGAATAACACATAAAAATGTCAGATTAGGTTTTTTCGAGAGAAAGAAATAACGTAATACTCATAAGAATAAATGTTCATAGTAATTTTACACAAGTAGAAGCGTAAATACAGAAAGTGTAATGAAAAGGGTTATGTTTTATCAAATGTGTATAATTTCCATTAATGAGTTACTCTAACTGATAATAACGTAGATTATATTTTTGGCATAATATAATTTATATATAAATCTATGAACAATGACAACTACGCCGGAAGCGATTCACATTCATTAGCATAAGCATGAAAAAATTATAGCTTATCTCAATATTCTTAGACATACATGAACGTAAAATGGACACAAAGATTTGTATCGCATTTAATTCGAATTGGAAAATGACTTGACTTGTTGGAAATATTTCGAACGTTTTGCAGGTTAATTTAGATGATCGTTGAACAAATGGATAATGTGACGCATAAGTTATAACGTAACTACACCAATTTTGTTCTAGTTTCTTCTAATAAATTTTGAGGATATAGTGGCAATTACGGTAATTATTAGTTTTATACACGTAAAGCAGAACAGAAATTTTAAAAAAATTGGAGATATTAAGTTATTTTATTGAAGAATCTGAGGTAAAAAATGTCCCCACTAACACCAGAGTAACATAACAAAATACACAAATGTATACAAAGATTTTACAAAACAATATGATGCTCCAAAACTCAATAAGCAATGTGTTACACATGCCTATTTATTAATTTTAAATATTTTGCAATTTCTGACTAAGATGGAACATTACGAGTCTCAGTTGTGATATAGTAATCTCATTTTTTTGTTTGCCTACATACAAATCTACTTACAGGTGAGCAGTTCTTCTACACTTACTAGTAATTTTAAACATTAGTATTCCACACCTAGAAATGACAAAATTACGAGAGATGTCGGTGGAAAACTTAAAAAAAAAATTTTTTTTTCAAATATTCATATTTTTGTTACCAAAGAAAATTTTTACGATTGTTGTGGAAAGATATATTAAGGGTATGATTTCAATTTAGGTTTTGTTTACTGATTTTTATTGTTATGATTACATTACAAAATAAATACACAAAAAATAAGAAAACACATCATTTACTTCCTTGTAACATCATGATGGCGGAAAAATTGAAAGTGGATTTGGTCCATGGAGTGTTACTTAAAATTTTCAAGGAAATTAAATATATTTGTGGAAGAACGTTGTTGGTTAAGTAATTTTGGTAGAAATAAACGTGAAATATGATGGGATTATGTTGTTGCAAATTCTGTTATTTTGAAGCTGAATAATATACTTAAGAGTTTAGTTTTTCAATGATCTCTTAATAAAGAAAACCCACTTTAATCCTATATATATATATATATATATATATATATATATATATATATATATGTATATACACACACATATATTGTACATTTTTTTCTACTACAAATAGACCATTTTAAAATTCATTCCATCTTAATGATGTAAGTTATCTCGTGAGGAGATCATATAATATACCTACAGGCACACGTAAAGACACGTAAACATACGTGTGTGCGTATGGTAATAATTGTGTGAATAAGTGTCCATTAGTTTGTATTTTTTATACTCCATCAGGATTATAACTTTTTATTCGTAGCTTGATAGTGTAATTCAAGATACTTTGTGATGAATCAATATGTAACTAGCATCATCAATTATACAGTGAGAAATAGCATTATTGCTTGTTTTCCTGTTTTATATTAAAGAAAATATTTACAAGGAATTAAATAAAATATATCAATTAATAAACTATGTTATTTGAAAATTAAAGCAACGGCAAAATTTTAAAAATGTTAACCAAGTTTTCAGCTTGACATTTTTTCTTTTAGATGCCAAAAATAAACACATACGGCTTAAAAACAAAAAAATTATAACATATAGTCTTGACGTAAGGCCTTATATGATATATTTTAGCAAACTACTTTTAAATTCCGATTCAGGAAATAACGAAAAGGCCTCTAACTCCACAATTTATTTCATATTTGCAATTATTCATTCTATATGAGAAAAATACCCTGAAATATTTAATACCTCAATCAGAATAGGGATACATAGATTCACAACGAAAAATTCTGTATGTTGCAATTTTTAACTTAAAATATTGCTTTTATTCATTAAATAAAATTATTGCTTTTTGACAATTTATTCGATGGCTCTAGATGACTATAAACAAAACTTAGGAAAAAAAATAAATTGACTTTAATTAACCAACGTATGCACTGGAAAGTATAAAATATTGATAATTCGAATAGTTACTAAATTTGATCTTTTACAGTATAATATCGTTTTCGCACCTAAATAAAATTATAAATAAATTTGCAATATACTTCTCTCTCCCGTACGTGTACACACATACACAAAGGTAAGTGCTACATTTAACTTGGCACAGACTTCAAAAATCTCTTACAATTACAGTATTTTGTAAATTAATTTTCGTGAAAAAACGATACCGTCCGTGCTTACCTAGGCAAACTATATATTTGCCTACTAACATCCTAGTTACTTCATAACACAAACATGTACACTACGTGTTTGTGTATATACATACTGATATTCTAGATGTTATATGACATTTTGTAAATCTAGGCATTTGTTTATTATGTTTATATTTATTCACTTACTTACGAGTACATATCTACCCACAAATATCTTGGTTGTTATCTGCCTTTGTATATGCTTACCTACCTAATTTTTTTTTTTATTTTCCTTTTTATGTCAATACAAGTAAAACTAGTCCAAGCTCGTTTAGTTTACACCACATGAGTAAAGAGTTCCCGTGACTATCTACCGGCTTTATTATACCCTGATTATATTATAGAGCAGATTTATAGCGGCCTTAGTAATGGCCGAACTTTAAAAACTTCATTATTAAATTATCGTTAAAACTAGTCACGCAAACTATATCACCGGACTTGGGCTGCTTTTTTTTGGGAAACTCTATGGTATACCTTCAATTTCTATAGTCATATTTTAAATAATTTTTGTTATAATACTGCACTAGGGCTATTCCAGGAAAAATATAATCAGCCAAATTGGTTTATTAATGTAAAAAATAAAAGTTAACACACACGAAACAGGCCTTACCAGTGCAGTATCCAGCTGAGGAGTTAGCACCAGGAGTTCATTGACAGGGTCTGTAGTTGAGATTTGTAATACGAATTGAAAAGTTTAGATCCTCAGGTATCACAGTTTAGGCTAGAATCACGTCGCATTATCATGATTGAAAAGCTAAAAACCAAAGTTTTATGATAATGTGTGTAACAATTATAATTTAAAAATAATGTGTCCTCAATTCTCACTATTTAGGTAAACATTACCTCACATCATAAGAACTGACGAGTTGTAACAGAGAGTTCAATGTCAGAGTTTTTATTACTTCAAACCCAAAAGGTTAATAAAAACAAAAGATCAATGCCCTTTCAGCAACAGAGCTAAGGAGTTGGAACTCGGGATTCAATAATAACATCTCTGTTTGAGACTCAAAATACTAATTTTACAATAGCAACTCTTTAAGATCACACGGCTAAGGTAGTACACGTGCAGCACCAGGATTGATAAACTAATCCCTAAGTTTAATGATGGAGTATCTCCTGAAAAGCCATCATACTAATTTGAAAACAACAGATCTTCCGGTTACACGATATAAATAAGAACTGCCCCACAACATCTAGACTTTCAACACAAATTTCAGCCCAGAGTCTCTGCTTGAGATCCATTTTACTAATTTTGAAACAGCAAATTTCCAAGTCTCCCGATTTAGCCTGGTAGTATCCTTGCAGCATCAGGACTGAGAAGTTCAGTGCCCGTGCAGAATCAGGGCTGAAGAGATGGAACCCGAAATTCAATCATAGGATGTCTTCTTGAGACTTCGAATACTCATTTAAAAACACGTTAAAATCTCACAGTTTAGACAGATAGTACACCTGCAGCATCAGTATTTATAAATTATCTCCTAAAATTCATAAAGTTGTAGTTTTATCAAAATTTAATTCATGCACGAAAGTTTCATGAGAGTTGATAAGGTATTTGAAAAATGTATCATAATGTTTGAATCAATAATATACAAAACGTGAACCTTAATAAAACCATGTAAACCTGTGGTATAAGGCTTTTTCGCACGTACCCGTGAAATACTGACATACTTATTGTCTTTGTTACTTCCTAGCTAGGTCAAGACGAATCAAGTAATTTCAAACTCGATGAGTTTTCTCCTCATCATTGAAGAGCTCCTATCACCACCTTAACTACTGCTTAAGTGTGCTCTAATTTATTGAAGAAAATAAATTACAAAGGAAATGAGCTAAATTTTGTTTCGTCATCATCCTTGGTCGTGTTTTAATAAATTATTATTAGACTTATGCGATGCGCGGTACATGCGATGTTCAGTGTTGAGGAATTCTTTTATCAGATCTACTTCAATTTACATGCTCAAATTGTAACGAAAGGTATCATATTAAGTGCATAGGCTTCCAAGTAAAAAGTAATAATTTAACCCGTTGTTAAATGCAAGATATGTAGATATAATATCAAGATAACATACATAAAGAAAACCGTCAAATTAAAAATCGCGTTCTGTTTTGAAGTCCATTAAAATTTATATTGGAAAAGTCAATAATGTGCTTGTGTATTCATCGCGGAGTCTAGTATATAAATCGAGTTGAATAAAATTTTATGTTGTATATTTTGTCAATAACTGTAGTAAGAAATATTTTTTTGCTTAAACATTTCATATAGATACACACCTTGCAAAGAATAAAACAATTCTTTTTATAATACATGTAAGTGATTACTATCTTAAAATCAAATACTATCCCAAGATATAGTGTGTTGAGGAGCATTCATTTAATAAATTATTATCCATAATCTGTTTCTATTAATATTTGTTCATATCCACTCTGGCCAATTTTTGGAAAAAGACGTTAAAACTAAACTCGCTTAAAAACGAATTACAATAATTTCAAATAGTATGTGCGCATTACCTCGTCTGTAATCCCCATACAATCATGAATGATCTTCATAATAAGTACAAAATTATAATGGAATTCCTACTAAATATTTTCAATAAAGGGTGGCATCACTCAAGCTTGCTTGCCTCCTGTAAAGCAAAAGTAAGAATTTTCTAGAATTATTAAGGAATTTTATTTAAGACTTTTTAAGTGTCTAAGAATCTATTGTTAGACTAATGTATCTAACTCGTCGAGTATCATTGCTGCATAAGAATCAACCTACGCACACCATTGTCATCACCAAAGCTATTATCAAGAAATTTGACCTTTAAGAACTAAATCCTATCTAGCTCCGTATGCTTACTTTTATAAATAAACGTTATTATTCTCCAAATTGAAACCGCATTTGAGGGGTAATTAATTAAATACGGATGACTAGTTAAAGTTAATGGTTTTGTGGAAATTTGAAGACAACACTTAAGACTCTAAAAAAATGGAAATAATAACTATTACTCGTTACATATAGTTTATATTCACTCGTTACATATAGTTTATATTCACTCGTTACAAATAGTTCATGTTAGAAACGTTTAAGCCTTGCCTGTTACTTAGAAGGAATGCAGTCATCTGATTTTGTGGTAAAGTATAAAGCCTCCCGAATAGAAAAATGTCAATATGATTTAATTATTTTTTTGTTATAAAAAGTGTATGGATAAAATTATTACCTATTTTCATTTAATTAGATCTTTTAAATTCAATTAAAATTATTGTTATGTCGAGTTCAGCGACGTAATATGATTGTGATTATTATACGTGATAAGAAAGTTTTATTTCATATCATTTTCTCTTGCGAGAACTATTATGAATATTTATTTGTTTTCGAAATATTGAGATTGATTAAAGTAACATTCAGCTCATTAAGCGCTTTAAAGTCTCCATTGTAAAGAAGCTTTGTTATTTTATTAATAGCTTATTTGTTTCTTCATTCTACTTTTTATATACTATTCTACAATATACAATCTTCCTTCGTTTAATTTCCAAGATGCACAATTTTTCTTGTATATTACACACGTCTTAATTTTTAAACTACTTTTAAGTGCAATTTAAAGGAATATAAAACATAATAAATTAACTAATAGTCATCACGCATATTACCTATATAATGGTTATAACTAATACATAATAATAATAATAACAAAAGACCGTAACAAAATTTTGAAATTTTGAAATCCTTTCCTGAAATAGTTATGAGTGATCTTAACTACTCTTTAAAGATGGATCGTACCAAAAAAATATCTGGGTTGAAATAGAGATCAATGCAAGAAGTAGTTCTTCTATGCGGAATTGGATATATGGTATTTTTGTATGACAATTATAGAGTGATTTGATATTTCAGATTAAGTTCTTACAACGTTTGTTTAATTAGGTTTAATTTTTATATCAATACTACATATCGAGTTCCTTATGAATGAAGCACTTAAAATTATAGGATAGATTTATATTTCAACTATTTTTTCATTTAAAGATATCCAAAATAGTAATAATTCTATATTTTATATGTGCGTCTTTTAAGCGATTTTAAGAAACCTTAATTAGAGAATAACATTAGATAAGAAATAAAATTATAAAACGTTAATAAATATTTTAAAAAAGAGCGGTTTCAGTTTTAAAATATTACATTTTTGTGTTTTCAGTTTTTATATGCTTGTCACCATGAGAAATTGTTGGAAATGACACTTGATGAGTGAGGACAAAAGGTTCTAGTGAGTCACACTGCTGCCTATTCCACTGTCGTAAATTTTGTCTTCTTACCATGCTTCCCTGCTTTCTTGAGCTAAAAAGAGCTTTAAGCTTTCGGATTACCTAGTTCAATATTTGTTATTTACAAAATGGCCATTTCAAAAGAAATGTGTTAGAAAGTCACTTTTAAGAAAGTTGATAGACTCTTGCTACCTGTCAGAGCATTCAAGAGAGGGAGAGGAATATCAATTTGGATAAAGAAGATTATCAGCTTTAGCCGTTTCACAAAGTGATTCATCCGGTTATATTCAGTAGAAATGCAAATAAAATACAGAGAATTAAAGATTCCTAAAAAAAAATTTAAAAGGGCTGTTGGAACCCGCTCGTCACCAATTTAAGTTTTTTTTATTTAAGTGTGAAATACAAGCTAGATGTCAAATTTCACGTTTCAATATCGACCAGCAATTATTTAAAAAAAATTTGATGATATATCAGTCAATAAGTGAAATTAGTGATATTTTGAGATTCATATCTTAGGATAATGTATTAAATATAGATTCGTTAAACTTGGACTTTTATACCATAATGAATATATCATTAGGTTAAAAAAAATTATTTCCGCACATGAAATAAGTCTCGAGTTAAAAAGTAGATAAAATGACTTAAAAATATTATTCTAAATGACACGAAACGGCTTCTTGGGAGAAGGAGCTTGCGAACCGCCTTTCGTTTAAATTTAGTAGGTTTAAAGTTTTGCGCCAACTTCGAAGGACGAAGAATTGAAATAAGTTTCAGTGATTATAAAACTAGGCTACAGTTACTGTTATGAAGTCTAATCAAAATAATAACTATGTCATTAAACGTTTAACTAAGATAAATCTTGGGTCATAAATTGTGGTTTTGAAATTTTATTTAAATTTGCTTATTGTACTCATAGTACAATGTCTGACTTACTATTTAACAGATATATATGTTGCACTACTGAAAAAATAGTAAATTTTATCGGAAAATAGGAACAAGTAAGAACAAATTATATAGTTTTTAAATAAATGTCCTTGATAAAGCTGAAAATTTTAAATTTCCTGCTACAGGAGAATGAGGCTTTCATGAAGTCTGTTTAATTACTGTAAGATATTTTTCTGCAGTTATCAGACGAAACACACTGTATAGAATTGCTAATATAGAAGGCTAATAAATTATAATAGTATTAGGAACTTAAACGGCTTATGCCCGACATAAAACATTAATGTTCTGCAATTAAGCTATACTACTAACCCGAATAGTTTTACCTAAAGTATGGCAAGATATCAATCAAAAAAATCTTTCATTTTAGTTCTTTGTCCCTTTACTTACTATTAAAATATTTCCATATTTTGTTAATATAATATAGTGTAATATTACATTGTATAAATAATTATTGTAACAAATCATTAAAAAATCCACAATGGTAGTTTTATTTCCATTTGAAACGAGTGCAAAATTAAGCTTCTCAAATATAATGCTTCTCTCCCACATTTCAAATCGGTACAAAATTCAATTAAATGAAATAACAAAAATAGGATATACCATTTTAGTATAGATCTAAAAGGTATAATCCGTGTTACAGGTTATCTGAACATACTGTGGAGAATAAATACGCTTTACTTATATACAATTTGACTTTGAAACCTTGTAGACGTAATAGATTTATTATATCTTATTCAATCAAGACAAAATTTGATACAAAAACATTTAGGTTTTAATTCCAGGATCCATTAGCTTCAAAACTGTTGCGATTTTCTGATACAGTCAGAAGTCGATATATATTTAAAATCCTAAAAAATCTTACAATAAAAGTACACAAATAATTTGTCTTTAAAAATAATTATTAAAATACTATAACTTTAAGCTACAAAGTTTTCTTTGCTCCCTTGACTTTATAATTTTTCTTATAATTGACGAGAAAAAGAACTCCGTATAAAGTCCACTTAAACACAAATGATTATCAGAAGCAAGATATAATTATTTTAATTGAAACATTTATTTTTTTCTTTGAATCTGGTTCAGTTTTGTTGGTGCTTAAATGTTTCAAGCGGATGTTCTGGAGATTACAACTATCACGTTCACGTGGGCCCATCGATAAGCGGATTCTTTTCCGCACGTCCATACTGCACTCTCGCGATTTACAAGTAAACACAATTCGCGTACGTCAGCAGATGTTTTACGAAGTTAACTTCGTGGGGCAAGTACCCAGATATGGTGCATCGTGAGAATATATGCTGATGAACAAAGGTACGTTATTTTCATGATTTTCAATTTGGATTAAAGAGTGCCTTAAAATATTGGTTAAGAATCTTATTTATAAGTTTCCAGTGCTTGCACCTTTCATTCAATAAGATAAACCAATTTAGTCATTGTATAGGTATCAGTATACTTGCAATTTTCTCAACTTTTTTTTTTCAGAAAAACCACTACTTACTACTAACGACATCTTACTTTACAAGTTCATATAATTGTAGCGTAATAATATAAGTAATGATAAAATTTAACGAGTTAATTTAGTTAGATATAAAAAAGAAACTGTTTACATGCAGGATCGATAATTTTAACGCAATTTTGTACCTAAGGGTAACGAAGTGAGAAGGATAAAACAAGGAAAGGAAAAATTTCGTCCCCATAGATTTAGATTACATGTAACAGTCACTGTAGTCTAAACGCTGCCATACAAGTTACATCCAATGCTATTGGTGAATATATTTAAAGTTATTAACTAACTCTACTAAAGAATACTCTAAGAATTTTCGTGCTTCCTTTATCTTGAAAGAAATGTACTTAATATATTCTATTTCAAATGTAGATGAGGATTAAACGTTTTTTTAAAGTTTGTAACTTATACCAAATATCATTTTTTGGTTAACATAATTGAAAAAAATATTAAACATATATATATATATATATATATATATATATGTGTGTGTGTGTGTGTGTATTCTATATATATATATATATATATATATATATATATATATATATATATATATTGTGTATGTACTCGTGGTGCTAAAATTTTATCATATTTTCGGCAATCGACCTCTCATTATAATAACATTTCAAAATTGTACAGCCAGTTTGCGATTACGAACTTCATAATTTATGTCCACTTGCAAATAAACACATGCTTGGAATGTTCGCACAATGGAATTGTTGTCGTATTATCATAATGAACATTTCAATATTAAAAATTTATAGTGCGAGAGTTTGAGCACTTATATCACGATTTAAGATTCATAATAAAGGGGCAAAGTTTTAAAAGGACATACCATCCACAAATGTTAGCTATTTTGCTGAATATATCCTAAATATTTATTATCAAAATATACAAGTAAAATTACTTTAGTACCTGTAATAGATATGTCGTTACTTTACAATGTAGTTGTTTACTTTACAATACACTCAACTTTAAGAAAAATCAATAAGGTAATGTTACCTGGAAATTCAAACTGCTCAAATTATTTTCAACAAACATTACAATTTGAATATTATACTATTATGTATTTAAAAATATGTAAATGTCTTTCCTTCATTTCTTCAAGGACATTAAACACGCGCCCTAGCAGATAAATTACCCTATTGTTAATACAATATTCGTCACTCATAAATATGTAGATTTAGGTATTTTTCTTTTAAGTGTTTCAGTTGTAATAATTAAATAATTATTTGGTTTGGAAAAACTAAGTTAATGTGTAAAAGTATGAAAAAGGTTAGTTTATAAGATTTTATTTAAATTCCTGATGCCTGAATCTGTTACCTGAACTCAAGGTATAATCTACTTTCAATTAATATTTTTTGATTTATTCGGTGAAATAGAGTTGAAAACTATGGATTGAAACAAAGTATTTTCAAATTATATTTTACTACCCAACTCGACAATTTTTCTACCTTTCAAATTATATTTATTTCTCGTAAACCTTAATGAGTTGGAAAATTTTGCCATCATTTTCATTTTTATTTCGCTCAAGAGTAATCACTACTTTTTTATTTCATTCACAATGTTTGGTAATGTGTCGAATTGGTTTTGAAATAGTAACTTTCAAGTGAATTTTAATTTTAATATTTTATTTTAAATATTCGTAATACTTCAAAATTTATTAAATTTGGTTAATCTAAATTTCAAGATGGATCCAGTAAGTTTGAGAAAAACCTTCATTTTATCTCCTAGAGATGAGGATGAGCGGTACCTCGCGTTTTTACGCGATGAAAACATACAAAAAACGTTCATTATTTCTAGGATATGCTCAACCTGACGATTATTTTGACCCCTGGGTAGATGTAATAATGTTTCTTTACTTAACTTTTTTCGAATGATTTTAACTACATAATTATTTAAACTGCAAAGATGTGTATGTACACATCTTTGCAGCATATTGCAGACAATTTACCACTACCTGCAATGAAATTATAGAGTTTTTTGGTAGTTTTAATCAGTGTGCTCTTGTTATATCTTAAAAATAATATACTGAGTTTGGAAGTAAACGTTAATTACTTAGCGAGCACTATGATTTATAACTGATTTTTTCCATTTCATTGGGTTCGACACTCCTATTTTTGGACATGTAGACAGCGTAGTGCGATCTAAATAGGGAGTGCAGTTGAGTTGTATTCTACGCAAGCCATTATTCAACAAGCGCCAAAAAGAGGAGCTCGTTGATATTATCAACCTCGACTTACTTTATAGGAGTATTGATTTTACACAGTTTGCAGGGTATTTCATCGACAACGTAGGTAAATAATAATTTAACACAACTATTTAAATGGAAGTAAATATTTCGAATCGTTATTTAATTATTCACATTTTACAAAAATTATATTTATTTACATGCCACAAAAATATGTATTCTATAAATGTTAGTGAAAATTTTATATAATATTTAAATTATTAAAAATATTATTAAAATAAAGTAACGTTTAAAAGTTAAACATTAATTAAGGTAAGCATTATTTAACGCATGTATTTCATTTATATTTTTCTGTAGTACGTTCACGCTGAATGTAAATAATTGTGTTCGCGTCAAAGGATTAAAAAATAAAAAAAAAAGTAACTTTATAAAACCAAAAATGATAAAGTATAATGAATCAATTATCAATGAATCTGTCAGCTATACATAACATATGTTCACCTTTACGAAAATTTGGTTAAAGGAGGGAAAAAAAAATATTTTTGCTAAGAAAGACTGTGAAATTAGTCTAATTTAATTATTAGTTGTAATTTCAAGTTTACATAGAATATAAGAGGTATGCCGGCTCTCAAAAAATTGAGAATGGTCTGTAATGCAACACTCGTGACAGCAATTATTCATTCACAAACTCTAGGATTCTTCACCAAAAAGAGCGATGACTTCCTGTTATTGTCAATGAAAATAGACCAAATATTTAGCCATGATATATTTAAACAAAGAGGAAAATTATTTAGGCTGTATTTTTAATTTATACTTATGCAAAGTATTTTTAAAAAAAAATATAGTTTTTATACTAAATTTCAAAATTATACGAAATAAAAATGTTAACAGATTTAAAATGTTTACCACAGAGCCTATTCACGTTATAAAAGATACATTCAAAATAATGTATCGTCATTGTTTGCTGTCGAATTAAACATAATAATTATTTATTGATATAGCTTTGAGATCTATAGTTACATATTTTTTTTTATTATCATATAGTAATTTTAAAATCTATGAGTAATTCTAAGATAAAAAACTGGGCAAATATTAAATCTCTTATCAGCTTGAGAATTAAGGCATTAATAAATTATACACGGAATTAATAGAAGAATTTATTCAATCGCTATAATATTGAATTTGTTAAAATTTTTTATCATAAATAAAATTGATATTCTGTACCATTTATTTATATTCAGTCCTATCCGACTGTAGCATACCGTTTTATCTTAATGATTTGTATTTGAATAGTTAAATGGAAGTAATGAAGGAACAGATTTATATGACTCTAAACAAGTAAATATTTACTTTTGAATTGATAAGACTCCCGAATATTATTTACCGTCTTCTTGTGAAAATCAATGAAACAATTTATATTTTCCGCACGAGGCAGCCACGAAAGTCGTGTATTCAATGTTACGGAGTTACTGAAGTTTTTTGAATAATGAATTCTTAGCCTCTGGATACACATTATTTCGGCTTCTATATGTTATAATTTATACCTTGGAAAATATCATCGAATCGATACATGCTTTGCCTGTTGAACTAAAATTAATGCGTAAATAGCATTAGATCGATATAAGGAAAGAACAATTTAACATATATTAAAGATTACTGGCTATTGTTGCCTTTCAACACATCCAATGAGAAAAAATAATTTTTTCGTGATGATATTCATAAGTAAACAATTTTTTTTTTTCAATTATGTAGGTCATTTCAGTCTATATTTTCAATCTTTTATACTTGTTGGGATATTTGAAATGATGCTATATTCAATAAATTGTAGATATTGATGGGCTACATCTATGGGATTTTTAATTTCCTGAGCCGGAAAAGTTGTACAAAGTAATTCTTGTAGAAAATGTAAAACAATAAAATGAAAAACAATAAAAAGGACTGCGCATATTGTGCAGTAAATTAAATAGTAATTCATTAAATTTTCAACGTTTATATACGTGTATTTGGGCATATGTGAATTTTACAATTCTTAATATAGTTTTTCTCCTCCGATTTTGATTATAATTTTCATCCGTTTTTAGATAATCCTACATATTATAGCTCATTCGTGAAATACAGAAAATCTGAATGTATCAGATAATTAAAATTTTTCCAGTGCAGACAGCGCTCGTGACTATTATTCGATTTTTTCCAACCAGACCTCTAACGTACTTCTTAATAGTAAAAGCTGTATTTTTTATAAAACAACTTGGTATTTGGTGGGTGACAAAACAACGTGGTCACATCTTTGCTTATTAGTGCGTCGTCGCTCTAAAAATTGGCATTTTACAAATCAATGAATCTCCCGATAGCAATCGCGTATCCTACGAGAGAATAAATGATTATGTGAGAGAATTATCAACTCTAAAATTTGATTCATCGCTAATCGATAAATGTCACAATTTAATTCATATCAACCATCGAACAATTCATTTTTAATTACTTTTGTTGTTAATTATTGCAAAGGAAATGTTTCGCTAAATTATTAAAATTTCAGGATAAATAAATATTTCAGTCATGGAATTGATTTCTTTTAAGCATACAATTAGGAGAACTCGCAATACGAACGTTTTCTGTACGTTTAGACGCTTATAACAATTTAAGTGTTTGGGGTATTTATATTCAACTATTAGAAAATATTAATTTTTCACAAAATAGACTCCTAGCATATTTTTCATGGAAGTAAAGGCATGAAACATATTTAAAAAATAATAATATTAAGAATTACTTTTCTAGGCTATTGTTTTTCTACAACCTTCGCGAAGACTTCTAAAAACTCTACTTTTTTCATGATTTTAGGGCAAAAAATAAATATGTTCGATCATATATATATATATATATATATATATATATATATATATATATATATATATTATATATGTATTTAGAACAATATTTCTCTATGAAAAAGAATAGTACTGTAAATACACATACTTGATTGATATAGTAAATAGTCTTAAAAATAGAAATTCATGAATTGGGTCTTCAATATGCCAAATATATTTTAATAAAGTCACCTTTCTAGGTAAAATAAAAATTAATATTTCAGTAACACAAGAATAACATAGGCACGAAACAGTCAATTAACTGTGAAAACAATTTATACTCTTCGTAGCTTAATGGTACTTTGAATAGTTACAAGATGCCGTTATTTTCCCTAATTCAACATTTCACAAAATTTTAAAAAATATAATGTCAATTTGTATCTTTTAGCATAATGTGGTAATAAATATTTTACTATACTATAACACTACACTATAACTCTTACGCCCATATAAATCAGTGCTTTCGAATGTAAATAACTCAATCCCAGGTTTAAGTACTCAATTGAATACAGTAGTATTATAAATTATATTTAGGGTGTGTTACCAAATTATTTATGGATTTTTAACAAATCATAAAAGCAGCATAACTTGTGAAATAAAAGTTCGTCAGACAATCAAATATATCAATGAAATGGCAAACATTATTGCTTAAATGCTTGCAATTTTAAGCTAATAAAAAAATTAAATAATAAAGCAAATGTCATTTGAAAGCTATTTTAATAGGATATAAGAAAATAAATTATGTTCATTTCGAACTAAGGTGGGAGGAATATGTTGGACAGAGTATTAATAGCGTCATTCCAATAGGAATCGTGAACATATCGATTAACATATTTGACAGCCCTAATATAATCCCTTTCAATTCGCAAGATAAAATTGAGTAATACACACGCATAAAATTGAGTATATACATACATATATATATATATATATATATATATATATATATATATATGTATATATATATATATATATATATATATATATATATAAATATACATATGTATGTAATAAACAAATTCCCAAAAATTTACCCATTTAACTTCATAACTTTTTTATACATTATTTCCTAAGTTCAAGGTAACTTTTTTTTAATATATTATATGTTCCTGATCTAAAATCGAACCTATATGTCTCAAATAACATCAAACAAAAAAGTAATACTCTTTTAAAATTATGAAATTTAGGTGAAAAATCTAACATCTTGACTTTCCACGCACACTAAAAAAAAATAAAAAGCATTTTGGGATTTCATATGGTTGCAAAAACTGCACCAATCAATCTTCTTTACAACGTTGTATCAGATGTTACATAAAGCTTTACATTGTCTAACAAAATTATCGATAAACTTTCGTTAGGGCATGACATTAATATTGCAAGGAAATTAACATGTCTTGTGTTTTATTGCTAATTTTCCATAAAAAATGCTAGAAAGTGGCTTAACTAGTTTCATTCTTTCCCATGTCTTTGTAATTCACTATTAATTTTGTAAGGCTACACAGGCTAACGCCACTTAATATCGGAAATTGTGAAGCTTGACTTATTCAGTAATACTATGTATTGATGCGAATACTAATTTATCTTAGCACCTCTCTAAGTACCAAGAACAGTAACTGTGAAGAAGACTGTATGTGATTCTAAAAAAATATTTAATCACATATTGCCAAACTTTTTTATTACAAATAAGGTAAATAAAATAAGTTAAAAAGTGGTAAGCTATAATTTATTAGTTGTTTAAAATGTGCACCCCTATTTCTTATGCACGTCCGACATCTTCATCGTATTTCAACCATTGTTGTACAAAGCCGCATCTCTTCCTTATTGGTATCAAATGCCGCATTAACTTTTTTAATTAATTGTTTTTTGGTTGTAAACCCATTTTGATACATAAGCTATTTAGCTCGTCCCCAGACATAAAAATCAAGAGGTGTGAGGTCTGGGGATCTCGTGGATCATACGATTGGTCCAAGTCTTCCTATCGATAATTTAGGGAATACGTTATCGAGATGTTCTCTCACTATTGTTCGGTAGTGTGCAGGAAAACCATCATTTTGAAAAACAATCTACAATAGAAACATCAGTCATGAGTTCTGGAAGGTCATTTTGCAAAAATTCCAAATAGTTCTCTCCATTAAGGTGGTCGGGCAAGTAATGTATGCCAATCAAGTGCTGACAGATCACACTTGCTCAAACGTTAACACTAAACCGCCTATGATGCGAAATTGGTCTGATTTTGTGTGGATTCTGGTCTTTTTATTCCAAATAATGAATGTTGCGTTGATTAAAAATCCCTTCACCTGTGAATTTTGACTCGTTCGTCCATAAAATGCCCTTAAGAAACTGACCGTCTTCAACATCCGCGTGAAGCAAGAAACGGCAAAATTATAGATGATGTTCTTCATCTCCTTCCGTGAGTCCGAGAAAAAAACATTTCATAAAGCAACAAAATAACAAATCAAAATTCTTTGGGACGTATGGAATCAAAACTATTTTAAAACCACAAATTTAACTACGTCTATTAAATATGGAATTGTATAAGGTTTGACTTTTAATAGCCATGCTACATGAAACCGTATCTCTAAAAACTATTATCTCTTAGATTTATAAGAGAAAACTAGATCCCATAATTACCTTGCACTGGTGTGTAGTGAAATGGATGCCTGCCATCTTCGTGAATGACTGCCCACATTTTCCACACGGAAACTCCTAGTCGCATCAACTTTTCTTATACTGGTGGTGGAATCGTTATTAAACGCCACTAAAATCCTTTCATCCACAGCAATATAATGTGGTCTTCCGCTGACTCGTGGTTTCCAGTATTGCAAATTGCCAGTTTCCCATAGTCGTCGATAGATATTTGTAAAGGTGTCATGGCTGGGTAATCTACTCATAGGATACAGCTCTTGGTAAATTCGTCGTGCCCTGCGTCCTTTATTATGGTCTCTCTTATACACCAACACCATATTAGCGTATTCATTGTTAGGATAAGAATACAACCACTACTTTTCACAACTTAACGAGATGTAAAACTTAAAAATCAAGATCAATAATACGTTCGAAAGATGACAAAACGCAAAGAAAGCGAAGTCTCGACTAACCAACCAAATAAAAAACCCGTGCAAGTACTTTTTTAGTTTATCGACAATTTTGTTAGACAATGTAAAGCTTTACGTAACATATAATACATTGTTGTAAAGAAGATTCAATGGTGCAGTTTTTGCAACCATATGAAATACCTAAATGCTTTTTGTTTTTTTTACTGTGCGTGTAAAGTAAAGGTGTTAGATTTTTTCACCTAAATTTAATAAATTTAAAAGAGCATTATTTTTTTATTTGATGTTACTTGAGACTTATAGGTTTGTTTTTATATTAGTAACATATAATAGATTAGAGAAAACCTAACTTGCACTTAAAAAATATTATATAAAAAAAAGTTATTAAGTCAAAACCGTTGATTTTTGGGAATTTTTGAAAAAATGTTAAAAAATACGTATAAAAAAACAGGTGAGATTTAGACTAATAGTTTTTAAAGCAAATATGTTCCAAATGATCCCAACTACCTCCTATTTCCGTTTGTCGGACCATCCACATAACATCCTGTATATATATATATATATATATATATATATATATATATATATATATATATATATAAATATATATATATATATATATATATATATATATATATATATATATATATATATATATA
Source organism: Druceiella hillmani (assembly GCA_039881145.1). NCBI lineage: Eukaryota > Metazoa > Arthropoda > Insecta > Lepidoptera > Hepialidae > Druceiella > Druceiella hillmani. Next base: position 57,925,272 of record JAYKKI010000002.1, read on the forward strand.
TATATATATATATATATATATATATATATATATATATATATATATAAATATATATATGTGTGTGTGTGTGCGTGTACACAATATTCTTTATTTTTTATTGGTGAGGCATTTAAATTTTTTATTCTCCCTAAAAGATTCCCACATGGCTTAGGTTTTATGAAATGATTCGAAATTACGTTCAAAATTATATATATTTTCCAGGTCTTCTCGAGTTAAATTGTGAAATTAAACGAAGGGATTTGCTTTTAGTTTGAGATATTTTTAAAAATGCATAGTTGAAATACAACATATATTTTCCGTTATCAACTACATTTTTAATCAATTAAGCCGAAATCACGAGCTATCTTCGGACTTCCTCAAGAGATACGAAAGTGTACCTAAAGTTTATTGGGATTTCACTACTGTTTTATTGGACTTTGATAATTCTAAAGCGATCAGGCAAATGAAACAATAGAAAAAGTTTAATTTTGAATTCCGTATGGTACATGAACGAAAAGAACAAATTATAAGGATTCCAATTCCCAGTGCCGTTCCAGAATTATGAATAAAATGCTTCTAGGGATATTTTTGAAAATATATATAAAAATATGCCTCTACTTTTTTTTGAAACTACTAAAGCTAAAGTCGTGTAAAAAAGAGTTCTTGTTTTAGAATATTTAAAATTTTTCTGAAAACTATGACAACTATCATATAATAATTTTTGAGAAAATCAAGTTCTTTTGAAAAAACATTAATAGTACGTACACGTAGTTTAATAGAAATAATACCTAAACTTATATATTTATTTATGCATAAATATATATGGAGCCTTCACACGGTGAATACTACTAATACTTAATAGATTTTAGTCTTATTTTATTTTATTATTTCATTGCACCTAATAGGCAAATAGCAGCTATTGTAAATTTACAACAGAAATATATTACCAAATATAACATCGAAGCATGGTAGCAATAAACGTTGGATTATTTAACGTCCTCATTAATTGCGATTAAGTAGGGTTGATATTTTAAAATAAAAATGAAAAAGTAAAGTCGTCACATTGTGCACAAATGTTGATTTTTCATATAGTTTTTCCAGTACAATCTCCTTAAAGACAATTATTTCCCGGTAAAACCCTAACATGACCACAAATAAATATTTTTGAAAATTAACTGCTATGAAGTTTCAGTGTAGGCGTGGGATTGTCCAGCGAAAGTTATTTCAGAAATATGTCTTAAGACACGTCACGTTTCTTTAAAATTCCTTTAACTTTTGACCATACCTTTTACTACATTAAGTTTATGCATGTACGATGGCAAACAAAAAGCACTGTCTCCATTTACTTATACTTTTGCGCAAGTTTTAAATAGCTTTAGAATATAGTTCGAAAATTGTTTACCTTAACATTTCGTTTTTAATGAATTTATTTATAAATTGTTGAGAAAAAAACTTACTGTAAGTAATGGCAAAAAAACAAAAATGTATTTTACTTATACTATACGTCCCAAACTTTAATAATCCTACTTGAAAGAAAGATTAAAAATAAAAATAAAATAAAAATTCTGATTAAATATTTTTTTTACAGAAAATAATAGCTCTGTAAAAACCTTTAGTACGCTGTATATCTATTGTAGTAAAAACATCAGCGTGATCTGTTACTTTATGTATTTAATATCCATTTTTGGTGACATGTCTTAAAATCACAGTGAATTATATTTTCAGAATTGGAGAAAAGTCGCACTGAGTAGTATACTCAATAAGTAAGTGTGCTCAATACATAAAACTTGACGTACGTTTTTCCTGACGTGAAAATTATGCGTTCCTCCTTGTTAGTGGTTGGAGTGTCCAAATAGATACTGTGGATAGCCATTTATCGGGTACTATAATCAAAACATTTATGGTACCCTTACCAAAGCATCTATGCACATATGACTCGTCGGTTTCTACTATTTTACCATATATACCTTCACATAGCCCATGTCACTTAGTTTATTAGGTATTCTTATTAATGGAATAAGTGCGTTTCCATTTCAGTCTGCTTTCCTTGTTAAAATGCAGGAACTGGGAAGTATTTGGTTCTTTTTCGCGTAAACTAAGTATAGTGCAGTTACTTTTTCACGACAATGAAATAATAATATGAAATAAGTAAAGTCTATTAAGCACGAGGAGTATCTACGGTATATAAAATGTAATAAATTACTTGCAAATATATATTAATTTTTTTAAAAGTATGAAATATTGCCTCATAGGCATAAAAATGCAATTCACAGGCATAAAAATGTCTGAAATTTCTCAAAAACTTATATTTTCAAAATAGAATTTTTCCATAAATTTTACATAGTAACGCTGTTCTTTTTGTAATTTTGGTCAAGGTAGTATCGAAAATATGCCTCCCATATTTTTATGGATATTTCCAGAAGTACCTCTTCTATTAGTTGATGTTCTACACGAGATAAGAAATTATTATTTTTTTATTGTTTCATTTGCGTCATCCTTTTCGAGATACGAAACTCTAGTAAAACATAATTGCGATATAATTTGGAATCAGTTTTGGATTTCTTGAAAAAACTTTAAGATATATAATGATTCAGGCTTAATAGGATAAAAATAAAATTATTGAATAAACATATACGTTGTATTTCAAGTAAATGTTTTCAAAATGCTTTCGTCTCAAAAATAATTCACACCTTAATTTAATTTCGCTCTATTACTCACAAAAATCTGGAAAATACAAATTTGTTTAACGTTATTTCGACTCATGTTTAAAAAATTTGCATTTTGCAAAGTGTAAACTACGAGAAAAGGTAAATAATTAACAAAACTCAAAAAAATTTATTTGGTACAGTGTTATCAACTTTGGTTTCAAACTCTTTTTTATATTCCAAACCGTAAATAAATAAAAGAAGAAACTGAAAGAATACAAATAAGCTGCCACTTTCCAAGATGGGGACCGTAACACAGTAACCATGAATATTGATTTTTGATATGTATTTTTGGATGCTGTGGAGTACATGTGCAAAGGATTTACATGAAAGGGACTATTTTTAGGTTGAAGGTATTTTTAGGTTGAATGTCATATCAATGTATTATTATCAATGTCATTTATAACCACACTATCATTACTACACCCCTTCAAGTTTATATAATTACATAAATTTGCAGAGATGCTACCAAAAGCCGCTGAATACTTTATGAGTATGGCCGACAATGTGTTTTAATGATTTCTTTGAACTTTTGCTATGTATGCCTATATTATTTAAACACTGTGTGGAATATTTTTCTTATGGTCATAGTTTACTATATTTTTTGAGATCGAAACGATTTTGGGTCAATGCGTTTTATGTAGTTACAAATTATTGTGTTCTTCATTATATACACAATTATGATTTCAAACTCAAAAATGACAATAGGTGTTTTCAATTACGTTAGTTGTAAATAAGAATAGAAAATAAAATTTTTCTAAGATCTGGAGGTTATAGGAGAGGCAATATGCGTAAACTACTATTAAGACAAGACATCGATAGCTATCTTATAAGTGTCAGTACGCCTGAAATCCCTGTATGTGAAGATAACGATTTGGAAGAACAGGTGTCACATATTTTGTATTCTTGCCGTACAGCGTAATGAACGTTTATAATAGTATGCAACAAACGTACAGTTATTTTGCTTTAGTCTTTCGGTCTTACTACCTGTATCGATAAATATATTTTGCATTTAACCCAAAATATTTTTTGTTTCACCATTTAAATACTATTTAATAAGTGATAGTAATGTCATATGGTTTTATTAAGCTAACTAATAAAATAGTGCTTAAATATTGTAATTATGAAATATAATTATATATTTTATCGCGGTAATGAACATAGGGAAGCTTCCAGTAAATTTATTAGTATTATGTAAAGCAGCATCGAATTTAACTCTATTACGTTAAATAGAAAGTTCTAAAATTATGAGCAATTTAAAATTTTTCTTACAAAACCCTTCACTGACTAAGAAAGTTACATTGATTAGGAATGGATGTTAGTTTTATAATATCAAGCGATATGCTCATTAATCTTACAGTGATAATGCTATTTATAGTCTATCTAATATATTGCTTCTACCTTAGTTCGAAATTCTATCTATCAATATATTTTCTTACATCATGTTGAGAGAATTTTTAGATAATATTTAGATTATATTTTATATGTAAATATTTGGAACCGTATAAAATTTATCATACTAATTATATGTCATTTTCTTAATGTTGCAAGCCTTATAGTTATAAGGCTTGCCGTATCTTTCTTATGTTTTTTAGATGAAATTTAATTTATTAGTACTCTTGTTTTTGCAAATTATCAAAATCCGTAAATAATTTGATAATTACTTTCCTTACATACTATTCATGATTCTTAAGTATTGTTAGCAGTTCGTCTCTATTACTTTCGTACAAAAAATTCAACAAATTTTTAACTTATACTTATATTTTTTCAATAGAACAAAAAATTATTAAAGAAACAAAGCTCAGGGACTTGCGGGTTGTATGTAAAATTGTTGAAAGTTTAAATAAACATAAAGGAATGTTTATCTTTGTGGAACACGTCTGCGAAAATTGAATGAAATACAAAAAAAAATTAAAGCGAAAGTATTTCAAGAACAAATGTAGAAATAAAGTACTAGAGGACCTTTTTTATTTTTTAAGACACTCAATGGAATAGGGCGATACAAACATTATTTTGCATTATTAAGCAAAGTGACGTACGAGTATTCCATATCAACTAATTTTTTTCTTTTTTCTTCACAACTTACCTATTGTAACCTATTTAAATTCATTACATAAGTTAGTTAATTATCGAGTTAGGTCACCATAAAAATCTCTTAACATAATACGCGAGCTAATTTTTTAGAAACACGTGATCTCAAAACAAAACTAAAGAAAAGATATTTTTATTACATCTTTATTTTCGTTCACATAAAAGTTGAAGAGTATGGTTTTTGTATATCGATTTCATGATATTCAATCGTACCGGACTACATATTACATCTGTATAGAATTAAAAAGATAATTGTTAATAGTCATAGAATAAAATCGCGACTATTTGATAAAATAAGCAAGGAGAATTTAAACAAATCAATATTTGTACCAACATAACCGGAGTAATGGATTACTCAAATATATTATGGCCACATTTTTGAAGTCAATAATAGAAGGGTAAAGGCCGAGCAACCGCTAATCTATTGTGAGAAATCCCACATGATGAGCGGATTTGAAGTATATTGATGCGCGTACGAATTAGGTCAATAAAAATCTAAACCCTTTACATGTAGCCAACTTTACAGGGTTATCTTTAATGAAAAAATATACTTTAAATTTTAGGGTGAAATGCAGGAATCATTATCGGATTAGGAAATCATATCTACTCATATTTATGCCAATAAAACTTAGACAAGTAATATGTTGTTTAATAGAGAGTATAATGAAAATATGTATTCATGAACTATGTCTAATATTTAAATATTTCGAAATTGTAGAGAAAAAAGTTATAGGCCTGTAGAAATAATACATTCTTGGAGAAAATAAAGATAATTTATGATGAATAACAAGTATGCTGACATTGACTACCAAGCGTAATTTGACAAGTCGTAACAAATTTTACGTCTCTCTTCAGGCAGAATATCAAGGGCTTAATTAGTAGGCGAGCATGAGAATGTGTGATTTGTGTACACTAATATATTGATATATTATTTGTATACTTCATTCTAAAATTATTAGAGGAATCAGTTTCGGATAAAACCAAGTCTTTTAACATGTGTCATATACCAATGCCTCTTATATTTTTGGAATGCTGTAAAACATTGATATACATCAATAAGTAAATGTATGCTTGTGTCATGCTCACGTTCAAGTATGTAAATTATACAGATCAAGTCATACAATATATAGCATTGCAGTCGAATAAAATTGTCTAAAAATATAAGAACACAAGTCATGTTTCTTTTCATTCAATGTCTAAAATTAAGAAATTATTTATTTTAGAGCCTACAAATTTATACAATTAATATAACCTACTGTTACGAGTTACAGGATGTTAAATTGAAAAAAAAAAAATTTAGATTATTTTGCAAATTCGAGGTAAAACGTTAAAATTACTAAAGTAGACCTTGCGGAATAGTAAAATATTATTAGTTTTTGAATAATAAATATAAATCCATTTAGGATCGCTTATTATTTGAAATATGATGAATACTACTATGTAAAGATAAAAAAAAATTACATGTGCAAGAATTTAAGAAAATCAACTTTGCTACAACATTAATAATATTTTGCAGTACAGTAAATAGTTCGTGAGATATTTTGCAAAAGCTAATGGGATATTCACAAAAAAACTATTTTCGTAACACATATTCTCTCAAACTATTGATACTTAAAAAGAAAGATAAGTTAAAATTGTGGACAATTCGTTACTTAGTAAAATGTTTATTTCACATTTCTTCGTGTCAAAAATTCTTAATGAGATGTTTTACCAAAACCGTAATGTTTATATATATATATATATATATATATATATATATATATATATATATATATATATATATATTGTTTTTTATGACAAAATAATAGGTAAAGTAATACTCCATAAATTTACGGTTTGTTATTTTCAATTTTGATCAGTAGCTATCGAAATATTTTGAAAAACCATTTTTTAAAACTATAAGTTTTAGTTTCCCATAACCTCTCAAACCGCGTCAACTCATTAGCAAATTACTTAGCATATGACACTTAACAAAACAATAAAAAATTTTAATGTTAAGAATTACGTTTTTTCATGGCCTAAATATTTATCTTCTCTTTATTCTTCCTTTGTTTTTAGTGTTATAGTGAATAGTTTTAGTGAATAATTTTAAGATACAATTTAGATTTTTCACGATCCATTAGATATGTAATGGTTAGTAATGGCAATTTAGCTGCTTTTAATATATTTTTTTAATTTACAAAAGAGGATTTAAAAATTACTCGTGGTGGGTTTCATTTAAATTCCTTCACCAAATGAAATTGGATTTTATCATTATTTTCATAATTTCTTCTATTATTTATTTTAAATAAAGTTCAGCGTATATCGTTAGCTGAATTTCCGCGAATATCGTTAGCTGAATTTCTGCGTTTTAAAAAATAAACACAAAACACTTATATTGTGAGAAGTACGAGCCTAATAATCTTTTCTTATTCTATAAATAGCAAAAAAAGATTATTAGGCTATACAGTAATTTCTACGACAAAATTTACGATGTAGTCGGAAGTAATGCCTGTATATATAAATGAATACTGGCTTACGTCCTGAACCTTAAATTTTTAAATTTTTTTGTAAATATTTTTCATATTAGATACATTGGCTGTTGCGAAAAAATAATTATATATCGCCTTTTTATGTTTTACAACTTTTTATGGAACATTTTTTAAACTATTTTCCGCTTTTATCTTTTGTTTTCTTTCAGTTATTGTCCATAATACTCACCATAGTCTGATCATTCTATATGAAATATTTTTGTTGTAAGTATTACTGTCTTTTTTGCTATAACTAATATATTAAAAAACACATTTATTTGTAAGTTGAAATTTCAAAAATTTTATATACGCTTATGTCTTTAATTTAAATAAAATATTTAGCAAGTCAGTCCGTTTTGTTTTATGAACCATAATCGCACAATGCAGAAAGAAAAGTAATCATCTAGCTTTCACTCGCATTTTACTCGTGAATACATAATCACATTCCATGAAATATTAGACACATATTTTAGCATATATTTATATATATATATATATATATATATATATATATATATATATATATATATATATTTCCGATGTAGTCAGAAGTAATGCCTGACATATATATATGTAAATATCTGAATGTATCATATATCCTAATTACGCAACTTTTTCACGCACGCGATGACAATCGAAATAAAAAATTTACTACTTAATTATTTTAATGCAGTTATCAATATTCTTTATGTCCAAAATAAAATAGACATAAACAATGTAAACATGAAATAGTCATTAAAGTCGTAACCTATAATTTACTTTTAAACCTATGCATCTAGTTTACTGTTTCAGTTAAAATGCTTTCTGAGTTATCCTAATTAATATTATTAGAATTGAAATTTAATATTATAAATCCGAAAGCGGCTTTATTTATCACGCTATTCAGCTTTTCTACCTCAGTGAAACTTTTTTCCAGTATTCTACCTCAGGTGTAAACTGTGTCATGGATTAAGTATAGAATATTATTACTCCAGAATAAACTAAATTTCTTTCTGCAATGAAAAATGCACTCTTTTAGTAATGAATATTCGCAATTAAGTATATACACTTGTGATAAAAATTATGGAAACCTTTCTGAAAATGTGTACTTTTGAGGTTTCCTGGCTCATAAAATTACTTTTTTAGGAGTAATGCATATCTTTGTAAAGAAATATGTTATCGAGAATGCGAAATATTAATTTTATGAATAAGTTTTTTTAAACAAAAATTAGAAGGGGAAATATAAAGCCCATAGAATAAACGAATATGTTGAACGCAGAAATTCCCACCATGACACCTTAAACTTTAATTGGGAAATCTCTAGCGTTAATTATGGCTTCGCAATTATTTCCCATAGAGTTAACCAAGTTTTTTTGGTTTTATAGATGTAACATTACCTTTATCTTGAAACTATTTTTCCGTACAATAGCAGTATGACAAGAATATCATGTGCAAAAAAGGCTTTAGTTTGAGCTCAAATATTACATTTATGTGTTTTTAACTATTCATATTATCATAAATCCTCCAAATTGTGCTCTAAATCTTTTATTGCCATTTAACCTCAGATTATTCCCTTTATGCCATACAACTTAGACAACTCAGAAATACATGTTTTAATGGTTTTCACAATTTTGAATTTTGCATGTATTATATACATAATAGATGGATAATCTTGCAAAATGGTCTTATTCTTCGAATAATCATTTTAATTTTAAGTACAATTCTTTAGTAATTTCCCCATACTTTTTTCCATAAGTTTAAATATTTGAAACATAATTGTAAACCATATTTATTCTCATAGCATTCGTTAGAAAGATTCAAAATTAAACTTAAAATGTAAATATCACCCTCTCCTATAATTGTCATTTATATTATTATTCGAAGCTTGTACCATCAACATGATTATATGAGGTTCCAATAAATTTACTTATCATCATTGACTATAAATGAAAGCAATAACTATAATTAACAATATTAATGAAGCCTTTATTTTCTTTAATACTTTCCTAATTTTAAGTCACTTATAGAAACAAACATAATTAGAATTAAATTAAATTAAACTAAGTTAAATAGAAATCTTATTACCATTTCAAAAAAAATATAATGACATGTAAACAAATACATGTTAGTAAAGTAAAGGCCTTCTCCGTCCCGTTTTGCGATATTCGACCTTTAGCTTTCTCCATCCGGCCTTGCCTAACAATTTATATAATTTCGATTGTTCATCTTTCTCGCGGTCTTCATACTTTCCTATTGCTTTTTGAACCAGTTCAGACCGTCACTCTTTTGTTCATTTCTTATTGCTCATTCTACTTTTTATTGCTCGTGCTACGTATCAAGCCTATTTCCATTTTAGTCTTTGACAATAATTTAAAACATCTATAGTTTTTGTTTTTTCTCTAGATTTTTGTTCCTTCTTTTGTCTAATCGTTTTAATTTTAACGTATTCCTCTCTATTGTTTATGATCACCTTTGCATTTTTGTATTGGTACAATTATTTTATATCCATGTTTGTGATGCACAGGAAAGGGAAAAGAAAAATCATGAGTTTGGGGCTTTCTTTCTTAATTTTATTGGTAAATCTGAATTCTTAAGTTTATTGGTAATTTGATTCATATTCATTTTATATATACATTTTAATACATCTAGGTGTTCCGAAGGAAAGTTACATTCTTGTAAAGCTCCGCATGTACTAACGCGAGTTATTGTGACGAATGCTTTAGCGTAATCAATAAATCCTAGATTCAAAGATCGTCGAAATTTTTATATTTTTCGATAACTTGGTCTAGAATATGAATTTTGTTCGTTGTTAACTTTCTTTACTCACTGGTACTTTTCTATGTAAATTTTCAGTTAATATTCAAAATAATTATTAATCTAAGTAAATCATTTTCAGAATTTTTTTGTAGACTGTTAGCACGATAGTTGCTAGCGTTGGTTTAATGACTTCATTATATATCAAAGTAATATCAGATTTCACCCATTACGTATATTTTTTTTTATTTAAAATCTGTTCAACAAAATTGTCAGCGATTCCATCGTTTTTTTTCGTAAATTTCGAATTTTTTTGGGAAGTTTTTTTTCATATTGGATGAAATATAATATATTTGGTGGTAGACATATTAGGTAATAGCTACATCCTCAGATTTTTAATTTTCTTTTTAAAAATATTGTTCATTAGAAAAAGGTTACATTTTAAAGCTAGTTGAAGTAATTTCTTTCCTCTCTTATTACTTCTCTCGTAGCAATAAACTCCTAGTACTTTCTTTCCACCTTTCTCTCCTTCTTCTTTCCCACGTTTTCTCATTATGGTTGTATCCATCTTGTAATCTGTCATAAAAATCTTTTCTTTCTTTATCTGCAGCTTCTATTACAGATATATAATTACAAACAAATTTTGTTATTTAAATGGGAATAGACTTAAATCTTGGGTTTAAAGCACTAATTCTTTCAGAAATTCTCTGAAGCTATATTTCAATAAGGTATCCTGCTCCATATAGCCTATATGGGATTTGATTTCATTTTATTTATATAGCAGAATATGTACCTGTCGTCTTCGTAGAAAAGTTCAGAAATTTCCTTCTTTTTTATTTTTTCCATCTTTATTATTAAGTATTTTCAGACAATATTGATCTTCTGGTTACTATGAGCTTGTTGTATTTTATAAAAGTTTTTTTCTTTTACTTTTCTATTTTTTTACTTATTTTTTTAAGTTCTTTTAATATTTCTGGTAGTAAATTTCATTTATACGGTAGTAGAATCTCCTCAATTTTCATATTTTTTTAAATAATTCAACATTTTGAATTACTGAACAATATTCCTTTACAATATTTAATTTCGAAATTTTTAAATTTTTTATTTATGTTACTTTTTATAGTTCTCGTTATGCTTTCCACCATGTTTCGTGAATTGTTTGGTTCTTGATAGAAAATATCTTGTAATTTCTTAACTATGTTTGATAGCTTTCCCTTTTTAAATTAATATATTTCTGTTGGCTAATAATACAATCAAATGTAAATATCTGTGCTGCTCTCTGCTGGCGATTACAGTAAAATGTAAATGGCACCCTCTATTCGTTGGCCATAGAACCACTTTGCTTTCATACTAATTTTATTTACTATTTCTTCTAATCTTTCACAAACAGTTTTTTTCCGTAAGCTTTGGATTTTGTTTTATATTAATGTTTCTTCATTCATCATGACGGTAAGATTTACCGGTGCAACAATTTTATTTTATAAGGTTATATCAACTGATTGTTTATATTTAATATATAATTTGTTTGATCAAGTTTTTAATAGCACTTTCTAACAATTTATATTTTTACGTTACATAGATAGTCTCTTTTTATTTAGGTTTTGAATTATAATATTTTTAAATAGTTTTTGTACAACAACTGATATTTAAATACCCTTTCAAAAATAATTATTATCAAAATACCGAAACATATTTATCGGAGTTAACGACTCAATTTCCCCTATCATATTAAACACAATTCATTTTTATCGATTTCGCTAGACGAATGGTGAAAACAAAGTACTTATTATAATTTTTGAACACTTTTTTATTCAAAATATAGATTAATTATTTTTAAAGATTTTTAATATAAAGACTACATTCATTTGCGCTGACCACCATGACTACCCGCATAAACTTTTGTGACGCAGTTAAATCATCTAAGCGCTTATATATGAAATCAGTGAAAGTTTTTAATTAATTTCACTGTTTAAAAAACTCGTAAATTTTATTTCAATATTTCACACTCAGGTTCAAAATAACAGTTCAAATACAAAGAGTAGCATCCCTGCAACTTGTATTGTCACGTGTGTTCATTCATCGTAAGTAGCTATTAGCCAAAAAAAATTGAATTTTATTTGACTTGGCATTTTTTAAAAAGACCAAAGACGACAATATTCTATTGTTTATTATTTCCACAACTACACATAATTAAAGAAGAATATTTACGTCCTTTTGAAATTATTATGAAATTTCGGGCAAAGATTCAAAAACCACTGATGAACTATTTGAATAAAATTAAGTGTAAATTTAGGAATATGTGTTTCAGTAATATCGGTCCAACCGTTATAAAACGTTTTAAGATTATAGCGTATTGTTGATCTATCATTTCTTTTAAATCCATTGGATAAATTTCGAAACACATTTTTTTTCCAAGTCTCTCCGTTGTTTGATTTAAAAATAGTAAGAAATTTCATACAGAACTAATTCTATATTCTAAAGTAAGTATTATTTACATTTCCTGATATAAATATTTATCTTCAATCTATAGTTTTTAATTTCAAAATGATTTCATATGTATTGGACTTTACCCTTATTATATTAGATTTAAATAAAACTAAGTTGCGTGAATTTAATTTTTTTGTTATTTGTACATACATAAATTATTTTAATAATGTGTAATATGTACTACATTATTAAAATAACTCCTGTGTATACAAATAATAAAAAAATAAGATTCATGAAAATTAGTTTTCAAAGAAGTATTAGTTATAACTACATATTTGATAACAAAACCAAATTTTCACCTACAAAAAATTCAAGAAGTTTATACTATATATCAAAAATTATATCAAATATGACCGCCAATAAAGTCTGCCCCTATAGATTCGGCCAGTGTTCGGTTTGCTTACTTGTTGACTTTCTCCTTTTATATCGCGTCTCACACTACGGCGGATGACACCCTTCAGTTGGTAAGCCAGTTGACTTTCTTAATCTCGTGGCTTTAATACGATAAAAGGAAACGTATTTTATTGAAATGACTAGCGTCGCAACGTAGGCTCGATTTAATTATTACAAAATTTACATTAGGGTAATGCAAACATTAAAAAAAAGTATCTTGCGAAATAATGAAATATTTAAATTTCAATGGAAAAGTTATTAAAGCAATATAGTTTAGCATAGTGAAATAGGATATATTTGAGATATTGTAGAACAAGCTGTTGCCCGCACCTTGGGCCGCGTCTTGTGAGAAAAAGTAAACAATGATTTTTTGGAGAATTGATATAATTTATTATGAAATATTTAAGCCATGAATCTATCATATCAAATGGAACATGTTCCATTACTTTTGAAAATTAAACTAATAGCAATGCATTTAATTTCTAGTGCCCGTGAATGTTTTAGCGCTTGTTTTCATTAATCTGTTCCCATTAATGTTTTCAAAATTATATATGGGCTACCTTTGAAATTACATAGTATACCTTGATAGTAAGTATAACAAGTGCATATATATATATATATATATATATATATATATATATATATATACACACATATATATATATATATATATATATATATATATATATATATATATATACCGACCATGGCACGGCAGGTAGAAGGCTTGCGCCTGGTAAAGGGCTATAACCGGTTGAATTCCCGGCAAGGTATTTGAACATTGATAAGTTATTGTTATTGTAAATTATTTACGAAGATTTTGTTTTGGCCAAGCTGCGAGGGTCGTAATCCTTGCGTTTAGTCTAATAAAAATTGTGCGCTCATGAGAATGATACCTATCATAACGGGCATACTTGTTGTATATAGTCCCAAGTTACTCCGAATGGCAAGAAGTAATCAGAAGCTGGAAGGCAGCTGGATGGTATATTTATTTATTTTATATTAATAGTTTAAAACGAGGAATAAATCTGTAAATTAAAAGGAGCATATTTTATCGAAAGGTTTTATTTGAAAAAAAAAATTCTTAAAATATGATGATCATTCGAAAGGTTTTAATTCGGAAATTATATGAGATAAAGTCCTTACAACTGTATGCTAGAATAAAAAAAGATTATATTAAAAATGGTAAGCTGAAGTATTGAACAATATAATAGCTTTCCTTATAACAAAAGTTATTTCGATATGTTTAATATTTTAAATTTTCGTTGAAAAAATAAATATTTTCTTAATAAAAATATTATGTTCCTTTTTAAGTAGTAAGTTAATTAATATAACTATGTTTCTGGATTATTTTACACCCATCTCATTTCTAATTTTGTAAATATTAATAAAGTATATAATTCCTTTAATACTGGTATTCCAAACAGACAGCGATTTGAGATACATGTGTCTTATATTTAAAGTAATCTAACTTAACACAAGTTTATGTTAATAATGTAGTTAACATTTTATACAGTTTAGTTCTGTAATTGATACATAAAATGTATAAAAATATTTTTAAAAAATCATATTCAATAACACATTGATTCTACTATTAATGAGTTGCTAATATTATCAAGGAGCTTATTTCTTTCTAATCTGATATAACTTTAAAGGGATAAAGTACTGATACCATTAGGTAAACTGCCAAATATTCCTAAGTAGACGCATACGTTTTTCAATAAAATGAAATACTCAAAAAATAATTTGCATTTGAATATTAAATTTCCTTTTTTGTTATGGCGTCATTTATCCTAGTGTAATTTTGAAAATTGGCTCTCACACAATTGCTGTTTTTAATTACGGGAGAAACTTGATAATGCAGGGGGCAAATATTAGTCATTTCGAGAAGGATTTTAAAAAAACATTTATAAAATATATTTTAAATATCTCAACACTGGCATACTTTCTTGAAAAAAAACTCACAGTCTTTAGTTAGAAGATTTTTAGCAATGCAATAAAAAAATTATGCAGTTTTCAAAGGTTTTTTTCCTAATTTATAATATGTATAGGTTCGGTAATTAAAATTCAATTTATTTTATACCATATGCAGCTATGAATATAACTCATAAACAGAAGCTATGTGTTTATATATAATTAATTGGTATATAAGCTTATATAATTTGCAGCATGTAAATTAATATTGAATATTTTTTCAAGCTTCCAGATGTTCTCGAAATATCAATTATGATATAAAAAAACAAATATAAAATATTTTCCATCCAAATTATCTCCATATTCCAGGACAACAAGATTTTTTTTAATTGCTCCATATCTTATTAGACACCAAACCTTAATGGCTCTAACTATTCTCACAAAAATTAGAGTGTCAAGGTTTACAATTTACAATCCAATAAACTATTAGTTTTTAGTGGGCAGGTACTTGTTATTAGTACGTTTTTAAACAAATAATCATGATCATCAAATATAATGGTCATAAGTTTCATTATTTATCAAATATGTCTACATATTCCTGGAAACAATAAAAATTACGATTACCTTTTTCTTGTAAGCTGTCAGAAAAAATCTGCTGATAAGTAGTATAGGAAACATTCTTTGGTTCAATTTTAAATATTTTAGCAGAATTACATTGACTTCGAAATAAAGTAACTTTTACATAACCTTCATCATTAACTACAGTTTTTACAATGGCAGCTTATCTATACGTAACGTTTTCTTTTTCCATAAATACATTTATAAGAAAAATGTCTTAGGATAAATCAAGTTTGGATACAAATCTTCTTTATCCTGGCCGTACCAGCATATATGCCATTTCCATAGTCGTGGAATAGAACCGAAATTACAAATTTTCATCATCGAAACTACTGGAACTATACACATCACAATAAATGCTTTTCTGGCACAAATCATGGGCAGTGATTCTTGAAACACATCCATGTCCATAATATCTATTGGAAATTTTGATGGTTTGTCTTCAATGGAAAATGCCTCCTGTTTTAATTTTTTGTAATTCTGCATATTGACAAATATATTCATAAATTAGATGCTCTGTGTGGTATTATTTTGGTTACGTTCATCATGCCAGGTGTAGCATTTAATTTTCAGGGATTATTTGCTTCACAGCCAAGATTTCATCGTCGAAAATTTATTTTACTAAAATCGTTAACTTTTTGAATAAATAAAAAAAAATCTGTAGGTGTTTTCACGTTTCTGGCTTTCGAAACATAATTATGAACCGTTTTTTTTAATACACCGCTTACACGGTTAGGTTTAACATACTGTTAATGCCTTTGTTGAAGTTTGACCTTCCTAAAATGTCATTCATTAGTTTGTAGCTCTTATAAGTACAGGGAAGTGTGTATAAAAGGGGAATGCCGTGTTCTCTCTCTACGCCTATATCTCTTCACCCTGTTTCGATATTTGCGATACAACATTTATATTGATATTTCGGAAAAATATCACGTTAGTACTTTTATTTTTATACATAGTAGAGTACATTATCCTAAAAGGGTTCCATTTTTCATTTTAAGGTACGGAATCCTAAAAATTTACTCTTAATACGATTGCAGTTCATAAGGCAAATTTAATTTATAGTAATTTATTCACACTTACCGGAAATGGAAACTTTACTATACATATAAGGTAGCTAAAAGAATTATATGTAATTTTTATATTCGTCAATACGTTATGTCTAGTACTTTTACTTTTTCACATATATCACAAGAAAAAAAACCACTTTAGAACCCAATAAATTTTCTTTATACAAATAGTCAGCGAGTCTAATGTATTCTAAGACTACAAAAATGTTTAGTTTTCCTTTATCTAAATATTATTTGATCACAACCAATTATTTATTTAATATGAATACTCTACTCTTAGACACAAGAATTTTTTAAATATTCAGTTTAACGAGATTGTTAGAAATTTTGGAGTTTCGTACTTTAAAAGGAAAAAGAAGATTTTTATAAAACCTGTCCATATGTCAGCCACAGCCGTTTTTTTTATAGACAAAGTTTAATTTAGAATCAGTTTTAATTTAGAAACTAAAACTCAAAAAATAATCATATTTCATTCAGAAAATTCAGGGAGGACAAATGTAGTACTCAAAGAAATTTTTGTTTTTATTCTATATACAGTACTTAGTGTCGTTTGAAGGAGCTAGTGATGAGGGCTTCAAAAACTTTTTTTTGTAATTTTATGTATTATATCTTCAGGGATATACATAAAAATATGCGAAACCAATAAGGTCCTTCCTCTTATCTTCAAAACAACTCTATCTAAAACATATGGGTTTTTGGAAGCCCACGCAAAGATTCGTAGAAATCTATAGCAATTATTCTAGACATATTATTTTAAATATTTCCCATTTTTCAGCCTATGAAAGTTATAGTAGGCACTACATTTACATTTTTTTCATTTTCAAAACCAATATTCTCTAAAACCATGCGATATAGAAACTTGAAAGTTAAAAATAGTATAATATGTTATTGACCCACATATTTTAAAAGAGGTTTTACACCATCAACTTTCTTTTTAAGTATCTGTGTAAAAATATATTTCGTCATTTTATATATCACGTGGCGCAATGCACACGTAAAAATATATTTTCTATAATGTGTCTAAAAAGTCTTAAAAACATATATCTTCTTCATTTTATATCTCATGTGGCGTAATGTATATGTAAAAAGATATTTAAAAAGATATAATGAGGGGACAGAATGTTATATATTATAATATTCTGCCCCTTTATTTGCGAAGCTACTAACCCAAAAATTATGAATTTAATAAAACCTGACTAGTTGGTTGGAAAAGTATAGGGAATGCCTTATAATTGCTTTAAGTATGCACAATTATTTGTTTCAAAACGTTTTTAAGCATGTAAAAGATATGATATATAATACGTTGTGATATATTCACGTTGTAGAAATTAACATTTTTCAATAGTTTTTTTTATGGAAATAATATGTACGCTTAAATGTTTTTAAGTGCCGAAATGTGTGAATGTACACGAAGCCGATTTCTAACACCGTAGTTGTGTCGTTTTACTGTAATAAACTTAAAGAATGTTATACCTGTACTGTTAAACTTCAAAAAGGTATAAAATATATGAACTAATAATAATAAAATATAAATAAATTCGAACTTACATGATATGGGAATCAGATTGGAAACCTCACTTATTTCAAGTAATCTTACTATTCTTTATGCGAGGTAATGAAATTTAAAGCTTCTAAAAGTTTATTTTGTCATGAAACTTTTACTTCTTTTACCATAATCGCAATGGCAATTTTTGTTACTAGGAGAAAAGAAAAATTTAACATCTAAAGTTGCCTCGGTTAGGCCAGAAGGACATTGACATGCCCTATTACTTGAAAGATATCAATATTTTTAAATTCAAGCTGTAAAATTAAATTGGACAATAGCTGCATTATCCGGCTGTACCTGAGTATAATCATTTCACTAATATTTTGGTTCTTAAATATTTCCACATTGTTTTTTAATTTAATTTTTTCTTATTCGGCACAATGATTTTCGAATTCTTATTAGCCTTTTTCTCTCTCTTCTTCTATTTTATTTCTCCACGCCGATTTTTCTCTTCACGATTTTGCTAGCGATAGAGTGAAAACTCTCTCATGTTTTGGCGTTTTAGTTGTAGAAACAAAGAAAACATAAAAAAAACTTCGGGTGTTCGCTTTTTATTCTCCTTGATATGTTCATTTTCACTTCTAAAATAATAGTAATTATAACACTTGCGCATCGATATTTCTACATCATATTATATGCGATTTCAGTTGAGAACTTACTTGAATACATGCGCGCCAAAGTTATATAAAAAAATTAAGAACATAGCACGTAAAATTTCTAGTTCACAACTTTTTAAATATACACGCGCAAAAATTCATCTTATACATCTACGAGGATCGAAATTTCCAGAACATAGTATGTACAATTTCCAGTTTCGAACACTCTTGAAATGCGCGTGCTGAATTATAGATTTCATGTAGGGTAGACTGGGTACGGTTGTGATAATTTTTGTTTGATCGCTGCTAATTCTTTAATTATACTACTAATATGAACAAAAACTGTATTATAATGTAGTTTATTCATTGGTTAACGTGTAAATATTTAAGTTATATGTGTAAACAAAATGGTTACTTCATAAAATCTATTTAAAAAGAGAAGGAAATTGTCACAACCGACCACACCCCAGGGGCGGTTGTGTCAGTACTGGGGGTCAATAGTGACAATATGAAAATACTGTAAAATGATCACCAAACAAAATAAAAATACTCTAAAATAATCACAAAACATTTTAATTAACACTTTTATTAAGACTCATAACAAAAATACTCTATATAATCAAAACACTTTTATGAACACTTTTATTCCGGCTCATAGGACTTTTATTCCGACTCATCACAGTTATGACAAATATAATAGCGACTGCCATCTGCGCAGTCTACATGGGTCCAAAGGTTACACTTTCCTTGACATTTAATCCACTTTTCGTCAGGCCTACTTTCGGAATATGGACCAACGCAGACCAAACAAAAATATTCTTCTTCATCTGAAGATATCGAAGGCGATGTTTTCCTTTTTGTTGCTTTGCCTTTTCCGATTCCTTTCGGCCTATTAAGATTTTTCTTGATACGCTTTGCCTTCAAGCGTTTTTATTCTTGCCTGATTGCCTCTTTTTCAGGCGTGTCGGTGTAAATGGTTGACTTCTTGGTTCTGGGTCCTCGAGTCATTCTTTGGGAAGCCTTTGGAAAGGGCCGAACAATTTCAGGTGAAAAAACTGCTGGTATGGCCGATGTAGATGGCTCAACATTGCTAAAATTTTGGCTTGATGTATTATTCAATATAGAAGGTGAAAGTGGTGGAGTTTTATTATTAAGATCGAAGTTGTCAGCTGCAAAATTTTCTCCACTAGGTGCTGCATGAGCATCTTGTTGAGTGTCAGGGATTGGTCTGCCTATTTCAGATGATTATGGCACAGGGGAATTTTCTTCAGTGTCTGGTGTGGCAGGAGCATAATTTTCAGGGTTTGATCTAGTTCTTCCAGGAGATGGTGCTGCAGAAATATTGCCTTCAGCATTAGGGTTTTGTCTACTTGTTAAGGTCGATGAAGCTGCAGGAACGTTTTCTTCGGTGTTAGGATTTGGACGGTTGGTTACGAAAGACGGGGCAAAATCTATTTCTCCGAATAGATTACGGTTGTATGGATAAATCCCAGTTTTGGTAAAACCAGCCTTAATTTTTGCCTGTGTGAGAGCCAGAGGCGTAGAAATTTTTCTGATACCTGGTATAGCGTAGATTGTTATTGTTTTACCAGGGTAGCTTTTCATCCATCCATCGCAAGCAGTGTTTATAGCTTTTTTTAATGGTCCAAAGACAGACCGGTCGAGAGGCTGAAGCTTATGGGAGCAATGTGGTGGAAATAAAAGCTATGTTATCCCGTTTTCTTTGCTGTAATTTAATGTGTTAATATGAATGTGCGATGAATGATTATCAAGCACGAGTAAAACTCTGTGAGTTAGTGATGCATTAGAAAATGTCTTAAAATGTTTAAGAAACTCCAAGAAGGACCCATCTTGCATCCAGTCGGAGGGGTTTGCAGTCCCAACAGATCCGACTGGTCCGTCCCTCACAAAGTGGTCTTGGTAACGAACACGAGGAAAAATAAAAAACCGAGGCATGCTATTTCCCAAAGCATTCACCGCAAAAGCTACCATCACTAACGTGCCCCGTTCAGCGGAAGTAACCGCTCTCACTTGCCGTGTGCCACGTCATGCAACAATTTTATCAGGTCTTTGGACCGTACTGACGCCTGTTTCATCTACATTATAGATATCTTGTGGCTCGTAAGTATGCTTGTCCGTAACGACTTGCAAGTTGTCGTAAAAAGCTTCCACATTTGTGCGATTGAAGCTTGTTGCCCTAGAAAGGCTGGTAGCTTGAGCTACTCGAACAGATAGAGAAGGATTTCTATTCAGGAATGAACGGAACCATTCTTCAAGTAGCAGGTGGCCTTAGGTTATATTCAGTTGCAAGCTCAAAAGCCAAATTCCGCACCTCCTTAGGAGCAAGTCCGAAATAAATATCCGCGCAAGGTATTTTGACAACTGCTGCTCTTGTTGCTCCGAAAACACTCTATTGTGAGCGACATACCCCATGCTAATACTACGGTTTTCACCTTCTGGAATGGCATCGCGTTTACGAACATACCTGAACAGAGACATGCTCTCTGCGCAATGAAGTCCCGCGTTTCATTTCATTATAAGCATCTTCATACTGAGACAAGTTACTCTGTCCTCTTTCAGTCTTTCTCACCGGTTTTCTAGGCATCTAAAACAAAAAACAACAGATTTTAGATATGTCACAACCGTATTCGGTAAAAATGTCACAATTTTACGCAGAGGTCATTTTCACTAAAGAACAAACACGGCGTCAAAACAAAACAACCTACAATAAATGTAATTACTGATATTAAACTGCTAATAGTCGACTTATATCGATGAATAATAATCAATACTCTATCAGTATAAATATAACAGCAATTACGAAATAAAACTGAACAAAAAAACTTACTTTTGATGGTCAAAAATCAAAATTGGCCCCTGCTCATTTACACACCGCGCGGTGGATGACGCGACACTGTAACACAGGTTCAGACATGCAAGACGCTCCTCTCTCCCCTTGTACATCTCCCCCTCTTCCCTGTAGTTTTGATAATATGACGAATGTCACTACCGTACCCTGGCACAACCGTACCCAGTCTACCCTACCGAGAAACGAAATTTCTAGAACGTAGTATATAACATTTCCAGTTCATAATAATCTTGAATAGATGCGCTGAAAAAAATCAGAACATTCTTGGTAATAACGATAGGCTAAAATATGAGATAACGTCACATATTTTAGCCTATTACTTCCACTCACTGGTACGAAACTATCTCAGTATCGGTGGTAGACCTAAGGCTATCACTACCACAACCAGGAGCGAAAGAGGGTAGGTGGTTGTGGAGAAAACAAATCGTTAAAAATGTACATTTGTTTAATATATATATGTATATATATATATATAAATATTGAGTTCATTCAAAATTTCCTAAACGTACTAAATGATTATTCAACCATTATATGTATTACAAGAACGATCATGGAAATAGATGGATTTCAGATTATTAATTTCTGAGCATTTTCTATCAGAAGGAATAATATTATTTACATATACGTCATAGAAAGTAACACAACGTCATGAACATACGAAATTGTTGTAATTATTTTAAAAATGTAACAAATACACTTGAAAATAGTGTAGTTGGTTCAGAAAACAGAGGATTTCCAGGAAATATTTATGTCGTCCAATTAGAACCAGAAAGCAGTAGGAAAGAATATACCTTTAAACCATTTCTTTGATTGTACTTTAATGTAAACACAATGTTTCTATGAATACGTTTTTTTAATTATAAATGATATAAAAAATCCAAAAATAAGTATATTTCTTTTGTATTTTTGTTCTACCCCTATGGCTTCGCATCTCAGTCGATCTCGTTGTTCTCCCGAGAACTACAATTCAGAATATATTTTCTCACTGTGTTCCATAGCATGTCTTCTTAGACAATTCGGTTGGTTATCTTAAAAAAATATATTTTGTGTTTTTTTTTCTATATATAAGAGCCATTGAATAATAATTATTACATTATGGTTTAGAATACAAATGTCCACGATAAATCGGAGGAAGAGAGGAATGTTAGCGCAAACATATTTAAATATTTTAATACCGAAACTTACATATCGAATCTTGCAATATGTAATAGAATAAAGCATATTTTAATAGAAAAATAGAATATTATAATAAAAATATTTAAAACAAATTGTCTGAAAGTAGATAAATTTATATCGCAGTAATTTCTCAGTTTTATACATTTTGTGATACTCATCATACTTTTTCTTATAACAGTAAGACTTTAGCGGTTTCTGAACGCTGCATAAGAAATTCTGAAAGAAGACTGAATATGGGTTTTTTTAATTTAATGTTATGCCTCGGAGAATATTTTTTTAACTGATTTGTAATTATTTTCCTTTTGTCACTTGGAAAAAGGCAAATATTTTTAATTTTATGTATGCTGTCTGTATGGATAAAGTTAACGGAATAAAAAATTGTAATTGTAATATTTTGAAATACAAAAATGAGCCAATAACCCATCTTATTGCATTTTAAATCTCAGGTGTAACTGAGAGTTAAAATTTTGAGAAGTTTTTCAATAATGAATAACACAGTCATGAAAAATTGTTTTATTTTTTTAATTTATTAGGCCCATTATCGAAAAGCTCATGTTTTTTTCTTAATTTTCTGAACTTAAACTAAGCGTTTGGTTCAAAGATTCCAATTTGAAATAAAGTGACATTTGACATAAAGCCATGTACAGTAAAAAGCCATCAACTTTTACATAATCAATAGAAACTATAACATAAACAATTTCGTCCACACATCCAGCATATTATGATCACTACAGTTAATAGTTTATTTTTCTTTTTTTTTTCCTGCTTTTCATACGTACTCATTGACATTAAATTATTCATACACTCTCCTCTTTTTGTTTTCGTAATGTTATTTTTTTAAATTAATTGATAAAAAACAGCATGAATATGGTAATACTTACATCGCTTCCGAAATTTTACTGCATCTAAATCTTACTCGTCAAGCCATCAAACATCTCGGCAATCAATCTTAATCAAAACAGGCTAACCCAATAGTCTATAGTTAAGAAGTTGTTCATTATTTACCAAATATTTACAATTTTCATATCTTGACCCAGAATAATTGATCTTCCACCGGTATTTTTGTTATAGAGACAAGGAAGAGACGCATCTGGTTGAAAATATCAGAAAAACAAGTGTTTTTCTAAGCATTTTTTTTTAAAATGAAGTTTGCTATATCCACCATTCCAGGAAGTAGTGTTATATAGAAATATTAGAAACAAAAATTTTTTAAATACCTATTTTTCTTTTATCGATTATGAAATAAACAGTTAAATCAAAATTTTAATAAACAATATTAAAACTGTAATTTTCACAGAAATAATGTTCATTTCATACCAAAATTTTTATTTTTCATGAGAAATCGCTTTTGTTTGTAAAAAAAATTATTGAAACAAAAAAAATTCTTCAATCAGCCATCACATTTACGCATCATGAATATACAAAATCGATTTAATTTTTTCTTAAATCTACTTTCACCCATTTGTATTCGAAATACGTTTTCAATGTAACAATATAATTTATTATTCATTTATTTTCCGTCCTGTATTTTCTCGGCAAATAATTTTAACCTCCCGGCTATTTCCTTGCGGCAGTCGTCGATTTTCTTAACAAAAACAATGTTTTCTCCGGTATTTTCCATACAATTGGCTTGTTATTTATTCGTTGTTTATAAATATGGTATCTCCCATACTATACTGACCATTGTTTCTGCTATAAATGGGTTTGATGACATCCAAAACATATTTAGATCGTATATTTTAGTCCTATCGCTATGTGTTTGGTTGCTCATCAGCTAAATGATGACGCCAGAGGCATTAGACGATTACTTTGTACATATATTGTGATAGCGTAATACTAATAAAATCTTGACCTTCAAACACTGGGAGTTCGAGAAAAACTTTCAATGGTCCATTTTGAATTAAAAAAATTAAATTTTTTACCAAAAATCAATACGCAAGAATACACTTAACTACTCTTTTGCAAGATTTTTTTCAGACATGATTAACAATACCTACAAGCTTGGAATAAATCAGTTATACGCCAATCAGATAAAAAATGAATGGTAAATAGAGAGAATTCATTCAGAGAGTAATAACAAACGTCAAAAATCAAAAATCATCAAAAAATCTGAGGTAAAACTACTTCAAAAATCGTACTACAACCACGGCTTGATCGATAAAGCATTCCATAGACTTGACACAGCATGTCAATATTGTTAGTGAATTGTACAACTTATCGTCGATCATTTAAACCATGGCTTACGATTTCTAATTGTTTTAATTAAACAAAAACATACAGATAACGCAGTTGTAAGAATAACTAAAATAGAAAAGAATGACGTCGTAATAAGAAAAGATTTAAATCTATCGTTTATATCGTAATGTTATGTTGTATAAAACAATACTCTCGAAAATAATAAGAGTATTATTTATGTTTTTTTAAAAATCCTTAATCATAAGCGTATAATTAACAGAAGTAAGATAATTTCAACCTAGTAATAGAATTAAAACCAATGGTAAGTTCCTATCCGAAGAGTGTTTTTAATAGTTTACGATTACTTATATAAAGAAAAAGTAATAATATAAAAAAAAAAAATAAAAAAAAAATAAAAAAAAAAAATTTTACTTAAAATCCACTTTTGAATTGGTATATTATTTGGAAAAAAATTAACTCCAGTTTAACTACTAGCACTAAATCTAACTAGCACTCTATTTTTATTCTAAAACGTCTACAAATTTCGTTATGTTCCGTGTATATACTTCCGTGTACGTTATATTTGCATGTACACACACACATGTGTATATATATATATATATATGTATATATATATATATATATACATCGTGAAATAATCTTAAAATTCTGAAGTCAAGATAATTTCAACAAATTTCTGGGAAATTAAGCATGGACCCAAGGGCTAAGATGTCTTAAACATATTGCACTTATGTTAATATATCGTCTTCATTAACCTCAGAGTATAACTGTAGCGTGAATATAAATGCGAAAAAAAGAAAATAAATTGAAAAGGTATACGAATATGTCTTGTTTGCTATAGGTAAACGGCACTTAGAATGACGGATGAAATAGGATTGTGATAATTATATAGGATCAATGGAGGTAGAGATAACGGTACTCTGTTGAAAAGAACTGGGCAAACATATTTATGATAACTATACAAGACTAATGGAAGCGGAAATAATGATAATATTCTGATAACGACTGCTGGGGTATATTTACGATATTTCCGAAGTACCAATATAGACGGAGGAAAAATTAATTTAATGTCAATGAATATACTTTAAAATAAGCAGATTTTTGAAAAGACGTGTGTCATTAATAATTTGTAATTAAAGCGCGCCACATACGATAGTGCATGTACAAGAATGGGGGAAACAATCGACCGCATATAAAATGTAAACGAAATATTTCATTATCACATTTAAGAAGCCTGAGAATTTTTAAAATATATGGACACTGTAACTTTCGTCAAGCATACAAATGAACTGATTGATTATTGCATTTAAATAGTTTAAAAAGTTTACAAGGCTGTGGCAGACGGATCCGTATAACGAAGTTTTTGAATAGCCTTATAGTATTTATGGAATTCTAAGATAAAAATAAATTATTTGTTAGAAACTGAAAAAAAATTACAAAATAGACACCATCTCAATACAGTCTTTTCGTATTTTTTATTAAAAGGAAAGAAGAAATTAATCAAAAAGAGAAATACGGAATAGTAACCGTCTATTTCATTTATATAGTAACTACGTTTTAGTTAAACTACTCTAACTAAAATATGGAGATATTATTACGATATATTTTCTAAACAAATTAGCTGTGAAAAAAGGAAATTAAGGCAAATATTAATAAAACACCTTTGTAGTGTATTTATAATAGTCAAAATTTTGTAGTATCATTTGTATCGTTTTCTTTTACGTTGTATCGTTCCATTTGTATTTTTTATAGATGTTAAATAACATAATATACATTACAAAAATTCGGTCTTACCTTATTTAACTTAGTACTAAAAATTTGAAAATGAATGTTAAATTAATAGCAATTAAATAAACTAAATAATTATTCCCGTATATATAAATTATATTCGTGTTTTGAGGCAAAATTCTTGAGGATAAAAGACCTGCTTACATACTACAAAATTCATAGTAAAATACCAAGTATCCTTAAATGGTAAAGTAAGTGGATTGGTTGGCGCACGAACCATAATCAGACCTCTGATAATTCAGTAAATTTTAATTAAATCACGTACAATTGAAAAAGGATCAGAGTTACATGAAGGATATTCCGTAAAGTTAGGGAATCATAAATTATAAATTGCATAGGGTAATTCAGGATGATATGGCCGTATTTTTTTGTAGGTAGATTTTAATACAATATTTATAAAAATAAAAGTAAAAGCGTACTTTCTAGTTAAACTTTTATTAATCAACTTTGGCTATACAGACTTTAGTTACGATTAATTAAATGAAATTTTAATAATAAACTTTAAAAAAAAAACAGACACTGGCCATTCTTAACGGACATATCTGTCTCAGATGGCCATAGCAAGACGTACAAGATGGCCATGTTATTTCTTCGTCCATTTTCCCTTGCCTTTTCCTTTTCCTTCATTTTCCTTGCTTTCATACTTTTTCTTAGCCTTTTTTCTACATGTGTCACAAGTATTGTCAAACGGTGTACAATTTTCATGCATCCATTAAAGACAAATAATGCACTGAATCAAATCTTCAATTTTTTGTGTTTTATATTAATTTTCACCACATCTTATACAGTCATACTCGCAATCTTCTCCCGCCGTATCCTCGCTATCCAATTGTATTATGTCTTCTTCTTCTTTAGAACTCGATTCAGATTTGCTTTTAAATAAAAGTGGCTTGCGATTTTATACTTTAAGTTTCTTCTCTAGTTTATCTTTCTTTGATTTAATATTTCTTTTGAAGTTAATACTGCTGCTACTTGTTTTCCACGTTTTCTTGCAGAGTTATCAATTTCTGGAATTGGGGTTAACGCATCAAGAAATTTAGAAGGAGTTTCGTTAGTGTCTGAAATAGATTTTGACGTCCCTGGTTGAGGTGACTATGACCCTTTGATGTTGGGGTCCACTGGTGGTTTATTTTGTGCTTCATCTTCTATCAAAACTTCTGATATGAAAGCATACTCTGTTATTATTGACGGATTAAAGGGATGTATTCCCGGAGCGCTGAAACCAGATGAACCATTTCTTGGAATCGCAGATTTTCCCCAAGATTCTGACAAAAGAGTACCAAATTGTGATCGGGTAATCCTTCGCCCTGGATGATTATTAAGCCAATTACGGCATTGCTCATAAAAATAAGTTTTTAAAGACTTGAAAAACGCTCGGTCTAAGGGTTGTAGGTAATGCGTCGTGTGGCTCGGTAAACAAAGAAAAATAATGTCGTTTGCTTCAGCCAGTTCCAGAACTTCAATCGAACAATGCGATGCATGCCCATCAACAATCAATAAGACTTTACCAGTTGGTTTTCTAGGTATGAAATGGTCTTTAAGCCACGCTGTAAATATTTCCGCAGTTATGTAAGCTGATTTTTGTGACATGTACACAACAGAACCCGGAGGCAAACCATCCTCAAATTCAGCTTTTTTATTTTTGCCTTTCATTATGCAAACGGGAGGCAAAAATATTCCTTCCGCACTACAGCAAGCTATCACGGTCACGGTTTCTCCCTTTTCAGTCGAAGTTATAGTTACTACGGCTTTGCTTCCTTTTTTAGCAAGAACAGCTCCAGGGCGATTATTCAGCTGGAGACCAGTTTCGTCCATATTAAAGATGTTAGAAGACTTAGCAAATAATTCGTTTTCCTTTAGAACAGTCTCCAAAAGGTTGAAATATGATTCTGTTTCATTACGATTCATTCCCTTTAAGCGAGCAATAGATATGCCTTCTGATTTACGGATTTTGATGTCTTCATTTCTATTTAAAAATCCACTGACAAAATCATATCCAGCCTTTTGCTTTTCTGTATTGAAATTATGTTTTAGATTTAGCTGCTGAGCAAATTTAAATACTATAATCCGCAGATTACTCCTGGTTAAGGGAAATCCCATAGACTGCATTTTCTGTATATGACGAGAAAGTCTTCTCCCATTTTCATAGCCGAATATGCAGCCAGGACCCAAATGTCCCTTAAAAGGGTTGTTATTTTTCAAATGCCGCTCTAAAGTTTTTCTAGGTATGCAAAAAATTATTGCAGCCTTGTAAACTGACATGTTATCTTTTTTTATAGCATCTAAAACATTTGATAATTGCTCTTGGGTCCAGTTACCACGGTTTGATGTTCGCACGTATTTTGGCATCTGAAAACCATGAATAATTTATTAGCTAGCACTTAAACATCTATGGCCATAATAGCCAAAAAAATTTGGCCATGTTAACCAAACCTGCAGGATAAGATAGCCATATAAACAAAATTACCGACACTGTATAATAATAATGACGATTTTCAGGTTATAATATCAAGTAAACATCCATCCATCAGAAAAAAATTCAGTTAATACAAAATTGATTACAAAATCACATTCACAACGTAAGAAACAATGTGCATAAACAATTTTTTAGGTTGTCGTAACTTGAAACCGATAAAATACTTACCTTTTTGTTTTTTTTTGGCACAACTAACTGCAGTACGTGCGATCACTGACAAGTATCAATAGCTCACTGCCGATAAACAATGCCATCTATTAGAAAAATGTAAAATTGTTTCAACTGGCCATCTTAAACGACTGGCCATATCACCCTGAATTACCCTAAATAAAACGTAAAATTTATGCGCATGTGAATTTTCGGAAACTTACGATTTAAATATAGTAATTATTTCAATATTTATATGTTCGGTATATAGGAAAAATTCTTTCATATTTTTTTAATGTTATTGACACCTTCTTTAAGTTTTAATACCATTTTCTCAATTAAATAGTCTTCAAAAATGTTATAGGGTTGTAATATTTGTTATTCGTACGCGAATTTTTTACCTAACCATCAATGCTGTCCAAGTCTTTAGTTGTTAAATTTATTTTATCCCTTTCTCATTCGGCTGTCTCGATCACTTATTTAACGTTCTTTTATGTACTGTAGTCTTAGATTTACGTCGGATTTATGTACACCATATCCAAAATATTTCCATGTTCATTAACCATTTAAATCACGTTATAGTCAAAATATTGAGAATATTTGGCTCTTGCCTTTTGCACATTAAAAAAATAAAGTTACTAAAATGCATCTTGTAATTGTTTAAGATAAAAACAAGACGCCAAGTAGAAACAAGGTAAGAAATCCTACCGTCCACCTGAAAATTGGTACTTATATATCTAAAATATTGTACAGTTCGTTCAGAAATTAATGTTAATAATTTTATTTCGTCGCAAAATTTGTGCGCCGGCAGATACTTTAATGGATGAGGGAGGTATTTGAAATTCAAACCTGATCAAAAAGTTAAGATCTTACTTGACCTTAACTCAGATAAATTAAAGAGGAAGAGTTAAAAAGTTTCAAAGAAATATTTTTGACGGTAAAGAAGTTATTGTGTATATCATTTTTTTCAATGTTTTACTACTAATTAAATCTGTATTTTATAAAATTGTAAAAATGCTTAGTAGTTAATAATTAAAAAAATTCGTATAAAGAGAAGTGTAGTCTGAAATTGAAGAAAATGTGAATCTCTGACAGATTGATGATTGGACGGACAAATACAGTATGGAAACCATATATTGCTTAAAAGTGAAAAATGGAAAGAGTTATTGATGAAAAAAGGAATCAAATATAATTCTTAACAGATAGCTTGATCATTTTCTTAAACCTTGTTTTATATTTAAAACACATTTTTCAAAAAAATAAATATATATACATATAATATATATATATATATATATATATATATATATATATATATGTATATATACATATATGTATATATATATATATATATATATATATATATATAAATATATATATATATATAATAAGAAAGATATTGCCTTTTTACAAATAATTTTCGCAAGTGATCAAGAAATCAAATAGTAACAAAAACTAACAACATATTTAAAAAAAGTTTGTTAATAAATTGAATCGGTGCAAATTGGAAGCCGCTGCGACTTAACTTTGCCACAATTTGACTGTGGCGGAAAGTTACAGCAAGTCTTTGCCCCGAGCGAAGAAGCTAACGAGGCAAAGATTAATGAGAAATTATCATTCCATTCATATTACTCAACACCATTAGGCAAATTTGCTGTTAACAAATTATTTCGAAGCAGAGACGAAGATTCGTCGGATATGAAATAGGCGACTATGAGGTGTCTCACTATTTCGCAGCATTAAGGGGTTCAAACTAATGAAATTGAAACTATCCTGTGCGCTGAAATGTACGTGTAGTTTCAATACGTCTCTATATGAGTTTCTGAAATTATTGAAAGGTTAAAGAAGTTATACATATATATATATATATATATATATATATACATATACATATATATATATATATATATATATACATATACATATATATATATATATATATATATATATATATATATATATATATATATATACATATATACGTACATACATACTCTTGCACAATTAACAAAAGGAATATTAGATTGGGTTTTTCAGTCCCTTTTTATTGCTCATGTCGTCGTTTATGCTATATTATCGATTATTGTTATGCTAATGTAATATCAATGATTTTTTTATAATATTAAAGTCACACTTCTTCTAGTTGAGTAGACGTATGGTAATGAAATAAAAAGTAAATATTACATGATGTTAATTACCACGCTTTTGCAAAAACTACATTTTAATTGGTTTTTGCTTCATTCGGATTGGAAAATTTTTATGTAATGCGTGTAAAACAAACAGAAGTCGGAAAATGAGCGTAATAAATTATTCCTCTTATATTTAATGTCGCTTGTAATTTTTTTTTTGCTTGTTATTTTAACTAACGTCCAGCTAAAAATTAGTTTGATTTACGTATTTGATACTATTGCGTCAACCCTTAATTCTTGTATTAAAAGAAATTACAACTCGGATTATTTTCCAATCAATAAAGTTTCAATATTTCTTCACGAAAGGAGTAAATATTCTTCCAAGAAATTATATAAATTCCTAATTTTTCTAAACATTTTTAATAATCTAAATTTGCCTTTGTAAAATGATCTACGTCTCCGTCCCTTGGACTTATGCACTTACTTAGGTATTGAGACACATTATAATCAACAATTATTGGCCAATTTTAATTAATTATTCGTCTATCGATTGGTTAACTGTCAAAATAGAAGCCAATTAGTTTCTCCTTTTTGATTCTTATGTTTACTTTTTATGAAATTTCTCTAAAAGAAATTCTTTTCTTCGTACTCGGCTATTGTTTGTGTGAAACTTCTTGCTCTTTTTCTCTGCTTCCCGCTGCTTTTAAATCATTCATAAAAATAAAGGGTATGCAATTTTGCATTTACCAACGGTATTTTCAGTACAATCCAACCTTAATTTCAATGTAATTTTCTGGTGGTAGTAAATTTAGTAAATTATTGACATTAACCTTTCGTTAAAATATAACGTCAGCAAATCTTGTCGTGTCATGAAAAGAACAATCGACCGTATTTAAGGAAAATAATCAAAATAGTCTTGTAATTTAGGGTTACATCTGAATCTTTAAAAGCCATCTTCGCCTGTTTTTCAACAGAAAAATTAGATTTAAAATTTTTTAAAGCAATAAAATCGTTATGTTTCAACTAAAAATAGATAATTAAAAAGTAAATATATTTTAAGAAACTTCATTTTGAAGATCGTTGGGTAAGAGGATATTAAATTTTGTTTCAAATATACTTATGTTCCGTATTTATCACAGATTATTTCTAGCAAAATCTGACCGACAAATTTAATATTCTGATATCGTTAAATGACCCGAGATCTCAGCTTAACGTAGCATAAATGCTGTTCGATGATACAATTCCCGCATTCTGAACGCACGATTTTGCGTATTAGGTACACTTGGGAACATCACAGAGAGAGAATGTATTGACGGATTTAATAGATTCTAAGCAGATTCAGGTTTATTCATAAATTTGTAACCTAATAAATATAATTGATATTAAACACAAGTACAGTTTTTAAAAAAGTGATTGTGGACTTCAAAAATTTGTACCAAGATTTTCCTTTCTTTTTTGTTTTTCGGTAGCTGTTACTCACCCATAAAATCGATGTGGAGAGATCTTAATGGTATAAAAAATGCTATGAAGGAATTAAGGATATTTCCATGCGAGCAAA
Source organism: Druceiella hillmani (assembly GCA_039881145.1). Taxonomy (NCBI): domain Eukaryota; kingdom Metazoa; phylum Arthropoda; class Insecta; order Lepidoptera; family Hepialidae; genus Druceiella; species Druceiella hillmani. The sequence goes on from JAYKKI010000002.1 coordinate 57,958,250, forward strand.
ATTATGCGACTATAAAATTTGTACACGACGGTAAGTTATTTCAATAACGCCATTACGTCGCAAACCTTCATAGCAAGAGAAGGTCACTAGGGCATGGTAACTGTATACAATGAAAGGAAGTGAGTAATAAATTTGCAACACAAGAAAGAATGCACAATGCTTAAAATATCTTAAAAGATATCACAAGTTCTTCAGTCGCTGGCTGGCGTTGTTGCGGCCGTGTGGACTACACCGTCTACTTCTTTTTTATCGTTTAGTTACTTTTCAATAATAGTAAAACAGAGAAATGATATGCACAGAGCCTACCTTTGTTTACATTGATATATCGACGTGATGAAATTGCTATTAGTCAAGATGACTCTAGAACCGCTTTAGAGCATTAGCGTACCTAATTAACACAAGTAGAAATGATAACTTTCTACTATTGTATCTATACACTTATAGAAACATTATTCATTGACTCTCAACAGTTATAAACGTTGCCCAGTTAATAATTGTCTAAGAACAATATAATAAACAAACATAGTCGACCACAATAAATGAAACCACAGCTAGAGTCAAATACAAGATGTAGATAAAGAAAAAGTTGAATATTATCCATTCTTCATCTTTTTTTCTATCCACATCTTGTTATTAAATGCAAATGATGAAGGATATTTCAAACTGAAATACAAATACGAAGTACTTTTTTATAGACTACAACGAAACGTGTTTAATTATGTCTTTGTAATATTTTACTGTATAAGTCTATTGTTTAGAAACACTTTCACAGGTGTTAAAATGATTTCATTGCCTATATATCTTTAATCTAATAATGAAAATTATCTGAATTTGGCACTGCAGTAATATTTTTTTCCAGATTTTTGGCGTACATACTTGTTTTAAATGCACACACACATGCGCGCACAAACACACACATGCACGTACAATCATACACAGACACACACATACGCACGCGCTTATGCACACACACGCCGCACTTGCCCATACACACAAACGCGCACGCGCACCCCACGCACCCACGCACGCATACGCGCAGTCACACGAGTATGCACACAAACATTTGGCAGATAAATATTAATTGTATTCACAATTATTCACAAATTTGTAAATTTTAAATTCATTTTTTAATATTACTCTCTGATTCATATACATATTTACCTAAATGACAATAAAAATGAATAATAATATTCGTAAGTCTAGTGAACTGACAAATAAAAAAAGCAAAGAAAATTTCAAAAATACCTATTATAATGTATTATTAATAAAGATAATCTAGTAAGCGAATGTAGACAAAAATAGAGAAAGTATTAAAGTATCCATCTCTATTATTTACATATATGTGCAGAGCATATTGAAGAGATTCAATAAATTTGCACTTTCGTGGAATCGGAGATAAAAATATCCTATAAAAACCTGTTTCTTGAATAAAAATGAAAAGTAGATATTCATAATTTTCAATACTTTTATCATAGGGTTAGGATAGCCTTAATCTTATTATTCGTCAAAAATGAATTTATATTTAATTTCCAGATTGAAAAATCGATAACACTACAAAATAAAATGTAGGTTGTGCTTACGTAGAAAACATAGAATTGGCACGTGATTCTATGTACTTGCTGTTTATCTAATTTTGCGAGATGATTCGTTTTAACAAATTTTTAATTTGTATCTTAGCTCAATTCTATATCATTTTCACGCATTGAATAGAAATAAAGAAATATATACTTAGCAATATTTATTCCGCTGGAGTAAATGTATTGGCCGAATTCCCAAGGAAAGCGCTTTAAATATCGTTGTAAGATTTTTGTTATGCTAAAATTTTAGATCTGTATGTCAAATTATGCCTGTTTAAATAAATACTTTGTACCAATTCCGCCATGTAAAATTGTATAACAAAAACGATGTAGCTGTCGTAAATATGAGCTTTCCCCCTATCAAAGTGATATTAAAAAACTTCTCGGGCAAATTATCTATTCAACAACATTTGAAAGAATAAGAAATATAAGATATTCTCATTTCTAACAATTACATTTGTTTGAAAAAAATTCTTTCATATCATATTTGAAATTTCTGCACTAAATTTAATTAAATTACATTTGCACACTATCCTTTTGAGCGGGCTCGAGACTTTCATTAAAGTGATTTGAAATCAATTTTCCATTCCATCATAAATAGTATCAGTGTTTAGTTTTGCTTTTTAGCTCCAATGCAATTTGTTAAAAAACTTTTTCATACTGAATTGCTTTTTCTTGGAGAAAATATTTATGGGAGTCAATGTAAGTTCACAATCACGATGTAATATTCCTTAAAATTTATTTAGACTTGATCATAAATTTTTGATTAGTCACCTTATCGAACCTTTACGTTTTAATCGGTATGGATATTTTTTATTTTCTTGCAATGTTTATTACCGAGTTCTTTCATAAGTTTTGTCTAAAATCCGCGATGAATTTAATTGAGTTTAGTGTTATTGAATGCAATTTCATGTCAATAGAAATAAAGACATTGATTTTTTGAATTTTTTTTCCATAGCAAACTAGGAACCTTCATTTATCTACTAGAAATTTCATTATATTTGTACGTCCGTCTTCTCTACATATACCACATTGAAGTAATTATGTCACATTTAAATATTTTGCGATTATATATGATTTGTAAAAGCCTTTAGTCAATTCATTGAAGCTTAAGATAATTTTTTCCCGTATTTTATCAAATAGGATGTCAGGAAATATTCCTAATTGTCTCTAAAAATGCAATTAAAAATGTTCAATATTCCTCTTTGATTTATCGTGCGTTTGATAAATCAGAATTTAATTAAAACAATAAACCTTAATCATTATTCCCAATTTTTTAATAATTTTTCTTTGGACTATTTAATAATTTATGATGCAAGAAATAATTATAAAAATTAAATTTGTTTCTTGAAGAACTAAAAATTTTTAAATACAATTAAAATATAATTTCAATTATTTTTCAATCAATTATAGTAATATTTATGCTCCAATAGCTAAATTAATTAATTAACACAAAATTTTAAGACATTTGAATTTAAAACATATATTTATTAAACTCTGGTACACCAGACAAAAGATATTATTTTTACTAAAAAGAAAATAATTTTCAAATAATTTCAAAATGATTATAAAATAGTAATCAACTTTAATTTTTTAAATTGTTGTATTGAAATATTTAAAATTTCCAAATTATTCTCATTATTAACATAAAATAATTTTTTTTAAATAATTAGATTAAACCAATCTTTTCAATGTAAATTAGGTGAAGCCTTATTTTGTCTTTGATCTGTTTTGGTTTAATTTTCAATTGAAAGTGGAATCAATAGATAAACATATAACATAGAATCTTAGTACTATACAAATGTTATCAACATTCTTTTTAACATTAACGAACACCACTGAATTTACACTATCGTACATTATGCACATATAAATAATTCGATTCAGGTTACGCGGAATTTGACATTGAGGTGATCTATCTTGTAAGTCTATGTGTTCCAAGATAAGAATTCAGCGCCTTCTATACTTAAAAATTTATGCCCTGCTAGCAAACTACTTGATAGTAAAAATAAAACGTAATTTTCTGATATAAGTCTGCTGGTATTCCCCACGAATCATCCGTCGGAAATGTCTAGGAAAACATCAATAGTTATGTATATAGCACACTGGAGTATAATTATACACCAGCGTATAATTATACGGTGTCTCTAATATGGTCGCCCGATGAGCCCCAATTAATTTTCAAATTCTCTGCCAATTATTATATATTTCTCTTCACCTTAAATTTTCTCCGTCAGGCTACAACCTGTAGATGAACTAAGGATTTATTCTATATATCAAAGGACCCAGTCACAATTTACCCAGCCGCTCCCAACACTGATAATCATTCTAATCATAAACTCTTGAACAAACTGAGCAATACGGTAGATGGAAAAATTGGCAACAGCCTTGGTGTCTTTTTATAATATTCCCCATATTCAAATTATTGTGCACAAGAAGAAATATTGTACTCGTTTAAAATTATAATAATTTTAGCCACATAGTATTTTCATTTAAATAATGTTTTATTACTGCATCACTCAAAGAACGCGGCCTTGAGATAAATATTAACATGAAATTCTCACTGCTGATGTTACTAAACACCATTCAGCAGATTCAGCGTTCGCAATTTGTTAGGACGAATTGAAGGAAACGGCGAAGGCTCACGGGAGATAGAGTGAGGTCTCTTTCTATTTATCAGTACTCAAACTAATGAAAATGAAACTTGTTGCTGTCATGAGGATGCGACTACATTTTTAATTTGAATAGTTTTGTGAAATTGATAAAATATCCACAATATATTTAATTCTCAGTTTACGTCCTCCATGAAACTTTAAAAATGTGTAAATATTATATATATATATATATATATATATATATATATATATATATATATATATATATATATATTATATATATATGTGTGTGTATATATGTACGTATGTATGTATATAATGTATACTCATAAAATTAAATATTTTGCGCGTTATTAAAAGTTACAAATCTAGTTGAAATAATTCAAGAGTTTTATAGATTGTTATTGTATAGCAAAAGTAGCTACAAAAATGTTACCATTTTCCTTTCTACATACGTTTTGACTTAAAATGATTATATTTAAAACATATTTAATCCTTGTGATGTACATAAAAGTTTAATGTTTACATTATTTTGAAAGATTGAAATATTATTTCATGAACGATAAAGGTGAGTATATTATGAACAATTTGAAAAGCATATGTGATAATAATAGGGAAGAAGAAATTAAGTTAATAATACACTCGACTTTTGTTTTTAATCTTAACACTACAAAAATATTTTACTTAAGCTTTTACATTTAGGAAAAATGTATTATCTTTATCAATATCTTTTTTACAGCATGACGGATGTTGAAATTAGAAATATCATAAAATGTTAAAGATTAAAATACGTTTTATCTGTGTTAAGAAATATTCAGCAAAAAGGAAATAAAAGCTATATTCGAACAAAACGTTCTACATAATAAATGTATGCATAAGTAGACTAAAAATGTTAAAATATCAATTATTACCACTTCTTTATTTAAAATTATGTAATATACACGTAAAAAATAATACAAAATCGTATGTAAATCGTATAAAATGTATTCGAAACCTTCCAATATAATATCAAGCACTTTGATCAAAAGAATTAAAAGACTACTTGCAATGACAGACATAAACTTGGATCATGGAAAATATTCCCTCTCTCGTAAAAAGTAAGTAGTCCACGAGAAGGTGTTAATAACATAATGACCTGAAAAGGGAAAAAACGGAACTTTTTATAAGATCACTCACGTACTGTGTCTATTGCCTTGCCATTTTTGTCAAAAATGGTTTGGTGTCAAAATTTGGAATAATACTGAAGCATATTAACTTGCATATATCTCAACAGCTAACACTAAAAATATGTAGGGATGTGACATTTTCAGAAGGACCAGTTATAATATTGGAATCCATTTTATTTCGTTTGGGATATAAATTAAACGAAAAAACTATAGAATGTTCAAAATTGTTTTTATAAGAGATGGTTTTAAATATAGTGCCTGATATATTTAAAAAATACGCGTTATTGTTTTTAAATATTACTTATGTAGTCGGCCAGTGTGTCTTTTCTAAAAGTACTAAATTTATGTTTAAAGTTTTTGCGTTCTAATATGAAGTCTAAAATGTTTAGTTTATTATGAGATTCTACTTTAAAAGTGAATTTTATATTATTGTGCAGGGTGTTGGCAATGTGGACAAACTGGTATAATTGTCGCTGTATAACTTTCCAGCAGATGAGGACGTTATCTACGTATCTACACTAGTATATACTAACCTTGGCCGCTAATTTACTATTTAAGAGATTGTTTTCTAGACTGTTCATGAATATCTTGGCTCAAAAGGGGACTGAGGGGAGGCGCCCATTGTAAGAACTATATGTACTTATGTATACTTATAGCATGATATATCAAATTCTATAAGGTGAAGAAGATATGTTAAAGAAGAATGTATTTCCTTTAAGCTGAAGTTTATGTTGTCTTGCTTGATGATTGTTTCACTAACTTCCTCCTTTACCCAGGCAGGTGATGACGGCTTTTGCTGTTATTTCTACGCTACTCGAGTTTCTTCGCTAGTTTTGATGTTCACATGACTTGGTGTAAGTTTAAAACGTGCATACAATTTTAATTATATTTCGAAATAAAATACCTTTAAATTTAAAATAAATATACCTTTAAAAATCCCTTGATCTCTGTAATAAAATCCAAAATATATACGTAACACTCAATTATAAATTAATCTTAATCGGCCTGTTAAATTAATTGTCTAATACGCCACCAAAAGATTTCTTGAAAATTGCTTTAGGTAGCTTAGGAAATAAACGGTTAAATTCCATCGAAGCATAGGCAATTATAGACCTGTTTACATTATGTATGGACCAAAATAATTTCTTATTTGTTAACAAATTTTTCCAACAAGTTAACGGTCTTGTTGTGATCAATAGCGTGTAATTAGTAGAAGGCCACAAAAAATAAATAAATAATTTTCAATCTTTAAGTAATATTTGAATCTGACAATATTATCTAATTAAATGAATTATAATAAATTATAAGCAAACATTTTAACAAATTGATATTTGCAAATAATAATTAATTTTTAATTCAAATTAATATTTTAATAGTTAAATTAAGTTTCAGTGAAGTATGAACCTCAATTCTTTACTGTTACACGACAAATTAAACTCGCAACCTGTATAGAAAATTGACAAATGCATGTTCTCTGCTCCACCAGATTGTTCCCTAAAGAAATGGTGCTAAATCTCTGGCTGAAAACTAGTCCTCGTGGTGGTTCCGAAATGAAGGTCGTTAGTCGAAGTCCACAGGATAATTTGAGGTGTAATTTAGTTTGCATTTAAACCTTTTTTATGAATAGTCTTCTAAATAAAAGATCATATCCAGTGGTTCTTCATTTATTTTAGAATATTCAATTCATCTTGGTGACTATGATTCTATATCAGCATACAAAACTTTCTCGAATGATCCGTTCGAAATTTGTTGCATGAAACCACGTAACTCTACTCGATGAATATGAATTATTTTCCAGTTCTTCAACTCGGTTTCAATTATTACATTGGAGCCATATGAAATTCATAGATTTTCTAGGCTACGACCTACAGTTATTATCAAAGCCTACGAGAACGTAATCAGGACATTACAAACACCTTAAGATCTCAATGAGGACTGCTGTTAGGATCTATAGTTATTATCAAAGCACTTTCAAAACTAAATTTGAATATTGAATATATTTGGCGTTAATTTTGTAGAAATTCATTATTCACAATTAAATGAAATTACGTGATGTAGTATTATTTCTACTATCTTTAATTTCTTTACCACGACCTAGGTTTCGTTGTATTACAACATCTTCAGGTGGGATACAAGCAAAGATCTTTAAGTGGGATATATCTTTGCTTATATCCCACCTGAAGATGTTGTAATACAACGAAACCTAGGTCGTGGTAAAGAAATTAAAGATAGTAGAAATAATACTACATCACGTAGTTTCATTTAATTGTGAACTAAATTTGAATAAAACACTTACATGTGCACTTATAAAAGGTTTCAGAAAGACTGAATGGAAAATTTTTGCTAAAAACTTATCGCGTAAAAATAAAGGACAATTTTATTATTTGAAGCAAATAGAACATAATTCCTTCGAGAAACTTCTATACCTTTAGAAATTGATTTCCTATTTAATGAAATTAAATACAAGGTTATTGGCACTGAACATTATAAAGCCGTACAGAAAAAGAAACATTGATATTATCAAACATTTGATAAACGTCAAGTCGCAAATGTCAATCCCTACAGGTGGCGATGAATTACAATGAAATTCACTTTAATAAAATAATCAATAACTAAAATAGATTATTCTCATGCAATATTAAAAAATAAAATCATTTTGAAAATTATTACAATTTTCTGGTTGAATTGCTTGGTTGGCCTTGTAATGGTCTCCCTCTTCAGTCCCATGATAGCCGAGATATTCATGAACAATGTAAAAACCAGCCCCTTAAACACTGAATTAGCGACCAATGTAATATACTATTATAGGTACGTACGCGATATCCTCATCTGCTGGAAAGGTTCTTCTTCTTAGTCGTGCCCTCTTGACATAGTGGTCGTGATCATGATTCGGCCGGTTCCTTCGCCGCTGCCGCCCTCGCGATGTGACGCCACGTCGTTCGGTGTTTTGCGAAGTGAGAGCAGTCATTTCCACTGGAGTGCGTCGCAGATTTTATTAGGTCTGTCCACCGTGTCGGAGAGGGTCCGCGGGATCGTCTGCCTTCGACTTTGCCTTGCACCACCAGTTGTTCTATGGAGTCCTCGTTACGGGTGACATGTCCAAAGAATTTGAGGATTCGCAATTGCACAGTCGACGATAATCTCTCTTTGATGTTAAGTTCCTTGAGGATCGAAACGTTGGTTCGGTGCGCGGTCCATGGGATCCTAAGCAAACGTATCCAGCACCACATTTCCAGCGCGTCAATTTTGTGGCGGTCTCGCATCCTCAGCGTCCACGTCTCAGTTCCATATAGAAAAATCGGAAAGACCAGGCATTTCATAAGTCGAACCTTTGTGTTTCTGGTTATTTTGCGGTCTTTCCAGATCTTTGTGAGTTTTTCCACTGATGATCTCTTCACGGCGCAACGTCTTCGAAACTCATCCTCGCAACCTCAATCATTAGCGATAGTGGAGCCCAGATATACGTAACTCTTCACTACCTGGCATTCTGCTATATTTTGGATGTTCAGTTGGTTATTATTAGCACCATCTACAATCATCATTTTAGTCTTATCGCGATTGATTGTAAGCCCAAAGGTACACAGTAACAATTAGACCAGTTTGTTAACTTTGCAAACTCCATACGCAATAATATAAAATTCACCTTAGAAGTAGAATCCCATAATAAAATAAACTTTTTAGATATCATATTAGAATGGAAAAACAATAAACATAAATTTAGCATATTTGAAAAAGACTCATTTGCCAACTCCATAATTAATATTCATTCTCAATACTGTTGATCTCATAAGTTAGCAACCTTCCATTTGATGATTTACAGATATTTAACCATCACACTAGAAAAACCTAATTTAAGCAAAGAAATTTAAGTAAAAAACTGTAAAACGAATCGCAGTAAACAATAATTATAACCCATCAATCGTCACAAAACTGTATCAAAATAAATCAAGAAAAATACTCGTCCAAGAATACAAAGATAAAATACATAAATACAAAAAGAGTAGTACCTACAAACTTAAATGTAGCAAGCGCATATATAGGTCAAACAGGAAGAAATTTTACTACCAGGGACAAAGAACACATTGCTAGTTGGCGAAATAATAAATCAGATAACTCATTTTGCAAACCATATTATTGAAAATAATCTTCACACTCATACTTACAACGTTCCCTGTATATTACAAACAAATACAAAAGGCAATAAACTCAATATCCTAGAAACATTACAAATAAACAGACATAGAAAAGCACACTAACGTTAATATGCTATATATAAACGAACAATTCAATACAATATCATCACCGATACTTTATATCTTCTAGAAATAATATAGTTAGACAATATTGATACTGCAATGCAGTTTAAATTGTTTCAGCCCGGAAATACATCTAATTATATATATTAGTTATTTAACCTGGTTTCAATCATTAGATGCCCTTGATATTTTGTAAATATATTATTGAGAATAAAATCTATTTTATTTATTACATACACTTGAACATTTACATAGAATAATATAAATTTAATACCCTCACTAAAATATTTATACATGGTAGTTATACCATAAACTCATTAACGTAAACAGTGGGAACACCCGCACAAACCCAATTTCCGCTATTGTTTTGTATAATATTTAAATGCTGTTAGAAGTTTCTACGAGTCAATCTTTACAAATTGCCCACCTAAAGATGTTGTTATACTACAAAACCTAGGCCGTGTTTAAAAATTTAAATGAAGTAGAAATAACACTACATCACGTAGTTTCAATTAGTTGTGAATAAATATTAGGTAATAATGAATTTATATGAAATTAACGCCAAATATATTCAATATATTTATATTTGTACGGAATTTTACCACCAATATATAAATCACCCCTAACTCAAACCGATATATAAATTATCCCTTACATACGAATAGTTTTTTTTTCCATTTCTAACATAATCCTCAAAATATTAAAGTTACTTCCAGTCACTACTACGGCAACACGTCATTTTGCCAACAGCGGGGTACGAGTCGCTTCATTAAATCATATGTAAATAATTGATGAAATGCATGATGAATGGCATGAAAATCCATCATCATACATTATTATATAATAATTTACCATAATTCGTTAAATGTCATTACGAAACAAAACATAGACAGTTTCTCGCTTCAAATATTAAATTCTCTAAATAAAATTTTATTGCAAAAGGCAAGTTTTAAATTGCAGCAAAATTAAGAGACTGACTTTCTGGTAATTTAAAAAAAATATATAAATCAAAGAGCTTCATTTTCGTTTTATGTATTACGTCGTTCAGTAAAAAAACCAGGCATATGCTCTTATTATTCCGTCTCCATTTGTTACGTATTTTTTCTTGACTACGCTCGTTCCCATTTATCTTCAATATACTTCTAGTAAACAAGGACTTTATTGTTTTCTATATTATTTTTTCTTATTCATGGCGGATTTTTTTTTATATTAATTATGTTTCTCAACACCAATAAAATTACACAAAAATGCATGTCGGTATTATTAATAGAAGTTTCTCAGAAGAGAGTATTTTTATCCACGTCCGATTATAGTTAATCAATTATATAAAAATAGTGTGCATATTTGAATTGAGTATCATATCTGAATTCACAAGGCAAATGATCGGTTAATAATTGAAAAGTAAGACGTCTAGCACCCCGGCTGGTCCATCAGGACTAATTTTATTTTAGGTTTTACTTATATATTAGAGAATATTACGCAATAACATAGTAACATAAATTATAAAGACGATTGGTATTAACCAAATAAAAGAGTGAATACACGTGTTAATTTGACTCTGTCCAAGATTAGCAATGCATGGTGAAAATCTATAAAATTAATGTAGGACTATTCTGATTTTCGCAAGTAAAATTTAAACAAATAGGAATATTACAGTCTGACTATTCAGGTCTGCAACGCAAACATTATCCAAATTATCGGATATATGTTTACCTTACAAATCTTTAATTCAGTTAATGGAATCATAAATTAGATTTTTACATATTTTTAATATTACAGATTTAAAACGCTAGTTATATGATAATCATAAAATTTTATCTCTTTTCATATGATTTCCCTTCACGAAGAAGACTCTTAGTATTGTTAAAATAGAGCTAATGAAGACTGCCATAAACGTCTGCCTAATTTTTAAAATTCAAAATTTGACGTGTATATATATGCATATCTAACTATATCATTATATATAAATAATTGTTTTTGCCAGGAGCAAAGTTCTGAAATGAACTCAGAGTACTTATTGAAACGATTTCAAGTGAATAATCAAAATTCTTACAATAGAATTAGGTGTTTAAATTTTATACAAGAGGCAAAAAAAGATGAAATGAATGCTGAAAAAATGGAAAATCCGTTTTAATATTTGCATATATTTCATTAATAATATAAGATGTATATCTCACACTCAGCGAGATTAGGTGTATGTTATTTTTCCGCTTATTGCATATCTTGATACCACAAATATTATTTTCAGGTGTACAAAAATCATAAACAAAAAGTTATTTTATTGAAATGCTACGGAATTCAACAAGCCATTTTACCCAAAGGCAAAATAAACGTAAACGTAAGGGTAATGTCTGGTTCAAAAATATTACTAAATGGACAAATTTAGGAATACATATAAGAAACATGTTTCTTATGTAATACTTTCAAAAATCAGAGTTTTGTACCATTTTAATCATTTGTACCATCCATTTTAATCATATTTTCCCAAAACATCTAGGTGAGAGACAAAACAATCCTGAATTTTCATGAAGGGAAAATTTTTAATATTTTTGAGAGTTTAAGATATTTATGTAGCTTTCTATGACACTTTCGATTTTGTGTAAACATTTTGTCAGTTTTGCATATATAACATAATTTAAAAACAAATATTTTATACAGGTTCCACCACTGAATGAGGTTTATGGCGGGATGTTGGTTTAGATTGAAATTAAAATTTAAGATTTAGCAACAATTAAAAAGCGAATATTTGCACTTACGCAATACGAAAAAAATGTGTTCAAGATTTGATGAATAAATATTTTCAAGACTGTCACAGTGGTTCAGGTTAGGATGCTAAAATATATGTTAGTTTTATCCAGCTTAACGGTACTTTTGTAAAGCAATTTTATTTTTTACTTGAATAAAAACTATTTGATACTTGAATAAAACTTGGCCGCAGTCGTCGCAAATCTAACTGAGTAAAGCAAAATTTTTTTCAAGGACTCTTTTATCATTAAACAATTATAACTGGAATAAACGTTTGCTATAGTTTTCTGTTTTCATGTGGCAGTATTTCTGTACACAAACATGAGTCCCTTACCAACCAGTTTATCTATTCCGTGTAATATATATTTTTTTAAAACTAATGTTCAATTGTGTCTCTTTTTCACTGCCTTTTTTGACTTGTAAACCAAATTTCATTAAATTAACTGAAGTTATAAATAAAGCAATAGCACTTCGCAATTTTCATAATGATTTAAAACCATTTATAAAATTGCAATATTTTTCAATGTCCATAAAAATAAGAGTGACTATTTATACAAGCACTCCCTATACTTTTTTTTTTAAATTATTGGCACTTTACAATGCTTGGTCAGACAAACAGGGTATTAAACTAGAAAGTTATATTTATCCTAATAAATTGTAGGTATCTAAATAAAGGTAGGTGTATAACTTAATACTGTCATGCGCAATTGAAAACCTCTTATTTATCTTCATCCTAATGATAAAGACTCTATTAATTTTCGCAGCTTTGAAAAAATACATAAATAACAATCTTTTGGGTTCATAGCCTGATCAAATGCCCTTTTGTTTTTGAAAATTTGCATTTGCATTTGCATTAAAATTATTTTCCTATCTTTGTGCACTAAAGAACATATTAAAAAAAAAAAGATGTAATCTTGATTATAAACGTATTTCTTCTATATATTTAGAAGTAACGAGTTAAGTATTAGTAACATGATTTAAAATTTAAATTAGAAAGCACCTATTTAAAATAAAAATATATGCATATTACATGGTTAATAATAAATATTAGCAAATTTAAATTAAAACTAATGGCAAGCAACAAAAGGAAATATGAATTTAGTGAAGTTTTTAAATACCTATATTGTTTCGGGAAAGGGGCCATAAAGCGGGAATAGTAAGGAAAGTTTAAAACCGGTAAGAAATGTGTATATTCTAACAATTTGTATTACTATCAGAAGCTAAATTTATGATATTTTAAAACTGCATAAACTCATTCTTTCAAAGTTTATGAAAGCCGAAGCAAATTGCGAACATCTTACAACAGTTAATTTTGCTCGGGGGTTGGCCAAAACGGGTAGGTCTTTTAGGCAACATGGGCATGTTTTTTTTGCATTGTAACTACACGAACAATAATTTATTAAGAAATATCATGGAATTTGTACAAAGAAAAATAAAAAACACAAAAATAAGAATACTTTTTTTCTATAAAAAAACATTTTCTAATCAAAATCCTCTCGTATATTATACTTAAATTATTACTATTAAAAAAATAAGTGAAAAGATCTTTATGTGTCTTTCATTCAGCTCTGATCTTCAATAAATATAATGTTAGATTTGCGAGGATTGCTTGCCGCTTGTTAGAATACGAGCATGAAATCTTCTTAAAATCAATAATTTAATGCGTCATGCATTTCCGGAAATATTAATTTCATTTGCTGTAAAAATATCGCGTTGCTTGAGTTGCGGTTCGTTTAAATTTTTTTGCGTAGATCCTCTCTTATGCAACCCTCAGTAGTATTTCAAATCGATCGGAAAAGAACAGTTTTCTGGAAACAGGTTTGGAGACCAGGAAAACCACAAAATGGAATCTAAGTGCTCGATCACCAGTGTGAATAACTTTGTTCCAAATGAATTCAAAGTTATCGTGTGTAATGAACTGGGTAGTCATTAAACTATATTGGGCACTGTATGGTCAAAATTACAACTTTTAAAAAATTTTAAATTTGTTTTCTAAAAATGTCAGATAATTTTTACCGTTTACGGTTTCTGATAATCCAAATAGGCCAATTACTTAGGTGTTTAAAATATTTTTAAAAAGATTTACTTTCAATTGACGCTGTGACCGATCTTCTGAGCCGTAGTTATAAAGCCATTTCTATTCGATATAAAGTACTTGTAAATGATAATACACTTTTAAGAAATTCTGCTTTTGCTGCGTTCTTTACCAAAATTGAGTAAACATTTCCTTCAATCGCGGGGAAACAATTAACAACCAACAATGGTATAATATTATCTCATGCTCAATTTTTAGCTTGCCAGGATAGTTCTATCCTGGCAGGTTTCAATCTGCTGCAAAATGTTTTATCTTAATCTATATAAGGCATTTCTGATTCACTTCTTGATTCACATAAGCTAATTCGAATATGAGAAGTGAGCATTTACGAATATGCGAAACCTCAAACCTTTCTTATATTTATCAGGTCAGTTCTTTGTAAATAAATGATACAAGTCTTATCTGGACTTGTATAATTTAGACCCCACAGCAAAAACCGTTAACTTATAAATATTAGGAATATAAAAAAGAGCATAGTAACGAAGAAATATTGTGTACTGAAGGGGATTGTTTCACCCAATTAACAAAACAATGCGAGTTATCGAGTAGCGTCACTATAAGTCTCACTTCGTGTGTTGCACTTGTCGCTCAGTTGAGTTATGTCATTATACGATGCTATTAATTGAGTTAGAGTAATGAACTCTTTCTAATTAAAATGCGACATTTTTTTCTCAAGTTATATGTCAAATGTTATAACAATCTAAATTTATGTTAAATGAACATTGTATAATATACTCGGCCAGTTTAACCTAATATATTTTTATATCATATGACTATTATATAATTTGCATAAGATAAATTTGAAAGATCTAAAAAGTGGAAAGATTGCTTTTAGAAAGTTCATAACCATATGAGAACAACCTATGACTACGTCGATAGCATGTTTTTCAGTAAAAATTACTAAAAAGTGGAATTAAAAAATACCTATATTTGCACAATGGTATCTGAAGCAATAATCTAAGGTAAAGGTTTGACAAATTTGAAAAATATAACGTAGTTATTTTGATTTTATTTGAAATTTAAATGACTATTCTTAACTTGAAACTTATTTAATATTATAACTATGCTTAACTTTTATTAGATTAATTAAATCAATTAATATCGATATATCTAAAAAGCAGTAAATTTTTTAAATATTAAGTCGAATATTACTTTCACCCTATTATAATGCAGGCTCATTTGGTCATGATAACTAAAAATCAAAATTAACTGTATTCATTATCTTAACTACTGCAATGATGGAATAATACGAATAATTAATTTTACTTGATTCATCATAATATCATCAGAATTTGGAGGTTAATGTTACTAGTGTATCGTTCTCAAATATTACTCTTATCCATGTTGGTAATCACGTAGCTATTGGACAAATATGTTAATTGATTTAATATTGATATGAAATGTAGCTTGAGAATAAATATTACTTTTATATTACCAATTTCATAAAGAAATTGATAATATAACACTTGATCAAGTGTGAGCCGAGGCTCGGGCAATGAGTGTTCAATACTAAAGTAACATATTATAGTTTTTCCGCATTCTTACATTACATATTATTTAGTGTTCATATGAAAACTCATATACACACGAAACTTGCTTATTTTGTAATAAAAATTATATTTAAATAACTTCTTAACTTACAACGGGTAAACTAGCAAGAGATGGAGTACGAATTTCATTTATTAATTATTTTTACCACTCGGAACAAAATACATCTAACCCATTACCTCTTTCTAAACGTTATTTAAGAACTCATTAAACTAGTATGTAAATTTTTTATAAGTTATGGCCTATCGACAAATACACAAAAATTTAAAAATCTAAAAAGTGGAAAGATATCTTCCGCTTTCTAGATCTTTAAATTTTCATGTGTTTGTCGAAAAACAAGTAATCTTCAAGAAAGCAATTATTTTCAAATTTTGATATATGATAGTAACCGTATTTAAAATTTAGAGAAGTTTAATTGAAATTATTCATCTGAACATTACAACGGTCGATGTGATATCGGGTATCCGTTCTTTCCTTCGATAAAGAATAAGCCAATGAGATAAATTTTGACATGGCATTAATGAAAATGTGGGCACCCATTGCACATATTCACTCTTTAGCTATTTTTAGATGAAGTACGCCAAAGCGGCGAAACCCCACGGGATATAATATGTGAATGTGAGGTCGCTCGCTATCTATTACCACTTAAGCTAATGAAAGAGATGCTTTCCTATCTTTAAAATATCATTGTAACTTTATTTTTGTTACATTATTGCGAGATTTTCAAATTATTGTATTTTCCTGTCAGTTGAAATAGTCTTGTAAAAATGTACATAAAAAAGGTATTGAAGAAAAGTATGTGTAATTCAGATTTAAAAACATACGTCAATTTTTATGGTTCGCAGTGAACTCATAACCTCGCCATGTCTGCCTGTCTCCCTATCACAATCTCAGAATTTCTAGTTTTATGTGAATGACTTTTTTTTACTTTATATGCATTCACATGTTTAAATCGTGATTTTTTTTGTATGTATCAAAATAATAAAAAAAAGATGCTAAATTGCATATATATAATTTTTTTTCCTACTTTCATTGAATGGTGCTAAGTACACATAAAACTTTGTTAAGCATATCTTTATATCGTGCCACATTTGCCAAATATTAAACTTCACAGTAACGACGTGCATTTACCTCCAAAATTACCCTTATTTTCCAACCAAGTTTAACAAATTCGATTTAAGGGTGGATGGAAATTTCAGATAAAGAAAAAACTTTTCTCAATAATATTACTTCAAAACCTTTAAAACAAAAGTTGTTAATAGGAGAAACGGGACCAAAATTGTATAATATCGTCAGAAACCGACAAAATCAGCAGTGTTGATGTTTTCGTATTTTAAATCTACTTAAATATTCAGTTGAAAATCTCGGAGTTTAAGGAAAACGATTGTTTTTTTTAAATATTTAATTAATGGTAAATGAATCGTTAATATAGATAAAAACATTATTTTGTTCAAAATGTATTGGTTACAGATGAATTTTGTTTTTAACCTACTTCAAAAAGAAGGAGTCTCTAAAGTGTAATTTTTATTTATATAAATATACATCTCTGGTTTTTATGAACAAAATGTAACAGTATCCCCTCTATAATTGATAATATTTTACTAAATTCAAAGTAACTGTAAATGTAATTAGTAAGCTGATGATGTTCTTCCCAGCAGACGCGATATAAGTACAAGACTGTAGCTAAATTAAGTCAAAATTGGTTTGTCGGTTTATCCTATATTCGTTAAATTATTATTAATATTTATTTCACATTTAAGTACACAAAACTGGAAGTAATAAGTCAAAAAAAGCAAATTAAATTATTAATGAAACAAAAAAGTTAAATGACCAAAAATGAATTGCATAACAGCTTAAACCAAAATTAGGACCAAAGAAAAATTACAACCGAAATTAAGTAACCAAAATCCAGTACCTAAGTACATATTATGAAAAAAGAAAAAACAAATGGGTCACAAATCACGACAAAAAAATAAAACAAATCAAATAACCACAAAAACGAGAAACTTATTAATGTTATTGGAAATGTATTATTGACCACTATCGAGGCATAATTGACGCACAGATAACAATAGACTAATACCGATTGCCAATTCAAATATAAATAAAATCAGTTTAAATTTTCGCTCTTACCGTTGAAAACATTTAAATAATTTTAATATGGAGATTTAAATAATTTCAGTATCACATATTAAGTTTATTGCAAAGTTTTATTTATTTCACTATCATTCAACATTTTTTTATAGTCACCGATACTAGAAACATCCATGCTCATAAGCAAACCGTCAACTGTACAAATCTATATGTTTTTGAATGTTCAACATTTTTACTTTCAATTTTGTCAAAGTGAACATGCCGATGTCAGTTTAACTTGAGCAGTAATGTAACTTTATTAACCTATTTCAGTGATATACCTATCAGCGTAAAGGTCACGTATAATATTTTGACCTTTTCTTCTAGCAGTTCCTCCATACATATTTTGGCAAATGTAGACATTCTGACTATTCTCTCATAATATTTCGCTAATATTAGACAACTTTCCTTTTATTCCTTTCCATTTAGTTTCTTCTTTTGTTTTATAACTAAACTATCTAAAGAGATACATAATACATCTAGAAAATATTTCTATTTTCTGAGCAAAAGTGTCTCATTATTTATAAAGAAGAAACAACTTCGTCACCGGCAATGAACTTTGTTGTTCTTATTATAAGTGTTTTATTCTGACTGCCAATATTGCCACTTCTATCCTATTCATGTTTAAACGTCGCATAGTGTGAATGCCTCATGGAAAATATATTTCTTCGTGACATAAGTTTTAGGCAGTGCTAAATATTTTTTTCGTCAAATTAAATTTCCACTTTACTTTTTACTAAGTACTGAAAATTGCCACAATCGACATTTCTATTTTCATACATTTGTTGTTAGTTTTCGGGAATGTGTACGAGAGTAGCGATAAAAGTTCTTGATCTGGCCATTTGTGATTTAAATCTAATAATAAAAATAACCTTCGTTTTAACAATTTGGCGCCAAATTGAAAACCCTAAAAATAAAGTCAAGATGAATTTAGCACGATAAAAAATTCGTTCATTGATTTTTTATAATTTTGCATGCAACAACAAAAGTACAATTGACTTCAGGCTGTATTTCTTGAAAGTGACTCATTTTAAACAACTTATTGCAATTGCTTTAATAAGTTCAAGCGCGGTCGTAATTTAAAGTAATCAGTGGCGTTCTGCGTGAGAAAAGTCCCTAAACGGCGACAACTGAAGATGACGTCAATGCTATATGGCTCGTGATAAAAAATCAAAGGAGAGTAACCTATTAACTGATTTAGGTAAGTTTCATCATTGGTAAGAGTAAATTATAGAAAATTCCATAAAAATGACATATAACTAAGTCGATTTTATTTTTGGTAAGATAAAAGCTTTTAATATTACTTCTCGTAACTGTTGTTTCTTCCTTAATTTTTTCTGCTTGATATAATAAAGAAAGGAGAGAATATTTTGTTTATAAACTAGCTAATTTCGTAAGATATGTAATAACTAACTATTTCCATACATCGGCCTATTTACATTTTCGGACAATAAAAAACTCCACAAAATCAAGGATACAGTGATATTTTCACCATTATATAAACGGTTAAGATCTTAGGAAAGAAGAGCCTAAATAATAAAGTTTCAGCAATGGAATAATTTTGAACACAAATAATATTTTCAGATCGATTTTGTTGAGAATATAAGTTGAGTGAACCGAGTCTAATACCAAACCTATCACATCCTGCCTACAATATGGCACTTTTTAAAAATTTCATCAATCACTTTTAATTGCATAAAATTGTTGAAACAGTTTCTAAAATATGACAAATGTAACTATGTCAAATAAAATAAATTTTTTTATGGAAAATGATTATTTCAAATGAAATACTTTTTAAGTTTTGTTTTAAAGTAAGAAATTACGAGACAGACTATACTAGTGGAAAATTAATGAAATGTAAAGATTTCCGCTTTCGATAAAAATTGTTTATGCTCATTTCTAATAAACACTAACCAAATATATTACCTAAAACTTTTGTTCAAAAATGATAAATTAGAAACACTTTAATCAAAAACTCTAGTTTTTATACATCAAAAGACTTTACACTTCTTGGCAATGCCTCGCTTAGAAAAATAGATCTATATTTCATTTTTAGATTGCATTTCATCACTTGCTTTGTGTTTGCTACAAACTGTGTTAAAATATGACAGAAGGGGGAAATATTTTAAAGTATGTTACACTACCAAGATCATCTCCTAGCACATCTAAGCAAAAGATCTAAAAGGAAATTGATGTACGTTGATGTTTTCGAACTCGCGAATATTAAACTATAAAAGCGAAGAAAGTATTTTGTAATCTATGGCAGTCAAAGTTTATAATAAACTACGTATTACCAGACAGTTTATAGTCTATACCATGTACTTTTAGCATCTGATCATTGTTTTACTAATTTCTATAGCAATTCAGGGCATACGTAACTGAACTGAAATGATAGACATCATTTCAGGACAATTTTCTTGACAAAGAGTGTTATAGCGAAATACATTGGTCAAGAAAATTAAAAATGAAGAGCATTGATCATTATAAAAGATCATTTGTGTGATTCGTTATTTGGAAAGGAAAAAGACTAGAAATTTTAAAAGATCACACAAATCTTCTGTTCCTCTGCCTGTCATAGCTGCTTTTTTTAAAAATCGTTTTACATAGAATCTTAAAATTTGGTACAGTGAGAAGACATATTACTGCACATTTGTTAACATTCACAAATATTTATGGGAAAACTCTAGGGCAGATGACAGCAAGGGAAGCAATTATTTGAATTTGTTTTTTAGTATCACATGTCGTGTGACAAAATCGCATAATTTGCAAATTCCACAGTAAAAGTGAAGTAATCATTAAATCTGACAATTTTTGAGAAATTCATTGTAATTATACAACTATGGTAGATGTATCAGAAAATACATTATATATAGGTTTAAAAATAATATTAATATATGTGAATAATTTATTGTAGAACACCGCAAATCTAAGTAGTTTTTTATACATTTGTGTACGCCTCATAATGTGAGATCTACTTATAGTTAACAGGTGTTTTTTACAATCAAATAAAACTACGTGATGAAGTATTATTTCTACTTTCTTTAAGTTATTTACCACGACCTAGGTTTCATTGTATTACAACATTTTTAGGTGATTCAAAGATGCTTGCTAATAGCCCACCTGAAAATATTGTAATACAACGAAACCGAGGTCGTGGTAAAGAACTTTAAGAAAGTAGAAATAATATTACATCACATAGTTTCATTTAATTGTGAATAACGAATTTCTACAAAACTAACGCCAAATACATCCAATAGATGTTTTTTCATTTATGAATACTCTATTTAATTTGTAATTTTATATGAACTTCATGCAATATAGCAAAACTTATATAAAGTATTAAAACTGTAAATACTATATACTTATGTCCCATAGGTTATTTTATTAAAGTTGAAATTTTCAACGCTGTTTAATATAAATTGAAGGAAATAAAATTTTACAAAATTCCTAGGGAATCTTTATTTAATCTTTGTGCCATTTGAAACTTTTCCAACTAAATTTGATCCCAGTATCTTATTTAATCAATAAATCAGTTCCTATGTTTAATTATTTCTGGAAAATTTATTTCTGTGTAACTATTTACCTTTCTTTTTACCATACCTAGGAAACATGGTAATAACCTTTATTCATATGAGAAAACGGAGACCGGTTTCTAGTATTGAAACGGTTTAATTAATACCCTCAGGAAGTCCTGGGTATCATCTTTGTTATCCTTCCCAGCGCTCGTTTATATAAAGTAACAAGCAAATTACACTTATATTTGTCTTTACCACGCTAATGAACATACATAATTTATTTTAGCATACTAATGATCATATTTCATTTTAAACATCTTTTAACTAAGAAGGATTATTTATTATACAGTTCTTTTAAATGTGTATTTATTTGAAATTATTATGAAAAAATTTATTTTTGCGTCATTTGTTTTGAATAAAATATGAGTCTTACTTACATCGCATTGGAACTTACGAGGCTGAAGATCAATTTCCGAATAAATTTATAACATTCCATTTTTCCAGGTACGGAGAAATCGGAGGTCGCTTTCAAGTAGGATTACAGTAAGTATATTTGACAACAGCCTCGCTTTTATATCACCTTTATTTGATTGATTCCAAAATAGAAATAAGCAACAAAATATAAAGAAAATTTTCTGAGATCATGTGCAGTTAAAAACGTGTAACAAGAAATTTAGAATCGTTTTATGAATGCACTTTATTCTCCATTTCATAAATTTATTTATTTGATGTGCTCTAATGTATCTAATGAATACATATGGCAGCCTTATTTTTTCCAGCCGACCAGAATACCAGTGCAGACCCCCTCGACGAGGGACCGGGAATGAAACCCGGGTCCCCGCGGTGCACCGCGCGTTCAAAAGCCTTGTAATCAACCCATCACAACACGGAGACAAATTTCATGTTTTAAAGAAAACATTTGGATTCATTTAAATACAAACTGGGATATGACAAAAGAACGAATTAAATATAAACATAATTGCAATAGTACTTTTCTAGGAATACAGGTATTTCACTTAAGCTAATAAAAACTCACATTGGACAATTAAAAGTAAATTGACTAACTGATACTTCAGTTAGTCAATTTACCATAGTCAATAATGGAAATATACTAGTGTTAAGACTACGGCAGTTCAGACTCTGAAAGTTGACTCAGAAAGTTTTAAGTAGCGTAAGAATTAAAACAAGTTTGTGTTAGAAGTTGTTTTCTTCATAAGCTCTACAAATATAATTACAATACGATTACATAGAATACAATTAAAAAAAAATGATCAAGTCCGTTAATTTTACGAGACTGTTAGCGAATATAAAATAACCGGGGCGCCCAGTGCGCGCATTTCACTGTTGCTATTATAAATTTACTTAATTTTTATTTACAACTAAAGGATGTAGTATTATATCAACTTTACATAAATTATTAACGACTGGGTCGTCTTTATATGACAAATTTTTTTGAAGAGTTACCATTTGGGCATTTAGATGCGATATCATACACCTGGATGATGTTGTCATACAACGAAATCTAGGTCGTGGTTAATCATTTAAATAAGGTAGATATAGCACTGCATCACGTAGCTTCATTTAGTATTGAATAAAAATTAAGTAATAATGAATTTCCACAAAATTACGCCAACTATATTCAATAAATTGTGAAAATTGCCAGAATATATTCCGGACACTTTTATAGGTATTGTAAAAAGTTGAAAGTTCTTTGTGTTATGTGTGTAAGCTACATTAATTATAGATTAATAAAAATATCTATAAAAAGGTTGGTTATGAATTTTGTCAACGTGCGCGAGTTATTTGAATGTGCGAGGTACGTGCGAGTGAAGCACGATACAAGCAACGGGTGATTCGCGCCATGATTGCGACAAGGCGGTATTAGAACGACATTGTGATCGCAATAAATATAATTAATTAATTTTATTGTAAATATGAAAATATGTTTCGTTGGAATTTTTTAGAATATAGCTATCAGCACTATCCAAAACCAAAAATATCAGCACAATCCGTATTATCCGGATAAAAGTGAGAGTGATATCCGGAAAATTTGGTTTTCCAGATATTTGAATAGCATGCCTCGGTTACAATTAAAACTGAACCGAAATACAATTAAAACTGACGTTGGTATCGGGACTGGTTGTGACAGAAACTAACTTGTTTTTAATTTGCTACTTTCGTGAAAATATTGCACCTAAAATGATATCCATTTGAGGATAAATAAACATTTTTCATTTCAATGTTTACTTCAAAGCTAAGCCATATAATAATAATACTATGGAGGGCAAAACTAAAACTGTTACAACCATTACAGGTCTACCTTACTTCATCCAAACGGGTATAGATGGAGTACTTCAATTTTCAAAAGAATGTTTAGGTGCTTATTACTTAAGAGACCGTGTTTTATCCCTTGTTGAATCGAAATATACTATTTTCAATTCAAACGGACAATGGAAGATGTGGCGCCACCTTACAACTCAACTGAATTCGAAAAGTTTTAAATGCAAATTTTAAGCACGGAGATTCCCGGTGTGAGAATAAACGGCATTATTGGGTGTTGGAGTATTCATTATAATTGACAGAATTATGGACAAATATATGTAAATACAATTTATAAAGGCTAAGGTATGTTAATATTTAAACAAGGAACCGTAGTTGCGCTACTATTTAGACGCAAGTGGACAATATTTTCTTTTCGCTACTGCGCTAGTATTTAGACGCAAGTGGACAATACGTATTGACTCTCGGAAGTGCCACTATGTAATTAAAATATTTATTTTAGTGTAGATTTGAATTTTGTAAGCATAAAAATGATATAAAAATGTTAAAACGTGCTTTAAAAATAAAATGTATTTCTATGATAAACATTTCGAGAAAATTTGTGTCTATAATGTTTTTTGTTATTAATGCCCATTTTTCCTTTATACTTTCATGTTATTTTTTGGGAATCAATAATAAATACGCAAAATTTCCACTAAATTATGGACTTAATTAAACACATTAAATAAAATTATAATATTCAAGAATGTTTCTTATTACTAAAGATTAATTATATTTCTCAGACAGGAGGCATTTATATAAACGGTTTATTAATACTTTTAATAGAAATTCCAATATTTTAAATAATTTTATTTCAATATATAGTTTACCGATTCAATATATTGTTTACTGTTTCAATTATATTTATATTTTATAAATTGTATAAGTAGTAACATTATAGAAGCTATTAGAATATTTCTTGTGGGGTATATAAAGAGTGCCGTATCCTAGTCAACTGAGTGATCGGCGAGTAAAGAATAAATTAAAAATGGAAATATTTCTTAGTGAACTCAGAGGAATATTTTTCATGAATATGGTTTAGGGCGAAAAACCAGTGAAGCATCACATAACTTATACATAACGATGGGTGAAGATATGCCCTCTTACGACACAGTCAAGCACTGGTTCCAAAGATTCATAGGAGGAAATTTTGACTTATCGATAAACCTCATCCAAAGCGACCTCTTACAATTGATTTTAAAAAAATTAAAGGCTCCACTAAAACACATACCATATTTAGTTCACGTTGTTTGGCAGAGCTATTTTAAGGCTCTTATACCGCAATGGAAAAACAACTTCATGCTTTGAGAAAGAAGTGGAAATATTTCGTTTGGTTACCACATGAGCTGACACTATTTCAAATTCAGAGAAAGCCAATATGTGCTTGGATCTACTGAGTTCCCAATGTACTAACGAGATGCTAAAGTATCAGGTTATACTAGATGAAAATGGGTGGTTTATATTAATTTAGCGTAAATGCCAGTGGCTAGGAAGTGGAGAAAAATGTGTGCTTAGACGAAAATATAATATTTAACAAAAGATACTTTAGAGTGCAATGTGGGGTATAAATGTAGATATTCATTGGATATGAACTGAACTAGAGATGAACTCTTTCAAACTAACAGTATAATTACAGCTAAGATTTTGTATTTTATTGTGAACACTTGAGCAAAGTCATCGATAAACTTCCTTTAAACCAAAGCAGTGTTTTAGATGACAATGCTCGACCCTACGTAGCAAAGTAACGCCTGAAAATGACTTTAACTTGGAAGGAGTATGCTGCTTCACCCCCCGTGTTCTCCAAATCTTTTGCCATGGAATTACAATTAACGCTGTTTTACTCTCTGTCCAATAATATAAGTGTTAAAATATGAAGACGAAATACATATCATAATCGAACTTCACCGGTTTTCAGTTAAAGACCCAAATATTTCTGCAATAAAGGGATTTTAGCTCTACCTACACATTGGCCATAAATGTCAAATATCGACGGTGCTTGTATAATTCACGATTGATTTTATTGACTATTTATAAAAAGTTGCAAATTTGTGTACGGAAAAGGCGGCTCTACACACACATATATATATATATATATATATATATATATATATATATATACATACATATATATTATTATGTAGATAATTTTTAATAAAACCAAACCACTAAGGAATATTTCTAGAAAAGTATTCCTATTGTAGATAAATTTAGAAAAGTACTCCATAATGATGATATAAAAAAAAATTTGATGCGTTGAAAACATAAGGGGTTTCTATTGTTTTATGATTTTGTAAGGCTAAGTTTCGCATATTATTTGATTTCTTTTCTTTATTTACATATAATGCATCCCTTTTACTTACATTTTTAACTATACATAATCTACACATGTTTTTGTTGATTAATTTGACGGCTATACCGCATTTTGTAATTTTTGAATACATACCACTCTTCGAGATTCATTTTACACTTCATCCCACTTCATACTATTCTTTTTTGTCATGTTCTGGAGTAGCTTTAATTTTGCACAAAAATATAAACAATATATTTAATAAAATTAAAGAAACATATACTAACAATGGTACGTTTATATAATTTATACAAGGCTAAAAATGTGAAGTAAAAATATGTTACATTTTATATGTTTATTTATCAAATATCTAGCACAGAAAGCTCCGTAAATAAAGTGGCCGGGAAAAAAAGATATTTTTTTCGTTTTGCGCACAATTTTGAAAAAAAATTAACAAGATGTGCAACTATAGCAGTGTTTCTCAAATAATAATAGATAAAACATATCTCGTATATACATGAAAATAAACATGAATTTTGATAAAATATCAAAAATATTAGTTTGATAAATGTTGCCACTGGGCACTGAGTCGTTATTTTATATTATACTAGCTGACCCGGCGAACTTCGTTAAAAACGAAGTTAAAATGAACATTCAAAATGAATTAAGTCTAATAAATGTACAAATCAAAATGAAAAATATTTTAATTAAATTAAAATAACATTAAAATCACGACTTTGTAGTCATCACTTGGCATGCGATCCAACGCAGTTATGAACAACCAAACCATTGTTGCAAATTTTGAAGAACTTCTCTTTTTATTGCCCATTCGATATTTTGATATTGACCAAGTTGTTCCACCATGCTGCCCATGAATTATGTTTAGATGAATTTATGCTGTGCATCTTCAAGCGGTTGCAATAATCCAATTCAATTGTGAATTTGAATTCAATGCACCGCAATGGTCGCACACAATATCCATTGGGCCAATTCGAACGAAAGGATGCGAGCTGTAGTCAATTATGTAATCGTATTGAAATGCTACTCGATTCAAATCAACGCTTGAAGCATTTCTTCTTGCTCGTCGAAGATTATTACGCTGCTGATCTGTGCGATAAGCTCAACGATTTTTCGTTGCCAACTGAGTTGTTTGTCTTGTTCTAGAGTCGGGCCATACTTGCGCGGCGTTCTTCCCGTGCAACTTCTTGTTCATCTGCAGTGGATTGATTCGCAATATTCCTAAGTCGAATTGCATTACGGTTTCGTTGGGAAAAATTAGACTCTCAGCATTATAAGTAACACTTTAAAATTAATTACAAAAATTAACCACTTAAATTACATAATGACGCAATTATCGATGCGCGCACAATCACAAATATCATAACCTCACAAAGTGAACATCTTCATAAAACTTAACTATTTGAAATCACTCTTCGCTAATGAATTTCAGAAAAAAATGTTTAAAGACAATTAGAAAATTCTCGAAGCCGAGGTAAAAAAAATATTCAATAAATATATATTAATCATATAAATTTTCAATGAAAAAAAAATATCAGTCAATCCCTTCTCGATATATCATCAGCAAAGTCGTTCCACACAAAATGTATTGGAAAATTAATTTTCTTCACAAATTTTTTTTCGTTAATTTTTCTATAGTTTTATTACTTATTATCTATTTCCGACGAAGACAAATCCAAAAACCCAAAAAGCAAAAAAATTGTTCCAGCCGTTCTTGAGTTATAAACATTGTAACTAACACGACTTTGTTTTATTTATATATATAGATGACATAAGATTTTGGCAATTTATTTTCTTGATAGCTTTTAATTCTAATCAACCGCGTTTTATATGTAGTCAATATTTAAGTTTTCTGCTGGTTTTGAACATCGTAAGAGGCAACACAATGTTTATATTTACTAAATCAGTTGTGACTATACGATATTTAGGTCACCGAAAGTTTTCGTCAAATAACTGATATATTATTTGACGTTCAGGCTCTATTTGACTCTACTTTTCCAGAAATTGGACTTCTATTTTCATTCTCTTTTTTTAATGATTTTACTCAAGCAGTATAGATGTATCGCCTTAGCGACGTAAATAAAATATGATTTGTCACTGGAATGGGAAAAAAGCCATAAGAGTGATTTCTCAAATCTGGAATTTGTATCGTACAAGTGTACGCGTATACGCTTTAGGGTGGACTAGTAGTAAAATAGGTGTTACAAGACATTTATTACACATTACAAGTGTGTAAATTGGTCCATATATACGAAAATAATTGTTAAACTACAAAATAATTGTAATATTAAAGCCATCTTTATAAGTATTTTCATATTGTGTATTGTTATGTGCACTTTCAATAATTCAAGGAAGGTGGTCCTAGAAAACCAGAATATAATTTACTCAATTTACAAAAAACATGCATAAATTTAAAAAAAACAATAACAATGGTTTTCCCTTTCACATTTGATGACTGATTTTAATAGATTTTGGGGAGCTGGTTTCGGGAAAAATGCTAAAAAAATGTTATCACGTCAGAATTTTTAGTTACTTAGAATAGTTTGTTTTCGCCAAAAGCACCTAGTTAGGCTAAACTAGTCAACGACTGATATTTCCTTATAATTGTTTCTGATTGAAACTAAAAACACACTGAATGTTTGCAGTAGATAATAATGAATAAGTTCTCATAAACAGTTAAACATAACGTAATTAATTAAATGACATACCCTTATTTCTTTGGGAAAAGATGGATTTTTAGATCATTTGCTAAAGAGCTCATTTAACCGTAATTAACTTAAATATGATTTATGAGTGTTAATGAGATTAACAGAGACTGAGAACAATACTGGACGAAGAAAGAGTGGCCACCGAGAATTGAATTAGTTCTCGGAAACAAAAGTGTTGCGACAGAAAATTTAAGCCTCCCGGAAAAAGTTTTGCTACCTCATTTGCACATAAAACTGGGAATGATGAAATAATCTGTGAGGGTGCTGAATAAAGTAGGAGAAGGTTTTAAACATCAACAAAATTTTCCACTTATATTTAAAACTAAAGTAAAAGAAAGTATTTTTCTTGGTCCGAACATAAGAAAATTTATGAACTATCGATGAAAATTTAAGTAAAATTGAATTAGAAACCTAGGAATGTTTTAAGGAAGTAGTGAACAATTTCCAAGGAAAACATAAAAGTTTAAATTATGATTGAAAAGTTCCGAAAAATAGGATGTTCTATGAGTATTAAACTTTACTTCTTTAATTCGCACTTAGTCTACGTTCCTGATAACTTGGAAGCTGTAAATTAAAAGCAAGGCAAAAGATTTCATTAGGATTCGAAATAGATAGAACGTCGTTAGCAGGGAAGGTGGAATAGAAGGATGATGGCAGACTATTGTTGGTTGCTAAAGCGAAATAATTCAAGTCGAACTTTTATGCAAAAATCTCACAATCGGAGCTTTGGTGAAAAAAAACAAGAAGACATAAAAGTATTTAATATTTCTAGTTTATTTATTAGCTTCATTTAAATGTATTTATAATATTTTTAAGTCATGTAATAATTTGTTTATAGTACATAATATATTTGTTTTACTTAGTAAAGTTTGTTTTTTTGCGGTTTTATAAATAGTTTTTTAATAAAAACTGAGGGTGATGGGGAAAATCTAATTACATATTTATAATCAGCGCACCAAAATACCATTAGAGCAGCTATCAAATTCGAAAAGGAAAAATAAAAGTTTAAATTTGCAGACTTGTGTAATTATTACTACAATAAGTGAAATGCCAATTTGTTTTAGTGAAATATTCTCACTTTTAGAAGGGTAATATTTTTCGTCATAAGGTTGTTGTTTATTAATTTATAAAATACAGAAATGGGCAAAATTTCGTAACATTTTAAGGCCTGTATGTTTTGGTGCTGTGATTCTTCTGACCCCGTGTCTAAGTCCATTAATTGGTCTTTAATACTATATATAGATTTGAAATGAAATGCGAGAACGTCAACGCCGACTTGTAGCGCCTCTACCTCTGGCGAATTTCTAACCGCTTCATTTTCTTCAATCATGTGTTGATTTCGGCGGGTCTTCCTTTGACCACGACAATTGTACCTGGTGGAGAACCATTGTAGTTTCAGTGGATGGGTTCTACACCATAACATCCGGGGGTGTTATGGTGCTGTGATATAGAGAAAATAAAAAAATTTAATAAAACTTACATTTTAATTGTCAGTCAGATAATTGAGAAATTGCATATTTTTATCACCGAACCAACATGATGAAAAAATGTAATTTTGTCCCATTGTATTCTCTTTATAAAAATGTGATATACTAATTCAAAAAACTCTCACACTCGACAAGGTTGCGAAAGAAAGTCAAGTAAAACGCTTTCATTTTTTCAGAAACACTGTACAAATACAGTGATGTGTGTGACTTAACAATTTATTTTTAATTCACGTCTACAATGGCTACACAATTTTTTTAATGGTTTCTAAATAATTATGGTGTACTTCGTTAGTTTTTCATGATTATTTTCACTATTTTTTAATAATTCTTAATATGAAAAACGATATCATATTTGCGCTTTTTATTTTGTTTACGGGTCTTAAATATAAAATTAAATATAGATAAATATTGATATTTTTTTATTTAGTGCTTTTCCGATTGTAAATTGCTGAATTGTTCAATTTACATATTCTAAAAATTTACATTTTATTTCTCTATACTCTATGTAAAGTAAGGAAACTTTGAAACTTTAATCTGTAATAGTACATCATGGGTAGATATAGTTTTTTTGGAAATTTAAAAATCGTCATCAACCTATATCTTATATTTCGATAAACGTAAGAAATGTGAATTTGATTTATCAAAATATCCCTTTTATTTGCATAGGTTTACATAAAAAGGAAAAAGTAGAAAAGGATATAAAAACTAATTCCAAGATCAAATTTACATTTCGTAAATCAAAATCCATTTAAAAATCTTTAGCATCCATTAAATATTCCCTCAAACTTTACACAAAATATTATTAACCATTTTTAAAATAAACTTGTCAGAATAACTACATTGTTATTCTCTTCTTATTAATGAAAATATATTAATTTTAATTGCTTATTTCAAATTCATTCTTCATGGATTATTTGTTATTTATTATCGCAATTTTACAAAGTTTAGTTTGACATAATAGTTTATTGGTTTAATGCGATTTTATTGTGCTAAATGATTTGTTGTTTGTGATATAGAGTGAGCGAAATTACGAATATTATATCGTTTTTTAATGCTAGTAGAACATGGTATTAGTATGACAAATATAATTATAATAACCCTAATAATGTACATCGAACGTATCCTACAACCAATTCTTGTTACGATCAATTCAACACAGGAGGATAGCCCGTCATTTCAATGATATCAGGTACTTCTCCACCAATATCGATAAACATGGAACAAAATGTGCTAACTCATTTTATAAGGAAGCAAAATTAGAATACCAGATACACAACGTAAATACGAGTAATTTAAGTTAAAATTATTATCGTTGTCGGTTTCGAAAGTGCGGTGAGCACGGGGAAGGCACTTAACATGGAAATGGAACATAAAATTTAGGTATGTGTAAATACTGAAAACATTCTAAAACAAAATTATTTGTATTTTAAATACTATGTAAGCGTGTTTAAACAACTAGTTTTTTTAGACGGAGAAGTGACATCTAATTTAGATACTTGACGTTGCCAAACTGATATTTAGTATGAAGATTATGGGGTGGTCATTTAAACATAATTATGATTTCATACAAAATTTAAACTTTAAATATTTTATAAACTAGGCGACTAGTTGATATAACTAATTGAATAACATATTGTCGGATCACACATGATTAACGGGACAATTGTTTGAAGTGACAAAGTTTCCTTCATATACGTAATGTATAAGTGTCCATTTCTCTGACCTCCAATATAAAAATCTGTCCGGAAATATAAAAATTCTCTGTAATTTAACGTTCTTTGATATTATAATTGTTACACCTAATATATATTTTTTTTCATACAACAGTAGTGAAATTATAGATTCCTTAGTTTACGATTCAACATAAGCATATAACTTCGCAACTGCTAGTCATTTAGCTTCGTGATACGATTTATCCAGGGATTGGGTAAAAATGAAAAAAACTATTTTAAAAAAGGATACTTGATGTAAAATTATCACATGTTTTTTTCTAATAAACTTATTTCTACTTTTTAAGCAATACTAATTGATTCAGAAATTCAAAAGCCGTAGCATTGATTTTAAACTAATATTATACATTATGGTAATTACAGTATCAAAAAACCTTGTTAGAAAATTTACAATAAAAATGGTTATAATTCCTAAAAATTTATTATTCAATATGTAAAATGAAAAAAATATATATACGAGTCATAATGTTATTAAGACACAGCACATACTTATGCGTGGGTGTTAGAGGTTAAAATTCTAAGAATTCTAGGAAGGCCACAATATAACTCACTTTTTGTCTTTTTTATGATATAAATGATCAGACATTAAATTTCCCTATATTTTTACTTTTTCAAATATTTAGTGAATCAACTATCCATACATGAGTACATATGAAATCTCGCCGATAGTATCAGTAAGAAAGATGAATATGAGAGTGTTTTATTACATATATTTTGTATATTGATAAACAAATTTCAGTGAGAAGCAGTGTACGAGTGGTACAAATAATACGTAACTATTAAACTGTCCTATTGTATTAACTGGAACTGCCAGCCATTAAATAACTGGCAAAGATCGAAATCAAAAGCGGAAGTGAGAGATCAAAATGCGAAGTGACTGATAATGTCTTTACCTCGTTAAGAAATAGGCCAAGGAGGTAAACATTAACATGAAATTCTCGATCCGCGCACGTTACTCAACACCATTAAGCAGATTTACTGTTGGTAATTTGTTAGGACGAAAGCGCACAGAGGCAGGGAAGCTTCAGCGGTAGATAAAACGTACGAATATGAAGTCTTTCGCAATTTATCAGCACTCCTACTAATGAAATTGAAACTTTTATCTTGTTAATTTGTGTTTCATTTTATATTTGGATAAATATAAGATCGATGAGTGTACTTTGTTGTTAATTTTTTAATCTCTTCCGTTAATATTTGCTTTATCACGGAATAATTATTTTAAAAGTGGGATTAATAATTATGCTAATATATTGACAGTAAAAAAATCGAGGAAATTTTTCTTCCATAAAAAATAAATTACATTTTTAATTGTATTTTTTTATATTATTAAATATTTTTATTATATTATTAAAAAATTAAATATATAAACTTAAATCTTCGTATCAATGTGTTATGAAAACTTTTTACAGAAAGACAAGCGTTGAATTTATATGAAAGCAAGAAAACAATATTTACATGAAATAAAAATAATATACACACTATTCCATGCAGTAACCTTTAGAAAGCATATTTATTACGACTATTTTTTCGGTTTCTTAACAGTTTTTTGAAATAATAATAGAAATGATAGAATACCACCTATAGTTTAGACACATTTATATTTATAATGGATTTCTAAACATAACTTGTATAGTTTCTTGTTATACAATTTTATTCTTGCTGACTCTAAAGAGTATAATCAAGTAAACATATGAATAGATTTACGAGTAATGTCGTTAAACACGGAAATTTAAAAATAGGCAAAAAGAAAAACGTGTATATTGCGTTTTAATTTAAATGAAGTCAACTTAAGACAAGTTATTAATGCGCATGGAGTTGTTAATTTTTTTAATAGAATGATATCGCCATTAACAACCAACCTCGATGCATTACTAACAATACCTTAATATTGTCGCTCCACACATATCTAAAGTTTCATTACAAAAACATATTAACGGTTCGACAACCCATATTTGTACTCTTGTAAGAAACCACGCAATAAACTTTTTTGTTGTAACTTACAATACCTTTCTTACTTTGTTCACAGCTTCATAATTCTTATTATTGCGGGAACATGGTCTTTTGTTTAGAGCAATAAAGTGGCAAATGCTGCTACTGCGAGACTACACACTTATCGTTACAGGGATACGTGTCGAACTTTTTATGTAATCTACTGTCTTACACTTCCTACATTAATGTAACTGATTCTATTCCCGTTGTTTTTAATAAACTATAAATTATTTGAAGTGTGATGAATTAAGTAATTTTTATGGTATAGTGGCTTTTATAACTTATTAACCTGTATAATACAATATTACTTTTCAACAAGTTGATTGATAATATTAATTTCTGTTAAGATTGAGAGAATATGAAACATTTTTCTTTACGTCATTGGAATAAATGTTTTTGAATACTTTTTCAACAGATATATTTTTGCAGAAAAATTAGGAAAAAACTTGATAGGCGGTTGTTGTTTGATTTGTGCAATTTATTTATATACAAATGAATTATTTATGACATGTTTCACATTCAATACCTCCATTCAAACGTTTCAATTTATTTTATGGCGATAGACTAATTATAATATTATATTCTAGATCAATTATATCCCAAGTGTTTTTTTAACTTGCAAATTTCATTTGTTACGTCTAAAGTTATTATTTACAATAATTAGATGCGAATTAGATGATGATTACTATTTTGACATGAATACTACTGAATAAACCGTCGTTTAGTTTTCAATTGGGTCAATATAAAAAGAAGTTAAAAAAAATGTGACTCGTGAAATCAATACTCGATGGGAGATAATAATCCTTCCAGCAACGGAAAGAAACCATTAGTTTTTTTTATATTTAATAAAGTAATGCTGCAATTAAGTTAGTTGAACGATAAATAAATAATTATAGTGTTACCTATTTGTAATTAGATATATATTTGATGATGAAGATGTGTAGATGTTTCTAATATGCAAATATATAACAACTATATAAACGGACACAGTCTAGACAGAGTAATAAAAAAAGGCGTACTTACTAATAAGAAATCATTTTAATAACCAGATTGTACTGCCAAATATAGGAAATAGGAAATGAAACAAGAACTATACTTGGCACTCAAAAGTAGAGCAGATCTCTTTAAATAACTAGCAAAAGGTTGTAAATTTGAAGGTTGGAAAATTATTTAAAGTAAAATAAAATAGAAGAAGAAAATAAAAAAAAAATATCAACTTGATATTGAATATATTTGGTGTTAATTTTGTAGAAATTCATTATTCACAATTAAATGAAACTACATGATGTAGACTTTCTTTAATTTCTTTACCGCGACCTAGGTTTCGTTGTATTACATCTTCAGGTGGGATATTAGCAAAGATTAACTCTTAGGAACATCCAACAGCATTTATTTGTTTCAAACACAATAGCGGAAGCCTGGTTTGTGCGGGTTTTTCCTTTGCTTATGTTAGTGAGTTTATTGCAGGGGCGCAGTATAGGTTTTATATTTCCGAGAGTTATACAATATACCAGTATTTTAGTGAGGGTAATAAATTCAATTGTTGTTATTATGTGAGGTTATACAATGCAAACTTTACTGTGTATGTAATAAAATTAAATGGAAGTTATTCTCGGTAATATATTTATACAAAAGCAAGGGTATTGGAAAGTAAGGACAGGGTAATACACTAATTCTATATATCTTCGGTTTTTTGTATTCATATATTTATTTCTTTTATTCATTTTTTTTATTTCTTAATTTAATGTTTTTTTTTAATTTTATTGTATATATTTATATTTATATGTGTATTGTGCTGAAACCATTTCCAGAGTACTGTAGTATCAAATATTAACCTTGGTATCTTTTTTATGTCTGTTTATGCCTAATGTTTCTAGGATATTAAACGTATTACCTTTTTTTGTAATATATAGGGGGCATTATCAGTATGGGGGTGATGGTTATTTTCAATGAGATGTTTAGCAAAGTGAGATGTGTCTGGTTTATTATTTCACCAGCTGGCAATGTGTTCTTTATATCTTGTATTAAAATCTCTTCCTGTTTGATCTATGTATACACTATTACAGTCGTCACATTTAAGTTTATAGATACCACTCTTTTTATGTTTATCTATTTTTTTTTATTATTAATAAGAGTTTTACCCAAGTTATTTAACGTACTATACGTACATGTTATATTATTTATATTTTTATTATTAGTTAAGAGTTTTCCTAATTTGAGTGATACATTACCTATGTATGGGATAGATTTATAGTAAATATTATTATTATTTGGTACGACCGGGTATATTTGTTGTATTAGTATTTTTCTTAATTTATTATGGTACAGTTTTGTGACAATTGATGGGTCATAATTATTATTTACTGTGATTTGTTTTATAGTTTTTATTCCTTTATGTACATTAAGTTTTTCTAGAGGGATGGTTAAAGCTCTGTGAATCATGGAATGGAAGGCTGCTAACTTATGGGACCAAGGGTATTGAGATTGACCATTAATTGTGGAGTCTGTAAATGTGTCTTTTCTAAAAATACTAAATTTATGTTTATTATTTTTGCGTTCTATTGTTATATCTAAAAAGTTAAGTTTATTATCGGATTCTACTTCTAAAGTGAATTTTATATTAATGTGTAGGGAGTTGGCAAAGTTAACAAACTGGTCTAACTATCGCTGTGTACCTTTTCAGCAGATAAGGATGTCATCAACGTGTATATAATAGTATAATATATTGGTCGCTAATTTACTGTTTAAGAGACTGGTTTCTAGATTGTTCATAAATAACTCGGCTAAAAGAGGACTGAGGGGGTAAGCCCATTGCAAGGCCATTAACTTGTTGAAAATTTTTTTTATCGACTAGAAAATAATTTTGGTCTATGTATAATTAAAAGAGGTCTCTAATTTCCGATGCTTCAATGGGGTTTAACTTTTTCTTTTCTAAGATATCTGAAATGATATTTAGGCAATCTTTTGGTGGTATATTAGAAAATAAGTTTACTACGTCGAGTGATACTAATTCACAATTGGGTGTTAGATGTATATTTTTAATTTTATCACAGAGATCAACAGAGTTTTTAATGGTATATTTAGGGGCAAATCCGATTTTATTTCGGAAGATCTTTTTCAGGTGAAAAGCTAATTTTTTTGTGGGTGCGTTTGTGTATGAGACAACAGGTCGTATGGGTATATTTGATTTATGAATTTTAAGTTGTCCATATAGTATTAGGGGTCTAGGGTTCATTTATATAACTTTATGTTTCGCGAATTCGTTAGGAAATATGATGTTACAGGTTCTAATTAATTGTTTTACGTTATCTGCAAATGTCGTGGTGGGGTCCGTTTGTAGTTTTGTGAAGTCATCTGGTTTAAGGAAATCGTACACTTTATTTTTATATTCATTTTGGTCTAGAATAACTATAGTGTTGCCTTTATCTGCTTTAGATAGGATGAGTTTATCTTTATTAATTTTAATTTGTAAATTACGTTGTGTCAAAATTTCGTCATTAATGTGTATTTTGGTTTTAGAGTATTCTTTACATATTATATCAGCAGCTTTGTGTTTAGTAAGCGCGTCCTGGTTACTGAATGCAATAGTGATATCTACTACTAGTGATTCTATGTTTTTTCTTGATGGTGCGGTAGGAATATTATATTTAAATCCTTTATTTAAAAGTTCTAATTCTTTATTATTAAATGTTGATTTTGAAAGGTTTTCTGTTCTGGGATAAAACGTTTGTTTGAGTGTGACTTTTGGTTTCTGGGTTTTGGCTTTCAGTCTTTTAATTTTGTTTAATTGTTTTTGTGTTATGTTTTTTATTATGGAACTGACATCATTTATAATTTTATGATCTAAAGTATCAAATTATATAGTGTAAAGAAGATATGTTAGAGATGAGTGTATTACCTTTAGACAGAGGTTTATGTTGTCTCGTTTGATGGTTGATTCCCGAATTTCTTCTTTCAGCCAGGTGGTCACGGCTTTTGCTGTTGCTTTTTGGATTGCTTGAGTTGTTCCACAAGTCTTTATTTTCATATGACTGGGTGTAAGATTACACTTTATGCACTTTTTTGAACCAAATACTTTGTATCGTCTTCCGAAATTTAATTCGGAGTCAACGGTACAATATCGCCAATATAGCCAAATTGGCTGTTTTCAAATATTGAACATATTTGGCGTTAATTTTGTAAAAATTCATTATTCACAATTAAATTAAACTACGTGATGTAGTACTATTTCTAATAATATTTCTTTAATTTCTTTACCACGACCTAGGTTTCGTTGTATTACAACATCTTCAGGTGGGATATTAGCAAAGATTAACTCTTAGGAACATTCAACAGCATTTATTTGTTTCAAACAAAATAGCGGAAGCATGGTTTCTGCGGGTTTTTCCATTGCTTATGTTAGTGAGTTTATTGCAGGGGCGCAGTATAGGTTTTATTATATTTCCGAGAGTTATACAATAACCAGTATTTTAGTGAGGGTAAGCAAGGGTATAAGGGTAAAAGTTACCAAGGTTAATATATTAAATGAACAATTAAATATAATATCATCACCCATACTTAATATCTTCTAGATATAATATAATTATACAACATTGATACTACAGTACTCTGAAAATTGTTTCAGCACAAATACATATATAAATATAAGTGTATATAATAAAATTAAAAAAGAAAATAAAATAAAAAAAATTAATAAATAAATACATGAATACAAAAAACCGGAGATATGTAGAATTAGTGTATTACCTTGTCCTTACTTTCAAATACCCTTGCTTTTGTATAAATATATTACCGAGAATAACTTCCATTTAACTTTATTACATACAC
This sequence comes from Druceiella hillmani, assembly GCA_039881145.1. Lineage (NCBI taxonomy): Eukaryota > Metazoa > Arthropoda > Insecta > Lepidoptera > Hepialidae > Druceiella > Druceiella hillmani. Next base: position 57,997,265 of record JAYKKI010000002.1, read on the forward strand.
AGTAAAGTTTGCATTGTATAACCTCACATAATAACAACAATTGAATTTATTACCCTCACTAAAATACTGGTATATTATATAACTCTCGGAAATACAATAAAACCTATACTGCGCCCCTGAAATAAACTCACTAACATAAGCAATGGAAAAACCCGCACAAACCAGGCTTCCGATATTGTGTTTGAAACATATAAATGCTGTTGGATGTTCCTAAGAGTTAATCTTTGCAAATATCCCATCTGAACATGTTGTAATACAACGAAAACTACGTCGCGGTAAAGAAATTAAAGAAAGTAGAAATAATACTACATCACGTAGTTTCATTTAATTGTTATCAACTTGAATTAAAAAATAGTCAATATCTTACACTCGGCAATATAATACGAAATTTAAATAGGTTTTAATTCGATAAGTAAATGTTTACAAAGAATACTATTTGATAAAGTTGACAATTTATTTTAGATGGAATGGACACATATCAGGGAACATTTAAACTTCCTTTAAATTTTAGAACCTATATCAGTTAATCTAGCAGTTGGGATTTTTATTTATATAGAGACTTAATTTAAGCCGGACAAAAAAGGGTAATGGAATCGGTAAGTAATCCTTGGAGTTATTTAATCATGTTGTTAAATAAAAGTACCTATTAATAACAGAGACGTAGATTTCAATACAATTAATAGGCCGATCATTAAACCTATTGACTGATCAAGCACAGATTCTATTATTAACAGAGCTAGATAAATTAAGCTAGAAATATTACTAGTAAATCAAAAATTTAAAATTCTTTCACAATCCATTCGGAGAAAGATTCAATGATACTTGCAACGGAGTCGAAAAATAATAATCATACACAATAAAAATATACATCTATAGCGTTGTATGCCGTGTTATTGGTATATTTATATATCATAAATTTGTTATCCACTGCTAAATTCATTCTTTACAAAAACTTGCATAAACAGGTCAATTTCATTCAATCTTAAATAAAATTATATTGAAATTATATTTATTTACTCTAATTTTCGTACCATATTGCATCGACTTTAAAAACATGAAATATAGAATGTGATAAAGAAGCAAATTGACGCCAATATGATCATGGCTACTGTTTATCGGTAAATTATAGCCCATATCGTGATTGTATCACATTTTTTATATTTTTTACTTATTAGTTATATCGTGGAAGGAAAATAATACACATAGGTCAAACATTCAATACGCAGCAAGTTTTAATGTTTCCTTCAACATATCCACCTCGTTCTGTAACAATTTCTTCACTCTCGTAAATCATATGATCGTACACTATTGCCTTTTTCTCTTTTTTTGTATAATTCATCACTTTGTAACCAGATAAAATCACACCTGCATCATTTGAAATGTCTGGAAGAAATAAGTAGTCCTCCAGCGTTACGTGACAAGTGAAAGTGTTTAAATATCTTTTGTTGAAGTATTTCTGTTAGCACATGATATAATTGCTGTTATTTTCTCTTATTCATATAGTTTTACCTTCATACGAAAAATATATCTTGTCCTAAATTTTGGATTAGTGTCTAAATAAATACTTATTGCAATTATCGACCTTTTCAAAAATAAGATCTCATGAATATAACCTTGTTCATATCTGCGAATGTCAAATTCATATAAATTTGAGACAAATCTTTCATACGAACTCGTGTTATACAACGGCTTAGTACGTTCTATTGTTAATTAATGGCGAATATCCCTAAATAAACCGAATTAAATGGTGTGCCTTTATAATAAGCCGAATAGAGAATGGACGATTGCATATCTTAAAGTCAAGAGACATTTACAATTCTTGTTTCACTTATTGTGTTCTGATTGTGTATTCATTTATATAAGAGTATGTGACACCTCTAATGTGTACATGCAGGATGTCTAATCAGCTGTGCGCGTATGTGCAGTTCTTTAAATATTTCATATAATTATGTGCCTGTCAAATATACTAAGTGAGTATCAATATACTTTACCACATTCAAACGAAGTGCCAAATAATTTTCATAATAATATGGATCAAAATATTTAAATAATGTTATTATGCCACCTTGACTTTTACGAATAATATCACAGGATATATGCGGAATGTCGTTCTTCAAGCAAAAATGACCAGCTTTAATACACTGATTCAAAAAAGGAAAAGAAAAGAGGAAAGGAAAATTATTGTCGCGCCTATGTTAATGATTAAAGCATTTAATTTCAATTTGCAACGAATACTCCTCAATTCGTTATTCGGCATACACGTCACTTTACTTAGGCTTCCTTATACTAGATACGTATAATTTATTTGAAAATTGGTTTGTTAAATCAGAAATTAAATATATTCATTTATTCCTTATTTACATACCTATTTTGCTACCCATATTATCACTCTTGACGTTTTATTTTATATTATAATAAAAAGAAAGATGTTATAAGTGGTAATGAAGACATATTTATTATTCTGTATCATTAGAAGAGAAACAGTCTTTCCTTCCTTTTTGTCGTAACTTTCTTCAATTTATTTTTTCAAATAAACACAGCTTACAAACAAAAATAAAACTATTAAGTACAAAATACCACCGATGAAACACCAAACTCCCACTCAAAATATTCTTCAGCAAACATCTAGACCACATATAAGTACAAAGATTTTATCGATGAGCGAAATATTTAAAAGACTTTTCACTGCTGAAATAGTCTCGTGATACCAAGAAGTAGGCGAAAAGTTGTAGGATCAAGATATCTCTGTTACCAGAGTGCCTACAAAAAACAAAGGAAGATGCAAAATTCTTGTAAAGATTGTACTTAACCGGTTTGTAATGAATATTCAAGAGCAATCACAAAATGTGACGTATGTCTTAAGGAATAAATTCCATGTTATTTATGCATAATTCAAAAAAAATTAAAAGGACCTACCTTTTTCCTTTGTTTATTTGTATTTAGAATATTTTTTTCTATTCCTAGGGATTAGTTTCTTAATTTATTTATAACAGTGAAGCTCTCTAAGGTTACTAGGTTCTTACATACCGGTTTTCGGGTAACCCGGGTGTTTATCAAGTGAGTATTCGATTTCAGTTCTTAAGTTTATTTATGTTCTTAATATTTGAATATCGCAACTCACATGAATCGACGTCAATTGATTCAAATAATGAGGATCTCAAATCTGGATTGATACTCTTTCATTAAATACATAACATAGGTACAAAGGTTTATGATTTATCAATTGCAGTCAAATAAATTTTTAATTTTTATAGAAAAGTAGTTAAACATTTTATCTCCATAAAAATTAAACTTAACTGAAAGATAGTGAGATCCGCAAAAAAACGAAGTGAAACTTACCAATTTATCAATTATTTACCCAGTGTTAATAACGTCCAATTTGCTCAAATACCTTAAAACACTTTTGGAATTTTTTTATTCTGACGTGTATTTTTTATTCACATCCCAATACGTATTCGCTTTCACTATTACGTTTAATCAGCTCTTTAACGTAACGCTAAGATAAAACTCCAACATACTGAAATAAATAAGCAGTTAAATACTTGCAGATAAGTCAGAGTATTAATTCTAAGTGTTATCGCTAATTGTGTTGCTTGATATAATTATGTCCCTATATAATATCTCCGATCATCTCGCAGGTCCAAACCACCTGCAATCGTGTATTTCTGCAGTAATCAGTTTAAAATATAAAGTCAAAGTAATTAATGGAATAAATAGATACCCCATTGAAATCTCAATATATGTCTTATATTATAAGATAAAGGGAATGGGTTAAAATTAATATATATATATATATATAGAAACATTCCAACATTTACACTTCATAATACAAGGGGGAAGTTCCGTAACTGCACACACCTAAAACCGGATACTCGCACTATTTCGAAAAGTTAAAACGCCTTCGATTGAAAAATCGGTGAAAAGGGCGCGGAGGAAGTTAGCGATACAGGTCAGAGGACGCGGTTTGCCAGTGACGTGAACGACTACGGTGGGAGCGGTCGATTGCTGTTTTGGTGGGTAAGCAATGCGTCATATAAATTCCAAGTATCACTGTTATGATTTTGTGGCTATGTGTTTATATTAATGGTTAATGAAAATAGTGTTCCATTATAATTCGTGGGCTGAGAAATTTTTTATTAATAAAACTGTTTGAGAATAGTTTTAGTAAGAAACACATCATTTTGGACCTATGCTTTTCCTAGTACCGGACACAAAATATCCCTTAACATCGGACTGTTTATAAGTTTTCGAACATAACTATACTCTCGTTTAGGTACGATGGTTATAGACAGAACGGTTAAATACGTATACACACGTGCCTACAACCAACGATGCAACATGTGGATGATACAAACGCTGGATCTCGGATAACTAATTACAATATTATTGATGTGGTTAACGAAGCGTTTATAGAAGTAGTTCGGCTGGATATAGTGGTTTCTGGCTTTAAATGCACTGAAATTTACCTATTTGATAGACAATTACTATCTGACCTGGGTTATTTCGTGGCAGATATGTACAATATTTCATAAAAAGAGCCAGGAACTTCTTTAAATGTACCAAGTTGCAGCAGGAAGTATCCGTGAATTCCACTGATTTTGCCATGATTGGTAGCTCATCTACATCTACATCTATATCCTGCTCATCTACATTTACATCCTGCGATGCAGAACTGTCTAAATATTTGGTCTCAGAAGTATCCACAGATCCTCCTGCAGAATCTATCAACAAACCAACAATTAGCACTCCCAAGCTTTCGACGAGCTTTAACCCTAGATGTTATCCAGATGATCCATAAATTGTCGCCATTGTCAGATGTTGTCAAAAAAAGATCAGCGGCTTGGATGAGAAAATGTAAAAAAGAAGGAAAATTGTAACCCTACAGAACTGCTGCTCAAGAAAATGATAATAAAAAGAACTTTAAGGAAAAAATTAATGGAATGAGAACTAAATTCAAAACAGCAATAAAACATAAGAGAAAACTAACCAATTGTGTGAAGACCAAAATAAAAAAATTGAGATAAAGCTAAGAAAAATTAATATTAACTCAAGTATCTAACACAGGAAAAACTGCTTGCTTAGTTTTCTTGGTATGCTCCAGCCAAGAAGAGTGGGATCGTGAATCATGTGCAAACTTTCCTGAATATGAAGATGTCTATATATGCGATCGATTTAATAATGACGTTTTAATAATGTCAATTTTTTGCCATTGGCACTAAGGGCCAATAGCAAAGATTGCATTTTTTCTTACCTTTCACTTTATTAAGATTCTTAAATACGTTTATACAAAAGTTGTATTTTTGTTGATTGATTTTGATTTTATAATTTGTTGATTTAATTAATTCAGGAATAAAGTTACGGTCCTCGAAGTAGTTTTTATTTTATTTTCTTAAAACCTTAGGTGTCTGCCACTAGAGAACTTCTCTCTACAAATTATTAAATGTTTATAACAACTGAACTACAGACTTAATCATAATTATTTAAAAAAGATAATTTTAAATGTCAGTTACTTTCTCATAATAAAATTAACTTACTCTCTAACACATTATTTAGTTTAGGTTATTGTTACTACTTGAATTTGTTATACACTTGCAAATTTCTAATAGCTATTGTTATAAAGACGATACCAAATATATTTTTTTCAGACAGAAACGGAATTAGGTACTATCTACTAATTTTATAATTAGTAGTGTTTATTGTAATTATAAAATTATGACCGGTGACCAAATTAATTTCGAATTTGTTTTCTAAGCTTTCTGATTATCGTAGTCAGATTTTTCCTATTATTGGTTCAGCAGAAAATAAAAAAAATTACGAAGATAATTTCATTACCGAAAAATTCTACGCAAAATTATAAATTAATTATTTTCGGATCTTTTCTCAGCTTATGTCACGATACTTCCTACATGACAAATTTCGAAATTCCGGTATTTCGAATATCATATATTTTTATACTGACTTACTAACTCACTCATCAATATATATATATATATATATATATATATATATACATATATATATATATATATATACATATATATATATATATATATATATATATATATATATATACATATAGTACAGTATGCATATATACAGTGTCGATTTATTTCGAGTTTCCCATAGGAACGTGAAATTGTTTAGTTCACGGTATTAGATTTTCTTCTCTTTCCCCGTCCCTTTCCCTTCCCCTTTGCCTTTGTTTTCTTTTTCGGTCTCGCCTTCCCGTTCGCCTTCGCGTCCGCTATCGCGTTCACCTTCGCGTTCGCGTTTGCCTCGCGTTCGCCTTCCACTTCCCCTTCGCCTTCCACTATACCTTTTTATTCCCCTTCCCCACTTCTCATCTTCACCTCCCCTTCCCCTTCCCTTTCCATATACCCCTTGCCCGTCCTCCCCTCACCCACCCTTTTGCCTCCAACTTCCCACCCTCACCATACCCTTCTCAGTTCCTTTTTCCCCTTCCCCTTCCCGTCCCTTTCCCTTCACCTTCTCCTCCCCTCCATCTCACCCTTCCCGTCCCTACCGGTACCCCTTTCCTTCCGGTGCCCCTTCTCCTTCCCTTATGCCCCCTTCCCTTCCGCTTCCCTTCCATTCCGGTTCCATTTCCCCTTCCCTTCCGCTTCCCCTTCCCTCCTGCTCCTTTTTCCTCTTCCCTTCTGCTCCCCTTCCCCTTACCTTTACTTTCCCTTACCTACCACTTCCTCTTCACATCCCCCTTCCCCACCCCTCTCACTACCCCCTTCATTTGTTATACACTACTAATTATAAAGTTAGTAGATAGTACCTAACCGGAAAGTATAAACGTTTCTATTTCCCATATGTTCAAATCAGATTATCCGTATGGTGATGTCTGGACACACCTGTATACACATAGACAGAGTAACAAAAACGACTGAAGAGCACCACGGAAAGAATTGCTATTATCACTTATAGTTGTGTTGATATTTGATGGAAATAATATGTAATCCTAAATATTTATTTGCATATAAGTGTGTAATGAAGTTTCGTTAATTTAGTTCTACTCATATTATGTGAATATTTATGATGAAAAGTTGATGAGGTATTAGCTTTGCGCATTTTCTATAGGTGCTCTACTTTATTTATAAGATAATGTAATTATTAATTAATTCAAATATATATATATATATATATGTCCATATATATATATATATATATATATATATATATATATACACATACGGTAGACGACTGAAATATAATTTCGAATTATCTTGAATTATATTGTTAAAATTAAAGCAAGAAAAGAAGCTGAAATGGTGAAAAAGGTAAGAGAAGGTTTACTATACGTTCTTCCCTCTTCAGAAATTTTGGAAAAGTTTATGCGTACAAATGAATTAAATTGGTGAATTCTAGGTTAATAATGAAATATCAAACTACTATTTCTTATTTTATATTGTATATATTTTATTACATACTGAAATACATACTTGATTTATTTATGATTTTTTATATCAAGCTATAAGCTGTAAAGCTATACCTGTGAGAATAAAGTCAACCACGCCAAAAGTTGTGCCGCCAACCTACTCCACTGAACGCACGACGTCCGACAAATTTAAAAAAGATTTTAACGACCAACCAAAAAAAGAAAAGAAAAGTATAAATTAGAATTTCAAATTTAGACTTATCTGAAGAAAACACTTTTAATGAGTGAAAAACTTTCTTTCAAAATTTACATTTCAATAATGTTCAAAGAAAAGTTTACTTGCAAAAGTTTCTCGTCGCAATGTTAGTTCACTATGCGACTGTTCAATATGACGAAAAACTTTGGATATAACATTGCGATTTTCTTTACCAGAAGAGGATATTCTTATCATACTTTGTAACTCAAAAATTAATTATTACGCTCAACATTTTTTTTCATGTTAACGTTTTATTTAAATAGTATATATTTGCTTAAATACTTAAATTTCAGATTTTCTTCCCTGTAAAGACTTCTCTGCGAGTAAAAGCCTCCTCCATCCCATTCCGCGACATTCGATCTTCAGTATTCTTCATCCAGCCTTGTCCGGTGATTTTTATAATTTCTTCTATCCGTCTCTCTACAGGTCTTTCTGCTTTCCTTTTGCTCTTGGGCCATTCCAGATTGTCGTTATTTTGGTACATTTCTTATTGCTCAACCTTGCCCATTCCCATTTCAATCTTGGACTATAAAATAGTTTTTTCTGAGATTTCTTTTTCTTTTTTTGGTCTAATAAGTTGAATTTTAACATACTCCTCTCCATCGCTTTTTAACACGTTTATAACGCACATAAAGATTTTCTTTTTTTAATTTTATAACGAAGATACTTGTTTCCCTGCATATGTAAATTTTCCTATGTGATTTAACTGGATTCTGTTGACTAACATCTGTTTATGGACACTATTCACTATCATCTTTTAAGGACAAATCCTAAATAAATTCACAACAGACAGACAATTTAGCACAAGTCCTAAATAGTCTTGTAGAGTTTAGATTGTTATATTTTTTGTCTTGTAGAGTTTAGGTTATTATATTTTTTTCAGAAAATGTACAAGTTGCTACTTAAGATTATTTAATAATTTTTCATTGATGTTAATTCTTTTTTTAAACCAATCCAACTCAAGGGAAGTATTGAATAAGTTTGAAAATAGTGTGTCGCCTTGCCTGTGTACATATTTACCCTTTCTGCCTTTGTAAATATTTAATCATTTTTTAACTAAACGAAATAGGGCCTGAAATAAATACAGCACTTGCCGTATTTATAATAGGCCCTATTTGTTTAGTTTAATTCAACTTACACCTTTCCTGTACAAATCTTTTAATACGTCTACTAGTTCCTAAGGAATTTGGCATTTTTAGAGCTCAAAACTTACTGTCGAGGAATATAGCATCTCACACATAATATGGTCAATGAAACCTAGACGCAAAAGTTGCATAAATTTTTCATTTGTTTCTTTCATTTGTTGAAAGTCTATTATAAATCTAGGTTATTTTACGGGCCGGTGTTTTTTGTGTAAATTTTAAATTTGTATTCTATATATAATTATGTATTTGTATGTAATTAGGAATGAAGCAATATTCATTGGCTGGACCTTTTTTACATATAAGAATAATATTAGATTTTGCCTGTTCCGTAGGTATTTTTCTTCTTTTATTGAACGATGATGTTAACAGTTGTAACAATATTTCTTTTTAATTTCTACTACTTTGTTTAGTTTACTATCGAGATTTGTTCTTTTTTGTTTTTCAATTGAATTGTATATGGCAAGATCTTTGGTTAAAATTTTTCTAATTTTTCATTCAATTTGCATTATGTTGTCAAGATTCTACCATAAGTGTAAATATTTATACAATTTGGTCTCCGTGTTTATAATATACAACCTGGAGTTTGACTTTTATTAGTAAGGTTGGACATCAAATGGGTATCCAATTTTTCGCAGTGTTCAAATCATCGTATACTTTTTTCACACTTCCTTTTTTCGGTACGTATATTTATAATACTTAATCTGTAGTCTATGTATTCTTTTTATTTTATTCATAAAATACAATATTTGTCTCTGTTAAATACACATTATTACGGTTGACATACATTCATTGTATTCTTAAGTAATTTGGTAGTTCGCATGAGCAAATATATATGTGTTTTGATGGTTCTAGTTGTCCACCTGGAGTACAGGGGGTGGGAAAATATTGAAGAATATGTTTACCTTATATAACTATTACAGCTTCAAATAAAATATTATTGATTATATTTTGAACTACAAATCTTAAAGTCAGTGAAGTGAGTGTTTGAGGCTTCATTGCCATTTACTCTCCAAATATACTTCGGCTTTTAATATTAAAGCATGGATTTCATGAGAGTCAATACTTTATTAGTTATAGGCATAACGGAATAGACACCAGGTCTTGATTAATTATATTTCATCTAAGAAGATTTTATAATGTGTGTACTTTTGATATAAAGTGGTATGTTTCTATCGTATATTTTACCTGCTCGTATGCTCTTAATGTTTTTAGACACTATCCTTTTCCTCTTTTTAGATTACTCTTTAATGTATATATTATCTTATTATTTTCTTTACTTTAAAAAATATACACAATGAGATATGAAAACAAAACTATACTTAGGTAAATTTTTAATTTGTTAAGGCACTATGGACGGCACGCATGTAACTCTAAAAGCTTCAGGCGACAGTGGATCTATTTTTTTATTACACATTCTTTTTAGTATTATCTTATTTGCTTTAGTACTATATTGTTTATGCACATATAAGTTATAAGAAAATAATTTTTAAAAAAAATCAAATTTTTTTCATTGAAAAAAAAGACCTAAAACAGAAGTTTCTATTATCAAAATAGTAGGGTAAGTAGGCTTTTTCTAAAAATATAATCGTCCGTTTTTCAAACACTTAGAAAAGCTATGTTAAGAGAAACAGACACAGCTACGAAAATAACTTTAGATATACTTTGTTTACATACATTTTTGCGAAGAAATACACAGATAAATCTAAACAATCCTAATGAATCTTTAGATTGAGAGATTCCTCATACTTAAGAAATTAGAGCTGGATTACGGAGACGTGGTATTTCCTATTCCCGGTTAAAATTTCTCGAATGAGTACAATTCAAGATGAGGCTCTGAGAAAGGCATTTTAAGAGTACCTTGATTATTTTGAAGGAGAATTATCTTTTTAATACAATGTATACCCTATGGGTTTAAATAGCAAAATTTAATTTAAAATTTGTACACTATATTAAATAAGTAGAAATAAATATAAAAGTATCTGTGTCATTTAAAATAGCGGAAGTTTTGAAGTTCTGAACCATTTAAACATTTTACTCCGGTAGTGTTTTTCAACTTCAAAGTCTAATACTTCCATGTCATTTTTTTTATAAATTAGCATCAACTAAAAGAAACAAAACAATGTCGCAATAAAATATTTATTTCAAAAAATGCCAAGCTACTGTTATCTGGTTATTGCATGCGTATATATTTAACATCAAGTACACGCGAGCATTTATAACAAACCATTCTATAAAAAAACCTGAAATCGTAAACAATTCCTATTCCGACATTTGCAACTAAAACATGTAAAATTTTAAAACGAATCAAAACACCCTTAAACAATACATAGCTTCCATCATTTTTAACAACCATCTAACCATTTAAGTAAATAAATGGGCAGCGATATTACTGATATTTACAACATTTATTAGGTAATAACTATGTAAACTGTAGCCATAACTACTTTAAACGATACTCATGCATACTAAGTAAAGTGCTAACATCAGTTATAAAACTTTTTATATGTGTCTAATATTTTTATGCAGATTTAAAGCGAATACTGTTATTTTCTTCTATGCAGCATTGGTTTTTGACGTTCGAGCGCCTACTTTCTTTGATTTACATCTGTTTTAACACAACCGAATGAAAAAATTATATTCTAACTTATTTTTTCAAATTTATAAATATTGTAAGCCCTTAATTTGGAAAGAAACTATACAAACGAGGTTTACATAGTCCCTGTACAAAGCAACATCTAAAGTCGTGGCACGTTCCATATTTTAAATGGATATTGCACATTTTATTCTTATAAGTCATTGAAAATGTTTACATACTGGTTAACGGTTTTAGTATAGTAAATTATTATACATTTTCAATGTGATTTTGGTCTTATAATTCGTTTCAGAGCGGAATATGATTTTAAGGAATAAAACTCTATCAATTTTTTCAGTAAATAAAAAAAAAATATTACCACAATGACACTTAAATACACAAATACTTTTATAAACGAGAAATGTACAAAGTACATTGCGCTAGTAAAAACGGTGTTGGTACTTGGGCGCAATAAACGCCTTAATTAACCTCTTCAATACTCTTTATTTCCTGAAACTGTAATTTAAAAAATACTAGATTATATATTTTTCCAAAAGAAATATAGACCAGTCAAAAAAAATGTTTAACTTAATCAAATCTTTGACAGAAATGGAAACTTGGTACTGATCTTCAAATAATAATATCAAAATTCCACATCAATTAAGTTCCTACTAAAAAACGTTATTTAAGGCCATAGAACGTGTAAAAGGTTTTTGCTAATATCTCTTTTACGGCAAGTTTTATCTTGAAGTATTTATCATAAAATTTCTAGATTATGCAATTTTCTACAGTAAAGGATCTTATACTTTTTTACAATAAACAGTCTTCGATAAGATGTAACACCCTTTAAAATTTAACATACTGATACGTATATTTATAAAGCGTATATAGGTCATTGTGCATTTAATGTAAGTATAATATCTAAGTATTGACTTGTGTATATATGTTCACGCTATAAAAGACAAAATATACATTTGTGTAAAAATGTGATTTCTCTGTTAGGTCACCGTGTCTATCCCTGTATTGAGAAATATATGCTACTCTATCGTGTGACGCATAAACCGTCATTTATCTGATTCTTGTTGGAAAGGTGTAAGGAACTTAAAAGTAAAATAAATGGTACTATTTTTGAGTGATACTCTATAACAAAGAATGTGCTTTTTTGAAGGTTGTTTAATTTTTAGTAAATTTTTAAAGATTTTGCAAAAACCAACTAATCCACAGACATCATTCTCGTTGATAAGATTCGTATCCTTCTCGATATGTAAATAGCTCCAATAAAATTGACCCTATGGACGATGTAAATATTCAAGTCACATAAAGAAAACAGAGAACAAAAAATTCGTGCGATTGCCCTACCTTTCTTTCAGACCTAATACTGATTATCAACATGCATATCGAGTTTTATATCAAATTCAAATATGACTAGGTAATAAACTGGAGTTGAGATTTGAACCACGAAAATGGTTTGGGGCCAATTCAGACTTTACTCATGTCTGATTCAGAAATACTGCTAAGTGCATTTTTTTGTAATTACACCCATGGATTGAAATTGTGATAGTGATTGCCAAAGAGTTGGTTTATTTTATTAGTAAGATGTGCAAATTGCAAAAACTAGTTATAATAAGTAGATCAGATGTTACATGAAATAAATCAGATATAGATGCTTATATTGAATAGAACTCAGATCCACGCTGGTATTTGGAATCGACAACAAAAATCTAGAGATGAGGAAGTTGAAAAAGAAAAGAAAAAGTACACATCCGGAAATAGAAATTGACGATAATTAACAACAATAATAAACCCATATCGATGGAAATGTGTCCATATTTTTTAAGTGAATAGAAATGTGATTATTTATTCGTCAAAATAAATCGTAAATTATACCGACAGGGAGTACCACGTAAAATAAATGCACCAAATTGTTTACCTCAAAGGTAGCGTAGAAAAGAGATCATATTAAGATAAAAACAAATTTTACAATTTCTGAAGTTATCTCACGAATGATCGTTTATGGGAAAAAAGTATGAGAAACTTTTTCATAGAAAAAAAAACACACACACACACACATATATATATATATATATATATATATATATATATATATATATATCGATAGATAAACTAGGTAAAAATTTATTTTATAGTAAAACTTACTGTTTAAGGGATGCACTTTTGATGGCTTTTGGCTTTGAATTATTTTTTTAGCAGCACCTAATTGATGTGAAGTTTTTAGATTTTTTTAAAACAATAATTTGAAGATCTGTACCAAATTTCATGTGTGTCAAAGTATTGGCTATATTAAATGTTTGTCTTGACCGGGCTTTATTAAAAGTCTATTTTGTTTATTAACTTATGTCTTTTCTTTATGTTTGTTTTTTAACTTATGTCTATCCTACATGAAGTTAACAACTTACACTGGTAAATTAAATCTTTATACTCTAGTTATCCCCTCTCCCAACATCGAAAAATATTTATTTTACCCTAAAACCTCCTAAACCTGTCAAAATAAACCTGTCGTCAAATTAATGCAGTGTATATACACAAAAAATATTGACTCAAAAAATTCATAATTCGGCTAACTTCAAGCACATCAATTTCTAAACATAGGTCTGACAGTTATATGATATACTTATGTGTACTGATTGCTGTTTTACATTTTTGGACATCATTGGCAATAATTCTACCATTAGTGGAATACAAAGTGTCCATTCATTTCTTATAAAGTCCGCTTTCTTAATATTTCATTAAAATTATGAAAATAAACTTTATAATTTAAATACATTTTATGCCACCATTGCTTCGTATTTGATTTTAATATTTGCTAAGGCCTCTAATCAGTTAAGGTTAATTAGTTAATTACTGAAGATAAATTTATCTGATGAGGAACAAGATAAATTCTGTGTGAATTGAATTCTGTTACGAAGAGTTATAATAAATGTTACTTATTATTAAATAATTATGGGCTTCAGTTCGAAACATGAAATATTTCTTTTAAAATAATGAAATGAAATATATATATATATATATATATATATATGTGTGTGTGTGTGTGTGTATTTAAATATATATATATATATATATATATATATATATATATATATATATCTATTTATGTGTGTGTGTGTGCGTATTCTACTATGCATGTAGGAATCCATTTAAAAAATTAGCGCTACTGTATTGCGCGTATAACGACACTAAATATAAACATTATTATATTAGTTCAAATAGACATTGAACACGCTTTTCTTTATAAATTAGCCTATACAGAAAATATTGTCAAGTAACAGGTGTGCGACATTAGTATTATTTTAACTAAACGAAAACAAACACCTGGCCTCCACTCAACGTTACCGATATGTTTCCCTAAATATCTTCGTAAGTACAAATTTCAGATTGCTTTTTTGCTTTAGAGAATGGACATGTTTTTATGTTACGTATTGTGAAATTTGTATGTGGGCAGAAATATATAACAAACTCGCAGTAATAAAATAAATCATAAACAAATTAGAAAATAAAGTGAGTTGCTATTATTATCAACTATAAAATTGCAGTTGCTCATTGATCTAGGAGCTTATATCTATAAATTCGCCATAATATTAATTATTAATTAATTATTGGTTCACTCGGCGACAGCCAGAAGATACAAACCACGCAATGACAGTGTTCATGTGGTATGAGTCGTCGTTGGAAATTGCAAGGCAAAAAAGAAAACCTTTGAAACATTTGGATCCGTCATTATAACCACAAAGTGGAATTTATATATTTCCTAAGTTTCCTAAGTTGATTTTAATCTAGCTATTAATTTTCTAGCTATTGAGTTGTCACCATGGTGTGTTGGGTTGATCATAAGGCGGACGATCATTGACGGTTCGGCGCATCGCGAGGACCCGGGTTCTATTACCGGCCGCTCATCGAGCTGGACTGGGGCTCTGGTTGGCTGCGAGAGATTGCTTACGTAGTAATAAGTTTGCCGTTGATATAATGAATATATTATATCAATTCAAGTACAAACAAAATAAATAAATAATCAAAAACCATATTTCTTGTTAGAAAGAATAAACATTCTTAATTGTTTAGATATTGGACTCGGGCATAGTTTTTAACCGCGGAGCTTGGCGCAGCGGCATATGGTCTGCTAGATGAAAGAAACTACTTCAATATGATATCTGTCTGAGTGTGGACATTCACAAACATTTGTTCCTTATCGCTCAGAGTAAGACCGGAGTATAGTCGTGATTGCGTAGCAAATGTAAGTAATATTTTGTTACATAAATCGTGTTCTGAGGGAGGTTGAAGATTGAAAGCAAGTGCTGTCCTTTGTCCTATAATTTATCAGGATAACATTATTCACCTTAAAAGAAAAAGAAAGTTCTATAAGTTTCGTGACGATTTATAAAAAATAATTATTTCTGACAAACAAATCAAGCAAGATTTAAATATAAGCAGCTATCATCGATATCGACTATTTTTTTAAGACGATGGTGGTCCTCCACAACTACAAGAACTTTGGATTATATATATATATATATATATATATATATATATATATATACATATATATATATATATATATATATATATATATATATGTATATTTATATATATATATACACACAGTCGTGGCCTTATAATTAAGAACATCATAGTATTGTATTCTATACAAAGAGTACTAGAAAAATTATAATCAACTGCACTATTCAACTATATCTTCAACAATGAGCTAGTAAACTGTAGTGTTCTTAATTAGTATGCCAAGCAAATGTTACCCATTTGAACAAAGGGTCAGATCTATTGTTAATTTTCCAAGAAATGCAGTAACAGTAAACCCCTGTTCAATGTCATTAGTGATTCCTGGTATCACAAAGAGCCTGAGTGCAACTTGACTTACATTTGCACATTTAGATGTTGTAAAAATAATTAATCCTTAATTATTATTTAACAAAATATTCATGTTCCTAATTATGAGGCCACCACTATATATATATATATATATATATATATATATATATATATATATATATATACATGTCACAGCTTATACTATTCGTAGCACTGCAGTGAACCAGAAATAGTATGTTAATAATATTAATAACTATGCGGATTAAAATAAGCAGGTAAATGTCAGAATACGAAATGTGGGTCAGTCCTAATCAGATACGGCTTTACCAGAAATAAGGCTAACCAATGTGTATATGTAGGATGAGTCAAAGTTATGAAATACTATCTCTGTCTCCACGTTAATGATGATCTGCTACAGTCAAAGGAGGCATAAGTTTTAAATTACGTAATCAATAAAATGAAATAAGGTGATCAAAATATGTCCTGCCACTAATTTGGTTGGTAGGCAAATAGAGAAATGGAGCAATTACATTTCCATTCATCAGACAAATATGTATTAAACAACTTTGATTCAATAAGAGCGACGCTCATTCCAAACAATTTTTAAACTAATATTCGTGCAGATTACCTGAAAGTGATGGTCCACTAGAAAAAGACTTTCCACGGAGAGAAGCAATGGGATTATTAACCTCTGCTGCAACTATGAGCAAACTCGACATTATCTGCTTTGTAAGTGAAGTGATATGATATTTAAACCGTTAACCGGCTCAGTTCATTGACCCTACCCGGGTATTGAGAAGGGCCACCCATTTTCAAAATAATGGCATTGTTAACAAACAAGATAAGACATTATTCTGACTTTTGTGAAATGACCAACTCATTTTTAACAATGTGGAAGGGTGGGCTCAATTAACAGCCCACCCTTGTCTAGTAGCCTCGTCTTTGTTTATTGTTGTCAAAGTTCTTTTGCTTGGATCATTTTATGACTAATAGATTGTTGTTATGACAAATAAACTATGAACGACGTATTTGTCGCTTTGCTTAGGAGATTGGTAATTTAAACGGTTTCGCTTATGTTTGGCTTTCTTGCTTCTCTTGATTTGATAAAATAAGTTTAAATAAACATTTGCAAGGATTTCCACAATGATTAATTTTAAAACGATGCCACCAGACTCAAATTGAGTATCGTTTGTTTCAATCAGGATTCAGCTAACGTTACATCGTTTGCGTAGTATTAGTATGCTCCGAATTACAGTAAGAGATGCAGTGAGGTTTTTTTACAAAGACTGTCACCTACGCATTTTTGAAAAACTTTAAATGAATAAAAAATACAGAATATTTTTTATATTCTCTATATATTATTTTCAATAATTCAATTATTTTTATAAACATTACGTAAGGAATTACAACGGAAAGATGCATAAATATTATACTTTTTGATGGTACGAGTATAATATATATAAGCCCGATATATATATATATATACATATATATATATATATATATATATATATATATATATATACATATGTATATATATATACACATATGTGTGTATATATATATACAAGTAACAAACTTAGTTTGATCTGTGCTAATACACGAGGTTTTTCTTTAATTTTTTACATATATTTTTGTAATGTAGCAAATATATGCGAGTATCTAAAAGACGGAACCTTGTAAATATAAAAAATAACAATAATTCACAAGATTAATTTTAGTTATAAAAGGAAAAACTAAATAGTTATCTGTTCATTTATAATTTTAGTTCTAAGGTTTATACATTTTAATTAATTAAAAATATTTTCATGTCAAAATATAAGATATGATATTGTAATTTGCAGTTTATCTTTAGTAACATGAACGTCTTATGTGGTCGTTAATTGTCGCAGAGACGAACGGAGGACTACTATACTCTAGCTCCGCCCAACTACTCAAGGCCATTTCGATGGAGCAGCGCCTTAATCAAAGCCGTGAAAAAAATTCACACAGACATAAAATTATTAACAATGTGTACACCACTGTCATAAATTAATTTTTCTCTTCGAATGCTTTGCTCATTTTTACACTTATCGATCTACTTCAAATATGGAATGTATACATAGTTCGTATGATTATATAATTTGTTACGCCTGAATAATAAAAATAAAACAAGATGTCGTAAAAATTGTAAATTTTTGGGTCTAGTTGGTAAAAGAAATCTAAAAGTTTTTAATGTAGAATTTACTAATTTTCCGTCGAAAGTATATGAATTCAACACCGTTGCGGTGGCTTTAAACTTTCAATACTTTCAGTCCCATATTGCAGAACCTAGAAATGTATTGAGATTATGAAGATTCTCTCGAATTAAAAATTAAGGTCTAAATAGAAGATCCAATATCCAATATAAATAAGGTATTATGTTATGAGGAGGTAAAGGGGTTATAAAATTGAAATTTGCATCATTCTAAATAATTTGGATTTTATTTAAAAGTTTAATATGTATCTGTTTTTTATGGTCGATTTCAAATACATAGCAGTAATGTATTTTATTTCGTCTATTCGGTCAATTCGTCATATTAGGGTTATCAGCACTGAATAATATAATGGCTCATCGGGTAGAAAACGCCCAGATATATCATAGCAAAATTTAAAAAAGAAATAGTTCTAAATGGAATTTGTAAATTTGTTTTAACACAAAACAAATAATAAGTTATAAAAAATTTATTCATTTTAAAAAAAATTCTTTACACGCAATTAAATGAAACTACGCGATGTAGTATTATTTCTACTATCTTTAATTTCTTTACCACGACCTAGGTTTCGTTGTATTACAACATCTTCAGGTGGGATATTAGCAAAGATTCTATCTTTCTTCTTCTTCTCTTCTCAAGATCTTTGCTAATATCCCACCTGAAGATGTTGTAATACAACGAAACCTAGGTCGTGGTAAAGAAATTAAAGATAGTAGAAATAATACTACATCGCGTAGTTTCATTTAATTGCGAATAATGAATTTCTACAAAATTAACGCCAAATATATTCAATAAAAATTCTTTAGTTCATGTCTAAAAAATATTTTTTATAATACGAGATATTAAACAGCAAATATTTAATCCAAGTGAAAATAAATTTATCCTTAGAAAGATCATGAACTAGTAATAATTAACAAAGGATAACTTGTTCAACAAGTTCTTTTCTTCAACAGAAAAATAATTGATTAAGTGAGATTTAGAAAGCAAATTTGATCAAATTTTTTCAACTGTCATAGCTCCATAATATTTTCTGCATCTTTTATTCAAGTATTTTTGAATTAGTCTGTTAAATATGTTAAAACCCTTTGTCATGGCTTCAAATAAACTGTTTAATTTGTAATTTGTATATATATATATATATATATATATATATATATATACATATGTATATGTATATGTGTGTGTGTGTGTGTACAATTATTGTTCAAAATTATCATAGCCATTACCAAGAACCATAACATATTTCTTGGGAGTTCAGCGATCGTTATTCCAACCCACATTTCGTTTTTTAATGAATGACAAGTTGTTTATTTTTCACAACACCTGCACAATATGTGACATTTTTTTGCCATCCAAGTCATTCAGTTTTCCCTATAAACAAAGTTTAAAGAAGTTAGATCCTATACGGCCGTGAATTTCACTTGTATGAATAATTTCTAACGAAATAGTCCCGTGCAGACATAATAATGTGCTACGTAATTTCTGTTGCTACGTAACGACATCCGTAATTTTTGTATCTCACATCTCTCATGAAATCGAATATGTCTTCGGAAAAAACAAACATATTTGATAATATCTCGTAGCTAACTCCATTTAATTTCTTTAGGCAGTAATGTCGTCCGAAAAATATGCTGTTAATAACCCCGGTGATGACACTTGATTTTCTTGCGTGGATTTTTAATTATTTTTTTCTCAAAAGCAGGTGACAACAATTTCTTATTTCATCTTAGTCAAGTTTTGACTCATGGATCCAAAATTTGTTCTTCAAAAAAGAGGGTTTTATAGCGATATTTTACTATTTTATCCTCACAAATCACTTTATTATTTGGTTTTATCTATTTTAGTCCTATTCGGTTTAGGTGAACCAAACACTGCAACAAGTGTGACATCAGTACTTCACTAGGAATCTTGGATCAGTCAATAAACTATCTATAATTATCTGTCGCTATAATATAATCTATTTATGATTGAAATTTTTGTGGGCTATTAGCTCGGTGTTGCTTCCTGTGATGAAATTTTGATTTTTAGTCCAAATGAGTATTCTAGCACTTATATGCTGGCATTTACCTTTTTGTTCAACATCGCTTTTGGGATACATCTCAGCATTATTCGCATTCTTCACGGTGGCATCTTGTCGTCGTGTATGGAGGACACCCTTGTATTTCGTTTTTGTATTTGAATTGGACATTTTAATTTTAAGATGGTGGCTCCCTGACGTTAATATTGTCATCTTTGTGTAAGATGTGAGCATCACTGTTTGCCACGACGCTCTGCCGCCTTAATTTCTTCTGTAAGCACCAGTTCATACAGTAGCATAAGAAATATTGTCTCTGAACATTTCTAAAAAGATCTTGGAAGTGATATTGTAAGGACTATCTATCCGCAAATTATGGTCTGCGGGAGTTATTTACTTTAGTTTTTAACCCCAGGCATTAATTATAATACGTTGACAGGTATTCAATTGGTCGTAATTTTGGGAAGAGTTTTGTTTAAGTGAGTCTTACAGAAATTAAATTTCAGGCTTAATTATTTTGTAAGTTAAATTATATTAAAGCCGGATATATAAATACTTATAATGTTTTTACGTATATTTTTTGCAAGGAGCATTTGTAATATTATTTCCAGTCACTTATTAAAAATGTTAAATTAATAATTACTTAATTTATTTTGGAATTTTCATATAAAACTTTGTTACTAAATATAAAACCACTTGTACTTTTAAAAAAAATACAAAATAATGAAATTAATTAATTTGGTCGCACATTACTACCTTTGATTTGTTTCCTTTTGAAGCACTATGCCATTCAGAGGAATAATTTAAAAAATAAATAGGCCAAAATTTGTTTCTTGCAACATTCTTTAAAAAAACACTAAAAAAAAACACTTTTCACAAAGTTGAAAAAGACGTTATATGGCTTTAAATGTTTTTACCCAAATATGTTTTCCATTCTGACTCGTAAAATTTAAGCGACAAATTGTTAGTAAAAGTTGTAAATTTATTAGTAATAAAAGTCTACATTTTTTCATCCTGGATTATCGAGATACAGGAAAAATACTTAATACACTCATTCTATTAAAATGACAACTATAGAAGAGAATAAGAACCACGAAAACTCAACTTTTCGTCGTCAATCATCCTCTCTATACATCAAGGGAAAAAATTATTATTTACGCAAAACACACAGCTGAACCATGATTGACTGCTCTACTAATTTTGTCGAAGAAACTAACGGGTAGTAACTTTCACAGTTTATTTTTAGTTCCTGCAAAGGACGTACCCAATTTAAGTGTTATATATATATATATATAACCTTTTGGTAAAGATTTAAAATAGAGTGTGAAATATTGGTCCATTCTTATTGTATTTTTTTTACTTTGTAGATCACTCGGCAAAAAGAAATATCGATTTTGTTTGCACAATGTAAACTAAAATACAAGGCGACATAACGTATAATGGCCCCGTCCAAATAAATGATACGGATAAACACAATGTTTAGCTACCGCGTTCGATCCGCTTAGTTGTCTAAACAAAGGGTAAAACAATTGGCGAGTGTGAAAATGGGGAAAAACCAGCGAGTGTAAAAAGAAAATCCTTTAAGCACATTTTTGCTCTCATTTTGAATGTTATTGGGATATTACAGATCATATTCTTATATACAATAGCGACCATTGTATCTATAAATAACTTATTGATACAAGTATTTATTTTGTAGCCTAATAATGTAAATACGTAGTCCTAGAAATGGAAAATACCTTTAGTATTAAAATTTTATACGTAGGTAACTCGCGGGAACTCGAGCTGTGAGAAATTTGCTCACGACAAATCTAAAAATGGCACCATTTTGTTAAAAACCCATCTAAGTATCTCGTGCGCGTTGTGTACCTGAGTTTTACACCTTCCCCGTCCTGCTCAAAACATTGCCCTTGGGCTAGTGTACTCCAGTCGCTTCTAGAGGTGGGTTTGTTCGGTCAGTAACCATCGCGCGGCATTTTTCTCACGGCTCGAGTGTCGACGTTAAATGAAGTTTATTGTAAATCTTACATAGATTTGAATTTAAAAGTAAATAAAATATATAACCAATAGGTAATTAAATACCAATATAACTTACAAAATGACTTGAAATGCAAGCAGAACACGCTATCGATTACAACCTTTTAATGGTCATTAAAGCGGTGCTAACGGGAATATTCACAATTAAAGTACCTCTAACTTCAAAAATACATTAAGAATGGACCAATATTTCACAAACACTCTATTTTAAATCCTTACCAAAAGGTTATATATATATATATATATATATATATATATATATATATATATATATATATATATATATATATATATATATGTATATATATATATATATATATATATATATATATACCCACATAAATATTACGCTGTAATGTATGTTACAGTGAAATAATTATTTGGGTTAGTAATGGAAAACCAACTTTTTGTCTCTTTATTGTTGCGTAAAACTTGTATATTAGGTTCATTTTTAAAAACAATATCAAACTTAGTTGCAGCAAATATACTCACAAATATTAATTTGTGGGAGCAATAGCCGGCTGCATCGCCCCACAGGCATCGTCTCACATGAAATTTTTTTACAACACCCTACAACGGTTTTCAATTAAGATTTATTTGATCCATTATGAGTATAAAACCAATCTGGCGCGGCGTTAGAGTATATACGTCGACCGCCACCTTGATGAATACTTTTTTGTAAATCTATCAAAAAGAAGGGTAGTGTAGAGGAAAAAAGAACTAAACCTTTTTTTTTTAAATGTTCTTTCATTTCTATTTAAATTTGTTTTATAATGTCAACTTTTTCAGAGTAATTGTGCAATAAATTTGTCCTTTCTTGGGTAAAAGACAAAGAACAATTTTATAGAAAAAAGAATAATAGTTCAGTATTACTTGAAACATATTTTTTTCATAAAAATCAATATAAATTCCATGCGAGCGAAACTACAATCAAAGCTATGCTTATTACAAAGGAAGTGATTCTAGATATTCTATAGAATATTATAATATTTCTTTTACTGTTTTTCCCCGTGCGCTGTCTGTTTTAACAATAATAAAAATCCAATAAAATATCAAATACATTATGTGATATGTACGTTATGTAGATAAATTAAATTTAGTGTTTATCATAATAATTAATCGGGTTTAATATAATTCGGCCTTTTCAATTCATAGAAAATATCCAAAAGTCGGATAGTTTCAAATACATTATGTTATTAAGGAGTTGTTTTTCATTTTTAATAGCACAGTCTTGTAAAACATCATCAATCCATTTTATGTGTAAATTATCGTGAATTACTTCGTTTTTTACATAATTATATGCGTTGGTTATCATATGCAAGAACTTGTGTTGGTGTTGTTTGATTATATCACGATTAGGCTTCTTAGAAATATCCAAAAGTTGAATACCATACACAAAAATAGGTTTGACGATAGACTGTAGGTCGTTTACAGCCAAGGTTAAGCTGGCAATGATTTCCAATAAACCAATAAATACATATGTTTTCGTTTTAGCCTGATTTGTTCAGCTTTTGTTCTGATGTGGTGTTACCTATTAATCCAGATGGAATACAAAGTATTTCGCTGAATCTGCCTACGGAATTTGAATTTCTCTGAAATCAACCCATAAATTGCTGTGCGTTTATAGCACACATACCTGTAAATGCCTTTACTACCGTATCATCAACAATGTGCTTATGCAACTTACTTTCTATAACGAAAATAACGGCGGTGTATGTTAGATAGAGATACGTCCGAAGACACTTTTGCTGTACATTTACATGCATGGAATAGGTGCTTTAATACACTTCCTCTTATGACATTAAATCTATTAATCGACAGATAGAACTTAAGCAATTGATGATCGATGGGTGATAATAATTTGCTTATTTTATAGATGAGAGCCTCGTGAGATATTTTGTCAAAAGCTTGTAATGATCCACAAATCTAGTACGGTAATATTGTATTTCCTTGACTGGCTTTTCGAGTAACATTATTACTCGTTTAACTTCATTGATGATTTGTTTCGAAATACAAACCGAAAATTCTGGATGCTTGTAAATAGTGAAAGTTGCTCCAGAAATAGTCACTCAAAAAAATTCAATATTCAGGTCAAAAGCGATATTGGTCTATGTTATGTTACCTGCTGGTTTATCATCTGTCTTAAACATAATTTATTCTACTGGTTTGCAGAATTTCTGAACTCGTTTTAACTAAATACAGGTGTTAAATAAATATGTTAGCAGTAGAATTCAGCGATAATTACTTAAGTACATTTGGAGATACCTCATGAGTACAAGGTTTTTTTAGAGTTTATTTTTAAGACATTTTTTTTCGAGTTAGTTATTGGTTTGATTGCTATTACTGATTAATACACAGGAGTCTGATCAACTCTTGTTTGCATATAATGGAATACTTGGCGTTGGAATACTAATTTGTTTAGAAAAAAATTAGCTTTCGCTTTGAAATTACTTTTATTTGTCTTGGGACATGGTTTATCAGATGAACATCGATGTAATTATGCTTATAATGTTAATTAATTAATTAAAAAGATTAAATTTTTTGTTAAACATTCATTTGTCTGATGGATTTCTATATTTACTCAGAAATATCTCGCTTTTCGTTAATCCTTGGTTAGATCTCTAGTTTCAGGAGGACAATAAATTTATTGTTCCAATTTATCTCTTATTGTTGAAATTATCTTATTGACTGCAAGCTGCAAATAATCGATAAGTTTCTGTACCTATTCCTCCACATATATCATTGCACGTATCGTCAATCCCATATGGTATGAGCGGGAATTAGATTAATTATACCTCCTATTATGTTATTATTAGATGCAATTACCCGTGATATGAAAAAACGCCAAGATATGGTATTTTATTGAAACCGACACACTAATATGTTAATATTCGTGATGAATGGAATTCATCATGAATGTCAACGGTATCACAGTTAACATTTCATTACCCGGTAATGAAATGTTAACTGTGATACGTTGTTGATTACAAAAATGCCATGTTGATTACAAAAATGCCAAGTTGTTATCAATTTGTGAGTTATGAAACTTATATCATCGCGATTTATTGATTTATATCTATGTTTAAGATATTGGGAAAATCGTGTCTCAGATAATTAACGCGAATTTAGTTTCCCTGATATTTGTTGAAAGCAATCTAAAAGACTGATAAATTTGAATAATCCTTCACTTTCAGATTAAAAAGTGTGGATAGAATTCCACACTTTTTAATCTAACTTTAAAAACGGTGTACATTCTTTGTCTTTTTCCTTTATTTTGATTGTTTTATATTCGTGTTTCTCTTAACATGCGATAAGTTTTGAATAGACCTGTATTTTTAATTAAACTGAAAACATCGTCTCTGACTTTAATAAAATCTCCAACATTGCTCACAGTTTTTGGTTTAGCTGAATTTTTTTTTTCTGTCAATATATTTTCTGCTTAACTCCGTTTTTCTCATTATTTTTCTTACTTCAGATTTTGGTGAATCCTTTCTCCAATTCTTCTTCATTTGTGAAATATTGAGATTGCTTGGATTGATAATTAATTATATGCAGCAGTATTGGTTGTGGAAGAGGTAGAGTTCTAAAATGGGTTACCAACGCAACAAATTTCTACCGTAAATCATTTATATTGTTGTTGGCCGACAATTGTTGATATGCGGTCATTACTAGTGCATATTTTACCATGTTTATATTATTTGCATTTTTAACATCAATAACCACTTGACCGTGATATTTATATATGTCGATATAATTCCATAATGCTAAAAAAACATTCATAAGCATATTATGGAAGATGTTTTCTAGACATCAATCCTATCCACTTCTATAGTGAATTGATGCATTACACGTTAATGGAAATAAACAAACGTGATTTTGGTAGATAATTATTTTTATCCCCAAGACTTTGTTATAATTTTAAAACACCCACTTTGCTGTTAATATCTTGCTCACAATGTCACTATGCTGTACCATTATTAAAGTTACAAACGTTATTTTAATAACAATTATGCACATTTTTTTTATAAACGTTATTTTGATAATTACATTATGTCCATTTTTTATGAAATAAATTTAATTTGTCTCTAATACCTATCAAATTTAGCAGGAGCTAACAGCATCACTTCCATACTCACAGATTAATCACACTGGGCTAACATTGACTAGCTAACTATTCATCATATTATATCGTAAGAGCACCAGGATTCAAATTTTAATTTATCTATTAAGGAGCAATAGCAAGAATAAGCCGACTAAATGTGATATGTAATGTACAATAATTATAATATCGAAATTTAACTAAAGGCAGCATGACAAAGGCAGTAAATCTTAATTTATATTATAAATGCAGAAGTTTGAATGGGTGGGTAGATGCATGTTGTTTATTCCATAAGTTTGTAATTTCTCATCGGATATACATAAGATTTGGCATATGGATAGATTCAATTAACATAAAAGCTACTTTCCATCCCAAAATCATAAATCGTTTCTGAGAGAAAACATTTGTCTTTAATAAATAATATTCATTGGGTTTTTACTTGATCACGTATTTTTTTACAATAACTCATACTGTCTGTTCCTAGTTCCCAGATTCAAGCATTTTTACCTTGATATGTTTAATTTTTTCCATTTTTATAACTCGATGAATTATAGCCTGCATTGACACATAACGTCATTGTATTGCAGTTTCGTGGATGAAAATGTGTGCAGTTTCTTCTAAAAAACTTCTTGGAACGTGCTGCGTTTCAATTATTTTGAAATATTTTTACCAAAAACTTTGTTAATAATATAAATTTTTTTATTAGAACTCTGTACCTTAAAGGTTTCTAATAAATAATCGGTTACAAATCTTTGGATATTGTAAATAGTTCAGTACAAGATCGATTTAAATAAAACTAAAACATTAATATTAAATTTTTATTTCACGAATAGATTTTTTAAGCATTAATAAATCGAAAGTCATGAGAAAGGAAATATAGCATGTTTTAATGTATAAAAGAATTTAAAATATTGAAAAAAAATTATTTAAAATAGATCATTTCGAATTGTAATGCATTAGATATGCATCTAATTTTTTGAGGTTTGAAGGAGGAAAGTGTATGATTTTTAAAGATTACTCACGTATTCATCCATCTGTCCATCTGTCACAGTCATTTTTCTTAAGCACTTTAACATATAAACTTAAAATTCTAAATAAAATTGTTTTGGAATCTTTATAATCAACTATTCAATTTACATCCTATATGATATTACGTTAAAAATATTTCTTTAATTTTCAGTTCTAAATTTTCCGAATAAATATTTTAACTGTTATGTATTAAAATATATATGGTTGTTGATATGTTTTGACACTATCCCAAATTTCAAGCTAATTACACGGTTTCTAAGAAAAATGGATATGACAAATTACAATGTTAAAAATCCCGTTTTTTTCTTTATGAATTACATCACTCTAAATTTTACAAAGTAATTACTTGTTACCCTTGTTTAAGAAAATTAACTTTTCTTGTAAAACAAATTTTTCTGATTCTTTTCAAGCAACACCAAATAAATCCATGAGATACTTATGAGGTCGAGATTAATCTATATAGAACGCGTTGAATAATTTGACCATGGTAGTAGTTTTTAAGAGTCTGGTGAACAAAATTAAGACCACCTTAATTAAGAGAACGGAAAAGTGATTGGTACTAAAAAGTACCATCTTTTCCTATTGAAATAAAGAACCTTAAAAATTCCCAAAAAAATATTAGGCTTTATTATTCCTTGATAATTAAAAATACAATGATTAGATAAAGGACACATTAACTTAGTATAATTTTGAGCTTATTTTTTTTAGTCACTTTCACCTTTTTGTACAAATATTTGTTATTTGCTCCAACTTATTTTTATTATACATTTAAATGAACCGATCAAGCAAGGTAGGAACTATGGCCAAAATATCGGTACACATCCATTAAACTTCTAATATATTTTATTCGAAATAATTATGAAATTGTTAAATTAAGTCAACTTTTCCTTTAAAGATATGTCGATGATTAATGAACTATTTATTTCGTTCCTGACGACCAATTAGGAAGACTTATTATTTGACTTATTATTGATTATAAAAATGAGTGGGTACTGACATAAATCGAAATGCTTACTAAACAAGGCTCATTTTTAAATGGCAAACAAATTTACCTGTTCCAGTATTATTAAAATAAATTCAGAGCCCTTTTGTTGCGTAAAAGTAATAACATATTCTATTTAGGAAAATGGATTACAAAAATTCTATTTATTTCCATTTTCACGCGCCTGTGGTACCACATCAGTTCGTTCTGCCAAGTCTTACTTCCTGAATATGAACGCACTTTATTTTATCTAGTATTCAATGTCCTTTTAATGGAACACTTAAAATAATAGGAATTTTTTTATAATTAAATAAACAATAAAAAATTTTCACCAATATGCAACGGCATTAACATTATTTTATAATGCTTACTCATTATATTTATAGAAAACGATGAACAGCAAAGGATGAACAATAATTTTGTAATTGCCAGTTTTGCATAGCCCAAAAAACTACAATGAAAAACGAGCCCGGCATATTTCATCAAACATTCAATAATAATTCAAATATCACAAAGACGTATGTAATACGTGTTTTGCAAAAGTATGAAAGGAAACGCTTTTCTCTCAATTATTTTTAATTACAATTGGAGTCCTTAATAAATACAAAGCGCTTTAAAAATAGGTACGACAAGGACTACGCATGCCAGATAATTTCATATACAAAAAATATGGTTTATAATAAGACATACAAAATATTTTTTGTGATTTTAATAGTCATTCGTCGACGAAATTAATCTTAAGCAAAAATAAAAATGAAGCAATATAAATTCCAAGTTGATATGTGTATTGCAAGATCAACACTCGTAAACCAGCATGTATGTTCAAAAGTCTAAATTATATTTAAGTCTTTATGTTCAAAAGTGTAATTTATATTTTCAGGATTTGCCTAAGAATAATACGAGTTTAATTGAAATTTTATATATTTTAAACAATAGTTAGATATACCGACATATATCTAATTTATATTTAATTCAAGGAAAGTATTATTTGATACGTGCTTGTCCTCTTTCTAATACAAGTAACGAAATAAAATCAAACTCCACTGGAAAAATTCCTTCCACTTTTGCCTGTTAAAATATTTTACTCCTAACACAGGCGATATGTATTAAATTTCACTGTAAACATCGAAACGATATATGAAAGAACTTTTCGCATATTTGCAAATATGCACAAAAATCTTTAACACAATTTTTGCAACACGAGGTCACTTCACCCATAAAAATTTACAATGCAGCCTGTGGCTAGTTAGTGGATATTGCTTATCACATATTGACGAATATGTATGCACACAAATAGATGTATTCCATTTTCATTGTGTAGCGTGAAATGCCTTTCGATTTACTGAGAATAATTGTATGATACACATATAACTGCCAGATAATTGCCAAATGAACTACTGTTCAATCTGTTTCTTAACGATATATTTTGGTTTAGTATTGGTGCCTCAAATAACCGATAGCACATTATTTTGGAAAGAATATAAAAAAATTAAAATTTATGCCTAAGAATATACAAATTCTGGAGTTTAAATTTTGAATATAAATTAATATATGCAAAATAAATACAACAATTGAAAAGCATTTATTAACAGAAGCCAACTTTACGTTAACAAAGAGGAAATAAAATTGCAAAGGTAGAAAAAAATAATATATTTTTCCTTATATTAAAGGGTTTTATATTAAAGTACTCAGGTAACTTGAATGAAAACAGAAATAAATAAAAAATACCACTATATCAGCTAAAATATGAAGGTATTTTAAAGAGTCGTTTCTACATATTTATATGATTATTATACCTTATATGAACTGGTATTATATTTTTTGGAGCCATCACACAATGTAAGTTCATTATATACTTTTATATGGAATGTTTATACAAAAATAAACTAGCAAAAATATATCTTTGTCCATATGTTGACGTCTCCCTTTTATATAAAAAATGTTATGTATTGATAAGAGTTTAAACGAATTCTGTTCGAACTTCTTTTTTCACGAAATTGAAATAAATATTTACATACATTTATATATAAATATAATGTGTCCCGGGAACTAAATTCACAGTGCATTGTATTGATATACTATAATATCACATAGTTTTGTATCGATAATTTTGATATTTTCTATTATTTTGTTGATCTCAGAGGTATAAATGAAATTAAAATAATTACCTGCTTATAATTTAAATTTTTATTTCAAGAAAAATAAAGCGCCGGGAGGCTACCCGGTGCTCCTATTCTAAAATTAAATAAAAACTTTAGGAAATATCAAATCACCATCACTATAAGATAAATTCGGTGAACTTTTACATTTATTTGCGGCGATACCAGACTCTGAGGCGAATGAGACATCTAAACAATGTATTGAATATATTGCAGGATTTATCATTCGAGTGAATCGAAAAGATAATAACAATAACGATTGTTTAGGTACACGTGAATCAATATCATATTATTTCATTATGAATGAGAGAAATTATGTAGTACTCGTTGTTAAAAAAATAGAGAAATGATTAAAACTACAGCTATTTTTTATAAGTTAATCATTATTTTGCCAAGTTTGAAAAAGTATAAACGGCAAACGTCCAATATTTTGTGATGATTGTGACACAATATTTCATCCAATGAAACTACATACTAATTAATAGAAGGAATCAATAACTGTAATATTATCAACATCAGTGTATTGATATTTTATTAAAAACCTTTACATTTATTTTTGTTTTAATGTTATTCTTTCTTAATTTCTGCAATTGAAAGTTTATTATTTCCTTTGTGTTTCTTATTATTCTTAATTATTTGAATTTAATTGTAATAACAGTTCTTAGTTTAATTGCACTTTTGCAATATATTAAAACATGTCTATGTTTTTTTGTGTTTACTTTTTCTCTTTCGTATACACGAAATCAAATAATAATTTACGTGGATATTCCATGTAAATTAGATGTTTGAATCGAAATTGGAAACGAAGTAATACACACACACATGCACATGTGTGTGTGTGTGTGTGCATATAAATTGGCAATTGTCGTTTGGGGTGAAAAACCTGCGAAGCATCACGCAATATACACATAACACACAGGTGAATGTCACGCACAGCCAAGCACTTGTTTCAAAGACTCAAAGAAGGGAATTTTAATCTGTCCGATAAACCTCATCCAAAGCGATCTCTTACAATTGATTTAGAAAAATGTAAAAGCCTTATTGAAACAGATCCAAGATTAGGTTCGCGTGGTTTGGCAGAGCTATTTTCATGATTTTATACTGCAATGGAAAAACAACTCCTTGCTTTGAGAAAGAGATGGAAATATTTCGTTTGGCTACCACATGAGCTAACACTCTTTCAACCTCAGAGGAGTTGAGTGTCCATCATACCATCGAGAGGCTTAAGTATCAAGCAATTGAGTGTCCATCATATAAACGAGAAGCTGAAGTATCTGGTTACAGGAGATGATAAGTGGGTGGCTTATGTACATTTTTAGCGTAAACATTTTCAGTGTCTAGGTACTGGAGAAATAGGTGTACCTAGACCAAAATATAATATTGAATGAAAGATACTGTTGAGTGCATTGTGGGGCATAAATGTAGTTATTCATTGGAAACTCTTTCAAGGTAACAATAGAATTACAGCTAAGATTTATTATGAATAACCGAGCAAAGTTAGTTTATTTATTATATGGCAATACTCGACCCTACGTAGCAATATAATGCGCAAAATATTACTTTCACTTCAATGGAATATGCTACTTCACCCACCGTACTCTCCAGATCTTGTGCCAATTACCATTTGTTTCGCTCTCTGTCTAATAATTTAAGTGATAGAAAATTTAAAGATGAAAGTCATATAAAAATCGAACTTCACCGGTTTTTTCGTCAAAGGCCCAAAAATTTCAACCAGAACAGAAATGTATCTATGCCTATACATAGCGACAAATGTTAGATACCAACGTTGCTTATATAATTAATGATTAATTTTATTGACTACATATAAAAAGTTTAAAAGTTTGTGTACAAACATGGCGGGCTTATAAATTGCTAACGTAACACACACACAGAGATTTGTAAATATTGATATATATATATATATATATATATATATATATATATATATATATATATTAAAAAGACTTTTGGTACTCTGGCAGCTTGGTGTACTACTAGTTAACTTATCCATTCTATCTATTCTTCCTACTAACATCATTAATTTTACGGTTCAAGATTGTTTCTTTAAATTAGTATTGTCTATATTGTCATCTTGATATTCCTTCCCTCTCTGCTTCTATTTCTCTTTGTCTCTCTCTTTTTTTAAACGCATTTTTGTTCATCTTTTAAATATATAATACTCGCGTTTAAGCTTCTGAGACAGACAATTATTGCAAGGGTCTCTTTTACTTTTACTTTTCCAAGGTCCCCTTATTTATTTGAAGTAAAATTATTTTATTTCTCATAAATTAGCCCAAGTATATACTACTTAACAAGCACAATAAATATTTAATAATACCTAATATAATAATCCGTAATTAAAGTTAGTGGTATTATAAATAGCTGAATAAAAACATACCAGTAATTCAATTTAGCTACATCAAAATTTGCACTTGAACGAGAAATATTATCTCAATGCTATGCAGAATAGGTTGAGTCGAAGTCCAAAGTTTATAGTGTTGTCGTACCTATATAATAAATTACTCTATTGTTTTTCTTGATTTTAGGCGTGTACCATTAGCGTAATGTGTGCTACAATTTCCCATTCATATTAATAGAAACATTTATATTTTAAAATACAAAGTTATTTTGCAGTTTATAAAAGTCGTTTATATGGGATCTCAATGAACCAAGTATATATCATAAGTTGGTCGACTATTACTCGTAAACGACAATAGCCTAGTTAGCTCTAATTATTTTCCTCTTAATATATTTTATACTGAGGTATGGTGAATTATTAAATATTTTCAGATATTCAATTCATATGAAGGGAAGGTATCCTATTTTTTATATTTTATTTCATAACTTTGTAGGCATTGTAAATATTTATAGCCTTGTCTGATTTCAGTTTTACAACACGTCTGTAAGTAAACGGTTGTGACAAGTGTTTCTAGTTTGGGTACTAGTTCGAAAAGTATCAGCTTGGCAATTTTAGTAAAATAGGTTTATAAAATAAAAGGGCTTAAAGGATAGAGCATAAACTTAAAATGAGACCGATCTGCATAAATTACAATTATTTTATTTCATTTAATCACGTTTCGAAATCAGAGGAAATAGTACAAACCATGTTTCAGCCATTGTGTTTTTTTTAAATTTTTCATTGTATTCGCTATACCATGAAATCCTTTCATCATTTTATTCAATAAAATACGCTACTATAAATATTTTTACCATACATAAATTCGTTCAGATTGTTACGTAACTTAAACTACACATATTATCTATTGTCTTTTAATTATTTTAATACTTATTATATTCATATAAACCCATGTTATTATATTCATATAATCGCATTTCGTCCCGAAATTAATTTTGTATTATTATATCCATTCATTTAATCATTTTACATTTCAGAAAATCACAGATTAACTAGTTCAATCATTTTAATTCATACGTAATGAGTTTATTACCTTTTTAAACATAACTATAAAATCCGTTCGCTTTTGAATTCCCATTTACCAAGTTAACATTAAACTGATCGCGTAAAAATATTTCCATGGAAATACAAAATTATACAATAGTATATATACTCTTTTCCAGAAACGTAATTAAATGCTCAAACATCTACACGAATATACAAAAGAAACGTATGTAAATGAAATATTTCTTGCCATTTACCAAAAATTTCATACTTAAGTTATCAAATAAGCAACTATAGTATAATATCATTTAAATTATTTCCTCAAAATAATAATTTGAAAACTTTAATTGATTAATTTAAGTAGTTACTAAGATTATGACTAAATGAACAAGTTGAGCCAAAGTAACATTCTGTATATGATGTGAGCGCCATTACATTCCTTCAAAAGTATATAAATATGATATTTTTTGTGCCTTTATATATATAATTCAAAGATGTGTCATGAAAAGCGTCCAGGTTAAAAGAGAATTGGTGGCCGATGCCTAACAATAGGTATCCAAAGATATTATCCCAAGAAACGTGTAATGTAATAACTTTATAACGGTCAGATATATAATGTAGATATAGGTAAAAACATAAAAATATACACTTACATTAATTCAGACATTAAATAAAACAAGTATCCTGCATAAAAGACCAAATTAAGCATTAACACTAAGTGTTCTTCCTCACCGCGAAATCCAAAAAACAATGGCAAGAATAACTGACCCACTTTTCGTTCATTTCTACTTATGTTGGTTAATACAAGTACCACTCGGCACAAAAATTACCCATTTATGTTTGCATATATGCTTTTTTTCATCAAAATTTTAAATAATAAAATGATAAAATAGCTAAACCTGGTGAAAAGAGAAGAAAAATCCTATTCACGTGAATATTTGACGAATGAATGAAATTGTATGAAATGTAACAAAAGACATTATACTGATATATTATGCGTATGATCAACTATTAAATTATATTATACGTTTAGGGATGTATTGAATAAACAAAATAAGTAAACCAATTAAAATACAATTTCTTTCGTTGTCTTCATATATACTCGTATGAACGTTATTTTTCACAGCACTCCTGAGAGTCAGTCGGGAGTTAGAGGTCGCGATTTAAATATGTTATTATTTATTTATGGTCATATTCGCATGGTACGTACTGCGAGTGAAAAATACTGATCATTTCAATTAATATTTATG
Organism: Druceiella hillmani; assembly: GCA_039881145.1. NCBI lineage: Eukaryota > Metazoa > Arthropoda > Insecta > Lepidoptera > Hepialidae > Druceiella > Druceiella hillmani. The sequence continues at coordinate 58,032,668 of JAYKKI010000002.1, forward strand.
ACATTTTTTACTTTACTTATTTATTGTCACTGATATATTAGTTCAATATTGAGTTTAACTTGTGTTTTTTTCTGTACTTGGAATAACGCTTGGTTGGTGACCGGGTTCGAACCTACTGCATGTAAACCAAATTATTTGCACAATATTATTGGAATATTCTACAATGATAGTGATATTTTGAATCAGGATCAGCTGATGATGGTAAAAATAAGTTATGTCAATTTAGGTTTCATTTTGTTTTCGTTAGTAGGAATAATACCTTTTCTTTTTAGGGTTTCGTACTTCAACCTGAATAATGGAGCCTTTATATGATCACTCCTGTGACTCCATATATCACAGCTGATTTTCGCAGAAACCATGTGATGTAGGAATTTGAAATTTAACATAGTAGTATGTCTTATTAAGTTACATATTCTAGACGAGTTTTTTTTAACAGGTTCATATAATAATTAAAGAGGGGGAAATACAGTACATTTCTTAAATTTAATATACCTTGTGGAATATGGCACAAAATGATTTGATTTCGATTATCTTACATCTCGTAATTTTTAAATGTTCCCAATTTTGTACATCAATATATTGTCTACTACATTTGTTATCCTTGCAAAAGATGTAGTAGGCAATATATTTGTGTCGATAAAAGTCAATATTTGGAAAAAATTAATAGAGATATTACAAACCATTATTCATCTATATGTACCTGAATGTGTCCCCAACCCTCGTAGTGCAAGTTCTATTAGAACTTGACAGATTCTACCAGTTCTTGATGGTTTTACTCGTACTTTTCTTATAAATTTCCAGCAAGGTTAAAAAAAACGATAACAAACTTTATTTTAATATGAATTTATATAACTAAGCTATTATTATCTATGATATTAGGCACATTAACATTAAGATGAAGCAGTAAACATTTAGCAGGTATGTACTCTTTGCAATAATTGAACTTTCTTTGAACGTCAATTATTTTATTAAAATCATATAATTATTTTAAACCTGTATATGACCATTTTTAGAATTAAATATACCACTGATTTTAATTGACTGATTTAAATATACCATTGATTACTCTTGATACACATCAAAACAGATGATTATAATATAAGAACTCAATAATTTACTTTATTTCTTCACTAATTATTTTATCACTGTCGTTATTATGTAAAGACTATGTCTATGTCATCAACATTCTCTCACATTATATAAATTCCAATGCACTTGAAATGACTTTTCCAAGTTTTATAAATTTGGGCCGGATTCCAAAAGATTTCTATAACATAAAATATGTATGCGAAATGGAATAATATATTCAGTTCCTGGATATACATTTTCCCTCATTCTAAATAATCAATCAAGAATTTCCAAGAGAAGGGGCTACCATTTTCTGCGAATTTTGTGTTTATATATTTAATAAAAAATCGGGCATTTTTTTCTCCATGAACTCTTTAGTCAATATATTGTTTCCCCATTCCACCTGGGTCTAATTTTCTTAAAGAGGTAAAGATTTAATAAGCACACCGTAAAAATTGACACAATTATAGTATAAAACAAGAAAATTTGTCCTTTGAAATATATTTTATGAGAAAGATACTTTTAATGCCTGTCGTCTTATGGGTATGGTTTTATTAATTTATCTACATCATTTATACGTATTATCTGAATTATTCATCCGTAAGATTATTTTTACAGAATACGAACCACATAAAGGCATTTATTTCTATAAAAACCCATAAACTGTATTCTACATTCCACTCTTTTGCGCGCGCTAAAATAAATTGGAAATAAATTTAATGTCCACACTAAAATGAAACTACGTGATGTAGTATAATTTTTACTTTCTTTAAGTTTTTTACCACGACCTAGGTTTTGTTGTATTACATCTTCAGGTGAGCTATTAGCAAAGATCTTTTTGAATACATTTGGCGTTAATTTTGTAGAAATTAATTATTCACACTTAAGTGAAACTACGTGATGTAGTATTATTTCTACTTTTTTTAAGTTCTTTACCACGACCTAGTTTTCATTATATTACAACATCCTTATTAGCTAATTATGCTATTAGCTAAGATCTTTGCTAATAGCCCACGTGAAGATGTAATACAACGAAACCTAGATCCTAAAACCTAGATGTTAAAGAACTTAAAGAAAGTAGAAATAATACTACATCACGTAGTTTAATTTAATTGTGAATAATTAATTTCTACAAAATTAGCACCAAATATATTCAAAATTAAATATCGGTAAATTTTGCCACAGCATGTAATTTTTTAATAACGATATATGTAATTTTTATATAATATAAATTCTTAATTTTGCCTTCATACGGCTTGAGGATGAAATGTATTTAAATAATAGTGAAAATTTTCTGTTCGTATGTGCATGTTGTTAACTTCATAATGTCATTCTAAATCTTACTTCAAGGGAGGCAGAGGTAAGATAATAACAACGAGTTCTATAATTTTGAATGCGTTTATCCCTTTACATGTTAGTCTGCAATGTTAAAAAAATATTTGATCCACTATATATTTTTAATCAGCATTCTGAAACACATTTTATTAAAATAATAACCATGTTTTACCTAAAGTCAACTTGCATGATACACTTCACGGAAATAGAATATACTTGTGTTGGACTTAGCTACAGAGAGGTTATATTCTTCGGTCTACATTCGTATAATGTTTTCTTTTAGTTCATTTCAATTATTACGTGTGGTATTTGCAGTCTACTAAACAGTTCAGTGTGAACGAAGTTTGACAAAGGCGAACGAGGACAACTATTTTGTGCAGTATGCAAACAGCCACCTACGAAAGTTGTGTTCCTCTCGTTAGAAGTACATTGTACCATTCTTACCTAGAGAACATACCATGCACAAAACATGACCGTGGCACGGAACAAGTTATATTACAGAAATTTATATCAAAACTTGGACGTCCATATTGTTGGATGTGATTTATTTTTTTGTCGAGTTTATTGTCTGTAATATACAAATCATAAAAGAAATCATTGGAAAGTACGATGAATTTTGATAGAGGTCAGTGGAAATAATAAATTGATATATATATCCTGGATTCGATGAAAAGTAACAATGAAAATGTGATGTTTGAGAGGAGCGCGTTATTTTTTACAACCATATTTAAAACTTTCTAATAATAAATTATCTACAAACAAGTTTAACGTATACACAAAAAACTTGAAGTGTCTTTTTGCAGAGCTTAAAAAAATTAGTAACTATTATTAAAAATTAGATATGACTATTGCAAAAATCTGCTTTCCGAAATATCCGAAATACCGATCTTGAGTATTTTGAAATTAATTATGTTAAAGTAATTAAAATTAACTCTTGTAAAATAGCCTGTGACTGTGGATAAAGGTTTTTGTGTCCCTTATAGATAACCATAAAATTACGTCGAATATTTTAGACACCGCAAAAACGAAAAATCGCCATTTTTTCTAGGTTGTCTGTTTCAAGGAGTTTTCTTGGTATCTACTTTTTACCTACTGATAGATATATTATTATAACATTTCTATATGGTATTCGTTTACTTATAATGCAAAGTGGAATCTCACCTGCCGTCATTAATGGAATAAATAATTTCAAAATACCAAGGTTATTTTATCTAAAATGATATTAAGACATCGGCCGTTTACATCGATATAATCCGTGGCCCTTTACGATTTTACAAACTTAACGTTGACATTTACGTTGAAATAAATAATTTCAAGTCGGTGATGGGCCTTAAATTTATACACTTTAATACACAGGGTTACGTAATGAGTAAAGTAGAGCAAACTCCTGCCGAGAAAGAAATATTCCTTCTCTTATTCGAACACGTTATGAAACTGGGCGAGCGCCTCCTTTGTATTTTTATATTTTGAATCTCCATCGTCGAGAGACAAAGCGTAAACTATAACAACAAATTGCTGAATATATTTTTGAAGATATATGACAATAAATGTCAAATTAACAACTCCAATTATATGAAAAATATTTGTAATGATTTTTCAGATTTTCTTACTTTAACTTACCTCTTTTTATCTTTATTATTTCAGAAAGGGGCACTCAAAATTTAACCTGTCCAAATATGTTATGGAAGGAAATGAAATGTTTACAAATATAAATTATATTTATTTTTTAGATCCTAAAAATATTAATCAATTTGTATTTCCTACTGAATTCAATAACATATTTATTTTAATACGCTAAATAGTATAAATAATTTTGCAATTAAAATATCGTGTCTTATTTTTATTTAAAAATTAGTACTTTTATTTAAATGTGTGTCCTATATATTACTTTATATACGTCTCTTGTTTAAAACTACTTATCTTAAAATGAAACCAGATATGAAATTATTGTTTTAAAATATTTCGTTCACTTTTAATCGATGTTGCAAATTTTGCGTGTAAAATAAAAGAATGTTCTCATTATTCCAAAGAAATCTGAATTATTTGGCGTATATTTCTTTATAAAAACTATTATTATTTATTTGTTTTTCAACTTTATGCTTGAAATAATTTGGAAAGAACTTTACATAAAACCCATTTATCATGTTGCATTGGCATTATTGGCTAGCCCACATATCATCTTGGCCAAGAACCGGGAAATGGCTTTATAACATTAAAATCAGAGTCGAGCATCATTAGTATCACCTAAGCAGCTAAAAATTATAAAAATTATTAAATTATTTCAACATCTTTGGGAAACTTGGTCCGAGATTCATTATTGGAAGCTCTCTTATTTCTTCATGCTGGAAATATTATATTATAGATAAAGCTGTTTCTCACGGTCGTTCGCTGGTAGGAGTGGTTCAGTAGTTATTCTTTCATTTTAATGTATTTTTTGTCAAAAGGGGCATTTCACGCCAAGCGGACAACGAAAAAAAAGTCAGGTCGTAAAATTTGTTCATATTCTGTTTGATTATACTTCTAGTGAACATGGATGTGCACACCCATTTTTTTTTTCGTGTGGTGCTTTATTGTCGAGTTACGAGCTTTTGAAAAGTAACAATGTATGAAGAATGCATTTTTTGGATGCTTATTTTTTTAATCAAACAATTTGTAACAAAACTTTATAAACATTGTTTCTTGAAGTTAAAAGTATGCAGTTTTTAATTTTTCCATAGAATTCGAAATTCGATTTTTTTTTACTCGTTGTAAACCGGAAGTGAAGATTCAAATCGATATTCGAGTAACTTCGACATATTTTTTTTTCAATATTTTTTATTAGAATTATAGCGTTATAAATACTAATACTCCAATAAAAAAATTAAAACGTAATCTCTAATAGTTTAGGATACAGAGCATGTAAAGTACATACACATCGCGCCCGGTTTCTAAGACGTTCGGGGTTATTTGTTAATACTTTTCTATTTACACTTCATTCGATTATGTTAACATGCAAAATAAATCAAAATCAACTGAATTAAATTTTTAAGAGTAAAATATATGTAATTGATAACATAAATATTTTTCATTAACGAATTCATACAAAACAATGACAATGTTGTGATATACGACCAGTAACGCCATCTCGTAGTGAGTGATGAAAGCTATTACTAACCTAGATTAATATCGTCGTGACTTGCTAGAAAGAGACAGCTATATGACGCGTAACTGTTCCGCTCGTAGTTCGAATTAACCGTTATTGTTAGTTGAAGCTTTGACCGCTCATCGGCTAGACGCGTTACTATTTTCTATTTGATTTAAAATGGATTCTTACGGTGATCGGTGTTTTAATCTGTTTCTCATGGCTCGTCATAAGAAGCGTGTGAAAGTTAGAAAAATATCTAACGCATTAAGTGTAACGCAATTTCGCCCAATGTTGACATAAGCGCAGAATTACACTTTCATGCTACGTCGCGTGGAAAAGGACCATGTGATGGTTTTGAGGGAAACCTTAAACGTTTGACAACCCGCTTCAGTTTACAGTCTACGAATAATGCGATAACTACACCTTTCAGATTGTATGAGTGGGCAAAATCATCGATGACTGAAACGTCTGTATACTACTGTTCAAAAGAAAGTATTCAAGAAGAACGAGATTTTCTACAAGTTCGTTTTGCTTCTGCCATTACTGTTCCTGGAACAAAGAACCACCGAAGGTCTATTGGTTAAAAGAACCAGTCAAAGTGCAACTGGGACATGACTTTTTTTTCGTTGTCCGCTTGGCGTGAAATGCCCCAAAAGTGAGTTTTATATTTTAAAGCAATAATTATATTATTCCTTTCTGGGAATTTTTCTGGTGCTAAAAATATTTTAGTTTTATTCTTGTTGAATAAACCCATTTGCTTTCTACGTTATAATTAGTAAGAGCTAATTATTCATTTTGAAATGTTATTTACTCTTTTTTTACCAAGTAAAAAGTGAAATAAAAATCAGGATTTTTATCACTTTTTACATTCTGTGACTAGCCGACAGATACTATACTTCATTTTAACGAGAAATAAATTGAGCAATTTCAATATGTTAGCAATAATTGGCTTGTTGCATGCAGCTAACAACTTATTATAATAACCAGGGCCAATTGTTTTTTTTATAGTTTAAGCGTAACATGCTATTGAAGTAAGTAGTTTATTTTCCTCAGACATTTTGTATTCTTTGTTTGAATTTGTTGAACAGTAAACCTTTTCTGCGGTTGTGAAATTTTTAATTTATTGTCCTGCACTGGATCACCTTTATCATTTGCATCCTCTATGGTGTAATAGCTGTCAACACATTTTTGAAGTAGCTAAGTAGATTACAAAAATTATTGACGTGTTAAACTTATTGCCAATTTGTACATTGTAAACGAATACCCTTTACTATTTTTAGATTGCTCAAGGATAATTTTCAATGAGGTAGGTAATTGATTCCAAATAGAGGTTTATTGTTTCCTTTTTAGTAGATTTTCCTGTTTTTGTATGTTTAGGATATACCGGTCTCACTTGAGTATTGTAAACTTTATTTCCATGATATTCTTGATTACTGCAGTCAATGATTTCTAACTGTTCAATTGAAAAGTGTGAAATTCCATTGTGTAAATGGGACTATATTTTCTGTCTCCTTCTAAAGTTATTCTAATGAGGAGATCATTTGTTTTCGTTAGTATCCGAGCTTTTAATTCCAGTATATATTTAGTTAATTTCAAAACCTCCTATCTAAGTATATTAATTTTTTCGATATTGCTTATTTTATTTGAGGGAGGCAAGGATTTTTTTTTCACTCGGATTTTTTACGCTGTATATTTCAAAATTAAAAATATATTTCAAATATTAATTTGAAATAAAGCGTAAAATAATTTTTTTAAAAAGTTTCACGCTAAAATTATTTTTACCATTTTTTTTTATCTGGCACTTTCTTCAAGTTCCGTTTTTATTTGTCTTTTCTCCTGTGTCGGCCTTCTGTAAATTCGTTTTTAACTTGCAATATATAAGTAGCTCGGATCTATATAACCTATTTTTAACCTACTTTTAAGTAATCTATATAACCTACTTTCCCATCTTATATACCACATGACACGCAAACTTTAAAAAAAAACTGATGAAACTATGTAGGTTATTATGTTTTATCAGTATGCCAAATTTCAAGTTTCTATATCACATGATTTTTAACAACACGGCTGACACACAGCTGGTTCGACAAGTGAGGGATCATCGGTGCTGATAAACATGCCTTTTTTCCTTTTGAATTACGTAGCCCCAAAAGCTATAAGTTATTATTTTTTTATATTTTTCCTTTAATTAATTTGTTCTATTTCACAAATAACTTGTATTTTTTAATTTAAAAAAAAATTCAAAAATATTTTTCCGAATATCAGGATAAAATTTTTCAAAAAAAACCCTTGCAATTTATCAAATCTATGCATATCATATATTGAGCTAAGCAATTTGTTCACTGCAGAATTTTGATTTAAAAATGTAGCAAAAAAAATTAGGATAAATTAAATTGAGAGAGCCCTCAAATTTTTTCAAATTACTTTTGATACAGTCAGCAAACTAGTTTTCATTGACATTGGCTCTTTTGTCAAAAGAACGGGTGAATTTCTCAGAGTTCACTTATGGGTATGCAGTAGTCGTATTAAATCAACCTCAAACGTTTTTGTTAATATTTACTATACATAGGGCGAAAATATTATAATAGTTTTTAATGTAATCTAATTTCATGCTTGAGTTAAAAAGTATTAAATGTTTATAAACGTCATTTAATATAAACTGCCAAATCATTATTTGGTTGATTCCAGTCTGTGCTAATTTAAAGCGTCACTATAATAGGTCTTTTCAAATATGATGTCGGAAAGGAAAGGAATCTAGGACAAGGTTAAATAACAATATCCATCTACTGTGTCAGCGTTCGTATTTGGTATAATTAACGCTTGAAAAAACAAAAGTCCATCGTACGATTTCTTTGTTCAACGCCTCCCAAGCATTTATCGCCAAGGTAGATGCTTTAGATCATAATTACCGAAATCTCAAACAGTGACTATTCGGAGTAGCTATGGTATATATTAAAAATATACAAATTCAATATCTTATGTGATATAGACTTTCAATTGACATAAAAAATTAAATTTATATCTGTATTTTTCTTGACTTATATAAAGACGTTAATAAAACTCTGTCTACAGAGTTTATCAACAATATAGCAACGTTATAGCAGAATTACAATTCAATAAATGAAATTGCCTGATTTCGTAACCACTTCCACGTTCACAAATTATTGTACGTATCTGTGACACTTTAAATTCAAACACAACATCAATTACACTGAATATCCAACTTTAAAAAGAGAAGGTTCTCTATTCCACCCATTTTTCTTCTAATATTTATTCATGTTAATACCTAAAATAATCATTGGGTTATATACATAATCATTCAATCTGTCTTGATAATTATTTTTTATATTGGAGGAAATACTTGTAAGAGATATTCACATCGACGTGGCCGGGAACTAATAATGAACTCCGAACAAATCCTAGCTTTAATTTATGCAGATGTAAGCTTAGATTATATATATAACACCCGATTAAATATTAAAATATTCAAAAACCGTTTCATTACAATATTTTTTAGTCTTAATATCATAAAAATTTTTCCTGTGAACATAATATACTAATTCCAATATTTTGTTAAGATATTTCATAAAATTTCCTCAATCTAATAACTTTAAAATAAAACGAAATTTTCTGGAATAGTGCATGGGGAAGAGAGAGAAAAATATATATTATTTACAAATATACCTATTTTAACAAATAATAACATCTCATATTTGAAACCAGGTCTTTTCAAAATATTCTTAAAAAGCATAGATAAAAGGATCAGTAGTTGACCATACGTGCACACCTTTACGTGTTATATGAAAAGTAAGAGTTAGATAAAGAATAAATTTCCACCAAATTCATAGCAAACGCCTAGTAATCTCTCTTTTAGAACAACAACAAATTATATTACACATTTTTAGGTATTTAATTAGTATGGAATCTCACTTTGCGCTGATTCCGTCACTCGCTTGGCCATAGTTTTATATTATATAGTTTCAGAGTTAGGGATGTGGTTTATATGGATATAAATATTTATACAAAGACCATTATTAAATTGATAGAACACCGTTTCTGCGTCTTATTGCATTCTGGATGTCAACGTTAACGCATTAAGCGTCCTGCAATACACACGTACTAGGCGCTGACATGCACCATCGAGGTAATAAGACTATGTGTTGAACACCTTATTCTGTTTTGTTTATTAACTGGAGGGGTAGTGTTTTTTTTTAAATGTAGATTCTGCTTATAATTATAAAAGTTTAAATAGAGCTATGATTCCGATAGCACAAAAATCAAAAATATGACGTAATTTAGAAAAAAATTAAAAAAAAAATTTTTTTGTTATATATATCTGTTGTCGTTTTACTAAATTGGCGTCTCCCAAAACTTATTCCAAATTTATAATGTTGATATCGATATTGCAAAATATATACGCAAACTATGAGCCTTTACGAAATACAATTTTGACATTTTTTTAAAACTTTTTTTAGAAAGATTGTTATGGAGGAAGCGGGATTTGTCCTATGAAAGTACCATCCGTTTTTGAGCTATGGAATTTTAATAAAGCGTTTTGCAGTATTATAAATTCGAATTTGCTTTTATTTCACATGCTTACTTTTTTAACATATAATTTTTTATAGCTTGGAGTGTTCAAACACACATGTGAATAAAAATATTAGGCAAGCTGGTCGGTAGTGAAGGTAAGATGGCCATGTTTAATAAAAGGTTTAACAATATTATTCCAAATAATAATGGTTTAATATCAATTTATTCCATAGAGGTTTAAAATTTAAAATTCGGTTTTCTTTTAAAAATACATCCATCCATTAACATGTGAAGAATATTTATACTCGTAAAACGAAATGAAGTAAGAAAACTGGGAATGTACAAATTAGCAGTCGCACTGGTATAGGTTTTGTAAATAAGCGTATAGCACATGTATAATATACTATCTAGTCATTTCGTCAACATACTTGAATCTCATAATTTTGTGAAAACATGGTCGATACGGGGAAAGTTTGCAAAGCGAGCGCTAGCACCCAATCAACTTGAATAAATTCAAGATTGCGCACAAATGTAAATGCATTCGGGTCTCGATATCTGACCTTTGAGATGGGATTGACATAAGCCGAGATATGAAAAAGTAAATTGTTGCTTAAGTGTAGTTACGTCTTATAGTTATAGCTGTAGATGGGGAAGTTGTTGACAGAGGCTGTGAAAATAACTTCCCGATAAGTATATTGCGTCGGGCGGCCATATTGCTGTCAGACCATGAAAAGTACGAGTGGGTAATGGAGAGGAGCTCCAATTAATTAGAAATATTCTTCCTGTCAAAAACATTTTCCTATCCCAACTGATATGTCGTAGACTGGCCTTGTACATTCAAAAGTTTACAACTAACGAGATATAGTTATCGACCCGTCTAGTTTACTTTATTTTTCACTATATGAGTAATAAAACTAGTTGAGTGCAACAACGTTTCTTATAAGCATAGATAAATATTTTTAAAATATTTATTTGAGAGTTATTTTCTTCTTTACATAATTATGAAAAACTTAGCAAAAGTATCTACGAAAAGGTGTAGGACCCTCTAAAAATAAAGAGTAAAATACAGTCAGTCAATTAAGTAGTTCAAAAACGTTCTTATAAAGATGATATTGATAAATCAATGGAATTAACATTTGTATAATATAGTTGCCATATAATCGGTGTTTTATTCTACTCATTAACTAGCTTCAAGTTAACGGTAAACTTTACCTGTAGTTTTATTCTTATATGATTAGGTTATACATGAAAAACTTCCTAAAGATTTACAGACTGCAGACACTTTGAAAATTATAGAAATAAATTATAGGAAACTTTGACATATTAACTTATTTGACGAATTTTATATAGAAAAGAATTCAAAACTCTTTAGTCGCATAAAAAACATACCATGTTCTTCTAAAGAAATTTGGTTAATAAAAATTATACGTTTCCATTTTCCTGTCATTTTAGAGGCCCCTTTTGGATATGGGAAAATGGAAAAAAATTATTACCTTTACGTTCGTTCAGCCAAACCTTACTGTTCATTCTGTCCTCCTTCCTGAATATAAAAACGCTTTATTTTACTTAATATTTAATTCACCCTTAATGAAGTGCTATAAATAATTCAAAAACTTCTGCTTTTATGAATAAATAAAAAAAATAATGCGTACGCATAAAGACACAAGGACATAAACATTATGCCAGCATACATTTTTACAGATATAGAAGTTGAGGTTGTTGGCATGATGTATTGTGTTTGGAAAAAATATGTATTATTGATTTTAGATATGGAAATATAAAATTAATTTTAATTAAGTAATTTCCAGTTCTAAATAACTAACCATAAACTATGATAAAGAACGGGTCAAGCAAATTTCTTTAAATATTCATTGATATTACACATGTTTTTCCAAGTGGTTTGTAATTGAAAAAGTACTAACGAAACAATTTTATTTGTGGACAAATTACCTTCAATTAAGATAACATAAATTCATTTCATTTGAGACTTTCATTAGTTTTTTTCCTTGTATTAGGTATTTTAATAAACTAATAAACACAATCATATGCCCTTCTCTGGGACTACCGTATTTTAAAGACATTATTTGACAGGATAAAACTCCCTTTATTGAGATGCATTTCAAATTAGCGTCCTTAGTTATGCTTGTTATGTAGATGTGAAATTTCATTACAACCGTGTTCGAAGGAAGAAAATATGGAAACATTTTGTCAACACAGAATATCAAGGATTTAATATGTGAAAGAAATTTCTAGTTAAAGTAGCAAAAAAGTCAAAACTTTTTTTGCTACTTTAACTAGGAATTTCTTTCACATAAATATAGGAACGTGGTGAGAATTATTCTCCCAGGGTAAAATGATTCTAATAAAAAAATAATAAAATTTGTAATACATCCTAATTATTTTTTGTAATGAAAAAGTATGCTATCTTGAACCATAATTGCAAGCCAGAATGAGTGATACCTAATTTATTAAAGTCGTATCCTATTTTCCGTTTATTCGGATGATCGAATATAATCCGACTGGCTGCATAATTGAGTTGACAGTCCAATGAATTTCTGATGCTGATTCGATCAGTGGACTTTTATCTCGAACGATTTAAATGTGGTACCTGGAACCGAGAGTATTCGATAAAATAAGCATTTCTTCAACTTTCTTATTCAAGTCTCGTCCGCCGTTGAAGCGAAATGGGCATTATCAGACCGACACTTCGTTGCGCTGATTTGTTTTTACGTCATGCAGTAATTACGTCTGTAAAATTTTTAAAATATATGAAAATAAATTGCTTTAGGGGCATAACGAGCCAGAGCAAAATGTGTATTATGCAACTTTACAGTGTATATCACGGATTTAATATGATTATAAGCCTTTTCATATTTAAATTTTATTTTGATCAATTGTATAAAGTTAGAAATAGGAATTAAAATAAATATAATATTAAAAAATTTTTCGACATAATTAATATATTCCTTTTTTTGCGTTTTTATTGTCAGAAACTTGCACAATTTATGCTTTTGAAAACATCGTATAATTAAGGTCAAGTCTTAGAAACATTTTTCTTGGATATCTCAATATGAAATTAAAATAGAACTTTACTAATGACGCAGTTGCCGCACAATTACTTAAAAAAAAATTCCTAGGTCACCTTTACTATTTATGTGAAACTAATATAAAATTGACAGAATTTTCGTATAGTAGCATTTATTTAAATAAAAATATATATATCTGTTACACTTGCTATAAGCGTAATTTCCCCAAGTCAACCATAATAAATTAATTGAAAATATATTGATACTGTGGATGTCCCTAAAGATCTTATAAAACATTATTTTATGAAATTCTCAGAACAGAAAATGAATCCAACTAACAAAGAAAGCAAGAAAACGAAATGAAGAAAAAAGAAAAGCGTGTCACAAATATTGACATGACATTATCAAGAAATCAAATCGGTCAGTACGAGTAGAACTCGCACAACGAGCGTTTGGTAGACATTTAGTTACATACAAACATTTATGGTATCATATTCGTTTCAAACTATTGAATAAGTATTAATTATTTACAACGTGAATATATTTTCTAGTATATTTTCTCCGATATAATAAAGCTGCATTTTAAAATACAAAGTTATTTTTGCAATTTATTTGAGACCATTTTCTCTCTATTTTTAATCTATGAGCTTATTACACATCTACCCTCGTATCATAAGTTAGTCGACTATTACTCGTTAATTAGTAGAGCGTGCTAAGGTTTGATCATTTTAATTTAAATTTTGTTGTATATATTATTACCGTGAATACTTTTTCGATATACAAAAACAATGATATAACTGGTAGGGCGTGGAGTATTACCAGTAACACCACAACTTTTGAAAAATGCCCTCTTTCAAATATAGTATTTGGTAAATTGGTACCTGTATCCAAAAAGTACTGATGACATACTCTTAATATTTGTAATGGGGAATGGGAAAAAAATTATATCCCACTTTACATGTAGGGTTAGTGTACAGTCCTGTTTTTAAAGTTTTATTTCATGACTTTACAGGTGCCATAAATATATATAACCATAAAAATACAGCTTTTAGCACTGCTCTTCCACTAATAAAACTGCTTTGACATAAAGATGGGCATACAGACAGATGGATATGGCAAAATTATAAAGGTACCTAGTTTGCTTACAGAAGGCTAAATCATAAAAAGGAACGATGGAATTAAGAACACATAAAAGTATGGAGGAGATTAAATGAAGAGGGTTAGCATTTTTCTGTTGACAGTTGAAATCTTTAACAGAGATGTGATCATGGTATTCGGACAGAATAAATATATATATATATATATATATATATATATATATGTATATATATATATATATATATATTTATGTATATATATATATATATATATATATATATATATATGTAAAATTCTGGCTTATTTCAAGTGATTTCTATAAATTAACTGAAAGTCACTGCATCATGAACAAAAAATATTTCTTTAAGAAATCGCCTAGTTGTCGTTACTCAACGAAGCTGTAAATTAAAAATTTAATAAAACTGAACGTTATCAACTAAATGTCATAAGTCTATAGTATCTACATAAGTCTATATAAGAGAGTAAGCATAAACACTATTTTACAAATATATCGCTTGCCGTGATTGTGGTTATAATAGATAAAAGTAACAAATAACCTTAAGTTCAGTTTTTTTGAGCATTTTACCTAACTTTTGATACCTTTATAATTGTTAACAACTTTTTATTCGTACCGAAATATAAATTAACTTATTACGTTAAAAATGTTCAAATTTAGTTTTTAAACAATATGAGATATTTGTTTTTTTTAGATATTATATTACACACATTGTTAGTTCGTATCATTATTTGATTAGCTTTCTAAAGTAAATTCTAATTCCACACGGAAAATCTTTTTCACATTCTCGTATTAAAATGGTTTCACACAAAAAAAGGTTTCAAATTCCATAAGAAACTTGGAACGTTATGTAAAAAATAATTCTCCCGTCCTATATACAAATATATTCAAATATATTTAATATAATTTTAATGAAACGAGGTCACGTGATACATTAAATTTCATAATGCGGCGAATCAATGTGATGAGTCAGCGGGTGTCGTTGCTTATCTTATACTGACAAAGCATAAGCATGACGCCATATATTAATTTCATTTCATGGCGAGTGATGCTTTTCGGCTCAGTCTTTACTTTTAGCCACAGTATGATACACGTATAACTGTCAAATAGTTCTCAAGTGATTAATATTCAATGTGTCGCTAAAACATGTCAATTGATTGAAACTTGGTTCCTAAAAATAATCGATTTTATACAATTTTGAAACCGACACAATAAAGAAAATATTTAAAAAAAAATAAGAAACATGGCTTTGAATTTGGAAGATAAATTGATACACGTGTTAAATAAATACAAATTAATGTAAAGACCATTTGGCAATAGAAAGTAAAATTTACTTCAACAAATGAGAAAATATTGCAATAAAATAGAGCAGTAGTAGTAAAATAGAGAAATAGGATATATTTTTCTTCACATAAAACGTCTTTTAGTACTTTAATTACTTGCGTGGCGATAGTAAATTAGTGAAAAATATCTTTACATCTCATAAATTGGCAAGGTATCATAAAGTATCGTTCATAAAATAAAGTCGTAATACAAATCTGGTCTATTATCTGAATAAGGTATTTGACTTATATCAATATTTTGTGTGCAAGTGTTTTAAAACTATAGAATAGGTTTAAGAAAACCTTATTATGAAAAAAATAATTCATATAACAAATAATTCATCGAAACATCTAAATAAAAATGTAATTTTTTTTAAAAAAGTTATTATGAATTTCCATACAAAAAAAATTAGAAAATTATAATATGGAATATATAACTTAAACGCAATATTTAAAGAGACACTAAAAATATTTAACAAACTCCTTTATTAATGAATGCTAAATAACTGCATCCTGCATTCCGGGCGAATCGTAGTTCTTCGGTTTTTAAATCGTTATAACTTTGTAATGAAAAGTCCTCGGTAGGATATGTTTATTTTACCCATTTTTAATGTTATTTCTCATTCTGTTTTATTAATAGAAAAGTCGCATACCCTATTGTAACTATGTATTTGTGAAGGTACATTCATCAAACAATAAATGCATTATACATTCATATTAGTAATTTTTATGAGAAATCTAACCAAGCAAAAAATATCTGCCTGTCTATCATCGACGACGTCTCCCTTATAAATAAGTTAAGCGTCGATAACAACACGCAATATTTCTATTCCTTATATATCACCTTTGCTTTACTGGTTATTTTACATGATTTAATTCATTTCCTTATAACCTTGTATTTTATATTTTCGTCAATTTCTTTCAAACGTCTTCCTATATATTGACCACGTTTTTTTCACATCAAAATTCTCGTCAAAATTATATTAATTCAATATATGAAATATCTCAAAATTTTCAGTATACGTTATATGATACTGTCATTCTAACCACATTTCTCGTTATAAAATATTAATTGGTTAAATTAGTAGTTTTTCGATTCCATATTACAATAAAGTTCTTTTTGATCCATTAACACTGAAAAAATATTTATACTTACCAAGATCGGTATCACACGAATATCTTTGTGACCAGTGTCATATCATTGATAAAACTACAATAGTATAATTACTTTAAGAACTAAAGAAAACTCTCTCGAATTTGCACTTTGCAATCGTAGTTTATATATTTGGAAAAGAAGGATAGGTTGAAACCTGTCTGAGCATCTGTACCGTACTTACCTATTTACAGGTTTAAAAAATATCGAAGGACACAAAAATCTTTGTTTTCGTAAGAAAAAAAAGCTTAGAAATAAAGGTTATTAAAAATATAATTTTTCTTATTTCCATAACAATTATACACAGTATCTAAACGGAAATTAGAATTTTCAAGAGCCATCTCGTTGTTGTATGCAAAATATGACAAATGAAGTCAACGAACGGATGAAGTCACTGTAAATAAATGCAAAGCTATAAAGTAATAGAATTACTTTAATAATAATCCAAAGTCCTATATATAGCAGAAACGAATAAAACATAATGCTATATCACGTATGAAATACTTTTAAAAACTTTCAAATTCAAAAGCTTAGAAACATATGGAAAATATATAGGGATTCAAATTTGGTTCTTTTGCCTATTTACGATTGAAAATGAATAAAAATCTTTTCTGTAATGCCCTAAACTAGCATAATATAATGTTTTCAATTATAAAAATACCTGTCAAGAACTACAGGAACTAGCATTAAGAGGGTTCAGTACGCGTTTAGGTATTTATAAATATTGAATATTACATAATATTTCTATAACCCTATTTACCAAATTTTAATTTTTAGAACAAAAATACATCGCCTACTTAATCTTTCATAGGATCATTAACATGATAAAAAAATATATTTTTTACGTGATATGAACACAAATTAACAATTTTTAGATTTTTTCCTTTACTTGTGCCGTGAAAACTTGCTTCTTGCAAATTTCATAAATCTAGGTCAAAGTGAAGTATCTTCTAGGTTTTTATTTATTTGCGAGTGTCAAAAAATGCCGTATTTTATAAAAATGAATGGCGGTTTTTTGTAGCTCTAAGCGTACTGCAAACCTAAGTATTTGGTATTATTTTAAACTTTGTACCTACACGCGTTCCTGAGAAAAAGGGTCTTGATATACAAACAGACAGATAGATAGACAGATAGATGGGCAACGAAGTGATACTATAAGGGTTTTTGAGGTACGAAACCCTAAAAATAGACCTATTGCATAGAAAAAACAATAAAAATTACCAAAAAAATGGCTAAAATTCAATGGGACATGATGGTAAAATTTACCATACATCAAATAAATATGTAAATAAAATAAATAAGTATAGTCTCAAATAACAAATATATAACTTTCATATCTTCATAATTATTTTTTTTTATTTTAATGTGCACAATACAATAATATTACTAATATATTTTTACCCACGACGGAATGGAATGGTGGGCGGATTTTCTTGGTTTTTTTTAATAGGTCCTTGCTTTCTTTTAGTCAGAGGCTTTAAAAAAAAAATATTTAATCGTTTCACAATATTAAAAATACTTAATCGTTTCGCACCATTGTAACGTATTTTCTTGGTTATATATATATATATATATATATATATATATATATATATATATATATATATATATATTAAATGTGCGTGAGGGTGTGTGTGTATGTACATATATTTAATAGGTTGAAACATAATAATGTGACATTTTTTTCAAGAATATTGTAGAAGTACTAGACAGTTCCATAAACAAGCATGGGTATAAATAGGAACGAGTCCGCTCTATACCTCAGTCTTTTAATTCGTTTACGCTGCGAGTTGTAACAGGAGAAAAATCGATTTAAAAAGATGGGACTCCTACTTTACGGGCTTTTTTAAAGCATAAGGCTAAGCGAGCGACATAAATTATACGCCAATATATGGGTGAAAGTACTTGCCACACGGCAGGGGATTGTTTATGCGCTCCTCTAAGGGAGAGCATTACCTTGAAGATAAATCTCACGAACGACGGCAGGTAGAGTTAAGTAGATATTTGGACATTTGTAAATATACAACAGTATGTAGTATATATATTAAACTATTTAAAAATATAAATTTTTACCTTTTTTTAATTTTTGTACCTTGCCTACTATCTTTCATAGGCATAAAAATATTACACGTGTTTCAAAAATTATATTTAGGACTATTTTCCTACAATCTTTAGACTTACGAAAATTGTGTTTGTTTTCCGATTTTTCTGATTATAGATTCTGAAGTCTCGAAAATAGAGAATAGAATATTTTTCACATATAATTCAGTAGGTCCGAAGATTTATAACATATTAAAAATAATATTTTAAGACCTTTAAAACGAGCCTTTTCAAACAATGTAGCTAACTACACTGCTAGACAAACTTATATTAAATATATAGAAGTACAATGTTCTTAAATGTTCAATTTTCTCTCTTTAATTTGCCTATTGCACTTTACTGGACTTTATTATTATATCAAATTTTATGTGTTTACTTGAAACGATTTCTAAGAAAAACACCTATTACAGACGGATAAACAGACACGCGAACATTCTTATAACGGTTTTTCCTTTTCAGGTAGAAAATCCCAGAGAATATATTAAAAATTAGTCAATTTACACATAATAAAATATCTTGGTACTGTCTTAGATAAGCTGCGTTTAAAAAATAAAAACTTATCACTCGCAACGTAAAATGACTTCTCGTTATACGTGTCATCACAGAAACGTCTAATCCATTAGAAATGGTCTTTTAGGAATACGGATCAAAAGGCATGCAAACAATATATAAAACGTTCTCAGGTATCCTCCAATTTGCCTTAGAACTAAACTTATTCCGTAATCTAAATTTTATTTTGATTAATTAAATATCCCACTCAAATACTGGTTTCATTTACATTTGAATAAATAGACGAGATAGATAATATTTTCAAAATAATCAGATTTCCTACCATTGTACATTTTACGATCAAAATCAAAATATGTGAATTAACGGTTAATATGAAGATACATCTGGTTTACCTAACATAAATCTTTAAGGTACATTATCGACGTAGAAAACTTTAGGGTATACATAAATACTTTCATTCATGAATTGAAATTATGCCTTTTATCTGTGGTACATTATTTATTTTTTCATACTTATTTTTTTCATTTAAACATATGTGTGCACACTTCATCCTAAAATCTATTTTTCACTTAATTTTTTACATTTATCCGTTAAATTATTTCATATTTCAAACAATCACAATTAGTTCGATATTTTTCTAGTTCCATATTTTTTTTTATTCTAGCATGATGACCACATTTCCTGTTTAAACATAATTGGCTTTTATATCTGTACCCATCAGTCCCATTTAAACATTTTATGTATTGAACTATCAATAAATCGATTACGCAAATTATTTTGACGCAAATAAAAAATACTCGTATATTTTCCTGCGGCGGCAAATATGATTAAATATACTAACATAAGCATGAATACACAAAAGGAAGTATCAATTCATGTCGTATCTTTTGTTATTTACCAAAAACCTTCACACCTACATCAATTAAAATTATCCCGTCAAAATTATTACAAAAAATTTTGTACAATTTCAATAATCAGGAGAGTTGCAAATAAACGAGTAGATTGAGTCGAGTACGAGTGGATTGATGAAACGGTCGCATTAATTATAATTTGAATGCTCTTACGTTCTTTAAAGATGAATCAGTATATAAATGTGATAACTCTGTATGTTCATATGTAATTTAAAGATATATTGTGACAAGTGTAGAGGTGGAAAAAAATCGTGGTCGGAGCCTAACAATGGGTGCCCAGATATTGTTTCATCAAGCGGGTAATGCAACAATGTTGGGATACATCATAATGTTAAAACGTATGTATGTATATACTGCCCAGACTAGGGTAATAACGTAAACAAATTACACTGACATAAATTGATAAATTAAACACAATAAGCATCATGTATAAAGAAAGAAAATGAAGCATTAATATTAGATATATACAGTTGTCTCCACCGGGTTACGTTGTGAGCATAGACCACTTCTGCCGAGAAACGAATATTTCCTCTCTCATTTGAACATTTTTTGAGAGTATGCGGGTGGATAATGGAAGTAATTTCGGAGCCCTTTGTACTTTTCTATATTTTTCCATATCCCGCATCCATAGACAGAGACGTAAATTACGCTGACAAATTACTGGATATATTTCTAAAAATAAACGAGTTATTTATGAACTTTAAATTATATTAGGTAATTATTTTTTGCATCTTAAAATCATTGAATGTCATTGCTGAATTCAATTACAGTTTTCTTTAAGTGCTAAAGAGTATAGATATACATGTGGAAATTACGTCTCCTACGTATATACATCTTGGTCTTTAAATGAGAATCAGATATGAAATTATTATAAAATAAATGTTGAGAATTGTTGTGTAAAAATAAGAAAACATTCTATTTATCTGCTTAAAGGAAAACTTGATTTATCTGCATCCATTTCTCACCAAAAATATATTTTTATTCTGGGCTACGCTTGTCAACTTCATGCTTGCCATTGTATTCGAAATTAAACATAGGAGATAACCATAAATTATTTAAGATTCTAGAACACTTACCTTAAATCTAGGGCGGCCACATATGCAAAATTTATTAAATATTAATGAAATTTACTTTTAGCTCCATTACTTATTTACTAAGATTCTATTTTTTTTTAATTTAAGTCGATTTTTTTTCCTGTATCTCAATATTATACAGCTATATTACATAATTCGTATTAATATTTTTTTTATCTGTAATTCCATACATCTGTTATATTGTGATGACCAAATAAAATTCATTGAAATGAATTCTTTGCTGTATTTTTTAGGTAAATTGGTTACAGGTCAGAAAACATATTAAGCACAAATTTTATTTTTAGGCTACTTCATTATAGTGTCGAGGAATTACGAGATATAAGTAAATCGTCTGTCTCGAAATTCCAGACGAAAATTTAATCGTTATGCAATTTACCAATCTTTTCATTACAATTTGCACTGACTTACAGTTTTTGAGTTTGATTGTATATTTTTGGTTCGTGTTACATATAGAGCATAAATAAAGATACAATAAATTATCTGAAAAATTATCAGGAAAATGATTTGAGTCTTAAAAGAGGGAAGATACAATTTTTATATCTTATAAAGGATCAAACCACATTCAAGCGAGTTTAACTCACACGTTGAAAAAATCATAAATATACATGTTAAAAAAAGAACTTGTTACAGGTCAAGAAAAATTATTCTCATATTTTTTTCAGTTTTCCGTATATATTGGTCGAATACAAATAATATTAAGTGTGACCATGATTATTTAAACTTTTATGTAAGGAGTGCGATTTGTGAATAATATTTTTTCTTCCGAGATATACCACGAAACAGACGTGTAATTTACAATAATATAGAACAAGAGTTAAAAAATATCAGGTTACATTTATTGCACAATTTTGTCGAAAATTTCACAAAGATTGTTACTTTTTACACAATCCTGATTGTTCCAATTATTTTTCCATTTTTAATTAAATACTTTTATTGGTGATAGGCGATGAGGTGGCACATTTTGAAACTTCTCCTTGATATAAAAAAAAATAAACATAAATGCTCATAAAAAAATCTCCTTTTATAACGATATAAGATACTTTTTAAAATTTAGAAAGATTGTTCTGCAAATAATAGCCTGTTTTGTTTTTTGTCATCTTGCAATAAGGGCATTAAATTTCCTGGTAAGGAATATTTATTATTAACAAATGATAGGTTGGGAGACTGTAACCTAGGAGTGTAGGAGTTTTGTAAAATATAATGACACTAGAGCGAGCAGGCCAGTAATTTTTAAAAGGGGCATAGATGAGCTCAGTAAATTGAAATAAATATGAATGTATTCTAAGTGCTTCGTAAAATTAATGCATCTAAGTACAATTTACGTAATACAAAGAGCAAAAGCAATGGTCAAATAGCGCATCGAGGATGCCGATCGTGTCAGAGTTACTCTGTTATTTTATTAGAGATAAGGTCGTTTTAATAGTTTTATAGAAATTAATGTTTGGTTGAGTATTAGTTTATTTAACACCAAATGAAGTAACACCAAGTTTTTCAATA
This sequence comes from Druceiella hillmani, assembly GCA_039881145.1. NCBI lineage: Eukaryota > Metazoa > Arthropoda > Insecta > Lepidoptera > Hepialidae > Druceiella > Druceiella hillmani. Next base: position 58,055,452 of record JAYKKI010000002.1, read on the forward strand.
CGTTGCATCGCTGTTGCTAACTTTCATACTATTATGGGACATGACTAGCTGGCATCCCACCTAAAAATTATGGGACAAAACTACTTGACTCTCTCCGCTAATCTGATTTTTTTTCATTAAATTTTGCATTGAATTTTGATTACTTTCTGAATAAAAAACGATTATATTTGACTAATAAGTTTACTGAATTTCATAATTAAAGAAAAATAATGTGCAAGTAATTAAAAAAATATACGAAAAAAATATTCTGACGATGTACACGCTTATATGCAATCACAACCGAGTGCGCTTTCATCTTCATGCCTTCCAACGACCGTTGAATAATCGTTTCTATAAACGAAGTCTGATTAGTTCTCTCCAAATTATATTTCATAAACAAATATTCAGTCAGATTTCAATTTTACAAAACACCTGCGTCGGTCTCATTTTCACATTAATACTGGAGCAATGTTGAGACGACGTGTTTCTTCACTACGATGTCGAAACGTTTATTTATTTATTTATTTATATTGAAATATTATATTCATTATACCTATATGTTTCAGTAACGATAATAAAGATAATAAAATAAATTTAGTAATTATAATTCTATACTGACGTGTGCCGACCTATAGAATGCAGAATAATTCTCGCAGACAGTGATGTTCGTCGTCACGTAGAAAAAGACGGCCGAATAACTTCACGGTTGCACTATGATCGTCCGGTAATACCACATGAAGCATTCTTCCATCAACATTACGGGCATTACTAACTTTTATAAACGAACAGAAAATTTCAAGTGCATTTTCTTCTATGTACACTTTGAACAACTACTTTTTATTATTATTTCGTGAGCTCGCCTGGGCAATGTGTTCAGCTACCTAACCTCTGGGCAATTACTTAATTACATTTAATTACCTGTATATCAAGAAATATAAAAAATTTAATTTTTACAAATTTTTTTCGCGTTCTAGTTATGAGATAAAATTCTTAGCAAATGTTGTGCCTATTTGGTTAAACTTATCAAGTTCAAGATTTTGACCAACACAGCGAATATATGATCATCAATGTCTCATTTTTTATGTCTAATCATAATTATATAAGAGTGTGGTAAATTCTTTTGCTTTAACTTTTTTCCATTTGTAATTAAACCATGTACAATACCATAGAAGAAGGAATTTCCCAATTTACAGACGTATCTAATACTTAATCCTAATAAAGTAATATTGCCGAAAAAATAATGGAAACTATTATCGCTTTATTAGTCTGTCTTGCAAATATAATATTGGCAAAATCTTACAATATACAAAATTCTAGCCCGATTTTTTTAAATTCTGTTTGATATTACTTGCATAATGAACAGCACAGAATTTTGACCATATGATTTTTATTTCAATGTATTGCAACTCCGCCAAGATTTTCACGATGACATTGCATATTTTTTTCTAACGTTGAGAAATTAACCTGAATTCTTATAATTAAATCGTCACGCATTACATTTCTTGTTCGAAATAAAATTTAAATAGGGAAGTATTTGAAACTTTTTGTGGTCAATTGCGACATTTACCTTGTTTTTTTATATTCACCTTGGAATGTATTTTTTATAGAATATAATTAGGTACATTTTGATATACTTAGTAGTCATCTAAAAAAAATGGTACTCCTGTACGTTACCAGAGTTTAATTATTTCGAGGTTTATTTTTTTTAATGCAGTATGCATCGTTTTAGTTCGTTTTAGTAAGTGGTATGTTCTCTTCTTATTATACATTCTAGATATACATTATTCTTTCGTAATTTTTCATAATCTGATCGTTGCCACGTTGTAATTCCAGATATATGTCATCTATCAATGATTCTTTTAAATTGAGATTTGTTTCTTATTTATTTTTGAAATTTATAAGCTAGATAAACGTAAGTGGCTGAGTTCTAGAGCTATACATCAAGAAATCTTAAATCTATCACCACACTGAACTTGTATAATTTAAAATAAATTTTTGAGATAATTATTGTTTTAACAACCAGATTTTTGCAACGAGATATTCTAGTGGTTTTGTAGATTCAATTACATTCCAGTACGCTAGGGAGATAAAAATTTCAAAGAGCAGAATAGGAAATAGCCAAAAAAAATATAAATACTGCCACGTGTATATAAACACAGTCAGTAAAACGTTTCACGGCTTGAGGTATATCCGTAAAAAGGTAGGAATATTTTTAACATTTACATAATTTTTTTTAGTTTAAAAAAATAAACAAGTTTCTTCTTTAAAGAAAAAATTCCATGCAATGAAACCAAAGAAGTTGTATTTCCAACCAAACTGTGTAATCTGTCCTTTTACTTATTAAATAACATCTTTTTTCAAAGCCAAAATGTCTTTAAAATCAAATTAGTATCACAGACGCAAAAGGCGATCTAAATATGAAAGTAGCCTCTATGACGTAATATGGAACAACGTCATAGCAAATTTATAAAATTAGTTAGCGATTCCGTGATGCATTGCGCATATTTAAAAAAAAAATCGTCACATGTCTCATAAGATAGTGTTATTATATTGACGATAAGGCGGATATTTTTGTCTTGTTCCAATGAAAACGTATATCCCGGGTAGTTTCAATAGAATAATTATTGAATACAACATTTTAAAATTGGATTTAAAGAATCTCATTTTAAATTAAAGGTACACAATTCGACGAGCTAAGCTTATAAACGCTCTTACGTTTAGATACAAAACATATTTTTTAAATCTACAAAGAGCTCTAAGTTAAAATAATACTAATATAAAATGAAATAAATATGTTTTTAAGCTCTTATTTAGGTGATCATTTTCAACATAAATATAATAATTTTATAAAAGTATTAAAGCATAATCTATCACACGCCTTCAACTAGCAGCGTCGGACGAAACCCTATTTAAATCGGGTTTCATAACTTTAAGAGTAATGCTTACAATCATACACTTGAGATTTTTAATCTCACACATTTATTTATTTCTTGAATATATTTGGCGTTAATTCTGAATTCAAAGTGGATATAATACTACAAGACTTAGATTCATATAATTGTGAATAAAAATTAAGTGATTTATTTCTTTATTAAAGATTCGTATTATTTTAATTTGTGGCAGCAAATCGACCATGCATATACACATAAGAAATGTTTTTAATTGTAACAATTATTTACCAAATTAACAAATATTAATAAAATCTATCTTACCATCTTTTGAGATATAAGCTTAATTGAAAAACTTTTTCATTTCTTTCATTCATTATAACAGAGACCACATAAGCTAACCACACAGAACTAACATATTTGAACGGTCATATAGTTCCATTAAAATTTAATTTCCTTGCTTTAGTAGTTTATGAACTAATGAACAGAATATTTTTTTTATTAATTTGAAGAATTTTTTAAAATTTATAATTTACCTAGGAAAATGTTATGCAAGAAAAGGTTCTTTACATAATTTACGTTCTTAATAAGATGCTATATTTAAATATATCAACATTTTTTATCGCACACAAAGTCTGTGCGATCATATTAGATTAAATGTAAGTCTTCTAGAAGGAAAGAAGCTTAGTTAATTTTATTTTTAGTTTAAGTATCTTTCTACAACGTAGTCACGTGTTTGATGTACGTAAAAGTTTTTTTGCCACGACTCAACCGCCCTATAATGTTCACTGTAACACAGAGAAATTCGCTGCGCAAGAATTCCGAGTCACCTTTATCTATTGGACCGTGGATTTCCGTAATATATCTTCAATGTTTTGTGCATAATGTTAGAACAAAATCTGAGAAATTTAGTTTACAAATTAAATTTAGTAATGGTTTTGCTTTGTTAAATGTAATTCTTAGCAAACTGTCTTCGAAAAGATAAATCTCTAGATTTAAGTAGAATTCTTTAATTTTTTTTCACTGACTAAATTTATTAGTTATGTATATATTTTTCGTTTGAAAATTATATAATATTCAAAAATTGTACTATAATTTGTTTCATTCTAAATTCTAATTCTAGTTTAGAAGGGATGAGAAGAGGCTTTGTACGAACTACAAGTAAGTTTTAAATGTTAATAGTGTTATATGGCAAGAGATAATTGGTACACTCAGTTTACTTATATCAAAGGTAAAAAACGTGTTTTTAAGCCTAACTTATATCCAAAGGGAAAATCCTTTAAGCACAAAGAATGTAGAGTCCAAAAAAAATATTCATAGAGGAGGAATTTTGTTTAATGATTCGCAAAGTGCTGTTTACCAATAAATATGAAATTTCCACTTTCTTTTATGCAAGATTTATATCCTAAACTCAAATGCGTTTGAGTATTTTAATGCATTTTATAAAAAAAAATATTTTTAAAAATCCTATATGATAGCTAAAAAGTTATGAAACGATTTTAATGAGTTAAGGATATTTTTTTGTAATTAATTTCTATGTGGTTTACAATTATAAACGAACAATATTTTATTAATTTTGGCTTTAAAGAAAAAACATAATCATAAATCGATATTTTTAAAAGCAACCAGCATATTGCTTTACGCGGTATTTTTTTAATAAATAAATAACGGCAATATTGTTAAATACTAACAGCGACATTGTAAGTAATAAATCTTATGATTAATTTTTTCAATTATTTTTCTATGTTAACCTTTTTTTGGAACATTTCCCAAATTTTTTTTTACAATCATTTTGTAGGGTCTATATATAGGTATGAAAATGAAAATATATTATGTCGTTCGGTTTAAATAAAAAAAATGGAAATTTACTCACTTTTTCATTGATTAATGAACAAAATGATTACAAAATGTAGTTCTGTTGCAATTGACATAGGAAATTAGACTGGCTGGAATTTGATCTATATTAATCTTTAATGTTAATAATTAGTATAATCTCCTCAGGAATTTTTGTATTATATAATTTAAACAAATTAATTTTGAACTTTTGTGGGACTCGATTTATGTTTTTATTAGTTGGTACCTCTCAATGGAATTATTTATAATTCATATTTTTTCAGAGATTTATTTAGATTAATATTGGCTTTGCAAATAATATTGAGCATAATGCAAATGATCAAAGAGAATTTTGGATTATTTTTTATGTCAGTTTTATCCTGTTTATAGCACAGATATTTATTTTCCATTTCAGAAGGTCACCGTGTAAAGGAGAACTTGCGAATTACATTTTGATCTAATTACTTCATAAAAGGTAAAAATATGAAACAATTACTGCGGTTTCATTAAATAAGGCAGGACGGGTTAAATAAAATAATGACTGTGATGCATGAACAAAATAACAAAAACCAAAATATGCAGTATCAACGTAAGAGAAGCAATTTGCTGAGGAAAAAAGTGAAGAAAAAATAAAATTGATAATGAATATTCATAAAATTCGCAAAAAAATTATATCTTTTATCAGCCCGTCTATAAGTTATAACGAACATATAATCGTTTATATATAAATACGTCATCGATTTAATTAACAATCTTATTAAAATTAACTTGTTATTTTGCTTGATACAGTATATAAACTATTAACACTACGTAAACATGGATCATCTGGTAACAAAAAAGGAAAGTTTACATATTTCCACGCCTCAGTCTTCCTAACTGAGAAGAGATTGTCTATTGTATTAAAAGTTCTCATCACAACTGCTGAAGCGGTAGTATTTATAACCAGTAACTACAGATCTGTCTTCTCTCTGTAGAAGCAAGCTTTCATACGGCAAAATTATTAACTCGCAATAATTTTCTTTAAACTTTATCCGTTATCCAGGAATTGCTTTGCTTATTTATTTCAACACCACAACCATTAAGAGTGATGAATATGTTTTAACGCTCTTATATTGTAAAGAACGACGTGTCATTTTTTAATATTACTCGGATTGATAAATTTACCTTATTAATTTCTTATAATACTTATTTGCTTTTATTTAATTTTTTATAAATATATTCTTAAAGAATTGGATATAATTTGTAAGAAAATCTAGTGGGTCTAAAATTTTACTAAATTTATGTTATAAACTTTAAATGTTTTTTCATGATCAATTTTCCTCTTCAATTTACAAACTACTCCTGCTACTATTTGCAAATTATTCTATGAAAAGTTATTTCATGTCACGTAAAATATTTTTCAAGATTTTTCTTAGGATATTTTCAAGGTAGATCTGATATGTTTTTTCCACATATTAACTAAAAAAATTGGCAAAAATCGGCAAATTTTTCTCAAGATTCCTATAATTTTAGCAAGCACCAACAGGAAAAATTTAAAGCTTCATACAAAATTATTTAAATTAATTTGTAGATTAAAACATTTTCACCGAAATATAAAAACTCTAAATAGGCATTTTTCAAGAAATAAGTTTCATTTGCAATTAACTACTTCTTGCCGATTTCATTTATGTAATTTTTTTTTTCAATTGCCGCAATTCTTGTCCGCTTTATAAACTGTATAAGTGTGTTTTAAAGTTTAAATAAATAATAACCAGGTAAAATGAGAACGACTGCACGCATTTTGCGTCGCCCATGGCTAGGCGTACCTTTTTCTCACGTCTCGGCGTCACTACCGCGCTAGTATTTTTATTACACTTAAATTTAGGTGAAAAAACTCGCTTTTTTACCAAGTTAAAATCTTGAAAGGACGGAGCGGAGTGAGAGATAATGGAGGGTTCAACATCATCAAAAGCACAACAGCCGGCTTCTGCCGGCCAAGGCTTATTCGCTGATCCTCCTCCACCTGATCTTGCCTGACACGATGTCACTTCACCGGTTGACTCCCACTAGTTGGAGGTCATCTAGCCTATTCAATGTCATCTAGCCAACGTGTTGATGGTCGTCCTTTTCGCCTAGTCCCCTTAATCTTAAGAAAATATCAGCACATCTGTAAAGATGGCCAAGCCACTTAATACGTGATGCTTTTATGGTCCTCACAATATCGCTTCCACGGTATTTGTCATCTCTTCTGTAAATTTTCGGAAAGTTTCGGCAGTGGTGCGTCTGGCGGGTCGTAATAATATAGCTCTTAAACGAATTCCTTCCTCCGCTGTAGGTTCTGGATAACTGACATTATATTAAAAACTGTCATAAAATATTGAAAATTAAATTAAATTCAAATTTTTCTAAATTATTTCTCAGTAATAGAGTCCAAATCCGTAAATATTTAACATTATTTTCATTTCATATTTTCGAAAAAATGTAAAACAATCTTTTGGTATGAATAATTCAATATATACACATATTTTGGAAATATTTATAGAACTACAAACAATTATGGGAAAAGTAGTTTTTGGGAACCTTATAATTTTTTAATTTTTAAACCAAATTTGCGTACTCCAAAATTCACGTATATTTTTAAGGTCAAAATATTGCAAAGTGTGTACGCCAATAAGTGTTATTACTATGTCAAATGTTAATGGAATCTCTTTTGAAAACGATAATGGAAAACGGCTGTGACAGAGTGATATATACAAACGTGAGTTTTCCTATAGAAAAATCATTCTTTTTCTTTTGAGATATGGAAACTTGAAGATAGAACAAAACAATAAGTGTAATTTTTTTCAATAAACTTTAAAACTATAACAAGTAGATGAAGCATGTTGCAATGTGTGCTATAAATTCGAACTTATTTTTTTATTTAAACCGTTAATTTATTTAAAAAAAAAATATTTGTTTGTCGTTTGGGGTTTTCCAATTATACTTGCATCACCGATCTATTAATGTTTAGAATAAAAATATTAGGTGCAGGTTAGGTTGGCAAAATTTTGGCAGATATTAAATAACCTTCTTATTCCAGTTAAACCGAGCAAATTTTTATAACAATATAGAAACATATTTGCATAATCATATTTTCACAATTATTTTCTTTTTTCAAATATTTATGAAATAGTTAGCACAAGTATATTAGGAAAAGAGAGAGAATTAAATATATTAGATCAGTAAATTAGTTGTTTGTCACAATTGTTCTTCCACAAAGAACTGCGCAAGAAAAAACAAATGGAATTTAGATTTGTAAAACGAAATCGCTATATAATTGGTCTCTTCTTTCTACTCATCAGCTAGTTTTAATTGGACGATAATATTTGATTGTTTTTAAATAAACGAGATGTAAATGGAAGACTTACAGATTGCGGGTATTTGGAAAGTTGTAAAACTAAATAAAAGTAAACTTTGGTATTTTATTTTCTAGATTCCTTAACAAGGTTTATTTTAAGATTCCGACAAGTTTTAGACTTTACGGTTAATTTCATATTGCAAAAAAAAAATCCAGACCGTTTGTCACATAACCACCGTAACGTGCTCTTCAAAAAATGTATTTAACAAAAATTCAATATTTTCTCCTTTCTTCTATAAGTGAAGATTTTGGGTAGGTGATAATGGAAACAAATTATTACGTGTATGTTCTTTCTGTCAAATTCTCTTTTGTTAACATGAACGTACTTCACTTTCCCTTATATTCAATGCCCTTTTAATGAACTATTTAAATAATCTAAAACTACTGGTTTTAGGATAAATAAAAAAATAAAACTTTTTCCTGATTACATATAGGTATAAATGTCATTAAATTATATTGAATTACAATTTTTACAGATGTGAAAAGAGGAACTTTTTGACGGGCTATGATGTATTTAAAAAAGAAATGAAATATTGGTTGCTTTTTAAAAATATAAATGAATAAATTTGACAGTAATTAAGTAGTTGTTAGTTTTAAGTAACTAAGCAAACGCTAAAATAAAGAAAACGGACGAGGCATGATCTCCAAGCCTATTTTATATTTCTCCAAACATGTTTTGAGCATATTTTTCATGAATACTATAAATAACTTGTATCTGTTAAAATATATGAACAAAAACGATTTTTTTAGAAGAGAAATTAATTTCGTTTTCGCTTTACAGATAACAGTTAAATAATTTACCGAATTTAATAATACACTGGCATACCCGCGACGACAGCGTGTAATGTATGCATCCTTAATTATATCCAAAATATATATTTTTTAGGTAAAAACCTTTTAATAACCTCATTAATACCAATTTAAACCAGTTTAAAACTAGCAATCTTGGTTATGGTTCTAATATAGATATAAAATTCTATTAGAACCGTTTCTAAAGCGGTAAAATACCAAACGCTTTGTCAACATAGAAGACATATTTTCATTGGTTTTGCTGTAATAAAATTCATTAATAGATTAATAGCAAAAAAGGGAAATAATCACTTTAAATTCTCAAACAAAAACAATTGCAAGCTTAAAAACAAAATAGCACAAATACTACTCATTCAAGGGGCGTTCACTAAATATGGGTTTTAATCAAACATTCAAAGTGTAGGATAAATTGGTCGGTCGACGTATTTAATCTTTTGCAAAAATATAAATGGCACAACCCTTTTTTACATATAATCTTTAAGTTAATACATGTGCATATATAAGATCAATATATGTAAACCAATATGTAGAATGTCTTGACCTATAAAAATACAAGTTCTATTTTGGGACTTGAATAAAACTTTTCCGTTACCTGCCCACTTCTATTATATGCACAAAACTATCACTTTTGTTTTCTATTGAATAAAACGATTCATCTTTTTAGTTTTTCAGCTTACATCCCCCCTTTTTATGTAATATCACGGAAATGAACTTAAAGTTTTGAAAATACAGAGTAGAAAAAAAGTGTATATTTCTAGATTGTATCTTACTATTTTCAATACTCTGTTAAATCGTTGCGGTTAAGTAGTTACAGTCATATTATAAATGAATTATCACCTGGCAAACATAATATGACGGACCAAGCGATAGTTTGTGTATGATATTATGAGTATTTGTATCGTAATAAAGTGGAATGAAACTACTGCTTTCAATAAGACGAATTTGAGACCATTTAGTAAAAGATCATAATATTTTTACTATGAATTTTAATATATTTCAATCAAAGGAATGGGAGAAAAATAATGCAAATAAAACGATATTATTACCTGCCGACAATATAAATAATTAGTGAATTTAATTGAGACTAATTTTTGATATATTACATATATCAAAAATTAGTCTCAATAAAAGTATCGGCAACAATTTTTTTTGCCTATTAAGAAATTAAAAACATATTTCTTAAATATTTGAACATACACATTATTCATATTGTTGTAGTGTTATTCTTAAACTAATATGATATGCAGGGTACGTTTATGGTACGAAATGTGGCAATACAGAGGTCGGGTCAGAATTCTATAAAATCGTCAAATTCATTAACTTGCTGCCCTCTATCAGCACCAAATGAAACAAAAATTGCCACTACAGTTTAGAATTTTCACATAAATGAAGGAATGTATTCAAATCGAAAACCTGTTAACAGACGAAAATTTTACTTCCTCAATTAAATAACGCTATTAAATAAAAATAATCAAGTTTGATTCTCCTGGGTAATAATCTTAATTATTCTATTCTAGTCACCATAAATGTGTTATCTCTTACTCTACTGACGAGAATTGATTGAGGTATAATTTAATAAAATACCCAAGTTTCATTCTATTTCTTCACAAAAAGGAAAACTTCACAAAAAGACACTATAATTTCATTTTATAAAACGATGGTTTTTAACACTATAAAACCTAAAAGCTATCCAGCGTGGTCAAGTTCAGTTTGTTGATAGATATAGTAATAAATAAATTTAGATGCAGTGATTTAACTTTGCCATCTACACTGCTCTACCAAACTCTATAAAGATGGATATTATCTTGTAATTTTTGACAACTAAGGATAAATTGGAACCCTTTTATTTATCAATCAATGGTAATGCTAATATTTAAAAAAATACACTCCCAACAATTTTAAGAAACCGAATAGAAGTTATTAGCGTGGTTTATATGACACTGTGAAATAGACAGTTCTGTTTTTTATAATCTAGTACAGATTATAAAAAACAGATATTAGAGCTTAAATTTTAAAAAAATATTAAGCTTAATTCATATAAGCCTTTTTCCCAAAATATGTTAATTTAAAATTGGGATAAAAGTTCAATATGTTTCGATTCTATACAATTGTGCTAATTGCACAATTGTGTAGAATTTGTAAAAATATTGTGTTTTGAAAGAAGTTATTTTTATTGTTTTTTACTATATATCAAAAACTAACGCAATATGAACCAGATAGCATATATTTTCATGAAAATACCAATTTTGTAGAGATTACGATATGGAAAATATCTTTCTGTCAATCATAATAGCTATATGATGAATTAAAAAAAAATGAGTTGCGTGGAAAACTATAAAGAATTTCTAAGGAAACGACAAAAATAAAAATGAAAAACAAAGAAAGCGTATAAAAATATTGATATTATTTAATAAAAGTACGCTGGGACTAGCAGTAGAGGGAGTGTCAAGGAGAGAGGCTGGACATTTTAGACGACCGTTGAAAACATTAATAGAGGACGATTCCTGGTATTATGAAAAAAATCATTCCACATTCTGCAGCTCGGACCGAGAAATATTTTCAAAGAGAATGTTACGCATGTCAGAAAAAAACTTTTAACAGATTTTAAGAACGTAGCTCTAGTTTGTAAGCTGATAAGTAAGTGAACCTGCTTCGGGGGTAGGCGGGACCATTTTAATTGTTTATACGTTTGTAAATCAATTTAAAATAGGAAAATTGAGAAATACGGCCATATTTTTATGATCAAAAATGTGGAAAAGATTTTCAAAGCAATAAATTTTTATGGCAACGTTCAATAAGGTATGGATAACATGGATCTCCTCAATCAAATACAAGCAGTAAGAATGTCTAATAAAAGTGGTTCTAGTTTCAATTAGAAAAAATTGAAGACACTTATGGGAAGGTGTGCTGAAGAACAAACAGCATCATTTATTTAAGGTCAACCTCCATAGCTGATTAAACTTCAATTACTAGGGTTAAATTTTTAAACTCTGGGGAGAAGAATATTATGTAATTTTTTGTTAAATGCATTTTAGATAAAGGAATAATGATAGTCCAGGTCTTAACTGGGCTAACAAAGGCATCCGTTTTATGAGTCCACTTATCGACAGAACTGGCATCCTCATTGATAGTATAATATTGCAATGAGTTAACCTTAAACGCGTCTTTATCTTTAAAACTTCGGTCTGATTGGTAACTATAAAATGTAATTTCTAATTCTAATAATGGAATTACGATGTATATATATATATATATATATATATATATATATATATATATATATATATATATACACATATATGTGTGTATGTGTGTGTATGTGCGTGCATCTGTCTCTCTCTCTCTCTCTCAATGTTTGTGTATGTATGTATGAACATATGTACATATATAAATACAAGGTTCTATTTGGCTATTTACACCATTTAACCATTTAAATATTATAGAATTATACATTTTAAACGAACTTAGTAACACTACATAAGTCTATTAATAGCAGCATTGAAAATATAAATTTTAATGAAGCTCAATATTAACATCTGGAGGAGTTAGAACTATCTCCAAATAAATATCATCCTCATTACTACAGCCACGTTAAGAAATGACACATAAATTTTTGTCCAACTTCAAAAAGAAAGTCTCAAATGAACATATAATGAAACCTAATATATCATAATCTAAATTCTATAAGTCTATAGTATTTACATACTAATATTACATACGATGGCAGTGATAAATACTATCTAATGTGTGAATTACCATGATAAAAGTTGCTGTATTTAAAAATAATATGAAAGGAAACTTTAGATAAATTTCTTTCTGACTTATTGTGTAACTTTTTATACGTTTAATAATGTCAGTAATTTTTTAGTCATACGTAAATACAATGTAATCCATTTCGGTAAAAATATTCAAACATTTCTTATTAATAATAGGAAACATTTGTTTTTGTAGATATTAATTCACATATTTTAGATAAAATTAATACACGTTATTAATTTTCTGACAAACATTGAATATATATATATAAATATATTCACATCTAGGAAAGCCTAATTTAATATGTGCTTCTTCTCCTTCCAACACAAATAAATAAGTAAAATCTCATTCCACAAGAAAAATTTCTTTCACTTCTTCGTGATAAAATATTTCAGCATATATACACATTGCGGAATGTATTAAATTGCATTACAAGCATTGAAATATTGTGTGAAATTTTGTTTCTTTTGAAATTGAACATATCTACGATAATATTGAGGTACATAAAAACGTGGTAAATAAAAAAATTACAACGCAGCCTGTAGCGAATCATTGGATACCGTCACGACATAATTTGATGAAATGTTGAACCGCATGGACATAATTTTGTCACTGATATAAAAAATGAAGAAAGTGAAATCGAAGCATAAAAATAAATAAATACTTAAAAGAAAGATAGTTTTCAATTTTTAAGGCAAAATATACGAGCAGAAATTGGATCAACATTATAAAAAAAGAACATGTTTCATTAAAAACAAACAATTCAGCAACTGACAATAATAAAAGAGTGAAAAATTAAATTAAATTTGTAACTATAATACAAAAAAAAAATAGCTGGCTGCGTAGCCGTATGTGTATATAATTATTATAAGTATTTTCCATACATACATATGCAATAATAAAATATATATAATATATACAATACATACAATAGACGTAATATTGTATTTTCGAAGTATCAATGGAAAAATTCAAAATAATAATAGAAATGAAATGAATATATTTCATAATAACTTTCAAAAATAATTACTGAAAATACTCTATACCAATTGTTTTTATTTAATATGTAGCCATCGCCAAAATTAAGTAAGCATGAATTGTTCACCTATAGAATAAATATCAATACGATAATTCTATGTTGTCAAAATGAGTATCTTTTTCATTCTCTTCCAATTTCACATTTCACATGATTTTCCGGTGACCATGTCGAGCATAGATGCATTTATATATAAATATATATACATATATATATATATATATATATATATATATATATATATATATACATATATATATATATATATATATATATATATATATACATATATATATAATATATATATATATATATATATATATATATATATTTATATATATATATATGCATTAAAAGTACCCTGACTTTCCATAAAAAATAAAAGATTCCTTATTTTTCTGATTGACGATTTGGACAAAACTTTTCAAGGGCCTATTTTTTCCTTGTCTCTCTTAAGAGAAATCATGTAATTTTTATCCTTAATATACTTGGTCTCAAAACTATACGAGCTTTTGCCGGTTTCCTTTACACACGAGTAAAATAAATAAAAATATATAACGATATTCGCGATACTATTTAAATTTTTGTTTAAAAATCAGAAAATAATACCGCAAGAGTAGAAAAATCCCTCGTAAATTGGAAACGTATTGTTCATAAAATAAAGGCGTTATATGTATCTCGTATGTCAAGCACAGATATCAACACGTAATATTCCCCTTTATTCCTCAATCCACATTATATTTTTGATATTAATTTTCAGCTGAACTTACATATTAATATCCTCTTCATCTTGTTCGAAGAAGACAGGATAGTTAATACCCTTAAAAAACCAGAATTAGTAAAAGAACGAGCTCGTAAAATATCCAACCTGCTAACATAAGAAAATACTTGGATTTTATTTATTAAGATTTAAAAAAAAGGTTTTTAAGGAACCTCCGATTCGAATACGTCATATCACTGTATATAAATAATTATAAATAATATAATAGTAAAGTATTGATCATTTCCAATAATAACAAATATAAAGAACAATGAAAACTTCAGTTGGATAAGTGAAAAAAGTATCATTAGTTGCTAATACTTATATATATATATATATATATATATATATATATATATATATATATATATATATATATATATACATATATATATATATATATATATATATGTATATATATATATATATATATATATACATTTATATTCACACGTTGCTTTGTTTCTTCAATACAATAAAAAAGAGATAGTAATGCAAAGTTTTATATTATACGATATACGGAAGGTACATTGAATTGGTATTAACACTTGTAGATAAGGTCTTTACTAAGGGTGCAACTGTGCCGACATTGTGAGTGAGTTGCAGTTTCATGTATCGAGAGGAATGCACAACTTCGTGCTCTTACAGCTATCTACCGAGCGCATCAATGCCCATGTTGATGTACCAATACACAAATTTTGTAATATATCTTGTCACAAAGACAATATTGTTTAACCTCTCTCTTGAAATGGAAACTAGCTCACCGTCCTAATATAATAAATGGATACCTATTCTATAGGTTTACCAACATCCGTTTGTCAAAATTTCGTAATACTTCCTTCTTCTGAATTAACGTAACCTCTCACTTCGTTTCTGCAACTGAAAGTTCAATTTTTTGTTGCATTTCTTATTGTTCTTACAGTAATTATAATCATATGAAATAACTATTTCATATGAGTATAATTACTGTTTGTAATATAATTTTATATCTCTAATATAGTTTGACACGTTTCGGTTTTTCTGATTAGTTTCTTCTTTTTAATTAAAATTTTTCTGTACAATTTATTTACTACAATTAACTAAACTAATACTCAACAATCTTCAACGCCTTCTGGCGTTATACCCCATCAATATGGACACAGTAACAGCCCGAGCTTAGTTTTCCGGCAATTTGCATCCCTCACCTGCCTTTATTCATACTTGTAAGTAATTATAGTCAGTTACAGGAAAGTTATTATAGCCAGTTCGCTGTATTAAAGCATGTCACTAGCTGACTTATCCACTCCAGTAATCGTACTATGCTTCAATTACTTATTCCTAACAATTTAATTTTCAAGATTACATCTTAAGTAAATGTTTATATGCTCGATCTTCCGACCTTTCTCTTCTCTTTTTCTTTTATATGTATTTTTGTTCTCTTTATTAATATAAGTTGCTGATATTTAAGCTTCCTTTACGGCTAATCAATTAAATTGTTTCCTTCACTTTTAATTATTAATTTTCAACCGAGTTCAAAAAAAAACGCTTCTTAATTTGACAACAAAACAAAAGTTCGTCTTCGGATGATACAGATATAATGGTAATTTCATAATATACGACTAAGTTTAACATAGATTTTCTCTTTAAAAAAATTAACAAAATTAGGTAGCAATGATGGGGCCGGAAGGTGATGATAAAAACTCTTCAGTGATGAGGAGTAAATTCATTAAGTTTTTTATGGTTTGATTTGTCTTAACATAGTACAAAGCAGCAAAATAAATAAATGGGTAAATATATGCGGGTACCTACAATATGATTTCAACCTTTGATCCATAAATTCCGACGCTGCAGGTGTTCCACGTGAGTAAACCGCGGGATTTAGGGATTAGTTTTTTTATATTAGTTATCAGCAGAGTCCCAAGCAAGGAATCTGTAATTAAACTCCGGGTTAAAACCCTTCAGTTCTGATTGTGTAGAGGTATTGGCTGCTTAAACGATACGACTTGAGTATTTGGTCTTATTAAATTAGTATTTATGGTCTTAAGCAGAGACTATCTCATTTAACTCTTCCGGTTTCAACTCCTCGATCTTGATGCTGGAAAGGCACTGCCCGCTTAAATTGTGAAACTTTGGATTTATTGTTTTCACATTGGTATTTTAGGTCCAAAGGTTTTAAAATAGTATTTTTGGTTTAAACAGAGATTTTACCATTAAACTCTGGATTCTAACTCCCCGGTCTTGACACTGTGCGGCGAATTAAAGTCGTAAGAATCGGGGATTCTGTGGGTTGCAAGCAAAGACTCTCTCATTAAACTCCCGGTTCTAATTCCTCAATAGTCATACTGCAGAGAGAGTTGTACCGCCTATTTAAGTCGTGAGTCTTTGAGACCATTTATTTTTAAATTATATTTGTAGATCTCAAGCAGAGACCCTACTACTAAACATTGGATTATAATTTCTCAGCTTTATGATGCAATAGTGCGGCCTGTTTTGGATACACTCATCCATATCTCCGGCATAAATAAAGAAATTTGGATAATTGTTTTTATTTGAACGCCCTCTGTATAGTATTGTACAATATTTTGTTACAATTTGACCATGGAAATTAAAGGTATACTATATAAATCCTCAACAATGAGCACAGTAGCTGCACTAATAGAATTTGGGTCATATATGTATAGTGATAATCTAATAATAAAGTCTCCAAAGTGTTGACAGAACTAATGGCATACATTTTCCATTTAGTAAAATCAGTTTAATGCTAGAGCCTGGTGGTGGTGACAGGGACTTCTCACTAATGAAAAGAATAAATTATTCGAATATGGACTCGTTTCACTTGTCTTGATGTGAACAAGAAAATATCAAAATAAATATATAGGTAAATATTTACGAGTACATACAAAACCATGAATCTAATGAGCTAAGTATAAAGTAGGTAAATAAATATATACCCGTATAAATTTATTTATATATGCCGTTTACATTCTATTGAATAATATCGTACTGGAATGTCAAATTCCTACTAGTTCAATCTTTATTTAATACTACATAATTTTCAAATATAACTGACTTTATTGTTTTTGCCCTTTTACATCAATTGTGAATAATGCATTTCTACAAAATTAACGCCAAATATATTCAATAGTCAATAGTGTAGTTGAACTTAAAGGAATTAAATCTTCTGCGTGTGTAAAATTACTAATCGCTAAATAGGAATCGGAAATGAAATTATTATTGTATAATTATTCAATACAACTTTTCAGATTTTCTAAGAATATTGCAATTTTTTGTGAAAGAAATAAAAAACCTTTACCCTTTGTTTAAAAGAAATATATGTTATTCAACGTATATTTCTCACAATATATATTTTTATTTTAAGGCCGTACTTGTAAACTTCATGCTTGACCCTGTCAAATTAGCCCTTATTTTTTAATTTGAAAAAGATGCAATTTAGAAAACAAAAACTCTGAGATGTTTTAATCGTTTATCGGTAATGCCACTATATTAAATCCATTGGTTGTGTTGCTTTTTTGAGAGTCTTACCAACAAGTGGAAAAAATGTCTTGATTTAGGTTATCTTAATTTAGTTAATTGATTAGCGTTAGTTTTAAAATATTATTACAGTCTTATTTTTTAACAAATATATTTTTTTGACTCTCAAGGAAAACTCTTAAATATTAAAACAAGAATTATTTTATTAAAATATAGGAGATAACTCATAACCATTTAACGATTTTAAAACTCTGACCATAAATTAAGTCCGGTCATATGACCAAAATTCATTAATGTGTATACATAAGTTTCAAATAGAAATTAAATTGACTTGTAGCTCAATTTCTTAAATAACTCTTTAAATATTAGATCTTTAAATATTTTTGTCTTATTATTTAGTTTTCTCAATATTATGCAGATAAATTATATATTTCGTTGTAGTATTTTCTCACATCTATAATTCTGTATATATGATATATTTTGATGACTAACTGAAATCCACTGAAACGAGGTTATTGCCGTATTTATAGCTTAGTGTTCTGAAAACGTATCAAAGTTTGTTTTTGGGCTACATCGGCATAGCGTCGATGAATTATGAGATAAGTAAATCGCCTGTCTTGAAATTTGCGTCAACACTTGGGAAAGTGCCACCAGAAGATTTACTGCGTTGAGTCTAAGTAATTAATGGCTAAGTAATAGTTAGCACTGAAAGTATTTCATGTTTATAAACAGACCAACGTAATAGGAAAAATGGGGCAAGTTTTTTCTTAAATCATCAGGTTAGTTGATGAATAAGAGTTAAAATTAAAATAACCGTCGAGTTAGCAGTAGTTGCTTTATGTGAAATAATAACAAAGATGAAATTTAAACGGTAAGTACGTATCAACATTTATATAACTTCTGTATTTCTATATACGATCCCATTAAAAATATAAATATGGGTAGGGTGCCAAATTCGGTACAAAAGACGAGTGGGTTTGTCGGCTTTGCCTATAAAAATCGGGTTTTAAGTGGAATACTAGGTTCTGTTAAAGTTACATTCAGAAATTAGTGAGAAGTTTGAAATTTTTGTAAAGAGAAAAAATTTTCATTGCTTGCTACTGAGTCCATCATTTTGTATTTTTTCAAATTTTGTGTTTTCAATAAAGGACATGGTGGCGAATTTTCTTTAAATTTTATATAACTCAACTATACCCAAACTAACACCAAGCCAAACTTAATCTAATCTAACCTAATCCGACATGGCACAAAGTAAATCAATTTTATACAACTTACTCCAGCGTAATTTAAACAATTTTTGAACTGTTTTTTTCACATACGAGTATATGTATTAATCTAGTTGTGCGACAAATTTATGTGACCTAATTATGTCGAGCGGCTATTGCCCAGATTGACTAACTTGTAATTAACATTTAGAGTTTCCCTATCACTTAGAGATTTAGAGTTTATTTAAAGTTTCCCAACTAAAGTTTTCTTTTTTCAATGTTAACTTTGGTCTCAGTAATACGATCCTACCTTTATCTAATCTTACTGTGTAGCTATTTTTATTTTCTAATGTGTCTTACATATTGAAGTGCACAGTCTATTCTCTATCTTTATTTATTTTTGACGAGTTTTTGGTTTATAAACTCGACAGGAAGATAATAAATAATATACAAAAAGATGAAAAATACTGAAATTTTCACATGAAAATATTAACTTCAAACATTTTCTAAATTGGATGTATATAATGCGTGATATTAATAAAAGCGGCGGGTGTCGGTAAAAGGAAATTATTCGTCTACAATTTATACACGATGTGTGCTTACCGAAATTGGTTGACTCCCTGATATTTGCTTAAATGATACTGGTACACCAGTTTTAAATTTTTTTCAGAAAATTTGACAAATTTGGCAAAATATGATGAAAATATACAAAATTTTCTCATTACATTCCGTGGCAAGAGCTATTGGGATTCATTCGAATACTAGCTTTATTGAAGCTGTTAGAGAAACAGAGTCCCTTTATACTTTCTAAAAACTGTAATATAGAAAAAATATTGTTTCTAGTTTTTTTTATTATGTGAAATTCTTTGCATTATAACCCATTTTTTTCTTTTTAATTATTTATTTATTTTCGTAGTAAAATCCTTATTCTACCTTAAAGCTAATATGTAAAGCGATTGGTAAAAGATATAAAAAATATTAATAGAACAAACAAATAAACTGAAACCATAATTAACAAATTCAATGAATCTTTGCTCTAAAGCCGAGGATCGAACAAGAGAACAAGTGGGTTCCCAGTTGAACTCCAGGATGTTAACGCTAAAGTCGCGGATTGAACAGGAGAACAATACCGCGAAGAACAGGAAGAGCAGTAGGGCGTTAAACAAATCAGGCGCTCTGGTAATCCGAACTTGCAAAACATGTTGGTACGTATATGCGGCATATTAAATATTGTTTGTCTTCTTACTTCGCAAAATCTGTAACAAAAATTAATACTGACGAGTTTTCACTGCAACCTTTTAATATTTTGTATAAAATTAGGTTCACATACAACTATACTCTCACTTGTATAGGGTTGTAATACTTAACAATGCCCGAAATGAAAAGTGACGGCAATGTAGTTGAAACATTTCCAATTCAGTATGAAAGAAGGTGCTACCTAAAATATCAATACAATTGATATCATGGAAAACAAATGTATCTTGAAGGTTTCAATAATGCACTTCTTAAATAACAGACTGCTGCTCCTAACCATACTAATGTCCCAATATAAGGCAAAATATCCTCTGACGAAAACATATACAACTTACAACAATTGAATCTGTTAAAATAATTTGTAGTAATTTTGTTTTATTATAATTTAAAATTAATTATCGTACACAAAAATATTCTAAGCATGAAATTTTGACCAATAATCTCTACTTAAGTACAAAAAAATTAATTCATATCCTTATTATGTAACCAAGTACCGTATCAAAATTATTTTAGTATATCCAATTCAACTCGCCTCTAAAATTCCTCCTCAATCATAATACTGCACGTTATAATACTCCACGCCACGTCTTACAAATGCGAGAACCATATTTTAGTCATCGTCGTATTACAATTTCGTGTTACAGTTTGAGAAAGAAAAATATAAGCTGAAACCTCAGTCTAAAGTTAAGATATGCAAGTATATGCTTCATTACGTTAAATGTCAGCTAAACAAACTTCGAGCTCTCGAAAAAGGTCTCTCTTATTAAAAGAACCCCGAAAGCTTAGATTATGTATGATCCGGTGAATTATGTTCAAGTTGGGCAAAATCTGACTTTTTGTAAACTTATTCGTTACACGTACCTGCAAAGTTTCACGTACCTGCATGTTCGTTACACGAACCTGCAAAATGCAAAGTAGTAGTGCAGAAATATAAATTATTTGTATGTGCAAGTCTGTCGATTGTATTAATATTGAGATTAATGTTGGCTAATTTCATGTTTATGTCTTTCACATTAATAAGGGGTCCGGAAAATATTAATTTTGAACCATATCACAAGTCAGAAAAAAAAGGCTATTTCATATATAATATTTAATCGGCATGATCATTTATATATGTATACATGTTATATATATATATATATATATATATATATATATATTTATATATATATATATATACATATGTTTTATACTTAAATAAAATATTTCGAAAAAAAACAATTGTTAAAAACGCTGAAATGAATGTCTTTCTCTATACCGAATTTGCACCTGTTATTTTTTTATTAAAACTCCCACTACGAGGATTCATACTTACATACATATTTATATATATAAAACTTTAAATGTTTAGTGGCATATCACATTACTTGCAAATACTAATGTCGTTTTCTCTTATTAAGTAGATTATACTTCCTAGCACGTCTTTCACCGGCATAAACGAATTTTCCAAAAAAAAAATTATTTTATTGCTTAAATTTTTTTCATAAAGAAGAACGGAGCTAACGATGAAATCTTTTTTGGTCCTAACATAATTTCTTCAAAATATAATTTTAGTTAATTTTCCATGTCATTTGAAGTTTTGAGCCCAGGAACCATATACTGCATGAATATTTTTATTTAAGTTTCCATCTAATTTTATTTAGAGGCTAGAAGCCTCTGACCAACTGACGGACAGACGGAGAAAAAAGGGACGTTGGTACAATAATTGGACGGTTCGGTTATGGTTTCATAAAAAGTAATTAGCCAAAATTTTGATAATAAACTTTTTGTATATAACTGTTTTCTTTAATACGGATTATTTCTTAAATATAAATATGCATCAAAATATTTAAATCGCCGTATGATAATATCAGCTATCATTTTCAAATTGGGGCTGGTTTCAGCCATTTCTGTTGCAAAAATCAAAAACTACATTTTATATAAACGCAAACGTTTGAAATAATGCCAATATTTAATTAAAATATTTTATTCCTGTAAAAAAATCACTTAGAGTAATTTGTGATGTCACGAGCAATATATGAGTTTGAGTTTTTTACTAAGCAAAAGTAGAATTTAATGCTATTTTCGGATTTGGTTCAAAACACAGAGTTCCAATTTCAATCATTGTTATAATGGTTTCCAGTAAAAAAAAATGTTAACAGATTTTCAAAGTAATAGTTCGTATTCTATTAAAATCTGTATTATAAATATCTTAGCAAACCTCTCTATTTCAGGTTTTGAATGATCCTTTATTCTCCATGTTTCTTATTATTTTCTTTTAAACTTCGTAGCGATTTGAGTTTCACCCCTTTTATTTTCTCTCATCTTCCTTTAACCAACGTCGCGTTCAAAGTATGCTTATCTTATTCAAACAAAAATATGCTGTATTTATTTATACTTATATGTTTATAAATAAATACAGCATATTTTTGTTTGAATAAGATAAAGCATATTGTATTAAGTAAATATTTAACTAAATATATTTTACGTAAATATATAATTAGTGAGCATAGTTAAACATAGTTAATAATTTCCATCTAAAACACTCGAGCAGTTTCCAACAGTGATATTTAATAGGAAGAATTATTTCATAAGGACGTTTATTATATGTACAATATAATAAACGTTCTATTACCACGAAAACCCATTAGCAGAAGCTGTCTCTTAACGCCTACGTTATTGAGTTCAATCAAACGAAATAAAATATATTCGTCGACTACAGGGCTACATCAACTTTTTCAATGTTGATCATCAAATATTCAGACGACGAAGATTTAATCGTCATTATTATCAAAGATCTTTTCATTTCACTTTGTAGGCACTTACAATTAATAAGTTTTTTGTCGTTTTCTTGTTCACGTTGCTCATAATATATTAAAAATCACAAAAAAAAGTATCTTTAAGTCTACATGAAAATGCCCTTTCATGTGGGAAAATCTAATTTTTATTTCTTTTTAAAAATGGAATCAGGATTAAGCCAATTAAACTCGTGTATTGAAAAGTTTGCAAATATATTTGAATTAAATTCAATACCTTGTGTTAAGGAAATTATATTAGGATTTTTTCTTTTTCTTTTCATATCTACTGCATATAACATTAAATGTAGCCACAACGATTAATACTCTTAGATCTCGTGTGCTACGAGTATAGCGCTAAAATTCTTATGATTTGTTTAGGAGGGCGTTCTAAAAATATAAAAAAGACAGTCTAAATGGTTTTAATAACCTTCAATTTTCTCGGTTCTAACTTGCTTCATTTCTTATTAGATATCTGGAGAAATAATAGTTTCACGATTCGCAAAATCTTTACTGTCATACTCGTGGATGTAAATAAAACAAAAATAAAAAAATTATGGTTACATAATGGAATATTATATTTATTTTGTATTAACAAAAATCAATAAATTATTAAAAGAGCAATAATGAAATTACAGAAGTTTTTTTCAATTCCACATAATACTGTAATCATTCTTTTCATCCCTGTAAATTTTGTATTGTTGATTTTGTATGTATTTGTTTAAGCGCAGTTACGAAAATATTACGGTTATTAGGCATATGCGTTTCAGTAACGATAGCAAATAGGAATAAATTTATTCAAGAATATTATAAAACAGTAATGACACACTTCAATAAGTTTAATCCAATTCGACTTATACCGACCTATGAATGTATTATAAAGCAGTATAAATATTCACAGAAAATGCTGGCTAATGAGTGTCCTCATCCACAAAATAGCGACAGTATTGCTACACGTTTGCGCCACAAACATCCGATACCTCCATACGAAGCATCCTTTGGGTTACGAATATAATTAATATTTTTATACAGATATTTTGAACACATTACTTTTTACTATAACTGCTAAACTTACCTGGCCAAAGTAATCAGTTACTTGGCCTGCTGACTCAAATTGTCAATAAAAAAAAATATGACATTCAGCTTTTACAAAACTCTATCGGTAGCTCTCCAGTTAGGAGATAAAATTATCATTAAATGTTTATATTCTGCTAGTGAAAAATTACTCTATTACCCTTCTTTACGTCATGAAACGGTTAATACCAGAGCTACACATTTCAGTGACTTCCTTTATTAATATCATTAAACCGCAATTTGATAAAATAAGAAGTTATTTCCGAAAAGTGCGGTAAACATTCCTTATTAGTTTTTCCCGTTTGTTCGTTCGTTCGAACGTTACCAATGACTTAGAAAATTTATTTTTTTAGAAAAATTTAATCAATTATATTTCTCAGTATACTTTTTATAGTATATATTTGATAGATTGTTGTACACAGGTAAATTATACTTTATCAGAGATAGAGTGATCAGCTTCATGGCGACTAAATGTAATACAATATTAATTCTAATATGAATACCTTCTTAATTGTGACTAAATATTTTTAAATTTTTAATTTTCATTGTGTATGTTGCAATATAATATATAATATGAATTAATGAAAATTTTCGATCACCATATCCGTTTCACAAAACATTGGCAATCTAATAGGAAACTCAAATCAGTATTAAAGTTGGTATAGTTGTCATTCGGACAACTGTGCCAACTTCCAATGCTCCTTTAGGTTTCCTATTGGATTATCATTATTTTGTGAAAAAAATCATTATTTTTCAAAATATATATTTATTTAAATTGTATTACGGAACATCAGAAAAAAATTTAAAAATTTCTGTAAACATTAATGTCAATAGGAACAAGTTACAATTCAAAGAGTCAGCCGTAAAAAGTAACGAGAAAAAAGAGTCGAAGTTTGTGCAATGCTTTGCTAAAAAAGCGATAAGTTATTGGGTTAGATTTGTGCTTCATTAAATATTACGCCTTTCACCAGATTGAACTTGAATAGTTTTTGGTTCAGTTGTCAAATTTGTCTTCCATCGCTTTATCAATCAGAGTTAGCCAAAAAGAAATTCCAGTGATTTTGTTGATCTGATGATATCGCAAAGCGGTAGAGAGATTACAATTTCCGAGAACAGAATAAGAAACGACTTGATATAAACATGAAGACTGCAATTGTAACTATCCTGCAAATACGCAGCTGACCATCACCGATTAAAACTCCGGTGAATAGTTTCATAGAGGAAACTTTGGTTTCTCTATGAAACGTTTGATAGTAAGTAGGTATTTTATTATCCTGCACACCACCTTAAATAAATGTATAAAAATAAGTATAAAAATTAACCAATTAGTTCTTTAAAGCGATAATTCTATCTAATATAATTATAGAAGTATTTAAATGTTTCAACTTGAACTACGTAATATGAATTTTTCAATTAATTTAAAAACAAAACTTTTTTCAGAGCCAAAGTATTTTTAAAATCAAAATACTATTACAGTTGCAAAACGCAGTAAGTAAGAAGAATACGGATAAAAATAAAGAAATCGACTTTATGAAGTAATATAAAACAATACAGGGAATTTATAAAATGAGTCAGCGATTTCATTATCGATTGTTCATATTTAAAAAAAATGCTAAATACTTTTCATGAAACAATGACATTATATTGTAGATAACCCGCATATATTTCTGTACTATTGTTTTATTTCAAATAACTGACAATTTCTTAACATTTTTATTAAATACTTAAAGTAGAAATAATATTACATCACGTAGTTTTGTTTAATTGTGGATAATGAATATCTACAAAATTAACGCCAAATATATTCAATAAGATATTATACTTATATTTGTATATGATTCCTTACATGGCGGATAGTTTCTGTACTATAATTACTGAATACAACGTTTCGTAATTGAATTAATAGATTTCTATTATAAATTAACAGAAATTAACATGACTATATTTGTAAGTTTAGTGGTGAACACTAACCTTATAAGTACATTCATGTTAAGATAGGCAATATATATCTCAAATCTGTAATCAATTATAAGTTAATTATTAGCAGGTATATTATTTTTAAGCACATTGCCCATTGTTTTGGCGACAAAATTATGTTTTAAATCTCTCATTTGTGTAATCATAGATTTTGAAAAAAATGTAATAATTAAAAAAAAATATTTTTAGGTAATCTGTCACATGACTGCAATTAACAGCGTCAGACGGCAATACTTAAATTAGGTTTCATAGGATTACTAGTAATATTTGGATTTTTGTAAAATTGTCGATCTCACACCCTTCCTTCCTCATTGCTGACTCATAGCATTTAAATTTGTGGGAATTGTGTGACCCTGTATATCTTGTACATGTAACAAGTAAGTTGAATCGTATTGCCTATTTATCAAATGAAACAAATTTATTTGTATCTGTCTACAAAATTTTAATCATATAGGACTTACATAGTGAAAAAGGACATGTAGTTCCATGTTAACTTCGTTTCATATTTTTTTATAAACTGATTAACATAAGGTTTTTTGTGTTAATTTATATAATATTTTAAACTTCCAATCTATTTAAGCAAATTTTATTTATTGAAAGTGGCGAAAAAAAAACGCTTTAGATAATTTTTGAACATGGTTGATTAGCATAAGCCCTGGGAAGAGAAGGGGAAATATTTCTTTCTTATTTCTAATTTACTTAACTTTCCACAACGTAGTCATATATTTAACGTACCCAAATATTTTTGCTACGACCCAACCACCGTATAATGTTCACGGTGACAGGGAAATTCGCCGCACAAGAATTCCGAGTCACCTTTTTCAATTAGACCCTGGATTTCCGTAATATATCTTTAATGCTTCGTGCACAATTATTGCGATAAAATCTGAGAAATTTAGTTTACGCACTAACAGCTTTACTTTGTTATATGTAATACTTAACAACCTATCTTTGACGAGGTAAACCTTTTGGTGAAGATAGAATTCTTAATTTTTTTTACTGAATTTAAAAGTGTTTGCTTTTTATGTAAATTCCCTGGAAAATTACATAAACTTTAAAAATTGCACAATAATTTTTTATACTAAAATCAGTATGTGTTTATTCAAGTATATGTCTTTGGATATGTCTTTTACAAAACTTGTAAAAAGACATATTCTTA
Source organism: Druceiella hillmani (assembly GCA_039881145.1). NCBI lineage: Eukaryota > Metazoa > Arthropoda > Insecta > Lepidoptera > Hepialidae > Druceiella > Druceiella hillmani. Next base: position 58,082,804 of record JAYKKI010000002.1, read on the forward strand.
CGAATCGAGTAAAGAAATTTATTTCATATCCGGGTATCTTTATTTTGTGAAATTATTCCAAAACAAGTTATTTCTGGAAAAATATTGAAAATTTTACAGATTAATATAATTTATTTAAACGCCTGGTTGCGTATATGTAAACATCAATTTATCAAGTCATCACAAGAGATCTTTTTACAATACCGTTCTCAAAGACATCTGTAACATTTTCAAATAAATGAATAGATTAAATAATATAGGTACTTGTACATTTATTTAGAGGATGTAAATAGGTACCGAATTCTAAATAAGCATAAAACATTAAAATTGTCTAGGTATGTTATAAATTTTGGAGTACGGTAAATAATTATTGCAACCAGTTTTCTTAAATATATTAATAAACATTAACTAAAAGAAAATAAACACTCATCATTTGTAAAAAAACATCATTTTCCATGGACCCTAATATACTGAAAAAGTGAAACCTCCATCTAACCAGCGAGTATTGGATTCAAAGGTAAAATCCTCTAAATATAATAAAAATGCACCTAGAGAAATTACTCATGGACGAAGTTTCATTTTATAGTATAGATACAACTATTTAACTATATGTACTGAATCTTTAATTAATATGATGATCAGACTTTTGGCACTTTATATGCGTTTTTGTATTTTCGTACTTTCTTTTAATAATAAACCACTATTTTTGAAAATCCCATGAAAAATGTAATAACTGTTTTGAATGAGGAAAGGATGGTTCCTGTGATTAATTTCCATATGGTCCAAAGTAAAATTACAATTATAATGGAAAATATTTTCAATTAGTTTATTAAAAAAAATAATTAAATATCGATGTTTTTAAAACCAACCTTCATTGTGTCTTACGCAGTATTTTTTAAAATTTAATTTAGAGAGTAATCGCAACTTTGTGCATAAAGATTGTTTTTGTTTAATTTTTTTTAAATCATTACAATATATTCTTATATAATCTTTGGAACATGAAATGGTTGCAATATCTACTGCGTGCTTTGTTATTATATATATTTGATGATATTTTTTAAATAAAATCTTACAAATTTTTATTCAAATGAACTTCTTTCATATACTTTATTTAAAAAAAAATCCTGAAATTTACTTAAATGCAAGGGATTTTAAAAAAAGTAGCTACTATAATGTGTCGATTTAATCGTTGAGGTGGTAAAATATGTTGATTTGTATAATCTGCGTGATAAAGTGAGTGATTTTCATATAATATAGTCCTGGCGAGTGAACATTAAAAATTTGTGTAAATTACTTTAATAATATAGTATTATGTGTTTTCATCTCTCACACAAAAGTTTTTTAAAAGTATATTTTCTTGGAGTTGTGGTCAATATTGACATTTCCATCGATAATGAGTATAACGAAATTGAGATCACAGTTCGGAAGATCGTCGAGTAAAAGGCAACTCATCCATACTTTTTATATTTATTTACTTTACGGGCAGGAATAACGTAAAATAATAGGTATTGCGTAAAATAGGGTAGGATGGATCACAAAAAATAATTAATTTACGCCTATTATTTGATAGAAAACAAAGTAATGACTTCAAAAATCGGTTTTGTTGCCACAGCGGGTCTTTAATTTAATAAGAATATTAAACAAAAACATTATAATTATGCCCTAAAAACTTTTAGATACTTGCAGTGTCAAACTAATGAAAGAAAATGTATGGGGAAAAAGATAAAGACAGAATATAATTGATAACAAATATTAAAAATATTACGTAAAAAAATACCAAAATTGTTGTAAGTTTTTCTGTGGGTTATAAAGAATATCTAATCGTTTATTTATAAAGGCGTCATCGACTTAAATGAAAATTTTATTAAATTTTAACTTTTCACATTACTTAATGTGATAAATAAAACGTTATGTTACTTAAACATAGAGGTAAAAAATTTATCTGGTGAGAAAAATTGGAAGTTAATATATTTTCACGCTTCAGTCATCCTAACCGTTGAGAGTTCAAACATTATAATAAAAGTTTTCGCCATACTTGCTGAAGCAGGAGTATTTATAGCTAGCAGCGAGACAAACTACCGTCCTTCCTTCAGTTTATATAAGCGAGCTTTATTCCGTTAAAATTAATATTCGTCATAACGTCCTATTGCTACAATTTTCCCTTAAATTTTATCTATTATCCAGGATCTGCTTGCTTACTTATTTCAAAACCACAACTTTTAATAGCGATGACAATGTTTTAAAGCTCTTAAAGTGTAGAGGAAAAGATGTTATTTTGTAATGTTTAAGGATTGAGAAATATATCTTGTTACGCACCCGTACATACAAAATAATATCTATTGATTTCTTTTCATTATTTTCTGAATAAATCTAAAATATTAAATTAATTTGGAGAAAAGAATATCGAATTACTGTTACTTTCCTGGACTTTGTGCCCAATTTACTTGGGGTCGGCCTGCCTTGTTCTCTTCCACTGAGCAAGACTTTGTGCCCTTTTAACGTCAAGTTGGTCTTCATACAGGCCTTTTTGATCCTGGTCATCCAATTAGTGACCTTCCACATCCTTGCTCATTTGTTGGCACAGCAAGTCAGTTTAGGCTTCACCAAGTTAGTTTGGGCGTCTTTGGATATGCTCATATCAAGTAGGCATTTTTCTTTCACTTTATATATTGTCAAAGCGATACTAAAAATCCCCCTAACTTATTGGTTTTTAATTTTAACGAGTAGTACTCGCTGAACATCGTAATATGCGCATTTATTTTTTGTACAGTATTTTTGGTGTTATTTATTTGTCGCCCAATATTGCTAACCATATAAATATAGGTATTTTACCTATTTGGTATATTTTCTATTCGATTTTAAGGAGATCTTTAGGTTATGTGGATTTATGCTATCTTCGAAAACACACGAAAATGTTCGATCTTCTTTCTCCTAATGTTTTCTATTCCCTTCTTTTTATTTTAATGTCGCTTTACAATGCAATGACTTTTAAAAATGTTTATTCAGATGTTGCACAATACTCGTAGTAAGAGTAGTGGACTGAGTGGCGAACCTTGATTCATTCCAACTTCAATTACAAACGTATATATTTTTCCTACTATACTTATGACTTGGTTAGTGATAGATTTGCATGTCTTGAATAAGGCTAATATAATAACCGAGTACTACTTGCTGTCTGAGCGATTACCAGATCATATCCCAGAGAAAATGATAAAACGCTTTTTTAAATCTATATAAACCATGTGTAACTTTTGTTTTCAGTGTTTACCTATTCCAGCATTATTAACTTTTGAGTTGTATCCGATGTTCTTTTCTCAGGTAAAAAACCACATTGGTTAGGAGTCGGAGTTATAATATGCTTAAATCTATGGTTTAGGTTAGAATTCTTTCTCAAATTTCAAATGTGTGTGACATCACATTAATAACTCTTTAATCGCCACACTCTCTAACATCTTCTCTTCCCTTGTAAAATGGTAACAAAAGACTGTTTTGCCATAAATTTGGCATCAACTGTTTAATAAAATATTTCAAGGTCATATTGCCTTGAATTATTTTATTACACAGTTCATGGAATCAATGCACTCCCTGGTCGCTTGGTTGTTATAAGACTTCCGTTAGTATTTCGTTCGAATCTGGGGGCTCGTTATTTTTAATTTTTTGTATGGCTCTTTTAACTTTATTCAGAGTGAAAACTGGGAGCGTCTATAATATTCCTGATTTCTGGGTGGGCATATATTTAGAATATATTTATAAGATTCTATTCATCTGTGTTTAATTTCTTCATTGTTTTTAGCATATTGTTCTTTTTATTATCGATGAATGTGTTTAACATTTATTACATCTTTAGCGTTTTTATAATTTTATATATACATAACTCTGAAATAGCTGCACCTAATTTGTCGTAAAAATTGCAGTTTAAATTTGCTATCGATATTATTAATTGTTTTTGATTTTGCCCTTTTTGTCAAATCATTTTCATTTTTTTTACTTACGCTGTATGAAAACGTCATTTTTAGTTATTGCGGACTTTTTAGCTTTGGGTTTTTTGTTGGGTAGCCTTTTATTTTTTTATCTCACCTAAGTGTTTCTCCACCTTGGTTATGCGCATTCTTTTATGTTATCTTACATTTCATCCTTGTAATATTCATGGTTGTGAGGTGTTCTTTCAGTGCCTGAATGAAAAAATTAAAATAGTTATTCGCTCAACATACTCCATTTAATTTCTGGCTTTAATTTTTAGTTTAATTTTATTGGCTTTTTAATTTTTTTACGTCGTCACCAGAATTCTATGTTGCGTTGTAAGTGTTATTCCTGTGGCTCTCTGTGTAAGACTTTTCTATCCTTATAATTACACAAGTGCCTTGGCCTCGCCAATATATATTCGATTGAAGTTGCTTGTCCTCCACCTTTTTATGTAATGTGGTCTTGCACTCTCTTTTTAAAGAAGATTTTTATAATATTTCAGTCACAACTCGATGCGAATGGAATAATCGTGTCTTCGTTACAATTAAGTGTGCCGTATAAGACAAATTTTAAAAATTTGTTATAATTTTAAATTTTTTGACATGATCGAAGTTACTCCAAAAACAGTTATTACGTGTCATATAAAGATTTTTAGAGAAGTTTTTTTTTTAATTAATTTTTTTACTTTTCGATTTTTCCAAATTTATTTACTTTTCGAAATAGATCTTATATTTTTTCTATCCATATATTTATTAACGAATAATATCAGGTATATGATCACACAGGTTAAAATACTTTTAAGAGCAATTGAGGTCATCGAGGAGTAAAATAATATTATTGGTATTTTAAACGGAAATAATAGCTTCAAAGATGTATTAATATCAAATATGCTTTTAAGGCTATTTCTTTTCTATTTCATTTATATTAAATTCGAAAATATATTCGAAATTCTTCCCATTTTACAAATACAGATTTTCGTCTTCTTTGTGAACTGGTACGATTTTCGTCTCCTTTATAAACTCATAAGTCGGTCTTCTTTTAAATACTGAAATAAAACGAGGTCAGACCTTGATGACTGTAAGAAATAAAGTGAAGAAAGTTAAATAAAAGTCGACTCTCCTAATACCTGATGTAGATTAATTAAACTATTTTTTACTGCGTAAATTTAAAATTGAGCTACAAAATAATTGTCACGAAGAAATAGTTCTAAAAATAGCCAGGTAATTATTTTTGTACTTTGGTTAACAATAAAAAAAACAGGAAAACATATTATCTCACGATGTGTTCAAGAAATTGTTTGTCCAATTATAATATCTTTTTAATTAAAATAGGAGCTGAAAAATAATATTTATAACACTCCCAAATTGGATACAAACACCAGCAAACACCAGTCAAGGCTTATAAATAAAGAAACATGAATCGTGGAAGAAACGTAACAAGATATATGAATAAGGCGATATATGAATAAGCGACTAGTGCCAGTAATGGAAACTTCTTCTAAGTTTTAGACTTAAATTCACTTTTATACTGGTTATAAGAAACTGATTGGAAAGAACGTTTATATTAAGCAATCTTCAAAAAGACCCTCTTCCAATGAGGTGAGAAACGTTAGTTCAAAATTTGGTATCACATATATGTTCAGATAAACACACACCGATATATCTGGACTAGTAAATACTAGGAAAATATTTTCTGTTTCCCAGAACCTACACGTAATCTTTTAATATTATTTTCCATTGTAAAATATGAGTAAATATAGTTGAACTAAAATAAAAAAAAATACATTTATTTGTTGAAAGATGTTACGTTTCGACGGAATTTCTTTTCTTGTTTATAGCATAATTTTCAAAACAAATTGTAGAGTGCATATTTGTCGGATGAATTTGTATATTGCTATTCACATTTTAATGTTCATTTTTACTTTAGGTTTTTGTATGTTTTTTCTATGATAAAATCATATATTTTCCATGAATAATGATAATCTATAGGTCAATCTTCAATATAGTTTTATTCAATGAAGGTATTCTAACTTTTTTTCTTCATCAAGCTTATACCTATTTGCCTAGATTTAGCATTAGTTGGCGTTATTGCCTTTGTATGTTAGTACTTTGCATGTAAATAATAACAAGAATTATAATTATCAAATTAGAGCTTGGTAGTTATACGGTTTGACTTACATTTGAATCGATTTCTAAACATATCTTAACGCAAGCGACATGAAGGGGATTGCATCATAGTTTGGAGGCTTGTCTGATAGCAAATTTGTAGATATTATCAAGCATAACATCGTTCTTGAAATGCAAATTATAAAATATTATTTTCCTAAGAGTCCTGGATTCTTATGTTATAGTAAAGATATAAAATAGAAAGTTTAAATTAATTAATTTAAAATATTAAATTTTTACATTAATATATTAATATTTTAACCGTGAAGCCTTTTGTCATTCTGTTGCAAGGAGCAATTTCGATCGCATTTTTTTGCGTAGCCTTGTGTGTGTTTTTCAATTGTTAGTTTTTTATTTGTATCCTTTTTGTAAATATGATAGGACTAATAAATATTACAGATAGGATACTTGCGGGAACAAGGTAACCGAAATAATAGTAAAACTTGTACTGTGTAATGGAACTCGAAGTGGGTATATAATTTTAATAAAAAGTTTTCTTTGACAGAGCCATATCCATCTTTCATCGTAGGTACCTATGTAATTATCGAAACTAACAAAATCAGAGCGAGAGTTCTATCAATATATTACAATACAACAAGGAATATTTTTATGATTAGAAACACTTAATTTCACAAAAGTAAAACGAAAATCTTCTTAACGTAAAGCCAGAGTCATTTTTAATTCTGAAGTGGTAATAACACTAGAGACTTCCACTTACATCGAAATGTGTCCTTACGTAAGGATGTGTTTTCGCACATTCCCACTTCCCTTTCATTTTACCGTGCGCTAAAACTATTGAACTACAAGAATAAACTTGTGGAGGCTTATTATTGATTTTTTATTGGCCAAGACAACGTGGCACGAAATCGAACTTGATTATCGGAACATGGAGTTAGAACTTTGTTTAGAGGAGATGCATTGAAGAAACTTACTGATGTTTTTACAAAGTATAAACTAGATATATTTGCTGTCCAAGAAATGCAATGGACTGGAAAATAAATGATGGACAAGCAAAATTGCAGTGTCTAATATAGATGTCATAATAGAATACATCAATTTGGAATCGGTTTAATAGTCAGTAAACAAATCAAAGACAAAGTAATCGAATTCAAACCAGTGAAGGAGGGAATTTGTGGAATACGCATCAAAGAAAAATTCACAATATTTCAATTATATGCGCCCATACCCCCACGGAAGACAGGGGGAATGAAGATAACAATGAATTCTATGACCTCCTTGAAAAGACACACAGCGAATGCTGTTTAAATAATGCGAAGCTGCTTTCGAGCAACTTTAATTCGAAGATTGGCCATGATACTAATATAAACAGATTTGTGGGTAATGAAAGTTTACATGACGAGACAAGCATGAATGGTATTAGACTTCTCAACTTTGTCATTTCTATAAACATGGTAATAGGAAGCACAGCTTTCAAACACAAAAAATATATATAAAGTTACCCGGAGATTCTCAGATGAACAGACCCAGAATCAAATAGACCACGTACTCATTGATCTAAGGCACAGAAGCAGCTTTCTTGACCTTTGGGTATATCGAGGTGCTAACGTAGACTGACCACATTTTGGTGGCTTCAAAGTACGCCACAAAATTAATATATTTTATTACAAAAGAAGAGACAAAACCAGAGTAAAAGGCACGATAGTGATGAGAGACGAAAATTTGACAATGAATATTGTGTGGCAGGATCTTAAATCATAACTAATGCGTCAATCTATTATTAGTGCGTCTAAAAAGACCATATCAAAAACTCAAAAAAAACTAACCCTTGGTTTGATGAGGAGTGCAGTGACATAATGAAGAAAAAGAATGAGGTGTATAAAATTATGATCCAGAAAAGCTACACAAGAGGTGCAGAGGTAAGGTATTCTTTTTTCCTCTCTTCTTAACTCTTTATGAGTTAAGGAGGGAGGAAAAAATAATACATAAAGTTAAAAGCGAAGATATATCGGCGACCTATGTAAAAACATTGAAAATTTAAAAACACAAAAGGAAGCCAGGAAATTTTATCAACTTGTAAATATAGTCAGAGTTGATTTTAATCCCAGAACAATCAACTGCAAGAAAAGAATAGGAGATCTTCACAAGACCCGGATGAGATTTTGGTTTCTTGGTATGAGCATTTTGTAGAACTATTGACGGGTAAAAATAAAGAGAAATTTCTAAACACTTGTAACATGCTGCCAACCATTTGCTTTGAAGATGAGGATATAGAGCAAAATACACCAACTCTATATGAAGTGGGAGAGTCTAAACAATAATAGATCAGCTAGACCGGACAGCATCAAAGCTAAACTCTTTAAAATCAACGAAAAGAGTCTAAACAAAGCAATTCATGACTTGATCTGTTGTACATGAGTGCAGGAACGAATACCCACTGAGTGAAGAAAGAATCTGTTTGCCACATATACAAGAAAGGAAAAAGTTGGAATGTCGTAATAACAGGGGAATAACTCTACTAAATGCTGCTCACAAGATCTTCTCTGCTATTATATTCAACCGATTAGAAGTCTACACCTACAGAATAATTGTAAGCTATTAGTGTTGTTTCCAGAAAAGAAAATCAACGACCGATCAAATTCACACCATTAGATATATTTTAGAGAAAACTAAAGAATACAAAATAGACACCGATCACCTATTTATTTACTTTAAAGCTGTTTATAACAGCGTCAACAGAGAAAAACTACTGGAAGCTTTGTTGGAGTTTGACATCCCAAAGAAGTGATCAGTCTCACTAAAATGACTCTGAAAAGAGTCTCATATAGTATAAAAATTTCGTCAAGTCTCTCAGAACCATTTATTTACTGAAAAAGACCTTTGAGAATGAGATTTCTTTTCTTATCTACTATAACACATCGCTCTGGAAATTAGAGACTGTGGATTGAACACAAGTGGCACAATACTGCAAGGAATGTCCAGCTTATCACTTTGCTGAATATATTTATATCATATAAAGATTAAAACGCTCTGTTATTAATACTTTTGTAGCCATTGAGAGTGCGGCAAAGGAGATGGGAATTGTTATGAATGAAGACAAAACAAAATTTTCAATATCAACAAATAAAACTCCTGATCTAATTCTTCTGAAGACACGAAATTACACTTTTGAAACTGTAAAACAATTTAAGTATTTGGGAACTATGATCTCATGTCGCCATAATCTGAATTTGGAAAAAAAAACAACAGAATATTCATAGCTAACAGAAGTTTTTAGTACCTTGGAAATCAATTCAAGTCCAAGTTTATTTCTATTAGATCAAGTTAGTTAGACATATGTAACACTTTAATTAGGCCTATACTTCTGTATGGACGTGAATGCTAGACCCTCAATAAAGTAGAGGCAAAAAACTACTCATTTTCGAAAGAAAAATTTTGAGAAGGGTTTTTGAACCTATTCAAGAGAAGAACATGTGGAGAACTCTTCAAAACTATGTAATTTACAGAAAATATGACAAGTACGGCGGAACCAATATTGTGAAAACCATAAAAGCATCACGTAGTAAATGGCTTGGCCGTCTTTACAGATATGCTGCTATTTTTTCTGACAAAAGTGACTTTTTCGAAGATTGAGGGGACTTAGTGACACCGAACTTAGCGAAAAGGACGACCACCAACACGTTGGCTAGATGACAATGAAAAGGACCTTCCACTAATGGGAGTCAACCTGTAGAGGATAATCGCATCAGACAGAGTCAGGTGGAGGAAAATCAGCGAGTCAGCATTGGCCTGCAGAGGGATGTCGTGCTATTGATGATGGTGATGATGATGAACGTAAATACTAAAGCTTCTACAGGGTCTGAACATATTACTTTGAACTCATTAATATTGAAAACAAAAGACATAAAGTGACCGTAAAGTGTCTTAACAACCGAAAATTAACAAGAGGGTTTGTATGAAAGCAAAGTATCAAATGAGATAGATATGTCACAACTGAGTGATATGATGTTTCATCATCACCATTTGAACGGTATAGTGAAGGATGGCGTAATAACATGTATATAGAAAAGGTATTGACAATCAATTACTTATTGTATTTTTTATACCCATAGCCAATAACAATTTGCAGTCTTCGCATAAACTTTTATATTTTGTATTTATGCTTTGTGTAAGCCATAATATTTTTCCCTTAGAGAATCTTCCATGAACCAGCTTAAAATTTCCTAATCTGCTATTATGTAGTCCACATTAGTAAATAACACAAGTAGTTGTAATGTTATACATATGTAAAACTAAGAAATAAAATAAACGACGCTCTGAATTTAATATAATTAAAAGAAAATAAAATAAAACCAGTATCTGTATGTTATCAATTATGTGTCACATTACACATTTTTTCAACGGTAATCTAAATTGATATTCATTATATTGAACATATTTTCATCAACTGAAATTACAATTTCAAACGATTTATTTCCTTTTAACATAAATACTTTGAAGCCGATAATTGAAATAAATTCGGATTATCTTTTAGGGAGTTTTAATCTAAATATGGTCAAACCTTGGATGGGTAATTTTATATTAAGGCGATGATAACAGCTGGAGACCTAGAAGGATTGTTGATTTTCAAGGTCCGCCCCTTTCTCTTTCTAATAAATTAGCACCGCGCCAGGCATTCGACATATTCAAAAACTAAATTAACGGCGTCAGTAATTCACTAACCACATTGATGATAAATGTTGACTTATGCTTTTTGAAATGGTAATATGGTTTTAAAATGTTACTTGAAGGAGTATTTACCACTTTGACGAAAAACGCCTGTTTTTGCGAATTTTAACATAAACTCTGGGAATATGAAGTACAATTATTAAAATATAAAGAAATAGATCCAACCTGCATTTTTAACTCAGACACACTGAAATTAAAACATTATTTCATCGTGTCTATTTCTTTCAGTTGTGTATTTAACACTTTAAGTAATGCGGTAAATATATATATATATATATACATATATATATATATATATATATATATATATATATATATATATATATATATATATAAATGTATAAATACAGACGCATATATGATTGTTTTAAGATTAGTAAACACTTCAGTCTACGAATCTATAGTATAGTGGACTTAATTGTAAATGTTATTACTATTTCTTTTAAATGTCCCGTCAAGTTAGATATTCAGTGTAGTCAAAATAAACGCAAGAGACAAAATTGTAAGTTACATATTTTTTTAACTACGTCATTTCCTGACCTGCCAATTATCTTTGTACAGTCATGTCGATATGTCGATATGTTGCCAAATCTTGTCGATATGTTGCTCCATTGGAACTTGATAGAAGGACAAATTAACATACTTTGGAATTTGTAATATTTGTTGGGATTGTTATATTAGTCAGGATAAAATTTCTCAGGTTTAAACGTAGTCTATGTCAGTTTCTGGACCACCAGCTTTTTTGCGCAGAAAATTAATTGGATCTTTGCTCCAAGCTGACGAGAAAGAAGGATAAACCGGCAGCATTAAGATCTTTTAATATTTGTTTAGATTGTTCTATTAGTTAGTATAAATTTTCCCCGATTACAATATTATTTCCTGGTCTATCAACTATCTCTGTGCAGAAAATGAGATTGATCCGTATTTTCGTTGTGACTTGAAAGAAGGACAAACAAACACACTTTCGTATCTTTAATGTTAGTTGGGATTGCGGTATTATTTAGTATAGGATTTCTTGGGTTGGAAAGTAGCCTGTGTCATTTCCTGGTCCATTAACTATTTCCGTACAAAAAATCACATTCATCTGTTGCTCCATTGTTATGAAAAGACGACCAACAAATATACTTCCTGATTTGTAAATTTGTAATTTGTTATATTAATTTGGATAAAATTGTACTCGTTGGAAAGTAGCCAATATTACTTCTTGGCCCGCCCACTATCTTCCTGCAGAAAACCATGATCTGCTGTTCCATTGTGGCGTGAAAAAGAAGAAACAAACAGACTTTTGCATTCATGATATTAGTTAGGATTATAATATTACTTAGAATGATATTTTTCTGGGGATGAAATGTATTCTAGCCCTTTTTTGGCACACCAGCTACTACTGTACAAAGTTTTTAAACACAAACACAAACTGATATAGAAAAAAAACAACCAAAATATCCCAAAAATTTAATAAACAAAAAGGATCGCGTAAAGAATGTTTATAAATAAAAACACGAATTATCTATTCGTATAAAAAAAACAAATTCAAAACATTGAAAATTTGGCAACCAAAAAGGATTACGCAAAAAATATAAATACAAATTGATTTAAAAAAAAACAATGTATCCAAAAATGTATTAAGCATAAATTTTCGCACGAAAAGTTTATAAATAAAAACACAAATGGTAATCTAAATGACATGAACTCAAAATATCCAAAATTTAGTAAGTAAAAAGGATTATGTAAAAAATATAAATATAAACACAAATTGATATAAAAAGGAAACAAACTCAAAACGTCCAAATATTCAATAAGCAAAAAGTATCTAGTGAAAAATTTTAAAAAATATAAATACAAACAAGAATTAATATAAATAAAGAAAAACCTAAAATATTTAAACGTGAGTAAGCAAAAAAGACTTTAAAAAGGTAAAATAATAAAATATAAATGACGTATTTAAAACTATATATTTCATTCAATATACAATGCATATTTTCCTGTCCTATCAAAAAATTTTAAAATATCATTGTTACTAAACAATAAGAAATCATTCCTAGGACACTGCTTCTTATTTTTTTATTGATTTTTGTACGGGTTGGAAAAAAGTGACGTAGATCCAACTAGCATTGCACCTCAGTGCAAACTGTCGGTTTACATGCGAGTAAAAAAAAAGCAACAGACATGGCCAAAATGCATCTTTGTATTGGAGAGAAATAATGTGTTTTGTTTTTATTTTATTACAACCCTATTTATTTAATCGAAAATAAAAAAACAACCAGGATTTTACGTAAGAGATGAACAGTTAGTCTCTTTAATTCTTTTCATAAAGTCTTATAAATAACGGAGTTAATTTGTTTTAAAATTAATGTTACTAGATGTTTTTGGATTTTTTTCAGGTATAAAAGTTAATTCAGTAGTGTTTTGGAAATAATCAAGACTTTAGAAATATTCTCAATAATAACATATTTTTTTCGTGGCCGTAAACTTAGATTTTTGTAAAAATTTTTGTAAAAATACTTCTTTTATCGTATTTCTTTTTAGATTAACAAAATTTAAATGAAGGAGAACATTTTATACCTATGCAAAATTCTCTAATTTTATCAGAATAATATTTAACTGACAATGCAAAAAAAATTAAATTTATTTTAACAAGTGACAATTAATTTTATAAAACGTTATGAACGTTCAGTAAATAAAAACACAAAAAAAACAAATATTTTAAAAGAAGAAAGTGGGTTAGCACTATCCAAACATTACTTAGTGAACAGTTTCTTATTAAAACAATTAATAACTCATTAATATCATATAATTTAACTTCTACTTAAAGGGTATAAAATATATTTTTGGTGCTCAATGTATTTTATAAATTGCAAGGTCATAGCGAAACTTTTTAATTATCAAGTTTTACATAACCAAAATGGGTAGACAATATATATATATTGATTAAGTGAAATTAAAAGCCCCAGTATTAAAAATAGAGTTACTTATCTTTCATTATGTTTTTTTACATTAAGGTAGATGTGATATTTAACCAATATTATATTCATTATTTAATTATCCAATACTTAACCATCCAATACTTAACCATCCAATATTTAATCGAAATTATATTCATAATTTAATTATTCAATTCTTACCATTGTTATCTGCAATCCCATTGTTACTCTATAAATGTGCAAATAAAAGAAAATAAGACGTTAGGAAGTATGTAGTAACATAGTTGAACAATATAATTTTATGTATTTCATCACAGTGTCATGCTACATATTTAATTCACAAAGCAAAATAGCATGGAATAAATAATTTAAGGATTTTTAATGGAATATTTATGTCACGTAATAATAAAGTGTAGATATACGCTTCGGAAAGATGAGCTATAGCTTTTTTTGCGTTTTAACGTGTTCATGTGGTAGTAATAATTTTAGATACAATTTTATTAATGAATTTCTAAAGTATAATACAAAAGTGAAAATATATACCAATCAATTATTTACAAAAGTACTATTTACTTAAATGTGCTAATTTCAGAGGTACTACTAATTGCAAAAATTTAGAAATGTCACCCCACACAAGTTTGACATGCGTTGTATTTGTATGCAAATTTTAACTTTATCTTTGCCACAACATATGTAATAATTTCATTTTTTTCTTCTTGTACCTCACAGCTTTTTATAGACCTTGAATGTCTCAATAAATGCGCCTCCACTCTCCCCTATCTAGAAGAGCCAATCCCCATCTTTTGATTTTTACACGTTTTAAATCTCCCCTGACGTCGTCTAGAAATTTTGTAGAGGATCTCCCACGTATCCCTACGTGATATAGGAGATAAATGTTTACGTAATCATATAACTTGATATTACATTTATTCTCAATAATTTCCTTTCAAATATATGTAATACAATAACCAGATTTACAACAATTAAAAATGATCGAAAACCTTAGATATTTTCTTATTGACTGAAATGAAACTAAAAATTCTGGTATTATGTTCTTTTGTTATTTTAAAATTGCATATAAATATAATTATTCTAATTACTAAACAAATATAATTTAAGGTGAAAGATGTTTTCGTCTCATTATTGTACATTAATTTATAAAATGTGCTTGCCGTCATTCAACGTGTAGTAGGAAGTGCATTATTTCTTTAAATTTTTGGATACCTGTTAACTGAACTCTTGATTTGAAGACTTTTCTTGAAAAAAATTATAAACATAGATCTAAAACTCTAGAGATTATGAGATGTTGATAGGTGGATGACGAACATGATGAAATTACAAGTTTATTTAGTGTACATTAAGCAACTCTAAGAATAAAAAGAGCATATGGACGTAGCACAATAAGAAAAGTTAAGTTAATTTTAACCGTAAAAATAATTAACTCACAATTGGTACCTACTTGTTCGCAACAAATAACTAAGTTATTTATTTTTGTAGTCGGTGCAAACACTGTCGACCAACTTAAACAAATTAATAATTTAAATTATTTTATAATGTAAATTTAAAGCCTTAGTTCTAAACGTACTCATAATACGAAATAAATTCATAGAGGGCGTGTTTATAATATAAAATTTTACATTTGTTTAAGTAGTTATCTATTTCGAGTTAAATATTTTTTATTTTTTTGTAATTTCTTTACACAAATCGATTTTTTAAAAGATATTTTCTTTTAGAATTTTAGTGGTTATAATATTAACCATCACACTCAATTATTTTCTTTCTTATAATGTTGTATATGACTTAAAAATCACGGGCAAAAGCTAGTATAGGTATATATAGTATAGGTAAAGTTGGTTATCAACAACATACAGAAACGAAGCAATAGTAGTAGCGGCCAGACTGTTAGCCGTGAAGAGTTTTGTTTTGTAATGATGAAGTCCGGTAATTAACAATGGAATTTCTTAACGAATCTTATTCAATTAACTGTTGTAGAAGATATTTGCTACCGTAGTACTTTGCGAAATAGCGTTAGCGAGAATAACAACAATGAAAATTCTCTACCTCGTTATATTATTTCAGGTAATAGATCGGAAGGCTTTCACCATGGAGACTTGTTAACAGATTTCAAATAGACGTATCACAAATTCCAGATATTATAAATTTTGTCTATTCTGAATTCGTGAAAACAATTTCGGTGAACTATGTGAACATAATTTTTTCCCTTCCATATTCATCCAAAATTTTGAGCACCTACTTTGATATTAAATAGAGATCATGAAGCGTTCTATCCTCTTTTGTTGCGTGGAAATAGGGTTGATAGTTCATTTGACAGATTCTCCAAAATGCGCTTTTTTAGAACTCATTCTTAAAAAAAATGGCCACATCTCCGCTATGACAGTATTGTGAGAAACTCAGAAAATTTCAACCGTTCCAGCTGCAAACTTCCATATTTATCTCTACGTCTTGTATCCGGAGCGCTGTACCTTTGTCATTGTTTCTCTGTTCAAATATTGGCTGCAGCAGCGAATCTTCTATTAACTGTGATAATGCGCGATAGTTCAATGTTGCTGATTTACTACTTATTGCATTGAGGACAGATAGATTATGGAAGAACTTTAGCATCAAGTATAACAAATTAATTCGGAATTAAATATCGAGTTCATTGGAGGTATATTTAATCAAGCACTTATTCGTTTGGACGACAAATGTTTAGCAATAAGAATCAAACTTTAGTGAAACTCGAAACAAAAGGACCATAATAAGATGGTATTATTGCATTGAATTCTGAAATATTAAGAGAGAAAACGTATAATATTGATGAACTAATGCAATACACTGTAGAAAAAGAATCGTTATTAATAGAAAGTCAAAAGCAAGTTTATATGAATTTTCTTATTATGAATTCATCATAGCTCATGTGGACAAAAGCATTGGTGGGATAATGTATTCGTTTGCGCCAGAAGGTACTGGAATGACATTTTAGAAAAGTTAAATATTGGAGAAAGTACGCGCTAAAAAAGATATTGCGCTTGTATTAGCATCATCTGGAATTACGGTAACATTAATGTGACAAGATCAAACTGATTATTCTGCTTTAAAATTACCATTAAATGTTGAATAATAAGAATTCCTAGCTTGTAATATGTCAGGAGCATCTGGATGAGGACCATTTTAGAACAGTGTAATCGTTTGGAACGAATGTGCAAAGGCACATCAGAAATCATTCGAAACATAATATAGAATATTACGAGATGTTCAAAATAATTTAGAAAAACAGAAGCTGCAATAGTTGTACTTTGTTAAGATTTTCGGTGAACGCGAATACATGTTTGAAGCAATTATTTCTCTTCACTCGAGTAAATAGAGAACAGTTAAGAACAAACGTGGAAGTTTCAAATTTCCAATGATGAAGAAACAAGTCATCGTATCTAAAACTCCTAAAAATCGATGAAGGCATTCACCCAAATTATAGTGTAAGTGGCCAAATTGAACTTAAGAATGATTTATATATCGTAAACGGTATGGATTATTAGGTAAAGTTTATTCAGACATTTTCTACTGGTAGTTGTCACTTTGTAATTTTCCGTTACATCCATTATGGATGTATTGGATAATTAAAAAAGCGAATAGTCCCATTGTTCACCTCTAGAACACATTATCAGACTTTGACTTGATAAATGGTGTCCTAAATTTACGAAGTAATTACTACCGGTAGCAACTATTGAATCACAATTGATTAACTACCATTCGTTAAGGAATTCCATTGTTAATTACCAGACTTCATTATCAGATCATCATCATATTTATATGGATCTATTTCGCTAGTGAAATCTTTCACACAAAAAAATAATCATGTAAATTGTACATACATACCAAAATTGTACATGCATACCAAAAAAAAATTCCGTGTTGAACATATAACCTCTTTTTTGAAATCAGTTAAAGTTGATTTTTCTTATTATGCTATGTTTATATGATCTCTTCATTTTTAGGTTTGCTTAATGTTTTATTAATATGATGACGATCTAAGGATGAAATTCCTAAATTAACGATGAAACTCATTAGCGAAGGGCAGTGAATTAACTATGATTCAAAATATTTGTTACGGACAGTTGTTGTTTTGTAGTAACTACACCACTTACCAGGTCAGGTTCTGATGATAAGTTTTGGAGATGAAGTGGAACTCCTCAATTAATGTTAGTAAATCAACCGTGATTAAAGATATTAGCTACTAGTAGTAATTGTTTTGCAAAACGAATACATTGTCGACCAGGCCAGGATCTGTTGATGAGTTCTGGGGGTGAACAATGGAATTTCTTAATGGATGATAGTAAACTATACGTGATTCAAGATATTTGCTACTGGCAGTTGTTACTATGCAAAATAACTACACCCCCAACCATGTAAGAGTCCATTGACGCATTCTAGAGATGAACAATGGAAATTAAACTTATTTCAATACATGCTATTGATAGTTTTTACTTTGCGTAATAACTGCATCATCGACCTGGTCAAGATCTGATAATAAATTCTGAAGATAAATAATACAATTCCTTAATGGATTGTAGTAAATCAATAATGATTCAACATGGAGAAGGAGACTCCTCAACGGCCAGCACCTGACCACTGGCAGCTACTACTGTCGCTTTATTTCTGTGTGATGTTGATAACCAACTTTAGATAAAGAGAAATAGTGCACTTGTCTAGATGATAAATGAAACAATCATATAGTATAATTTAATTTACAGCAATGGATCATAAAAAAATATTTCATCTTAACTTATATTGTATTTAGTGTTTCCATCACTTCTATTTTTTCTTGTATCCAATGCTTTACAAAGGCAGACCAAGACCACCACTTCGAATAGACGCCCACCACTTCGAATTTCGCAACTAAAGATTGAACAAACAAAGCTTGACATTCTGAAAATTGCGCGACGTGTTTTAATATTTTTTAGTACATTTTATTCAGAAATGAATGTAGGTTCCTTTTTTGGAACTACATTTTCTGATATTACTTAGGAATTTATTTTAAACACAAGTTAGTGTAATATGAATAAAATTATTGAATAGTATTGAAAATTAAATTCATTCTAACAGCGTCTGGTTAAGATGAACTTAAATATGAATAATATTTATTCTGTGAAATTTATTAAGTCATGTTTGTTTTAGTAACTTTCATACTTACGCAAATATTGCCATGACACTATTTAGTATTGGAATTTCTTCAGGCAAGAGAACAGTAAAATTGAATGACATTGCTAAATACATAACATAGTAATTTCTTTTTACCATTTCTATTAAAAACTAATCATTTTTGTGAAAGAATATCTATTTACTAAGTTTTTTATTCTATTAACAATTATAGTATTCCTTTTCATAAATATAATTTTAACATGATAGTGGAACATAATACCGGAATTTTTGGTTTCATCATAATCAATAAGAAAATAGATGATATTTTCAGTAATTTTAAATAGTTGCCTGATTATTATGTTAGGTATATTTGAAAAGAAAATACTGAAAACTATATATAACTTGAAGTTAAATGGTTACATACACACTTATATCCCCTATCACGAAAATATAACTGAGGGAATCTCTACAAAATGTATAGAAGACGTCGAGAGACTTAAAACATTTAAAAATCTGAAGAAATCTGGAGAGAAACTGTCCTAGATAGAAAAGAGTCGAAATGTATTTATTGAAACACCTAATCTGAAATGATTGCATTTTAGCAAATAATATATTTTTGTAAATAATTTATTGGTAAATATTGGCACTAAGGTATCATAGTTTACAATATCAGTATTAAAATGGTATTCAAAATTATTATTACTACATAAGCATATTAGAAAAGCAAAAAAGTTATGGCTCATCATTCCAAAGGGTAAATATACAGTTTATTTTTACATAATTTAAAAATTCCATTGAAAATCCTGAACCAACGAATTCCATGATGTTTTTTTTCTTAATGAGATTAAATATATAGCATGGTACTGGGATTGATCCCATAAAACGATATTGATTACATATACTACTACGAACTTTCTAAAGTCTTATCTTCAATTTTTTTTTTCATTTTCACATCTTATTAGAAGATTAATTACTGTTTGAAATATATATGCACATAAAATTGTAAGCCACTGATTGTCAAACTATATCAATCTGATGCCGAATATAGAATATATAGAATATTGCTTATAAACTATATTTTTATATTCTTAGCCGTGCACTCTTGACAGAGTGGTCGTGATTGTGATTCGGCCGGTCCCTTCGCCACTGCCGCCCTCGCGATGTGACGCCATGTAGTTCGGTGTTTTGCGGAGTGAGAGCAGTCGTTTACACTGGAGTCTGTCCACCGTGTCGGAGCGCGTCCGCGGGATCGTCTGCCTTCGACTTTGCCTTGCACCACCAGTTGTTCTATGGAGTCCTCGTTACGGGTGACATGTCCAAAGAATTTGAGGATTCGCAATTGCACAGTCGACGATAATCTCTCTTTGATGTTAAGTTCCTTGAGGATCGAAACGTTGGTTCGGTGCGCGGTCCATGGGATCCTAAGCAAACGTCTCCAGCACCACATTTCCAGTGCGTCAATTTTGTGGCGGTCTTGTATCCTCAGCGTCCACGTCTCAGCTCCATATAGAAAAATCGGGAAGACCAGGCATTTCATAAGTCGAATCTTTGTGTTTCTGGTTATTCTGCGGTCTTTCCAGATCTTTGTGAGTTTTTCCACTGATGGTCACGGCGCAACGTCTTCGAAACTCATCCTCGCAACCTCCATCATTAGCGATAGTGGACCCCAGATATACGTAGCTCTTCACTATCTGGCATCCTGCTATATTTTGGATGTTCGGTTTGTTATTGTTAGCACGATCTACAATCATCATGTTAGTCATATCGCGATTGATTGTAAGCCCAAACTCCAATGCTGTGGTCTCCAGTCGTTGTAGTAGAGACTCGATTTCATCTTTTGTTGACGCTAGGAGGGTGATGTCATCTGCGTATCTCAAGTTTGATATCTTCCGACCCCCCACCGATATTCCCTTATTCCAATCTTCAAGAACTATACGCATTAGGTATTCTGTGTATATATTAAAGAGAAGAGGAGATAATATACAGCCCTGTCTAACACCTGCTTGCGTTTTGAAGCGTTCGGAGTCAATACCGTTTACTAGGACCGCGGCTGTGCCATCTTCGTATAGACGCCTAATGTGTTGTACAAGATGATGCGGTGTACCCATTTCCGTCAGGACCAGCCACAGTTTCCACCACTTCACGGTATCGAAGGCTTTTTTGAAATCGACAAAGCATATATAGAGGGCAATGTTAAACTCTCTAGCCTTCTCTACAATTTGTCTCAATATCAGCAGCTGTTCTCTTGTACCTCGACCTTTTACAAAACCAGCTTGTTCGGAGGCGATTTATCGGTACATAAAACTCTGAAGCCTTGTGTTAACAATATGCAGCATTATTTTACTGGCGTGGGATATTAGGAAAATGAGTCTGTAATTACTGCACTTTTTCGTCGATCCTTTTTTGTGTAACGGTATGAATATGGAGTGTGACCAATCGCTCGGCCAAACTCCATTGACCCATATACGACAGCAGATGGTGTGCAGTATGTTTACTCCGACTTCCCCCATGGGTTTCACTGTCTCGATCGGGATCTCATCAATGCCTACAGTCTTGTTCCGTTTAAGATGGTCTATAGCGGCCCGCACCGGTTATAAACTACACCTACTTTAATTTAAGTAACCATAAAGAAAATAAGTTATTCAACTTTAAATATTGAAACTAATTTAATTTCACCCCATTGAATCTATCTTTCGTCTATAGGTTTTTGATTACTTGTAATTTGCTTATTGAAATTTTTCCTAGGTTTTTTAGAGACCTAGGTAAGTTACAGACGTTACGTTTCCTTTTAAGCGTGTTTAGATTTCGTAAAGGTTGCGACATTATTTGTAGTTTGACAAAACTATTAGGTATTGACAGTTATTTTCCAAAAACCTGACGTTTGTAACAGTAATTTACCAACTTTTTTCGCACCTGATCACTACATGAGATATAATGTATAATTCTTTATATTTACTCCATTAGGTATACCTTTTTCTAACAATTGGGAAGAAATTAAAGAAACTATTATTCCAATTACTGTATCTCAGTATAGCAAACCCCAACTTTGTCCCTAGCTCAATCACATTTGTTACTGTTTTTTCTGTTTAACCTCAATATAATTGTCGCTTATTTAATAAAATTTATTTAACGAGATAACAAAAACTAAACAATTTGTGAATTGTAGCTAAATTGAACTCATATACGTCTTTAATTTATATGTTATTAAGCACTCATAGTCTGTTAGCGAAATGGTAACGTAAGAATATTTTTTGAATTCATCTCAAAAATATAAGATAAAAATTATTTCTAACTTAGTTTGATTTGAGGCATAATGAAGAAATTATTTATTTTTCAATAATTTATTTTTTAATAATCGTAGAATATTCTGCGGTATTTTTTAACATTTTAAAACCTTCAGGAATAATATTAAACATTCAAAAGTATTCTAGAATTTTATTTCCAGTTGACTTTTTTTTACCGCCATATGTTTGAAACTAATCTTTGCAGTTCTAAACTAAAACCTTCTTCATTAATCGGGGATGGAGCATATAATATATAACCTTCATGGGGCTGCGAAATTCCTTTATGGAGATACAATGGCAAACACTGTCCGTGTTTGTGACACTGCTTTTTATTATATATTATGATAGTAATAATGATTTTATATCTCGAGACGGTCCTTGTTGAAGTAGGTATATGTATATTTTTTTTTAAAATACATGCATTCATTTTTAATCGTAAAATAATGCTGTTAACTTATTTTTAGATTTGCTAATAAAAGTAACAAATTATTTTAAGCCAATTATGAATAATCGATTATTAAATTAATGCAGCCCAAAATTAAATTAAAAACGACGTAACCAGACCAAACGTAATATGTACTTTATTTTAGTCACGCGCCCGCTTGACTTCTTAACAAGACTGCTATGAAACCAATTTTCTTACGTTTAATAAATTCAGTTGCGTTTGCAAAAAAAAAATCAAAGTTAAAATTCGACATTTGCGTCGGGAGAGGTAACAGTTTTGATATCGTATGGGAAGAAATGAAAGCTTATTCTTATGTGCGTTTTGTTTGTGGTAGAAAAAATATGATAAAAAAGATATAGAAATCAATAAAAGCCAAGCCTTGAATGGTTGAAGATTGATGTGTATGTTCTTGCATATCTTTGCGTGAGCAATTCTATTTTATTAACGAAATATCATTGGAGATTATACTTATTATATTTCAATATTTAAAGGTATTGAAAATAATTTAAAATTAATTCTTTAACTTATTTAATACGTTACTTTAGTTAAAGATAATGTAATATTTGTTCAATGTGCTACAATATTTATATATTCTTAAGGTTAATTTAGAATTTACGTATGGATTAGGTACTAATAGGCATTTGTGCAACCTACCAAGATGCACATAGTTTGTTAATTGCAATCAATAATTTGTTTCATGTATGCGGAATTCTAAAATGATTCTTGAATTGTACAAAGACATTAAACAAGCTTTTATTTAGCATTTCTGGAGGACATATGATGAGTATTTCAATGGAGGACGCGACTCTTTTTATGATTGACATAAAGATGGATACTACCATAAACGTTGCATGAGACGAATGGAAAGTATCTTTAAGTAACAAAGATTTATTACCGGCAGTTAATAAAAATGAGAATACATTCACTGTATTTTCTACAAATTTTGCTTCAACTCTTATGTTCTCTTTAAAAAGACTAAATTTTTTTGTAATCTAGTCGTCGAAGATGCTAACGAAAAATATAAAGTGAAATACACCTAAAATTCTGTATTGAACTTTTCAAAATAATACAGTGAGATAAGTGCCGTACATAACTCATTAGTGATTCAAATGTGAGTCCGTTCGTTTCCAAAATAAATGCCTATTAACATTTTTATAACTATTTAGGCAACTATTAAAAATCAACATATTGGCAAAACGCATAAATTTCAAGTTTGCAATAACGTTGGCTTACAAGTTATATTTCCGTAACGGAAGGAGAGATAATGAGCTTCGTTTTGAGTCTTTAAATAAAAAATTGTGTTGTAAAATCAAAAACGTTTTTTTTTTTAAAATGGTAAAAGTTATAATGAGTCAAATCAATTTAGTTTAGTAACCTAGTGGCACGTTGATAGTGGACAAACATACACGACATATGTTTACTATTTTCAATCAGATCCTTTTCTGAAATAATGTAAAATGTCTGAATAAAAATGTCTATATTTGAGAAACCTTAAGAGACTAGTAATTAATTCCTGGCTTGCTTCTATATTTGTATACTCAGTTACAATAATTATGCAATTGTTTACACCGTCCCTGCAAGTGGCCGTAAATTATTCTGTCGTTATTTGGGTCACGTTGCGACCTTACCATTCCTATGATTTCTTGTTTACATTTCTTTTGAATTAGAGCTTTGTCATTTTTTTTCCATTTCGTTGTTTCCGTTATTTTTTTTTCTTCTGCTATGCCCCCCTTACTATGCCTCCCTTATTGTATTTATATAAATTATAAGTTATATTAAAATATATTGGTTTTTATTACTAATGCGATTTTGCAAATACAATATTCCGTAAACGACAAAAGTCTGCCCATTTTCTAAATGTTTTATCTATTTGTACAAATACAGACATAATGCTTCCATGTCGATCTCAAAAGATAATTTTTTGTGCAACTCCATTAATGCAAATTTATTGAGTAACTTGTAATAGATTTTAATTATATGTTAAATTTTAATAATGTTATTGAAAATGGACTCAAATATAAAATAGTTATTGAGTATAAATTATAAATTGAAGTATAAAATAAAGATTCCAAACCAAAGTAAAAGTAAACCTTCAGTAAAATTTTAATCATGTCACCACTATTTAAAAAAGTTGTATATTTTATTCAGATTTATAAATTTAGCGAATAAAATATAATCTGCCTTAAATAATATTTTATTGATATTCTCAAACAAACTTAAATAAAAATATGTTGAGATAGAATAATACTCATAGACATAGAATACATTTATTGTTTGAAACTTATGGTAATATTAAAAGCAGAATCCACCCAAAAATGGCAAATTATGTATATTATATAATTGTGCCCCATTAAGTTTTGCACATAAATAATTTGTTTTAGTGTCATTTTTTAAATACAACATAAAGTAAGAAAAATATTAGGGCATTTTACGTTTTACGGTATTTACAGTGTGAAAGTAAGTGTTTCAACCATTATTTTCTTTGTGTTCCAAACTGGTAATATAATATGATTCTAATAGTTATAAAAAATATTTCTTGCATTTTTAAGGGCTTTTTAAATAAAATGAAGTGTGGTGGAGAATTACCTTTATTTCTGTAATGTTAATTGTATAATTTTTCAGAGCGATTTCTTCTTCTTCTTAACTGTAATTTTGTTTTTTTCAAAACATTAATATATTATCATTTCACACTGATTTAGTTTTTTAGACTAATCGTTCGACGGGTTTTTTTAATAAACTTAAAAATGTGGTGTAAACTACATTTTCTGTAAAGGTAATTGTATAATTTTTGGGAGGGATTGTAACCAAAAAAAAAAAGGTAAATAATTTTTATATTTTAAAATAAGTTAGATATTTATAATTAAGATAACATAAAAAATTCAGCGAATTTCGTCTACAACGCTTTTTACACGACAACTATCTTAAAACTGAAACTTAATTTTTTGAAATAAACGAATTGCCTCCTTTTTTATATTAAACTTTCTCTTCGCTGTCAAACTTTTACTGCATTACTCATACATTTGAGTTACGGAATATAGAAAAAACTCGGCCAGTGTTGTTTTGTTTTCTAATATTAAATATATCTATTTTCTGTAAAAAAAATCTTCAAACGTTTTAAAAAGTTCTAATAATCATTATACTAGTAAGACATGTACAGTGTGTCTTAATAGTATAATGTTATTACTTATTTCCATGAAAAATCCCACTTCCACTTATCTCCACATTGTTTCTCATTTTAAATATTTCTCTGAAGGTACTATGGAAACATTTCAATTTATTTTACAGATCATTTAAAATTTTCGTTTTAATAAGTCGATTCAATGTTTGGCATTAAAATAAAAAGCACTTTAAAATAAAATCTGACCAACAGGAGAGGGATCGCACCACGAGGGTTCCATATCCAATTCAGTGCTTATTACTTAAACATACTTAAACATTTAGGCGTACTTATTATTTACATTAAACTATTTACAAATATTAATTTTTCACCACGTAAAA
This sequence comes from Druceiella hillmani, assembly GCA_039881145.1. Lineage (NCBI taxonomy): Eukaryota > Metazoa > Arthropoda > Insecta > Lepidoptera > Hepialidae > Druceiella > Druceiella hillmani. Next base: position 58,108,881 of record JAYKKI010000002.1, read on the forward strand.
GTATTGCCATACACATTTTACTATATTCCTCATGTGTGTAAATTATTGTGAATATTTAAAAAAATATAAGATCTAGGATAATCCCTATAGTTTTCCTCTAATCTTCTGGTCAGGATTGACCAATCTGTTTTTTAATAATTTTTAGCTCGGTAGTTTTGGAAATAAGTGGATTGTGTGCTATATTTTCGAACATTTTTTTGAAATATCCTATTTAATACTAGGAATAAAATATTTTTAAATACCTGAAAATAACCCTTTTTAAATGATGTTTGACATGATATATAAAATGAAAAATAAGTAATTTTGTATGACCATTATTTTATTCCTTTTTATTGGTTTTGCAAAAATTTTCAAAAAGTTGATTACGTAAAATAAGAGCAAAATATTTGGGTTATTAACCCAAATACGTGTTACTGTGCCAACTCTCAAGTTTCTATGGTTTTTGAGAAAATCGGCTTTAAAAGAGGATAGAAAAACCTAAATATATTGTCTACTATATCTTTTGTAGGCGTTAAAAGGTGAGGATTATTACAAAAATTAAGATATATCGGTGTAGTTTTGCTACAAACAAGTGAATTGAAAAAAGGATCATCCGGAATTAAACATTCGATAACCAAAGAGTGCATCTTTCAACAGATTAAAGGATACACTTTTCTAAACGTCCACAAATTTTTAATTTTTTTCAAACTACCGATATTATTATATGTAAAATAAAAAAAACATTCAATGATAAAAAAGACAAGGACTTGTAACAGTCTAGGCTAAAAATAAGATTCTAGCAGACTAGTAGAAGCTGTGGAGTAAATTATATTTCAATGTATAGCGCTTATGCCACAGGTCAATTTGTTCCAATGATGTTATTTTTAATCAATTCCGAAAAACACCACAGTGAAGGTAAATTACTCCACTTAAAAATTATGTCACGATTTCGAATATGAACTGTAATTATTTATATCCTTTTACTGAGTGTTTGCATAATTTTTCTGTAAATATTAAAAGCATACCAGAATAAAGAAACTTACTTCGGCTTGATGGACATACAACATATTTTAAAATTGTTCTTTAATTTGTACCGATAGATAACTTTTGGGAGAATTTGTTTCTACATAGTTAATATTCTATTAAATAATATTTCATAAAAAGTAAATCAAACTATCACCAGAATTATTTGTATCAATTGAATAAATTAATAAAGATATATATATATATATATATATATATATATATTTATGTGTGTGTGTGTGTGTGCGTAGTTTATAGTTTTCACACACACACATACACATACACATCTCATAAAAGATTTCTAAAATTTTAAAATATTAATTTCCAAAATGATAGTTAACATATGTAATAGTTATGTGATGCTTTTAAAGTCAAAGGCTGAAGAGCTGGTGAACTTTTCAGATACTTGTGCGTTTATAAGCATAATAAATCAAATAAAAAATAAATTGCCTTTTTAGATGAATAGTTTTACATACTTTATGTAACTAGAGCAATATATAAAAATTGTTTATAATTGAAATAAAAAAAAACCCTTCTAGCACTTGACAATGTCAAAATATTGCTAATAATATGTAAATTATGTCGTCTTTTCATTAGTTCCAATTCTAGCCAAAGGAATACATATGTAAAATAATGTAAAAAACGTTAAATGTATTTACAAATAACAATAAACAGCTGTAATTACAAATAACAAATAAAATAACATTGCACTTACAAATAGGTAGTAAATTAGTAATCATTTAATTACTGCACTTGACAATCCAACGTTGCCTTTTCGCAAAATTATTAAATATTATGTCAAAAATTCATTACTTTGACATAATTTTACAAACGTCAAATTGTTTCATACCATCTTGTTTTGCAATTTGAAACGTTGTTCAGTATTTGTATAAATATAACGTGTATAAATTTGTCGTGTATGCGTTTATAAAAAGAAATATTCAATGTACCTTCCAAGTTCAAAGCAATAATTGGTGACACTTATATCTTCGGTTATAAGACTGGCAATCTCATCAAAAATATGAAAATAAAAAGGGCCAAGTTCCTCTTTAATATGTAAGCAATGAAATATAGTGAGACAGCAGCTAAGTTCTGATAAAGCTCTGCTGGAGAAATTTCGAATAATTTAACCTTTGCGACATGATTTATAGAATACTATATATATATATATATATATATATATATATATATATCTCATAGCATTACGCTTATGCGCCATGTAACATTTTCGGTTATTTATTTCTTTAAGATCCACAAGTTTTTTCACACAATTAGGTGCAGCTCTGGTAGGTATTCTAGCTTTTTCCCAAAATATGATGCACTCACGAATCACAAGATTTGCACTTTCATTAACAGTCAATTTTACCTCGCGAATATTAAAAAACAGAACTGAGAGAACTTGACGATTAGAAGGCAACTTTGCACCCGTTATTTGGTGATTTATCTCACCAACCAAGAAAATATTTTTCTTATTACTTCTAAGTTCCACTGACATCTTGAAAATAAACTATTATGCACGCTAATTAAGCGATACGCCGGTGAAAACTCGGAAACAAATGACTACAAGAGCGAGTACGCGCCGGTCATCCGCGTCTCTCGTATGAACATGTTTTGCGCTCAACGGGCACGGGCACGGGTTTCGGTGCTTCAAATAAGATAAATATTTATTTTCGAGTGTTTTATGGCCAAATGAAAAAAATTAGAAGGTATGCGTTACAAAATAAAAACTTTGAAAAATAAGGGACACCCTAATATATATATATATATATATATATATATATATATATATATATATATATATATATATATATATATATATATGTATATATATATACATATATATATATTTATATATTTTTTTTTAAATATATTTTTAAAGCTATATAAAGAAATATATTTTCTCACATAATTATCTTACAATGAATCAAATGAGATGAGTATGTAAAATATTTTAATTGGAGAACGGTAACAATATAATGATCATGAAAATCGATTCAGTCTTGCGAATAATAACATGACACGAAATCACTTCTTCAAATTTTTAAATTAATTATTTCAATAAAGAAATTATTTGCCGCGAACATCTCGCTGCCTTATCGACTGTTTTGAGATCTCAAAAAATTATAGCTTTGGCCGAATCTGCATTTATTTTCGTATCCGAGTTTTTTATTGCTATAATCGTTGGCTTGTACAATTCCGGGAGAAAGGAGAGCGTCCCTATTCCCAACCATTCTTCGTCTATAGCAAATTCGATTTTTCGGAGTTTATTTACCATGGTCATATTTCTGCTTACAGAGTCTTTCGTTATTTTAACATTCCGCAAGTCTTGTACCCAGATCTCTAACCAATCCAACGTCATTTGATAGCCCTGAATTGCCAAACGCATATGCCATATTATTATTAATTCACTCTTAGCTTCTTGGACATGAACGTAAAGCGATATGTTAATTAAAAATAACAATTTTCGCAATTGTTCGCATCTTAAAATCAATTATTTCACTCTTTTTGACACAGTTCTACAATTCTTTACCTTGGAAGTAGGTCTTTACGGTGAATCTTCATGTAGAATATATATCAGGACCAGTTAATTCGTACAAAGAGCCAGCAAAACTCTTGATGTCACCAAGCAGAATAAGGAAAACAAGGGAAGAGTTTTGACTTGTTTACAGTGTGTACATCCTCCACTATACAAATATTATTGAGGAAGGGGCGACATTACAATAGACCAAATATTTTAACAAGATTGCAGTATATTCAGAATAAGTCTCCTTTTAAATCCTTTAGACGAAGTAGAATGAAAATATGAAGGGAATTTATAAAAATATATAGCATCTTTAAAATAAAAAAGGTTTTTCTTTTTAAGTGAAATCTTATATTATCTAGACCTTAGGTACATTAACGTTTTGGGCAGCGGCACCATTTTCCAGATTGTTAAAGTATTTAGCGTCACCAGTAAAATAAAAATAAGATTTCAGATAAAATTACTCAATGATTTTGGCATTATAAATTTTCTTAATGTTTCACTAGCTTTCTTCCCTTTTTTTATAGACCTGTAAAACTCGTTCTAAGTAATATTTTATTCCATTTTTAACACACACCTTTATTTATATGGGTAGACATGATTATATCTTCTATAAAATTTTAGTTCAAAAAATTGTATTTTATCAATAAATGCACAAAACTATTACTACCTACATTTAAAAAAAAATATATCTTGTTTTCATTAATTGTATGGATACAATGGATGCAACTGAATGAAATGCATGTAAGTTATTTCTTACATATATTTCGTGCAGTCTTTTTTAGGAAAGTTCCTAATTTTTGTCGCGAAAGTTACAAAAATATTGAATCGACTAGTTAATTAGAAATGTTAGCTTTGTAAAAGTATTACTTAACAAAATGTATCCACAATTATGTAGTGATAATAGAACTAAACTTTTTAGAGGATTAGTTCTTCAGGTTCATCTATTGCTTGTTTAGTTATAACCATGTAAAAGTTATAACCGAACAACAGAACACAGTAACATTCATTCGCTCAAATAAATTTTTTACTTTATACATGTCTTGATACCTACTATGTAACAGGTAAAAATGATGGAATATGGAAAGTACTGAAGGGGCTTTTTCTATGTTACCAAAGCAAAGAAATACTACATTATATTTCCGCAAAATTTTTTTTCACTTTATTTGTTAAAAGTATGGTCTTTTTTAAAAAAAGAGCGTAGTAATCTATACAATTCAAGAATTATACTTTATTTTTCAGCTAGGAATATTCAAGCAAATTTAAATGTTATTATGCACACATATTATCCACTATCACCTTCACGTAATGGTTTTTATTGAGTAACCTCGTGGAAGATTGTGTGGAAATTCCAGTGGGCAATGAGATCAAAGAACAGACAAGAGACAGGGGGAATTAGTTTGGCAGATAGAGCTGGCTCGTTAATCTAGTGACCTTCCGAGGAGTGGGTGTCACTTAAGGTGGCAACGGATTAATCGTATATCATGAAGATCAACGGTGGCATCTGTACTTCTAGTTAGATGAATTACTTCTTCCTCATCAGGATGTATTGGGCACATGGATGAGCTCAATTGCCGAAAACCTCCAATCCACATATAAGGAAAGACAAAGCATCGGCCCCGATTTCCCAGCAAAATAGTGATACAGAAAAAGCTGCAGCGTGGGTTCTAATCAGGACAGGGGTACTTAGAATCCCTGAAAGTTATCACGCTGCTACAACAACAAAAATAAAAAGAAAAACATATATGTAAGTTTTTTCTGGGGAGTATAACGCCAGTTCTCTGGCAGAGCACGATAGATTGAAAGAATTGCATCTTGAACTCGACAACATCCACTGAGATATTCTGAGCCCGTCAGAAGAATAAATACCTAATGAGGATAGTACAAAACTCAAGTCGTGGCATATCTTATATCACAGAGGAGGCGATGATGGCATAAGAGAGCATGGCGCCCGACTGCTGATTCACAAACGATTAGAACAATAAACTGTAAGTTTGTATCTATTTCAGAGAAAGTTATTTATGAAGTGCTGTGTATATCCAAAAAAATAACGAAAGTTTTTTAAGCTTTCACTCCAACAAGCACCTCATTAAAACGAGCAGTTGAAGATAATTAAATATTCCTACCGAAAACATTAGATGTTAAACTCTCAAAAATAGATTGTGAACCACTGGAATTTTTATTAAGTTGTCATTGCTTAATAAACAACTTTAAAAATAGCCTCAGAATCAGTATCAAGTGTCGTAAAATAGGATCAAATTAATATCAATAAATTGACCCTAGAAACAAAGAATTTGTTCAAAGAAAGACATGACATTATTTCCAGTCGGACCAAAAGTACGAGTGAGTTTACATCAGTATATAAAAGGGTAAACGATTCAGTAGAATGGACATAGAAGTGTATAAAAAGAACATAGTCGAATCCAAGATCGAAAAATACAGGAAACCGAATGTTTTTACAAGAATGCTGCTTCCAGGCAATCCACAAATTACAAAATTACGGTAATTTTGTTACGGGCAAAATGAAACTGCCTCCGATAATTGAGAAATATTATCGAAACCTCTACACATATGCAAGGGAAAAGCATAGTAATTACAAACACTCCGAAATTACAAATATAGGGTCAGAGGAAATGTTCGATAAACTGAAAGAGGGAAGTGATGCATTATTTGAAAATCTGGTCAGCTTGTTTGATAAATGTTTACACTTAGGTATGATACCACAGGACTGAGATACGCCCATAGTAGTCTTGCTATTTAAGGAAGGATGTAAAAGCGATCTAAATAACTACAGACCGATAGGTCTTCTTTCGCAATTATGGAAACTATTGTCCAAGGTAATAACAAACAGATTAATTGCCAAATTAGACTTCTACCAACCAAAAAAGCACACAGGCTTCAGAAAAGGCTTCAGTACACTAGTCTATATCCTGAATCTAAGGATGTTTATTGAAAAAGCTACAGAATACTAGTTCCCCCTATGGCTAGCGTTTGTCAACTACAAAAAATGGCAATATGGGCAGTGCAAAAATATCTTATTAATGCGAGTATGGTTCAAAGATACAGGAGCCTGATTGCAAATACCTATAAGCATGTTATTCTGAGAGTATCTTTGTCATCATTACATAGCAAACTCATATCTGATAAAAGTTAGACGGGGAGACACAATATCACCCAAGCTTTTTGCTCTCGTCGTAGAAGACGTCTTTAAACAACTGGATTGGGAAAATATAGGCCCAATTTTATCAGATCCGCGTTGAAATAACTTGAGATTTGCGGACGATGTAGTACTGTTTGCTAATAATCCAGATGAATTTTAGGCCATGATTAAGGAATTGCATCAAAACCTCGATGTCAGTTGGTCCCGAGATAAATCTGGATGAAACAAAAGTCATGACGTGAGAAAATAACCCTGCGGCTATAAATGTGAAGGGTACTATATTCGAGTGCGTAGATAAGTATGTGTACGTGTAACGAAGTAGACTGATGCATACGGCTGGGATGGGCAGCCGTCTTCAAACCCGAGTTCGCCTATAAAATGAAAATAAAGAAACACTTAAAAGCACGCATATTTAATCATTATGTGTTATCGGTCCTCACTAACGGAGCCAAAACTTGGGTAATAATAAAAGCCATCCTGCGAGAGCTTATTATTGCTCCAATGGTGATGAAAAAAAGTTGATGGGAATCTCCTTAAAGGATCGCAAAACATATAAGCGGCTTCGGAGACAAAGCAAAGTATTTGATTACAAAAAGAGTGGCAAAACTTATATGGCAGTGGGCTGGTCATATTGCTCTAAAGTCAGATTTATGGTGCCAAATTATCTTGAAGTGGAAACCATGGGAATGCAAAAGGCCGTTTGGGCGGATGCAAATAAGATTAAAGATTGACATAAAAAAGTGGCAGGATAAACTGGACAAAGACAGCCCAAAATAGAACTAAATGATGTAGATCGAAGGAGGCCTACACGAAAATCTTGAGAATGGCTTATTATGATATGATTATATGACAAATATTTTATAAAACAAACTTAGAAGTTAATTCGCATTAAAATCACGTTAGCCCAGCAATCAATAAAAAGATATGTTATTTAAATATGACTGTTGCTGCACAGATAATGACCACAAAGCAAAACTCTTAAAAGGTTTACTTGGTTCATAATAAAATATTCATGCCAGGGTAAAATACAATCGACGACACGGTGACGTCTTATAGGTGAAAATGTACTCGGACAAATGGCCGTGATACGTGCGTGCTGAATCAATTTATGGCGTAATTTATTTACCGTATGTATTGGGTGAGTTTTTTCAATGATATTTTTATATAATGCGATAAATACAATTGTCTTCAATTAATCCCATGTATCCTAATGGTACACTTTTAAAAACGTTTATTGTGTTTGTCTTTTTACGATGAACCGAATGTTCTCATTTTGACCCACGTAATATTAGTAACTACTTAAATACGTCACTCCAAAGAAAGCTTTTTCATCACGGTAATAAAATATTATGTCTTCTCATAAATTAGATTATGCATTAATTCATTTTCACCATACTTCATCCAAAGGATTTAAAAAGCGACTTACGCTGGACATTTTTAAGTACTGTTAAAATATTTAGTCTGTAGCTTGTTTATATTTATATTTAGTGTGTTGCTCCTTCCTCTATAATCCTTGGATTTTATAGTAGAGAATACACAAATTGTAACTACGTCAACGAGCTTTGTTTTTTTTCCTAATTCTGTTTGGTGACATCAAGAATATTACTGACTATTTTTCCGAATACCATATAGGGAATATCTCAACTATCATCCACGTGGTCTCAACAACAACTCAACAAGTGATAATCCCAGTAGCTTTAGCCTCAAAACAGCACATTTATTATTCAAGGTAATAGTCAAAACGATATAACCTTCGAAGGTGCAAATTTTGCGAACAATCCAATTATATAAAAATGTCTTGAAATAATTCACTAACTTTAATCGAAATGTTAACGTATCGTGATAATAGTTCATTGTAAAAACGTGGAAGTTCACTGTAAAAACGTACTTCTAACATAAAGAAGTGTGAAAACGTATCTTAAGCAGTGAAATAATTTATTTTAAGATGAGAACAAAAATTATTTTGTTAATTGACACGTCGTTTTATGTTTCTATTCAAGGAGATCAAATGAAGTCTGAAATAATATGGCATATTCAGAGATTTCGAATCCATATTGGATTGCCAAAAGGTCTGTGTGCAACTCTTGCAGAAAGTAAAAATAACAAAGACTACGTTAGCCGAATAATGACCACTGCATATAAACTCCGAAAAATACTACTCACAGAAATTAATAATTACATTCTAACCACATTTCCGTCTTGTTCGTTATTTATTTCATAGTTCTATAAATCACATAAGTTTGATTTGATCAAACATTCTGAACTTTGAAATAAAATTGGTTTCATTTTACTGAGAATTGGAAGTATATTCAAGTAAATACATTTATACATGTATAAACCACGTTCAAAAAAAAACATTTAGCCAAATTGTCTAACATTCACATGCTGTAACTTTTATCATTGGAAAACATTTTATTTTTACATTAATCGCCAATACACATGTACCCCATTTTTCATTTTAAACGGGTTTCATAATTTTTAAGTACTTCTATTTTTTTGGGTTAAATAATAAACAATAAAAGTAATGTATGATACTTCCTCGTAATATTAATTGTCTAAAATTCTACCTATAACCATGCCACCACTTACCGTAATAGGGTAAATAATATCCATAGATCGTTACGTTTTCCTCAAGTCCTAATAAATTAATTTTTTATGTCATAAAGACAGATTCACTAAGATTTGGATTCTAGGTTTATATATTTCATATAAATTTGCAAATTTATATACTGTTATTTAAATGATGTACATAAATTCAATATTAGTTTCTTATAACCGATGCAAAATGTATATTATTAATAGGATAAAGAGGTATTTTCAAATTGAAGGATAATGTTTCGCCGATGCATCCGTAATAGATACATAATAAAAATAACATTTGATTGTAACTCAGCAAGCATTAAATAATATTTAAATGATTTAAAAAATTAAAAAAAAACCTAAATGTAATATGAGTCGAATTACAGCTATTAGCCCTTTTAATATTAAAGCCAACAAATATATCGGAAAATGTATATAACTATTTAACATCTAATAAAACAATACAATATTTTTTTGATAATATGCACACACGAAGAATAACTTCTTCTGAAATGAAATAAACCAGTTTGTGTTTTAACAATTAGAAATTTAACATTTATTAATTAGAGACAATAATATACCTAAAGTGTTAAGTAATAACGATTAATGGCTCATGTATGCCATATAGGCGGTAAAGATATTTCTTTTATTACGCAAAAGGACTACCCTAAATTATAAATTAATGATATGAAAGGAAGATCCTATTTTTCCTAAAATATTGTTGCCCAAGTATATCTGGTGTTTCTTGATTGCTAAAAAGATTTCAAATCGTTCCAATAATAATGTGCTTCTTGATTAGCTGGATAAATGGAATTCTGTGTTACAATGAAATAAATTGTGTTGGATGGAGTTGACTTCGAACTCGGTGTTCATTTACATTTGTGCTTGTTTTCCCCACGAGTATAATTATTTTATCCTTTTTCCCGCTTCTTTTACTCTCAGTAGAGAAAATGTCCATACCCTTAATTTTTTATGGGATAAGACATAGTTCCCTTTATATCCGGCCGCATGTCAGTACTAACGAACACAATTTATTATCAATACTCTAGTTCTAAAGGTATATTTAGAGATCCATAGGAACAAGTAAAATACATTTATTTTTTCTGACTTGAGAAAATATATATTGGTACCAATGTAAGAGTATATACCCAAATTATCATGGTAGGTAAAATAGTTTTACTTAAAGACAACTTTAGTAATTTTGAAAAGTATGGAACTGGCCGCTTGTTCCTTAAGGTATTTAACCTATGTATTATTACGTTATTATAATATTGAGGTAAAAAAAATAAGTAGCATAATAAAATAAACACTGTATTTAGTTTTGTCATTGCATATATTGTTTAATAATGTCGAGTTACACAAACGATATATGTTCAACAATTTATAGTCAATCCTGTGACGCAAGGGCGCATCATGATACGCCAACAGCCGTGCCCCGTCACACATCGATATAAAAATATTTACGTTACTGTATTTAAATATCAGAGTGGGCGTGGTATTTTCTTATAAATTCCTATTTAAAACACAGCTTTATTGAATCACCTGGGATGAATAATTTATATAAAGCAAGTAGGGTCACACTGCGTATTTAATTACGCTCGTAATACTGACTTCGTAAAATATCAAGTGACATTGCTTAAGTGTACTTGTTGGTAAGTGAATCGCGCGTATGAGATGCGGACTTAAGAGAAAAGGTCCGCCTATTCATATACCACGCTAGTTTCGATCTCCTAAACGTCCACTTGAAACAGTTAAGCGGCAACGAAGCCGCATCAGGTTCAAACAACAATTTGTATAATCATATAATCATATCATACAATAATAATTCGTTGTTACTTTGATATTATACAAAGATTTTTTATTGTCGATCGTTACAAAAAAAATAGTAAAGTAATTTACGCTGGAAGCAAATATATTTACCATTTACAGAATATTATTTTAGGAATATTTATTTTTCAAAAAATTTTTGAAATGTATTATTTTAATATTTTTTTTAAAGAAACATTATTTCACGGAAACCGCAAGACACGAGAGAGCATGCTAGCGTTAAGGAAATCGGGCAGCGGCGCAAAATTTACGACATCGGAATAGTTAGCCGCATCCCGCACTTGCATATTCTGTTCTCTGTCTTATGCTTCCTACTGTAATAAACGTACAAAAATAATTTGAAAGTGCGAAAAGGCAATGTTCTAAAAACCAAAAAAGCATTTCGGAATTCCGTATTTACGTTTCATTACTTAATTTCTATTATAGTAACGAAACCAGTTATTCCTTTGAAAACGTAACTTTTATTTTTCAACCAAAGCTCTTAAAATCCTATTAAAAATATGATTTTAAATACAGGATAATTTTTATTTCTAATATCTTTCGATTAGAAAACATTTCAAATGTAATTTAATGCCAACTTCTAAACACTTCCTTTACGAGGAACTCGTTATGTAGTATTATTTAGTATTCACCTGAAAATCCAACGTAATTTAAAAAAAAAATATCGCAATAACTTGACGAATTTAAATAAATTACATGCGGACTTGATAAATATTATTATTATCGAATTCTGCATGAAAAAATTACTCGGAATTTAGAATTCACTTTTTAACCAACAGTTTTCTAAGTTTTCAAATTTGTTGTACTCACTTTGCCTTAAACTTTACTTCAAAATAACTTTCATGTGAATGCGAGCATAACAATTTTTACGACAATTTCTTTATTATTTACTTTAGTTATTGGTATACATTCAAACATTCGAATTAATATATATCGTATAAAGATATATAGCGTAAAAAAATATAAATTTCCGTGTAATAAGACAAAATCCATTGAATAGTCAGAACACTATGTAATAATTGGAATGAATAGAAAATCAATCGTTTATAAACTAATGTATTAAACGGACAAAAAGGGCAAAACTTTGGTGCCACTCGCAACTCCACTTTAATCAATCCAAACTATCTAAATATAACTAAAAGTGAATTCATTACGTGCTCGCACTGAACAAATGAAGTGAAACCCAAGTTTTTCATATAACGGCACAGAATGCGAGGCAAAATTAATCATAATTCACGATAAATGGAATTATTCCGGGCCTAATCAAATGGAAACTGATAAAAGCAGCTTTGGGCACAACAGAAGTGTGCGCGGGTGAATTTTTATTTACCAACAATACCTTTTAATAGATGAAACGGACTAACAATACGCTATTCTTGCCTTTCCACCCGGGCTGTCTCAGGGCCCTTTCTGGGACCCGTAACGACCCACCTCTTCCAAAAGAAGGAACCGTCGAAACTCTCCTAACAGTGTCCCGTATCTATATTCTCAGCGCTTCCACCTAAAAGGGTGAGAGTCTGTTCCTTCTCGATAAATCATTAGTACCTCCATTTTTTCAAGGACGCTTTTCGCGAACACTCTAAATGATTCAAAGATTGGTCACTCGATTCGATTGTCTCTAGCTTTTGCTCATACACACACACACACACACACACGTAAAGGAGAATCCTCAATTTCAGCCTAGGCCTGAATAAAGACGAAACATCTACAGAATTATTCTTTGCCTCTATTTAAACTTTTTGCAAATTAACTATTTTGTTTGCCCTCAGAACTTTCCTAGGGTGACAAAAAACTCTTCTCAAAAAAATCTAAATATTAAATATAATGGGCACAAATAGCAAGTTTTTTCTGTGTTATAATGTAAAAGTAGAGATAAATTAATAACAATTATAGCATATATCAAATATTTTTTATAGTTGTAGTCATTTTTTAGTACCAGAAGCTAGTATCGATACTAAGTTGCATCAGATATAAATGTAACGGATGCAATTGAAGATACGTCCAGAACTATAAAACATATCGTTTATATGTACGCATATAATGATTAAATAATATCAAATGAAGTTACTCCAATTATTTCCTCCTTATTAACTGACATTAACTGACTAATTGTGACAAGTAGGCAGATTTGTAGGTAATAATAAGTATAAAAATAACATTTTTTATTACATGAACTATTTACATAAATTGAAATGAAATGAGAATTGGTAAATAAAGCTTTTATTTTTGCATTATTGATGTCTCGTTGATAGTAAAGTCAAGTCAATATTGCCTATAAAATCAACATTTAGTATGAAATTAATTATAAAGTGTTGCTTTTTGATTGGATTTTTTCAATATAACATTGAAAATCAATTTAAATGCTAACAATATGACTTTAATATTCCTCGTAATAACAGTTATCAACTAGTTATAACCTCAAAATCATAAATATTTATGCCATTACAGAATAGTTGAGTTGTTTCATTGAGCCAAAGCTCATATATTTTGGTTTATATATGCATACTCTAAAATATGATATATCAGTCCGTCACGTTTATAACTAGGTTTTAACCTCATTGTAAATATGAATGAGGTCTAACGTCATGGTGATAATTATGGTATTTATTACTATGTCGTTAGTCCTCATTAGAAGAAAGTAAACCAAACAATTAGCTATTGTACGTCACTTGTCTAAATCGACATGGATAATATTTTAAAGATTTCCATTAATTCACCTTATATTTTTTTTATTAGAAAATCTTTATTATCAGAAAATCAAGTATTTTGATACAGCATCTTTGATTATGATTTTTTGTTTTTCCTTTTGAATTATACTAAAACTTCAAATGATTTTCGCAGTTATTTAATTGAAAAGGGGAAAAATACGCTTTGTGAATCAAATATTTTAGGATCTTATTTCAATTCTTGAACTTTTACTCCTCGCACCGTTCTTACAGCATAAACATTTTATTGTACAACTCTTAAATTGAGAACGTAAATAATCTTCATATAATTGCTTTGTATAGTTTGTTAGATTAAGTAAAATAGTCAAATTAAAAATTACAATTCACACGTAGGCAACGCTAGAGTGTTCTCATAATACCAGGATAAATAGTGAATGACGATGCTGTATCTCTAAAACCCTGAACAGGTATTAATATAACCCCATCATATTTCATGGCTATCTCAGTGAAAATCATCTGGTTACTCATTTTTATGAACCAAAATAATTTAATTTCCTTGACAATTTCTGCATCGCTCCATGTAACAGTCTATTATCCAAACTGTCGGTCGTTACGATATTAGAGTCCCATATATACATATATATATATTAGGTTAAAGACATAAAGTGACTGGTATGTGTTTTAACAACTAATATTTATAAGGGCGTTTGTATGAATGCACTGTAAAACAGAGATAGATATGTCTCAGCCGAGTGATGGGATGTTCCATCTTTATTCCTCACTCGATTTAGTGAGAGATGGCCTAATAAAATTTAAAAAATAAAAGGTATCCATAACAAATTACTTTTTGTATTAAAATCCTTATACATTATATTGCTTTAAAAATCCTTGTATACTTATTTGCATTTTGTTTTGTTACCTCTGTGTAAACGATAAAATTTCCTGATGCGATGTTATGTAATCAGGATTAAAAAACAAGGTTAATTTTTGTATTTTTTTTTAAATTAGAAAAAAACTACGCTAATTATCATTATGACGTTAGACCTCATTAGAAGAAAGCACTTGTCTAAATCAACATGCATAATATTTTAAAAATTACCATTTATTCAGCTCATATTTCAAACGATTTTCAAACGGGTTCATCAACTATCAATGAATATTAAAGGAAGCGAGCGGATTTATGATAACAATTTCATTATCTGAATCCTTGAGGCATGAAACTATCCGCATGACAACGTAAAAGAAGTTAGCCTAGCTACACTGATTATGGCTTAATATAGGTATTCCTCTATAATAATATACATTTCTATACTTATTTTTATAACGAAAAATAAAACGAGATTAAAAATAATTTGGTTAATTTTTGTGTGTGTTGTTAAGCCGGAATAGAAAGTCGACTCCTATATATTTCTGAGTTCAGATTAGGATGATTATATCCAATAATTTATTTTTCATCTATAATCTCATTCTTAAAATACACTCTATCAACGCTAACTAGGTAGTGAGTCATCGATTGTCAGTCCGTTGCCTACAGACTAGTGGCAACGAATAGGAATTAAAAAGGCCACCTAGCCGGCTAACGACGCATTTCGATATTTGGTATTGGCAAATAGAATAAAAAAAAAGTAAATCGTAAAATATACTTACAATTACTAATATACTTATATATTAAATACTTGCATTTACTTACAATTACTTCTCGCTTAGTCATTGGCATTCTGTGTTCTTTTACTCGACGCCGACACGTCCAGAAAGATGTCAGCCTATGTATATATATTAGTGTATCCAGATGTAATTCTCCAGTACCGGAATGCATTTTGATAAATAAGGTATCGCTAGAGTCGTCTTAGTTTTACTGTTAAGAACATAACATGAATAATAGTACGGTCCACACAATATGAGAAATATAATTTTATGACACGCAAAAAAATTCAAATTCCTGAAACCTTCAAGGCGGAAATCAAATTATAATTTTTGATAAGCATATTTCAAAAAATTACAGGTATCCAAAAACTAGGGTCAAACAGAAAAAAAGAGGTAGAGAATTTCAAGGTTTTTCCGAAACACTCCTTTGTATTTTCAGCGTTTTTTTTTATAATTTCTTAGTAATATTTTTGTGTGTTTTCTTACCAAACTCATAGATTGAAAATAAAATGTTCCTTTGTGACATGAATAACTGTGATAGGATTTCAGTTTTTTCTATCAATTAGTTGACCAACTAACATATTGGGAATAAAAATATTCATTCTCTGAACTTTGAAATGCACAACTTATCTACACTAGTGTTATCACATAAAATGAGCACCTTCTGAAGGTTTTGACTTTCTTCTTTGGAACAGAGAATCGTCTCGTTTTTCCCAGATTGAGTGAGCCATCATGGCTTCTTACGAAAGAATTGTGCTGAAATAGATTACCATTATGATATCAAGATTATCAAGAAGGACAAAAATCAGAAAGAGCAAAACTTTACAGGACATGTATAGGAAACCAGCAAACGTAGAGGAAGCCAGCAACTGGAGCGATGTCCTCGCAATCTTAAGAGTTTATAATAAAGAGGCATGTCGACAAGTGTCAAAGTAGTAGAACACCGGACCAGAGTCCCAAAATCTTGGATAGATTACTTGTATATATTTTGAGGAGAGGAATATCACTCATACCGCGCCACTAAAGTTCCGTAATTGGAACCTTAAAATTATAACATAAATAAAAGTTTGTCACAAAATGTTAGGAAGAAAAGAGTTAGAACAATATAGCATCAATATCTGGTTTGGGCTACTAAATAAGCAGATATTTAACCCCTTCAAAATCTCAGGTTGCTTGAGCGAAGATTCTTAAATAATTTTGTTTAGAAAATGTAGATTTACAGATGTGTAAAGGTGTGATATTATAAAATTACGGTGAATCCTATCACTACACTTTAAACGTAATAAATAGTTTATGAGTAAATGATATATTTCCCGGGAAATAGATAGATGTTTGCGAACCTATAGCTTGGCCTCCGTGATCTCTCAACTTAATTTCAATTGGTTTTTCCTTGCGGGGATATTAGATATAGTTGATGCAATCGAAAAATGTCGCAGTACGGCAAAATTGAGAGGAAATCTGAGTGAAACTGAGGAAAAAATTTTAAAAAAATCAACAGTATTTGGAACTCTGAAAAATATTTTTTCAGCGATGTTGAATTAGAAATATTGATATTGAATAAGACAGTCCTAATTGAAAAAAAAACGAAAAGCTTTTTTAGTACAAATACGTTTCTGACCATTTTTATTTATTTTTAATTATTTATTAAATTATATGAAAAAAATAATATTTTCCGGGACCGTCTGTAGAATGTATATACTAACTTTTAAATTTTAATACTTTGTCCATTACAAACGAAAAGGAATAGCATTAGCTTCCAGTTGGGAAAGCTAATTATTTTCAGTTAATGTTTATTAAATTGCATATACGCATTCTTAGAACAAACGCCTTAAGCCTGTGTTAGGTTAGGTTTATAACTCGGAAGTTGTCGCAAATGACGATGTCACTACTCATTTGCATCGATCTATCAAGAGACTTCACTCCAGTTGTAAGGTATGTTACATTCTATAGCTATTACATTAAAAAGATTTGTAAATCATATTTTTCTAACGCTTTCTACTCTTTTTCAAAGGTCAACCTGAACATTTCCAATCTGTAAAGACGTGTTGTTTTCATCTTTTGATAGTGGATTTCATCTCAGCTCGTTCTATATTAGCGATCGGCTCCAAATTTGGACAACATGCGGAACTTCTTTGTTTGGAAATTCCTTATTAAGAGTAATATAATTTCCAGCTCTTGTTCACATTGATATCTGCTATGAGTAGTAGGTATCTTTGTTTTTCATATAATTGTTTATTCGTGTACCATATGCTGTTTTTTTCATAACATTTTGGTATTTTGTGTATTTCAGATTCATTTACAGTTGTTTTCTGTCCGGTTGTAAAAACTAGTTTGGATCGCCTTTACTTTACGCTACAATTCTTATAGCTGTGTTTTTTATCTTTTCATGTTCAATATCAAATCTCGGAAATTTCCAATTTATGTTTTCAATGAGCGTTTTGCAGAATCATTCCATAATAAAGGATCTTTGTTAATAAAAGCCTCTCCTTTAGAGATACATAAAATATATTGCATATTTGAATAGGATTTATTTTTGAAGCTGTTCGACATTTAATTTACTATTTTCTGTAATACTTTTTAGAGTTTTTCCTTGGTACTTTTATAGTTCGCAGATCAGTTGCTTACACTTTTTATTCCTTTGTTATTTCAATTTAACGCGAAAAATCTTGCAACGACCATTAAGAAAATGTTCAATTTTTCAAGTTCAATTTTTTTTTAGCAAAATAATATAACTATTTTCTAAAATAACTTGGTCTTTCTTCTTCTTTCGTTGATTAATTAATAATATTATATTTTTCAATACGGCTTTATTTCCTAAAGTGATACAACTTTATCTGCTTAGAATAAAAGTCTATTCCGATTTACAATTCACCTTCTTTTAAGCTGATTTGTAAATAAGCAAACAGAACTAGTTATTACTCTACGATAATGTATTCAATTAAGTACTGATCAAACTTTGTGAAATAAAACAAAAATAAGGTGACTTCCTCGCAAATGACCATGATGCATTTTTGATTGGTTAGCAATTTTTGACACTTGGAGGCACAGGTATTCCAATTTATTACTAAAAAATTAATTTAGAAAAGAGAGAATTTCGGTTAATAATAAGATAAAAAATTACACCGACATAGCTAAATATTAATGATGCCATATTTTGTCAAAATAACTGAAATTAACTCCCGCTATATGTACACATTTATAACACATAAATTGGTCATTAATGAATATAAGTAAAGGTACTTTCTCAGAAACACTGCAGAAAAAAAATTGCGAATAAATAAAACACTGCAATAAATAAAACACTAGAAAAAAAATTGCAAAAGCCTTGAAAAAAGGGAATACACCTGGAGCTATATTCTTCATTCAGCCGTAATACTTTCTTAGTTCCCGTATGTTCTGTAGGGCTGACTGTACAGCGCTGATACACCGTCTTTGAATTTTCCACAAATGTTCTACAGGAATGAGCTTGGGATTTCCTGCCATCCAAAATAATCCCGATCTCAGTGCGGTAAACATTTACTTTGTACTCACTCGATGTGCTTGAGCGTTATCATCCATAAAGACATCAGCACCAACTCTGGTAACGGCTAGTGCTAGTTATGCATCAGGAATTAGGATTTTATTAATATATATTTGTGCATTCAGAGATCTATTTTGAATAAAAATTAACTCGGTGCGATTTTTAGAGGTCATGCCTGCCCAAAACATAATAAATGCTCCGCCGTAAGGCGAAATCTCTTCAAAACATACGTTTGATTTTGTCTTTTAGATCTTCTGAGCAATTTAGGACATCGTTTCTCATCGAATATAAAAATAGAAAGAGATTCTGGTTTCATCAGAAAATAAAACACTATAAACACTCCAGTCCACATGGGTCATGTCGCACAATTGTGGGCAAACTTCGACTTTGCAATACAGTGTTCATGGAGTAGTTTAGAACCTCTAACCGGTCTTTGTTTATGAATATTCAATTATAGAAGTATCCTCCTGGCTACGCTTACATTTCTTACTACTTCGAGATTATTTATGATGTTTGTGAAGGCAGACTTCCGATTTCGTAAAGCTTGTGGCTCAAAATATATCGGTCGTACCTGTGCTTAGTGTACGGTTTTCTTCCGGGTTCCGCTTATTTTTTAATGAATTGCTACTTTAAACTATTTTCCAGGTCCTTTGAAGAATAGAACGACTTACACCAAACCGTTGCTAAACATAACACAGAGTGCGGTCTTCCTTAAAAAAATCTCCATATTACCAGCGATTACTTTGATATCTACCATAATACGTTACAATTTTTTTAAAGTATAAAAAAATTATTCAATTTGAACACAATACCAATAATTATAATTATTTAAGCATTTATTTTTAAATAAACAACACAACGTCTAGCCACATAACGTTAACAAATCTTTAATTCCAACCACAAGTTTTTAAAATAAAATTAAAATGTTACAATTTAGGCTATTCATTTTACTTGCCATGGTTCTTAATTTGCAGATAAATATGTTTTATTATTCGAATGCATATAAAACCTGTCCTTTTTAAGATTCTTACAGCTGTAAAGAAAACTTTAAGTGCTTCTTTTTCTATGAGAGTATACACAAAATTCGGAACATGTCATATTTAAATATTAATATTGTACTCACTACTTATTAACGAACTCGATGATATAGATAAAATAAACTTAAATATAAAATGCGATCAATATCTTTAATTTGTTATCTATTTAATTGCTACATATTTATCGCTACTATTCCACATAAGTAAAGTAAATTAAAACACTCAAAGGAAACGAAAAATTTAATCAAGTTCAAACCGAACTTATTATATAGTGATATTAGTGTTCCGTATAATTGTATCGACTCTTACAGAAAACGAAACATACAAGAAGTCCAAGTTGCGAGTGACACACACAACTTTTGAGGTTGCGGCATTCTTATTTACTGGGTTATGTCACCACCGTGGTGTGCCGAGTTAACACACAAGGATTTTGACTGGACGGCGCACCGCGGGTTCGATTCCTGGCCGCTCGTCGAGGGGGCTGAACTAGTATTCTGGTATGCTGCAAGAGATTGCTCTCGTAGCATATGTATCAATTGTATACATTAAAGTATGTAAAATTAGATAAAAAAGTAAATAAATATCCTCTCAATAATTTAATAAATAACGAAAATGAAAAAGAACGATGGCAATAATTTTATCCCTTCTAATATTAGTAATTTATGTAAATATTCATTTAATTGTTATTATTAGTATTTCTGCTGAAATTAAAACTTACATAACATTGTAACGGAAAGAAACCGGCTGATAAAATTATACTTTTTTGGTCAATACTAACAATTTTGATTTTTTCAGACTTCTTCAGTTGTTTTTCGAATAGTGTGTGGGATTAGATTTTTAAAATATTTTTGGGGAGAAATATTTAATGAAATGAAGATTTTTTATCATACTTTAAGAACCTTTCGATTTTTACCACACATAATACGTTAAAAATTATCTATTTAACTGCTACAAAAACGGAACTACAAAAATAATTCAAAAATCATTTTAATCTTAATTTTTATAATTGTGCCATCACAAACGTTACAAAATTTAAACTTTTCGTTTCTAATAATCCCTAAGAGAAATGTTTGTTATATAAAGGCGAATGGAGAGACACCAAGGTAATCGATCCATAAATTTTCCTTTATTATTATTCTGGTAAAAACATTAAAAACATGAAGTAACCTAAGTGTCATTTTTAATCAAAGAGTCATCAAATGAGGAAAAAGATGCTAGCAAAGAGTAAATAAATACTTTTAAATTTGGGAAAGAATCCCTTAAAACTCAAAAAATAGGTATGCCCTGCTTTATTTCATTATTCGCAAATTAAAGCCTGATTTAAAAAAAAACGGCAGTAGTTATCTTGAATGACGACAAATGCAGGTAATGTGTTTATATTCATAATTTTGTATTTTTTTACACAGTACAAAGTTATTAATTTTTCGTTAGGAAATAATTGTGGAGCTTTGATCTTCCTCCGAGAGAATACTTCGGAGAGTTTAAATTACTAATGACGCGTTTTCAGCCCTGCTGAGATGAGAGTACAAAACAATTGTATTCTCTTATGAAGACATTTCTTTCTTTGCTCAACATACTTTCAACGCGATTAATTTCAAGATATTTGCACTGACAAAGTCAATTATATTACATATATGTTCTTTTGTTTTCGACAATATATTTTTAGGTCTGGGTAGTTTTCTTCCATGTTTTATTTTTTTGCCGATTTTCTCTTTAGATCAAATTATGCTCAGTTTAATCATATTTTATAAACAAAATTCTGGAAATGGTTAGAAGTAAATTCGATAGGTGTGACGTCTGAGTGTGCATGCATGTTCTGCAGATAGCGGAAGTATCGCATTAGAAAATGTTTTATTGAGATCTTTGCATAATATAATGATGTTTTACTAATGACACGTTTCTGCATTAATAAATAAAATGTCTCTGTTCCGACCGGAAAGTGAATGTGACAATAGTTATAAAATATGGGTCGAGTTCCCTTCCTTATATTTACAAATATAAAAAATAATTTACGTTTCTGAAAATATAGAGCTTGTTTCGATAAAAATGTTAAGTGCTTTCAACTGACTTCAAAAAGAGGAGGATTTTAGGTCGTCTTAATTTTGTTCATGTCTGTATTATCTCGTATCAACCGATTTCAATTATTCTTTTTTTATTTAGAAGGATATATACTTAGCATGTTTTTTTTTTAATTTTGTTAAAATTTTATTAAGAAAATTAAAGGCATACCATAAAACTCCTCAACAATGAACAACGCATGTCGTATTTCCAGCAGTAATGGACCGGTTTCGATAATTACTTTTTTTAATTTGGAAAGTGTGATCCAAGAAAAATATGTTAGAATCTGGCTATCGGAATTAAAAATAAACCGCACATGTACTGTGTTCAAGTGTGAATAATATTCGTAATGATAACATAATTATAAAAATGTTAAAGTTTTGACACGACTAAAGGCGAAATAAATATATCCTTTTACAAAATGACAATAAAATTATGGAGCCGGAAAATGTTTTCAGGTACTCTTCAGTGATGAGGTATAAACTATATCATCATATTCCCATATCTGTATATGGACATACAGGTGCGTACAGACATGAATGTACGCAGGTAGAAATGAAAATATTTACATTCATAGAATGCCCCGAACATCTGTTCCGATTTTAATAAATCTGGTATTATTGAATTTATCAGAAAATTGTGATGTCATGAGTAAAAGAGGATATTTATCCACTAAAAATTTAAAAATAAAGTTTGCTTCGAAAGAAGTCATGCCGAATTCAAATAACCACTGAATATTTATGAAAAGTTTAAAATAGTTATGTACGAGAACTTAGTTGGGACTTTTACGGTGGAATATGATTTTTAAAAATAAATAAATTTGCAAAATATTGTTATCGCTAAAATTTTTGTTTATATTTTCAGAATAAATGAGGAACGAAATTTTTCGTAAGTAGAAATTCTCCACCGCATTTGCTCAGAGAATATTGATTACCAAGAAAGTTTTTAATGAAATAAAAGGTGATTCTTATATCCATAATATATCCTTTCAAATAAATTTAAGTTTAGTTCATTTGATTGTGAAGCAATTAATGAAACTCTGAAATCACAGTGAAATGTTCTATCGCATAATTCTTTACTATTTCTACTTATTTTGGATATTCTTTACGTTTCAAAAGGATATATTTCTTTTCAACCTCCAATTGTAATAAATTGGATATTGTCCATAGTGGCATCGCACTTTTTTCTAAAAGTTAAATAGCCCTGTGAAAATGAAACTTCTCAATACTATTGAGGGTCTATTGATAACGGGGTATTCGTACGTATAAAATCTTTTCCTGTATGATAATCTCGAAAACTCATGAAACTTTTTTGACAACAAAAAGTATGTAAATTTTATATTTTTGCTTATATGGAATAAACTGAGTTCCTGATCAAAATTCCTTTCGACGGTACCTTTTCATCACTCACCGTTCCACCGGTCAGTTCTATGCCGTGACTAGAATCTAATGTTCAGGTTCTCATAATTTACGTTTTAGATAAAGATGTTTAAAGGTTAATATTGTTTTAAACAATCCACCTTTATTGATTTCTACTTTTTTAGAAACATTTTTAGAAACATTTAATCACTTCTGGGATTAGTTCATAAATCATTCCTTCATTTTCCTTCTTTATAATATTAAAGTAGATTAATTGTGTATTATGTTACAGTGATGTTAAGTTTAAAGTATAAATGAAACTATACAAAACTGTTATTTCTTCTGGGATAAACACTCTACAGAAAGTTGAAAGCCACATCGAAATAGAAAAAAATAGATACATAACGTTTTGTATTTGTTTAAGTTAAAATTTAATATTTTTATGTTACGGACAAGCACATCCTTTCAGGAGTGCAAAAAAATTAGAAAAGGTTTAAAGGTTTCCGCGATTAGCTCGTAAAGACATTCAAAATCTTGAACGTTCTTCTTTATAACTTTAGTGTAGAATTCGAAATACTAATCCCTGTAAAACGAGATTTTCTCATACAACGGACATTAAATTATACTGTCTACATAAAATTCTATAGTATAACATTTTTAACCTTAATAAAACTTAAGCAGGGATCGTAGTAAGACCTTTGCTTGTTTAATAGTATTTAGAAAGAAAATTTCGTGGATTATAAGATTTCTGTATATTTATCCTTATTTCAGTTTAGATGTCACTCAAAAATTAGAGATGTAAACAATTTTATTCGCTTACGGGAAACGAAAACGGTTATAATAGGGATCGATGTAAAATTTTGTAGCACCTTTCAACTAATAATGTCTGCTCACAGAGTGAGTTAGAATGATGGCAGGAAAAATAAAGTTTCATTTTGAATACGGATGCCCCATGTTCAGTTACAGTAGCTGATCCTCTTAGTTGAATAAACGAAGGAGGAAAAATCGACATATGTGAAAGCGAGGAAAAATAGGCGTTTTTTAATTACAATATTATTGGGTCATTACAGGTAAAAATTGCATTATTTTCATAAGTAGGTAATTCAAAAATCCTTATGATTTGTTTAATTACTTAACCATGTTAAATACTTTTATAAATAGAAAAGATTGTCGGTTTTAAAATATATTATATCGTTAGGAACAAAAATTAGCAATATAAAAAATATTATGAAAGTTTATTTTTTACGACAATCTAATAAAAATAATTAAATTAAATGAAATATTACAAAAATTATATTTTTCAATTGTTGTTATATTGCAGTTTTTATCAGAGACAAGAAGTGTATAATATGACAGAAGTAACACGATGAAACTCACTCAGTCGTGTTCTCTGAAAATGTTATTAATTGGTTGTTTTGTGCTGCGGTATAGTGGTTGTAGATCATAAAACAACTTCATTTAAAATACTACTTGAAAGAAAACAAAATATATAACTAGTTGGCACTAAAATATTGAAATAGGTTCACCTACTAAAAGACTAGAAAAAAATTGGGACATGTAATAGTTATTACATTTCAACGGATATTAATGTGGCCCCAATGAAAAGAATCATATTTGAAGGTATCTTATTCTAATTGGGACCGCATACTCCATAAACATAGAATCAAGCAATGACTTCAAAATCATTATGTCTTAACTCCTTATTTATCTTTTGGTGAGTAACCGAATTTTAAGGAGCGATTAAGACTCAACAACTAAATCATATACCAAAAAAAATTTCAAGAAGATATTTTTTTTTATTTTCCTAATACTCCCCCATTTTATTAAAACGGAATGTTAGGAAAAGTAGTTTTTTTTTCACTATATGATTTAGTTTTCAATTCCTAACAGCCGGTTATAATTCCGTCACTGACAAAAAGGTAAACGAGTGTATGCATGATAGGATGCAGGTAAGAAATTGCTAGCCTTGCGTGCATTACATATATATTTATATATAACCTTTGAGCTAATTTCTATAGTGACTTAAGATTTATTCGATATATAAAGTTAAAACACATCATATATCAAAATATAACCAATGCAACCTGCGTTCTAAATTTAATGAACGTAGATTTCACAATTGCTATATCATGTAAACTTCAAAAGTAGATACACGAAATTTGAAAAACAATGTGGTATTTATATTTGAGCATACACTAATTCATTCCTAACTAAATATCTGGTCTATTTCCAGTCAACTTTGTAACTAGTAATTTGGTACGCACTTGGCACAAGTTAAAAGAAAACTCGGCAAGAACTTGAAATTTGGCACAATTTTATATGCACGTGAAAAAAGAAGTCAGGAAAAGAGTCAAGGGCGAGTTGAGTTCCGTGACAAAGTTTGTAGCCTAGTTAATAGTCCAGTCAAATGGTATTTCAAATGTTAATATGTGCACTTGCACCCATTAAAAAAAGGATTGGTTTAGTTTATTTTAATCTATCTCAATAAGAGGAAATCGGAAAAATTTGTTAAATTTAGGTTTTCGAAATCTAATAATAACTTCCTCAAAAATGTTGTTTATGTAAGTTTAATAATTTATATTTTACGAGCTAGAATATATAAGACAATTGGACAAAACATCATTAAAGAGTTATAACATCGTTTTTTCAAGTTTAAGAAAAAAGCGTCAGTAGGTTTTTAAAGAATCATTTGTTTTTATGAGTAGTATAGGGCTACAAAGACGGACAAATTGAAGATAAGTAATGCAGAGGAAACTGTTCGTAATTTTAGTTTCATTGATTTGTTTTTTTATAAAGGGTACGATAATTTGAATAATTAATAAAAAAGTGATATGCAAAAATGAAGAAAAATAATACATTTGGTAATTTGAAATTCTATGTCATTAAAAATAATCTTTATTAACTAAAAATATGCTTATTATAGGTACATCCCGCTTTGAAGCGCTGTATAACCCATTTACATAACTAGAGTTTTTTGACCAGTCAAGCTTTCTCCAATTCAAAAAATTGTAATTATTAATCCTACGTAAAATTATGAAAAGTTTTATTGAAGTTATACTTTTTTAAGCACTTTATGAAAAAGTGATGAGAGTGAAATTTTAAAAATACAGAATGAAGTTGGCACTGTGCAAAAAAAATCGACACCCTGAAGTTGCCCACTAAACATATGTTTACAGAGTTTATTTGACAGATAAGTAGTTCACCATTTTTTTTCAGCTGGCTTTCTATTTTCGGCCAATCATCTACCAGTTCGTTTCGATTTCTTAATTCGATTAATTAAACTTTATTTAGATTGTTTTAGTAAATTTAACAATTATATATATATATATATATATATATATATATATATATATATATATATATATATATATATATGTATATATATATATATATATATATATATGTATATATATATATATATATATATATATATATATATATATATTATGTATATACTTGTTAATATTAAATTGAATGCTGAGTACCCATATAAATTTTAAAATAATTAAATTTAAACTTAAAATTGGACCAAATTTTTTACAGCTCTTAATGGGAAAATAATGAAGTTGAAGCGCGATAATGTGGAAACGATCTGGGAGAAGATTGGCTTCCAACAGAAAGCCAGCAGAAAATTAAAATGGTGGTCAACTCATCTATGAAAAAAATTTAATTTTTAAAATTTTAATACTTCATTGAATTTATATATTGCCAACCGTTTTATTTTATTTCTATTAATTATTTGCATGATAAATAAAGTTATTCTTGTATTATGTCAAAGAAATATAACTTTTAAGCCTGTACATAAGAACACACATTATTTGTGGAGAACAAATTCAATAAACTCCTTGTTAATAAGAATTATTTTGTACAGGTTTTCGAATCATCGCTAATAACTCTCAAGTCACTTGTGATATTATTTGTTTCGCACTCACGACATTTCTTCTATTATTGGTTTTCGGCTTCACACCAGGTGAAATGCTATTTATTTTTACTAATGCCGGCGTCAGTCATGTTACTTAAACATTTCTTTACTTTAAATTGTTCTCATACATGCCCAATTATAATCTATTTTATATTTTGTTATACATCTTCCATTTGTTTAAATGCAAAGAAAAAATGATTCATAGAAAATGTGATAACATAACGAAACATCGTTATTTGACGTTTTCTTATCCAGACTAAAAGAAGTGATATGACATAGTAAAATATTCTAGTATAAATAAATTGAGTGAGTAAATCGAGAATTGATGTACAAAATGACGTTTCAACCTTCTTTAAATTTTTATTTTAAATTTTATGTTTATTTAAGCCTAAATTTTGTATTATTGTATTTATTTTAGAATTTCTTTTATATTACAGGAAATTTTTCGTCAGTAAAAAGGAGTAAAACTTAAAACAAGGTATTTCAAAGTATTAGAGTTTAATTGTTAATAACAATTGAAACCATATTTACGAAGACTGTCATTGTCATATACCTATACAAAATTGACTAATTCGACATTAAATCGTTTGAAATGGATTTGGAAGCGATCGCAGAAATTTATAAATGTGGGTTAGATAAATTCGAAGAACAAGTCAGTAAACTAGATCTTCATCGATAAGTAGTAAAATCACACCCATCAAATTTTGTTGTTTTGAATTTACAGTTTCCTGAAACGATGTAAGATCTCAGCGCCATTCTCTTCTTGCAAAATGTCCCTAATATTGAGTATCGTGTCCGAGAAATAGTGGCTAAATGTCAAATAAATACGTTCCCCGGCCACAGTGTAGAAAAACCACCAAAGCCTTCGTCAAAAATATAGAGTATGATATCGTCTGACGTAGATGATGATTAGCGTTCAACCTTACGTATGAACGTTTATATATTTGTTTATATTTAAATTTAACTGTACGTCCCGAATCAATTATTATAGTGTGTTGTTCAAGAAAAAATTGTTGATGGATACTCGAATTTTAAATGACATCTTCATTAAAGACAATATTGTTACCATAAACAGCTCCGTACCAAAGATGAATAACTGCGGTCTTACTAAGGAAGAATATTTATTATTTAAAAAGGTTTGATTAAAAAAACTTTCACGGTGAAAAATATTTACTTTATTTCTTATTTAAAATAGATATAATAATTTAAAAAAAATTACACGGCGAAAACAATTAGAACATGAAAAACTCGAGTCACACCAAAACTTGCAACCGTGCGAATAACGACATTACGATTGCCTACGGAATAATTTTCTGAACTTCTTTCGATGTTTTGTATGATTAACTTTTAAGTATGTCTTATTCACCATCATCACCATCAACTTGTTGAGGCTAAAATATTTTACATAACCTCGTGATTCCGGCGTTTACCGTTTTATGTCATATTGATATAATTGAAATATTTTTTATGGCTTTTTATTTAAAACTGAGTTATTTAAATAATTTATTTCTTACGCAGTCGCCAATTACGCACCGCCTATTGACTCTCACGGCTATCAATCGCCGGTTTTATTTTCTATTCTTTTTTATTCCCTCATGTGTGTTTGAGGCTATTATTTCTCTCATATTTTGGTACTTATTGTACGTCTATTTATATATATATATATATATATATATATATATATATATATATATACATATATGTACATTAGAAAATAAATTGAAGTATAGTATAGTAAGTTGCATAATAAACAAAAAATAAACTTTTGTTACACTGTTTTGAAAATCTAGATATTATAGTTATTGATAACTTCAACACGGAGTTTTGTAAATACAATGGAAGAGATATTTTGCTCTGAAATATCATGAAATCAGATAACTTTATTACACTCTTCCTTCTCCGCCTTTCATTTACGCAATATTATTCACTCATAATCATAGAAGTTTCACACTGTATTTCAGGGAAGGGTAAATTTTGAGATCCAGATTAGAGTACAATATTAGGAATGGAGGATACGTGTTCATACATATAAGTATATGTATGAACACGTATCCTAATAATAATAATAGATAATCATTGACATAATTGAATATTTTAATAACTATGGTTCATGATATTACTCTTTTTAAGTGTATTAGAAACAATTACAAAGCTGCGCCTTGGTTAATTGACTCCATCTAGAATCTCATGGCTGGGAGAAGTGGCTAAATTATCAGCACGTCTAAATGATTTTATTTATATTTTTTAAATTGATTTTTTCTTACGCATATTCCGAGTTTCCTTTTCCTTATAGGTAAATGTAACTAATTTTTTTCTTTTTTCTGTAATATCTGTATTCTTTTATTCAGCAGCCAAGTTTGATATTTTCAAGTTTTCTTCCCCAAATTACATTATGAACATTTTTCGATATAACACACCAGTGACACATATTCCAAATAAATCCTTCATCCTTCTAGCAATTCAATCGACGTATTCTGGCAGAAACGGTGTTATTATGTATTCCTTTGAACCCATAGAAAACATGACAACGCCATATCTTACTAGAGTAGTAAATACCATTATGGTATATACCACCATCCCACCTAAATATACCCACTGTCAAAAATACATTTTCCTGCAAATCTAAATTACTTTTTGTCAATTCTAGCACTACCCTATTTTTTGACGGTTTTTCATCATACTGTAACTGAATCTGAATTTTACTTTCGTTGTTGTACCTCAACAAGTATGGAAAAAAATTTATGTCACACACGTAATATTAGATAAAATTAATATTGCAATCTTTGTTCTTCTCTACTTTGACTATGCATTTATCATTGCTAGTTTCCTTTGCTCGCATGAAGCCACATAATGGTTCATAATTTGAACAAATATAATAAAGAATAAAGTTTATAATTCTTGATTATTTTGAAATCTACCCAACAAAATTGAAATATTCTCTCATTAGTCGTACGTAAATTGATTTGAATATTACCCGATTTTAATATTGACTCGGGTCCCCGCGGTGCGCCTTACAGTCAAAGACCATATGCCTTGTGATCAACCCAACACACCACGGTGACGACAATGAAATCAATCGATTTAAAAAATTCGTTAACTAATTTTATCTAAATTGATTTGAATACTACTTACACCGCCGTAAACAATGTACTTTGCTTGTCTGAACCCATATAATATTTCATAATCTATAATAATATTTAAGTACTTTGCTTGTAGGAACATTTCAAGTACTTCGCTTGTAGGAACCGACAAAACACAACATAATTTATATCAATATAAGGAAAAAAGTTTGTTAATTCTAGGTATTTTCGAAATCTACCCAATCTATTTAAAACATTTTTTCACTAGTCTCATCTAAATTTATTCAAATACTATTTACGGGTCCGTAAAAAACATACAATTAC
Source organism: Druceiella hillmani (assembly GCA_039881145.1). NCBI lineage: Eukaryota > Metazoa > Arthropoda > Insecta > Lepidoptera > Hepialidae > Druceiella > Druceiella hillmani. The sequence continues at coordinate 58,139,580 of JAYKKI010000002.1, forward strand.
TGTTGCCCATTTTAAGTACTTTGCTTGTATGAACCTACATAATACATCATAATTTATATTAATATAATGAAGAAAGTTTGTTAATTCGAGGTTTTTTTGAAATATATCCAATAGATTTAAAAAAAAATTCACTAATCATATTTAAAATTGATTTGAATACTATGTACGGGGCCTAAACAATACAATAAAATCACTGATGTCCATTTTAAGTACTTTGCTTGTAGAAACCCTCATAATACATCAAAATTTACTTTCTTCATTATATTATAATGAAGAAAGTTTGTTAATTCTAGGTATTTCTGAAAACTATCCAATCGATTTAAAGCAATTCTTTCACTATTCTATATTGATTTGAATACTATTTTCGTAAATAATGAATTGATACTACCAATGTCCATTTTAAGTAAACATAATTGGTGACCGACATTTCACAAATTGGAGATTTTTTTATAAAATAATTTTTTTTCATATTCATCAGTATAATCACGTGTACGTAGATAATTTGTAAATTGATTTTTGTTCGGCCTATCTTTTTAACTATTGTTTGACATGAATGAATGTCTACGGGTCTAATAAAATAATTCTCAAAATTAATTACTAACCCTATTATATGTATGTAAATATATACATATATATATATATATATATATATATATATATATATATATATACATGCATACATACATACATACACGCATGTAGGTAACATTTTCCGCAATGATATTTACTCTCTTTTTAGTGTTTTGTGATAAGATTCTTTGCATTATTTATTAGTAGACCATCTAGCGGGATTGAAAGAAATAATAAGCGATTATGTAAAGAGAATGTTTTGCTAGTATAAAATCACTATAAATAAAAAAAATTATATTTGAATAATCTTGGAATTATAAATTTTACTAAATTAAATAAACTTCTTATGTTTAATAAGTAAACAAATTGGGAAAGAGTTATTATAGTTTCAAAATTTTGATTTGAAACCATGGATTGAAAAGTTAATTAAAGCAAAATTGTATTTTAGGTCTTTAAGCGTAAAAATAAAAATTGAATTAAAACAAAAGAAAATCGTGATAAATTTTCTACTGCCATATATATATTCTTGTTTAACGCAAAGCAAAGCAACAAAAGTATCTGCATTTTTTGCTGGATTTAAGATTTAATAATTATTCCGTAATGTAAAGCTTGAACATATTTGTACAAGTGCGCCCAAAACCCGCACGAGGCGATATTACGTGTACCCCTCCCCACTAATTTTCTTTATCAGGTATGATGTATGCAAACTAGGGTAAGACTTGATGAATATTTTATTTCGAAAAAATCCCATGTGATCGATTTTATATCGGTTTCGATTTCTAGTTTCATTCCTAGATGATTTATGGATTAAAAATACTAAAGACACTATAGAAATAAGTAATTTGTTCTTGTTTAGTTTCGTAACTTTTTTTTAAATTTCCAAATATCATATTCATGACAATGAAAATAATGTATCAATGAAGTGTTTATAAGTTTTTTACTTGGATCTATACATTTTAAGTTATTGGAAGACTGAAAATTTAATTGTAATCTAACTTTTTTTTCATCTAAAAATCCAATTGGTGAATGCATCAAAATAATTATAACTCACTCCATAAATATTCTCACCATCCTGTGCAAGCATAATTAAAGTCATTTTACATTTTCATGTTCTGATCTTTTAAATATTTATGTTACTGCAGGTTGTTTTCTTAATTAATAGAAATAATAAATAAATTTTAAATGCCTTATACTTGGGAGACATATTATAAAATTAAATTATAAAAAAATAGTACTCTGGTAAAACTTCGGGGACAACTTCCTTGAATGAATAATGATTTAAAATAGTTTCATAATCTTAATTTCACTAGAGAAAGTATGTTCAAAAATTATTTCTTCGCACTATCCCTATGTCACGTTTTTCATATACATGTATTGTGCCTGAAACGACGACAACGCTAGGAATCGACCAAATAGCGAAACTAGATATTTTACTTATCATTAAGGTATCGATCTCGTTGATTTACGCAACCTGTACTTTCAAATATAGATTAATTGCTTTGCTTAGGTCTGGTACATCCAGGAAAATATGGTACCGAAGTAAATGTGATATGTGATATTTTAATTTTTATATCTTTATTATATATATATATATATATATATATATATATATATATATATGTATATGTATATATATATGTATTAATATATATATATATATATATATATATATATATATATATGAAAATATATGTATATATACATATTTAGAACTATAATACTTTTTAATGTCACAATTTTTTTCACTCTTTCTAGAAAGAGTGCAAATTAAATAAAATAGTGACCTTAAAAAGTATCATTCAAACAATCTAGAGTTAATTCAATGGAGGGAAAGGAAACGAACTAAAAACGACAAGTGTCCAAGTAAAATATAGGCAAAAAGTACTAGAAAGTTACAAGTAAAAACCTCGTAATCATTAGTTTTCGAAAGAAGTATCCTTTCTCAGATATCCTTTCCAGAAAGAGAGTATTATCTTGAGTATTCCTTCTAGCTATTTTCTCAACGATAACTCAAAAATGTTTTCATATTGTCCTTTTTTCGTTAAAATATTATCTTGTTAGTAAAATCGATATTTATATCGAATATTTAAAGCCCAAACCTAAGGCAAGACCAAGAAGTATATTGGCAAGAATTTTTATTTATTACATTTTTACATTTAAAAGAAATTTTAAATATAAAAAAATAGTAACGCAATAATACAAAACACAATACCATGTAAAATGGGAAACAATTTTTAAGGGTCATAGATTTGTGACTTTCACATTAACTTTTTACGTAAGGAAAAATTGTTCTTACTAATGTTACATAGTTTCTTTTTGTATTGCCATTAAACATTTAAAACTCAGTATATTGTTAAAAACCACATAAGTATTTTTTTAAACTTTAATTGGTTTATACGCTCTTTTATATGTAGCACCCACATCTGCATCCGTAGAGAAAACCTCCTTGTACGCAAACGTAAACATTCATATTCATAATACAAATATCCGCTGTTTAATATATCTGTCAGCTCATTAATCCATTTGTGGAAACTTTGAACTACTAAATACGATAACTACTAATACTAATACTTTTGAACTACTAAAACGTTTGAACTACTAAATACAAGTCTTTAGCCATACATTTTTCATTATTCTTATAATATTAAGTTTTATTAAGAATACAAAAGCGAAATTGAGAAAAAAAAATTGGCCAATATATTTACGTGTGCATCAAACAATTTTGAAAATGTAATTTTTTAAATAGACTTAATGCAAATTATATTTGTAATGTTAATATCAAAAATCTTGTTTAGTAAAAAGTTATGTTAATAATTTTTATCTATTTCTCAAAACATAATAATTTAAAAAAAACTTAAATATGAAAAACAATACGTAATAAATTTGATGATTATAACTTTGTACAAACAATTGACTACAGTGTTATTTAACTGCTGTGAAAATGACGGTTTCACGGTTATTTGACTTTAATAAGTATAATATCCGTAAAGTCGGCCAAAATTCATTTTTGTCTAAGTATCAAACAACTGGTGCAGTATAATATATGTAATGGTACCATACATTATTCACCACTTGATTTCATAAAATTTCCCCTAGTTTAGCTTTTAAATGTTTATAATAAAAAAAACGCCGTTTTGTCGCTATCCATAGTCATCCATATATATCTCAAATATTCTTCAATGAAAATATTCAGGTTTTCTAAAACATAATTAATTCATATTTTTTGGGAATATTTTATTCGGAAAAATCGACCTTCTTTTAGAATATTAAAATTTGGAATATTTGTTATATTGCCATAGAGTATTTTATAGTAATTATTAAATATTTGCTTTACGTGCAGACGAAACCAATTGTTTAGTCAAGTTCACTTTTTTTCTACACATATTAAAATCATTCTGCGTCGTTGTTTCATTAACATATATAACACAAGTAGAAGCTATTTCCGTTTAGCATCAACTTTAGAAGGAGCCTGAAAATAAATATTTGAAGGAGATCATTAAGTTTACTTGAAGGAAAGTAATTTAAAACATACCCCTTGTGTAGGATTTTTAATAAAATTCGCTTCGCTATTAATTTATACTTCATTGAATATATAATAATAATAACCCAGTAGATGAATGTAATTCTATATTTATAAAAATTATTAATTTATCCAAAATATTGAAATAAGAGAAAATTTAAATAATTCTTTATAAATGATTCCATCAATACCATGCCCGATATATTTCTAATATATTTTACCTTGTGTATCTTTTTTAATGTTCAAAGTTTTTTTTAGTCCCTGACTGAAAAATTAACATTAACACACGCACGCACGAACGCACACACGCACGCATGCACGCAAAGTTCAATAACGTCATATAATTTTATTGGAATAAAAGTATACATAGATTATAATTTCAGGCGAGAATCACATTTGTAGAATGAGACAACATGTCGCGTGACATCAATGTGACGATAAATATGCTACGCGATTTCAGCTATGGTTGGGTTAAATTGTATTAGGTGAACAGTTTAGCGACGTAGGTAGAAAAGAAACAACTTTGGTTAAAAGAACGAATTTTTGATAACAAAAAATATTTTTTCTTAATTTTATAATAGTACGTGCCATTGCTCTAAATATCTGCTAATTATGCGGTGCAGTGTCATAATTTACTTTACATCCTGGGATCAAAAAACAATACAGGAATACATAATACCGAACAAAGGCAACGTGTGAATTGTAATTGTAAATTTGGCCAATTTTTCTTACACTAACTAACTATACAAAGCAAATGTACGAAATGATGTATGTTCTCAAATTAAGGGTCGTATAATAAAATGTTTACGAATTAAGGGCAACGGGAGAAGGAAAACTTCGAAAATTGAAATTAAGTCCGAAAGTTTGTTTTGTTCAACTTAAATTACTGCAGAGAGTTTTATGCGGGTTCCTGTTAAATGAAAGAAAATTTTTTGGCAAAGTGAGGATAAATGGAAAAATCAATGTTCACACGAGTGCGCAGTAAAATAATTGATTCACACAGCGTATAGCGTTTTTTCCGTTTTCAGCTGGACATTTAAATTTTTCGTATAACCTAAAATATTATATTATGTTTTATATACAGATGTATAGTCCCTTAATATATATATATATATATATATATATATATATATATATATATATATGTATATATATATATATATATATATATATATACATATATATATATATATATATATGTGTATATATATATATATATATATATATATATATATATCGTAGATAAGGGACAGACACGATTATCGAATCAAACACATCGAGCACAAAACCAAGTAGTACATTAATCCGAATATATTTCTCAGATATTTCGTTTATTCATACCCTCAAAAATATTTTCTTTTTATCCTAAAAATAAGTTAAAATTGTTTTCTACCAAGCTCTTTTTTTCATTTTTGCGAACAGATAATAGTGGCAGGGGATCAAGTTTGGGATCTCGTAAGGTGGATGTTGCAATATTCAAAAGCCGCACTTGTAAAAACTTTTCTTATTTAATGCTTTTTAAGCTACTCCAGCATAATACTTTTATATTATAGAAACACCCTCATCTTTGAACTTAATAAGCAGGACTCCTCCTAACCCTCTGTTTCCCAGAAAACCTTGCCTTGACTTTTCTCTTAAAGGAATGAAATTTAAATAATTTAATTGTTATACCACAGCACGAACTCCTGCATGGGTTCAGACTTGTAAATATAAATCCAAGTTTCGGTCGCTCGTAACAATTCGGCTCAAAATGTTATTCTTGTCTTCTCTATGGAGATCCAAAATCGCGCCAACGTTCAACACGTTGTTGCTTTTCCGGTGGTGTGACCATTCTCTGCACTCATTTTGCACTGATGTTTTATATGCCAAGATGAATAGTTGTAGGAGATACTCAAACTACTTCTCCTAGTAGCTTCTTCTGTAAGCGGACATCTCCCGATACAAGTTTTTCAACGTTTTAAATAATGCCCAAGGATGTGGCCTCGATCGGCCTATTTGAGCACGAGTCGTCTTCGAGAGAATCTTTGCGTTCTTTGAAGATATTGTACCATTTCGAAATCACGATTTACTAATGCAAGAGCCTCCGTAAACTGACAACATTTCATTCAATATGACTAGCGGTGTTTTTCTTTAGTTAGTTAGGAACCTGATGACCGCATGAAATTTGATATTCTCCATAGTTTATTATTTCTTCCAGAATGAGTTGCTTGATCAATGATAACTAAGAGGTTAATGTTACAATTAAGCTGAAAATTGGTACTGAAAATGAGTCTCTAACTGATAACTATTTGAATAGCTACCCCCATCCTTCAAGATCTCTTTTATTACGCAATTTTTTTACTACCCACGTATTGCATTGAGGTGATATATTTTACTCTTACTTTGGTGGTGTAATTTAGGATACTTTAATTGTTTCGAACTAGCATTTAACGTACAATATTATTTATAAAGGGAAAAATAGTACTATCAGTTTCATTTTATTAATAAGCATAACTAAAATAAATTCAATAAAATATATTAATTGAAAAATTGTTTAGTATGAAAATTAAAAGCAAAACGGAAATTTATCAAAATGTTAATCAATATTTTCGCTTGCTCTTTTCTTTAGTAGATGTTGGAAAATAAACATAAAATAACGTATCATTAAAAAAAACCAAGACTGATTATAATAAACAATTATTATATTAATGTGATATGTCTTATGCACAATCCTTTTAGCCTCAGTTTAACAAAAACGGAAAGGCTACGGACTCCATAACATCCTTTTTTAAATATTTGACTATTTTTTTTGAAACACGTTGGCTTTTATTATATACATCCCTGTAAACAAAAGTTATTCAGAGATATAAGAATTGTACTCATGAATTTAAATGATATCTTATGTAATTACCATGCTCGTAATTAGCACGCAATTAAATTAAAATATTAGAAATAAGATTAAAGATGGATCACTATTAACAAATATGTTAAAATATTCGAGTAAATATATATATATATGTGTATATATATATATATATATATATATATATATATATATATATATATATATATATATATATATATGTATATATATAAAATGTGCAATAATTTTATCGACTCTTTAAATACGCCGACCGTAAAGTTTGAGAGAATAAATTCCCTTAAATATTTATTACCTCCTATACAGTAAGAATGTACGTACATTCCTATTCTAAAAGTCGCAACTGTTGCCTGATTAATTTGTATATATACTATGATCTTAAGTCTGATTGTTGAGAATTGTGGATTTGAATTGTTTTGCTTACTTCTGAGCTAAAATAAGAAGGAAAGAAGATATGAAGGAAAGAAGATAAGTATATACTTACAGGTAAAAAAAATAGAAATTGAATTTATATATGTAAGAAAAATATTTTCTATAATATACGACATTAATTTTAATTTTATATTCAAACATATTCCTGAACATATCTCAGAAATAATATATACATGAATAAATCGAAACTCTCTTATATTTTTAAAGTTATAGTACATAAATATATCGGATAGGGGATATTGTATCCGCGACCCCTATCCGAAAATGAATGCCAATTAATCTCTTGTTTGTATGTAAATCATTGGTGGAAAAGGACAGAATTTATTTAATATTGAAGGACAGAACAGGAATTTATTATCTAAAAGGGTTTAGAAATTATAGCATGATAAAAATTTCAAGAAAACCTGTCTGCACGAATCCTTATATATTTCATTCATACATAGGTAATAAAAAGTGACAAGTGAGAAGAGAGAGATGCTATGTTGCCGCTCTCTTCTCGTATGCGAGAGCGTATTCGTGGTCAAAGACAATTATTAATTTAATCGATTGCGAAATATCTTTGTATTCAGTTGTGTTGCGTCACCGCCCTCCGTGGTCAAAGTTAACAAAATGTTTGGCATTCAGTGTATAGATCGTTTTGGACCTATACGTTGGCCTCCACATTTACCGGACATCCCCCTGAACTTCTTTATGTGGGGATTTATTAAACACTTAGTGTTTGGGAAACATTGTGACAGTGAAACGGAGATGTGTGCACGTATTATAGCTGGTTTTGACAAAATTTAAAAGTATCATTGACCAAAACATTTCTTTATTTAATAGGGTCCACGAACAAACAAAAAAATGTCTGCAAAAATGTATTGAAAACGGGGGGAGGTTGAAAATTTTCCAAATCAAATTCCGTCGAGGAAACATTAATAATAATAAATTAGATTCCAAAATTACCTTAAAAAATGTTTTACATTTATAATTTGTGGTCGGATTCGTGTTTTGAGAGTAGTACCCATTACTTTTTTGTCAACACGTTTCCAAATTTTATTCTTCCATTTACTCTTTCCTTTAACTTTACGCAACGATAACTCTCAAGTAGTCAATAGGCATGATAATTATTAATCTTTTTAATTTGGTTCCATATTCCTTTCCTTCTATTTAAAATGAATTCAATGCATTTGATGTTTTTAAATATAATGAAAATAAAAATTTCCTTGATATTGAACAAAAAAATAAATTAAATCAAGTAAAACCATAATTACAGTTGTAATGAATTGAACACACCGCAACTCCACAATGGCATCTATGAAGAACTTAATATTATATGTACGTATATATATAGACACACACACACATTATATATATATATATATATATATATATATATATATACACATATATATATATATATATATATATATATATATATATATATATACACATATATATATATATGAGAGCGGAAACAAAAAAATATATATTTATTCATGTTGGAAAACATTATGTGAGGTTGGTTCAATTTATGTAAAAAAATTGTTTCGCATATCTCTGCAATTTCCAAAAATTCGGACATCCTTTAACTGAAAAGGGTTGACTTATAAATCAATGTCAAGTTCTTAATGCTTCTTCTGCAAGAAACTCAATGTGAATTTATCTGAAAATCAAACATAAACTAAAAAAAATCTGTGAAAAAATTGTTAAAGAAACGTGGCATATTCAAGATAAATATTTAAACTACTTCAAAATTGCTAAATAATACCGTGTATCTATCTTATATATATAAATGGAATTCTAAATATACCTCATATCTTTTTTACAATTTTTAATTTACGTTAGGATTCGTGTTTTAAGAATCGTTAAAATTATCCATAGTTTCTTTGCCGATACATTTCCTAGTGTTTATCTTTATCAACGTCTTCGTTTAACTTTATTTAACGACAACTACCGTAAAGATAATATACGATATAAATCTTGCTTTATTTTTAATGTCTATATTAATTTGTAAAAATTAATTCAAAGCATTTAATAATTTAGTGTGAGAAAAAATGTTTACTTGTGTTAAACAAAAAAGAACATAATTTAAAAAAACGTAAGTAACACTTGTAGTAAATGGCACACTAACAAGCTATTCATAGAATAACAAAGCAACTGTACAATCGCATCTCTAAAGCGCTTAATGGACCGAAAAACATCAAGACTGGATTCCGCTCGTAACGCCACGTTAATCAATCCAAATGCTTCAAAGGAAAGTAAGCGTTCCATCATAATCATGCCCTCGCTTTGCCAAGTGTTCGCACGTAATATTCACGATCACATGACGTCACTGAATTGAAGATAAAAATAATCCTAATTGAAGTCGAATGGAATTATTATTATCATGTTTATAAAAGAAAGAAAACGATAGTAACCGTATACCTTTAACCAAAGATTGATTTAATTACGTGATTTTTTCTCATCCATGACGAATTAGATAACTTTATATAAAAACCAAATGACAGCATCCGTTTTAAGTAAATTAAGTTCAAAATTTTAGACCTAAGTTTTGTGTAACCAGGGAACATGAAAAGAGTATTATTATGTTTGTAATATATTTCATATATATTCCCTGAAAGTAATTATTAAAGACCATAGATAGTAAAAATAGTAACCGCATATCTTCTAAAACACATATTGATACAACCATGTTGATATTTTCTCAATCGTGAGGGAATTAATAACTTTATACAAAAATCAGATTGCTGCTTTTGTTTTGATTAATGGGTAAGATCCGATCAAGCCTGAGCTGTGTAACGAGTGAATATGAAGTAACTATTATTATTTTGTAATATAATTCGTATGTATTTAAATAAACTGTTTAAAACGTTTTGGGAACATTTTCATTTCTTTCAAGAAACAGTCTGAAATGTTGTACATTAACGCAATTAGCGTTAATTTCGTATTAAATCTCTTCCAAATGGGATTCCGATTTGCATATACATGGGGCTATAAGGTCGAGTTCTGATAAACTAAATGCCTGGATAGCAATTTTTGAAAATTGCAGAGATATGCGAGGGTACACACATTTGCCTCATTCTCATAAATTTAGATTTTATCTTATTAGGTAGGTTGAACATTTTTTTTTACCATTGAACCAATCTTACACAACATTTTCCAACATGAATAAATATATATTTTTTTTGTTTCCGCTCTTATATATATATATATATATATATATATATATATATATTTATGTATATATATAATATATATATATATATATATATATATGTATATTCTTTTAACATTCTTCCTTATGTACGAGTGTTACCGTGGGAAAATGGTAGAAGACCAACTAGATGAAAGATGAATTTGATGCAACTATCGGTTAGGCTGTCATAAATTTTACCCTCTAACCGCCCGGCTTCCTTAACTAACATAGGCTCAAACGTGTTTCGGTTACCGTACTATTCGTATATTCTCACAACGCCGATAATTATATCTTTCAAATACGCAATACCCGATTAGGTACTTTTACTTACAAAATAAATATTAACGATTTTTGAAGGAATATGCCGGAAAGTTACTTGTAGGAAAGCTGATGCAGTGCGTACTCTTACTACGTACCAGATCATCATTCGTGAGAGGGACAAATATTTCTGAAATGTCATGATAATAAATGAAATATAATATATAAGCAAATTTATTGTCATGTATCGTTTCACAAAGTGATTAGTCTAGTTTTGTTCATAAGAAATTGAAAACACCTCCAGTGAATGAAAATTTACTGATGAATTAAAAAAAAATGCACTTCTTCTTACTCACTTTGATCAATTTTAGACCGGTTTTTCTTTGAATCTATTAAATACTGGTGGACTGTCAGTCAATAAATAAGTCGTAGCCTTAATATTTTGATATAAATATATCAGGACATATCAAAGAGAAGTTTATTAATTTTGGAAGTCCATGTCATAGCAAATATTTTATATGGTGAGGTAAATATTATCTCAGTGTGCAAAATTACTAACTGAATAGAAAATTGTTTAGGTTAACTTATTTTAATTCAATAGAGGAAGGTGCACATGCGATCAAGTTATTACTTTTAATTGCGATCAAGTTATTACTTCTTACAAAACTTATGTCGATTTATGATTACTTATTTTTTATAGGTGGCCCCTGGTCATTAATTCCTTTATTTAGAAAAATGTTGATGAAATATGTCGAACGTGATATCTAATCAATTTTAAATACGTGCTAACTTTTAAATGTACATTTATTTTTTTTTCATTTAAATATTATTAAAAAAAATACGAATCAATATTGTGGTAAAATTAATTATCATTTGTTACGTTAAATGTTAATATACTTTTATTCAAATTAAAATTTCTACAATTGATCGCCTAAGATAATATTATTTTAACGATACAAAGCGAGTTTGCGGCTGCGAACTTCACGGTTTAAGGTAGTTACAAATACTTTTACGCCTCGAATATTTAGATATTGAAACTGTTAACGTAATGACTTTTCATTTGATTTAATACTCGCAATAAATAATTTACGGTATGGAAACCCGAGATTATTATATCAATATGGACATTTCTTAATAAAGGTAATGTTAAAAGAAAGAATATCGCGCCTAAACGGTACCTGATTTGCTGAAAATAAACCTTATATTTATCATCTACAGTAAATAATTGATCAATATTATATAAGCAAAAGTACATAAAAGTATATATCTTTAAGTAAAATAATTGATCTAGATATTGCAGATGCCCGACTAGAGAATAAAGGCTTCTAAGATTAAGTTTAGAAAATTTGTCTTATTATAAATAAAATAGTCACCACAAATTTTTCTGTTGATTTAACAATTTTTTTAAATGTTTCTGTATTAATTAAAAAAATAATTAATTCGTGTGATAAAGTTAAAGTTAATTTTTGTGCCTATGGAAAAATGTTAGTTTTTAAGGTTTCAGTTAACCTCCTCTCTATTGACAATAAAATTTTTTAAAAGACATTTTTGGCGTTTTCTATCGTAATGGATTTAAGCTCTAGAGATTGAATTAAATTATTTCCCTTTTTTGTTTTGCGACTCATCTCGATTATTTTTTATTTTTCCAATTATGTTATCTTTTGAACCCGTAATGTACGTAACCAAGAGGATTTCGAAAATTTAGCGATCACTGTTATATTGTTTTTACTCAAAAGTAATTATATTTTATTTTTGTCTAGTGAATATTTTTTATTTCGTGAATTGGTTACTGATTAGTAATTTTTATAAACATTTTATTATTTTATTGATTCGTGGTATCTCTACTTGTACATAAATAGCAAAAATGACTTTGCAATAAATATATGACTTTATAAAATATCTTCCAATATATTTGTTTAGGTTAATCTTACTGAGTATGCATTAAACCCAATAGCCAAAAATACCATACCGAGAGTTACCTATAAACATTTCCCCACAGTTCGAGCATTCAGTAAAGTTCATATCTTGTGCTTGAGGAACAGCTTTCCACTTCTGGAAAAAAATATATAAGAGCTAATCCCTCGCGTTAGTAAATAATAAAAAAAAAACAAAAAAATTTTGTACTGTTTGCAAGAACTGCAATCATTTGACTTTCGTTAAATGTACTGAATGTTATTTTCCTGTATTCAAATATTAATAAAAATTTGTTTTATTATGACTGTTCTAATTAGTAAAGATTTTCAACTCGTACTTAGCTAATTTAAAAATAAATAAGTTCTCATAAAATATCCTGCTTTGAAAACGATGCTAACCCAAAGTATAACTACTATATACGACATCCATCACGGCTACCCCAGTAGCAGCTATGAAGGGGTAGATTTTTTCTGCACATTTTTGTAAATTTAGATGGTATTTAACTAAAAAAATTTAGTCTCGTTCTGGGGTCATGAAGTAAGGCATAAGTTGACTTTATTCTCGAGGATTCTTTTGGATTTGGAAATCACTGAGCAAAAAATAACAAAAAGCATATAAAATGTTTTCTATTATTTTTTGCTCGGCTATTTCTCCACTTAACCGAGAAAAAATTACCTTTCAATAGATTCATGGGTATATCAAATCTCTTCCAATGTATATTTTTTAAGTTACATTTATCGAATATATATTAAAATTAACAATTAAAAATACCATCCCTCACTTTAATTTTGCATAATTCAATGTACAACTTTTGAGTACTAAACTGAAAAGATTTTTTTTTGGATTATTTTTAACTTTTATATATATATATATATATATATATATATATATATGTATAAATATACACATATATATATATATATATACATATATATATAAATATACATATATATATATATATATATATATACATATGATTCTTTACTTTGGATCACCCGACATATATGCTTAGTTGCACGTAAGAGACCTTTTGTGAATTGCATTACAGCCAACGGCGTCGTATCATATGCCAAGTGAACGGAGGGTATAGTCGGTGATAGGAAGACAGGCGGGCTTCAATTTTTAAATGATGTAACCTGAAGATTATTTTACTTTACACCACAGAATTTTGACTACATAAAAATTTATACCAAAAGAGATATCGCTTTGAAACTTAGCACTCCTAAAACTACCCAGAAATTCAGAATAATTAATTAATTTTCCACCTTTTTGTTTAAGTTACTTCTAAAAATTGCTACGAAAACTTCAAGTTCCTTATCAAATATTTTCTTATGGATAGGTTTTGTTCCGACTTTCATTATTTCAACTCCTTTTGCATCTACATCATTACATAAACCCAAATAATATATAGCGTATATTAATTTATTATTATATATTGGATAGTTTTTAAATTGTCTCAATTTAGCAAAGTGGTAAATTTTAAATATTTATTGTATTATTATAGATGTACGTACATGAGAGACCTAACGAGTTAAAAAAAATTGTTTGCGTGAATTATCTTTAGAAACAAATTAAAACAAATGAATAAAACCACGCTTGTAAAACAAGCCGATTATGTAAAGTATTTAAAAGTTGAAGATAATCAGTATTACTCTTTACTCAAAAATATCAATCAAATCAACAAAACTTAAATATTTTTTTTTAATTATTTTCTCACATCAGTCAAAACTATACGTTACTTGTATGGTTTAAATTTGTTTTATTAACCAATTACTTTATGACAAGATTTTGTTTATTTACTTCAAGAAGTAAGAGCGTATGCACATATGGTTTTCAGCACCCGTTCAATTATTAAAAAGTAAATTTCATATAATGCTGGACGAGCTATTGCATTATAAAATATAGCTAAACACATGGCAAAAAAACAAAGCAACGGCTACATAATTTATCATTCGTTATTTATTTCAAAGAAATGCAAAAAAATGTGTAGTTGATAATAAAACGTATTATGTAATTGAATGAGACGTTATTTTAGGAATAATTCTCCTTATTTTCGCGATAATTTAGCAATATTTCCTCTCAAGTAGCGTTTTGGTGAATTATTATTTATAAGAATAAATATTAATTTTATCGTAATCTTGTAAGGGTCGATGTCTGTTTATCCCACTTTTCAAATTTTATAATATGCTTTTAATTTTTTTACTCGACAGATTCATGCTTAATATAAACATTGGGTTACGTATTTAACTAATAGCGCATCATCATTCCAGAAAGGAAACGTTTCCCAAAGCAATTAATATTACGTGTGCCCTTTTAGATAGTGAAGCGACGGTAGAAAAAATTTTAACTAAACTAACTAAAGTTTGACTCCATCTTTTTCCAACAAGTCATAATTTTGTCTAAATTAATCTTCAACACATCAATCTTCAATAGTGTTTTGGTTATTAATTGCTAAAATAATGTCCCTTTCAGTTATATAAAAACTCAGGACAAAAATAATCACATTTTATGAAAAAAATGTTCTTTAAAACTAAAATTACAATTCATAAATATGCTTTTTTATTAAAATAAAAGGTCTTGTAATTTTCATTAAAAAATATTACGCCCATGTTTTACAGAAATAAAAATATTTTGCCTAACTTCAAATCATTAGGATAGCGCGATTAATTAATCGCGCCAATGTTTGTATGATATATATAATTTGCCACATAAATATGTTAGTTATTCAAATATATTTTCCGAAATGAGACTTTGCTATTACATATCGTTCATATAGCTTAACTACGAAATCTTAACAAGATTCAGTAAGAAAAAAATCTTTAGAAGCCTCACATTCACCAAAATAAAGTATTAACTGAATTTAAAAATGAATTAATTTGATTTTACATAAAAAATTATGGCAAATACCTTTTTACTTATTTCAGTTTTACAAGTTAATTTTCAAAATAGAAGTTTTTTAATTGTTCAGAAAAATATATAAACGTTTTTTTCTCAGTTTTCAAAATTATTTTCATTTTTGCCTTAATAGTCTTAGATAAAGAGACGTAAAATTAATAAAGGATAAGTACCATATTTGAATCGAAGGGTAATGTAATTGATTCTGGAATTAGTTATGCGTATCATAAGTTTATTAGATGAAAGTATAGTTTCCAGAAGTACAGTCGTTATATATTAATAGTTGTTATACCGAGTGGTTTTAAAAGATGAACATCTATTCAATATAAGGGTAGAGTCAATAAAAACATATAAATTAAATACAGACTAATGTTCAATACATTATGTAGGGTAACAGTCAGATATTTACGCAAGCAGAAAAGGTGGATAGTTGAACAATTTAGAAGTTATTCAGCCTTAATTATCTTTATATCCAGTCTCACGGTTTGAGATATTATTTTTTAAATTTTAAAAACTTTCTAAAGATCAATATTTCCAGTTCATATAAATATTTTTTTTATTTTAATAGCTTAGTATAGTTCACACTAAATTTTCTTTGGAATGATATCTGCCTCCCCAGGAAACCCCTGTTATAAATTATGTAGATTGGCAATTCTTTTTCTGCTAAATTTGGACTCATTTATCCAAGAAATACTTTTGAAAATATTTCCGTCTTCAAAATCCATATGCAATATAAAATGGAGAAACTTTACGCATATCTCGTGGTCTTCCTCGAGATGTGAAATAAATAATTATTTAATGAATGTTTTTATTTTTCGACATAAAAGAAATTATTTATGCTCTTGTATGTAAAATATTATTACGATTATTTATGTTCTTGTACGTAAAATATTATAAATTGGAGAGCAGACTGAAACCTAAAGTGCACAATGAATAGTAATTAATATTTTATTACAATTGTATTTCAAACTGTAATAGTTTAACGATATAAGGGGATAGATGGTGTTATAATTTGTCACGAAATTTTAAAAAGGCAATATATGTGCTGATCTTCAAACGAATGACTGTAGTTTGAACTACAGTATTTTTTATTGGCATAAAGGGATAGTTTGGGTTGTAATGATAGTTGGTAAATCAGTTTAAACAGGTGCAGCGATTTTGAAGTCAAATATTGTTTAACACTAGGTATAAATTAGTTCTTTAGCCAATTAGTGAATATTGCACCCATCACTTATGCTTTTAGATAAGATCCCCGACGCGCTGAGATTACATTTTTATTATAATTTTTAAGGGATTTTTATACAAGCATAAATTTGACTCACAATCACCTAACATGTTACAATTGAAAAAAGTTTCAATTTATCTTTCACAGCTTTAAGCCCCGGAGCTGATTTTTGATTTTGTGAAATTAATGTTTATCATTTAATTTTTTGATCAAGAGTTATAACATTTCTTTTTCTTTCCACAAAATATTTATCACTGTCTTTCAACATTATTATACCACCCGAACGACCGGTCAACACCCGACTTTCGGGTTTTCGCAATTGATGCATGGAATTTGTGGTGAAGCCTTTAGCAAATTGCACTCCTTTTATGTTAAAGAATTTCTTAAATCTCACGATAACGAACTAACAGAATCGGAATTTTTTGAATTATTGGAAGACCAGTCAAGTAATGAAAATGACATTTAAGAAGAAGAAACACGACGATGATCAAAAGTCTCTGATTGCTTTTTGAAAGAGAATTAAAAAAATGTGACAGCCAATTATTCTCTAAATTTTTTCTAAATTGTAATGTAATATCACAACTTAAACTTTATGAATACACTTATTTACGCAATGAAGTTGCCTTGATTCAATTTCGATTTTAAAAAGAATCCGTCATATTAAACTGCAATTCTGGAAATTAAAAAAAAATATTTTCAACATTGCGCGTACTATTAAATGAAAGGTATGAAAGTAAATACTGAATGTGCGTACATATAGCGTTTTTTAAATTTTAGTCTGGGCTCTCATATTTTTTAAAAATTTTAGGATTTTATCATGAAATTTAATTTTGTTCTTAATGCTATAGTTACAAGATCCCACCTTTCACTTAATTACATGAATTTTTTAAAGAATTTCTGCTTTATTTGATATTCTATTATAAGCAGTATTAATAATATATGCAGTATTAATAATATACCAATTTTAAAAAATAAATGATGATGAGCACCCTAAATAGCAGGAGATGTTATGCGATTAGCACCTCTTGCTTTTATTAATATGTTTTGCTGAAAAATGGTAATAATCAAAGAAATAAATTTTTTTTAAAACATTTAATTTTTTTAAAACATTTGTAGCTGTCTTATAAAACCTGTGATAAAAGGAAAAAAAATATCACATTATGACTGCTGCAGTTATTTTCTTGAAAACGTCGATGGTATGTAGCATTCATATATATAACCGTACTATATTGAGATTATATATTTTTTGTTTTTCATCTTTTAACTGATTGGCAACTCATGGGGTAAATGGAAGTTGCTAATTATTTAAACGTTAAGAAATAATATACTTAAAGAAATGTACCTTACATATGGCTCTGATTAATTTTTTTAGTATTATTTGAAAAAGGAACCCAAGGGCGCTTATATTATCATTTTCTTTAGTACGTGTGCTCTATGCATTCCTGACCGATTTTTAGAATTCTGGTTGTATTTTCTCCTCACAATCACGATATTTGAAAAAATTAGGAATTTTTCGATACTTCTATTTCACAGTATTTTATCTTTTTGACTTTTTGAGAAACAGTAGCAGATTCTTTTCTGTTTTATGTATGATAATTAGCCTATGAGATATGATTTCATTTAAGGACGTATGACGAGTCCGCAAATTCGAAAATCGTGAGTTCAATTTGCACCTGTATATTTCACGATATCCGACTGCTACAAATGTCGAAGCTGTACTGCTACGAGTGTACTTTTTTCTTTAAAATGCGATCAAACTAGGGGATTTTACACTAATAGGCAGTATCGACCATTTGCGCGCGGTACCTCCTCATATCCAGCATAGATTTTATGGACGTTTTTCCATAGAAAATACTAGTCATGGGAAGTATATTGTAAGCTTAAGATCTGTAAATTAACTAATAATTAGTGGTTTATCAAAACAATGAGATATATTAATTGTATTAATTTACCATTTTTCAATGAGCACGAAAAATTACGTTTAATCAATGAATGTATATCAATAAGCCTACCAGAAATTCATTAAAACTCCCCAATTGTAACGGAAATTTTCCGATAAATTTTTTTATTAGTAAAATTTTTATAACTTCTACTCAGCCTGATCCTGTCTGATCAAAAAATATAGGCACTGCCTCGCCCAATTCGCACTGCGTAAAGTGATATGTATTGAAATAATCTTTGAAATGATGGGTTTAATCGATTTTGTGGTTTGAATGTTTTATGAGAACATAATCGACTGGAATTTGCTACTGAGACTAGTCAGAAAACCACAGTAGTAAAGGGGACAACGACTATAGCCAGTGTATTAACATTAGAAATTTTGCGACAGCGTGCGTCATAGAATGGCTAGTGAAATTAACAGGAATATTAATTTATTTCCAAAATCATTTTAAAATATAAAGGTATTGATAATAAAAAGTGTGTAATAAAATTGTAAAAAGGAATATTTACATGGGCGTACAAGTAAAGTTGCAAATTTTCGAACATATTGTCTAATTTTGTCTCCCTTTGAGTTATAACGCGAGATTTAAACAAAGGCGGGTCGCAATCCGCGTGACGAATACAGTCACGTACCATCATATTATCGATGTGAAAAGAAATATTTGTCAGTTCCCAGAAACCAGAATAGGTTTCTGGGAACTGACAAATATTATTGTGCTGTTAAAAATTACTGGTAAAAGACTACAATTCCGTGGGAAAACCTGGGAAATTTATATAAAACAAAGAGAGTGACACAATTAATTTGAATTCACGTATAAATTTACTAAAATTATTTTTTTATTTTATTAACACCCAAAAAGTATCAAAACAGCAATATAATTATTTACAATATTGCACTTCTTTTCAGCAACGTGTAGACTAACGTTGTGTACTGTCCGAGTTGCTGCAGTCCTGGCATTAACTTCGTAAAACATCGGCTGACGCCGGATAATTTTAAGGGTGATTAAATAAACTAACGCGTAACGCGAATAAGGTATGCGCCAAGCCCTGCCGCAATATAACACATAATAATTATAAAAAATGTCACGTTTACACGTGAGATAGTATTATGTCGAAAGCAATTTAGTGAAACTAGTTTTATAAGAGAAATTCTGCTTTACTGTTTATGCATTACAGCATTATAATAGTGTCACATATGTTTTAATAAGCTAATTGACAATCACATTTTGCATATCAATACGATTTAATATCAGTAGTCAATACGGTGTATATAAATTCTAAATCAGTTTTTATCTTATATTTAACAAAATTATATTAGCACTTAAATACAAAATTAGTATACAGCATTTATGATTAAAAACTCGGTCCTCTGTATCCCTTTAGTTTAAGAGTAAAAGTTAACCTCAATACTTTTCCGTTGCAGTGGTTGTTAATACATGCCGTTGTCAAAACTTTTTTTAAATTTTCCACGTGCATGCGTATATAATGTTACTAGAAAATTCAACGTTACATATTTATATAACAAAATTCCGACGAAGAAAAATTCTAAAACTTTCGTCTGAGAAGTGAAAATAATAGCACAATGACACGAAAGTAAAACGATTCTTATTATAAGCTTAAGTCCAATATTTACTATTATATATTATATTATATAAAATGTATATCTAATGCTCTACCATATGAACGGTTTTATAAAATCACTAGAATTTATTAACGGATAACTTTGGTCGTTAAAACAAAAAATATGAGAAATACATCCGAAGCTATATAGGTGTTCAATGTGATGTTAACTCTAATATTTTTATAAATGTAGATGTATAGTTTTAACTTACTCATCTGTGGTTTTCTAATAAATCGCTCCAAGAAATTAACCACGTTTATTTCACTACTATTAGGTTAAATTTTAGTCTTATATCTAAATATGTAGCTCGAATAGCAAATAAAACTTATAAAATAACATATATTCGAAGGAGTGAATGTTGAAATATTTAAATTACTAAGTAATATATAAGCATTTTTCTATTGGACTAATAGTATAGAATGTTTCTCTGAAACATATCGCATTACAATTAGGGTAAAGTGATATTAGACTATGTTGATAAAATATATTTTTTCTTTTTATAGCCAAACATTTTCCCTATGTCAAAATTCAAATAATACACACTACAAAAATTAGTATACCGATAGGAAAGAGAATAAAGTTTTCACATATTTCCATAGCATCATTGTTTTATTAAGATTAAGGGATTGAGTAGCAAATAGATTGGAAAATAAAACGTGATTTATGCGATTTTTCTAAGGAAATGATTTATTTTACGGCATTGGTCAATGTTTAAATAAAAGTTGAAAAAAAATTTAATAAGGTGTACCGCACTCTTATTTAATTATGATTTAATAATATTAATAGTGCAAATCACGAAAATGCGATGATAATGACGGTTTTGTGAATTTAACTTGCTAATCATTTTATCTCATAAATGGTGAGCTTGCGACGGAGTAGTGCAAAACCTAAAAGTTTTTAGTGATTTTATATTTAGGATAACTAGCTAGCAAGAGCGCTGGATACATTGCCCAGATGGGCTCAGCAATTTACAGTAAAGAGTTATTCGTTGAAATTATATGTCGAAGATAAGACAAAAGAAATCTTCTTTAATCCAAATGATTTATTATTGACTTGACTTGCTTAGATTGTTAATAAATATTTAAATCAATAATTATTTTTATAAATATTAAGTAACAGGTCTACAAATTTCTACTTTTATTTTCCTTATTTGGATTTGCTAGCTGATTTAAGGGTATTTTGGTGCGTTGATTACGAATATGTACTTAGATTTTCCCCATCATCCTTAGTTTTCTGGAAAAGCCCTATGTACGAAGTGGCAATAAAAGCCAACTTTACTAAGTAATAAAATGATATTACAATAAAAAAGCAATTACATTACTTCAAAATATTACAAATACATTTAAATGACTTTAGTAAATAAAATACAAGTATTAAATACTTTTATGGTATCATGTTTTTTTTTCACCGAAACTCTGATTATGAGATTTTTGCTTAAAAGTCCAACTTGGATCATCTCGATTTAACAACCAACAATAGTTTGCTATAATCCTTTCATTCCACCTTTCCTGATAGCGACATTCTATCTCTTTCAAATCCTGATGAAATCTTTTGCCTTGCTCTTTACTTACAGCAACCAAGTTATCAGAAGTTACAGCACCGAAGTTATTAGTCCAAATGCGAATAAAAAAAGTGAAGTTTAATGTTCCTGGAACTTCCCATTTTTCCGAAATTTTCAATAATTTTCTTTACAATTTGCTCATAACTTGGACTTTTTTAGTTTCTCAGGAAAATTTTCAATACTTCCTTAAAATATTTCCAGGCTTCTAATTTATATTTCACTTAATTTTTCATCAAAAGTTGTGTATTTCATCAATTTTCTTAGGTCTGGGCCAACGAAAATACCTTCTTTTAGTTTAGCTTCAGACAGAGATGGAAAAATTTTATGTGAATATTTCTTCCTCCGTTAATTGTTTTATCGTTCCTGGTTTTATGAGGAAAGGGGCTAGCCAAACATTTTCCCGGATGACTAAATTTTCTCTTACAATATTTTTGGTTCCAGGAACTAGTTCAGTTCTCGATGGCCACTCTTTCTTCGTCCAATGTTGTCTGTCTCGACACTCCCACTCGTATGGAAAGTGAGGATATTTTGTGTAGCCCCTTGTTGACTGAGCAGCATACTTATAACTTTCATCAAAGGAAATCTAACCCGTGTTATACTTATACGTGGCGTACTTTATGTTATCCAACATATTTTTCAAATTGTCCTAGCATTCTTTCAAATGTACAGAATTAAAGACTAGCAATGAGGCATACTTACTGCCATTATGCGAAAGGATTGCTTTCAAACTTCGCTTTGATGAGTCTATAAACAATCTCTGTTCGTCCACGTCATATTCTATGTTAAATATTTTAACTAAGCCAGAAATGTCTGCAATAAACTAGATAAGAAAAATGTGATACAAAATCTTTTTATCCATTGCTATATCAAGAAAAGGAGGCGCCAGGATCAAGCATATTCTTTTTCGTCAGCATTGATCTGAGGAGTTCTGCTGCATCTTTTGACAGATCTCTCGTTAACTTGTTCAGTTCTGACTGTGAAAATAACTGTGTTCCACTTGCATTTGGCTCAAATTGAACTTCAGGCAGAGATGCCTCTTTTACATCACGCTCATGTCTTCAGCTTGTACTGATTCCAAATATGAAGGTTGTGGCGTTGCAACATTCAGGTCGTGGTGCGCCGCATGCGGTACCGATTGAACGGTTGATTATATCAAGTTATTTTTGATATTTTTGATAGTTTATTTTGATGGTATAATTTGGAGACTCAGGCGATTGTAAAGCAAAGCTATTGTTCTGCCCTTTTGACCACTTTTGTTTTGCCCTTTTGACCAAGTTTAAAAACGCATGTCACACAAACTTTTTAAGGAACCCACTTAGTTAGCGATTGCTAGGCCAAAATATATATTATAAACCTTATTTAATAATTCAGTGATGTTATGTTGCTGCTTTGTCAGCATAAAATATAACAAAAATAGTCCGGTGAGTTTAAATACTTTCGCAATGACATCTTTTAAGTGAGCTTTACGAATTGCATGGAAGTACTGATTTTGTAAAAACAATGATGTTGCTAATTATACAAATATTTATTAATCTATGCTATTAATAATTATCCCCCGTATAATGATAAAAAATTACGGTTAAATGAGGAATTAGCAAATTAATCTAAAAATCCACCTTTTTTCCAATAACAAGGGCATGTCAATTAGTAAATCATATTATATTTAACAAACTATTTATGAAAACTTATTCATTGTTGTCTACTGTAACTACTCAGCAGTTTTTGTTTAATAAGAAACAGTTAAAGTAAGATATCAGTTCTTGACTTGATACTTTTGGCAAAAAAAGACTAAGGTTAAAAAAAGACTAAGTAAAGTTAAATAATTAAAAATTCTAACGTGATTACATTTTTAAGCTTTTTCCCGTAATCAGTGCCCCAAAATCTATCAAAATCAGTCATGCAATCTTAGAGGAGAAACCATAATAGACCTGTGAATAGTTTCATGGTTATTAATGATTTTCTTTCTTATATCGAATGTTGCCCCGTAATTTGATAATGTTTCGAAGGAAATTTTACAAATAACAAATAGACAAATAGGTAGAAACCTATCATTTTTGCCGAATTTATTCGCCTTTAATTAAGGAAATGGAATATTCCGTTCTTGACGCATATGCGAATATTTTTCCATTGCGGGGGACCAAATCGATGACCGAATTTTGTAAAAGAGCTTCAATCTATTAATTTCAACGAAGCACATGTAAACCTTAGATCGTTCATTGGAATTTTTATGCAATGACACATTATTTTTTAAATAAATAAGTGTATTTAAATTTTGACGACTGAAAAATTTCTATATCTTTTGGAGTTTGAAATAATCACTTTACCTTAGACATTATCAGGTTAGGACCGTAATAGAGCGCACAATCGAAAACGGAAAAGTTTTTTTAAATTGTTAAAAACCTTAAAAAAAACCTAAAGTCACACTTCGAATTTCCCACTCAGATAAGCAACAACTCAAATGCTTACAGAGCATATGTCTCGATATGTTTCAAGTAGAGAATTGTTTTAAGGAAGATGGACGATAGATAGATTGATAGATGGAGTTTCATCGGTACTGTGGAGATTAGTTAACAGCATTGATAACAGATATCTTAATTCATTCTGAATTTCAAGTAACTTTCGCATTTATCTATACATACCTACGATAATTTTCAATTTAATTTAAATTTCTAGATTTGTTCTAAATTTGTTTATATTATTTTGTTACCAGATACTTAATTAGGTCCGTGAGCTGAAATTAATGAGCAATCAAAAAATATGAATTGAATGAAATTTGGGTATACAATGAGCAACATTCTATGGCTTTATTATCATTCCTTTTCTAATTGTAAAAATTTGATAATGCAAGAAAATATTATATTTCACTATGTCATCATAAATATTATTTAATTTCCTTCGACCAATTTCAAATAATTGTATAAGACGCAGACAGACACCGGAAAACACGAAAGTACACGCGGCTAGATCAATGAGGAGAAGAATGCGCGTGGCGGTCGTTGCTCTATCTGGCATGCAATATTATTACATTATCCCGCGTAGAGCAGAGTCTGTTTCAAGAATATGTATAAAATGTCTATTCTATAATTAGCTAGCGGGTATCGTATAAAATTTATGTAAGTACGTTTCGAAAAGGATTTTTCAAACCAAAATCATCACTGTGTAAACAATCTTTAAACCTACCCAGGAAAATATAGGTGTATATTTAATCAGTTATTTCTTTACAATCATATATATATATATTTGTATATCCATAATACGGCACTGATTGATACAAAGCCATGTTTGGCATAGTCGCCTAACAAGACCCACATTCTGCAAAAAGTTTGTAAAATCAGAGAATTACGTAATTAATGGAGACTACCAATAGTATTGAAGATATTGTTTAAATACGGTTTTAATGGTAAAAAAAGTATTATATTTTGTTATATTGTGTGTTAAATAAATCATTATATTGATGAAATGTTTTCATATTAATAAAGCACATTGTATAAATCTCAATTTTAGGTCTGGTTAAGAACCTTTTTTTCTAATGAGGCCTGTCATACAACTATGTTTATTAAATAAAATAAAACTGGAATATATTTAAAAAAAATAACTCAAAATGATAAGAGAAAGCCGACACTTAACGCCGACATGAAAACATGAAATCACAATCTTCTCACATTCGTCATGATTACAATCATGGCATTCTATGTATTCTGTTTACCAACCTTGGCTACACCTAACGTTTGCCTTCTTTTTGATATTTTTTCGCTGGTTGTCCTTCCTTTGAATAGGATCTAATTTTTATTTACTTTTTCATTTTACCATTAGTAACTTTCAGCTTTTTCCTGTTTTTATTTCCTCGAATCTTTGCCGCATTATCTTTAGGGGTATTACAACAAAACTTTGATGTTCCATTGGGCAACGTGATATAAAACTCTCCTTGCTTGTTGTCAAAATGGTGGAGAGCTAGGTCGGAAGTGAAATTGCACTTTTGTTTCCCATAAGCCAGACTTTATCGGGCGATAGTACTTTAGTTATTTCTTGTAATGCTTGCAGTACGCTCTCAAGTCTCCTTAATTAGACAATTTGCAATCCATGGGATCACGAATGGATTTTTGCGAACAATTGTCAGTCAGTTATTTTTCTGTCAATGGACGGGATTGTAATTGACATTACTATTATTTTAAATTTCTGTACATATGCACACTCTACTTGTGCGTGTGTAACTATTAAAGTATAAATTCAGAAAACTAGGAAGCTTAGAAAATCCTGGATGAAAATGACGCTCCGAAATAGAATAAGTACCACCCTGCAAAATGAAATAATGTTAAAATATTATAAATACGTGCGAGTATCTATAGGCATTTTTGTCATTTCATGGAATCTTACAATATAAGAACTAGAAGTTGAAATTTCTAGCTTAAATAGGGGGCTAAAATCAAGTAACATCATATATGTGTATATTGTTATCGTAGTGGTACATTGGATAAATCATGAGCTTAAAGTTTTAAAGTTGCGGGGCACAGGTATTTCCGGGTTCGGTGCCTGGCCGCCCGTTGCGTGGGGCTGGATTGATATTCTGATTAGGCTTTATGTAATTGCTTTCCTAGCAATAAGTCGGCTATATGCATCAACATTAAAATTAGACATAAATAAATACATACAAATTTACTAAGCAATATCAGAACATTTAGTTTGAGAGCGTGAGTATGATACATCAAGACTGAACATTTGGGCTAAAACTCAATGTTAAGTTTTAACTGTCATAAGGGCTAAGATTCCGGTGTAATTATTTTAGTTAACATCAGATCCTCGGATTTTTACTTGTAAAGACTAGCCAAAACAATTAGGTATTACAGCCCAGACCCAAAACTAATTGTAATAGTGGCTTAGATATAGTTATTGTCATTCTGTTCATCATCAAACCCTTGAATTTGAATTGACGGGTGTGAGAAGTTACTGTTGAACAGAAATTTGTGCTCAAACTTGAACTCTAGCTGCAATATTGACTAAGGTCCAGGTGTTATTACCTTGGTCATAATCACATCTTAGAGATTGGGCCTGTAAAACTGTCCAACACAACTGAATATGAAAATGATTGATTGGGCCTGTAAACTGTTCGAAACAACTGAATGGTAGTGGCTTAGATTCAGATGTAATTATCTTGATAATTATCAGAACCTCGAGTTTGAATGTGTAAAAACTGCTTAACAAAACTGAATATGGGAGTACAAAAAAAAAGGTCGCGCTGTAATATTTATTTAGATCCAAGTGTTATCATTCTGGTGATCGTTAGATCTACAAATTTGTGGGTGTAAGAACTGCCCACTAAAATCAAATATTTGATCTCAAACTCGAAGTTCCCAGCTGTTAATATTTGGATACTATAATGAAATCTCTTTTATCCCTTTTTGATTTAGGTATAATTATCTCGGCTCATCAGACCTTCAAGTTTACACGTATAAGATGTGCCCATGAAACCGATATTGGAGCCCACACTCGAAAGTTCTAGCTGAAATATTGACTTAGATGCAGATTTTATTATCCTAATCATTGTAGACCCTCAAATTTGTATGTGTGAGAACTGCTAATTTATACCGGACATTTGAGCTCAAACTCGAAGTTTATATACGTAATAATGGTTAAGATCCAGGGAATATTATCCTGGTCATCATCAAAACCCCGAGTTTGCGCTTGCAAGAGCTATGCATTAAATTTGAATATCAGAGCCGAAACCGGTAACTTCTAATTGCAACAGCGGCTTAGAGACCGATATATATATATGCAAGAATAGATTAACATTGAAGGTTAAATTCCAGAAAATAAATCTAAATGCGAATGCATCTCAAATACAGTCTATTATTTTGGAGTTAACTGGAGAAAATAGAGCATTTTTCTAATAAAGAAATCTCAACTCCCAGTTCGAAGGTCAGCAGGTGAATAACGGAGAGCGTTCTCTTCCAATAATAAGTCGGGAATGACGCTATCTTTAGACAAAAAAATATGGAAAATATATATTTTTTTAAATATATCTAAAACTAATTCATAATTTGAAAAATACAGCAACTGCGTTTTGTTCAAACCTTTATTTAAGTGTAGATTGGAATGACATCTACAATTATGGAATCAATATGATAGCTACAATTATGAAATGAAAATTACAAAATATATTTTAAAAACAGATATCACTCCAACAATAAATTCTTTCCAGGAAAGTTTTGATTGTCACGTTTCTGGTATTAAATCCTATTAAGCATATAATCATCATTCATGCAATTTTTTTTGGAAAAAGACGATAATTAGTACGTAAAATTTCAAATCAAAAATGTTTAGTTTGTGTATAATAAATAAAGGCATCTTAATTAATTCAGAACTAGTAAAATTCAAGTTTAATGAAAATCTGTTGGATCATTTTACGTATGTTTTTCAATAATTTTTTTATAAATTCTCAACGGAAATTCAATTTCAGTGTGTTTAAAAATGGTCAGTTTTCCAATTGAAATAATACAACGATACAATTACAAAGTTCTGGAATAAAATATAAGTCGCAAGTAAGTACCAGCCACTGCCGATTAAGTCGGTTATATTTAACCCAGATTTGTTTTTATTCTAAACAGTTTTTTCAGTAGGTTTGAATTATTTGCAGATGGAACGGCTGACAATTGTCTATGGTAATGCAAAAGTTAGCAAAACTGACAGAGAAAAGCCGGTAGATTTTAATAGTGTTGGAGGTGAGCTGATGCCCTTTTTCACTTATGGTAACTGGAAGGTACTCACAGATGGGTGGTAATAAGAGTGATGCCGAAGCTATCGCTATATTCATGCGCTATTAGACCAATTAATTTGCCTTTTTTATTATGTAAACTGCACTCAGATGCATTTTCTGCTTTTACAGAATACTTTCGATACTCTAGTTTTTGTTACAACTCGCTGAGTTCACATAAGCCATATGTCAATTACCTGGACCCCTGACTCTAATTTACAACATCATTATAATAATTTCCTTTTTAACAAATTTCGTACAATCCCTGATCACGAAATCCCCATCTTATTTGTTAGTGTTATACATCCCTTATGAAAAAATCAAACTACTGCTTTTTGGGATAAAACCATAACTTTAAAACAAATGATTGTGGAGGTGAACTAAATAGGTGAAATAAATAACAAAATCGCTATTAATTTCAAAAAAAGGATTTCAAATTGTCACTTTATCATGTAAACTTATATTAGTTTTTGTATAAGGAAATATTTCGAAACGTATATATCCTCAACCCGTTTTATCATTAAAAATATTAAAAGTAAGAATTAAAATCGATTCGGAAAATTGGTGACTTAGTAAAAAATTAAGGAAGTACTCATAAAATTTAGTATAAGATACTCTAATTAAATTATTTTTGTTATTTCTTTGTTTGTAATTTTTTACTATTAAAAATATGTGGGATTACATATTTTTGTTGCGATCTCTTAAAAAAAAAAAATAATGCGTATTGTAGCACCATAACTCACAGTACATAAAACTTTTAATTATCATGGCTTTATTTATTATTAGAGGTTCTTAACCGATATAACAAGAGAAGGCAGAAATGTTAAAATGATTCCCTTAACGTATAGACAGCTGCTGGTTTTAAATAACATTTATTTTCTATTTTTTTATATAGGAGTAAAACACGCTTGACTACGGTTCAACTTTCTAAAAGAGACATAACTAACCTCATCTGCTTATACTAGTAATAATATTTTCATATAGATATTCAACATAATTTTTTTCGTATTTGTCAATTTTTTATGCGTAATACGAACCAGGAAACAAAAGTAAAAACTCTCATAATACTTCTACAGAGTGAAATATATAGATCATTGACCACTGTAACAATTAAATATTCACCGCCCAAATGTTTGCTGCCTCAGCGCCTTGCAGTCATTAAATATATTTTATTTCATTTAATTTAGCTCAACTGCGTAGGCGTCAAGAGACAGCTTTTGCTAATGGTTTTTCATGGTAACATAATGGTCATTACATTGTACATAATAATTCTTGAGATTGAATATAACCGTTGAAAACTGCTCGACTGACGTTTTTATTAATTGTATTAATTTTGTAGATGAAGCAGCATAACGTATACTTTACTGTGTACATTAATTAAGAAAGTATTTATAAATGTAAACATACAAATTTTTTTCTTGAAAATGATTATTTAAGAACACTTTGGACAATACATATTAAAATGTAAGAGAAGTGTACAAAAATTGTTACAATAACGCTAATAGTAGAATATCAGAACGAACATGTGATGTTTTATAAATGTATTTAATGCCAAGATTTCACAGGGGGTTAATTAAAAAGAAAGCGAAAGAAATGAAGATGACAGAAAATGACAGAAGTAAAATCGAAGTTACTACGCAGTATAATAAAAGATGGAGAAAAAAATAAAGATTTAAGAAAATTTACAAGCTGAAGATCAAAAGGTTTGTTAAGCTATTTTAAATTAAAATAGTGAATGAACAAGCTGCTGCAAAATATTTTTACAGCATTGCGATCTATTTATTTAAAAAATTGTGTGTACTTATGTACGCGCGTTAGAATTGTATTTATTTAGCAAAATACAAGAATATTTTATTTATCATGCAAATAATTAATGAAAATAAAATTAATAAAAGGACTACAGTGTGATTACAAATACGGTTGTTAAAATCTAAATTGTTTGTACAAATACGGTTTACAAATACGGGTTACAAATAGCGTATACAAATACGGTTGTTAAAATATAAATCTAAATTCTAATTGTTACGGTTGTTAAAATCTAATTGTAAAAAAAAATTGAAATTTATTTTCTCATAGAGAGTAGTAAAAAATTAATCCGTTGGTCTAGAATTGCAATCATTATCATTTCACAATAGAAAAATGAATATGCTGAAATTTTATTGGTTATAAGTATTTAATTAATGATGAAGTATTAATTTATAATGCAAATAAACGTATATCGAAACGTAACCCTACTTAGAGAAATACACTTATTATTAATAATAATAATAATGATTATTATTTTTCATTTCATTATTTAACGTTTTAATTAAAATAGACTTTAAGTTAATTTTAAAATTAAATTAAATTATTTCGAAAAATTCAAATTAACCTGATGAATGCTTAATATTACTAAAACAATCTAAATAAAGTTTAAAAAATAATGAACATAAATTGATATGCTAAATATTTTTTGTAATATATTAATTTTAAGTATATAACAACAATGTTCTTTTTTTTAATAGCTGCTAAATTTAATAGCTGCCCATATAATATGGGCAGCTATTAAATTTCAATTACTGAAAAATATTATTTAAAAGCAGCTATATATCTTAGACTTGCATCAATATACAATTTGAATACAGTATCAGCATGTAAATATATGTTTAGTGAGAAATTTCACCCTGTCGATTTTGTTGCATCATTCTGTCGATTTTTGTTGCTTCGCACGTGCGCATGCACGCTCCGTGATTGCTACAAAAATATTGGT
The DNA here is from genome assembly GCA_039881145.1 of Druceiella hillmani. Lineage (NCBI taxonomy): Eukaryota > Metazoa > Arthropoda > Insecta > Lepidoptera > Hepialidae > Druceiella > Druceiella hillmani. The sequence goes on from JAYKKI010000002.1 coordinate 58,171,052, forward strand.
TTTCATGGAAGAGCGATTTAGAATTCTCGATGAAATTTGCCATTCTTAGTTTGTGAAATTCACTTTGAATATTGCCAGAGGTTTCAGAAAAAGAATAACTTTGAAACTTTCTCTGGCGGCTCTTGTTTCGAAGATAAAACATAAACCAATTGAAAACTGTGTATCAATTTATTGTACTGACACATATGCCTTGATTATGTTTGTTTTGGAAGCTTTATATAGATAGTGATAGCAAATAATGTTTATCTATTTTAAGGATACTAATAAGGAAAGTGACATTTTAGCTCTAATGAATGGCAGTAAGGATTTTTGTTAAAGCACTCTATTTTAAAACAAAAAAAAATTGATTGAAAATTTATGTCTTTACTTCATGTAACAAAAACCTATATAATTAAATTGTTAGAAAAAATAAAAAAAGATAGTAGGGGCCATTTTTCTAAGTTATATCCTTTTGTTATTTATAATTGGTAACTTTCATAAACCTGATTTCAATTTAAGCTGTTTATTATGAAACATAATTCAGGAACGGCATAAAATTCAGCCGAATTTTGTGAAAAATTTAAATACATGCATTATCATAGGCCTTATAAATTAAACTCCGTGTGACTCTTTTAGAAGGATATCACATTTTAATCAGATATCCATGTTATTTTAAGCATTTAAGCTTACGTTAAATAAAGTTTTTTATGGTTTTAACAATAAATATTTTTGAACATCATAACACAACTTTATTGCGTAGGTTTTCTATACGTTAATTAATGTTAAGTTACAATAAACAATAAGTACTATTAATTACTTAAACACCAAATTCTAATAATTATGACGTGTTTCAGAGGGACATCAATTAAGTTTTGTGTTAGAGACTGAACAACAAATTTCACATTACAATATTTTTTGTGTCGCGTATGTTTCTAATTTTCCGGACATCGATAAAATTATTAAAAAATTGCGTTTAAAATGTTCAAATTTATTATGTACCAATGCCGGAAATTCCATGACACCAACTATATTGGTCTTTTGAATGAAATTCTCGATTATATAAAATCAGAATAAATTGAATTATTTGCTTTAAGCAAATACATGAAGTAACTTCATTTCATCTTAATATTCGGCTGTTGCTATTGACTATTTATTTAAAGCTTCGAAAAACCAAGAAAGTATTCATTCACTGCTTCTATTTCACACATTATCTTTACATGTATCACCTATACTAACATTGATTTTCATTTTGGGTGTTGTTAAATACTATATTCCCCTACAAGTAAAAAAAGGGTTATATTTGACACTTATTTTATTCGCGACGTTAAAAGGTTATATGAAAACCAATCAGTGTTGAAATTACTGCCGAGTTTTGGGCCAGATTGTGTGGAGTACCAAAACACCTGTTATTTTTATATTCTGTTTCTAGTTTCTAGTTTATTTAATTCAGTATTCGAACATTGCTCCGTCGTGATTAGTTCTCCTATTCTGCTTCTTCTCCTATCCTATCCGTGAATTTAGAGTCGAATTATTACTGGAATTTGACTGGAGATCCGACTCAATTTCCTATACGATTCTCGTTTTTCGACCTAAGATCAGACCTGTTCTCCTTTAGGATCTGTAATTTTAGAATCAAAATCTTAAAGTTTGATTTGCAACCCAAATTCCTCTTTGGTCCGTGATTTTAGAGTCAAGATTCTAGAATGGGTTGTTTACGGCTGACGCACTATTTTAATTGCTTTGAATTCATTGCATTTTTTATCATGATTTCAGTTATTTTGACCATTTTATAAATATTTTTTTATATATTCTCCTAAATAACTTAATGTATTGGTATTAATTTAATTGCTATTACACAAAATTGAATTTCACAAAAAATAATCATGCAGTTTTTTTCTTTACATCTTAAAATTTTAGCGAGTGAAGGCATAAGGAAGCTCTGTCTCTTTAAAACTTTTGATAAAGTTGTCATGTAAAAGAAGCATCATAGCTCTTACTAAATACAGGAATGAGGAGATTAAATTTATTTTATTGTCCTTATCAGCAAATTTCATATCCTCAGATAAAATTGGAAACTGGAGGAATTTTGTGCCATCTAGACAAAGAGCAACGGACCAGCCAATTTTCTGCAGTTTTAAGCCATTTTTTCCAAGCTATTACACATTTCCAAACTTTTATACTGTATGTATAGAAACATAAGCGTATTACTGAGACAAAATCTAATATTAAAAAAAGGAATAAATAAGTCTGGAAATTTTACCAAAATTAGGATGTTTTCTGGCTTAAAAATTACAAATAACGCCTAAATTTCAAAAGACCTTTCCAAGGAGACCGCATACAATGAGTTATGCTAGAAAAAGTTTTTTCATCTCCCATTGCCAATAACTCTGCTATGTATCATTCGAGATGAGCAAAAGATGAGAATTAATAAAATATATACAGCTTGATGTTTTGTAAAATGAATATGGATACATAACGTACATAAAGTTCGAAAGGAACTTCAGCGATTTTTATTTAAATTTAGGTCAGATTTTCACATTTATTGCACATAGTGGGCTCCAAGATATTTAATTTCAAAATCTTGCTAATATTAAATGTTACTAAGAAAGTTTTTTCTATCTTAGGTCTTTAAATATTGACAAAATTGAAAAATTGCTAATTAAATATTATATTGATAAGCAAGCTAGGCCTGGCATTATCCTCCACCAGGAATACAACAGAATGATACATCATCCGCCTATTTTACAATAATGAAGTCAATATTAACCTTAATATTAATACAAACACATTAAATGCCAAACATGAATTTAACTCAACAAACCCATATGCTTTATGTGGGTAATATAAAACTTCACTTCGATAAATATAAAAGTATCAAAGTTTTCATGCATATAAAACAATAGACATTTCATATCGTATCATTAAAGTTGTGTAATGAAATGTAGAGTCAACAGACAAGGAAATATACGTGGTGGAGAGACAAATATACGACGGAATAAAAAGAAATATATTACGACTAGAGGAGAAAGAAAAACAGGTTGCATTAAATAACTTATATCAGAACAAACAAATCATAATAATCATAGCAATAAACATAAATTGTTAATAAATTATAAATCGGATATTTTCTGTATTTAAAGAAAAATTATAATATTTACATAACCAAAATTGCCGTGCCAAATACAAGACAGTACAAATGAAAATTACAAAAATAATGAAATATTTTATGACGACAGTCGTGATGTCAAAACTATTCGACAACCTTCAGATACTTGAATTTTTTTCCAAAATAGCAGCATTTCTAATACCCATCGAGCGTATGTACATTTTGTATATGTAAATGTACATATACATAGGGTAGCACAAGGACCTAAACTAGACCCTAAAACAATTTTAATTAATAATGGTTGAATTCCAAAATTAGATTTAAAACGAAGTCAGCTATTATAACATAAAGTGACACAATTTTCCAATTTAGACGGATTCAACTTAAATATTATCAAAACGTCACGTTAGTGAGTGGAAAAAAAAATTGCGTTAAAAGCTATTAATTAGGCTTGACGCAGAATATTTGCTTTTTTCGCTTTCCCCAGTGTTGACGCGTATTTCAAGATTGACGTTATATTTTTATCGTTATTCCTCGATGCTGTGACGATGTAAAACTAAAGAAAAATTATTTTTTTCTGATCTTTAATTAATATATTTGTAAATAAAGTAATGAAAACACTTCAGTGGATTTTAGTTGATTATCACATTATGATACACGTACCAAATAACAGATAAGAAATAGAAGATTTAAATGTAAATTATTGAGATAAGGAAATAAAACGAGATATCTTAAGTCAGTTTGAAAATTGAGGTACAAATGACAATCGCTAGGATGTGATGTTTAATAATTACATTCATAAATTTTGTTTATATGGTCGGTCTTGGCTCATGGTAAATGTTCTGAAATCTTTAAATGGCTACCGGATGTCTCTTATCTTGCATCAAAGTCGTTTGAATTTCAATATCGTAGATTGTTGATAGTTATTTTATTCATTATGTAAGTAAATTACATTAAGGACAAAATTAATTAAATTTTAAACTAGTGCTTCTCAATTTTCTGACGCAATAAGACATTTTTTTTATTCTTGACTAACATGAAAAATGCATAGTATGTAATGTCATTGCTTATTAGTAAGCAATTAGAATATGTGAGTTTTTTTTTAAATTATACCTCTTTCCAATGAACAGATATCAGTAAATTTTATTAACGAAAAATATGATATTGACTAGCACCGTCTACAAATAAAAACACATTTTTTAAGATATGTGCACTGACAAATTAAGATTTGCTTTAAAGGAAGGACATAAGAACATTTACAATATTTATTATTTAATAATTTCATGTCAGATTCACACTTAACGACCGGTAGTCTTATACATGTAGGAGATAACATTTCTGTACGTAGACCTATACTATTTAGCAATTTTAAAGGAAACCCGTATTTAAATTAACCAAGAAACTTTAATTACTCAAGATTTTTTACAATTGTAATTTATATCTTAAAAATATCTCGTTTTCTCATCACAATTTCACTACCTGAAATCTTGGAGAGGTGAAGATTTTGAATGCCCTTTATTCAAATACTGATGATGAAAGAAATAATTAAGTATAATTATTTTTTTCTAAAACTGTTACATGTATGTATATACTATTAATTTCAAATAGGTATTTTTTAGGAAATTTGCCGATGTAATTTACGTCTTTGTCTATGGATATGGGACGTGGAAAAGTATATGAAAAATTGAAAGGGGCGTATTCTTAGTTCCATTAACTGGCCGTAGGCTCTCACAACGTGCACAACGTGTAAATATTTCTTTCTCGACATGGGTTTATACTACTTTGCTCATTACGCAGCCCGGTGTAGACAAGTCATAAAGTTAATATATATGCTTAATTGTCTTTTTTATACGTGTTAATCGTTTTATTTAATTTCTGAATATAGACTAGTGAAATTTTCATTATTATTTAGGTGTATGTAACGTATATGTACGTCAAAATATACAATGTTTACAAACGTTAATACATTACGCGTTTATTGAGGTAGTATCTGGGTACAAATGCCTTTATTACGTGCCTGCCACGATTTCTTCTTCTACCCCTACACTTGTCGTTATATATATTAAATTATATAAGAATGCAAAAGTTATTGTATTGATGTATTTACACATTCCTGAAAGAATTTGGTGGTATTCTTATTATAATAACGGCATTCATATATAATAACGGCGAATAAATTTATTGATAATTTACTGAATAAAATTTTCAAAGCATATAAGAGGACACAGATATTGAAACCAGTTTTGTGTAAAAAGTAATAAAGTCATTATCTAAGATTAAAAAACCAACTGGTGGAATGGTGATTTCCTAAAATACGAAATAATTTAATGGAAAAATTTATAAAGATGAATATAAGATGGAACGCAGACACATGGGTTTGTATGAGGGTAGCAACTACAAAAAATAACTAAAAGACCACGGATAATATGTTTACTTTCAATTAATAACAGTATCAGAGACATTATGTATAGCAAGAATATTTATATTAGCATAGGATATTCAATAAGATGTTTAAAGCATTTCAATATTTAGCGAATATAACGTAAAAGGAAACCAAAAAAATCAAGCTTATGCGTAAATATAACTATTACGAGAAAGAAATATCGCAAAATTTCAGAAATCTTATATTCAAATTATCGAATAGTTATCGACTGCGAGATGAGGGATCGCATGTGACAAAATTTTACAATTCACAAAATCTGTATGTACAACGGCATGTGAACATGATATTGTTACGCTCTATAGAAGGGTACAATACTGTCATATAGCGTATTGTATTTTAAGAGTAAAATTGTATTAGAATAATCTTTTAGGAGCACGTCACAGCGCCATTGCAATGCGTGAATGTAATACGGTCTGCTTGAAAGGTTTCCTTGGTAGTTTTCAAGATCCCCACAATGCTAAAGGCTCGCGAGTTAATCCGCTTAATATTGGTATCTCGGTGTAATTTATGCGTGTACATCACATATATATTAAATTGACTGTTTCAGTTCAAGAAAAAATATAGGTCGAAGATATATATATATATATATATATATATGTATATATATATATATATATATATATATATATGTATATATATATATATGTATATATATATATATATGTATATATATATATATATATATGTATACATATATATATATATATATATATATATATATATATATGTATATATATATATATATATATATATATATATATATATAGATACGAGTGTGTATGATATATGCATACATGTATACTTGCAATTAAGGAAATCTTTTTTTATTAATTTACTCATTTTTAGGTTTACTTTATATTGTTAATTATCTCTGCCACTATTCTTAATATCTTAATATTTATCTACTTATATATTTTTAACAAAAAACAGCCATGACATATGTTTCAAGTCAAATAAGTACAAGATTTTAAAAAGTCGTTAACTTTGACTGCTTTCAATTTTGATTTGAATGGTCTATCTTGGCTTCTTTCCGAAATAAATGATGAACAAGTAAAATTAATTTTCTTAACTTTTCTCATTTTTTCAATTTTTCTCAAAATCGTTTTTACAATCTACTTAAATCTAATTAATGTATGTTCCGTAATTAATAGATTTAACATAAAAGCTATCAAATCCTTAAAATTAACACTGCGGGGTTTCGTGTACATTTCGGCACTTCGAAACGTAGCATTTATATTAAAATATTTATACAAATAAATGTTTTAGAACGTAAGTATATTGCAACCTATTGCATACTATAACTTAATAGACGTAAAATGGTAGTGCATATTACAAAAATTATAAGAGTCTAGAATAATTTCTATAGTTTTCCCGTAATCTTCCAGTTAGACTTTACCAACCCTGTTTGTCCCATGATTTCTGTTTCAGTAATTTTAGAAATAAAGGGACGGAATTTCATATTGTTTTATATTTTTAGGGCATCTCCTTAACTATATATTTTAAAGTAATAAAAAATAATTTTAAATTCAATACAAATTTTTAATTCATACAAAATACAAAAAAAAATTAGAACTTTTATTTACTTCCTCCGTAATTGTTACACAAGTATTTAAAAAAAGTTGGTTAATATGATGGCAAAACATTACATAACAGAAGCGAGATTATTAACATAGCAACAGAATACTATAAAAACCTATATGGAGGCAAAGAACACATCAATAGTATCTTAAATCAAAGTACCTCACATACAATTATGAATAACAATGTAAATCAAATAGGGGTGAATGAGATCACAAAAGCAATCAAAAATCTAAATTAGATAAAAGTCCAGATTCTGACAATATTACAAATGAAACCCTAAAGTCAGTCATAATCATACACAGTCTCACCTCTGGCAAAGTTTTTTAACCTCATCCTCGCAACCGGGGAAACACCCACTCAGTGGTCAGAATCAAACATCATTCTAATGTACAAAAAAAGAAACCCAAAAGAAGTCGGAAATTATCGACCAATTAGCTTACTGCCATGTAACTACAAACTTTTCTCCTCAATTGTTAACGAGAGAATAAGCGTAAAAATCGAAGATAGTCAACCAGTGGAACAAGCAGGCTTCAGAAAAGTATACTCTACTATTGGCCACATCCACACGATAAAACTTCTTATAGAAAAATACCAAGAAAGCAAAAATCTATATCTCGCATCCCATATGCCACGACAACATATGGGAAACTCTAAGATGTCAAAAAGTAGAAGAATTAACTAATTAAAAACATATATAAAAACAGTACAAATATAGTTAAACTAGAGACGAATGGCCCGTGGTTTCCCGTGAAAAGAGGAGTAAAACAAGGCGACCTCTTATCCCCAAAGCTATTTATAGCTACACTAGAATCCATAATCAACTCTCTGGAATGGAGAGAATATGGAATACAGGTTAAAAACGAATATTTAAACCACCTATGATTAGCAGACGACATCATATTAATTTTGGAAACTAGATCTCAGCTACAAATAATGATAGAATCCTTAAACGAGGCCTGCAAAAAAGTAGATCTAGAAATGAACCTCTCTAAAACCATGCTAATGACTAACAGCACCAAAATACCAATATTAGTTGAGAATGAACCCCTAAAATTTATAGACATATACATACCTTGGCAAACAACTAGGATTCGACCGAAATTGCAACTACTTGGAAGTAACTCGTAGAGTACAACTTACTTGGAACAAATACTGGAGTTTAAAGGACATATTCAAGAGCAACATACCTACTAAGCTCAAAACTAAAGTTTTAAACTCCAGTCTACTACCTTGCCTAACATATGGGTGTCAAACATGGAAATTCAAATTCACTATATAAAAAGTAGGATAATCACACGCCAGAGAGGAATAGAGCGCGGTATGCTACAGATATGGAAATTACAAAAAAAATAGACACTCCAAAATTATACAAACTACCAAAGCAATTGAGGCACTAGTACAACCTTGCAAAGCAAAATGGAAATGGGCTGAAAATGTAGCACGCTTTCAAGACCAGAGATGGACGAAAAAAGTAACAACATGGAAGGGCTCTCAAGGAAAAAAGAAGAGTGGAAGACCTCATACTAGATAGGACGAAGACATTACAAGAAAGGCAGGCTCAAACTGGATTAGTTTAGCCCAATCTAGAGACGATTCATTATCTTTTAGGAGGCCTTTACCTGTGGAGGGGTTCTTGCAAATATATAAATAAGGCGTATTTAAATTATATTATAAATGTTAATTAATTTACTATGTACATAATATCCACACCTGTGTATAAAATCGATTTTGTAAATTTAGTTATTTGCGAGAAATTAAAAGGCTTTTTTATTTATTTTAATAATATGTATTACTATGTCAGCTTTCAAGTTCCTATATTTCAAAGTTTATCAGAAAATCGCCTTCGAAAATAAAAAAAAAAGTGAATGCATATTCTACTATATGTTTCGTAAAGGCAAAAACAAGGGGAATGTTTAAAAAATATATTTAGAATTATCCCTATAGCATTCCTTTAACCTTAACGTAGACTTCTACAAATCCATATTCATTTCATAATTTTAGATAATGTAGTATTGGAAAGTTAGGGGCGAAGACATAATTTTTTACGCGTTTGTCAGTATATCTCTGAAGATATAATATTAAAAATTATGAAAGAAATATTGTTGAGTCGTTTATAAATATCCCTTTCAAACGAAACTGCGTAATACAATACGGATTTATTTTTGTTTTTATTTAATTTGTCCTCCCTAAAATTTCCAAATGAATGTTTTTGAGTTTTTGCGACTGCGGTATATGTGATTTTGTAGTACGTATGCCTCATTACGGTGTGTTTAATTTTAATTTTTTTATGTCGAGTAGTTTCTGAGAAAAACGGCTGCGCTTGACACATAGGCAGACACATGGGTGATCTTATAACAATAATACTCGCAACTCGTCTTCCTAGGAGATCGCCGAAAATGGATAAATTTTCCAAATTTCAGTGATGATACTTACCCGACAACTTAACGCGAAACCCTTTAGGTTCTTACAAATATTAAATTCAGTTAATGTAGCTTAAGACATTACTAATATATTACCTTGACAAAAAAAATTATACACACACACACACACACACGCATATATATACATATATCAGTTAAAAGTAATCATTTTTAAAGAGCTAATAACTCTTGCTTCATTCGATATTTATTATTAGTTTCATGGATTATAAAAAATGCGTAAGTAAAAAATATCAAATATATAAGTTTATGACGAAAACTGTTTTGTTTTGTATTACATTCACAAACACTTTTTTGTTTTTTGCTCCGCTCTAATAGTGAATCGATGAATTATTTTCTTGTTCATATTCTTAAAAATTACTGTTTTAAATATATGTATAAATAAATATGTAAATATACATATACATATGCATATACATATATATATATATATATATATATATATATATATATATATATATATATATATATATATATATTAATATTTAAATATACACATATCACGATTTTAGTAAAGATAACTGGCTTTCAACACTTCCTAACATATGCCTGAAAAATGACGTAGAATTTAAAAAAATTGAAACGGTGATTACAACACAAATTAGTTATTAAGATGGATGATTTATATTTCGAGTCAACGAGACTTGAGAAATCCAAAGAAAATCTTCTAATGACAAAGAATTTTCAGAGAAAAATACTGCTGAAAAAAGGCAATAAAAAACTTACTAAATATGAAGAAAAAAATTATTTCTTATTTATTCTCTGTTCCCGCGACCTTCACTTTAATTGAGAGTTTTTTCAGTCATGAATGTGAAATGGCGAGAAGAGAGATACAGATCGTTCATAAATATATATGAAGACTAGGAAAAATTGTTAACATTTGCTAAAAGCACTAAAATATGTATCTAAATGAATAAAAACTTAATTTAAAAAAATACTTTCTTTTTCCTTTTTCAAAGGATTACAATAGATACATAACTTTCTCAAAAAAGTTGGCAACCCCACTCATAACTACAATAATAGTAATTTTTTATTAAAATCCTTTCCCAACTTTAAAAATAATGAGTGTTCTTATGGTATCATCGGTGAAATTATCAATTCCATTACGTGCATTTTTTCGATATTTTTTGCAGATTTCGCTATATACCCATATCATATTGTATTTCTATTATATATCTATTTATATACACATATCATTTTGTATTTCTGTACACTGGTCTTCGTAGTCTCCAAAATTTAAAAATGTCTTTTCAGGATTTATTTATTTGTACGTCTCGATTTTAATTTTCTTTGTTTCTTTATCCACTACAAAATCATGTATTATCGATTATTTCTGGGAACTGAGTTTAAAATAGACAGTATTATTTAAAAAAAATTGAACAAGGATTTAATTGGCAAATATCTAGTGGTCATTCGACTATTATACCGTCCCTAGAATCAGAATTGGCACAATCGTTTTAAGTGGAAAAACATTTCCCTCCAGGCAATGAAATTGGAATACGTCTTTATATATATATATATATATATATATATATATATATATATATATATATATATATATATATATATCCTTGGTTTGTATGTGACAACCGACGACACCCAATTCGCCACAGGCTGCATTGTAAATTTTTATGTAGCACATGACCTCGTTTCGCAGAAATTGTGTTGAAGATTTTCGCATATATTTGCAAATACGAGCGGAAAAATTCTTTTACAAAACGTTTCATTATTTAAAATGAAATTTAATTTACGCCGCGTGTGTTTGCGTCAAAATATTTTAATAGGAAAAGTGAAAGAAATTTTCCAAATGGAATTATATTTTGCTTATTTACTTATATTGGAAGAGAGACAGAGAAAGAAATATATTAAATGTTTGTCGGACAACGAATAATTTAAAGTAATATTTTTTAAAACACGAAATGTACTGCTTTTAAAAATAAATGTCTTATTGTTTGAAATTTCAATTTCAAAGTTTTGAACGATATGAATTAATATTTTCTCGTAACCGTCGTCTTTTTTAGATGTTTTAACGGTCGTCTAAAAAGTCCTATTCCCTTCCCTGTCTTGCTTCTCCTAACTCTCATCGTGCTTTCCTAATCATATCAAGTTATTGTTTTTAAGTATATTCTTTTATAATTCCGTTATTTTAATTGTTTCTTTATACCGAACATAAACCCTATTAGGGTTTATTTTCGATGTTAATAGTAATTTCGTAATAACTTAACTTTATAAAATATTAATAAACCTCCAAATAACAAATGTCTTTTAACTATGGTTGACTGGAAGATATTTCTGATATAGTTAATCTGCCAAATATACCTTTTTACGTAAATAAAACATTGGTATTATTGAATTCAGTTTTTTAATATAATATATTTACTTTTTTAAAAAACTGTAAAGAGTCAACTTCTTTGAAAATTAGCTGCAATAACCAATAAGAATAAAGCAGGCATATTGTTTATAGAATTAGACAGAGAGATATAGACGGCATTGCATCCAGGTTTACTCATCGTTCAGGGTGGGTAATTTTCAAATTTTATCTTTTTAATAGCCAGAGTTATGCAAAGAAAACATCCTGTCCAATAGCAAAGCGATAGAGAGATGAGAATGTATTGCGGCTAAGTTCAATGCCGTGATAGATATAATTTTCAACTAATCTAAATCAAATTTTTTTGGTACCTTTGCAAGATAATAAATGAATTACCGTTATTCTATCTATTCGTGCACATTTGTTTCAAGACTCCAATGTCGAAAGTTGCATATTAATATAATAAATATAAATAATATAATGATATTAATAAAGACCAAATATTTTTACCGGTCATTGTTTCTGTAAAATTTTTATATGGTCTATATATAAAATATAGGTAGGTTGATTTATTAAGTATTGAGTAAAATACATATGACTATGCGGAAGTCTATTTTTATTTATTTGAATAATTACATAGAGTGTTAAATTTGTACAATTTATATATATATATATATATATATATATATATATATATACATATATATATATATTTAAATATATAAATATATATATATATATATATATATGTATATACATACGTGTTTAACATTATTTTCATTTTCGAAAAATTTTTGAACCTATTGCAATAATGAAAATAGGAATTTAGATATGAAAATAATTATGAAAATTTCGGGTCATTAATATATATGTCATTTTCCATTCCTAATCTGACTTATTCTTACAAGTTTTTTTCAAATAACTTTAAAGCAATTGATTTACCAATGTTTTACTTTCCTTGTTAACTTTCCAAGACCTTCACAGGTATAATTTTCTATATGACATAGTTACAACTCGGCACTACAAAGTTTTTCCTCCTTAATAACGTCCACTTCGTTTCAAATGCGTATGAGACCCGAGTAAAAGGAAAGTTAAAGAAAATGTCTGATTTGTTTGAGACACTCGGTTCCAGGTGCCACATTTAATCGCCCGAGATAAAAGTATCTTGATAGAATCAGCGGCAGTAATTCGCTGGGCTGCCAACTCAATTATCCAGCCAATTGTATTGTATTCGGTCATCTGAATAAGTGGTAAATAGATTGCGACTCAGCTACTTTATTAAATTATCCCTCACTTCGGCCTCGCGATTGTGGTTCAAGATAAAACACTTTTGGGATAAGAACGAAATAATTAAGATTATAACTAAGATATTCAAATTGGTTTAATGTTTATTTTATAGTATAAATTAAATCTGGATGCAAAATGTTTGCTTGTTAAGGACTTTTCAGTCTTTTTTAATCTTTAACGATGTTAGAATTATGAACTAACCCACAAAATAATTATTCCTTAGAGCTTAGTAGGCAGGAAGTTTGTGAATTTGACAAAACAATCTTATCATAAATGAACGTTCGTACTACCACATATCGTGTCATGAATGTTCCACATATACAATATTCCTTTAAAAATAATCCAACGACAAAAATAATTTTTGCTCATATTCAAGCGTTTTTGAAGATTTGTTTCTCCTTTCTTAAAGAACAATAGAAAAGAGTTGGTGATATTTTTATTTCATATATATATATATATATATATATATATATATATATATATATAAGTATATATATACATATATTTTTTTATATGTCTTTCACTGGATAGAGTATTATAACCTATTTGTATGTAGTGTAATTTATTTGTGCAATACAAGACTTGTTGGTTATTTTCATTGAATAGTAATAATTAATGTACATATTTGACATATATGGTGGACTTATTGACACGACAGTAATCTCTTACAGCCGACCTGAACACCAATCCAGCGTCGCTCGACGAGTGGCTAGGAATCGAACCCAGATCCTCGCGGTGCGCCACGACCTCAAAGGCCGTATGCCTTGTGAACAGTCTAACACACCATGGTGACGACAATTTACTGTAACGGTTATAACTCATTAAATTTTTTTTTCCGTTCAACTAGTTTTCTTAATGACAGTGAATATCGAAGACAGGTCGTTGATAATACCTCGTAAACTTTTAATATCGGAAAACCACAGTCCATATTTCGGTTGGAATAGAAATGTTTTTGACGTGAAGAAAATTCCTACTTTTTTAGAGCTTCTTCTCATACCCACACGTACTTGTCATCGTCTGATAGCAACATGGCCGCCCGATCACAATATGCTTATCTAGTTGATCGAATTATAATAAAAATCGGAAACGCATTTAAGGAAATAAATTGTTTCTTCTCTGTGTTTCTGGATTATCACAAGATTTATATATTAGGAACGTCTCACCTATAAATTGAGAAATTTGCCACCAGCAAACTATTGACAATTGTTTAAATCCCATCTGTTTGTTTGAAGATTCTGGGTGTCACGTAAGACGGGGTATACAAACTTTTATTCGATTCGAGCAGGTGTACTAAAGGATATTGCCTGATTCTCTTCTACTGTGTACTGACAATATTATTTTACAAAAAAGCATGTTAGTCAAAGGTACCTTAGCTGGTAATGTAGTAGTAATGTAAACTGCACACACGCAAGGTACGAAGGCACCAAACATTTACAACAAGTACTTATTAAAATCACCAGATGGACCGCTAATTGGAGCATCAACCTCAACAAGTGAAAATCTACTTATATAACATTTTAATTACGACGACAAATAGTAATCTGTACAGATTACTATTTGTTTTAACGAAATTGAAGTCCGCAAATAGAATAAGCAAAAAACCTTGAACTCCATTAGGATATAGTCGTAATTGGAAACACGACGTCGAAGTAAGCAAGTTACGCTAAAACGACGACATATACATAGGTTGATTGGGTGTCACTCAAGGTTCAAACTTTGCTCTAAACGACTTATTAATCAGTTTATGGTCAAATCGATATGAGTGAAAGTGTTTTTAGTTTTGGGGTTGTTGTTTGCGATCTAATGAAACAAAGCCAAAACAAATCTTATTTATTATTACCAATGCATATAGTTATAATTTAAATAATCAAGAAATTTACAATAATTTTGAAATAAAACGAATTAAAAAAGACTGCTTTAAAATTAAAAATTACACTTTACGCATATTACGGTTGAAACTATTCAATTTAAGAAAGATGAAGAGTATTAATAATTATGAATTTAATATATTTATACGATAATTATGAATTTATTTTTGTAAAATTACAAAAATAGATACTAAATTTATGATAGAGAACTGAACATTAATAAAGTCAATAAGTGCAAGTGACTCGCTTGAAAATAAAATCAGGTGCATTTTAGAGAATGTATATTAATACGATGCCCTGAGTTATTTTTCATTAATAGCAAGGCACATTTCTTTAAATGTTCCTTATAATAAAGGAAAAGATAAAAGTACAGTAATATTTTATGAAATCGTTTCCTACTACTAAGTTTTTTTGTTATGTTTCCTTGTGATTGTCGACAATTACATCCTTGACACTAATTAATATGTTTGGGGGTCTACAATATTTTTTTTTGCCTTTTTAAATAACTGAGACATATTTTCCATATACAATAATTTGATTAAAAGTTATTTCTATTTATGGTTTTTAATATATTTATAAAATTTTATATATTTATAATTTTAGCCGCATAAATAAATAAGTAAATAAGAATGTTTTGAGATTATTTCTCTATAATACCTAGAAACTCACAATAACAAGTTTTTATAGTTCATATTATTTCTAATATTAAGTAACTTTATCGTTATTCAAAACATAATGAAAAAAATACACTTCAAACTATTAACTTTATTTAAGAATAAAATATATGTAATACACTCTTGCGACTTATGTCGCACATACGCATACAAAAATGTCGGTACTTTTATATCAATTACAATTTGCCTTTGTATGTAAGTTCTATTTATCCATCTATATATATATATATATATATATATATATATATATATATACATACATATACATATATATATATATACATACATATACATATATATATATATATATATATATATATATATATATATATATATATGTATATATATATACTTAACTTACCTCATCTACCAATTAGCGATGGTCACATATCATTAAAGTGCGGGTTTATCTTGACGAAGATGCACGACGTCATGCTCATTTACATGTGGTAACAAAAATTGTATAAAAATCCATCAAAGAGAACTCGAGTTTTTAATTTTTGTTTGACTTTAATTTATTTTCTCATTTCATTTTATTCGTTTGTGTCTGAAGGACATAATTCCTCTTCTAAATAATAATTAAAATATTTTATCACCTAAAAATTTGATTCCAATTTTTAGTCACATTGCCACGTGGCAATTTCCCTTCCCTAGCCATAAACAAATATTCTTAAAAATCTATAAATGTGTTTGATTATAAAAATTAAAGTATCTATGTTAGCTTGAACGCGAATTTTTTTATTGAGCAAGTTATGGGGAAATATTTTGAATAACAGACAATAAACAGAAACAATGATTGAAAAAAAAAATACAAATACAAAAATAGGTCTGCAATGCATAATTAGAAATATTCAGGAAGGACCGTGAACCACTAAAATATTATACCATTTTGATTTTAAGTTTGTGAATTGAAAATCAAAGTAAAGATTATACAGCTTGCGGAATGTCATACATCGCAAGATGTTGGTTTATTCATTAGGTACATAATATAGTGGGTATCTTTGTACTAGTATATTATAGTTTGGGACTAAAAAATGAGAATAAAACGTTTTCTAAGGTTCATTTGGAATTTTCCGAAACCATTGAGAACTGTGAATTTTTCGCTATGAAAGCCGTTTGTGATACCCATTTAATTTTTATCTACTTACCAAAAAAATTATGTTAACTATAAAGTTTGTGCAATGGTTACTTTGAAGTCCAACACACTTTTATATATACACAAGACATTCGTTTCGACGATACCTTTCCATTACTCCAGGTTTGTATAATTTCAGTTTTTGTTAAAGATATTAAAAACGTCAACAGTTTTCAAATAACTACCCACCTTTATACATTTCCAAAAACCATTTGAAACGTAATCTAAATGTGAATGGATAGTATAACTTTTCAAACAGCGAATTTTGAGAATCGGTTTAACGATTTCTGAGATTCGATCATATAAAAGTACATTCATGCGCTACTTCTTTATTTTATTTTCTTTGTGGGTTATTTTAGACCAAAACACTATTAAGTTTTGGTGTATTAAATAAACGTCGCAAGTTTTAATATATTTTTTGGTATAAACATCTTATTGAACGGTGAGAATTTCATCAAAATTCATTCAGTTAAACTCCAGTTACGTTCAAACAAGAAAAACAAACTGACATTGCGTTTTATATATTTACTATTTGAAATTTAATTATTTATCATAAAAAACAATCTTTCAAATAGCCAAACAAATTTAGGATCCTTTTGATTGGTTTTGAGACGAAATTTTATGAATATCACGAATGTTTCTTTTTTTATAATATTAGTGTAGACATTCATATATTTAGTCCTATGAAGTAAGAGTCCCTCGCATAAAAATGTTACATTATACTTTTTAACAAATCTCTGTAATAAACAAAACTCATAAACGATTTTGTTAACTTATTAGAATAAAACCGATAATAATACGAATCCGTGTGAAATTTTCTAACCCGTTCAAATAATTTATAGATTTATCGTTGTATGATGACTGTTTAAAAATGTTTGATTTTGGACACGAATCAACGCCCCGTATGCAGTTTGAGCGTTTGATCTACTTAGTTGAATAAACAAAGGGAGGAATAGTTTACGAGTGTAAAAACGAAGAAAAATCAACAAGCGTGAAATGAAAATCCTTTCAGCACATTTATGCTCCTATTTTGAATTTCTTAGGTTATTACAGAAACAACGTTTTGTGTTCGTGTTCGTGTCCGCGTCCGCGTCCACATCCGCGTTCGTGACCGTGCATGCGTGCGTGCGTGTGCTGGCGTTGACATTATATGTTGAAATGGCTAAAAAACTAAATGTCGTGTACAAGTTAATTTGTCATAAATTATTGTCTATCTAATGAAAACGATTTAATTATGATTAAAATTACATCATTTTAAAATTTGCTATTACATGATAGGCGTTGTCACGAATAAGAATATTAAAATATGACAGAAGCAACAAAATAAAACTAATTCAGCTATCTTTGTCTGAGAAAAATATTTTTTGACCATTTTGTAACACAATTTAACTGCTTTAGATCATGTAATTAGCTTGGTTTAATATAGAGTTTGAAAGTTAATAAAACTTGAAACAAACAGGTACCCAAATATCAATTTCACCTACTGATAAGAACTAAACAAAAAAGAACATGCTATCGGCAACTGTTTTTTTTAATATATTGTCGGAATGTTTTTACTTGAAGACACCAATAATTTCATAAACATAAAATCGACTAATTGTTCCTCACATTATTTTATGTACTTACCATAAAATCATGTGGCAGAGTGCAGCGAAGAAATCGCCAGCCTTATGTGCAGCGTATGTAATACACCTGTAAGTAATATTTGAAGTCACTATAAACAAACTATATTTGAGTCATCAAGTTAAAATTCCATATAAACAGAGAAATTATAAAAACCACGCTTTATTTTTAATTTTATGAATAAAGATTATAAATATCCTATATTTTGCTAACTTCAAAACTAACACCCATGAAATATGATTCAGAGTATAGTGATTGTATTTTAGCATTAACTTAGCCATTAATCATTGGACTTAGAGTCTTATCCCAGTTTTTCCATTAAAACGATATTGATTTCGCAAAACATTGTGCACAATATTTTTGAAGATATTATTATTAATGTTTTTGAAGGTAATTAGTTATTTTATTAATTAGGATTTATTTCGTGATTTATCAATATGACTATTGATGAAATCGGGAAAACTCATTATAATCGATTCGATTCCCGGCTGCTCATCGAGCAGAGTTGGATTGGTGTTGTGGTTGGCTGTAAGAGATTTCTTTCAGCAACAAGTATGCAATATTTAATAGTTGTAAACATTAAAGCAAATAAATAAATAAAAATATACATATGGTTATGTTTATTTTCAATCTGCAGATTAGCCAAAAAGGGTTGAAATGGAGTAACTACTGCGGCACATGGTTAATAGTATTTGAACATATGTAATTGATTTATTTTATTTTGCTTGAGGTAAAAATTAAAAAATACAGGAAATTGTTATGACCTCATTTCTCACATTTACTCACCTTAGCAAAGAGTTGTATCAACGCCAAGATAGGAGTACTTATCATTTATATCTTAATTTAAAAAAAAATAAGTTGGTCGAAAAATAATCATTGAAATGCGAACTTATAGACTTATATTTCAGTATGTGAGATTGTATCAAATAGTATTATTTAGTGTGGAAGTAATATACTCAAGGCATCTATTTGCGAATCTGGCAACGTCGAAATACATTGAATATTTAATTTCATTTTCATGTATACAAAAAATTTAAGATAGGGTATTTAGAGGACCCGGTACCATGGTGACAATGGTCTAACAAAATTTGTGTTCATTAGATACTAAATGTAAATCCCCTGTAAACTTTTCATCAGCATATTTCATAGATTTTTAAATTTTGATTATTGTGGTTTCAGAAATTGGCTGAGAAATATATTCCATAGAGTTCTAAATATTTTTCCTTACTGAGTAAAATAAATACAAGTTGTAATAAATATTTTTAAATCAACTACCAATAAGTCAAAAAGGTTCCTAGTTAAAAGAAAAGGTTCCCTATTAATTAACAAAAACAATTGCAAAATATATATTTTTGGTCCAAATTAAATATGGAATGTTTTCTGTAATAAAGTTTTTTGTAGTTTTATTTGAATTGAACCAACGAAAAATACTGGTATTCATTTTTTTTACAATATTCGTTATGTTCTTCAGTTCCGGTCGCTCCAAAAGGATATAAGTTATTCCATTAATGAAGTTGGTTTTGCTTTTTAATTGGAAAATACATTAGCAAACACATACTTTCAAGGAATGTTAAGAAGTGAAAATATTTGCAAAGAAATCATCTGATAACTGTATTTGTGATCATTGTTTATTTGTAATAGTTTGAATATGACTGAGATGATTTTAGTACTGTCCGTATTTACAAATAGTGCTTATTATCATAAAACAATCAGACCCATAATTTAACTAATATTAGACGTATCGTTTTATTAAAAATAAAACCAAGATTGAAATTTTTATTTGAATTTCATAATTCAGTCTTAAAAAAGTAATTACAGAAAAAAATTAATTAGCCTTTCCGTATTATTGGGCATCACTTTGCTTCTTTTTAGGTATTTTAAGATCATTCTTAATGACCGTTAGGTCACTTGTGGCATTATTTGCTTCACACTCGCGATATTTCTCATATGAATGCTATTGATATGAAATTAAAATCATATTTCTTTTTCCCACTTTCATGCTTTTGCCAAATAATAATGAAATACTACTAATGCTAACTGAAATACTACTTTACCTGCTGAAATATAGCCTTTTATACATTTTGATTCTGTAAGATTTTAGTACAAGTTATATATAGCAGATAATTCCAAAAATACACATAAAATATGGGGGTTTTAATATTTTTTGCTTTTACTTGAAATGTAATATTGAGGCTAAAATGAGAACTAAGTTTAAATTAGATGCCAGTTAAACTCTTCGCGAACTTCAAATTATTAATTAAAGGATGTTATTATCTAACTGCTAACAACAATTTGTTCCATCTTTCCGCCGATTATCTAAGTGAATTAAATTTTTATAGATATGAAATTGAATCAAAATAGAAACAGGTTTCAAATGTATTACTCAATTTTATGAATATGATCTTGACAAGTTTAAAAAACAAATTAATAAACTATGTACAACATTTTTACAAACACTGATATTACTGCCTACAGAATTTTTTGTTTTTAATTTCGAAGGTCTCCTGTAACGACACAAGAACTCAGCTCGGCTCTTTTTTGGCAAAATGTTACTAATTTAGGCTATCTTATCAAAAAAGGAAGTGGATATGAACCAAACTGGCTCCTGGTCTACGGCATAGGAGAGGATACTGTTGTAACACTAATAGAAGTCATCCTCAACGCATTGTCTTAGAAATAGGATGTTCGGTCGTAGGAAATATGATGGTGATAGGAGATGTGATCTAAGTGCAGATTCAAAATTTATTTACTCGCTTATTCCTAAATTTTTCCTAGTGTCATTATGGTGCTTTATTCGAGAAATAAACTAAACAATTTATCTATTCTCTCAAAAAATGTTGTTTAATTAAGCACCCTCGGTTCTTAAAACGGATAACTGTCGACTTGTTATGAAAAATATTTATATCTGAATATATTAGATTGAAAGAACTTACACCCGCAGTATTCAGTTGGAATAAAAAAGACTGGACTTGCATCAAAACTTACCACCGAACGATACTCCGAGCGTTGAATGATACCGCAGCTGCGTTAAAAATTTACTTCCATCTTAATTTCGATATTATATATGGTTATTTTTGAGAATGCCAAATTTGTCATCATCATCTTGTTGAACTCAAATATTGAACATAATATGACGAATCCGGTATTTGCAATTTATGTTATCTAGACATATTTAAAATATTCTTTAGAAACCTTTAGTTAAAACTAACTCACTTAGTTAACTTATTTCTTAGTTGGCAATTCAAATATTAATGTAAGTGTAAATCATATTTATACTCTAGCAGACTGTCATCCAGTGACGGTCAGAAGCCCGTTGCAGTTTTTATTTTTGAGTTTTTTATATTTTTAGGGTTCCGTCGATCAAAATGAAGAAAAAAAAAATTTCTTGTAGGATCAATTTTGTATCCGTCTTTCCATCCAGTTGTCTATCAAAGACCTTTTCTCAGAAACGTCTCGCAAATCAAGTTGAAGATATCAGGTTAAATATCACATACTGAAGCCTATGACCTTAAACTTCTCAAAAATTCAATTTTTTGCTTTACGCAATCAAAAGAAAGCCAATTTTTTGATACTTTTACCGTCATTACAGTCTAGAGAGTACAATTACGTTGAGATGCAATTTAGAAAGTCGGAATTAATGGGAGCCTTTCAGCACAAGATATGGGCCTGTGAAAGATATATTTTATTTACGTTTTTCTACATTTACAGTCGATTTTCTTAAAAATTATGTAGCGTAGAAACTAGAAATTTTACATATAATACCTTTTATTAACCCTACATATATGCACTAGCTATCTTTTAAAAAAAAGTTAATCTATGATTTAAGGAAAGTTATTAAAATTTTCATTTTCTATTTTATATGTCAAGTGGAGTAACATTTGAAAGAGATCGTTAGGATGAATGTAAGAATATTGTTTTTAAATTAAAAATAACTTCTTCAAAAGGAAGCATTGCCCCAAATCCTTTTTACCGAAATAATTGAGCTAAAATTAAAAAAGAACAAGCTTATTAAAATCCGACTAGAAGACTGCAGAAAAACTATACGTATGTGGAACCCTCGCGTGCGTGTTCTTCTCATATTTGATAGTTTTTATCTTTTTTGATTAGTTCCATATTCAATTTTTATTTCATTTTAGGACATTTATTCTATATACAATAGGGTGTCCCTTATTTTTGAAAGTTTATATTTTGTAACGCATACCTTCTAATTTTTTTCATTTGGCTATAAAACACTCGAAAATAAATATTTATCTTATTTGAAGCACCGCAACCCGTGCCGAGTTGAGCGCGAAACATGTTCATACAAGTAACGCGGATGACCGGCGCGTACTCGCTCTTGTAGTCATTTGTTTCCGAGTTTTCACCGGCGTATCGCTTAATTAACGTGCATAATAGTTTATTTTCAAGATGTCAGTGGAACTTAGAAGTAATAAGAAAAATATTTTCTTGGTTGGTGAGATAAATCACCAAATAACGGGTGCAAAGTTGCCGTCTAATCATCAAGTTCTCTCAGTTCTGTTTTTTAATATTCGCGAGGTAAAATTGACTGTTAATGAAAGTGCAAATCTTGTGATTCGTGAGTGCATCATATTTTGGGAAAAAGCTAGAATACCTACCAGAGCTGTACCTAATTGTGTGAAAAAACTTGTGGATCTTTACCATGTTTGGAGAGAGCTATAAAAAAACTGTAAAAAACACAGGACACGATGATTAACGAACTTATTAATTATTATAAAAAAGAACTACCGAAATCTATTGTACGTGACGATTATCGGTAGTTGATTGAACTGTGTATAGTGGTTTTGGGGGGAGATAATGAAAAGAAATTTAAAATCAGACCACCTGGTGCCATATATCAGGCAAGATGGATGGCAAGAGCTATTTACTCTTTAAAGATATGCTTGCTGCAATCACAGTTTAAAATGAGTGCTAAGGACAAACCAGCACTGCAAGATGTTTGCTTATTTATTGCAATGGCTTATGTAAAGAGCACAAATTTATTATCGCGGTTAAAAATTGATAACGCTTTTCTCCAGGAAGACGCCTCTTCATGGGAACAATCCCTTCCTTTCAGGAAGCTAAAAAAAAGTTATGCACTTGAAGGCAGTCAATGACACAGCAGAGAGAGGCGTGAAGCTCATGCAATATTTTCATGGATTAATAACTGCTGCAGAAGAACAAAAACAGTTCTTGTTACGTTGTGTACAAGAACACAGAAAGTTGTACCCACATTGCAAGAAAGATACTTTAAAAAAAAAGTATCCTGAATCCTGAATTATATATCTTTTTCAATTTTATAAATAAATACATAACCTAAATTAATCTTCCACTGTTTTCTATTATAAAATATGTATTTTGATCATAATATAGCTTACATGCAACTAAGTCTTTTAAAACCGTTGCTTAGTAAAACAATGATGCCTTGTCGGCACGGGTTGCCATTGTCATATGACGATGAAATTTTGCACGAAGGTAGCCCTTAGTACTATAAAAAGAATTAGAGGGTATGCGTTACAATATTTAAAAGAAAAAAAAATCGGTGATATAAGGGACACCCTAATATCCACTGTTAGTTACAAGAGCATTGGCAGCCGGCGGAAGCTACAATAGTACGTATTACGCATATCCCGATAATTTTGACTGGTGTGTTACTCGTTGCAATTCTCTATGAGAGGACGATTTACATTCACGGTATACTTGTATGGCCGTTCAGAGTGGGTATTTAAAAAATAGGTTTATTTCATTTCTATAAAATAAAAAAATTATGAACGTAGTGTATAGAGAATTTTTTAACAATTTAAATAAAATATATTGAAGGATAAAAGGTAACCAAAAATAACGTACGTAAAAATATTTCAAAAAAGATAAAAAAATATTGGAAATAAGCGAAAATTGTAAGAAAAAAATACGTGAATTAATTTTGGTTACCGACACCAGCAAACCCGCATGCAAAAGCTAATAAATTTGTTTGTTGGTTTATTTTTTAAGACAAAAATTTTTAAACCAATCGCACAATATTGTATGTAAAAGGTTTATTAAAATTTTTCAAATTAGTTCAATATATAAAAATGTTTAGGCACTTTGTTACAAGAATTCTTGATGGTTAAATAAAAAAATATTTTTTTCCTAAGACTCTAGACTAGATTGTTTCATATTTAAGACTCTTGATTTTTATATTTAAATTCCATCTAAATTTAACAAAATGATGAGAAAAAACCTACCCCTTCACAACTGCTATAAGGATAGCAATAATCGTTATAGAAGTTGTGATATATTAGATTTATGTCTATCTAAAAAAATATATGTATATATATATATATATATATATATATATATATATATATATATATATATATATATATATATATATATATCGATGACAAATTATAACTTAATGTCGAATTAAGTGCGTACAAATTGAAAAATTAAATTTTTGTAATTTATTTATGAATTAGCATATTAAACATAAAATTAGCCTCCGTTGACATTAAAATAGGAAAATATTTCATTCGGAGCATTTTACGAATGTCGTATAGCTGCAGGATTTGCAACATTTTAATTATCATGTTTTTAGTGAGGTTTAGCAAAGCGCTTAAAGACGACTGTTGTTGGTCATACGTACTAAGTATAGACCGTTAACACATGTAAATTAAAATTGTGCTAGGTTTAATTTGCTGCCACTGCAATGAAATAACGAAATGGAATTTTGATCTAACTATTCACCCAGTAAATGAACATGACCCATAAAACCTATTAGAATTGTTTATAATTACAGGTCCTTTGCCGTTAATGGAAATTTTGCTCATTTTGCTCCAGCAAGGACGTAATGCTCTTAGTTGAACAGTAGCTTGTTTTAATGTGTTATAAATTAGTTCACTGTTTAGGCAATTATCGACAATTTGAAATCTTCTGTATGTTTTCATCGCATATTAATTATAGGACACGACTCACAACAAACTTAAAACGCAAACGTGCCTAAAATATGACATTAGAATAATCGCTAAAGGACAAAAATCATTAATTTAAATTCATATTATAATCTCGGTGTCAAAACAAATTGTATATATTATTGAACCAACATTATTCATTAAATATAACAAATTATAACCTTTAAAACCTAATATCCTATAACTTTTAACCTTTATACTTTAAAATTATAACCTTTAAGCTTAATCAATGTGACAATGATTGTAAAATTAACGAATTTATACTGGTCGTAAATAAAATCATTTGACAGATAAAAAGAGGTAGTTGCTAAAACAAGAGACGGCAAGTACTTTGATTCAGTCTATGTAGTTCCACTGCATTTTGCTAGGTGATTCCAAAAGTATTATTTGTAAAAAAATCACTGGTGATTTCTTGAAATCTTGAAAATTAACCCTTTTCCACAACTACACTAGTTGGTTAGATGAATTAGAAAAATAATTAGTTGGTATAGAATATTATTTGAATCCATAAAGTAATTGCTGACAAATATATTATTAAAAATTGGACAAATTCTCTTATGAAGATATTAAAGAGCACGTTTAAGTTTTTGTAATAAAAGTGAGAAAATTAACTTTTTTAAAATAATATGTCACTCAAGTACTTATAGCAATATTTATTTGAAAATATTTGGTTTCTTTTCGATTTCACTTAATATTTCCTTTAAAATGTCAGGTAGGACTGGTACATTATTTAACTATTTAAAGACATCCTAAAAGATTTAAACAAAAAAAGAAATGAATTAGGTAGTGCTGTCCTAGTCATGTAAACATTGATATCAAAATCAATCCTCCATGCACAAATCCTTTACAATATTTTTCTATTTAGAGTCATTACAAAGATTTAGGTCTTCTAAATTTAATCGTAAGACAGCTCGCAGCCAACTTCTTACAAAAACAGATCGCGTACAATTTAGACGAAAAAAAAAATTAAGTCGTATTGCTCCCTTCTCTAACTAAGTACTTAATTTATTTACAGAGATAATATATAATGACTTAATAATATATTCGTTGTGGCAAAGATTACCGAATTTGGGAAACAATCTATAATTTTGGCATTGAGTAATTCATTGACAGATAATTGGTTAGTAATTTATATATAAATGAAAAATAAATCTAAAACGGGCCAAATGTGAGAAGAACTAGACGCACTCTTTTTAAAAATTTATTATTGAATTTTCATTACCTGAAGTTGGTACGAAATTTCTTAAAATTAAACTGGACAGATCTCTTTGTAAAACGATTGCAGTTATTTTATGATAATAAACTGTGCACAGTTATATATATATATATATATATATATATATATATATATATATATATATATATACATATATACTGGCTGAATTTTATCCCGAATGAGTGTAAATGCGTACTAATATAAAAAAATCAGGGTGTTCTCTGTTGTCAAATTTCTCTTCTGAATAAGTTCTTTTTGAAACTACATTTACGTTTCATAACTTGATTTCTTATGTAAGAATAAAACCCAGTCAATTCAAAACTTAAAGCCGTTATGCTTGAACAAAGTTATTAAAATATAGTCAAAAATGTAAATATGAAAAATATGATACTTTCTTTCGAGTATATTTTAATAAAAAGATTTAAAATATAAAGCCATACCATATCCTGAATGGTTTTTCCGCAAATAACTCGTTGTGGTGGCATTATATAATATTAATCTAGAAATAAATTTTGATACATTTAAATCAAAGGGTTGAAATATTTTAAAATCGTAATACAAACTTACTAAATAACACCACATATCGAATTTCGCAGAGAAAATATTTATCTTAATAAATTAAATTACAAAATTACCTTAAAAATGTCTTACATTTATAAATTGTGGTAGAATTCGTGTTTGGAGAGTAGTTTACATTCTTCATCACTTTTTTACCAAGACGTTCCCAAATGTTATTCTTCCATTTACTCTTTCATTTAATTTTACTCAACGATAAATTTGAAGTAGATAGTAGGTGCGATAATCCCTAAATTTATTTATGTCTATATTCCTTTTCTTCTATTTAAAAATAATTTTAGTGCATTCGAGATGTGTAAATATGAGAAAAACAAAAATGTTCTTGATATTTAACAAAAGGAATACTAAATCAAGTAATACCATAAGTACAGTTGTAATGAATGGAACACCAATAAGCGATCGTCCACATAGTAACAAGGCAAATCCACAATCCCACTCCAAAACACTTAATAAACCGAAAAAAACGTCAAGGCTGGATGCCGCCCGCAACCTCACGTCAATCCATCCAGACATCTGCGATAGACAAGTGAAATAAATCAAAGCTTTTCTTATACATGTAATAATTACGTTG
The DNA here is from genome assembly GCA_039881145.1 of Druceiella hillmani. Classification (NCBI taxonomy): domain Eukaryota; kingdom Metazoa; phylum Arthropoda; class Insecta; order Lepidoptera; family Hepialidae; genus Druceiella; species Druceiella hillmani. Next base: position 58,198,804 of record JAYKKI010000002.1, read on the forward strand.
TATAGTACTACTGAACTAAAAATGAGAAGATAAACCTAATTGAACTGTAATAAAATTATTATGGGCCTAATTAAATGAAAATGGAAAAGAATAGTAACATAGAAAGTGTTTTTTAATTGTAAAGACACAGACAGACTTTACATGAAAATAAGTTGACTTTATCCATTTTAAATAATATGTAGGGCCCAAAAGTTTTAGGCATGAGCCATATACAGATTCTTAAAAATAATTACTAAAATTTCTATTCATCTTTGAAAATATAAGTAGTCTGAATTTTGTCTTGAATATGCGCTAAAACCGCTGATTTTTACTCATTGTGTGTATAATTTCTTTTTTCTCTTAAAAGGGATTTTAATTTGAAGAACAAATAATAATTACCGAATGATAGATCAGGACTATATAATCGAGTTCTGAAAAGCCATTTTCCTGAATAGTAGCTTGGACCAAAAAAGACAGCTTTTCTCGACACTTGTTTGATGTCATTATACATTTGATAAGATATTGATAGTAACTTTATCGTTATACTGACTAAAGTGCTTAAGTAAAGCTTCTTTAGAATGCCAGTAAATCTTTTCAGAAATTATGCATCATAACCTCTTATTTATGGTAGTTTTTGCAAATATAGGCAAACATTTGTCAATATCTTTGAAGTTTATCAAAAATTATTTTTTTTCTAAATTGTAATCTCGTAAATAAACTGGTTTTAATAACGTTCGTGATTTTCTTGATGGTCATTTTGTTTTACGTTTACCAGCCAGCAGATAATGTTTCAAGTACTGTTTCCACGTTTCAACTTAAAAGAGCTTCTACTCCCGAAGAAAATGCTAAAAAATAGGAGTGGGGCGGTCCACTAAGTTTACCAATACATTGAAAAAAACACAGCTAGAAGATGCTGCTATTAAATACACACAAAGAATTCTGGAGGATAATCGTCCTGCAGTCATGACTTACGAACAAAATATTTCGGAGAGTCTCTCTGCTGCAGTCATGAATCACCAGTAAAATTATCCAAAGTCAGAACAATACAGAAATTTCAATAACAAATCCAGCCAAATGCAGCAAAAGGATACCGAACCAAAAATTTGATACCCAGTAGTAGATCTAATCGGGGATCTAACCGTTTAGCTTAATGCTATTCGGAAAATACTAGCATTTCCTACAGATGAACGTTGTACGACAGTTTTTTATCTGGCAGTTCATTTGGAAAGTGGTCTGCGTTTTTTATTTCATCCTAAATAGCTCCGATAACATGGCAAAGATGGTGAACAAACTATAAAGAAATTATGCCAATGGGATTATTATGCGGTAGTGCCTTCATATCGTACATAGAAAAGTGACAAATTCGAAAGCCAGAAATATGAAAGTAAGAATGATGGCCAGCCAAGGGTATATACCGCCCATTCATTATTACTACCTTTGGCTTTGGCTTCATGAATTTTAGAGAGAAGATTATTCTTTGATATAATAAAACTTTTAATGACGTAGTTTATATAATATATTACTCGGCGTGGAAATCTCTAGCTAGACCAGTAATGGGATTCTATAATGGAAAAGGTTTATGGAAGAGGCTATGGAAGAGGCTTCTCTTTCAAGTTGCAAGGAATATTGTCAGTGCTATTCATATTTTGTGAACTAACAGTCTATAGGTCTAAGTCTATAGGAGAAATACCATGATAATCTAACGAATCATATAAAACGGCAAGATTCCTACAAATTATGTATCAAGTTTGCAACATCGGTCTGATTTCTGTTGAAGATATTGTGCTACCTTTATGAGGACAATATTTGAAACGTTATAATTTGCTTTAGTCTGTAAGATATAAAGTTATAATACAAAAAAGAAATTGTTTCAGATAAATCAGCTACAATACACAATTATTAGCACGTGTAATGTTCAACAAAGGAAATATGTTAACTGTAGAATAATTTTGAATATATATGGCGTTAATTTTGTAGAAATTCATTACTCACAATTAAATGAAACTATGTGATGTAGTATTATTTCTTCTTTCTTTACGTTCCTTACCACGATCTAGGTTTCGTTTTATTACAACATCTTCAGGTGGGCTATTAGTAAAGATTTCAAAGAATCTTTGCTAATAGCCCACCTGAAGATGTTATAATACAACGAAACCTAGGTCGTGGTAAAGAACTTAAGGAAAGTAGAAATAATACTATATCACGTAGTTTCATTTAATTGTCTAGAATAATTTTTAATTTATCAACAAGTTTTCCAAGGTATCGGAACCGGTTCAATATTTTTCTGGTTGATTCAGGAAGTACCGGCAAAGCATTCCTTCCAAATTTGTTACTACCTAAAATATGGAAAGTTCAAGGAATAACTTTTAAATTTTTATCTTCTGGTTTTGCAGCTACGTTGTTGGATGGCGCTAAGATACTTCATTCTGTTTTCAAATTGCACTTAAATTTGATACGTATAGAGATATTCCTATGCAACATTTCAAATCCAAATAATATACTATTGATTTTAAAAGTAACAAAATTATAGTTTGAGATGTATGAAGAATATCCCACAAAGGTGGTATCAAAAGTCTCAATGAAGTTCTGGAAAATATAAGAGAAAATTTTAGCCTAATAGAAGGTGTGACAATCCTCTTGGCTGGACACTTTCAGCAAACCTTCCCTTGAAATAGGAAATGGAGATTACCCTGCAATTGATTGATTATACCACAAAATAGGGACCCGCTAATAGAATCCAATACATAGCTGATCATAAAATTTTACCCAATATCGCCTATATCAAAATCCATAAATTGGCTCTACGAGGTTAAAATTTTAACTCCTAAAATTAACAGGCGGCTAATATTAATGAGCTCTTATTAAGGTCGTTTGTCCTGGAAGCGGTTCAATATAAATATGTGACTTTGGTAATGCAAATTGATAATACTGCGAGTTACCCTGTGAAGTTTTGTAAATATAATTAATCCAGCTGATATAGCCTCATAATTTTCTTCTTAAAGTTAACAAAGTTATCAGTGGACATACTAAAAGTGACATAATTTCGCACCACGAATATCTTTGTTATCGTCAGAATATACTTTTGAGTTTAAGATAATGCAGTTTTCCTAATAGATCAGGACTACTGACAAGTCACAAGGGCAAACTTTGAAAATGGTAGGAGTAGATCTGAGTAAGGCTCGTTCACATTTAAGTGCTGCGAGCACTTTTGCAATTACGACATCTGAACGGCATATCAAAATTGTTATTTACAACCTCTTAAGTTAACACCTAACGAATTAAACTAGTACGAAAATTGTACGCCTAAATTACACGAGCAAGGCTGTAGACCACAGCTCGTATATACAAATATATATATATATATATATATATATATATATATATATATATATATATATATATATATATATATGCATCCATATCTGATGGTATTGTGATTCTGGCAAACATGCCACAGGAGGTGATAGGTCTTTCAGACGTGTCAGCCTCAGTATGCACCTCATCAAAATTAAGTCATGTTTCACTTATTGATCGTACTAAGACCGGTGAACGTCGCTAATGTTAACATGACTATTGTTCCTGAGTTTATCTATAGAAGACAAAAGTTTCAGATGGGTAGAAATAATGTCGACAAAAATCTGACAGAATAATTCGTTTGAGCTGGGTAGCGTTTGGGTAACTGCGTCAAATCTTTACGTCGTCGATACGAAAATCACGAACGACGAAGATTTACAGTTAGTGTGTTCAACCTATAACAACCTATGGCGTTGAAATGTGGATGATCACAGCCTATCTAATGACGTCCACAAGCCAGATGGATTAACGACTTTAAGCAATAAGCGATTGGATGCGAAAGGCGGAGGGCTATGTACGGTGACGCGCCTTGGGAAGGAACTATAATCAGCAGTAGATAGATATAGCTAACTATGTTGATGACAATGATTCAAAGACTTTGGAATTGGTTTTACCTCTTTTATACACAAGTTTCCAGATGTAAAACTATAATGTTCGTTTATAGGAAATAAAATAGAGTCAGAGCTGATGTGAGATAAGTGCAGATTTAAAATTTATTTACTCGTTTATATTTAAATTTATACTAGCGTCATTATGGTGTTTTATTCGAGAAATACTCATTTGCTCAAACAATTATATTGTTTAATAAGACAATATTGTTTAAATAAGCCTGCTCGGTATTTAAATATAGGTAACTATGTTGATAACAATGATTCAAAGACCTATCTACTTGATATGAAAAACATTTATATCTGAATAGATTAGACTGAAAGAACATACAAGCGGAGTAATTATTTGGAATAAGAAAGACTGGAATCGCATCAAAACTTATCACCAAATGACACTTTGTTACTTGAATGGTACCCCAGCTGCGTTAAAAATTTACTTCCATCTAAATTTAGATTTGATATGTGGTTATTTTTGAGTATGCCATATTCATCATCATCAGCTTGTTGAAGCCAAATATTGAATATAATATAATAAATACGGTGTGTGCCATTTATGTTATCTTTAAAATCTTAAAATATTATTTATAGACTTTATATTCTTGCCGACTAAGCGTCATCCAGCGACGGCGAGGGGACGAGTTGCCGTTTTAATTTTTGAGTTTTTTTATATTTTTAGGGTCCCGTCCATCAAAATGAAAAAAAATTTGAATCCTTATAGGATCACTTTCCGTCCGTCCATTTGTCTGTCAAAGCCCTTTTTATCAGAATAGTTTTGAAAAATTAAGCTGAAGGTTTCCAGCTAAATATCATATACTGAAGGCTATGGCCTTAAAATGCTTTAAAAATACAATTGTTTGCTTCACGTAACCAAAAGAAAGCAAATTTTTTTGTTAGTTTTACCATCATCAAAGCCTATAGAGTACTTCCGGTTGAGCTATAATAATACTAACTCTTTTTTGTTTGTCTGATTGGCTCTACCTCTTCTACACACAAGTTTTCATTTAACCAAAAACTAGTTGTACATTTGATTTTACTACACTTTTAATAAAAATTAACATGAACATGTGTTAATTAAAACCTCGAATTTTTAATTAATTATTTGAAATTTAAAAATAACAAACCAATAGAAATAATTAGTGACCTCAATAGTAGTGTTATATTCATTATTTAATTACCTGAGTTTAATCACGGTCTAGCTATAAAAGAATAAGTAGCAATACGTATGCACCATGCTCAATCTTGTACTTCATTTCAACTTTTGCAATTTAACACTTTTCTGAAACAAAGTAGGAAATAACAAGATCGAGAATGGAGTAATTGTTGTTCAAATGGAAGACCACAAAGGAAGGGAATGGCAAAATCATCTGATATCATAACGTCTCAGAATGAAGTTTCTCTTCCACCATATTTATATTATTCAGTGTCATCAATAATTTTACTGACATATATAATACGATGGAAGTCATTAATGATTCAAGAAGTACCAATATATATCCAAAAGCCCTACCAGCTAATTGTATTGAAAAACCTTTGAGGCAAAATAAAACTCTGAACAATGTTTTTGTACAATTTCATGAGAAAGAGGCCTCAAGGCATGATTTGCTAATTATATTTTGAAATAATATTTGAAAATAATTTGCACACTAATGTTGCAAAAGTTAGTATTAAATTGCTATTCAAGAAAATAAGTGAATTACAGATGAATGTACTTCATTATGTTTTCTTATATCAAAGATAATACTTGTATATTAGGATGTCCCTTATATCACCGATTTTTTTTTCTCTTAAATATTGTAACGCATACCCTCTAATTTTTTTATAGTACTAAGGGCTACCTTCGTGCAAAATTTCATCATCATATGACAATGGTAACCCGTGCCGACAAGGCATCATTGTTTTTCTAAGCAACGGTTTTACAAGACATAGTTGCATGTAAGCTATATTATGATCAAAATACATATTTTATAATAGAAAACAGTGGAAGATTAATTTAGGTTATGTATTTATTTATAAAATTGAAAAAGATATATAACTCAGGATTTAGGATACTTTTTTTTTAAAGTATCTTTCTTGCAATCTGGGTACAACTTTCTGTGTTCTTGTACACAATGTAACAAGAACTGTATTTGTTCTTATGCAGCAGTTATTAATCCATGAAAATATTGCATGAGCTTGACGCCTCTTTCTGCTGTGTCATTGACTGCCTTCAAGTGCATAACTTTTTTAGCTTCCTGAAAGGAAGGGATTTGTTCCTATGAAGAGGCGTCTTCCTGGAGAAAAGCGTTATCAATTTTTAACCGCGATAATAAATTTGTGCTCTTGATGGTCACGAAATCACTCAAACGTTTTCCTGAAACAATAAGAGAAATATATTAACAAAATTATCACATTTTCTAATGATAAAATGAAAAAAAAACACTTATTCAACTCACCGTACAAAGAAGCAGATATTTCTTCCTTCGATGGAATATATCTCTTCCCAAAATTATACAAACTTTCCCTTTGTAAATTCGATACGATATCAGCTTTGGTTTGTGTATCAACTTCATCATCAAATAATGAAAATAAAACTATTTCTTCTGATAAATACCACAAGTATTGGCTGAACTTGGTTAGAGCTGCTTTAGAAATCACTTGGTCGACTGTTTCGTAGTTTTTCAATGTTTTTTTAAAAACATAAATCTTGATTCGGGGCTTTTACCGCCAAATTGCACTCAAGCCAGGGCTTTACATAAGCCATTGCAATAAATAAGCAAACATCTTGCAGTGCTCGTTTGTCCTTAGCACTCATTTTAAACTGTGATTGCAGCGAGCATATCTTTAAAGAGTAAATAGCTCTTGCCATCCATCTTGCCTGATGCATGACGCCAGGTGGTCTGATTTTAAATTTCTTTACATTATCTCACCCCAAAACCACTATACACAGTTCAATCAACTCCCGATAATCGTCACGTATAATAGATTTCGGTAGTTGTTTTTTAAAATAATTAATAAATTCGTTAATCATCGTTTTACAAAAATATTTCTTTACGAAATCAGTACATGTTTCGGTAGCAGTTGCATTAACGTTCTTCCAATTGTCTCTAAATTTTTTAAATAACGAGATATCGGGACTGTTAGTAACTTGATGGATCTTTGATTCAAACACACATATTTCAGTACTACTTCATACATATGATGGCGGCAAGCAAAAAGTAACAATTCCCTTTCTAATTTTTGCTAAAGAGCACACAAGCCCCATTTAAGCGGCCTGTATTAGAAGCCGTTGTGTCGCAGCACATAATCTGTTCCTTGTCATTGAGATCCCAATCAGAAAGGGCATTTAAAACAGCTTCAGCTTGATCTTTGCCAGTAGAACTATCGAGTTTTGGCACTGCCAGAAGTTGGTTTTTTTCTCCGAATGAAATGAGAATTGGCAGGCGTTCTTCTTTTGAACCTGTCACATTTATATCGAGCAATAGCTTTTCATCCCAATGAATAGTTAAAATTTTAGGCCCGTTGTTCTGAAAATCAGTTTTTATCGATTCTGCTCTCTCTTTTCTCATTTAGGTCCGAATTCGTTGAATAGAAGACTTGTTGATAGGAACGTCTTCACAACTGAGACCAAGTGCTTCTACAACAGCCTGAAGTATGTAAACAGAATCCCTTACACTTAGTTGACATCTATCTAAAGCTGCAACTAGTTTAAGGGTAATAAAACACGTCCTTCCTCTTTTTGTAGCAGATAGCGAAGTCACGGATTGCGATTGCGATTTGCGATTTAAAATTTTCTTCCAAACTTTCGTCAGAACTGGTAGACTGTTCGTGAAGGTCTTGAGGTGGGATAAAGGTGTCTGAAGTCAATAAATTCATGTCAGTCAAATGCTTTAGTCTTTTTTCCTCTTCTCCTAGTTTTCTCTGCCTTACTCTTTCTTCTTTCTCAACTAACTTTTTGTCAACACCCGCTAAGCAACCCGAACGCCCTGGCTCTCCTTGTTTTTGTAAAAATATTTTGTCTTCCTATATTTCGATTCTTTGTAGAGCATCGGCATGCGCGATATCAAATAAATTATCTAAATCTTTTTGGAACTTCTTCTCGCGGTGCTTATAAACGTCCTGTGTTTTTTACAGTTTTTTTATAGCTCTCTCCAAACATGGTAAAGATCCACAAGTTTTTTCACACAATTAGGTACAGCTCTGGTAGGTATTCTAGCTTTTTCCCAAAATATGATGCACTCACGAATCACAAGATTTGCACTTCCATTAACAGTCAATTTTACCTCGCGAATATTAAAAAACAGAACTGAGAGAACTTGATGATTAGACGGCAACTTTGCACCCGTTATTTGGTGATTTATCTCACCAACCAAAAAAATATTTTTCTTATTACTTCTAAGTTCCACTGACATCTTGAAAATAAACTATTATGCACGTTAATTAAGCGATACGCCGGTGAAAACTCGGAAACAAATGACTACAAGAGCGAGTACGCGCCGGTCATTCGCGTTACTTGTATGAACATGTTTCGCGCTCAACTTGGCACGGGTTGCGGTGCTTCAAATAAGATAAATATTTATTTTCAAGTGTTTTTTGGCCAAATGAAAAAGAAAAAAAATAGAAGGTATGCGTTACAAAATATAAACTTTCAAAAATAAGGGACACCCTAGTGGATATAAAGTGAAAAGCAAAGGGCAGGCGGGCGAAGTTCAATATTTAAATGAAATAACCGAAGGGTTGTTTTAATTTTCCCAATAAGGAGCTAAATTCTTTATTGGTTCTTGATTCTAAGTGTATTTTTATTTAAGGCAAAGAAGCCCATAAATGGAATTTTTTTTTGTAGTTACTTGGCAATTTTAACTACGAAGAAGTAAAAAACAAATGATGACTGCAAGTGATATACAAGGAAAATTTACAAATTATTTAGTCACAAGGTCTCTCGTATAAAGGAAGAAGCAAAACTGGGGCTATACTTTTTGTTTATACGTAAGGAACGTGAATATCAAGAGAATATAATTTAAATAATTTTGACACTGAATTTCTATCTCCTATAAAATGAAACGTGTTACCACATTTTGAAAAAGTTTACCTCGGAGCGTGCGCATAGCATGACAGAAATATTTTAAGCAGACTATGGTCTCCTTAATATAAATAATAATTCATTACGGGAGCTTCAACGTACACGTGCGCATTTTTAATTTTTGTATCGAATTACTTAGTAATGGTAGTATTAATAATTAATTAAATAGGATTATATTTCAATTATTGACCAAATTCCAAGGAGCTACTAAGAAACGGTAACTAAACAATAAATCTAAATAGAAAACATGAATTTTTTTGTCACTTTCTTTGACCTATTCACTATTTATAAAATTAACCGATGAAAATCATTACAATTAATTATTAAAATTGTAATCTCCGAATCGCGTCCGCACACCCCTCATCCCGCTGGGCGATTGCCCAAAACCCATAATGGTCCCAAAGCCGCAAAAAGTAAGAAGAAAAAATCGGAATCTTATTTCATAAAGTAACGTATGCACAAACATGTTTGCATCCTTACACGAATTTTGGAAGTGCACTCTCATAACTGGAATGAAAAGGGGAGTATATACTTTATAAGGGTGAGCGTGTTTCTAAAAATATCGAAGTAATGCTTCTTTAATATTTATTTCAAATCGATCATTAATTAAATGCTTATTATTTATATTTGATCTATAGAACACATAATCTTAAATTTTAGTTCCTGTTTTGAATGTAACCCTATATCGATTACAGTGCTTAAATTTAACTAATAGAAATTTTATGTTTTGCATAGAATAATCCATATAATTATTTTCACTAAGAGTTCCCATCTTAAAAAGAGTAATTTTTTTTTAATTTATGTAAAAGGAAAAAACAAACACAAACTATTTGAAATTTTCTATGAACACTAAATACGAAATAGACTTGTGTTCTAACATTTCCATATGGAACGAAGAAAAATAAATACATTTATAAAATATCTAATTAAATAAAACAATACATAACATAACAATACATGACAATTTTAACTTAATTAAGCCAAACAATATTTTTTTGTTAGACTAAGACGTGACATTAATACGGAAAGCATTTGGTATTAACTTATCAATTAAATAAACCTGCAATTATGGTTACATTATATTATGTAGGGCGCTCTATTAAACTAAATTGGTCAAAAAATTAATAACATAAAATGATAATAAAATTACAGATCCATCTGCCGTGCATGAATGTCACGAAGCCTGTTCTTTACATCTGATCAAAACTGGGGGCGTGGACTTGCAAGGATGTCAAGTGTCAACATCTCTTTATTACATAAGTCGCACATCTTTGCGCCTTGCACAATAAAGGGATGTTGACACTTCGGCGCTAATACCGGCGTTTGTTCGTGTATTATCAATATGAAATAAGAGATGACTACGAGTTAGTTTGGGAGTTCGAATCTTTAACGGACTAAGTAGAGATGAACAATCATAATTACCTTAATGTATGTCGAACATAATCATCAACCCTAATAAAGAACCTCTATGATACACATCATATTTATTTCAATTCTTGCAAGAAACTCTAACAAATTGTCATGTTAACAAGATGTCAATTAACCACCGGGTAAGTTTAGTATATATAGCGAATAAACAAGTACCATTCAATGATTTAAAATTTTACAAGGTAAAATTTCGTATGAAGTAGAAAGAAAAATACGGAGTCGCGAATGTTATCTTCATATTTTTTATCATTGCATACTGCATACTTCGTATCCTAACCGTTACCTAACTGTAAATTATTCACTATACGCTAATGGTATTAGTGTTTGTAAAAGAGGCATGATATCAGCTAATGAAACATGAATTGAAACTCAAACAACTATTTGGGTTACGAACAACTGTTTCTTTTTTGAAAGAATCAGTATTAAATAAAATTCCAAGTAACGATACAATATAGAATAGAAAATTATTCTCGCTTAAGAAGTTATTTATTAATTTTGTTTATTCATTAAAAATTATTACAATTCTATTCAAAGTGTGTTGTTGTAAATAAAGAGATATCACAGAGAATAAGTTTAGTTTTGGGAATGATCAACAAATAGAGTTTCAGTTTTGGGAATGATCAACAAATTGGTTAAACAACAAGTTAGTACTTTAAATGATAATTTTTGAAATGATCAGAGTTAGTATTTTTATATTTTAGATACTAAATTATATTCAAACTATTAATTCCCAGAACGCCTTTTTACGTATCTAAGAACAAAATAAATGCACATACCCTTATATGATCATCATTTGTTCTATCATATTTTACGGTGTTACTAAATATCAAATTGCAGGAAAAAATAACGGACAGTATTTTTTGATTTTTCACGAAAAATTCTCTGTATTTCATTTTAATTTGTGACCAATAGCGTCTACGCTTAAATATTTTACTTATTATTCATTAAAACGCATTCATTGTACAATCTGTAACAGTACCGTTCTCTGTTAGACGACGTGCCGCAGGGAGGAGGGAGGATACATGGAAAACCACGTAGCCACGGTGTACACACATGAAAGGAAATGTTGCCAGTAGACGTCTCTAAGTGCTCTTTTAATTTCAAAATTATAGATGCGAACCTTAATTATAAGAAAAATTATAACGATTTTGGTTGTTCGTTACGAAGCATCCCTTTTAGCCTTTGCGTTTTCAAGTATTTATTTGCACAAATTTTTCATTGTTTTACTATAATATATTAATATGGTACTCGTTTTGTTTTTTGTAAATTTGGATAATTTTATGGATGGTTTTTAGATTCTTATGACAAAAAATAAAAATTACTGTCAAATAAAACCAAATATGAGCCTCATGTTAAAAAACCTTCGAAGAATTGAAAGGCTTAAGAAATCCGTAGATTGTTATTACATATTAAGTTCCAGTTCCATGAAAATATAGAAGTATTGTCATTACTCATAATTGTCCGGTATAGAGAAAAACTACATAAAGCCATAGCACGACTGTGTGAAATAATTATACTGAAGAATGTCCCCTGTAATTGAACGACAACAGGTTGCAAACAAGTATCATCCTGAGCCCTGCGATGAAATATCTTGGATTTAAACCTAATATAAAAACCCTCAATTGCTATAAACAAATATTAGGAAAACTTTGTTATGTTTGATAATTCTATCTAATTTATTATGAAATTGTCCTCTCAACTGTGATGCAACTTCTCTTCATATGGATTGATCTAGTTAATTATATAAAGTCAATTAAAATATAAGACAAATATTATAACAACCACGCGGTAACTTTATAATTATAATTTGGTTACCATTGGCATATGAAGTTTTAGTATAAAAAGGCAATAACCAACAAGAAATAGGAGCAAACATTTTTAAACTTAATTAAGAATGGAAAGTAGGAATATTTTGTTTGAAAAAAAAAGATATGAACTATTAGTCATGATGAATATTTGACACTACTAATGAAAAATCGGTTAATTGTAAGCCACATTTTGACACGTAATTAAGGTTCCATGCAATTAACCCTTTAATTAAATATTAATAGAAACGCACTTCGACTGTGTGCCTAAAAGACTCCTTCCTACTATGTGCCTAAAGAGACCTACCGTCGATCGCACCAATACCGTATCACATCACTTATGTGCGGTGCTGAGTGAAAATCGTTTCGACTGCGCCAAATTAAAAAAGTGGGGCGAATGTGTAAGGACAAAAGTGGTTCCTTAGAACGTGAGAAATATATTTTCGTAAAAGTTTTTCTCTGCAACCAATAGTTTAAATTTTTATAAGTAAATAAAAAAAATTAATGATTATAACAATTAATCGCCCTGGAAAATTTTACTTCCGAAAATTTTTGTTCATTCTGCTTCCGGCTTATAGCTTCCGGATTATAGCACTCAACAGTTTGTATCTGTGTGTTCAATAAAACTATTTTTCTACATTATTAAAAAAATTATTAATAGCTAATGCGTCGACAAGAAGTCCAAATATTTCTTAATTTATTACTATAGCGTCAAGTGAAATAAAGTTGGAAATTGTTTAATGTAGTGAAGAAGTTCCAAAATAAACCGTTTTCATGTTGATGTGAATGACGATGAAAATGATTGCATTGCGATTTTCTTGAAAATACGCAATGTAATTATTTTATATTTATTAAATTTGGCGCAGAGATAGGATATAGTAATTCAATTATAGACGTGAAGTGTTGAAAGTTCAGCTTTGATTCTGGAAGTTGATTTCAGAAGCTAAATAGAGGAATTAAAAAACATTTCTTTCAAGGTTAACTTGTACGGTATTCAATGAAAATTATTAAATTACGAATTCAGGAAAAAATATAATGTATTTTTTTATAAATATTTATAACATTTTTTGGGTAAAAGCCTACCCTCCATCCTTGCCACCAGCTAGATCGCTCCAAAATATCTCAACCAAAAAAACATGGACTGAGATTTCAGCACAGAATAAACAAAAATTTTCGAAAGTAAAATTTTCCAGCGCGATTATATGTTATAATCATTAATTTTTTTTATTTACTTTTAAAAATTGAAACTTTTAGGCCCATAGTCGAAGTGCGTTTCTATTAATATTTAATTAAAGGGTTAATTGCATGGAAATTCAATTTCGTGTCAAAATGTGGCTTACAATTAACCAATTTTTCATTAGTAGTGTCAAATAATCATCATGAATAATAGTTCATATCTTTTTTTTTTCAAACAAAATATTTCTACTTTCCATTCTTCATTAAGTTTAAAAATATTTGCCCCGATTTCTTGTTGGTTATTCCCTTTTTATACTAAAATTTCATATGCCAATTGTAACCAAATTATAATTATAAAGTTACCGCGTTGTTGTAATATTTGTCTTATATTTTAATTGACTTTATATAATTAACTAGATCAATCCATATGAAGAGAAGTTGCATCACAGTTGAGAGGACAATTTCATAATAAATTAGATAGAATTATCAAACATAACAAAGTTAAATTATCAAACATAAGAAAAATAAAAAAATACTGTTCGTCATTTTTTCCTGCAAAAAATTATATTTGGTAACACCGTAAAATATGACAGAACAAATGATGATCATATAAGGATATGTGCACTTATTTTCAACGGAAATCTCATAAATGTATCAATTGTGAGTAAAGTGTCTTGGTTAACAGGTCATGGAAATATTTGGTTTTCTGCTTGTAAGAGTTTTATTTATTACGGGTAAAAATAGCATCATATTGCAGTATCAAATAATGAACGTAGAATGGTTTTGAATGTATGAAAACCTTCCAACGTTCATTATTTGATACTGCAATATGATGCTATTTTTTCTCGCATATGATACATTTAACGTGTTTCTTTAAATGTAAATTTTGAGAGCGTTGTACAACATTGATACAAATTGTATTGCACATTTCCAGTCAGTTTAACTTAACAGAAATACCCCTCTTATATTACACGATACTAAAAATATATTCTGGTAAATTCACTTCCTTATTTAGACTCAAAATAGAAATAGGCTTAAACATTAGTAAGCAGAAATAAGTAAGGCAATTCATAAATTTAAGTCTTCTCACCACCAGTTTTATTTCTACTTAGCAACGAAATAAAAGAAATTTTCATGGACAGAAATAATTAAATAATACAGATTTACACGGTAAAACGACAAATAAAGGGTGTTGCAGCTTAAATCAATATTGAACTGTGGTCAAGGTGGTGCTGGTTTCTAAAATTTATCCATATCGCTAGAAAAAAAAATCATTATCATATCAATTTGTATATTTTAAAATTAAAGATTAAATACGTATTTTGCTTCACGCTACTAGATTCCTATCGCAATCCGCAGTCGGTGCGTTTAAATGTAAATATTACGCGCTCTTTTTATGGAGTCATAAACAATTCTAAAAAGCTATTATTCGAGTTGACATCGTTAAAAATACTGTAGACAAGAGCCAAGAACATACCTTTCTTATCCAGTTGCTTTAGCTGCCGAATTTTTGATATGATGTATTAACAGATCAAGAATTTAACGTATGAAAACAAAATGGTTTAATTGGTGACATTGCGCAAATAATAAATAAAAATATCAACATTCATAATATAATATATGTACAAATTACTTTTAACGTTTTGAAAGTAAAATCAATATAATAAAAAAAATAATATACGCAATTAGCATACTGAAACAATGAAATGAAATTTATAAAAAAATATATGATTGTTCAACACATCATATCTATATTATTATTATTTTGTGATACACTTTAGTAATGAAGCTTATTTGTAAATATATGTTACAATATATCCCATTAATATTTATTAATTTGGTAAATTGATCATTTGGCTCCCATAAATATTATTACTACGAATAAGCTATGAAGAAGTAAATACATGAAAATGAAAATCTCAAGTGTTTAACATAAATATAAATACGAATATCAATCGTAACCGTATGAAACTCGAGTATGATTCGGGTATCGTCATCGTTAGAGTATTTTTCTAGCTTTATTCGAGTCCCGTTGTCTGATACTATTCATTAATGAATGAGGGTTTTTGACATATTAAGTTAGAAAAACTTTATAAAATTGTTACTTTTTTTTTGGAACACTGTGATCAACCATCAAGAGCATCAAAAGTTACATAATTATTTCGTTTCATAATAATTTTCAAAATTAAACTCTTGCCTAAAAATTATACATTTATATTAATTTTATTGAAAACCTTAATAGATTTAAAAAAATTACATATTGACATAACAATATTGATAAGTTTAGCAAACAATCATATGAATAAAGATACTGTTAGTTTATAATGACAGACCTGTAACCCAATTATGAGACCTTATATTCAAGAATTATTCTATTAAAACTCACAGCGGTATATGGAATCAAAACTTTTTAATAGATATGATAGACTAAAACACACAACACAACATCACAACTCTACAAAAATTGTGAGAAATGACGATTTATTTGTAATAAAATACGATAATTATATTTTCTTCTCAATTATTTGTTCTATATTACTTCATACAGGTGATTTCTTTATGCACAGTCATTTTCTTTTTAACATCTAATAATGTTACTTGTAAAATCGGTTTTTATACACAGTCTGATTTGAAGATACCTGAATACTACTTTGGTTTTATTGAACTGAGTTATATGTTTAAGGGAAATAATTGGTTCATTTCTTATGCGCTAAAAATAGTGCGTGATAGAAAAATACCTAACTACAATGAAACATTCCATCAAGGATAAAATAAACTTTTAAACCATTGTGATGGTCAGCGGTGTGCCCATGTGGTAGTAATGAAAATGCTGGAAATCATATGGTAAAATTAAATGGCAAACACATGTTTATTTGAGGCTATTTATTATTTTGTATTTGGAATTTTTTTTCTGTCTACCACTTTGCTATGCAGTATGATCTATACAAACCACTAGAGTTTCACATTACATGACTTTGCACATGTAGTTAAAGGGATAAATTTGAAAATATTTATCTTCAATATACATGAAATTTTCAATATATTTAAACACATAGCTCTTATTAACTCATCTACATTTTTCTAACAAATGTTCTACAAGCTTAATTAGCTGTTGGTGGTTAAAGAAAGACTCGACCCTTTTCTGATCATGTTTATAAATATTACGTAATGCAGTTTTGAAAAAAAATGTGTATCATGTAAAATCTTACACTTGTTTTACAAAACGATGAAAATCCAATACCAAGACCCAAAGAAGCATTGGTAGGTGACGTAGCTATCAGATTACGAAATATTACAACTAGCGCATGTCTAGAAAGCACAAGAAGAAGAGCAAGTGGAACATATAAAGCAACTTACATAAATAAGTCATAAATTACAAAATGAGACTGACGACAGAAAACCTGGAAATAAATTTCACTATTGAAATATTATTCAACACAAGAAATGTTATTAATAATTCACGGTAATTTCTCAGTATTAAGAAAATTAATACGCCATTCAAAAAATACCAGCCTAATTCGAGTCTGTTAAATAAATTAAAAATAATGTCACTAAAATATTATGCCGTTTTAATACAAAAGTAATAGATGTTTTTATATAGATATGCTTTAAAATGTAAAAAAATAAATAAAAATAAAATTTACCATATTGATTTTAATATAAAGATTATATAAAGATAATTGTATGACATTAGTGCCAAAATACGACTCGGAAAGATGGAATTGCTCAAAAAATCGGTTGAGAAATAGGCTTCCAGATTGCATTTCATTCGAGCTAGCCACGGTAACCATAGGCGTGAAATTGTATTTAAACACATATAGGTAATTATATACCTTTTTAATAAAGTAAATACCATGGATATTATTATGACTTTAATATGTTTTTTTTTCATTTTGAACTTGCTTACCTGTAAAAATACTTATTATTAACTGTATTATCAAAAAATCAAAGAGTAATTTATATGCTTTTTAATATATAGTAAATATTACGATAAATTGATAAGACGTGCGAGGAAAGGAAAGAAAATTTTCAACATGTAGATAAGAATTTAAATTATTTTAAGGCCTTACCCGTTTATCGTTTATTAGGATTCAATGATAAAAACGCCAATAAATATGTACACATAGTAAAACTGCAGATTTGATCTGCTTGTACATTGAAGATATAAACGAAAAATAATTTAGGGGCATGTGAAAAAACTAATAGCACACAAAAATATTGCTACGAGAATTTTTCTATTTTTGTGTGTGTTTTTTCAACACGTATCACGCAAAAACTACTAATTTCTTAATTAAGTTATAGTTTTTTGGAAAACATGGGATGTCACTTGACATAACATTCAGTTCGTATTATATTGGAATTGTTTACAATCACAAGATATGAATAATTTGTTAATATACCAATTTATTTTTTTCACAAATTAATTTAAGTTACATTAATTTAACAATAAAGTCATTAGCCACTCGGCGTGTAATTATTACACAAATGTATATGCTATCTATACACAAAATAGATAGAGCTACATATAATGTAAACAGTACAATGTAGTTGTCCAACTGGACATACAGGGAAAATGGACATGGCCAAAGGTGAAATTTGAGGTGATGCGGAATGGGCTTGATTGAGCAACCGGAATGCGATTGATATTGTTAGTCTTCTTTTGTTTATATATTGTTAGTATTCTATTGCTTATATTCAGTATGGTACATATTCGTTGTGAGCTTATTTTGTTTTGAAAAAGTTTTTTCAATTTAAATTCCTTATAAATATTCCTGATTTAATTATTTTGTTAGGATTAGTATAAGGTTTTATAAACTTGATTATTACATAATTCATTCACCCAAAATTTGTTTTTTTTCGTTTAGCATTTTGTGAATTCACTATACTATTATTTAAATCTAATCATTAAAGACTTTCAAAAAAATATCTTTATTTCGTAATGAAATTTAATGCAAAATTATTGACAAACTTATATAAAATGCACAAAAATTTTAAATGTATCTTTAATGACTTGCTTCGTTTCTCATTCATAATATTTTCATGATAATTCATGTCTGTTTTCCTTAGACCTGATGCGGGAGATTCATCTACAATTTAATAATATTTCTTAGAAAATTTTTCTAATAACAAAAAGAGTTGACTATTATCACTCTTCTTCAATTAAGGACACATTTGGGAAACGTGACAAGTAGCACTGCGGAAAATCGATTCCATTCGGAAAAGAGGTTCAAAATATGACTTTCAAAGAAGCAAACTTTTTATTATGCATTAGATTTAAAATGTGATGACTTCTAATAGGAAACTCAGTTAAGCAAAACTGGTCAAACGACTCTAACATACTACATACATTTATATATAATGGTTTAAATGATGGATCAGACGAGTTTCACTAATATGATGGAGGTTAGTTGACAACATTGGTTAAATATATCTTATCCACCCTGGAGATTCGAGTAAATATTATATTTATTTGTATACACTTACAATTTTTTTTAAATTTAATTTAAATTTCTAAATTGATTTAAAAAAAAAGGATGACTACGATTGCAGACGTAAATTAAAAGAAGTTTTATACTCTTCTTATTATAATTATTTTTTTATTTTTTACACTGCAAAATAAATATTATATTCCGCTACGTTACGATAAAATTTAATAATTTATAACTAAATTCAATAATTTATTATATTTCCATCTGTAAATCAAAGACTTCTAACTTCTGAACGAGATTAGATGTAAATTTGCAATTTACAAGCAACAGTTAAAATTATATTTCGAAGGAACTTTGAGTTGAAAACGTTGTGAGGCTGAAATATTTTTTTTCTGAATATGATTTTTGGCATGTGGTGCATCGTTGGAAACAGTAGTGCAAAAATCTGTTACGATTTAATAGATAAAGAAAGTAGATTTTTTGTTACTTAATGTCATTTTGTCATAAAAAAATTATGAATAATTTGGAAAATTCACAATTTTTTACGCCTTTCAAGACATGCTAGGCAATATATTTTAATAAAATATAAAATAATATTAATGTTCCCAAATATTTCGCAGAGCTACTACAAACACTTAAGAGTTAAAAAAATTATATGTACATAAATATATACCTAAGTATGCACCCTTGTAGTACCAGTTTTGCCCGCACTTAACAGGTTTTTTATGTGTATCCAGTACAGAGAAAGATATTGATTTAACTTTGCAGTCACGAAAGACATGAATTTCACTTTACGACCTTCATTAACCTTTCTTTAGAAGAAATATCATACACTTATTTTCGGTGAAATGTTATGTTATACTTTATCGTAATATTAAAGTTATATTCGTGAAAGTAATATTTTTTTCTTTTCTGACTCGTAACGTTCAAAACTAACATATTCTAAACAAATTAATAATATGAAGGACGTAAATAGCCAGCCGACAGCCGTCGGCAGGAACCATTAAATTAGCTAACATTAATCTCAATATTAATGCAATCAACAGACTTGCTTATGCGCCAACGGCGGATAATTGATGTAAATATTTTTCTAATTACATTCTGTAACGAACAAGTTTGCAAATTACAGATTTCATCTAACTCGAGCATTGTTCACCGGAACGTCCATAACCGAAGCATTATATCATTTTTCAGATATGGAAATTGGTTTATTATAGGTATAATATAACAAAGCACATATTTTTATATCTTACCGCTTCTTAGCTTATATTTTTCTCAAATTATGAAGTTGTAATACATTTACAAGACTCGACGCGCTGTTTTGTAAACTATAATTGAGGAGAAATTTTAAAGGTTATTTAAAATCAGTTTGACGCGGTACTTGACCACATAATAATGACATGCGATAATTTTTTGTGCCCAAATAAAGATTATTATTCAAAATGCTTGCTTCAAAAATTTACTACCATAATGTTGTGTACGGTAGTCAATTTTAAGTAACTTATTGTTACTATCAATAACCTAAACTATTTTCATTGTTATAATTGTAAGGTACCTTAAAGAGACGTAGATTAAGTTCTGTAATGGAGTTTGAAAAACAAGTTCCATATAAATCACGATCACATATGTGTTTCATCAGAAGTTTGAGGTCTATTATAAGCCTTTGCAAGTAAGAAGATAGCTGCATTTAAACCTAATATTATTCAAAATATTAAAAGGCTACATTGAAAACCCATCAGTGATGTGAGATTAGGGCTGATTCTTATTCCATATTTTGCAAAGTACTGTAACTACACTGAACATACGCTTTGGGTTTGAATCAAGTTGCACGATGAATGAAGTAGGATGTAAAATTATTGCGATTCGATTATATAAACTTTAGTAGACATTTACTGATAATAATAATAACCGTAGGATTTCATGAAAAATGTATTAGACACAAGTTAAAACTATAATATATGAACACATTTGGTTACAGAAATCAAAACTTTCCCACTTTATGTATACGGCCCTAAAACTTTATGAAAATATCACCTGTGAGTGCTCATACCAAAAAACTGGCTATTAAATATTTTTACATAATTTTAAAAATTAATTATCATAAAATTAATCTGTATTAAGTACTATACATGTATAACAACCAGCAGTCTGGAATAAAGTAAGTCGAAACTTTCACAAAGTATCAATTAAGATTTTAAACATAAATTTAAAATAAATTCAGTCTATGTTTGAAAAAAAAGAAAAGAAAAGCAAACTGATTTGTTTTATTGACATAATTTGATTGAAACTTCTCATAACGCCTCATGATTATAAAATAAATGTCATTCAAAAGTAACTGGCGAGCGCAAAATTTTGCTTTTTGCCTTTACCTCTGAAAATACCCTTCTTGATCATAGATGAAAACATAGGAGCAACAAAATTAGTCTACATTTCGTTCAGTTACAATCCCATTTCTTTTTCTTTGATTTTATTATGACATAGGCTTAATATTTTTGGCTGAAAAAGACAAAGGTATAAATAAATTTTTGAGCTCGGAAACTCACCCTGTTGATTATTTCGCTGAAAACTAACAAATAAAACAAAATACAGATATTTTGGAACATATAAAAATTTTTGACTAAGAAATCAAGGTACAAAATTCCATTCAAGTCGGTTTGAAACTTTAAAAATTATAACACTGAAAATGCAAATAGTACGTAAGTATTAAAATTAAAAAACAGTATTATTGATAACAAAATCTTCAAGGAAGTAATAAGTTTTACTAAAATGTTTGTCGATAAACTACTCGTTATTAACGTTCTCTTGTCACATTCTTTTGCTAATTACCTAATTTCCTCTAGCTATACTGCGTACTTATCTATGTTCGAAATTTATAACCAATAATAATATTTGTAAAATTAAACTTTTAGAATTTTTTTAATAAATAAGATTGTTAAAATTCCTTAGTAATTATTTATAGTCGGGATCAGAGTGAAACAAATAAATCAATAAAAACCCTTTATGTAGAGCACTTCGAGTCACATTGGGTGTCTTTAAATGAAACCGGATTTGATATATAAAGGTATAATGATCATGTACGCAAAACGGCAATAGTTGAAATGTATTGTAAATACAACTTTTAATTCTTAAGGTAAAATTCAAAAATTGATAATTTTCACATAGACTTACTCACTTACCATTACCATTTCTGGCCTATTTCCGATCGACTTTCGACGATATTTCTAACTTTGATTAATCACGTAACTAGGGACTTACAAATATTTGATTGAAAAAATAAAACATTTGTTAAGTTGGGCCGTGTTAAAAAGCAATAGCTTAGTTTAATATGTATTGTGTTGGCTTAGGTTAAATTATATATCACATTTTTTAAAAAGAAAATTCATGGCTTGTTTTCTATTAAATCATTCACTTAGTAAGTTTTCACCTACTAGTCATTTATTTATAATACAAAACTTGAAAACATGGAAAATATAGGATTTAACAGAAAGCAATAAATTATTTGTCTTTATGATCTAAAGAGAACATGCACCATTTTTCACATTAATGTTTTTGATTTGATAACGTTTACGGATGGCAAAGAAATTTATTAACCTATTTATAAACATAAAATGTTATCAATATGCTAAAATGGAATTAAATTGAGAGCCATTAATTACTTGGACTCGACGCAGCAATTCTGCTGGCGACACTTTCCCAAGTGTTGCGCGAATTTCAAGATTGGGGATTTACTTATCTCGTAATTCCTCGAGGCTATGACGATGTAGCAAAAACAAAGCTTGATATTTTCTGGCCTCTTACCAATTTATGTATATATGCGGCAATGAACTTATTTCAATGGATTTTTGTTATTCATTACAATGTAGACAATACAACAGACGCATTTACAAATGTACTAAATTACAGATAAGAAATAATTTTATTCATTAGGTGTGTAATATTTAGATACAAGAAACAATTTGACAAAAATATTTAAAAAACTTAGATACTTAAGGAATTACAGTATAAAATAATTTCAATAGTTTTGAATACATTATCAAATTAATAAATATCACTACGTGATCAAACTTTGCTTATGGTAAGAGTTCTAAAATCTTTAAATTATTGCTGGTTATCTGTTTGAAGTCTAAGAAAATAGTTTGTATTTTAATATTTCGGACTACTTTTAAAACTTTTGTAAATAATTTTACTTAAACAGGAAATGAATTACATTTTAAAATGAAAGCTGCTGAAATCTCCGATACCTATAACAAAATTTTCAGTTCTTTACTTAAATAATAGGCTTTTCAGCAAATATTACACAAACAATGGATTTTATGTAATGTCATTACCAATAAACAATGAAAATATATCAGTTTATTTTAAATTATACCTCTTTCCAATATAAAAATTTTGGTTAATTCGAAAACGACAATTGTAAAATTGGCAAGCATAGCCTACAAATTAAAATATATTTTTTAGGAAATATATGCTAAAAAACTAAAATTTATTTAAAAAAAAAATATTTTATATTTCTTTCACATAACAATTTTGTAACATTTATTAAAATCTGAAGATGGGTCTATTATGTAAAAATAATTTCATGTCAATAATAATTTTTACACCTAGTAGTTTAAATATAAAGTTATAAGTACTAAATATAATTTCGACCAAGAGTTATAAATAGGAGACGAAATTTCTACAGGTATATCTACAACGTAGACCAATTTCAAATAAAACCTCTAATTGAATTCAGCAAGAAATTTTAATTGGCATTTTTACAGGATCCTACTATTAAAATATATATAATTTACATCATTTATATCTCACTTTCGCACCATAATTTCATTACTTAGAATCCTGAATAGGTTAAAACTTAGAGAACCGTATTAAAAGAAAGATGTGATATCTCTTAAATACTTATAAAAAGAGGCAAATTAGAAAAACAAAAACTTTTTTGTAAAACTATTATATGTATTTTTCATATATTTGAATCTGTCGAGTCGACATTCTTATGATACGTTTATTTATATCCTGTAATTTGTCGGTGTAATTTATATCTCTGCCTGTGGACGCTGAACGTGAAAAATATAAAAAAGTGCAAAGAGCATTTTTCGCCCTCTAACTCATAACGTGCACATATCAGAAAGAGAATATTCCTTTCTCGTTAGGAGTTTACTCTAGTTTACTTATTATATCGCTTGGTGTAAACAAGGGTATAAATTTAATGTTAACGCTTTATTTTGTTTTTTTCTGTACAATACTGGTTTTATTCAATTTCTGAATTTATGTAAGCGTTTTTCTCACGCTATTACCCATACTGCGTAATGTATACATACGTCACAACGTTATAACTATATTTATTATATTAATATTACGCTTTATTGCAATAAACACCAACACCTTCTGACTTCAACACATCTCATGGTATATCTTTAAATTACTTATTAATGCACAAAATTTTATGCTTTATTTTTGTGCTTACATACTTTTGAAATATTAAATCAGAGTTTAAATCATAATCACGGAGATCGTTCCATTGATTTTAACTCTTTTATTTATATTCGCGGCAGCTACTAAAATTTATCAATTAAAAGTTTCTAAGATATTACTTTAACGTAAAATTTTAAAGATTGAAGGTATTTGGTAAATAACAAAATATACGATGAGAATTAAGAGTATTTCTTTCATGTAGTCTTCCAGATGTTCGTGTATTTAATGATATCTAGTTTATGGTTCTGTGGAAAAATTTACGAGTATTTTGCATTTGTCTCGGGATATCCTTGCGCAATAAATTTATTGTTATTGTCTAAAGTTATTATGGAAGAATAAAAAAAATTGAACTTGTGGTAGTGTGATTCTCCATAATATTAAATCATTTAACCGAAGGATGTGAAAATATGGAGTAAAAAAATAGATTTTAGGATGAAACGCGGACATATGACTTTATATGAGTAGAATGAGTACAAAAAATAAAACCAGATAATACGTGCAGTTTATATTATAAAAAGTGTGAAAGAATTTGTTTGCACCAAAACTAATTTTATAGCATGTGAAATTTAATAAGATCAAAAAAATATTTTATAACTTAGAGAATATAATGAAAAAAAAACAATATATATATATATATACACGTATATATATATATATGTGTGTGTGTGTGTGTCTGTTTATGTGCGTGCGTGCGTGTGTTTATGTTTACATGTATTTACATTTGCTTATTTAATTAAATTCAAGTTAAATTAAGTAAGAACAGAATTTTTCTTGAAATTATTTAGGTATTGGAAATTTCATTTCGTGTCATTGTCTATTTTGTAAAATCGTCTTCTTTTAGATGAATAAATTGAAATTACAAAAAAATTCTAATGTAATGAATCTAAATTAAAAGAAGTTTTGAAAATTGTATAGTTATTTCTTTAATATACTTAAATCTCAAAATTTTGTTAAAATGCGATCGAATTTCCGGACCAACATGTCCCAACAGAACGCTTTTTGAAGAGCGGCTGCCCGCACCCAATCGTCTCGAATAAATTCAACATTGCGCAAAAATATAAACGCATTCGGGTCTCAATAGCTGGCCTTTGAGATGGGATTGACATGAGCTGAGATATGAAAAAGTAAGGTCATTGTTATTTAAGCGTAGTTACGTCGCGTAGTTATAACTGTGGAAGTGAAAGTTGTTGACAGGGGACTGGAGAAATAAGTCGCTCGATAAGCACATTGTGATCGAGCGGCCAAGTTGCTGTCAAAGGATGACAAGTACGAGTGGGTAATGGGGAGGAATCTCATAAATTAGAAATTTTCTTCCTGTCAAAAACACTTTCCTATCCCGACCGATATGTCGTAGATTGTAGCCTGCCGCATTGAAAAGTTTACAAGTAACGAGGTATAATCATCGACTTTTCTATCCTAGTAAATTATTCACTATACGAGTAAGTCAACAAGTTGCGCAGAGTAACGTTTCTTGCAAAAACAGATAAATATTTGCAAAATGATTTTTTCACAGTTAATTTTTATGTTTTTCTGAATTGCTTACACACACACACACATATATATATATATATACATATATATATATATATATATATATATATATATATATATATATATATATATATATACAAAGAAGCATAAGAATAAAGAATAAAATAAAATAGGTTAATAAGTGACTTCATTAGTTATGAGGAAATAGAATGTAGACACGTACAATTAACTATTACATAATTAGTCTGTTTTTTCTACTCATTAACTAGCTTCAATTAGACGGTAACATTTATCTGTATTATTATCGTTAAATGAATGAGGTGTATACAGTAAACTTCCTAAAGGCTTACAAATTATAGGCATTTAGAAAACTATGAAACTAAGTTATAATATACTTTGATATTTTATTTTGCAGCTTCCTCGGAATGAGATTTAACGGTAACAGTAAATTTGATTCAAAAACCGTTAGTCGCATAATTACCATAACATGTTCCACTGTAATGTTTGTTTAATAAAAATTCTATTTGTTTCTATTTTGTGTTTTTTGTTTCCATTTTTCTAAAGGCCTTTTTGGATATGGGAAAATAAAAACCAATAATTAAGTTCATGTTCTTCCTGCCAAATCCTCCTTCCTGAAAACGAAAGCATTTTACCTAATATTAAATGCCCTTTTATTAAATCACTTTAAATAAATCAGAACTAAACAAAAAACACAATAGAAAACGAGCTAAGATTATTCCTTTAAACGTTGTTTAATATTACAACCATCACAAAGACGCGTGTAATAGGTGCCTGACAAAAAGTATGATCGAAAAAGAGTTGTAATATAAAATTAACTTTAATCGTCACAACGTAAATTCATTTGTTTCTTGATTCAGCAATATTAAATAAAAATGCTTCCGACAAAAGTGTGCAATTTATGCACCCTCAATGATATCTAATATAAATATATTTAACGATGTAAAACATCCTTCAATGAGATTAATTTTGGAACTAACATCCTTAGTTATGCTTTTAACTTAGATATAAAATTCCGTTACAAACGTTTTCGAAGGGGCAAAATGTCAAACACTGTCAACAAAGAAAATAAGGCTCTCGTTGATTTTGCTCTAATAATATTTATTATTACATTAAAAATCAGAAGGGGAAGATAATCTATTAAACTTCTTAACCATTTTAAATTGCGATCGGAATTCAAAATAATTGCAACATACTATGTGACAGGGCAGAACAAGAACTATTCTGAAAAGAATTATAGTCATAATCTTTGAAGAAAAAATTATATACTAGTGAGAGAAAGAAAAATTCATAAATGTTCGTTAACACAAGTAAAATTCACTTTAACAAATGAGAAAATAATACTGCAAAAAGAGAGAATATTTTATAAGAAAGAATATTTTTTTCACATTAATCATATTTCAATATAAAAGTTATTTTAATTACGATAGGAATATTTCGAAAATATCTCTACTTTTCTGAATTGTTACTACGTATTTGGTAAGCGATATTCGTCGCATCATATATGTAGGTTATATATTTATATCCGGAACATTTATCTACAATTTAACCTGGAAAAATGTTGTTTGTTTATTTATTAAAGTCTTTTAAACTACATGTAAGTTACGCGTCGATAATAGCGCGTAATATTCTTTTAATCGATGAAATTATTACAGTCCAGGTAACTTTTTCAATATTTAAATTTTTAACTCTAAAAGAGCTGCCATTTTTAAATTAGTAATTTGTGTCTCGAGTAGAACCTCTACGATTAAACTTCGCGTTCCAACTCTTAAGACCTGGCACTATGGGATACCGCCTGCTTAACCCGTGCTTGCCGTGAGACTTGTGGGTCTTCTGTTTTTAATTAATGTTGTGGATCTAAAACAGAGACATTGCCACTAATCTCCAGATTTCAAATTCTTAGTTTTAACAATTTGGGGGTAATTTCTATTTAAATTGTGAGACTTGGGGTCGGTTGTTTTTAAATTAGTATTATGGGTTTCAAGCAGACTCCCTCATTAGAATCCAGGTTCCAAATCCTCAGTCCTGTTCCTTTAGGCGTACTCCTTACCTTTTGCTATAAGGTTTCAGAATCTACCGTTTCGAAATTAGTATTTTGTTTCCTAAATAGAGACTGTTCTCCAAAAACTGAATGATTTTCAAATAACCGCCTAATAAAGAAGAAGCGTATTGAAAAGTATAAAAATGGCCGGTGCAATATTGTTTCCCAACATAAATCGATTTGCAAAATATTGTTACTATTAGAGATTTTTCGAGTCGATTACTAATAAAAAGTAGCACTTATGTGTGTGCTTGAGTCTAAAGTACTTGTAATTATGTGAGAGGGGAGAAACATCGTTTGCGTGGATTTCTCATAACCCTTATTTTTTCATAATTTTACGTTCAATATAGTTCAGCTCGGAATTAGGATGAGAGGGGGGCATATTTTTCTGCATATTTCTCAGTTTTTCTCTAAATTTAAAAATATTTTTAAACCCTTGTAACTAGTTCTTTCAAACGATACTTCACACTTAATATGAAATTAAAAGAAAACAAATTTCTAGTTCTTAATTTTCCTTCCTTCCCCTCTAGGGAATTTCCATATGAATACTTTAGAGTGCAAGCTACTGAAATACTTGTATTTGCTGGTTAATATCTTTAACTACCACGCCAAATTTCAAGTTTCTCCATAAAGCGGTTTCTGAGAAAAACGGCTGTAACGGACAGATGGATAAACACTTGAGTGAGTTCCGTCCTTACTTTGAAGAACGGAATCCTAAAAATCTTCTGAAAAATAAGTAAATTACACGCAAACGCTTCTCGGAATACCCAATGTAATGTGACATCTGAAATATATAGGAAGAATCATTTTCCATTAGCATGTCCTAAATCTCTTTAATTACGTCTGATAATGTAATTGAACACATATACACACAAATACCGACGCATGTACGCACGTACGCACCCATGCGCATACATATACATATATATATATATATATATATATATATATATATATATATATATATACATATATATATACATGTATATATACATGTATATATGTATATATATATATATATATATATATATATATACATATATATATACATGTATATATACATGTATATATGTATATATATATATATATATATACATATATATTTTTGTGCGTATGTATTGAATGAGCCGAATGTTCGGTAACACTCGACATGTTCCGTATATTTTTCCATACTCATATTGGGCCGAATTGTCGGTTCATTTGCCGAATTATTACCGAATTTCAAGGCAAGAATTACCTTTTATTTTTTTAATTACATCTACATTACTCGGTAGCGGCCATCTAATTTAATATATTTAATTACGTTAGTCGGTAGTAGCAATCTAATTTAGTATTATCAATTAGATTACTCGGCAGTGTGAATCTAACATCTAGCAAATTACGTAGACTTTATATATGAGTACCGGAATTACTTTCCCGTGCTTACTTTTATTAATATCGAAATTATTTTACATTAAAATGTATATATTTAATTATTTCTATTTATGTGCCTATTTTGTAAGTTAAATAGTTATAAAGATTCAAAATTTACAATAATTTAATAAGTGTTACATATGGTTAATTTTATTTGAAACTATGTAACTGATTTATTCGATTTCAATTGAGTTAATAACTTAAAAATATAACAAATCATTATGATCTTGTTTTCCATACTTCGCAAAGTGGTAATATCAACGCAAAAGAACGAGTACCTATAATACATACTGTAATTGATTATGCGTTACATTTCTTGAAAACCATTGATGAAATGCAAGCCGAATTTACAGATCTATGGTTCAGTAGCTGTGATTGTATCAAACAGTATTACCTAATTTAATTGTAATATATGTGGCACATTTTTGCCAATTGGAGAAATAAAACCACGATGTTTTATATATTTTATATTATTTGCAAAAAGAAAGATTTTAAATTAATACTATTTTAAGACCCATACAAGATCAGGTGAAACGGATTTCACTAAGTGGTTTTTATTTTATGCTAAATATCAATCTATTCTTTTCTTTACCAGTATATTTGTTTAGACTTATAAATTTTAACTTTGAATTTTTAGAAGTTGGCTAAAAAAAAAATGTTAATACAGTTTTCTAAAATGTTTCGTAATGTAATATAGAAAATAAGACCATTTCAAAAAATACATTTTTAATTAAAATCGCAACTTCAAACAAGAAAAGTTTTCTGTATCTAAATTATTATTTGAATTGAAAGAAAGAAGAAGTTGTTTTTTGTTTTTTTTTATATTCATTATAAGTGCAGTGTATTTATGTTTATACGTAAAAGCGCATTTACAGTGGATGGATTTTTATTGTCTATTTTTTAAATGAGTTTCTTATATCAAGAAGCAAAAGTTTACCCATTAAATGTTCCCGCTTTTGTTTTTTTTTCTTGCGTGCAAATTACGTTTCTTCGAGTACATTGTATTTTTTCAACAGCTAATTCGTATTCTCTATTAGAAAAAATTTAATTTTACAAGGACTATACAACAGGTAAAGTAAACATCCTTGAAAAATAGGTGGATTTTATGTTTAGATAAAGGTCGGAGGAGGGATGAGCGGGGCAGGTCACGACCGAGCGACAGGTCTCTTTCTGCTCCGAAAACAGTTTTCTCTGTTTAAGTGTTTGTTTATCTCTGTGCCTGTTATTGTAAATATTACTTTTGAAATGTTTTTCGAAATTATAAATTATAGTCGCTAATCCGTTCAATAGAACCAATGAGTATCATCAGTGTAATAAAATTAAATTTGAGTTTGAGACTTTATTTTTCTACTATTATTTTGCTACATATCATTTATATATTTTTATTTTGATATAAGTGCCGTTTAATACCAGCGATGTTTTGATAATTCTTTTGACAGGAATCGAAAGACCATATAATAAAAATTACTTAGAATAAAATATGTTGCAGTTAGCAGCTAACTGTTATAAAAAAAACGATTTGAAAATTTTCATACCTTGACTTGAATTGGTTAGCGCGGGAATATGTATTAACTTTTTTTTCAATTCACTTTCTTTATAATCACTAAGCACTTATTATATAAATATAAACAAATTTTATTAGGAATAATTAAGAATGTGTAATAAAAATATAATTAAATTAAATTATGAAACATTCACTCTTTATTGCTTAATGATGAAATTATCCCAATAGATGCGTTGTTACTTTTTCAACGGATTTGCGTTTAAAAAGAAAACTAGACCAACTTAAAAAACCATTAAATTTGTGTTACTTTCGTATTTTAATGCAGATTTCTTAACGCCTTTCACAACTTCCGTAGTTTAATACAGAAGGCAAATAAATATTTTTTTTATTTTTTATTTACAGAGCTCAATATTAGTGTTAATAATATCAATATATTTTTATATATTATTGATGGTGGATTGCTATTGCATCACATCATATGGGAATTTTATTAAAAATTGATTCGAAATATAATCATTACATGTATAACAAAAGATTCATTGGAACATAAAGGAAAAAACTGACAATAATATTTCTCTTGTCAAGTGGAAGGATGCTGACACAATAATCATGCCGACTGCGACTAAGGAAGAATTTAAAAATATTGTTGTTGCAGAATATATTGAAGTTTTAGTCATATTAACAGCTCTTTTTAGTCTTTGTTAATTTTAATTTTGAGACTAGCGCTAGTATTACTATACTTAAATACTCCTATTAAAATTATGTTTAACCAATGAGACATATAATTTAACTAATATTAAATATATCGTCCCATCAAAATTAAAATAAAAAATTCAATTTTCATTCAAGTTTCATTATTCTTATTAAAAAAATTACTCACTGATAACAAATTTGATTAACATTTCCGTGTTAATAGAAAATATTTTACTTACTTCTTTCGTGTCGTTTGTAATAAGGGTGAGGTCACTTGTAACGTTATGATTCTACCGTGTCGTTTGTAATTACGGTTAGGTCACTTGTACGGTTAGGTCACTTGCAATATTTCGTGTATTAATGTTATTCCGTTTGATACGAATTAATTTTTACTATTTTGATGTTTTATCTTTATTTTAAATTTTTTTTCATGCATGGTTCAATATAGCCTATTAAATGTTTTCCTGTACCTACTTAAATTTTTTCCTGTACTTACTTCTTTTGAAATATTAGAAAATAAATTCATAGAATATATACAAAACGGTTTAACACGAAATTACCTCTATTTTCAACTACTTGTACTCAAACGTTGTTTTAGCTTTATAAGAATGTTAAATAAATTAAATATATTTATTTGACATTCTTATAAAACTAAAAAAATATCTGAGTACAAGTAGTTAAGAAAAGAAGTATAGAAATTTTTGAGTACAATTAAATTAAATAGATTTACCAAGGTTAGATGCATAAAAGGGCATTTTAGCGTATTTGTTTTGCTTTTATATTGACCTCAATATATATTGGGGCAAAAAATAATTAAATTGTATATTACACGTCACTTAAACTCTTCGCTGCCTTAAATATTTTATTAAGCGCTGTTATATTATCATACACGTAGAAAATTCAGTTGATTTGACATTAAATCATAATGGGAATGAAGTGGATTGTATTGCGGAAGATCATAAATTCGATCTTGATAATTTTAAGAAGCAAGTTAATAATCTACGAGCAACATCTTCACCGACACTGAAATTATTCTGTTCAGAATTATTTTATTTTGAAATTCCAAAGTTCCTTATAATGGTTAGAAATCAGCTCATCATTTTTCTTACAAAAAAAAACGAATATGTCATATCGTACCTGTAAATAGTGGCTAAATGTCGATTAAATACACTCTAGATCCACTATGTATAGGTAACCATATACTATTGTAACGCTGACAGAAGTCACCACCAACGTTACCGACATGAAAGAAAGAAACCTATGGTGTGCAATTTGAGAAAAAATATGCACGAATTCTGAATCACTCATTTGCTTAAACAAGTATTGTTCTTACAACCCCGCTCCGTTCTCAATACGAAAAATTGCGGACTCGGGGCAAAATTTATTGATTTTGTTACTGAATCAATTGAAAGAACCTACAAGGCGATGTGATGAATTCGAATATGAAAAACTCTACTCAAATTAATACTTACGACCGCTTGAAGAACAGCACTACAACTGCGTCCAAACTAAATTTCCGAACTTATTTCAACATTACGCATTTGATTTTTATGTATGTCCCATTCACCATCATCATTAGCTTTTTGAGATACAATTTTGAACATAAGCTTTCGACTCCAATATTTATTATTGCATGTAATATTGATGATATATTTAAAATATATATTATAAAACTAAATTACTTAGTTAATTTATTTCTTTGTAAAAAATTCCATTATTGATATACGAAAATTATGCTTATGCAGTTACGAATTACGCGCCGTTTGTAAACCTTCATGACACATGTCGCCGTTTTCACTTACTATTAATTTTTTTTCTTCGTTAACTCATTTAGTTTGCATCTATTCTTTCACGTATTGGCCCTTCTTGCGTATAGATATACACTTTCGTAATAGAAAATGACATTAAGTGCATTCACACGTCTTACTTTATTTAATTACTTAAATGGAAATAAGAAAACTAAAATTTTATCAAATTCGTGTACAAATTATTACGGCACATTCTTCGAAATATATAATTTTGCTATTCTCGTCTATCTAATTAGCGAATCACGTTTTAAGGCCTCTTTTCCCTAAATTAGAACATAGTGAATATCACAATCTATTTTCAACCCATTTATACTTCAAAGTGTTATTAAGACCCACTATGAAAGCTATCCGTATTGAAATTTATTTGAGTTAGAAATTCGCTTTTAGGAGTTTCTTAGGAAAACTAGCTGGATGATCTTTTGAAGATATATTGGCATATCTATCTACATGTTATAATTATTAATGATTTCAACATTGACTTTTATGAACAAAATGAAAGAACTACTTCACCTTGAAATTGTATAAAATCAGATAACCTTATTTTATCCATTTTTTTCGCCTTTCGTTTAGGATAATAGCTACTGAACCCTTTATCATTAAGTTTCATACTTTCCTTCGGGAAAATATAAAATTGGAAGATGCAGTGTGGAGTATAGGATTAAAAACTTAGTACTTAAATTTTGTCTCCGCATGGTCATTAAATTTTTCAATCAAGTATATTTTAAACTCAAGTTTGTTGCTACGTGAATTCGTGAAATTTCATCCAATCGACTTATTTTACTTCATTATTGATTACAACATTCATTTATTCTATCTTCCTTAAGAAACAAAAAGACACCATGATTATATGTTGTTTACTCAAAATAAAGTGATGGGATGGAGTGCTCAGGGAGAGTAAATTTATTTATGAGTACGCTATTGGTTTTCAAGGTTGCAGGTCATGCGCTCGTTTATTTATTAATTAGCCAACAATTCGTATTGTGCAAAGCATGGAGAGAACTTGAGGTTTGTTCTAGAGTTCACTTTTTGGTGGTTGTTGTGAAATAAAACCACACATCCCACGTGATTATGAATATATTATGAAGCAGTAAGACTAAACGAAGCAAAAACTGAAGTGAAACACAAAAGAACACAAAGTGTTTGACGTTACTGGTAAAGAAACATCAGCGATTGAAAATACGATTTACGTTAAAAGTTCATAATCTAAAATAAAAAAAGAACTTTCCAAGTCAATCACGAGGCTTTCTTCGAGGAAGTCGGAGGGTATTCCATAAAGCAGTTAGTTATTTTCTGATATCTAACCTTGCAAATGCTAAAATTTCCAAGAATAAATTTTCACAAAATACAGAAAATTTTCAAAAGTTTAAAAATAATACCTTACTGATACACTAAAAAACTTTTCTCAGTATGACAATAGGAAGAATTAATATTACAGTTATAAAAAAAATTACAAGAGACCAAAAAGGGAATGCAGGGACGAGAAAACTATCCGGGATTATATATGAGTTGATTTGAAAATGATTACCTCTCCGGTATGATCAGCATCCAAAGGACGCGGAGTACAGGTGCATCTATCAAAAACGCAAAAAGGAGTTTCTGAAAAGAAAAGTAAAAATGTGTTATATATCAACTCCTTACATTATCAAGAACATGTAATTGGTTAGACCAGGGGTGTCTATCATAATTGTATGGAGGCCTAGGTTTATTATTTTAGAAACTGTAGCAGTCCAATAGCATAGTGAATTTTAAAACAGTAATTTTAATTTTTCAACATGAATAATTTGTTAAAAAAAAGAAAGCCTCAGGTTCACAAATTATCGCACTAATGAGAAAACTGATATTGTTTTATTTACACAGTGCATCTATGTCACTTGATATTTTAGAAGTGGCTATGCACAGAATGCCTGTAAGATGGGTATGGGTCTAATAAAGACGATCTTATTTTGCCCTGTTATGTTTCATGCAACTGTTCGCAAGTATATATACTACCAAATTAGAAATTTTTTTAAGAGCTAATTTGATGTGGTTTTGGCGATTAATATACTTTTTGTAACATTCAATCAGTTTGGTCGGAAGGCAATCATATTATGCTGTTTTTCATGAGAGAATTGCTTTCTATATCAATCAATTCGACGCTTTCAATTTTAACATTAAATGGATTTTCATGTTGGTTATTTGTAATTTGAAGTCTATGAATCTCTCCTCAAACTCATTCCTCAACACATGTAACAACGATGCGTACTTGGATAAGTCCATTTTATCTTGATCCCTTGAAGATAAGGTCTTTCAATGTATCAACTGCTCTTGTTCCAGTTGTTTTTTCAATAATATGAACTTTTTTGTAAAAACTTAAACATTTTCATATAACTGCGTGCAAAGTTGATGAAGTACTTGTAGTTTCAGATTAATATCAGAGAAATACTTAATTATGTCAACTAGGATAGCCAGATCAGTCAAACACTGCTCCTTAGTTAGAAAACTAATATCTTGGCATTTGTTTTCAAGAAAAATCTTTACTTCTTTGAGCAAAGAATAAAATCGCTTTAGTGTGGCTGCTCTGCTAAATTAGCAAACGTGACTGAAGTATACGATGTCTTCATGATCTGCACCTACATCAGAGAGAAAAACCTGAAACTGTTCGTGGTTCAGTCCTCATGCATGCATAAAATTAACTGTCTGCAATACTTTATCCATCACGTGTTTCAGCTGAAATACATTTGCACTTAGCTGTTCTTGATGGATCATACAATGATACTGTAGGATTGTGTGTGTGTGTGTGTGTGTGATACTATTGCCCATTAATGACACAAAACCTTTTGCTCTTCCTGTCATTGCTGGTACACCATCTAAAACTTGTATTTTTCCATGCCACTTTTTATTTATTTGTAGATATCTTGTCCTGTGTATCTTTCATTAAATGCAAATCAAACAATTCCTCGGTCACTATATAGTTTTCTGTTACTCCTCTTATAAAAACTGCCAACTGCGCTGTATCTGACATATTGGTACTTTCGTAGAGTCTAAAACGATAGAAAACGCATTTCTTTAATTGTGTTTTTAACGACGATTCGATATCTTGGGACATATCATCAATTCTTCTTGCTATAGTTTGATGTGATAAGCTTGTATTTTTAAGTAATTCTATATACTCCGGACTAATAATGTGAATGTTTCCAAGCATTCCTTGACAAATTCTTTGTCGAATAGGTGTTTGCTTCGCTTGACAATGGCTTCTGCTACCATAAATCTAATTTTTGTAACTATGTCGGAATTTTCTTTTGTTATTTTAAACGTTGCCGGTTAAGCGACCATATTCTTTTTCAACGAATTTACACGATTGATTCGAATTTTATCTTTGTTCTCATCGTACTTAGATGCGTGTTTTGTAGAATAATGGCGATTAATATTGTATTCCTTGCAAATTGATATTTTGTCATGACATATAAGGCATAGTATGTTTCCATTGTGTTCTGTGACAAAAAACGTTTCAGTCCAACTGTTTAAATACTCGACATTCTGCGTTAACTTTAAGTTTTTTTTTCAGTTGCCATTCTGTTTTGCAGCAACCATGAAATAAAATGATATTATGTACACACATACCTACCTTTTAATAAATATGTTGAGAAAATTTTAATTAAAAATTTTAAACAGGTAAAATTCGAAACACATCGTCACGATAACCAAATAAGTATGAGCATAATCATGGAGTACAGTTGATTAAATATTGAACATTAACATTAAACTATGTACTAAGGTAAATGTAACAAAATTTACAAACTTTAGTGGTGCGCATGTTGTTCCTACTCTTAAATAATGTGCAACAAAAGACTATTTTAAAAATATATATTACTAAACTTCACCAAATATTGATTAACGAAATAGATAAGTGTAACATAATCGCCGTCGAACACGAGTCAAATTTTTTCGTGCGTCGTTGACTAGCTTCACTGCCCAACTGATTGCAGTGATGCGATCTGACAGTGTGGTTATCAAACGGGTAGATGAAATGAAACGAGTCTCGGTGTGTAAGAATTTCATAAGTAAATTTTATATACCTGTTACGTACGCCGGGTTCGATATTGAAGAAAATGCCTATATCTTCAAAAGAAGACAAACTTTATTTAACCTGCAATATAACAACAACAAATCGCCAAATGGTATTCGCTTGTTATTGCACTTCTTACTTTTTGTTTTTGTGTCCAAAATTGAACTGACTCCGCGGCGACCACTGGGGCTTTGTATCGGCAACTCATAGAAAAATTTATCGTTGGTACCAGGAGTGTTTAGTCTAGTTGGAGCGCCAGCTAACGCAATCAATGTCTATGTGTGAGTACATGCACAAGCTAATATAGGCTCTGTAACGGAGACTATAAGGTTGATTATTCCTTTTGAGTACAATACTAGTATGTTTGCAGGAGCGCGAAAATTAGACTACCGTGTTTTGTAGGGTTCCGTATTGCGACGCCGGGTTCCGTAACACACCTAACTAAAAATACCATCATCAGCCTTGATTGCTTTGGCTACTTTTATTGTTAAAATTCACACATCGTTTTGTTTCTTAATCCAGGTGAAACCATCGTGCGAAGATGGCACGCTACATCTTTATAATATTACTATGGTATTCAATGATATTAAGTAACTAATGACTATTTTGCACATCTGAGCATATTTTACTGGTTATTAATATTCATTAGAGGACAAAAATTTGCAAACTCGCAACTCAGCACATATCGAAGACACGCAACATGGCCGAAACTTTCAAACCAAGGCTTTGCAAAGTACCAGATATGCATCAAACTACATCAATATAATAAATTTGCGGAAAGAATTTAGTGAATAACCGATTTCAAAAAACTTAACCGACAAAGAAATTAGCAATCACACAGTACTTAAAAAATAGTAGGAGCTTTGAATGCCAAATCGTCATCACGAAACAAACTGCCCAAACTTTGGATATAGTGTCGTTTTCGGGTAAATTAAAAATATATTTCTTATAAATTTATGAAATAAAGTGTACTGTTACGTGTTTTATTTACACATTGCACATCATTTATCGTCCCTTTGTCATTAATATACGCTTATTGCAAAAACACAAGTTTATTGAGATTTTTCACCAGAATCAGAGGCGAAAGACTTACTCATTATTTAAAAAAATAATTTTGCAAATTACTTAGAAATAGCATGTATTGTTATTTAAATATAAGGTATTATGATGCCGACCCCACCCCCTCCACCCCTCCATTACAACATAAAATAATATTAATTTCACACAATTGTGCTCCATCGTGATGTATGTATAGTCTCACATATCCTTTCAAGACGTGAGTACGGGCGATTGAAATCTTGTTAGCGATCCCGGGTAACTGACAATAGTCGTTATATTGATTACACTTCCCAAAGCTCTATCATAACATTTTACAAATTAAATTTAAGGTTTTTAATAAATAAATAAAGGCTTTCAATAACTCTCCTTGACAATAGAGACATATGCCATGCCTTCGGTCTCAGAAAATATGTTTGATTATCTCAGTTATATAATACATACATATACGCCGTAATTCCGTAAGTCTATTTATCCTTTCATTGTTATTTTCTTCAAAGATCGCTTTCGTAGTAATTAGTTAGAACTATATCTTAGGTGGAGTCTATGCAGGGGGACTGAGAACATGTAAACGAGCACGAAAAGGGAAAGCTTTGTAAAAATGAAATCATTAAATGTAATAAATTATGGTTAAATATGTTTATGTTTAATAATTTTGCTAACTTGTAACACACTTTTTATTTTTAAAGAGTAAAAAAATATAAAAGGGTGTTATTATGGCTTCGACAGTTTAATTTGGAAACATGCATTCAAAAGCCAAATTAACGCTTTGAACTCTGAAATTTCTTGAAAC
Source organism: Druceiella hillmani (assembly GCA_039881145.1). NCBI lineage: Eukaryota > Metazoa > Arthropoda > Insecta > Lepidoptera > Hepialidae > Druceiella > Druceiella hillmani. The sequence continues at coordinate 58,237,970 of JAYKKI010000002.1, forward strand.
GTATAAGCAAAAATCGAAATAAATAAAAGTCATATGTGTCCCGTAGCGTTTATGAGTTATAAAAAATGTTAACGCTCATAAAAATTATCGACTCGCTCATTTTACTCCTCAAACTAACACAAATAATTACCACGCAATGTGACAAATTTATCCTTATTTTTTTACATTGTGTAATATTTATAATAGCAACTCAATTGAAACCTAATATAAAGGTATTAAGAAAAATTAAATTGTTTTCAAATCTTGTCCTGATTTAAGAAGGAAATAAAATTAAAGATTTATTAAAGTTGCTGTACCAATTAGTTTCGTTATTCCTTTTCGTAATAACGATAGACAAATACTCAATAGTGTAGGGAAAGGGTAATAACTCAATACTATAGGGTGAGAAGAAATAGTCGATACTAAAGCAGAGAAACTTACTTAAAAGAAATCACCACAACTTATTTGTATAAACACTTGAGTCGTCTTCGAGAGAGCGTGGATTCAGATTTCAGTGAAAGTAAAAAAAAAATGAAATGAATGTTCATTTACGATTTTAGTTTTATAATCAAGTCAGGAATTTGAATCTATATCTCGCTTCTATCGTCATTCGAAATCGGTCTAAAACTTAATAGATGCGTCAAATCTCTGCTAACAGTTTAATTAAAATTATTGGACTTCATGCAGTTTTGATACGAAAAGGCAATCGTAAAAAGAAATGTCAATTGGTTTTTTTAATTCAGATGAAAATATTGTCATGAAATATAAATCTAGATAATAGTAACATTTTCAATATTATAGTTAATAACTATTTTTATGTAATGTGACGTTTGCGGCATAGTTAAAGGAAAATACATACGAGCCCAGACACTATACTCGTATGTGTCGAATTTAGTTCCCACCCTTTCCAGCATTTTATTCTCAAGATATGACACATACAAGCTAAGCTAAGGTATATTGACATTAGATTTGAGATAGTATTTTGTTTATAAAAATCTCTTATATATATATATATATATATATATATATATATATTTATACACACACATATATATATATATATATATAGTGCCTAGGTCACAGTAACTAGTTTTGAACAAAAAAGATGATGTTGCCGGAACATCAAAACTTTTGTATGATGTTCCGGAACTTTTATAGCACAGCGCTATTTAAAACGCCGTGTAAACTATTTACAAAATCATAAAATTGATGTAAAGTTTAGCTTGCTTTATTAATCCTTATTAAAATAAATGCCACAATCATTTTAAACGTTTTTTAGATATGCGGAGTCTTTGGCGTGGAATTCCCACATATTTCCTATTTTATTGATAATAAATAAGTCTGAATGATAAGATGTAAGATTATATCCGAATGATACTATAAATGGTAATAAATCAATCTGAAGGCAAACTTTTCGTTGTACGCTACCAATTAATTTTCGCTTAGAATTATTTTCACGTGGCAATTATATATTTTGAAAGCACAGAGAAATTGTGTATATTATTCAAAAATATATTGTTGTTAATTAAAATATAGCAGGAAACGATATTCACCCAAAAAAATATATCACAAGATCATAATCAAATAACTTAACAGTATCCATCCGTACGAAGACAGGATGGATCGGCAGGAAGTTAATGTCTTAATGATAAAAAGATACTCGGAGTTAATTGGCAATTCAATTTCTAGTCCTTCAATTACTTAGAGTACTTAGAGTATTACAGACCAAAATAGAACATAACTGCAATAATGAACAATATTCAGTTTTTATGAGAGACTATCTAGAAATAAAAAAATGTCATAAAACTCAGTAGGAACAAAAATTTTAATACATAAAATAGAATAAGAACGAAAGAAGAAATCGTAACAGATATTAATATATATAATTTATATATATATATATATATATATATATATATATATATATATATATAAGAGATTTTTATAAACAAAATACTATCTCAAATCTAATATCAATATACATTAGCTTAGCTTGTGTGTGTTATATCTTGAGAATAAAATGCTGGAAAGGGTGGGAACTAAATTCGACACATACGAGTATAGTGTCTGGGCTCGTATGTATTTTCCTTTAACTATGCCGCAAACGTCACATTACATAAAAATAGTTATTAACTATAATATTGAAAATTTTACTGTTATCTAGATTTATATTTCATGACAATATTTTCATCTGAATTAAAAAAACCACGTGCCATTTCTTTTTACGATTGCCTTTTCGTATCAAAACTGAGATGGAGAACGGTTGTGTGAAATTAATATTATTTTATGTTGTCATGGAGGGGGGGGGGGTCGGCATCATAATACCTTATATTTAAATAACAATACATGCTATTTCTAAGTAATTTGCAAAATTATTTTTTTAAATAATGAGTAAATCTTTCGCCTCTGATTCTGGTGAAAAATCTCAATAAACTTGTGTTTTGCAATAAGCGTATATTAATGACAAAGGGATGATAAATGATGTGCAATGTGTAAATAAAACATGTAACAGTACACTTTATTTCATAAATTTATAAGAAATATATTTTTAATTTACCCGAAAACGACACTATATCCAAAGTTTGGGCAGTTTGTTTCGTGATGACGATTTGGCATTCAAAGCTCCTAATCTTTTTTATGTACTGTGTGATTGCTAATTTTTTTGTCGGTTAAGTTTTTTGAAATCGGTTATTCACTAAATTCTTTCCGCAAATTTATTATATTGATGTAGTTTGATGCATATCTGGTACTTTGCAAAGCCCAGGTTTGAAAGTTTCGGCCATGTTGCGTGTTTTCGATATGTGCTGAGTTGCGAGTTTGCAAACTTTTGTCCTCTAATAAATATTAATAACCAATTAAATATGCTCAGATGTGCACAATAGACATTAGTTACTTAATATCATTGAATGCCATAGTAATATTATAAAGATGTAGCGTGCCATGATGGTTGGATGGTTCCATCTGGATTAAGAAACAAAACGGTGTGTGAATTTTAACAATAAAAGTAGCCAAAGCAATCAAGGCTGATGATGGTATTTGTAGTTAGGTGTGTTACGGAACCCGGCGTCGCAATACGGAACCCTACAAAACACGTTAGTCTAATTTTCGCGCTCCTGCGAACATGCTAGTTTTTTAGTTTTTTACTTTTTTAGTCATATTAAAGGAGGGCATATTATTTTCAACTTACTCTATATTATATTTAGAGCTACTTTTATGAATGTTAACATTTTATTAAAAGAACTTGTATAGAATTCAACTTAGCCAGAGTAGCATATTTGATGGGGCTGAGGGGTCCCTTCTTGATTTTGAGCCTGTGGGGAGGTGAGCGCGCATTCTCTCCATCTCTTAGAATGCATCGGTATACTCGTAGCCAAGCATCTTTCAGGTAAGCTTGAAACAATAAAATCCTTCGATATGAGTTTCAGTTCATCCGATGATACGTTAATTGTATTGTCACCAGAAATACGCATATCCGCCAAGGCTCATGATGATACAAAAATTAGAAGCCCAATTACGATTAGGATACATTGCTCCGCTATCAAGTTCAGGACCCAAAATTAAAATTTTATTTCATTTAATCAGTCCATTGGTACCATTCTATCGTGTTGTCATCAGAACTGAACACAACTAACGAACTAAATAAGACAAAATATAAAATTTTTTTCGATTAACTAGATTTTAATCTCTTGACTAGATAACACCAGATACTAAAGAACCAACGTGCTGATCTATACTATATGCAGATGATGCACTTATAACAAAACACCTGAACAACAATAGTCATTCCACCGTTGGGTGAACAAGTCAGGAAGACAAAGATTGCGTTTCAATCGTAACAATACCACATTTATAGAAAGTTAATTTGGGAAAGGGTTAGGTGTTGTGACTAATTTTCTCATAGAAAATATTCCACTGCCATATTGATATTTGCTCAATCTATTATATTTGATATTTGCTCAATCTAAACAATGAACGTGTGCATCGAAGAAGATATCACCCATAGAATAAATTTTACTTGGCTTAAATGAAAATCTTTATATTATTAGATCCCAAAGAGTTCATCCATATCAAAGACAAAGTTTACAAGACCATTATCACGCTAGCCTTGCTAGATGAAGCCAAATTATATATTGCCAATAAAATCTTGAAACCGGCTGCATGTCAAAAATATGAAAATGCTAGGTTGATTTGATGGATTCGCGCACCTTGGTGAGTTTAAAAACGGGTACGTTAGGAACACATATAAAACTGCTCAATCACTGAAAAAATTAAAGAAAACTGGATGAAATGTTACAATCACATTACGCAAGAAGAGGTTATCCACACCTTTATTAAAGTGTTTAACATCCAAATCGACCGAGAGGAGGAGGAAGGTGACCTGTCACATGGCAGTCTAAGGTCGAGAGACGATACGAAGCAAATAAATTTTTGAAACTGTTTCCAAAACCCTTTTATCTGCGTATGGGACATTAAGATTCGCATTTAATAATAATTAAATGCGAATCTTAACAAATTGCCCAAGGATAAGTCCTAATCCTGGTTACTAGGCAAGTTTTTAAACACTTTAGTAAATGTAGAATTTATTTATAAAACATAAAGTTTGTTAGATATTGTTGAAATCAGATCATTAAGACCTATAATTTGAAGTCTTTTGAGATATTAAAATTGTTCACTTGGAACAAGTTGATGACTTTCTGCCGCCATATTGCATGGATCGTAACATCAATTTTGGAACCGAAAGGAAAAGATAATTTAAACGATATCATTTGTCCAAATGCATTCCGGCTCTAGAGAGTAACATCTGGATACACCCACATACGTACGTAGACCGACATAATATTCTCCCTGTCGTGACGCCATGTGTAAAAACGGAGTACCAATGAAGAAAATGATATAGAGGACATTCATTATCATAAATCACCTTATAGGTTATAATTTTTTTTTCATTGTATTACATATGCAAAATTGAACAATGTATAAGACTAGGTCTTGTCCGCAGTTTCACCTACGTGATGTTAGGAATAGGTAATAAATGTGTTTTCTACGAATAAATATGTCTAGGTTACAATCAGGCCAGTTCTAGTCATGAACTAAATATTATTTTGAACATAATTTGCCAGAATTAACATTTGTCCTGGTGAAATGCGACGTGTCACGTGATTTATACGGTGGTAGTCAAAAATACAGTGAAGAATTTGGCACGATGAATGAAACGTTATCTACTAGTTACGAAATTTCAATCACTAGCAATGCATTAAATTTTAGTATAATTTTTCAATGCTTATGTTCATTGCCCTGTTCCTGTTAATGATAGTGTCACTACATATTAAACTTATCTTTTAATCTAGGTTAAATTAACAAATAAACCACCTATAACGTTTATTACAGTAGGGGTATTTTATGTCACTATAACTATTATCTCACTGTTTATATACCTGTAAGAAATTTTTTTATTCTTAGTTATGTTTACGAAACTCATTATCAAAATATATACTGTTTGAGATGAGGAAGTGTATATCTATTTCGAGGGATTATAATTTAGTTAATTCTGAATATTTTTGACCAGATTTCAGATTATGCAGTTCCTTTTTCGTGTTAAATAGAAGTTCCGCTAATATTAGCGTCAAACTCCTTCACTTTGATTTGAGTGCCCTCCTTGACTATTTTGTTAACAAACAGTTTAAATGTATATTACGGTTAAATTCTTGAGCTATGAGTACATGACAGGTTTTATGTATATGGACTCGCTGAAGGAAATGCAACTGGAGCATGAGTGTCGCGTCGGGAATGCTTTATCCACCGAAAAAACCTTAAGGCACATGGGTGATGTAATAAATTTACTTTACTAGGAAAAAAAGGAAATAAAAATGTTTCATAATATAATCTTAGATAATATAGCACTGAGGTAGACGAGGAGATATTAGTAGAATTTAATTCCGATTCAATCCTATTAATTCCACTCCATACCGGTAAAAAATAAGATCAGTTGTCAAGAAAAGTCATCAAGATAAATATCAAATTAAAGATCTTTATGAGAAATTTTAAAAATATATAATATGTGAATATATAAATAATTTTGATATTTAATAAATAATGTGTAACATCTCAACAAGTAATTTTGCTTGGAACAAGGTTTTCAGCAATTCGGTAATGTTCGAATTACTCACAAAATGTTGGGCCTTAAATTATGTATCGTAATAAATTCGGAGAAAATGGGAAAGAAAAAATTATTCCAAAAAATTAACTAATTTATCTTAATTCACCATAAAGCAAATTAAAAAAACATTAAAAACTAATTGCGACTTCATACGAATAGAAATCTATTTTAATTATGATGATGAATAGAAATAAATTAAAATTATGGTGACAAATTTGCTTCCGAAGCTTCGTGGTAGGGTAATCGGATTTTTTCCCGCTGAGGGGCAACAACTGTGGGATTAAGGAAAACGGACAAATGAAAAAAGTAGTTTATAAGGCGTTACTTTGATATATACTACTACTTTGACGTACAACTTTGATATTTTATATATGTTAACATTTTTATTTCATGTTAATTCATGTCAACTTTTTTATCCCTATAACTTTGCTATAATTTAACAATTATGCCATAATGTTTCATTTTATATGGTTGTTTTTTAGTATCATTGTAGTTTTCTGAGGTTAAGATTGAAGTTTTTGTACACCAATTTAGGTCCAATTTGCTCGATTTGCGATTTTAATTTAGACCATTACAACGTTTAACGTAGATCAAAATTGGCAATTTAGTGTTATGCCAACAATCATAGGTATGTTGTATTATTCATTTTATATAACACATACATTAGCTGATGCACGATAATTAGACCTGTGTTGTATCATTTTACCTTTATATTGACAGCTACGTACTTTAAAATTACATCTTATTTCACTTTACCTGAAGGTAACTAAAGTAGTTGACTTTAAGGCTGACTTCATAAGTTATGTAAATAGTACTTTCGGTAATTCAGAAAATTTGGCCTTACTAGTACAATTTAAAACTTCAACAATTTGCGGCTGATGTTAAAATTCACACGACTAATAAATCTGACTTGACGCGCAACAAAATATAAGTAAAGTACAGAACTTTCATTGCTGTCGAAATTAAAAATTATATGTTGATGTTCTTGTCTCTCAAGCCACCAACTTTTTGGAAAATAAAGGCAAGGATAACGTATATATATATATATATATATATATATATATATATATATATATATATATATATATATATATATATATATATATATAATTTGTGTATGTATGTCAGTATATATTAATAGTCAGTATATCAAGATTTAAAAAAACCACAAATTGAATTTCAGTAGTTAATCATTGTTAATCGCAAATAAAGGTAGTCTTCCTAACACGTTCGCAAGCATATTATTTTTTGTATTTCTGAAGCGATATTTTATAACCTCTGGAAGTGTACTTGATTATGGTAATTGAGCAATTACCAAAATCTTGACCAGGACTCACATTTAAAAAATATAGATTATAACATATATATATTAATTAAAAATAAATGGCACTTAAATTGAAACACGATTCAATTCTCCTATTTTTTTTAAGAAGCTAATTAGACTTAGTTAAAAAGAAGGGGTGATAAATATTAAAATCAACCACAGAAACAATTTTTAAAAAATATTGAGTAAATAAATGTTGTAAGAAAATAAATACATTTTATTACTTTATTGGTCAATATATTTCCAAGGAAATCCAAAAATTTGAAGTTAACAGCAAATTGTACATCTATGTAAATAGTTCAGTTAATTTAGGCATAATTTGAATGAAGATGTTTCAGAAGGGAAGGCCTGCATCGCTTCAAGTGCCTGCTTTTATTGGGTTAAAGCGCAAAATTCTTCGGCCATTTTTCATATTTCATACAAAAGTATCTGTCTATATAAGTTTAAATGCGTTTTATAAGAGAATTGTTTTGTGCCAAAGATGAGGGTGAGACAAAATTTAATTTTGAAAAGTAAAAATATCTTTACACCCGAAAACGTTCCTAAAGAGTTTTGAAAGTCAATTTTATAGAAATCGACAAGTAACTTTAAAAAAGAATTTAAACTGCGGTTTATGTACATTTGATCCGTTACGGTACTATGGAATGGTGAAATTGGTATATATTGGTATATAATCACTTGGATTTTTTTATTTCCAAAATGATAAACTATATGATATTTTCGAGTATCGTGACAGACCATGGTTTCATAATCTTTATTAGTTATTCATGTATCAAAATATATTAAAAATAATACTATGAGGAAACTGAACTAATTGCGCCTGGAGTACCGAAATAATTGCCCACAATAAATTATCGAATGTTCCGCTTTTTTTTTAATTTTATCTCATTTTTCCACTCCTTTTGCAAAGCGCAGAGTATGAATAAAAACTATGGTAGATTCTTTGGTATTTTCTATGACTGTCTGCCATACTTTCTATGACTGACAGATTTTCTATGACTGTCTGCCATACTTAAAATATGTGAGAGGTTAGTTTTATATAGGGTTGGGAGAGGTCAGTTTTGTATAGGCCCGAGTATTTATTGCACTTGCAATCTCACTCTCGTTTTTATTTAGAAATATTAAATATGAAATATTAAGTATTCTATAGGTGATAAGACCTATTATTCCAACAATTCCCAGTTTCTTCCATATGTCTACGGGAAAATTCTCTACCTCTAAAAACTTATTTTTTTCATCCATAAGAGAACAGCTTTATATTCAGCTAGATCTATGCTAGTGATTGACCTTAAAATTCAGGAACACATATAGTTATTTTCTTGGAAATTCTTCATTTAACCCTTAGCACCACTCGTTATTTTCAGCCACAAATGTACACTTTCGGGGGATCTAGGTCCCCATGTATTCATTTATTTAGTCTTTCATAGCTTGTTTTTATTAAATGATCAAAAGACATATTATAAATCAATAAAAACCAGTTATATTAAAATTTTAAACAAAAAGGTCACATTTTTAACTTTTTACACACATTATTTTCAAACGTGCTTTGCTTGCGTGCTGAACAAGCACCGTCCTCTGAAAGGAACAAACATTTCGTCCACAGTCACGTATATGTATATATATATATATATATATATATATATATATATATATATATATATATATATATATATAATTTAGGTGGAGTGTACTTGGAGCAGTTGTAGTTTTGTCTACCATTTTTTCATCCGTTTCTATTTCATTTAATAGATTTTGTTTCTGTAGAGGGGTCAAGTTTTTATTTATTCGCTGCGCTCCAAAAATCTAAGAGAAAAACAAAAAACATGAAAAGAAAAAAAAAAAAAATTTTACTTACGTAATTACACTCGTGGAGGACCTAAATCCCGCAGCATATCGTACCTCGCAAATCACAAACGTCAGTACGACGCACATCCACTCCCGGTACTGAGAAAACATGGAGCCGCGAGCGCGTAACTTTTAAAATAAAAATATTATTTACAACAAAACTGCTTCGCGGAGGAAAACGGTAGTATTATACCTCATCCTAATTTAGTATTTTAGTTAAATGGTTCACCCTGCTTTACCATCACAACATTTACTTACATTCTAACATTGTTCCACAGTCCATTCGCAATTAAACCAAACTAATCATTAACATTGGAATGTTTCTTTCAATGCCATACTTAGAAAAATGTTCCTTCCCATTGATATAATAAAAATGTAACGTCTGTTTGAAAATTAGGTTATTTCTGTTTTGCTGCGCTTTTAAAATATATTCTGCTAAAATATATTGCGGCGCTTTTAAAGCATATTCGAAGCTACTTGCATTGATATCGTATTTCGTTATCCTTCTTTGTTCTTTACTTCTCAATGGCAACATATCAATTAAAATTAATGTACTTATATGTGATTCCTCTTGTTCTTGAGTCGCTTTACTTTTGCATTAATATTTGTAATTCATAAAAAATAACTAAACATATATTATAAAAGAAAAATAACCAGGCAAAAATATTAAAATTATTCGTAATTTACAAATTCTATTTCATATGTGAGTATTTACCAAATGTTTAGCAAGAAAGCTCTTTAAATAAAATGGCCGGCGAACAGAAGTCGACTTTTTTATTTATCAGACTGAAAAATATTTTTAAGTTAGAACAATATTTATCCATACTTATGCCTATTTCGCATGTAAAAAAAATAACTATATTTGCAAGATGTAATTAATAATTTTAATTGTAGTATACCCTGTATATGTATGAAGAACAACATTATTTTGAACACTTTTCCATGTAAATATGGTGATTTTACTTAACCAATTACGATATCAAGAAAACAACTTTTGACATGTACAATATATCTAATAATGATCATTTAAACAAAAAATTATTTTATTTAATTTTTAGCGTTTAACCTAAATAAACCAGGATATATTCGTAATAAAAGATTTGCTGCTTTCAATATTTTAAGAAATAATAAAATATTAATACTTTGCATGCAATATTTGCCACCTCGACAACTTGCAAAAACTATTAAAAATATTTGAGAGTGCTGGGTTGCGTGCGTGTGCATGCGTATTTGTCTAATTATATTTATATTTATATTTACATTCATATCTATATTAAAATTTATATTTATATTTATATTTACATCTACATGTACATCTACATCTACATCTACATCTACATCTACATCTACAGCTACGTCTACGTCTACATTTACATTTATATTTATATTTACGTCTATATTTACGTCTGTATTTATGTCTATATTCATGTCTATAATTATGTCTATATTCATATCTATATTCATATCTATATTAATATCTATATTTATATCTATATTTATATCTATATTTATATCTATATTCATATCTATATTCATATCTATATTCATATCTATATCTATGTTTATATCTATGTTTTTGTTTAAGTCTATGTTTATGTATATGTTTATATTTAAATATTTATATTTAAATTTATATTTGTATTTATATTTGTATTTATATTTGTATTTACATTTGTATTTGTATTTGTATTTATATTTGTATTTATATTTGTATTTATATTTTTATTTATATTTGTATTTATATTTGAATTTATATTTGTATTTATATTTGAATCTATATTTGTATCTATATTTGTATCTATATTTGTATTTATATTTGTATTTATATTTCTATTTATATTTCGATTTATGTTTAGATTTATATTCATATTCATATTCATATTCATATTCATATTCATATTCATATTCATATTCATATTCATATTCATATTCATATTCATATTCATATTCATATTCATATTCATATTCATATTCACATTCAATTTCATATTTATATTCATATTTATATTCATATTTATATGTATATTTATATTTATATTTACATTTATATTTACATTTATATTTAAATTTTTGTTTACATTTTTGTTTACATTTTTATTTACATTTATATTTATATTTATATTTACATTTATATTTACATTTACATTTACATTTACATTTACATTTATATTTATGTTTATATTTATGTTTATATTTATGTTTATATTTACGTTTATATTCATGTTTATGTTCATGTTTATGTTCATGTTCACGTTCATGTTCACGTTCATGTTCACGTTCATGTTCACGTTCATGTTCACGTTCATGTTCACGTTCATGTTCACGTTCATGTTCACGTTCATGTTCACGTTCATGTTCACGTTCATGTTCACGTTCATGTTCACGTTCATGTTCACGTTCATGTTCACGTTCATGTTCACGTTCATGTTCACGTTCATGTTCACGTTCATGTTCACGTTCATGTTCACGTTCATGTTCACGTTCATGTTCACGTTCATTTTCACGTTCATGTTCACGTTCATGTTCACGTTCATGTTCACGTTCATGTTCACGTTCATGTTCACGTTCATGTTCACGTTCATGTTCACGTTCATGTTCACGTTCATGTTCACGTTCATGTTCACGTTCATGTTCACGTTCATGTTCACGTTCATGTTCACGTTCATGTTCACGTTCATGTTCATGTTTATATTTACGTTTATATTTTTGTTTATATTTTTGTTTATATTTTTGATTTTATTTTTTTTATATTTTTGTTTATATTTTAGTTTATATTTTTGTTTATATTTTTGTTTATACTGTTGTTTATATTTATGTTTATAGTTATGTTTATATTTATGTTTATATTTATGTTAATATTTATGTTTATATTTATGTTTATATTTATGTTTATATTTATGCTTATATTTATGTTTATATTTATGTTTATATTTATGTTTATATTTATGTTTATATTTATGTTTACATTATTATTTATATTTATATTTATATTTATATTTATATTTATATTTATATTTATATTTATATTTATATTTATATTTATATTTATATTTATATTTACATTTATATTTACATTTACATTTACATTTACATTTACATTTACATTTACATTTACATTTACATTTACATTTACATTTACACTTACATTTACACTTACATTTACATTTACATTTACATTTACATTTACATTTACATTTACATTTACATTTACATTTACATTTACATTTACATTTACATTTACATTTACATTTACATTTACATTTACATTTACATTTACATTTACATTTACATTTACATTTACATTTACATTTACATTTACATTTACATTTACATTTACATTTACATTTACATTTACATTTACATTTACATTTACATTTACATTTACATTTACATTTACATTTACATTTACATTTACATTTACATTTACATTTATATTTATATTTATATTTATATTTATATTTATATTTATATTTATATTTATATTTATATTTATATTTATATTTCCATTTATATTTATATTTATACTAATTTATCTTAATTGTACACTTATACGTGTGAGTGTGTATAAACAAGTATAATATTGTATATACAATACGGTATTTAAGCGGTTTCCTAATGGACAGAAGAATGATAAAAAAATTCTATGAAATCTGGATTTTATGTTGTACAATTTATGTGTTATAAGCCTATAAAAATAAATAAATATGTATATATATATATATATATATATATATTTATATATATATATATATATATATACATATATATATATATATATATATATATATATATATATATATATATATATATATATATATATATATGTATATATATATATATATATATATATATATATGTATACAGGGTGTTAGGTGGATGTTCCGACAAATGGAAATGGGAGGTAGTTGGGATCATTTGGAACATATTTGCCTTAAAAATTAATAGTGTAAATCTCATCGATTTTTTTATATCATTTTTGTAAACTTTTTTCAAAAATTCCCAAAAATCCACGGTTTTGACTTCATAACTTATTTATTATAAAAAAGTAATGATCTTTTCAAATTATGAAATTAGTTTAAAAAAAACCTAATACTGTCAATTTCCACGCACACTAAAAAGAAATAAAAGCATTTAGGGTTTTCTAATATTTGAAAAAACTGCACCATTTAATCTATTTTACAACGGTGTATAACATGTCACGTAAAACTTTACATTGTCTAACAAAATAGTCGATAATCTAAGTAAGTATTTGCACAAGTCTTTTGTTTGGTTGGTTAGTCGAGACTTCGCTTTCTTTGCGTTTTGTCATGTTTTGAACGTATTACTGATCTTGATTTTGAAGTTTTACATCTCGTTAAGTTGTTTAAAGTAGTGGTCGTAATCTTATCCTGACAAATATAGCAATAATTGCTAAATGGACCCAATATAGTAATGAAGAATGCGCCCATATAGTATTGGTGTACGGCAGAGCCCATAATAATGGACGGAGGACACGACGAATTTACCAAGAGCTGTATCCTATGCGAAGATTACTCAGCCACCTTTGCAAATACCTATCGACAATTATGGGAAACCGGCAATTTGCAACACTGGAAACCAGGAGTCCGCGGAAGACCACATAATATCACGATCCCACCACGAGTATAAGAAAAGTTGCTGCGGTACTAGGATTTTGCGTGTGGAAAGTGTGGGCAGTCATTCACGCAGATGACATGCCTCCATTTCACTACACACCAGTGCAAGGTAATTATGAGATCTAGTCTTCTCATATAAATCTAAAAGACAATAGTTGTTAGCGATACAGTTTCATGTATCACGGTTATTAAAGGTCAAATCTTATACAATGCCATATTTAATAGATGGTTTGAAAATAGTTTTGATTCCATACGTCCCAAAGAATTTTGATTTGTTATTGTGTTCAATGAAGGAGATAAAGAACGTCGTCTACAATTTTGCCGCTTCTCGCTTCACGCGGATGTTCAAGACGGTCAGTTTCTTAAAAGCATTTTATGGAAGAACGAGTTAGAATTCACACTTGAAGGGATTTATAATCAACAAAACACTCATTATTCGGAATACAAAGACCAGAATCCACACAAAATCAGACCAACTTTACATCAGAGGCGATATAGTGTTAACGTTTGGGTAGGTGTGATCAGTAGACACTTGATTGGCCTACATTACTTGCCTGACAATCTTAACGGAGAGAACTATTTGGAATTTTTGCAAAATGACCTCCCAGAACTTATGACTGATGTTCCTATTGTAGATGGAGACAGACCAATCGTTTATCAAAATTATGGTTGTCCTGCACACTACCGAATAATAGTGAGAGAACATCTCGATAACTTATTAATCCGTGGATAGGAAGACTTGGACCAATCGTATGGTACGTGAGGTCCACAGATCCCACAATTCTTGATTTTAATGTCTGGGGACGAGCTAAAGAGCTTATGTATCAAAATGAGATTACAACCAAAGAACAATTAATTGGAAACGTTAATGCGGCATTTAATATCATGAAGGAAGAGATGCGACTTCATACAACAACGGTTGAAATATGACGGAGATGTCGGACGTGTATAATAAATATGGGTGCACATTTCGAACAAAATTTAGGCTAGTAACTTATAGCTTACTACTTTTAACTTACTTTATACTTTTACCTTATTTGTAATAAAAAAGTGTGGCAATTTGTAATTACATATTTTATTACAATCACACACAATCTTCTTCTTCACAGCTAAGTACTGTGTTTTGTACTTAGAGAGATGCTAAGATAAATTAGTATCCATCAATACATAGTATTACTGAATAAGTCACTCTTCACATTTTCAGATATTAAGTGACGTTAGCCTGTGTAGCCTTACAAAATTAATACTGAGTTATAAAAAAATGGGAAACAATGGAACTAGTTAAGATACTTTCTAGCATTTTTATACAAAATTAGCAATAAAACACAAGTCATGTTAATTTCCTTGCAATATTAACGTCATACCCTAATGACAGTTTATCGACGATTTTGTTAGATAATGTAAAGTTTTATGTAACATGTAATACACCGTTATAAAGAAGATTAAATGGCGCAGTCTTTGCAATCATTAGAAATCCCTAAATGCTTTTTGTTTTTTTTTAAGTGTACGTGGATATTTATTATATATATAATATATATATATATATATATATATATATATATATATATATATATATAAATTATTGTATTTAAGCAAGAACTCCGAAAGTATTATCAAGGCCACATTCATTAGAAGTATTGGTAAATTTTACATTGTTATGTATGCCTATTGGAGAAATATGATTTCTTGCATTCTACAATATAATTTAGGCAATTTAAAAAAAAAGTATTAATTACATTTTATGATACCAGACTTTTACAATAATAGATAATTATAAGGTTAATAATAAGTAAAATGTAAATCTGTTATATTAGAGGCAATTTCACTTTCAGACCAGTAATATTTCTGCCCATAACAAATTACTGTTTAATAAATAAAATGTTAAATAAATAAAATAAAGGAAACAGGCAAAATTTGATCACGTTTTTGGACCGGAAGTTTTGACTACATAAAGTGAAGAAGTTTAAAAATTGGACCCATAAAAACTTACAATTAAATTGCAATCAAACAAATGGAAAACTTTTATTTTTATGAACTCTAGTTATTTTTCATGATACTTAATAAATACTATTTCTATGGTGATCTTTGTACCAGCAAGAGATAAAAAATGCGATTGAATTCTACTTTATCTTCTCACTACGCACTAATCGACGAAACTCCAAAACTCGACAATGTCGCTTCAAAAATCTTGTAAAACAATTTAACTTGTACGGAAAAATGGTGTAAATGACATTGTTAGTGACTTAAAGTTACATACAATTTACGTAGAAAGACTGCATTATTTGGTATATGCTCTGAAGAATAAAACAGCTGTTTTTAATTGCATTCTTTATCTCTAATTCTATGTTCATTTTCGCTGGTCTTTTTAATTATCATCTAACCCAAAAATTCTACAAAATTTTTCGCAGATTGATATTATATTTTTTATACTCGACATATATTTTTAATGATGCTATCATTAATGAAACTAAATGACCCTTAGGTGGTCTATGATTCAACAAGAATTTGTAAATTCGTAAATGCTAGCCGTGCCGTTTTGGGACATAAGTGTAAATAAACGAACTTATGCTATATCCATTGGTTGATTGAAAATGGAAGAATATATGTAAATTATTCTTTTAAAAAAATAACATCTGCCATACAATTCTTATGTTCTTTTAAATAGCGTATTTCCTTTTTGTGTTCAAAACCTATACATATAGGCAGCAACAAAAATTTACTTAAAAGCAATAGTCGATGCTCGTAATTCATAACACGATAATTACTACATTGATTATGGAAACTATAATAACAAAAGTAGACTTTTTTAGAAAATTTGCAAAATGATATGGATATTAGCAAAGTTTATTATGTAAAATATAATACGAAAACATTTTTAAGAAGACATTTTTAATATACACCCTGAGTATTTACGCGTGAATAATAGAGGTTAAATTCTGAAAAATCTAAGAAAATTACAACCTAATAATCAATTATTCGATTTGTATAGCATGTAAGTATTAAGAAATTAAATTTTAAATTCATTTTTAAACAACTAACTATTCAATATATCAACTATACGTACGTGAGTACATGTGAAATAAAGAAGTGCCTGTCGCAATATTATTTATAATGTTAAGGAAAAAAAACAATAAGAAATAGTGAAATTCCACTTTTGAATTGATGCTGTGATTTGCCAAAAACATTTATTATTACCTGGTTTACAAAACAATAGATTCTTGAAGTTTTGATAAATTACTGTACTGAAACACAGAAACTAATGTATTAATTCACAAATAAAGATTTATCAAAAAGAAATGACATTTTACGGAAACGCCGTAAGTATTATGAGCACATAGGTTGCAATATGTTAAGGGAGAACGTAAAAAACATCATATCGTATCGATTTGAACTATCAGTCATTAGATAGGTGGCAAACATCATATATATGTGATCAAGTTTTTGCATCGTTAAGGAATGGACCAATGCGGTAAACATTAATATGGGATTCCCGATCCGCCCGTGCTACTCATTAGGCTGATTTACCGTAGGCAATTTATTAGTACGAAGGGCGTGCGGACTCAGTGGACGTTTCGCGGAAGATAAAATGTGAGAATATGAAGTCTCTTGCTATTTATCAGCACTCAAGCTAATGAAATTGAAACTTTTCGGTTCTTAAAATACGTTTAGTTTTACTTTCATACAAATCCGAATTATAGAGTGTATTCCGCTATTTCTTTATTGAATCTCTTCCATTAACATATATTGTATTATAGAATGATTAATTAAAAACTGGGTAAATTATTATATAATTTTAATGACGTTCAAAATATTGATAAAAGTTTTCTCTTCCTTAAAGAATTCAGGTCCAATTCATACCAAAGTGATATTAAAAGATATTTAAAGAAAGCCTCTCGCTTTGTTTTCAAGAAAGTCAAGAAGCAAAAATTGCTTGCTGATTCATGGGAGTTATGATAATAGAATTAAAAAATTTTGGCCATCAACAAGATTTATTTTTGGCTTTCTCAAAAATTTTTGAGATAATTTAAGACATATTCTGTAATGACGGAGTGAAGATTTTGTGTCGAAGATTGTGTATTCTTTAAAGTTCCAAGCTGTCGGTGTGGATAATATATCTGCACGAATGCTGAAACTAACACTACCTTACACTCTTACCTTAACTACCAAAATTGTGAATTTGTCGTTCACTTTTTCTATCTAGATATGGAAAAAAACAGTTGTTATCCTCATAGGCAAATAAAGTAGCGTGATCATTTCTAGAGGTTTATCGCAATGGTCAATCCTCGGGCCACTACTTTTCACCCTGTACACGACAGATATTTTGAGAAATTAAGAGCACGCTAAAACTCCTTTTTACGCTAATGATACGCAGCTGTACAAATCTTTTCGTAAGGGAGATGAAAACAGAGTGAGCGAAAATATTAATGAACATCTCATAAAAATCTGTAACTGATCGTGTAAACAGTCCATTCCTATGGTGGAACTTGTCAAGAATCTAGGTATTATAATGGACTCACAGCTGAAATTTCTTGAACACGTAACCTCAAAAATTAAATATTGCTTCATGCGTCTCAAAAGCTATACAGTTACCGTTCTTGTTTTTCCGTTTCCGTTAAGAAAATATAGTTGGGAACCTCATTTTTCGCATACTCGATTATGGTGATATCGTGTACGACTCGCGTTTATTTTCAAAAACAGCTAATTCATTCCAAAGAATTCAAAATGCACGCGCGTGTTTTTGTTTCTGCAAATGCGCAATCTCCGCATGCTCCGAATGCACAATCGTCGCAGTTATCACACTCTCTATCAGTTATCTACTTCTCTTGAAGTAGTACTTCATGAAAAAATGGTCATCTTTTTATATATCACACATTATGTTCAGCAAATAATTTTTGAGTTATATGAAATAGCTTAATATTTTCATCCGTCACAAATTTATAATATTGAAATTGATCACTTTCAAGAACTACAAAACAATTCTTTTCTTAATGAATTATACAATTTCAGTTTCAAGGAAGCTGAAACTCTATAATTCATTACCCAAAGTTTGTTCATTATTTCATAACACGCAACCCGTCCTTATACTCTCGTAGGAAAATACATACGAACGTTCCTCTGTAACTTATAAACCTTGCTTACTATGCCCACGGCTGCGCTTACGGACTCATAATTCTGATCATTGCGGGTGTACGTTCCTTTGTTTAGGGCAATAAAATGGCAAATGCTGCCACTACATACTTGTTGTTACAGGTTGTCTTACGCTTCCTACATTATTATAACCAAACCTGCATTCCGTTTTTATTAAACTATTGTTTGGAGTTTGATAAAGATTAACAATCTTTATGGTATAGTGGCTGTTTTAATTTTTTATTACACAACTAGTTTTCAATAAAATTTTGATCCTGATATTAACTATTATTTCAAAATATTGATTTCTACTAATAACGGAAAAATATGAATCATTTTTAAATCAAGTATATTTTCGCGGACAAATTAAAAGAAAACTTAAAAGTTACTTGTTGTTTAACTTAGAAAATTTGTTAATTTATACATAATTTATTTAGAAGAAGTAACATCTCAACAATTCAATTCAATAATTTAAATTTATTTCACGGAGATGGACTAATTTAAACACGGCCATACTACGCCGTGCTAGAATGTAACTTAACATTTATGCTGAACTAACACTAATAACACCCGTAATACTATCATGTTTGTATGATTTACATCCCAGATCATAAAGTGCACTTTTTCAACTTGCATGTTTTGATTTTTATGTTTAGAATTTGTAGCTAATATATGTATGATAAGAAAATGCTAGTTCGTTTATTTATTGGTTTATTTATTATTATTCACTACGTAAATTGAACTAAACAAACTAACATGGTTTTTTCCATTCGAGTCAAGATCAAACCTATAAAAAAAGAATACAAATCAAAAAATCAATTATAAGAAGGATATAATAATTATGTTGCAACAGAAGGAAATAATTAGTTTCCTATATTTGATATGTAATAATTATGGTACCTATTTGTGATTATGTGTATTTGCTTGCGTGCATGTGATTGGATTATTTATTAGGACGGCCCCGTTCCGTATGAGTGAGTAAGAAATATTTGTATATTAAATGAATCCGCATCAACGGAAATATATCTATATATATATATATATATATATATATATATATATATATATATATATATATATATATATGTATATATCTGTATATATATGCATATACATATATATATATATATATATATATATATATATATATGTGTGTGTGTGTATATACGCGTGCGTGCGGGCGGACGGTGGGAGTGTAGGCGATTTGGCGTGTGTGCTTGCGTTGGAGATATAGGACTGATCTAGTTACATAAATAAGGTCTCATAAATACTTTCATGAGAGCTTATTTTTTACTAGTTTTAAAAATACGTTGATATTGGCAATAAGTATATGTCAAGGAGGGTAAAGGTAAGCAACCGCGTTCCATTTTTATAAATATCTTAGGAGAAGTTGTTAAAATTCCTTCACCTAATAGAAAAATAAAGTCTCCCGGGTTCATCAAATAGTAGAGTAAGATTTCGCTTTTTACGAACTTATAAGCTGTACAACGAAGATAAAAAATCAATAATAAAGAATCATACGAAATCCACAGAGCAAATAAAAGATTACGGAAAGTGTTGGATACATTGAAGGGAGCACAAGTTTGCCTGGTGTGAAATATAATGTGTATAGTTCACTCGACGAAGAAACATATAAGTAATGGTGCTATAATCAAGCTAATGAAATTACAATAACTGCTGTAATTTACCGTTGAACGGTTGCCTGGGTAAGGCTGGTGTCTCTATGCTTCTTCATTTCCATTTTGTTGTGGTCTTTATATTTTATATTTTTTGGATAGAAATGCAAAATCTCACGCAACATTGCACTTGAAAAAACGCTACATGACACATAAAAATCTTATTAACAAATAAGCAATTCCAGCCCATTATAAAGTATATTATTTCCATAAAATGCATGAAATTCGCATAAGGAAGCAAAAGAAGCTAAAACGGTAGTAAACCAATTGTAATTACTTCACTTTGCAACTATCATACACTGCAACGTTTATTCGTTTACTACGAGTATAAAAATTATATGTTTTATTGGAGTGCTTTGATTTAAGTTTGACACCTATAGAAATACCTTAACTGCTTTAATTTAATATATTTTATTTAAATATTCCACTTTACAACATTCGACTTTTTACTTTATTCATTTACAATTTGATGAACTATCGTCGATAAAATTATTTGGCTTATCTGTAAATTATATGTAGCCTTTGATATTAGTTTAGTTAGCAGATTTTGGTACTTTAAAATAAATAAGATGATTTTAATGTTACCCTGATTAATTATAATAAATTTATAAACTATTTAAGTACGGTACTATTTGCAAAACATTTGAGTTGTAAAAAGCCGTTATTGATAGTAAAAATAACAACAGAATGAAATGTTAATTACTGCTCGCCTGTGACCATTTTTTGTGCCTTTATTGCCGACCTGGACATCAATTATAATTTCAACACAGCCACTCGACCTGCCTTTTGTCTTATGCAAATACTATATAATACTATATATATATATATATATATATATATATATATATATATATGTATATGTATATGTGTATATATATATATATATATATATATATATATATATATATATATATATATATATATATAATAAAAAGGCGAAACCTTACTTTAATATTTGAAGAGTTTTTGCTCAGCGATTTTATTTTACAGACTTGTATTCGGTACAGAATACAATATGACTAAAGGGAGATATTGTTTCAACACAATACGCTGTGCCATAAGAACAGAATTATTTTTGTTTTCTACGCGTACTGTTAATATATTTCATTATAGTTATAATTGGATGTGTTTTCTAGTAGATAATAAAATAGGATAAATTTATAATTATGCGAGCAATATTATTAGCCTAATTAATTAAGTTCTATTAATATTCGCATCTGTGTTCGATCGGTCAATAGGCGCAATGATTGGTCTATCAATTCTATTAAATCCTACGTTACTATTATTGATAGATTCTTCTATTTATATCAACATAATTATATATTTAATCGTAATTAACTAACCACAGAAATAAATTAACGACTCTGTTATTACTTCACATTCCACTTGAAAAAATTACTTGTCAAGTTATAATTCATTTAAAATTCGTATTACGTTTCTGAGCTGAAGTTGTCATTTATTTAGTAGCCCTGCTTAAAGCGCCACATTTTTACATTTTTTTTTGCTATTTTATTTTACTTTAGAGTCACTCAGCCCATCTCATATCTACAAATTTTCAATTTTACATATTTATCTAGTTATAAAATGAAAAATGCGCAACGCCTATCAACTTTTTTATTACTCTTAAGAAATAAGCTCTCATGAAAGTATTAATGGAACCTTATATACGTAACTAGATCGTACCTATATCTCAAATATATCTAAACTAGTTCATAAGAATTCAAGCAGTAAAACAAATTATTACGTTATATTTTTAATTAATGCTTAAGAGTCATGAATACTCCAAAATAATTGGCGTACTTATTATAAATTTGGAGTACTCTCTAGAGGAAGAACTTAAATTTTATGTTGAAGATTTACAAGTCTTGTTTAATTATAGTGCACTAAATAATATTTGAAGCAATTGGGAATTCATATACATACGAGTATGTGGGAACCTTAGTTTTTGCTTGCAGGACATATAAGTAGCCACGTGCGAACGTGTAGTCGTTTAAATATTTTATGTAATTATGTAGCTGTTAGTAATATTAAGTTCTTCACTAATAATAAGTGTATGCAGGATGACATTCTCCAAGCAGAAAAAAACATCCAGCTTTAATGCACGGGTTAAAAAGAGTTAAGTTAAAAATGAAAGAAAAATCGTATACTCCGTTTTGCTCATGACTAATGCATTTAATTCTGATTTGCAGCAATTATTCGATATTCGGCGTATACGCCACTATTTCATATAGGTCAAATACCTAATATTATACCTATAATTTTCACTTCAAAATAATACATATTAGCAATTGTTTGTGACAACTGTGCTGTACAGCTTATTATGATACCTTAAAAAATTATTTCGATTGACAGATACATTTTCAGAATAAAATGAACTTATCCAATGTAATACAACACTATTTCCAGATTACTGTTAAAATTCGAAACTCTTGAAAACAGTATTTATAAATTAGTATTATTTATTATTGAAAAATTATGACAAATATATATTATTAAAACAGAAACTATATTTTAATAAGTACCCTTAATAGGATTGTAAAAACCTTTTATTGGGTAAAACTTTATCTGAAATAAATACTATTACTAAGTTCGTAAATGTTTTCATATTATAAAATTAATTATTAGATTATATTATATATAAAATACAGCGTCAATGAAAAACGTGCAAAGCCAATGTTTCATCACAAATTCTCACAGAAAAATAAGCAACGATATTAAAGACACTTGATCCAGGAGACAAATTGACTTGAAGTTATTAGTCTCTACAAAATCCTTGGATTAATGAAAGGTAGTCCGGAATTAATTTCTTATTGATGGTTGTTAAAGTATAATGATATCTAGGTATTGAAAAGTGGATATGCGAATAACTTCGACATAAACTTGTTAAATATGGGTAGAAGAAGCGCTGCGAAGGTCTCTTGCAAACTTACCTTTAGTTATATTGTATAAAAGTACACATTATTTCCATTTCACCCTTTACAAATATGATCACTGTTTTATGTGATAGATGAAAGATAATCCTTCATGTGCTGCTGTCATTAATATCAGTGTATATATCTACATACGCCTCCAGATGTTATTCTCTCGAGTTGGAACGGTTATCCCGGTTTTAAAAAATGAGGAATTGAATGGTCTTATTCTTCCAGTTAAGTAGGTGAGATTACGATCCGTGCAATGTGGTAACCGAGCATCGCTATTTTGTCCAACTTGAAAATTGATAAAACCGTATCAATTTAAAGGTCTTGTTGGGTAGATTTCCAAAGTAAATATACAGTAAATAAATATATAATATACATCTGGCGGTAGAAGAATACACTGTAATATCAAACGAAGTGAAACCAAAATAATTTTGTTTATCTCTGTAAAAAAAATTGCACCATAAATCAAAATATAACATATATTCGATAATTGATCGTTACATTAAAAAAAAACTAAAATAAATAGAAAGGGTCAAGAAGGTGAGGGGAGTCTAGTAATAAGCTGTTTCTCTATCTATCACTTTCCCCCGTGATTATTAACTAAATTTTTGTAGCTAGCACAAGGCGCATGTAAATAGCGTCAAAGTATCTGTTTAATATTCAATTAGAAGAAGCAATTGCGGTAATAAATCATAACAAAAAAAACCGAATAAGCAATGTTCCAATCTATATAAGTCGAAGTTTCATTACATTAACAAAGCAATGGGCAATAAGGTATATTCGTTATAATATTTTCCGTAGTGACATTAATATCCGTATTTAAATGACTCAAATTAACAATTCCCTTGTTTAATTCTCCTTCAGAACTTTTATCGGAATTTAGGCCCACAGATAACATAAATGAGTCAACTGCAGTGTAACAATAAGATTACAAAACTGCCTTTTCTTATTCTATATCGCTATTAGTTTATTGCAGACTAGAAATTTAAAATTGACTTATTTATTTTTTTTTACCAACTATCAGGATGAAAGTTGCGAGGCTAAACATACAAGAGTAATATCAGTCACTCTAAAGATTGCTTCACCAATGCGCTCCACTATTCAGTGCCAGAACGTACGACAATTTAAAAAGGGGTATTAATGACCAGTCGTCGACTTATGAGAATAAATTGGAAAATCAAATTGCCTTGTCTGAAGAACACACTTCTAGTAGGTAAATTAATTTGTTTCAAACTTTGCATTTCAATAATATTAACGAAAACTTGTCTTGCCAGTTATTATTGTCGCACTGTGCGATTGTTTATTACGTTCCCCATTCCGTCTAAATGGGGGTCGTAGGTTTGGTTACATTTCTAAATGCACCTTTTACTATGGTGATGTGGTTAATTTTATCTCATGAAACGTTCTCTAAAATATTCCTCCATTTTGCCATGTGCCTCATTTACAATATTAATCTACTATACTGGATTTCAACCATCAATAAAGTTTTATGAAATCCTATTTCATATATGCTAATCGGCAACGCCGTTTGAAGCAGCCAGTCGGCTGTTTCCGAAATAATCGTCATGTTCTATTAATTAAAAATTACGGAAGAGTCGTAAATCTTCGCACGACTCTTCTGAAACTCTTTTTGATTTAGAAAGAAGCTTTGGGGTTGGTTCGAGTTGTAAAGTAGGAATGAGCATTATGCGAGATTTGATAAACGATTTGACTTTAGAAGACGTAGATGATTTGACAGATATATATATATATATATATATATATATATGTGTGTGTGTGTGTGTGTATTTGTGTGTATGTAAGTAATTCTCGGTAAATGGAAAAATGAAGTAGCATATTTTTAACCAACACAGAAAAATTACTTTGATATTGTTGATTAGTATTCTATTTACCTAAACTGAAAGTACTGAAGATGTATAAATTTAGGTTTGGTATTAATTAAAATGTATAAATAAAAGAACAGAAAATAATTTCATGTAACAAAAAGTTATTCTCGTTTTGCTGTCCTAAAGTCATTATATTCAAATATTTCATATAATTGTCAAAGACTTTTTTTCCGTAATATAATGTTAAGAATTCATACATTTCTCAAAAGTATTATAATTTGACAAGCTAGAATACATAATAATATTACTATTATTCAAAAACATTACCTGGGTGATTAAATTTAAGATTTTCTTATGAATTAAGGATCTCTTTGGGAGGAAAGATCTCCTTCGTCGCCTTTCATCACTTGCAGTCTTCAGTTTTCTCCTTCTCGCCTAGGCAAGGCCGAACGGAGAAAAGCTGAACACTGACTTTTTATAATTTCAAGTGTCCATAATATTTATATTTTTGGATTAGTATAATCATGATATATCCATGATAGTAACGTAAAGGAAAGATAAGGCAATAGACATAAGACCAGAACTTTTATATATATATATATATATATATATATATATATATATATATATATATAAATATATGTATATTATATGTGTGGTAATATATATAAAATATAATATCGACAGCTAATTTTGGATAATTTAAGTATTGCCCATTGACGTTAATTCGTTTATGAGGTGAGTCCAAGTTTTTCATTATGTTCTCAAGTAAAGTAATGCATATTCTGGAAAATAGTGAATTACTCTAACCTTCACCTCTATAAATATTTATTTTAGGCCCAATTCTGTCTAATTTATTTAAAAAAACTTGCCTCACACTTTCTTCTACATTTCATTCAATACTGCTACGAGGTCAGAAAAAATTCTTTTTTTTTATTTTTATAAAGATCTATACATACTATCTTGAAAACATATACTAACATCGACTACTGCAGTGTATTTAATGATATCTGGGTACAAAGTTCATTTATTCAGAATTAGAAATTCTTCATATATTTCTATAATATGATCTAGGACATGAATATGGTTTATCCTTCAAAAGTCGGTCTTAAATCTAGATAGTTCAACTGGCCGGAGTTTTTCTGTGTAAATATAAAGCCGATATTCAAGACACGAAGCAAATTATTTATAGAGATTTAGTTGTAGACTCATGGCACAATACTTTCTGCAACTGTTGTTATTGTTTGGATTTATAATATTTATTTTTTATACATTAGAACACTGTTAAATTTTACCTATTCCGTGAGTATTCTTCTTTCATCTAGGATTTTTTTGAACAACGTTCTCAGTCGTTCATTTTGACAATGGTTTCAATTTATATTATGTTGCAAAATTCATATTTGTTTATCTGCAGTAGTCTGTCTGAAACATAATAATTGATATAATACCATCCTAGCGTTTACGATATACAAACTGGAGTTTGACTTTTTGTAGTAGAATTGGGCTTTAAATTTGGAATCCAACTTTAATGGTGTCTATTTTTTGCAACGTTTTTTTAAACTTTATTTTTGATATTTTTCTCTATAATTTTTAATTCATAGTCATTGTATTATTTTTTTTACTTCACATATTGTATATTTTTCCAGCTGCATGCGGAATACTGCAACTCAATAATATTGATTGCATTCTTGGATAATTTTTTGTTTCCGCTGGGCAAATATACATATAGTTTAATGGTCCAGTTTGCCCTCCTGGAGTACATCGTGGGCCAAATATAAAAGAACATGATTACTTGATTATGTGTTATTGATTATATTTTGAATTACTAATCTTACGTGGGATGAAGTTAAATTTTCGAAATTTGATTACGATGCGTTCTCCAAATAAGCATGTGTAATCTGTACCTCGCCTTTTAGATGGGTGTTATAGGAGTTATGGCATCGTTTATTATAGGCATAGCAGATTAAATGCCAGGTCTTGTTTTAATAAGTTTATTTTTAGAAGACTTCATATTACGCGTGTGTTGATTATACATTGGTATATTTCCAATATCTACTTTTTATGCTATTCTACTGTTGATTTTTTTACACATTGTTTCTTTCCCCCGTTTTCATCCTTTAAATATTTCACCGTTATCTTTGTATAAACATTTTATTTAAGATTCCAGAAAATTAAATATAACTTCATAAGTTCCAGCCAACGGTGGATCAGCATACCACTTTACAAGTTCAAGTCAGCAGTGGTTCCCAAGAAAGATTATTCAATTACGACCTAATTTGTGTTCCTTGAAGATTATGCTTTTCCTTTATCATTTATTATTACGAAACCATATCCTGGATTGCTACAAAAAAACTATTATCTATTCTTCGAATAATTAGAAAACTTATGCAATTAGAATTAGACACAATAACGGAAATAACTTTAGCTGTGCATTATCTATATAACTTATTAAGAAAAAAGGGATTCAAAGAATTCTACAATATTTGTTGATGTTGTTAATTTAGAAATTAGACCTGCACTATGAACAGAAGGTACTTTCCGTTCTCGGTTGATAAATATTCTTACAAAAGCTCGAAGAAGTACAATTTAAGGTCAACTTGTGAGAAATACATTTTATGAATACTTTGTTTCTGTGAAAAGAAAATTACTATTTTAACACAACATATGAACACCAACCGGTGTAATTTCCAAAACTTATTAAAATAAATATAGTTAATTAACATTAGCAGAAATGAATACCAATGTATCTCTGTGTCTACCAGATTTGCTCGATTTTTTTGCATTAGTGCATTAAGCAGGTCAACAAATTTTTGAGTTTGCTTTCGACTTAATATTTTTTAACTCCACAGGAAAAGTCCATCTTTGTATTCCAGCAATCTAAAATCCCTTAAAGTTTCTACTACCGCTTATTTTGTCAGTTATCGATGTGCCACCGCTCCGTGTTCATAGGCACAACATGCTTTGAAATAGACCGCCATGAGTCGATTTGGAATTAGCAAACCACTCGGTCAATTGACAAAGCGGCGTGATGTGTCTATGCTAATGCGGGTTTGTCAAACAACCTTGCTGATTGGCATAGTAGGTATAGGATTTAACCCAATAGACACACTGTAAAAGTAAACCGCTGACATGAATGCTTAGTGTACCAGCGAGTACAAGCTTTCCCGGCATTCATGCTTACTTTTTGCGGTACGGTACGAGAGAAAATACCATGAAAATTAAAATAAATTTTTATTGGAAAGAAAGAATAAAATTATAAGAATAGAACAGTATGGAATACCAGAAATCCTGTATATCACAACTAAAATTAACAGAGTGATGAATACTAGAAAATTAGTTTAAATCTGTTACTAATGAAATTCAAAGAACGTGAAAAAATTCAACATTATTAGGAAAATAGAAATTTGAAGAATCGAGGACATTCGGCACTAAAGATTTAAGTGAACCAAAGTGATTTACTTGGAAGAAGCTAGATTTTTTCCAAATATTATACTGCTACGAAAGATAACTAATAGTTTGGTTAATAATTCATCATCATCATCGACAGTCCTTGGTGGACCTTTTTCCTTCTCAAGCAGATGTTCCAGATCCTCTTGGCGCCACGGTTTTCCAATTTGTTATGTTGAGAGCGTCGAAAATACTTTGTAGGCAGTCCGCCCATTTTAATTTGAGTCTTTCTCTTCCTTTTGAGCCAGTTGGTTTGGCCAAAAAAATTTTTTTTGTCGTTCTATCTTCCTTCATTCTAATTATTCGTATGTTGAATTTTTATAAATTTTATTACATCTGGTTCTTTCGTTAAGCCAGAAAGCTCGGCATTAGTTTTCCTTCTCCAAAACCCATTGTCAAAGAACCCACCAAAAATGGATCTGAGGATTTTTTATTCGAAAATTGCAAGATTTTTTTTCACAGGTTCGGGACAATATCCACATTTTAGATGAATATGTAAGTCCTGATCTGATTATGTTTTTATATAGTAGTAGTTAATATCTCTTATTCTAGTGTCTCTTATCTGATATTTTTGGATTTCAAAGAAAATTTTCATAAGAAGGTTTCCTTAGTCCATGATAGCATCTGTTGGGTGCAATTGTTAATCGTTGCCGGTGTTGATTTCAGATTCAAGGTAGGTGAAGGAATTCACCCTTTCAAATTTGTAATCACCAATTTTAAAATGCGCGGAGGAGTCAGAGTTGGCCACAAATTGCATGTATTTGGTTTTGGTCTGGTTTATTTAGAGGTATATTTTTTAGCCTCTCTTTCCATGGCTAGAAATGCCTGTTTGAGGTCTTTTTGAGTTCTAGCAATAATGTGAATATCATCCGTGTATGCAATAATTTATACAGATTTAGAGCAGATCGTCCCTCTTGTGTTGTTTTTTGAATCTCTTATAATTTTCTCAAAAACCAATGTTGAAAATAAGACACACTAATGTATCGTCCTGTCTAACACTGTTTTTTCGACTGGTTCAGAGAGACTTCTTTGAATTTTAACGCTCATTTTCGTGTCAGTTGGAGTGAGGAAATTTAACTTAACCATTTTATCAGGAATGTTGAATTCATTCAAAGTATCGATTAAGCCTTCTTCATTAATACAGTTATAGGTCAGTATTAAAATCGATAACGTTGTGATAAGTGTAAATTTGGAATTCTCTTGTTTTCTCTAAGATTTGCCGGAGGTTAAACATTTGCTCGATTGCGGATCTGTCTCTTCTAAATCCATACTGGTAATCACCAATGATGTTTCCGGCATAAGAAGGAAGTCTATTGAAGAGTATGTTTGAAATTATTTTATACGTAGTATATAGAAGACTGATTCCTCTATATTTGGAGCAGTGGAGGTCATCTCCTTTTTTATATATGGGACAGAATGTACTGAGCTTCCCATCCTGGGAAAGTGTGTCGGGGTTCTACACTGATGGAATTAATTGGTTAATAATTACATATGATTATATTTGTAGTTAGCTTAAGGAGATGTATAATATGTTCTTAGACTAAATTTCCATATTTATGATGGAAATGTAGATGTTGTTAATTTTAAGCGCAATATTTGTAGCTAGGTCTTGAGCACATTTACCGTGCCGTCCTTTATATGATCTTGTTTAAATGAAATTCATAGTTATTGAAAGTAAGAAAAGCCCTATGTACTGTAATCAAAATTAATTTTAGCAACACGTTGCCCCCTTTAAAAATGAATTGTAGGAATTCATGAAAGTATTTACATAGTTTATCAAAGAAGCTAGATTGGGATGAAACTTTTCCATACTTACTTCTACCTTTAATTTTTTACAGTTTACGGAATCACAACCAAAGGTCACATACACATACCGGTTAGTTCAAGAAAGAGGAAATATATCTAATGATATTTCCGAAGCTTTGAAAGTAATAAGTTATGTATTATTATATAAATCTCTAAGCGACGAAGCTTTTATTTTTAGAGAACTTGTGCCAAATAAAATATATTGAATAATTAAATTCAAAACATTACACTACATGAATTACTTTATCTAATTATAAAGGTAGTAATTCTTTAATGAATTGGATTCTACGTAATATATGTTCAATACGTATTACAAAACATTTGTCAAAAGTCAGGAAAATATCAAGAATTTCTAATAAAGTTTGTTAAGTAGATTTGCATACAAATTATAACCAATTAAAAATGGGGAATTGCAGTTAATGTTGTTAATTTACAAGTTCTATAAGCTAAATGACATACGTTTATATTATTTATATATAAATGCAATCTTATTTGTATATAGTCGAAAATACCATATGAACTATTATAAAAACATTCGATACGTATTCCCAAATTAGCACCTTAATATGTAAATGCTCAATATAATATTCCTGAATTCGGTAATAAACTAAGGAGAAATATTTAATTCTTGTCTTTTTATTAAAATATGTAGGTTAACTTTCTTTTTGCGAGACATTTATAAATTATATTATAGATTTATAAATAATTTACACGTATCTTGCAAAAAGAATTGAAATTTTAATATTGATTCGAATTACTTCAAAATATTTGGTTGCTATAAAAATGACGTGTTCGTGTGTCTAAGTGATTGTAGGTAAATTTATTCAGTATTTGTTAAATATTAAGATAGTATATAACGTTCACGAAAATACTCGTCTACACCAAAGCCAAGGTCTAAAAACCATGATTGGTCAATGCTTTATGGAGCGGAATGTTGGATACCAACAACGTACTTGAAAACCGGTATAAGTCTTGATAAAGTTAGAAATGAAGATTTTAGGAATTTTCCATTTTAAAACTCAAAAGAAAGCAGGTGGAAATAATATGGTTCCATTATACACAGAGAGTTTACCCATGTCGTTAATAGAATACTTAACATCCCGCACCGAGAGCAATAGACCACCTACCGTGTGGTAATCCAAGCTCGAGAAAACTGAAATCCATATAAGATTTACATATATTTTAGAAATGGTATTTTAAAGTCCTTTAATTTGTATATGGAAGTGTAAATATTTGGATACGTGAAATAATTATTGCTTCTCAATTTTCTCAGAATTTTTATGAGTTGCTTACTATTTGAAGTTGAAAACCAGGTTTTTGGAATAACTCAAAGTTAAGTCCCAAACATTGTAGCTTGGCGAAATTTAAACATTCTTAAATTAACTCCTAATATTTTTTAAAACATGCTCATCGAAAATTTTACTTTTACGTTCATATTGAAGGATTCACAACTTATTATTTTTTTGTGTTGAGAACACACATCCACGTACGTAAATGAGATTTATACGATACCTTCCTTGGCGTGTCTACACCGACTAAGACGTATCCTCGCCGAGTACTTTCCCGAGTAAAAAATTGCAATGACGTAAAGGATTTATCAGGCAGACCATGTGACATATTACCTTTTATTTTACATTATTTTTTTGCATTTAATTACATTTTCGCCATGAACTTGCGGACAATATAAAACACTAGCCCTTATCTGCGAATTTGGCTGCGTAGTGTTATAAACAAATTAAGAAAAATGTCGACGAAATATAAATTAATTATAATCGGGTCAGTTACATAGTTTTTAAAATATAGTAAGTATTATTTCAAACATAATTTGCCATTTGTTGCGGTACAGTATTTCGAACAAGCTAGTTGCAAGAAATGTTTTATTTAATTTGTTTGCTTCTAATGCCTTTACTGAATACTTTTAAAGACATTTTTTCAACTCTAAGTGTAAGATTGTCGAAATATAAGCGTTGTTCTAAATAAAAAGTAATTTTGTATATATATATTTAAATGGTAAAAGGAAAACACAGTAACGAAATCTCAATTAAAATAAACTCGTAATATGCTTATCCAGCAAAATTTATATTTCTGAAGCGACATTTCATATCTGCTTTGGGAGTTGACTTGATTACTGTAATTAAGGAATTTGCAAACTCTCGGCCGGTACTTTATATCCTATTTCAAATGAACTGTTTTACATTTCAATATTAACCTCATATATAATTGACAATTAGAAGCAATTATTATCTCCCGTCGTAACATAATTAAATTTGCATAAAATTTACCTTGTTCCTCATATTTTAAACTTGTTTTCATTACTTAGTTAATTAGTCTTAACGAATTATAAACTTGCAAGCTACGGAAGCAATAGTAACATAAAATGTATTGAAGTTTAATTAATTTTTATTTACAAAATTTTAACAAAATATTGAAAAAGTAAATATCCAAAGAAAACGAACACATTTTAATATTTCATGACTTGAAAAATTGCTATAGATGCAAAATTAAAAGATGAAAAATTAAAAATTGACAGCAAAATGTAGGTGAACGTAAGTCATATTATGTTGAGTATGAAAGTTAGTCTAATGCAGATTTCGTTTAGTTAGTCTTCTTTTATAAATATTCGTTGTAATAATTTAGACGCAAATTTATTTTATAAATTTAATATTGTTTCGTTTATAACTTTCCAAAAAAATTATAATACACAAGGTACGACAAAGGTTTATTTTTATTCAAACGCTATTATGGTTCTAAAAATTAATATTTTGGAAATGGTACTCTTTTCAATAAATATTTTTGTTTTAGTTTTAAGTAAGGAAATAAAAAATACTACTTAAATGTACATGTGGCAAAATGTGTACAGAATGCTTGTAGTGAGAGTTCTATTCTATTTTAGTATTTAAGAAGTATTAAACAAGCTTTTTATTTATTTTTTACAAGGGAATTACACATACAATGAAAGTATTTAATAACAACATATTACATATACATATTATGTTACAAAAAACATAATTTAATAGAAAGAAGAAAAATAGAGGTTTCTTTATATTTTATCACAGAATTCAAAACTACTGGCTTTCCAACTTCTTTCATACATTTGCTATGATTTTAATGCACATCATTGCTTTTTTAACTAAATATATATATATATATATATATATATATATATATATATGTAAGTTCGTTTTTATATCTAAGCAACCTAAGTGCATTTGGTAAAGCGTATACGCATCTTGTAAATTAACAGAATAAACTACCATTGATAAATAAATCCAATTAAGAATTTCAATGTTTTTGTCACATGAAGATCTAAGAGATATTCTTTACCTTACTTATTATGCATATTTTACAAAACATATTGTTATGTATGTTAGCATCGGTAATCCTTGAATAAGTAGATTTCTACTGAAATATTTTGGCTTCGACAATTTTTTGTTAAGAAATTACTATTTATAGAATAAAATATTTTAAAATGTATTATTATAGTCTCTACACATTATATAACCGGTTTATCTTATACAGGTTTGTCGCCACCATTAATTGGCTACCGCCATAAACCGTAAAACTTTCACAAACATAATGATGCAGCAAGCCGCGTCGCATCATATTTTTTGTGAAAGTTCTCGAAACTAGTGATGACATTTTGTGTTTTTGTTATAATTCGTTGGCTGAAGTTAACATCGCCATCGCAGTCGTGACATAAACTTTAATTTCTAAAAAAAAATTAAAACAAATGGAGATTTTGGATTCAGTTAAGTTTACAATACTTCGAGAAGTAAAGTAATACCATCTTGTTAGAAAATTTAAAAAAATTATAAAAATTGTCGAGACCGTAGGTAATAATATATATATATATATATATATATATATATATATATATATATATATATATATATATATATATATATATATATATATATATATATATATATATCTAAGCAACCGCTTCTTGATTTTAAGAAAATCCATATATGCAAAAGAGAGAGTAGCAGTGAATTAATGTTTCTTGCCACACAAGAAATTTATTGGGGCCTTGTAAAACTATTTACAATCTCATCACATTTTCGTGGTGCTATATTTCCCAAAGTATGACAAACACTTATTTCAGAAGCTTAGATTGAGGCAAATGTGACTATATAACTGTAGGATGAATGAGGGTACCAAATTATATTGCGACTTTAATATTTTAGAGTTTATTCATAATCGAATGATAGGATTAGCTTTATTTATATCTCGGAATTCGATTTTCTCACATCTCTATGTCGGAATGGTTTAACATTTTTACCTCTCCTTCTAATATAAAGTTTCTAATAATTTTGAAGTTTTAATTGTTTTATTTGCTGACGTTAGAATTGGAGTTCAGTTTCCGGTTTATTTTGTTAGGAAATAGAAAGATCCAAATTGTTGTGCTGCAATTAATATAAAAGATGCGTAAAATGCCTTGACAATAGTGGCTCAAAATTTTTAAGTCATCACCTACAAAAACATATTACCGATATATAAAGAAATATAATTTATATCAACTAATGTCAATAAACAATATTGAAATACGACATAAGAGTTGCAAGGGAGAATATGGGACGAGCGTGATATCAGATATGAGTGTTCTGCCCATTTGATAATTTACAAAATTATTAGGTTAGCCACTTATAAACCCACCATCTCTGTGCACAAATTTTTCAACTTTTTATAAGAAGTCAATAAAATCAATCGTTAATTATATAAGTACCGTCGGTATCTAACACTTGTCGCTAATGTGCAGGCAGAGTTAAAGTTCTGTCCTTGTAGATACGTTTGGGCTTTTGACTGAAAAACCGGTGAAGTACGATATTGATATAGCTTTAGTCTTTAAATTTTTTATCACTTAAATTGTTAGACACGGAGCGGAACAGATGGTAATTAGATGGCAAAAGATTTGAAGAGTACGGTGGATGCTGTAGCATCCTCCATCTGTCTGAAAGTAGTTTTTCATGCGTTACTTTCAATGTGTGGGGCGAGCATTGTCATACATAAAATAAACTTTGCTTTGATTTGAAGGAAGTTTAGAGGTTACTTTATTCAATTGTATTTTTATTTATTGTGTATATTTATTTATTGTTGTCATAATAAATCTTAGCTGTAAGGTTTTTTATGTTTTTTATATCTTCAGTAGGATTTTTATATTTTTCTAAATCAATTTCAGGAGGTTGCTTTGGATGAGGTTTATCGGATGGGTAAAATTCCCTTTGAATATTTAGAACTAGTGCTTGGCAGGGTCGTATGAAGTCTAACTTTACCCATAGTTGTGTATATATTACATGACGCTTCGCTGGCTTTTCAGTCTTAACGATATTTATGAAGAAATAATTCTCTAAGTTCATTTTGAAATACTTCAATTATTAATTTATTCTTTACTTGTCAATTACTAAATTGTAAACTGAACAGAAGTTTAAATACTCCATTTTTTTACACCCTACGATAAATATTTCAGTAACTTCCATGACATTCCATAAATTATTGAAAAAAAGTGGCTGGTTTACAAGTTGTGAACCTAAAAATCGAACCGAGACCTTTACCGGGATATATTAGGAAATTGCCATGCTACTTTTTCGGTGATTA
This sequence comes from Druceiella hillmani, assembly GCA_039881145.1. Taxonomy (NCBI): domain Eukaryota; kingdom Metazoa; phylum Arthropoda; class Insecta; order Lepidoptera; family Hepialidae; genus Druceiella; species Druceiella hillmani. The sequence continues at coordinate 58,274,304 of JAYKKI010000002.1, forward strand.
AGCTTTTCCAATTTTGCATAATTTAATGAAACTATTTCTTGGGTGACATTAGCCAGTGCCCTCGGAAAAAATATGTTATTAAACATTTTGTATACGTTTGTTCATGTAGGAACTAGCTAAGTTATAACCACATAAAATAAAGATGCATTTAATCGTTTATGCCGCACCAATATCTTGTATGTGACCTAAGCTAACCTAACCTAATTAAAATATATTGCAATGCACGCGTTATTTTCTTTACGCGCTACCCCGCACGAATTTAAACTCGAACGTCGTAAGCGAAGTGCAGCTTGGACCAGTGCAGCGGTGGCTTATTTCTTTCAGATTAAATTGCTTCTGCCTAGTGAAGAAATCTCCACTATGTCGATCTGTAAAACCATTTGACAAAGCCGCATGAGTTCCGACAATCCACGTAGCTTTTATTATAGGCCAAGTGGCTTGCCGAATACAAAGTGATTCTTGGTAGTCTTCATTCTTTATTATAATAGGGTTGTGTTAACAGTTGACATATTATGCGGTAATTTAAATAAATTTGGGGTTTTTTTGTTTCAAATTACAGTAGATAAACTTAAATGTATTTATGTTGCTTAATAAGTGTTATGATCATTTATTTCCATGGAGCTAAATAAATTGCCAGAATATGGAAATAAAAATAATAGGCAAGATGCGTTATTAAAAATAAAGAAAAATTATCTTTTTAAGTTGAAAGAGATGAAGCCTAAAATGCCACTTTGCGTCTGAGTACAAAAATGCAAAATATCCGAGCAAATCTGGTTATGAAACTGACGTATGCTAAAATTATCTCCAAAGTATATATCTAATTTTCCTAGTACCAGCAATCTTCGCATTAAAAGATTCACTAGCTAAGTATGCAAAATTAAATGTTTTCTTTCTCAAATGAAAGATATATAAAAAAACAGGTAAAGTAAGTTTACGTATTTTTGTCTGATTCTTATGGAATAATTCTTCTAAATAGTAGGAAAAAATTAGTAAGTCCCGATAGCATTTTCCAAAACTTTAAATGCTCTGTTTAGCGGATAAGTAAAAATCCTGTTTATACATATTTTTTGTTGTAAGCTTGGAAGGGCTTCCTAATATCACATAATAAAAAAGTTTTACCGTTCCATCTTGGCACAACATGTACTAAAGGATGTTGGATTATGTCATATTCAAGACATTTCTTTAAATATGTCACAATAAATATTCCAGCAGCAAATATATTTACCTTGTAAGCAATATTTGCATACATGAAATTTTAATTTAAATCAACTACCGTAAATAAGGCAATGCTGAAAAATTATTAGGAATTAATAAATTCAGACCAACTGCTTAATGGAACTCGTAAAGTTATACGCTCGCCTTACACGAGTCTGTGCATTCGAAAAATTCTATATATTTATGAATTTTTTTCTTATTACTTCTAATTATTTTTCATTATATTTTATTTAAAATGAAAACATTACATCTAAGTAAAAGTGAAATAAAAAAGGGAAGGAAACCTCAGAGGACAAGAGCATGAAAAAGTAAACAATGAAAACAAACAACTGAGTAATCAAATCATGCATATTTTAAAGAGCTTTAAAAAAATGTATCAAAACAAGATATGTGCCTATATTCTGTTTTGCTTTGCAATTAAAAGAGCGCTAACCATAATACATTCAATGTAATTTAAAAGACGAGATAAACATGAGAATTTTGTTTATGTATATATACATACACACACATATACATATACATGTTTGTGAAATTCTTGAAATAACTTGTTCCGCATTCATAAAAATATACATAACAGAATGATAGGAATCTCCTGCAGGAAAGAATATATCTGAATGTACATTGGTTGGAACAGCCTTGCCTAAATTTCATACCTTTGTTTGTAGTTTTATGTCCAATTATATTATAGATTAAGAAGTGAATACGTCATTTGGAAAAAGTTCTGTACCCACCTATACGCTACGAAGAACTCAAAACCTTTATAAATTACAAAGTTTTCAAACACTCGAATCGATAAAAATTACTGCACGTGCTATTAAACATTGATATTCGTCATCCGTCATTTTCAATTCCGGTATATAGTAATTGGATGATTGATGGTTAAAACATTAAACAAATATGTTTAAATTGGGAATGAGGCATGTAGCAAGACGGAAAAATATATTTGAGAACGTATTGATAAATAAATATAATCAGGTACAAAAAACAAAAGGCTCGTGTCGAAATGCAACTAAATTCCTGGTCGATATATAAAGAATTGAAATTAAAGATGGCGAAGCCGATTGGCACAAGCTTAATCCTGATCAGCGCTCTGTGGTGAATTGCAGCCGTTATCGTCATTCTACCAGCAGTATTAGATCTATGGACTATTTAATTCAGACGCTCCTTTCCAAATATTTGAGTCAAAACAAGCTTTTAATGATAGTAAGAAGAGCAATAGAATGAAATTTTAATTACTGCTCCCCGTGACCTTTTCTGTGACTTTGTCGCCAACCTCGATGTCATTTGTGATTGCATCACATACGTTCCATCTGTATTTTGGTTTATGAAAATGATTTACTCATCACCTTAATTTTACATAATTGTATAGAGTACTGAGAACAACATGACAAAATGGGACATTTCATTTTTTTTATTAATTTTTTTACTTATACATTTTTATTCTTTTTTGTGTTTTTAAATATTGTTTTTGTCTTATTTCGTTTGTAATTTTTAGGTACCCTATATATATATATATATATATATATATATATATATATATATATATATATATATATATATATACATATATATATATATATATATATATACATATATATACTTTTTGTACTATTTTTGTTTTCATTACTTTTATTCTTATAAATGATTCTGCTCATGTTATGTTTCATTGAAGTTATACTTCTTTAGGCGCGTTAGGAAAAAATGATGAGAGTGAAATTTTAAGATTCGTCACACAAAAGTTACAGTATGAAGTTGCAGTTATTGAGACTATATATTAATACCAATATTTTGTACGAAACTTACGTTGGGGGCGTAGCTCAGATGGTAGAGCGCTCGCTTAGCATGTGAGAGGTACCGAGATCAATACCCGGCGCCTCCAAGACAAGTTTTTTATTTTTAGATTCTGCATTTTATTTGTCTTTCGAATAATTTAAAAAATGTTTGATGTCATTAATTGTGATTCTATATTAATTGTGATTTTATATTACTAATAAATCTAATATCCAAGTTTCACAGATAAATACTTAAACAGAGAGGCAGATGATATTTAAAAACAATATTACCATTTGATGCAGATTTACTTGATGATGATTTTAATTTATGCATATAATAGATAAAAACAATATTACCATAAGGCATGTAGCTTTATGGTAATATTGTTTTTATCTTTATTTTGTATTCACTTTTCATACAGAATTAAAATATCAATTAGTTTATAATTTCCATACATCAGCGCAGCGCCATCTTTTGATAGATATGATTATTAATTTCACGTAACAAAAATAGTTCAAGTATATAATATTGACGCAGTGAGTCGCTTCTTCATTTGAATTTATTGGATAAAAACATATAGGTGCGATTTATATATATGCTGATAAATTATATTCAGTAGTGATTTAAATTCAATATTTTTATTAATATATTTACTATTCGTAAATATTAGTGAAAAAATTGTGTTTGTAGACTTTTTCAAGTGCTCCAATATAATTGAGGTTATCTATCCGTATGTATTATTTAATGATGCCAAAAATACGCACCCTTTTTTTTATATTTTTTAAAATTGATTCAAATTTTCAATTATAAATCATATAGTCATTATTTTGTTGTACGTAGAATGGTAGTGTAGCACGTTTTTTAAAACATTTGAAAGGTAAAAAATGTTAATGTCTATTTTTGATCTTACACAAAAATTGTGGGAGTTATTTACTAATTGTTAATGTCTCATTTATGTTGTTAAGCTTTGATAATAAGAGTCTATAAGTATACATTTCAATTATGTAAGAAACTGGTCTTCAATGAAATGGTGTATTAATCTAGGAAATAGGATTTTCATATCGAAACCCCAATGAAAAAATGGTTGGTATTATCTAGTCCAAACTAATTAAATGCACGTTTCTGTGTTAGTTATCGGCAAATTGGACCATGCATTGCATTTCAATAACATCATTTTTACTTAATATAGTTTCTGTCATAATTTTACTCGAATTCAATTCGTCAGAATACAATGTTTCTTTGCAAGTATTTGTTTAATTACCAAATATGAAGAATAAATATATATGAATAATTTTCTGAATTTAAGCTGTCACTAGATTATGTCATCTAGTCCAAACTAATTTAATACACATTTTAATATTCTGGCTATAAGCAAAGTGAACCATCCAATGCTAACTAATTTTAATGCACATTTCATTATTCTAGCTAGAGGTAAAGTGAATCATGTCGCTAGTCAGATTGAATTTCAGTAATAGAATTTTTGAATCCTAATTTAGAATACCAATAAACAACTTTCCAAAATACTATACATATTTTAAATTACCAAATTGCGCAGTATGAATATTTATTACTTCCTAAATTAAAGCAATGCTTAATAAATTTATCCCAGATTTCTAATTGGTGCTACTTTCCTGTAGATACATATAATAATATAAGTTCTGTGGATACAAGTATCTGTAAGATTATCTATATATTTGAAAAATTAATTTTAGGTTTATTAATGTTGGAGGGGTGAGATTATTACAAACGAAAAATGTCACAAATAAAACAATTCTCAAATTGTTTAATGCACATAAAAATAAGTTTGACATATACCAGTTGTTAAAGTATTAATACAAATCAAATAAATATGAATAAAATTATTAATATGTTTCCACTATCATAAGAGATGCGTTTGTTTACCCCCTTTACCTATCTTATACATTCCAAGATAATCGTAATTGAGGAGTAAATACTTGTTGCACGTCGGTGCTGACTTGCACAATTTTTTTTTAGTTTACATAAACATCATTATTTTGATTTCTTTTTACATATCATTGAATCTGTATTCTAATGGTTGATGAAATCGGTTTAAATTATAATTATGCGGGTAGTATTACAGGAATAATTAATTTAGTTCTCTTAATAATTGCATCTGTGTTTGATCGAATCAATTAATTCTATCAAATTCTATGTTACGATTATTCGCAGATTATTCTATTTAGCAGCAACATAATTATCTAATCGCAGAAATCACTTATCCATAATGTTTTTTTTCTTTATGTTCGACTTAAACAAATTAAAACTATTAAGCAATAAAATTCTTAACTTCTCGATTAAATGATGTGGGTTCAAAAATTTTCAGTATGTTTTCTAAAATACACACTGTAAACAATTTAAAAAAATGCGTTTTTGTAGCATTATGAACCAAAAAGTAAAAAAATTATTTTTCAGTATAAACATTTTGGTCATGAACAACTCGGTATGAATAAATGTTTGAATAAGCGTAAGTATAAAGTAATTGGAAAAAACTTTAATGCAAGACAAAGCGTGGGTGCTCTTAGGTAATATTTTCGTAATGATTCTATATTTAAAAATAGCTAGGGAGACAAAATTTACGACAATTGAGATCAAACACCCTATACTTTTTATTTCCCATTTCTAGAGTTGGTTTTATAAGCCAATATTTTTTAACATTTGTTTATAACGACTAGAAAATACCACTTCCCTTTATTTAATAGTGTTCTCGTGATAATACTAACAAATAAGCAAATAAATAACATTTCCTTAGCCAGTACGATATCGCTAAGAAAACCAAAACTAAACAAGTTATAAAAACGCACTTTTTCATCTGGAAAGTAAATTTTACAAACATGAGAGAACGTAATTACAACTGTTATTAGTGTTATTTCTGCGTCATTTTTTACTTACGTTGTAAGTCAACGTAGTGTAACGATGATAAAAAAAAATTAAATTGCTCGATCTACATGAAGTAAATTATAATTTTTGAATGGAGTGTTGACATGAAACTTCTCGTAAATAATTCAAGAATAAACCAACAATTTCCATAAATAAAACTACAAAAAATTCTAAGTTTTCTTTTAATTTGTCTGCGTAAACATCTTGATGGGCAAAGAAATTAAATTGTGATATAATAGTTAAATATAAGGTGATCCGGGTAAAGTATCGAGAAGTGATATTGCACTATAAAAGAAAAGCATTCATAAAAATTACTGATCTTCGTCAAACTTCGAACAATTTATTGTCCAATAAAAAGATCGATAATTGAATCGGTTATAGTATAGCGTGAATAGATTACATTAAAAGTGTTACACAGTCTCCATTACTGTAAGAATAAGTGTGAACCAGCAACAAAATTTGCCATTTTATTGCCCTAAACAAAAGATCGCGCACTGGCAATGATAAGGATTATGGGTCTGTAAACGTAGCCACGAATATAGTAAGTAAGGATTTTATATAAAAATAGAAATGTTTAGGTTATAGTTTGTCACGAGAATACGTAAAGGGATAGTGGGTTGTAACATTAGGAGTAAACTTTAGGTAAAGCACAAAATGCGAAGAAGCGAGAGCTGAAAAATTTATTAACTTTCGGATTGTTCAACCTTTTTTTGCGTTTACTATGGGTGACCTTTCTTAAGGTTGTAAAATTATGATGAATCCTTCAAACATGCTTTAACTGCATTAATTGCATAATGCATTAACTACAAGATCGCATAAAAAATGCCGCTGAACATATAGCCTGATTAATAAATAAATTATTCTCTTAATAAATAAGAAGAATTTTTATTCAAGTAAGAAAAAGAGCTTTTAATATCACATTGAAACGAATACTTATGTTCTTATGAATTATTATGTTAATAAATTTTTGCATTATGTTATATTAGTTAGACGTAGAGTCTGTCAGTTTGTGACTATTACAATAAAAGAAAATATAAACATTTTTTTCTTTCATATAATTTATTTCGTTACAAATAATTTAAGATAATTAAATACAAAATGATCTTTGCTAACAACCCACCTGAAGATGTTGTAATACAACGAAACATAGGTCGTGGTGAAGAACTTAAAAAAAGTAGAAATAATACTACATCACGTAGTTTTATTTAATTGTGAATTATGTTTAAGTAAGAGAAATTATTTTCGTTCTTTAAATTTATGTCAGTATTAATACCAGTTTTGAAATAATCATTCGGTAATATAGGATATCTTAGTGGAGAAGATTCAAAAAATTAATAGTGAAATACACTGCTCCTTTCAGATTTCTTCAAAAGTAATACACATTGTTGAAAGCGCATCTACACAAAGAATGATTTTTATGTTTTTAAAAAAGGATTTATATGCAGTGAAACGATAAGGAAGATGACGGATTCCTGTGCTAATTACACATTCCTTAGAAAATAGTTTACTATTAAAAATGCTGCGGAACCTTAAAAATACTTATTACTTTATGAATTACAAATAAATTACAAAAAAATGGAAACGGTGTTATGACCGATGGATGGAGTTCATTTTGACTACTAAAAGTTATTGCATTTGTTAAGTCTTCCAATGAAATGAGAAAGTGAGTAAGAATATTTCTGAAATATTCAGATAGTATTAACATTTGTTTCAATAATTGACTGATCTAATGACAAAAAATATTTTCCATGCTTTTCGAGAGTCGGTCGATCACAAAATTTAAGTGATTTTCATTATATTTCAGTGATTGTATGTGTTATTATAATTCGATAGCGTTTATGGCGTTAGATTTTCGTGATTTTTTATTTTTTCGTGAGTGTGGTTACTATTTTCTCATTGATTTTCGTAGGTTGAATGGCATCATATCACTAACACTATCCCACAATCCGTACACTTTTATGGTACACTTTACGAAAAAACTATCAAGCCTTAGAGGCTTTATAGTTTAAAATTTAACGTAATAACTTAAAGTCAAGTTTAGATTTATTATATTTTATTATTTTTGTTTTTAAATATTATGATAAATTATAAAAAAATACGAAACAACGAGACGTAATACAAGCATATGATTGTTAGCGCTATCTACAAGAAAATTACTAAATTAATGGGGCATGCATGAAGATGTATCATATTTCTAGAATGTTTAATAATAAAATTGAAACGTGATGTATGAATGTTTTGAATAACTAGATTGTTACTAGCGCGACCTGTTGCAAAATTACAGAATTAATTGGGCGTGCAGATCTGTAATATTTCTAGAAAGAATGTGTACTAACGAAATAACAACCTGATACGCGAAAGTTTTTATATTATAAATTAATGCATAGTAAGTTTTGGAGGTTGCATAAACTACTTAAATTGAATAAAACAAAATATAGAAATTGTGAATGCACGTGAATAGGTAAGAATTTATTTAAGGTATATATAAAAATCGGAAGTTAATATTTAATATTTTTCACCTATTTTTTAATGGGATGAAGTTAAAAGTTTACAAATACATACCTTAAGATTTAACCTTTTAGTACATCTTAATTTCATATCAATTCATACAATTTGTGTTGGAACTGTTTTTTTTACCAACTTCTACTGTTTACATTTTTTTATTTTTACCTACAATAAGCTGATCATTACCTGAGACTTAATAGATCTATATTTAAAAAAATCAAAGTCACTTTTTTTAGTTTTTTTCGACCATACAGTAAAAATTGTATGGGTAAATTTAATAAACTTCCCCTGTTGAGTTTTTTTTAATCGTATAAAATTAAATCATTTTAACAATTTTATATTTATTATTGTCACAGCGAAATGCCACGTAGATGTACTCTAACTATGATGTACTTTAAGATGTACTCTAAGTAACCGTTCTTTGATGTCTGATGCAAGAGAACGTCAGAAAAGAACTCGAGATGCTGTATTGTATTCTTATCGAGAAAATGCTCATTTTTTTAATAGTACTATTTCAAAATATATGTTTGTTAGAAGAAATAACGGTGAAGGGAATTAAGAATTTATTGTAAACCGTAACATTTCAATGTAATCGAAAGGCCGTAGGTAGTGTATTGAATTTTCAGGAAAAGATTATGTTTCTCGTGTCGAGTCAGTTTTATCAAATTTGTTTGGATCATCTGTTGAACATTTCAATTATTATTAGACTCTTATAGTCTCTGTCTAATAAAATATTTCATACCATCCAATCAAAGTTCCACTTAGATAAGATGGTATGAAAGATTTTTCAATGAAAATTTTTAAACTAAAGAGTAACTATTGTTTCTTTAACAGTAACTAATTTATTATAATTTTTCCTAACGGTATTTGTAAAAAAATATTTCAACTTTTCCAAATTTTAATTTTTTTTTCAATATTAAATGACAGGTTATCTGAATTTCATTATTTAAAATTAGTATATATTAATATAATGATTTTTAAATTTTAAATTTGTATCTACGTACTTATAATTTTAATTGGATAAATTAAAATATTCTTTATTTCAGACAAAATTCACATAATATTAAAAGTTATTATTATGTGAAATTAAGTTAATGCGTGAAATTAAATTAAAATTAAGTTAATAAATCTCTTAGTACAACAAATTTATTTAATATCCATGTAACACACACACACACATATATATATATATATATATATGTATATATATATATATATATATATATATATATATATATGTATATATATGTATATATATGTATATATTATATTATATATTATATGGACATTAAACAAACTGACTATATGTACATGCGTTTATATGAGTAACCAACCAGTGATCATATTCGTATCTTGGATGGTGTTGACGTGAAGTTGAGTGGTGGTGTAGTAGAGAAGTCATTCATGTGAGCATCTGCAAACATATCCGAAGCACTACAAAAGTGCAACAGACCAAACCGCATCTTGAAACATTATCGTAATGGACGCGCTTTAAAAAAACTCACGAGTCCTTACAAAGCGGTGCTTTTTGCTAGTTTCATAATATCGTCTTTGCCTCAGTTTCAGAAACGCGGTTTACGACAGTATATACAGCGCCAAACCAGGCTGCGCATAATTATTTGTATAATAATAAATGGTTAATGACTCCTATTCTTTATACCTGATCATAAGTGACTCAGTATGTTATTACGTTCATGTTGTAAGTTATTTTAGTTTACATATTAATTTAGTCATTCCTAAGTTGAAGTTGAAATTATTTATAAGCGGGAGAATGTATAAGACTATAATGGCTTTTTTAATTTTTGGATACTGTTACTTATTTTTAGGTTACCGATAGAGTCAAAATAAATGTGCAATGTTAAACTAGACTTAGAAATTATTATTTAATAATATTATATTTAACTATAACATTTATTTGTATATAATAGCATAATTTTAAATTAAATCCTCCGTTTAATGTCTACAATTGGCTTCCTATCTTAATAAAAACATTTCACCTGTACGATGCGTGAATTTTGGGCAGTTGATGATTAGCGGTACTATATTATTGTAGTTAACTTTTATCATTCTATTAGCATCTCTCCAAACGGGAACAAAGCTTTTTTCTATCACTTATTTTATAGTTAACAGGGCAACTTCATGTAATAGCTCTTAACTTTTTTTTTAGATTTGTTTATATTTTCTTCAGCTTCATCCTTTGAAAGCTTTAATCTAAACAGAAAAATCTGTTTCCAAAAAAATTATTTTAGATTACATATGGAATGTATGGCTTTTGACTTAATAAGATGGAAATAAATTGTACAGTGTACATTAGTTATATATGACCGTGGTTACGTGTGCATAATTTCCATTAGCAAACGACTTTAAATACTCTCAAGGGTCGAGAAACTGCACTTGAGCGCAGTTATATTCTAAAGAAATTCACACTTCTATTTGAATAAATCTTCCTTGAAATTTTGTTCCTTGATCAGTAAGAATAGTTTGAATTGATGAATTTGGAAATAAAAGGAATGAGACAATCACTTGTACGTTTTGACGAAACGTTCAGTATCAGATAAGTAATGGAAAATATCGCGGGGTCATTTTTAATATCAGCTTGGGTGTACTGGATTTTCATAAAAGCCTAATAATATCAGACGAATGCACTGAAAGGGTGTTGTAAATGTAGTGATTTCCTGCATATGAGCTCTGTTTATTTCCCTTAAAGTTTTATTCTCTTGACAAGCTGTGCATTGTTTAACATGATTTTAATACTACTGTGGATGGCATTAAGCATTCAATTATGAATATTTGTTGTCACATGTATTTACGGTTATATTTGTATCATGGGGAAGAATAAAATATTTCATTATTTATTTCTTTTAACGTGTTGAATATCTCTGGACACAAGCATCGTTTAAAATAATAGGATGACTTTGATGAAGGAAAGGAAAATAGTTTTGGTTTTCATGTCACAAGGCATTTAAACGGCTGTAATCATTTTTAAGCACTGATCATGATTTTCGTCATTATTTCACGTTTTGGAATAGGAACTAGGAATTTGATTGGTAAAAATATTCGCTAATTCCAAACCGATCGAGCATTTTAGGGGTGTCACCCATAGATATGTCGTTAGGTTTGCGATAGTCAACAACAACTATCAATTTAGTTTTTGGGTAATACCTAGAGAGATGAGGAAAGACCACGAATATCCTGAAGGCTTTATTATACACTATTCAAGAATTTGAACGATTTGTCTCTTCTGAATCTATACGTCTTATATATATGAAAAATCGGAGGGCATCTTTATTTCATGAGAGATATGTGAAAATTACTGCACTTCTCGTATAGGGCACTTGCTTCTTGGAAATTGGAATGAAAATTTCATGACAATTGAGGACAATTTGAGTGCGATTTACGGAATTAGGACTTATATATATATATATATATATATATATATATATAAATATATATGTGTGTGTGTGTGTGTGTGTGTGTGTTTGTGTATATATGTATAAAGTTTATCATAAATATACTAATTAGTTTATTATCTTTAACATGAAATAAGAGAAGATATTATGAATGCAACAGTTTTTTCCAGTTCTAAGGAGAATTGTATATCTCAGGTGTGAAAGAGGAAACTTCAGGTGTAATTTTTTAATTGTCAAGTTATCACGAGTATAATCTATTTTGTAGTCAAATGATTTTAACAGAACATTGTCTGTGATACCATAATAAATTAGATTTTTTTCTACAATAAAGTGAAACTCATTAAATATGAATTTATGCCGTTGTGTCTATTATGTAAAATTTTGGTTTGAAATGACATAGTTCTCGTTAACGGAGTTTGGTTTAATTGGTATGGCTTTGGTTTAATTGGTTAATTTTCCAGGATCGGATTTTGCATTAGGGGCGTTTGTCTAGAAAGGCTAAAAAAGTGTAGGAGACTACCAATAGCATCAATGAGGTTGAAAATAAGTATATATAATAGATATTTATTTTGGTATCAGTAATTCCGAAAATATCGGGTGGGTCGAATAATTCGCCGTAGTTTATTGGGCATGATGGGTCATCAGATAGGGTGTGACGAGTTTCTTATTTACTCGATTCGTTACCTTTGAGAGAGTAGGTTTTGAATTAATTTGGTCGATTACCTTGTACGTACGTGCGGACTTTGATTTTTTTTGTATGAGATACCACGTATTAGATTTTGGATTTTTAAAACTAGAGAATATCCGGTGCCTGTCGAATTGTGTTGGCGTGCGTTACGTTCGATGCTTAAACGAGACAATCAGCAGTTAAAACCCTTGTCATTGCGATTCATTTTGTCGTAGGATTTTTTGTTATATGGTGGTCTTTCCAAAAATTAAAGCGATGATGGAGGGTAAAACTGGGTGTGGAAAGTTGAGTATTTTTGAAACATGGATTTGTAATATGGTAATAATTATATATCCGAGAATTTTTGATGTCTACGATTTTTAGAATATCTGCCAAACGGATTAACTGACTTATAGATTTTGGTGGAAAATTTTAAGAGGAAAACCTTGTCTGCCTGTATTGTTCCCTTGACAAGGATGGTCGATACCCTGACTAAGTTAGTTTTTATCACATTACTCATTATTATTTCTTTGGAAATTGAGAAACTGATAGCTTCTTTCGGCGTTTCGTAATTTCTGCTTCGGACGATAGTAGAAAGGTTGCTGTTTACGCTTATAACAAATGTGTATAATGCTAAGTCTGCAACTGGACCGGGTAATTTTTCATTATTTTTAGTCGACATGATATATAGGATTTCGGTTAACAGATTGTTTGAACAGGTCCCTATTTTTAAAAAAAATTGCAATTTTGCTTAAATGTTTGTAAGCCCTAAAGTAGATGAGTATAAAGATCGCCTTCGTCAAAGTTGGTTTTGAAAAATTCTTCTTTGAATTCTTTAATAGAGCCAGGCATTTGTGCTCTGCCATCTAGCTAACATAAAATATATTTGAAAATAATTTTTTTTCGTCAAAGTGACAACGTTTCTGCAATTATTTATGAAAATATTTATTTATTCACGGATAAGGAACCCGTAAATAAGTCAATGATTTTTTTCAGAACTTTTGTATCGATAATTTGTGCTGGTGAAGTAGATGATTTTTCTCTTGGTTTCGACATCATTTTATGTATGTTAATTTATTGCTAACAAAACACAAATGACTTGATTATAAAACTGAATGGATTCAACTTAAAAAATAAGACGATAAAGATATAAAACATTGCAATTATGAATGGTCAAAGATTTACAGTAATGTGTAGAGAGCGCCTAACCCAAATATCATATCGTCTCATCAGGATGTGAATAGGGTAACACGACGCTGATGCAGCTTTATGATGCGATGAGTACATAAGAGCTCTGTTATTTGTCGTCACAATTCCCTAGCTGGGAGCCTTATAAGGACTGGACGTCGATTATTGTTGCTGGGCCCAGATTTAGGATATTATTACTGTATCTTCAAACCAAAGACAAATATTAGTAGTTTTAGGAGGTTGCTGTGAAAACGTGGAGACCGCATATTATTTTAGCTACGTGATGTGTAATTCTAAGTATATATAGTTTGAACAATTCACTTCTTGGTGCCAATATTATTGGATATAGAGACAAGCTACGGATAAAGCTTATAACTCTGGTCTTAATAATACAATTAAATTGGTTATTATTTATTTCCCACATGCTGTAAATCCTATTGTAATTATATACCTGCATTTTCAAACGGTTTGCAACGTTTATATTTATTAATATTCGTTCATCTGACCATTCATAGATGATTTTCCCAGTAATAACGATTAGTAGTGCGCTGAAGTAGCTGCATTTCACTTTTTTATACACACACACACACACACACACACATATATATATATATATATATATATATATATATATATATATATATATATATATACTTTTATCGGTATGAAATCCGGGCGAAGTGGTAAATCCAAGAAGAGTAACACAAATATGAATATTGTATTATTTTCTGCAATATTCAAGGTTGCCAAATCTTACTAACGATTAATATTTCCAAGTTTATTTTGATTAAACGCTATCATATAAAGTCATTTCTAATGTTATAAAATCACATTGCAGTGCCCAAGACGGTATCTACGAAACTCAAGTTTTTTTGAAGATATATTATCATTAGAGTAGTAAAAAACGGAATTCTGAAGTCAAGTTGAGTAACAGAGTTGTTTGTTTAAATGATCATGAATAGATGTATTGAGCATGTCTGAAGTTCTTATAAAGCCAAAAGCTTTTGACATCGGTTATATTCAATTATCATCTATATATGGAAAAATGTTGAAATACATGTTTATCTTCATATGTATTTACGAAACATATAAAACCTGTTTATCATTAACAAGTCCAAATTGTTTCTTAAACAAATTTAAGTTCTTTTTTGTATACTGAAGGATAAAAGTATAAATTAATTAATTAATATATATATAAATATATATATATATATACATATATATATATATATATATATATAAATATTTAAAAAATCATCAAAACTTAGAAATACTGCTCACACTGATAAAGGAAAAAGCTTATCTGTTTACGCCAGCCACTTTATTTAAGGAGCTTTCCGTGCTAAACATTAGATAAATATACACCCATTTTATTGAAGATATTTTTGTCGTCCGTCTATAAGTAAGTGTAAATTTACAGTACACTTATTAATGTTTTTACATGGTTATTTCAGTTTTAAAACATTACTTATTCATATATTTCTTAATGTAAAATTTAAATGACTTGAGAACATGATGATAAATTAATTATATATATGTGTGTTCATTTTAATTGAGGCAACCTGTTAAGAGTGTACACACTATCATTGCGGTGAATACGCATTCAATTGGTATAAAATACTGTGTCGACGGCAGTAGAATCGACGTAAACATTGCCAGATTACCTATAATTAAAAAAGCAAATAAACAATGTTCAAACAAATGTTTCATTTTTACTATACTAAAATTATGTGATAATTTGTATATCCAACACACTCGAGTACTCGAGTACATTAATAGTTAGATTCATTTCAATTTAAATGGTTTACGTAATAATTTTAGAATGTTAATAAATATGTATCAGGGAAGTGTGCGTACGAGACTATCAATCGTGTACATTTTTTCTCACATTGGTCTAAGAAACAGGCGGAGACAATATTTTCCTAACTAATGTCGGTATAATTCTTTATTAATTAGCAATTTCTTAGATTTTCTTTAGGAAACGCATCCTTTATAAACTTGGACACTTCATTTGCACATCTCTATGTCAACTATGAATATTTTTTATTCATGTGTTCACGATATTTTCCTTTTTGAGTCTATAAATTGTGTGGCATTTATGCTATTTATATGTATTGTAAATACGTGTTAATTTAATATATACCCGTATATTCATAATAGAAGTGATACCTCTAACTTGAATCCAATATTGTCCTTTGTCTACGAGCGTGAAGTCTTGCAATTATTGCTGTAATCGGTATGCGCATACTTTAAGTCAGTGCCTACGAACCTCCGGTGTTATTTGAGGTTTATGACTTTTTAGCTGCTCAATGCTCCAAAAAAGATGTACTCCAAACGTCAAAAGCACTGCCTGTGTCAATAATTTACCACCGTATATTCTTTTTAATGTAATAAGAAATGCTTTTTTAGATGTTTGTACAGAAGATGTATTCGTATTTATTTTTGTGCAACATTATCGTTTTCTAAGGGGTAAAAAATTTTTCGGACCGAATTAAGTTCTGGGTCCTCACTACCACAAAAATATTAAATTTCGATTCACTAGACAATAGAAAACAAACCCTAAAATTATCAACACTCAGATATTGTTCTGCGAGTTGAAATCTCACATTGATATACCCTATTACATAATTTTTTTTCTCGCCGTTATATATTTATACCGTTGCGATGAAATAGGGTAGTCTGGGTATGGTTGTGAAAATTTTGGTTTTATCGTCTGCAGTATCGTCATTATAGACAATTTCTGAGATAAATACAATAAATTAAAAAGTGTTTATTTACAAGTGGACACTATAATTTTAATTTCAGTTGCAATGGTTACCCGATAACAGCCTTTTAAAAAAAGTCTGCCTCTCTTGCAATCGATTCCGATATCAAGGGCCGATTATAACAATGGTTTGGAATAAGTTGTAACACAATAAAATAATAAGTCCTTAATTTTTAATTTATCACGCTGTTATCATAGAAAATAAGTCTATAAAATAGGCTTAGAATAGTCTAGAAAATAGTCTCGGAATAGCATAGAAAACAAGTCAAGAAAATAGTCACACTTTATTTTACATCTAATATGATATCACATTTATAAGCTTATATATGTATTTCTTATTATTAAATCTACAACATAAATTCGTCTGCTATACATTTTATTAGTGCTGAGCCGATTAGAATTCGGTTCCATTATTTGGAGTCGGCACGAAGCTAAGTACAGCTTGATATTTGAACGTGTTCAAAAGACTTTCCTTCGTTACATTCGCTGAACATATGAGAATGGTTACTTCTCCTTTCTATTTTTTACCAATTTCTTCTTGGGTATGCTAGGTTGCCATTCTTTGTAACTCAGAAGATAATTATGAAATTTATTTACCAGCTATTAGAAGGAAAAATTCTGCGCCTTGTATTGTTGACTAAATTTTCGTTCTTCGTACCTGACAATTTCCTGCATTCACGCAATCATCACCTGTTTGTTACACCACTCTCTCGAACCGAACTATATCGGAAGTCACCAGTTTCCCACGGTGTTCAACTGCTCAACCACCTGATAGCGGCCGCAATAAAATGTAATTTATGTATGATGAGTGGAAGTAAATTGATCGAAATTTGTAGTCATTATCTTTTGTAGTTATAAAGTAATTTGTCTTTACGTTTAATCTAAAAGTTTAAACTTTGTTCAACCATTAATTTGTCATATTTACGAATAGGTTACCTGTAATGTAACAATAAATGTGTGTCTGTGTGTGTGTGTGTAAATAAATAAATAAATACGTTTCGTAATGGGTCATAAATAAATTATTGATAAAATAATATTTCATTTTTCTTAATTTAAAATTAACGCTGAACAACTCTGTAAGATAAAATACAAATTGAGAAATAAAATCTCCTTCGCAGAGTTCGGAATGTACGTCTACCCAAAAGATCCTGTGTTCATAAAGTTGGGGTTCGTGATCTTATGGAAAACTATAAATCCAATATTACCATTTTTTTCCAAGTCATCTCCATTTTTCGCCCGTGTCGCATTAGTAAAACATTCTTTCTGTTTATCGCTCATATTATAGGACTATCACCACCACCCCCACCACCATCCCCCACCCGCAACGTTAAAATCAACTACATTAAACTATAAGGTTCAACTTTTATTATACCCATTTTTATTATACTAATATCAAAAGAGACACCAGAGACACCACAACACAATGCAGAAATGAGGCGCACTGCAGGTAACATCTGTAAAACTGGAAATCATGTTCGAATGCGTAAACCGCTCCCCGCTATTT
Organism: Druceiella hillmani; assembly: GCA_039881145.1. NCBI lineage: Eukaryota > Metazoa > Arthropoda > Insecta > Lepidoptera > Hepialidae > Druceiella > Druceiella hillmani. The sequence goes on from JAYKKI010000002.1 coordinate 58,292,228, forward strand.
TTGTTGCGTTCACCTATCGCGCCATCAATATAACTGCCCACAATAGTCTGCGAGTTATTCAGTTGTTTTAAACGCGACCAATAGTTGTAACCATAACCAATTTATCCTACTATTCGAGTAGTTTTTGGATATATTATCATATTTTTGGACGTTGATGCAATTTCTCAGGTGCTCATATTGAGTCATTTTTTAATTATCTGCAAGATTTTACGTTCATCACGTCGATCAGCTTCCGTGGCATCCACTTTTTCGCAGTTTAATGTAAATTTTTTTTGTTATTGTTACTTTCTATAGTCGATCTAATTTAATTTAAAATTTATGCAATTTCTCCATACGATTTCTTCATCTTGGTAGTAAATAAGATAAGAAATCGACCGTAACAGTATTTGCAGACCTATGACCACAAGAATTATTTCCTCTATGTACACGGTATCTGTATACACATAAACAAACACACGTATGTGGGTATGTGCATGTACACACACACACACATACACACACACACACACACACACACACACATATATATATATATATATATATATATATATATGTATATATATATATATATATGTATATATATATATATATATATATATATATATATATATATATATATATATATGTATACATACATATATGCTGAAAAAGTCATATTTTTAATTCGATCGGGATGAAACTTGACGGAGATGACGGGCATTCAAATATAAGTTATATTCGATATTTAGACAAGATTTTCTCAAAACTTTTAAAATAGCAGCAGCTCAGAAAAAATTGCTATAAATTCATTTTAAAACCAAAGGGCACAAAAAAATAAATATCGTTAAAAAGGACTTCTAAAATACGATAAATTTAATATACGAAAAGTTTTTCTTTCATAGAAAAAGAAACGCCAGAAACTTTATTCTAATCTACACTCCCGTAATATACAAAAGATCTCAATTAAATGTCATTACATTGCGATAAATATTTATTTGAAAAATAGTATATTGTGTTGTATGCTTAGTGGATTCACTAACTAAAATCTTGCTAATTAATAAACATTTCTTTTTTTCTCGTATAACGTAGGTAAAACTGCATTTTTACTTAAAAAAAAATTATTTTATTAAAAACGATATATGTTTCTACTTGAAGACATCTAAATTGCGCTTTTTTTCTCAAATCGATTTTATTGACAAATCCAAGTGCCATTTCAAAAAGTTTTGACAACTTAAATGAAAAAAAAAATTGTACGAGAGACCTCTCAAAATTTTAAAATTCGATAAGTCGAAATCATTTTTTTTAATATCCGGGGATATCTACTCAGTTTCGAAAATTACTCATTAAATATATATGAGTAATATAGCCTCTTAAATTAACTATAAAGGTATTTTATCCCTTTAGTTCAGTTTATTATTTATTTCGGAATTAATTCATAGGCATTCGAATGAAGTGAAACCACTACTAATTAGATAATTTTTAATAGAACCATATTCATAAATTTATGCTGATATAATAAATATGTTAAATTTCTGCGTTTGTCAATTTGAAGTAATTCTAAAAACTGTTATATAAATTTTTTTTTTTAAGTAGTCGATATTTTTTATTGTTATAAAGACATTTTTTTCTGATCTTGCAGAATGGATTTGTTGAGAAGGGGATTAAAATTATAAAAATGAAAAAAAACAGTATCTCATAAGAAGATACCTGGACTATGGCAATAGAGTAAGTTGAAATTTATAGTCATTTTGAAATATAACTAAAAGAAACGATATAATAAGAAAATATTTTTGCAAATTTAGGAGTAGTGTTTCAAACGAAAAGCTCTTTGTGGTGTAAATTTATATGGTGACTTGAGTATAAATTGAAACGATCCTCTAGCCATGTTATTTTAAAAATTAACCTTTTTAGCTATTGGCCATTATCCTATTCTCCTATTCTGACCTCCAAGTCAACTATATTTACTTTTCTAGGTTGTCTAGATTAGGAAATTCAGGAAACGATTTGTATACTGCCATATAATAAAAAAGATATGCTCTTAACGAACATAACAAATAAAAGCTACAGCTAAAAACGTAATATACATTTTACACATATAGTCAAAAAGTTTGGAAACACCGAAAGGAATTTATATTTTTTATTTAATTTATTTAGTCAGATTTCAAGAATTATCTGGAACTAAGGATCAACGATTGTGCATAACCATTATTACAATAAATATATCATCATCACTAGGAACGATCTGTGGGTCCCTGCTCGCTTTTTATCTTTTGTAGTTCCACATTTCTTTTCCCTATCAATGTATTGTTTACAATGTTTAGAAAAACATAAATTTTTTTAAAAATGCATGAAAAACGCAGAAATTTTTTTTTTTAATAACGCAGAAAATTTTTTTTTCTTTTAAATAACGATTAAAGACTACATTTCAACTGATAATTGTGTTCTCTTTCCCAATTTTACATTACAGAATTAAGCTCCTAAATTAAAATGAAATTCAATTTAATTATTTCAAATTGTATTGAAGGAAGGCGTAAATTCTTTAACTCTGCACAATAAATTAATCAATAAGTATAGTGATTATTTACTGATTTTGACTGATTTACACATAATATTTATTGATTGTTTTATTAAATAAATAAACACTGTAGAACATATTTTTGAAAGAATGATCGCGAAGTATTTAATTTTTTGCCTTATATAGCCATACGTTTAGAATATTGAAACTAACATTAAGTCTGGTCCGAAATTATTTTGGATGCGTATGAGTTGCAAGCAGTCAGATCGACCACATTTTCTTCATGATTGTAACACATTTTGGGACGTCGTGTTTTGAAGGGCTGAACGCTTTAATGTGTATTTTACATTAGCTTGTTTTTAGGGTTTCGTACCTCAAACTGAAAAAGATACACTTATATGATCACTTCTTCTCTCTCTCTTTCGGTCTGTCAAAATTCTTTTTCCCAGGAACATGTGAAGACATCAAGTTGAAATTAATATCAAACACTTAAGTGTACGATTTCTCGGAACTGTAAAAAAATATGTTTCTAAGATAACGCATTCAAGATAAACCCTAAAAATACGCCCATTTATGCCGCATATTTTAACAGTCGCAAGTAATTAAAAACCTTTCCGTTAACTTTCCGTTGACTTAGATTTACAAAATTTGAGAAAGTAAGGTTTAAAAGGCTTAAAAGGCTTTTGTTAAGGTTTTGCTTATAGCAAATATTTAAAAAAATCCAAAAGTTATTAATTTGTAGTTATATTTTGAAATGTGCCCGATGATTTTAGGTCTAAGAAAAATGCAATAGGTAATCAATTTATACGATGTGTAAAATTTCAACTTGTGGATAGTGTAATAGGAATACCATGTACTTTCAATGTTCATAAGTATCTATATGTATACGAAACTCTCGTAGTGCGAGTTTTACTCATGCCTGACCGGTTTTTTTGTAAACGAACTGATGTTTCATGATGTTCAATTAACAATGCTACTCATTTATCACGCTGAAACATTTACCTTGCGTATTGGTTGATTATGGTGCGCGAAACTAGATTCTGATTGGAAAAATGTGAAACTTGTTAAATAAATATTAATAAATATTAATAGCAAGTTTATTTAATAAATATAACATTTTTGTTACTGAATAAAAGAAAACGTTTTTTTCTACATAGGGTTATGCTTTCCTCCAGTTAAACTTAAAATTTGAATATTAATACGAATCCTGACCGAAATTTGTAAAAATCTGTCTAGCTGTTTAGTAGTAATTGTCCAGTAAAATCAGGTTTTGACTTTGATCAAGATGATTTTTGGTCGAGACTTTTGTTTTGGTACCCTGATAAGATCTGGTAAGTACTTCTAATTTATATCATGGATTTTTTCTGAATAGTAAAAGTTAAAATTAAAATTTTTTGCTATTACGTCGAAAGTAAATTTTTTCTGAGAAAAAATCTTATTATAGAAACAAGTGTAGCTTACGAAATTTTTTACAGAAATGGTTTTGAATATATTTGACGTTAATTTTGTAGAAATTCAGTATTCGCAAAGATCTTTGCTATCTTTGCTAATAGCCCACCTGAAGATATAATACAACGAAACCTAGGTCATGGTAAAGAAATTAAAGAAATTAGAAATAGCACTACATCACGTAGTTTCATTTAATTGTGAAAAAAGGTTCTATATTATGTTTTTACTTTTTTCGTGGAAACGACCGTTCGCAGATAGAGAGTGAATTAAATCTGAAGAGAAAATATATACAGCATTATATGCAATATTACGTATATTATGTTTATTTCTGTTTCAATTCTCGTTATTTGAGGGGTTTTTTGTTGCTCTAAGTAAATAATTATAAGATTGGTTTGACCTATTTTTAGAAGTTTTCATAGCAGCGGTGTCCGAAATATTATGAATATTTTATGAATAAAATATTTCGGTGATTTTTTTGGAAATATTGCTAAAAGGAAAAACTGGGCTTCTTTATTCTAATCCTTTATCAAATCACAAAACTGTAGCCGTTGATTATATAATGCAAACGTAGGCGACAATAGAAAAGAAACGATAGAAAAGAGTATATTTATGTTATGCAATTTTCATACAAAGTTAGAGTGATTACCGAAATTATGTTTGAAAGTGTAGCTTAGTAGCTGTCAATTCAAAACCGAAGCATGAAGCTTAAGATCTCAGTATATTGTTAAGAACAAGTTCACCGATTATTAGCTTACGTTTAAATGAATAGCCTTTTTAGGGCTTGAATTAAAAAAACCAAATGTGTGTTTGTCCATCTATTTATCATAACTTTTCAACTTTTTCAGTTTAACTCAGGTTAAAAGGACATTTTGCAGGAGTATATAGAAAATTTTGAAGAAGAGAAAGCCTTTTAATATTATGTCAAAAAAAATTACACAAAATGTTTTTGCTACGATGTCCTCTCCTCGCGATATATGTATTCAAAATGTCAAACGGAAAACTTAAAAGAACGCAACAACGGCATCCAATAAGCATTGCAATGGAAATTTTTTTCATTGCTATGCTTATTGGATGCTGTTGATGACATTGATGACACTGATGACATTGATGACAAGATGTAATTTGAGTATATTTACACATTCTTTCTTATACGATAACTAGAGCAATGAAGAAGAAAAAGAAGGAGATAAAGAAAAGCCGTAGAATTTTATCAGTATCAACACATACTTTTAAAAATTTTATAGTTGTCGCTGCTGAAAGATCGTCGGTGATCGAGCAACAACATTCAAAATTTTATTACTTTTAAAGAAATGGTTAGTATTTAGGCATCAACATGATCAATATTATCGGGATTTTTCTCCATATAAAAATAGTAGGCGAAGATGTATATTTATGTATATATAAAATAAAACTATAACTGGCAATTTTTTTCAGGAAAGACGTATATTCTATACAGACGCCAAGTGAATTAATAATTAAATTAAAACTTAAGAAAAAGTGTGTAAAAAGAATTTTCACATCGATTAAAACTAAAAATTTCACTTTTGTTTAATCTTTTTCAAAAATTACAAGCTTTAAAAATAATATAGAAACTTTTTTATAAACAACTTAATAGGATTAAATTCTTATAAAAATTATTTTCCTAGAAAAATTACATTCTTTCATAAAATTGCAAAAAAAAATAAATTTACGCCCTTTAGTCCATTAAAAACTTCTAACATGTCACTAGAAGATCAAAATAAATCCAGGAACTAATATCCAGCTTCATTGATTTTTTTTATTCTGGACATTTTTTAGTAATTTATTTAAAATAGGGCATTTTGGTCTTTTTAACATCACTAAATTGTAGCAAATATTCAAACAAACTTCATTATTAGTATTACACGCTTCCAACATTTCTGTTATTTATCTCTATCAATTATCCGCATACGAAAATTAGTGATTACCATTTCGGTGAAGAGTTTTAGTTAATAAAATCAAATAACTTTCATATTTACAATATTAGAAAAAATATTTCTGCTTTTCAGATTGTTTGATATCTTTGAGATTTTATTTCTTCATTGTCAAACCTGGTTCAGATCAAAGTAAAGAATTATAGATAAATCATTATAAGCATATTATTACCAGCATTTTAGCAACATAATCTATAGTCGCTAAATCACCCGAAATTATTTTATTTCGCTGCTTCTATTACTTTGAATGTGAAATCTTCACTGGTGAAGTGATAGCAAGACAGTCCATGAACTGGCTCTTTCTATTCTAAGCTTTCCACTTTTACCAATTGCACGAATTTGTGTGTAATTTGCCTGGGAACTTTTCAAAAGCCTTTGAGAAAGTAAGAAAGATCGTTATCTTTGTGAAATTTTAGTTGGAAGCTACTTTACATTCTTCTCTTCAACAATTAATTATGAGTTTGAAAACATTTTTTGACGTCTGATAATATAGTATAATACATTACTAGTATGCTCTATGCTTCTTCGAGTAGATATGCCGCAATAATCTAATCTCGTGATGGTTTACGGCTTTTCTTTACCTTGAAACCGTTTAGCTAGATCCGCAAGGGGCAAAACCGGGTATAAAGGCAACTAACGTACCGTAGCGCGCCTTTCCACATTTGTATAAGTAACACGCTAAGGACATGATTGAATATGTTTCAAATTTTTTCATAATTAATTCAATACAATTTCGTCGTCGTTTATTTCATTCTTAAATAATCCTGTCTGCAACATTCCATTTTATTAGGTGCGTAAAATATATTTTAGACCAATTTTAAATACGTGGCATTCACATTAAATTTACTTTATTAATTCTACTTCATATCGACTTTCAGGTTTCGTTGAAAAACGTGATACGTTTTAATCGGGTAATAGAGGCAAAAATAAAAACATTTGAGATCTAAACATCTTCATTTTGTTTGTATCAAGCTTGCAATAAAAGAATTAATAACACAAAGTAAAACGTATTTGTTATTTAATGTGAAGGTTTAAATTTATGACTTTTTTTTACACTCGGTACATGTTTCAAAGACCTTAATTAGAGAAAAATTATAATTAATGCCTCTATTATATACCTACTAATTTTAAAAATATTACCAAATAAAAGACGAAAAATGATTTGGGCAAAACTTTTATATTTTCAAATCATTTAATTTTTGCCTAAATAATCTGAAAAGAACTTGCGACATTTTTTTAAAATTAGTGTTTTTGTAAGATGTCAATGCTTTGAAATTTTTAAAGCTGAATTACACTTTTATTATTTGCGCCTTATTTGTTTTGACTGAACGTGAATCCTTGTTAACTTTACGTAGAAATTGTTTTCTCAATGACGATCTGTTTGATATTTTATATAGAGGTAAAGCCCATATTAGTAACTTTTCTAAACCATTTTATTGAATTATGTTGCAAAGCAGTAAGTGAATCAGATACTATTATATTTAACTATGCCTATTATTCAATTATGTAAGTCTTGGGCTTCAATAGATGACTATGTATTAAATGAATCGCTTCCCGATTTTCAGGTTTTCTTGCAGATTTTCAACAATTTTTTTTATTACTTACATATACACCTTCCAAAATCCTTACCTTCCAAAATTTTAGATATACTGAGTACAAGTGCATACAATTAACATTGAAACTTCAAATACATTTTTATATAATTTAGAAGTCAATTTGCTGCTTAAAAGATATAAATTGTCTACATTTCTAAAATATAGAATTACAGTTTGTAAGGTTCGGAAAATAGATTTATAAAAGCGTAAGCATCAAAGAATTACTATCAATAAGATATTTATTTATGAAATAAAAGAAATTCAGGGATTTCTAAGCAAATAATATTACATATCGCAAATGCTCAAGCTACTGGGTAGCTTGAGAAAGGAAAATGGACACAAATTGTTGGGCCATGTAAGTTACGGTTTCCAACAAAATCAAGTACTATTTGTTCCAAATATTTTATCAGTAATTAACTAGCCATGAGCCAAAAGAAGAAATGGGGTTTAATGGAGTCTACCATACCTGCCCTATATCCATCAGTACGTAGAAATTTTTTTCGGCTTAGTTAATTTTTTTTACGAAAGTTGGTTTTATTGTAAAATTATAAACTCGCATGCTTAAATTAATTTGCGACTATTTTGAAGCTTATCGAGAATTGCATGTTAGCACGGGAAATGAGATTGAATGACGTTTTTGGAGGAATTAAATGGCTTATAGGAATATGAAATTTATCAAAAAATAATGAGATTGAAACTAGCGTGACAATTGTTTAGCAAAATCATCTCAGAAACTTTTATTATTTGTCATTTTCATTTGAAATTAAATGAATTTTATTAACTATATTTTTTTTAATATTATGAATAAATTTTTAGATATATTTAATTCAAAAGTTCACCAATATGGATCAAAATGAGCCATGAGCAAAGAAAATAAGTCTGTTTGTTTTAGTCTTCTTGAACTATTAGTTTTTAATTGAAAACCACAAAATACATGAGCATCAAAACATACAAACTATTAAATTAATAGAAATCCATCGAAGAACTGGATGCACAGGATTTTGGTTCTGCATAGAAAGTGAAAAATTGTTATTAGAAAATTTAGTTGATAACCAAGATGCCATATTACCAATATTTCTATGGAAATGATCAGTCGAGAACTAATAGAGTTATTTATTTTTTTACATAAAATACCATGGAGGTGGTAATAACCATATAACGGCTAGCAGTTCCAAATTATCTAAAAAAATTAACACAATCTTAGCTATCCAACAGTGTTCGTGGGTATTGTGTTCCCCTACAAAATATTCATTTTTTAATTTGTTCATACGCGGTATGAAGAATAAATCTAGAAATAAAAGACGGAAATAATAGCTATATTTTGGAAAATGTTTCGCTTCCTGATGTTATATACCAAATACTATCCACATTTCCCAAAAAAAGTAATCGAGTATGTGTGTGGATTCGTAGTCTATTCTTGAATAAATACTATAAAAATGTGAGAAATTATTGGTACACTTATATCGTTCGAACCGCTACCCAACAGTCTTATAAATATAAGAGACAAAGGTAGCTTTAAGTACTTGCTCTTCTAAGAATGTTCTTAGGATTGATTGTAAATGTGAATTATTTTTTAAAAAATGCTTAAAAAGTAGTAACGGTCGTAAGTTTTTAATTCTTTTATTGGCATAATGTTATTTAAAGATTTATTAATGCATAAATTTCACATAGCTACTTTGTCAAATCACTTAGTAGAATTAATAAAAAACACTTGATAAATCTACCAAGTGATTTTTATTAAAAGGATAAATCTATAAAAGCGATCAATATTTGGATACCCGATTTATATTTTGTCGAGAAATTATGACCCGGCATTATAACCAAACGACAAATCTATCTTTAACCAAACGACAAATCTATACATATGATAAACTTGTAATAGAGTGAAGTCTGTACATTAGAAACAATGATAGAAAAAGTGATTGATTTAGCGTACAGAATGGCAATAGAAGCCAGAAATTTTTTTTAGAAATTTAGTCTGTATGTATGTTAATTTCAGCAGGTATCACGAAAACATTACTGGGCGGTTATTGATATAAATTAGTACGGTAATAGTATATACTCAGTAGCAATATATAAGAGAAAAAAAGAGAAAAATTCCAAATTGGACGCGAATGCAGTCGTAGCCACAGCTATTATTAAATAAATTGATTCCATTCAAAGAGCAATGGCAGTAGGCTTCTCTAGGTTACATCTGATTTCCATCGCATTTACAATTTTTTTATGGCCTTATTCATCTACAAACACAATAAAGGACTAGGTTTCAAATAAATATTTTCTCTCTCCACATAGACCTAAGCCAATGAAGTTGGTTATTGGGTTCAATTTAATTGATGTTGAGCTCTTTCAATTGGTTTTCATTATGTAATGTGTAAAAATCTTGTCCGGTAATGCCATTTTATCAATGATAAAATTTCTAAGCACCTTCATTTATATGCGTTCAGGTTATTTTGATGTTATTTAATGTCGGTTACGAAGCCTGGGTTTAAATTAATAAGTCGTTGCTTTCAATACGAATGTTTCCTATTAATTTTTATTCCTACCGATATTACAGATTTAAAAGATATCTGATTTTTTGCTAAAGTGGAATAATATAATAAATTTTTATGACTCTCTCGTAAATTTAAATAATCGTAAATTATTCTATAAAACACGTTTTCTATAGTCATTATCTTGTCCAATGTCATCCGAACCCTTCCTGTTGACTCTCGCTTAATCCTCTCTAAATTTACTTCCTTCAAAAAGATAATTTGACATTTTTAATCAATTATTAATTGAAATACTTATAACTTTTTAAGAACTAATGTGTTGTAAATTTTTTTTGTTGATTATTTTATATTTTTATTAATGTGTTATTCTTTTGGAAATACGTTCTTTTAATACTTTAAGTATTCACCTATTATTAACTACTTTTACACTAGTTATAAAAGTAAATTAGCTATATCAGCAATAGGAAGGCCTTATGTATGTAAACATGTATAGAGTGAAGTAAATAAATTAATAAAAGTATTTTCTCGGTTGTGATATAACGGTATACATATTCTCTTATAATTCTGCACACCAATCCATTCCAAAAGGGAATGTTGGGAAACAAAACATAATGAGGGATCACTTATTTCAATCTTGTTTTTATTCGAGTTTGTAATATTACATAAATTTTTTTTATATTTGTGATAAAACTTTTTTATTGGTATATATATTCACCCCGTATATATTCACAACTCCAAAAAACTTAGACAAAATCTTTTAAATATTCTAAAAATATAACTGTTACATAAAAAGACGTATAAATAAAAATGTAATCCCAACAAATGTCATCTCATACTTTAATTCAGGCTTGAAGCTGGCATAAAAAGTGTATATTTATGAATTTATTTGTAACCAAATCCCTACTTTTTATTTACGCTTATTTAACCTTCATCAACTATCATCAATTTACTCAACAGTATATACTATAGGTAGCTAATAAACAATACGCTAGTTTCTAAATATGCTAATAATAATTTAAACACTAAACACTACAGAACATTATATATCGCAGAACAAAATACACTGTAGTACCACAATTACGTCACAATAAGCTTAAATATATTTATATATATATATATATATATATATGTAGACAGTAAACGTCGGCTTGACTATTTTTTCCAAATTAAATTTACGAATTTTGTGTTACCGACAAAAGGGTTGTCTATTTTCCTTCTCTGAATTTTAGAATTCAAATAAAGAAAATAACGGTGTAATAATTATATTTTTATCATTATTTCGCGTGAAAATTTATTAGATTATTACAGTGATTATAAAAGAATGAAGACTATTTTAATATAACAACGTGTTTAATTTATTTAAGCCTTTGCTTTGAAACACATTATCAGAAATTCGTCAGCATAAAGCAGACTACATCTTCGTGCTAGCACAAGGGACATATCACCGATTGGCTAATAGTACATAATAGTAACGTTTACCGTAATGAACAGTGGCTAGTTTCGCTTCCATACAAATTTGTTTTAGGCGTAATCTGGTGACTATCTTACCCTTGTGAGGGATATTCGTAAGTTAATTAGTAATTGATTTTAAATTCAATGGGGAAGTTTTACGGTGATATGCAAAAACATTATTCTTAAGATGTAATGTCTTTTATAAATTTCTTCAATGTTGATTAGTTGGCGCCGAAATTTTAATTATAATGCAAGAGGAACCATAAAAACCAGTCCATAACCATAGTTAGTGAATGTATTAAGTATATGGATAAAAGTGGCATTATACTAAATTGTACTACTTTTATGTCCATATATGTATATAATGTTGGACCAAGAAATACGCTATTTTTTGGCTGCAGAGAAATAAATTTGCAATGAAATAAAACATAAAGCATGCCATTTTTCTGATTGAATGCAAAAAATATTAGACATAACCCTTTTTAACATACCCAGTACTTGCCGGAGTGCGGTGTTCACCCGCAGTTGCGATGTCTTCGCCGATGTTCGCGGGTTATTCACTCGAGCGGCGCCGAGTAATGTACACAAGTATCGATTATACGAAAAAAATACGAATAACTATGAATATTATTTTCAAATTTCTGAAAAATAGACATATTCTAAATTTTATTTTAACGATATTCAACTATTCTTCAGTCAAATAATAAAGTCTTTCTTTTTCCGTCACTTATTCCCGGACAACATGTATTTTCCAAATAATAGCAATATAAGGACTTGTTGTGTTCCATAAGATTTGAACAGAATATTTGTTTATCTCTGTGTACTTGAACGCGATATTTGATGTTTAGTGAAAAAAATATATGTGCCCATTTTTCCGCGTGATGAGCTTTAGTATTATCATTTTTAATGCGTGAATATTTAAAAAGCTATTCAACCCTCGTTTTAGTGTTCTGGAATAATGAATTTAACTATCTTTTTTATAGAATTTAAATTTCTAATTCTAAGAATTTTGTTTCCGTCATATACGAGACAGAAAATCTATAAGGTAATAGTTTGTAAGCAAGGATTTTGCACCTAGTAAAGAAGTATTATTTTAATGCATGTGAGAATGACTTTCATAAAGTCATAAATATACAAGCTTTGTAGTTTGTATCTAAACTACGAAATAATTTATAAAAAAGGTTTATAACTAAATATGATAGTTATATAGATAGATATAAAAAAATAAACAATATGTTGAAGAGGGTTACGAAAGATAATTAAATATATTTCGAACCAATGTCCAGATTTTAATATTCACTAAAGGGTTGTTGTTTGATTATTTGGTTTGAATAATAAAATTAATTGATATATTATCAAAACACATTGTGAAATATACTGACAAATATATTGAAATATGCTGACAGAAAAGTAAAATATACTGACAATAATTATAATTTTATGTTTATCATGTTATAAGTCCTTTAACCTGTGATGTTACTAAAAAATATGTTAAAAATTCATTTATTGTTTCATATAAATTAATTGAAGGTTTGTAAGGTTCTGTTTGGCGCTTCTAAATCTAAATATGAAATTCGTTAAGCTGTAAATTTTCGTGTTTGTTTCAATTTCACTTGTGGATATTACAAGTTAATTGCGTTCTAGGTTTGCACTGTGTATCGTTAATCTTGAGCGAGATACATCAATATTTGAATTCATTTATTTAATACTAATCGTGTATACACTTTATGTTACAATATTATTGGTTGTGTATTCTTCTTTTATATATCGATATAACATAAAATGAAATTACTTGTCATTTCTGTTATCAGCCACCTTATTCATCCTTTATTAGACGAGCAGAATTCACCTGGTTAATTTCTACATAATTATTTACCTAATTATATCTACTTTTTTTATTTTATCGATTACCGATAATCGAACATAGACAAAAGTTACTTTTTCTTACAAATTTACTTCGTAGGAACCGATATACATTTTTATATTATTTTGTTGGGGGCAGTCACATATCGAGTTATTTATAGTGCTAATATTTAGAGATAATAACGATTATTAAAGGAAACTCTGATAAAAAAAGCGAACATTAAAGTTTTCCATAGTGAAGAAATAATTAAAGAACCTAAAAGGTATTATTTATAAACAGAACCAACCACTAAAATGAAGAAAAAGCGTAGCAAAATGAAAAAAGTAATAAAAGCATATGTATGATTTTTTACCTAATCACATAATAAATACAATGAAATTGATTGACTTTTAGTTAAGATATATATGTATATATATATATATATATATATATATATATATATATATATATATATATATATATATATATATATATATATTACATAATGTTAGTCTCGTCCTTTTTACGACAATTTAATAATTTTAATATCATAATCTTGCATTCTTGGAAAAAATGCATTTAAAGCATTTAGTATTATAGCCGATAGTAGGTTTTTTATTTTTTTTAAATTTTAGTATGATATCATATATTATATCATATAATTCGAATAGAATTGGATGATCGGATTCCCTGCCGTATAATTATTTATTTAATAAACTTTCAGATTCGAAAAAGACGCCCTGCAATATTTCTGAACCACTATTGGTGTGATGCAGACTATGATAGAAACATACAAAAGGGATATGAGCAGATGATAGGTATTTTTAGTATTGCCTGGAGTTAAGTACAGAAATCTGATATAAAGGTCAATATATTTATATTTATGAGGGACCCATAATTCAAAGAAAAGTAAAAATGACATCTGATGATTGGTGTCATCAAATTATTTCGAATTGATTTATTGCATGGAGGATGGCTAAATAATAGGATACTACTATAATACTAAGACTATATTACCAATAGTGAATAAAAATAGGACATTACATAAAATGAAGAGTCAGTCCGCAGAAGACCGATATAAGAAAATGAGACTGATGTCATGGAGGAAACATGATAGCATTATTTTAAGAGGTCGTGTCATTAAATTAAATATATTGATTTCCCTTATTTTTTTCCTGACATCTATATGAGCTGTGAATAATATAATTTAAGAAATATTGAGATTTTTAATACGATAGTTTAATCTACCATTTCAAAATTGTCAATATTGATGTTTTAACGAAATTTATTTATTTGCGGAAACACAATATCTTCATTCCACGATATGCTACAAGTTAGATGTATTTTTATCTCACATAGGAAATAGTTTTGAAATCCTTAAAATTTGCTCTTTTAACTGATATCCCACACTAATTACAGAAAAAAAAAACATTCATATATATTTTCTTTAATCTTACTTTATGCGGGTTAATTTAATTCAAGTTTTGATGTTAAACAGGTTCTTAGAAAATATCCATAATACACTTAGTGACACGTTGGTGATATCATGAAGGGTATGTTCTTTTTCTTTTAAGATACGGGACGCAAAAAAGGAACAAACTCAATTTCCTTTCTATTACCGATACTTTATAGCAGACTACGTATTTTTCAACAATGAAAAGAATACATTTTCCATAATGCCACATTAACAAGTCTGTGTCTATCTTTGCAAGCAGTCTTCTAATTTTTTTGATAAATTTGTAGTACAGAATTATTAAGATTGTCTGAAAATGACTTTATATTTAATTATTCTACTCCTTTTCCTTCTTCTTATTTTAATTTTAAATGATTTGAAATAAAGATATGGTAATAGGTCCATATTTTTAGGTCTGTGGATATATACAAGATTTAAGGAGATTAAAAACGTTGATTGGAACGTGGCTTTTATTCTATTTTTTTGGATTTTTTTCTGTGATGTGTCAGTGTCTTCTTTTAATACACAACAAATTTAATGTTCTTATCTCTCTCCAAAAAAGCACTGTGCTTTTCTAAAGTGTACACTTTGTCCATATGTCCAGATGGAAAACTAATATTGGTAATAATGATGAAATAATTTCGCTAAATGCCTAATTTCCTCCAAAATGTTCTCTAGTATCACCATTAAAAACGAACGTTAATTGCATTGTTTACTCATTTTAATTTGTATCATATTTTATAACTTATCTTTTAATTTATCATCTTTATATTCTCTACTAAGAGAAGATCATCACAGATAAATTTCCATTATTGCTTCTCGTTAGCTGAATTTTTAATAATGCAAATATTGCCCATGGCTGAAAAATTCAATGAACGTCCGTATATATTTCACAGATTAAATAAATTTTAAGACAAATATGTAAAAAATGTAAAC
Organism: Druceiella hillmani; assembly: GCA_039881145.1. Classification (NCBI taxonomy): domain Eukaryota; kingdom Metazoa; phylum Arthropoda; class Insecta; order Lepidoptera; family Hepialidae; genus Druceiella; species Druceiella hillmani. The sequence goes on from JAYKKI010000002.1 coordinate 58,307,891, forward strand.
AAAGCAAAGCAATAATATTTCAGGAACTACGTTTTGCCTTAGTTGTCATTTAAAATAATTACAATCTTTGAAGATAGCATATATATAAGCATTTTCTCAATAATTTGTTGTTTATTTTTAACGCACTTAATTTATCTTAGTTGATAAATGGGTATAGTTAATAAAATCAAAACACAAAGTGTAAACATTTATATTATTCAATACTTATGGAGCGTTTACAGTGGACGTAAACTGAAAGAGAAATATATTGAGATTTAGATAAATATCCAAAGGAAAAGACAGCAACATTCTCGTAACAGCAAGATAAAAGTTTCAATTTCATTAGTTTGAGTGCTGATAAATAGCAAGAGACCTCACATTCACACACTTTATATCCCGTGAGCCCTTTTTCGTTTCCTTCAATTCATCGTAACAAATTGCGCTCGACAAATCTGCCTAATGGTGTTGAGTAACATAAGCAGTAAAAATTGCATGTTAATATTTATCGCATTGCTTTATTTTTTAAAGGATGCCTTAATAAATGCTATTTAGTCTCTTAGAAATGAAGAAAATCTTAATATAGCCAGTGAATTTTAGAACTAATACAACATTTTCTTTAATATACCTAGAAAAAATCCACGTACAATACGGAAATGCATTAAGGTTTCTGTTTATTTATTCCTATGTTTGTAAATGCAATGTTAGAGACATACGTTTTAACACTTTTCATTGCATATTTTTACTCATCGATATCATGACAGGAAATTAATAATGTAAAAATGTGCGTCAAGCCAAACCTTTCTCGAAAGGGGTTAAATATAATTTTTTTAATTGAGTGGCAGGGATATATATTCTAAACAGGCTGGTTCGCCTTTGAAAAATACTCATTACACCATGACGACAAATTTACTCATTGCACCATGGGTTTAAGTCAAGAATTGATTTGTTTGCACTAAGTCTTTGTTCTGTTTGAAATAATAGTCTGAAAAATAGTATAATAATTTCATTAAAAACTTATGAGATCAACATAAGTTTTCATCATCAAACATTTATTTGAATCGATGGAAGAATAGTAAGCGCGAAAGAAGGATGTTAACTTCAATAAAATATAACAATGTGTGTAGCAAAAAAAGAGCAAGTGAAGACGAAACAAGAACTTCATACAAAAATACAAGAAAAGCATTTGTAAAAAAAAATAAAAAGTAAATAATTTGAAAGATATCAGGAGAGAGAAAAAGGTACGGAATTTAAATAACTGAAATTATTCTCGCAAACGCAGATGCGTTTAATTTTAATAAACAGTGTTGATACAAAAACTTAACGAAACTTTTACATCAATAATTTTGTCTTGTCCATCGTAGATCGGTAACTTCACATTTTGCAATGGTAAAATGTGAAACTACTGAATATAAATATGTTCTGAGTCACACCTCGCTCTATTTTGTATAGTGCTAATTACAAGGAACAGACTGCTTTTTAAAATTTTATTCAATAAAAGTGATATAAAATCCATTTGACGGCTTATGCTACATGATGACTTGAAAATTTAAGTACTTAAAACAATTAAATCGTTATTAAATGAAATCAGTTTAAATAAGTAGACAGGGGGGGAATTTCTCCAAAAACGAGATTCCGGTGTCCCGAGATATATGTGTATATTTTTATATACGCGTATATGTTTTTGTCCGTATATATATATTTGCGCAGGTTCCAATTACAAACTTATGTCGAACTTTGAAAATAATTAGATATCGCTGACATTATCAAACTCAGAATGATGTGCAATGATGTGCAATCTTCTGAGTTAAGCAAGTGCAAGTGCTATACTAAGAGATAGTAAAAGCCAAATATATTAATATTGCATGATAAAATGAAAGCTGAAAAAATTAAACCAAACTTTTTCTAGTAATTCCTATTAAATGTTTCTCTTGGCATAACGTGACAAATTACCACTTTAATAAAATAATTTAGTAAGTATCGCAGCAATATATTCTTTATATAAATTAAATTAGTAAAATAATTGGGCAAAATTTAGTTAAAACGGTATGAAGATTCCGTAATCAAATTATATAAACTTAATCTTAATAACTTCGCCTTGCACGCTGTCCATTCTACATAATAGCATTGATTTTTTTTCAGATTAAAACATTTTAGGATGAAGTTAAAAAAAAACTAGTTAATTGTATCACTAGAACATATAGAAATCTACTTTTTAATTAATTCTCCATTTAACGAACCTGCGAATCCGAAATTTTTCTAATTGTTGATGTCCTGCATTAATTTGAGAGAGTATTTTCAAAAAGGGCCAAATGTCTTGTAATATTATTTGTTTTGCTTCTCCATCATGAGATATGAGTCTTCAAAGTATTTTCATGGTATTCTCCTAATATTACCTTTTAAAGTATGCAAGTTTGTCAAAAATCTGAAGGAAATAGTACTTCAGTGCCAAATTAAGTTTCATTAACGAATTAAAGATATACAGGCAATGAAATAATTTTTGCCGCATATGAAAATTCTATTAGGCAATATTTTTACACAGCAAAATATCAATACTAATATTGACATTTGTAGTAGTTTATCGTAAATAATTTATGTTTACTTCGTAATACCCGTCGTCAGCTACATTTGATAATAAGATATAGGTAGGGAGAGAAAGTGGTGAAGACTGGATGAATTTCAACTTTTTCTCCATCTATCATTTATTTTTCTTGACAATTTTTAGAGTAGGGTTTTTAGAATATCCTTAATAGGGCAACTATACAAAAATAAGTAATAAATTTTTTAAAACTTGAGAAAAATATCTTGAAAGCCAAGGCATAATATTCCTATAAGCTTACAAATACGATAGTAAATATTCATCATTTTTATTTATTGATATGAATATATATTTGCTTTTAATTATAATTAATTTTATATGTTAATACTCTAAATACGATTCCAGAGATACCTTGTATAAAGTAATTTAAAAATGTCGACATATTAATATCAAGAAAGAATAGCCGTCTTTTTGTGCTGTTATTGAAAGTTAATTAAATGCTAAAAAAGATCGGGGGTATTGTTATTTTGTATGTAAGACAGGAAAAACTATTTTATTCTAAATTTTAACTTATTTACAAATTGTATTTGCGTTGACCATAATGTCACGGTTATTAGACACTCTAATTGCGGAACAAACCTGGATGAAAATCGATTTAATTCTTCAATATATTCTATAATAATAATATTCCGAAGTGTACTAAGTACGCTAAATCGTGTGTTTAATGTGGGCGTTCTCCATTAAAATATATTGTATTATTATTATTACTGTATTTAGTCGAGATCTTAGGTTATTTAATGATACAAGAATATTAAATAAGTCACTTATAATTTTCCAGTGCCTGGCAATTTCGTGAAGCTAATTTGCCACGGCGGTCCACGACATAAGGGGTTGACACATCGCACGCACATCGCATACACGCACGCAGGCATGCAAGGTGGTTTATTTTTGGTTTTGACAGATATAAATGTATGCACACATTCTTTAGGCGCGTTATGAAAAAATTATGACAGTGAAATTTTAAGATTTGTCACACAAAAGTTACAGTATGAAGTTGCAGTTATTGAGACTATATATTAATACCAATATTTTGTAAGAAACTTACGTTGGGGGCGTAGCTCAGATGGTAGAGCGCTCGCTTAGCATGTGAGAGGTACCGAGATCGATACCCGGCGCCTCCAAGACAAGTTTTTTATTTTTAGATTCTGTATTTTATTTGTCTTTCGAATAATTTAAAAAATGTTTGATGTCATTAATTGTGATTCTTTATTTATATTACTAATAAATTTAATATCCAAGTTTCACAGATAAATACTTATACAGAGAGGCAGATGATATTTAAAAACAATATTACCATAAGACATTTAGCTTCATGATAATATTGTTTTTATCTTTATTTTGTATTCACTTTTCATACAGAATTAAAATAACAATTAGTTTATAATTTGCTTACATCAGCGCAGCGCCATCTTTTGATAGATATGATTATTAATTTCACGTAACAAAAATACTTCAAGTACATAATATTGACGCAGTGAGCCGCTTTTTCATTTGAATTTATTGGATAAAAAAATATAAGTGCGATTTATATATGTGCCGATAAATTATATTCAGTAGTGATTTATATTCAATATTTTGATTAATATATTTACTATTCGTAAATATTAGTGAAAAAATTGTGTTTATAGACTTTTTCAAGTGCTCCAATATAATTGAGGTTATCTATCCGTATGTATTATTTAATGATGCCAAAGCACGCACCATTTTTTTTTATTATTGTATTTAAAAAGTCGAATCTCAATTTGCTTTCTGAAGAACAGAAAAAGATAGATTTTTAAATATCGAATCATTATCTCGAACTAAAGTATGCTTTTGATGACATTTCAAAGCGGTTGATGGTTCCTTTTAAAACACAATCCGATTTTCTATCTCCATATTTGGATTAAATGTAACAAAATCAGTTTAAATTAATCACTTTCTTAACTTTCCTTGGTCTTTAAAGACCAAGGAAAGTTATATCGATATTATCGTCAAATTGCAATGAAACAATGGTTGTTAAAATTAAAAGATAATATTAAAATTTATAAATAAATAGAAAGTTGATATCAGCGGAACTCAGAGTCAAGGGTAAAGAGATCCGTACAAACTGGAGATCAAGACAGTCGCTGAATGCGAAAAGGAAAATTTTGCAGAAAGAAAGTAATGGAAATTGAATTATTTAACAAATGGTCGTATAAATTAATAGTCTAAAATTAATTATATTATATTAATTGTGCTTCCGATAGTCAACCGATTTATATGAAAAAGGTTTCCTAAAATCTGTCAAGAACTGCGACTTGTAGCGTATCCTAATACATACATATTTACGCACATATGTTTAGACCGATGAACAGACACGTATGTTCTTTTTCAAAAGCAAAGATCATAATATATATCTATATAAATTAAAAAATAGTATCGTTTTTTAGAAGAGGAAACTCTTTCGAAAAACACTATTATTAAAATTTAATTACTATTAAAATTACTCTAGTTACAATAACTTCTATCAACGAAACTTGAGGCCGATAGTAAAGCATAAATCCAATGTCTCTTATAAAATGTACTGTTTGAATGTAAAAATACAACTTCCCTTTTATAAATTATGCAGAAGGTTAATCAAGAAAACCTAAAATATTCAAGAATACCTAAACAAAAAATGTAAAAGTCGATTCCGTTGTGTTAATATATTTTTTTTGCCAAAATAGATCTAAGTCGTTATTCCAGAACAATAATTCTGAATAATCCTATACAAGTTTAAAAAATTGTATTATATACAATTAAATTAATTTGTAATTTTTTCTCAATCATATTTTTTATTTAATTCAATACACTCATTTGTGTCTGTTTGCGTGTGTGCGTTTGGACGTGTGTGCGTGTGCGCCTGGGTGCGTGCATGTGTGCGTGTGCGCGCGTACGTGTGCTTGTGTGCATGTATAAATGTTTTTCATTCTATAACGAAATTCTAGTTTAAATTTTAAAAATGTCAAGTTCTTAGGTCGAAATGTTTCTTAGAACAACGGCTTAGTGTTTCGTTTTTCCCTGTAAAAAAAAGAAAAAAAAATAGTTTCGCAGCAGACATTTCTTAGATGTTAACATAAGAAATTTCTTTGCAAGCATGTGAATTATAGGTTCATCAAACAACGTCCTCGAATATTGGAAGTACCTTTTACTAAAGGATATCAGTGTACTTAGGAGGATTATCGGGTAAGACAAGTAACGTACTTTAAGATTGCAATTATGTTTTTTGGATTAAATTTTTTTTGTGTTTCTTGTCCATGGGTTCTTATTCCACTGCTTATATTAAACATATTTTGATTTTATTACAACATTATTTTCATTATTTCAACCTAGAATTTGCACATATTAACAGATAAATATATTTCTTTAGCCTTTAACTAATTTCAGAAACTCTTTTAAAGACGTACCGAAACCACATCTATATTCGACTAAACAGGATAGTTTCAATTTCTTTAGTATATAGCGAAAGACAGTACATAATTTGTGAGCAGTAAACTTGCTTAATAATGTTGAGTAATATGAGTGGAACGAGAATTTCTCATTAATGTTTGCCTCACTAGCTTCTTGGCTCGTGGCAAATATTCGATAACACTCCTCCACTGTCAAGTAGTAATATATATATATATATATATATATATATATATATATATATATATATATATATATATATATATATGTATATATATATATATGTATATATATATATATATATATATATATATATATATATATATATTGAAATAGTTTTTCACATCGTCATGCGGATTTCTGACGCTGAAAGTAGGTTGGTCCGATCATTTATTAATATATTTGCATACATATTGGATCACCTGAACTGTATGGCAGTATTCCACGTTACTGTAGGCGTTGAATTATTGACATGATATTAGGGAATACGGAACAATCAAGCTATTGTCTATAGAAACCGTTCTTCCTCTGATCCATTCAAGTTCATTCAAGTTTGCATTTCAATCTCCATTTTATACAAATACCGTTTTACATACATGGTGATGCTATATTTTGATCTCCACAGGATCCGTGCACCATGTTTTGTTCACACATTAATAATTTCATTTGGTGGTATTTTTCTTTCCAACCAAAAAATATATGACAGTGTGGTAATCCGTTTCTGCTCCTCAACACTAAGCATATTGCATTTAACTTTACCTAATATCTCATATTTCGTTAATAACTTCATAATTTTTTTCATCATTAACTGGAATATCCTTAAAATTATGTCATGATGATCAAATGGCCATGTAATAGCCCTTCCTTAATCTTTTGCTATTCCGGATGCAAGTAAATGTCACAAATAAATCAGGTCTCCCGTAATTTCGAATGTCCTGAGTTTTTTCCTGTATATGATGAGGGAATTGCGGGAAAGTTGAAGAAAAGAAGACGTATTGTCTAATATTTGCAAGGTTTGCATTAGCACCATGATTTAAAACAGTTCGTAGATGTATATAGTTGCCCGCTCTCAATTGTGGTTGATTTTTACATGTGTGATTTAGTCTTTCTAATATAATTTTAACCATCATGTCGACCAAGAATTGGCTAAGCATACCTCTGTAATAAGATAAGAGATTAAAACAGTCAGCTCTGTTCATCATCCGATACGTATAAAATTGCATACAATAAATAGTTTTATTCCTCGCTGAATTATGTTGAGGGATTGTCAAATAATAAAAATTTCAAATAATAAAAAGCACGGTGCAATTCAGATACTCTTTTTAGGGGACCATCTTTACAATGTATCACTATATCTCTAGGTTCCTTATCATCGTCAACTAATAAGACAGCGACTTCGTTTACTATAGGTGAACTGTATCTTTCTTGATATTGGTATTGTAGAATGCGGTCGGCGTGAATTATTAATTTTAAGTTGTCCAATTAAAAGTTATGCCCTAAGTTGTAATTGAAACTGCTAATGTATTTATTATGGCGACTTACTGCAGACTGCAACTCATTGATTAAATCTATTTTTAGGTTGGGAGAAATATTAGATCTCAATGATAATTGATCAGCTTTAGATATAAAATAAATATGTGGAAACTGCAGACTTCGCCTTGAAGGTGGAACAAGACCATAAATCAAATGGTTTATCTGATCTTCTACCTTAAATGTAGGCGTAAAGTTTCCCTCGCGAATTTTTTTAGCACCGAATGACGTCATCTATCTGCAAATAAATGTAATATATCTGCGTATGTTAATTAAAATTTGTGCGAAAAAAGAATGACTGCCTGGCAAAAGATGTTTTATTGGTTGTGGTGGTTCCTGTGTAATAAAAAGAATCACTTTGCCTTCGGCACAATACATTTTTCTTCATTTGTCCAAATTTTACAGTGTTTTGCTGAGTATACCTATATTTGAATCATAATCGAAAGCAACAATTCAGTTACGCGCTCTAGTCGCAGATATCAATCGCTTTTTTGAGTAGATATACATACAGTCTGCTCGGAACGTTCACAGCTAGATTCCCTAGCAGGTCTGTATGTTCTAATGTGCTGGCTAGCGAGCGGCTGCAAGCGTTCAGTACTAGACTCCTTAACATACGCTTGTGATATATACTCTCTATGACTCGCGAAAGGATGCGTAGCTCTTCCGCTCGGCGTATTTTAGCAGCTTTTTTTCAGTTTTTATGATGTTTGCCGTGAAAGTTGTTATTTTTTTTAGGCATGATTGTTATTGGAAAGAAGTTCCTTATGGCACGTAACATGCTTGGTGAATGAGAGCTAGTCAGAAAAAAGTTTAAGATTTCGATGTTTTTCTGTTGTTACATCATTACTTTATAATTTATTAAGTATTTGAAATTAAAAAATTGCAATAAATTTCCAGCATATTAATTTATTTCCAATACTAATTAAATTTTATTTAGATTGTTTTAGTAAATTTTAAAATAATTTTAAATTTATTTCTAAATTGATTAAAATGAAAATGATTTAATATAACCCATGTCTACCCTTAAAGTCAAATCAAAGTATTGGTGAAAGATTTTCTGGAACCCTATGAGTACTTTCTGAGATCACCTTCTGCATCCAAACTTATAAATTTTACCTCTTTGTAATATATATATATATATATATATATATGTATATATATATGTATGTATATATATATATGTATATATATATATACATATATATTTGTTATAGTTTAAAAACACTAATAATAATTTTATAAGTGTTTTCAAATCACACCACAGTATTATGTCTTAAAACATTGGTAAGATTCTACAGTCATTTAAAAACACTTTTTACACCAGATGTAATTTAAAGAGGAAATAAAATTAATAATAAATTAGCAATATTAGCACAATGAACTTCCCGTAAAATTAGAACTGTTATAACGGATTATTGATTTAGAACTGTTATAATTGGTGATATTTAATAATAATGGTTTATTATTGTGAATTCGGAAACGTTATCAATAATTATGACATGCAATATGGTATACGGAATAAAAGCTTTAAACTGCAAAATTTCGGCGAATTTAAATATTTAGCATAATTTAAACTAAATACAATATATAAAAATATATCAAAAGCTTTTTTCATCTTTTTTATTATCAGTTTGTAGATTATTGAAATATTAAAAAATAAATTTGACGCAGGAAAGTTATATAACACTTAACCATAAATATTGGATATTAAAGTTTTTTGTAAGATCTATGTATATCTATAGTCTATAGATAGATAGATTACAACCATTAAAAAAAGATAAAGGGTGAATACAAGATTTTGTATACATGTTAGGAGTTATAGGTAGGGTACATTATTTACTGTCAATAAATCCTTATACATATATTTTTTCTTTTAAACTCGTTAGTCGATTTAAAAGAGTACGATAAAATATTCTATAGTAATTTAAGGACTGCTATTTTTCCTTGTAGAAAAGAAATCGATTTATGATATTTACAAAATTCATCTTTCTGTTTTATATAGTTAGTTAATAGATTTTGCCTAAAATACACCCATGACGTATATTGTAATCTAGTTTCTTATATTTACGTCAACGTGTAAGTGACAGTTATACTACATAGGCACCAGGAATTAGTTTCACGATGATTTTCATAAATGGACCCATCTGAGCCCATGAATGCCTCGAATTCAATTAAACATATATGATTAAAACAATAAACGAGGATGTAGAGCGTATATTATGATTAATTTTACTGGATTTATTTACATGGTATTTTCACAATTAACAGGTACATTGATTCATATAGCCAAAAAAATAAGAAAAAAGTGTGTCATAGTTCTTTATCTTTAGATATTTGAAAGGATCTTAGTGGATCCTAAACTTCTCAAGAGTTTTATGCCACATTAATCTTAAATTGTATTTTGCTTTCCAATTCCTTACATTTAATATTTTTTCGATCTGAAGTTAAATCTTGGATTTCTTTGCTCACTCATTTGGATTGTTCAGATTTTTTGAATCCTGGAAAGTCAATTTTATTCTGTTTTTTATATACTTGACACGTCTTAAAATTTAAAAACGTTCGTGCCACATACCACCAATTTCCTTGCGACCAACAATATTTCTAAGCAAATTTTTTCCAAAACACTCTTTCATCTTTTAGAGTCAGCGTCCAAATTTCAAGTTCATATGTGATTATAAATAAATTAAGGAGATGTAAATGTATATCATAGCTTTTTCACCAGGCTTCAGATTCCTCCATAAACTATGAAACATAATTTCATTTTAAATACCTCCACAGTATGTGGAAATACCTGCTGGTAGCAACTACCCTTTTCTTTATTTCTGATTACATTTAATTAGTTCTATTTATTTCGGAGTGAAATTTTCAAATCTAAAAGTACAAATTTTCAGGTGAGTGATAGTAATCTTTTACCTTAGTATATTTATTTACCTTGGTGCATTGGTTTTAACAAGATGCCTTAACAAGATGCCTTTTATTAGCTTTCTTCTTGAATGCCCAAAAGGCAAGCCCCAAATCATTTTCGTGTTATTGATTACATTGTAGGTATTTTAAAGCTTTGTAAGAAAGGAAATGTTTTGAGAACTATGTATATTTATTAACTTCATGTTTTTTATTAACTTTCCCGCGTACTGAGATTTTATTTTTTCTTTCAATTATGAATATTGTGAAGGTTTTGATTTCTTTTTGCAATATAATTCTGAGATTTGTCGTATTCAAGAGAACATTAAGTAAGGAATAAAATCAGTTGAATAAGAATGGAAGAAAATAAAGTTAGGAATTAATATTTTGAACAAAATTAGGCATATACATCACAAAGCTTCGACTATTTAAACTTTCGAGACTATTTCACTGTTTTCTTACCGATCATGTCCTCTAGGTATCAAATCTAGAGTCACCTTGAAAGTTTATATGAACATTCATATATAAAATATATATATAAATATATATATATATATATATATATATATATATATATGAATATATATATATATATATATATATATATATATATATATATATATATATATATATATATATATACACATATACATCTATAAAACTTGACTCAAATATAACTGGCATTGAAATCTAGGTTATGTTCGTATTAGGAAAAAACTATCTTAATTCTTTCAAAATAGCGTCAGTTCAAAGGATAAATAATTTTGTAAAATTTATTTTCTTTTTCTTTTTTTTTCAGCTAGTCATATTCTGAAAAAAAAACGCTCCCGTTGTTCATACGATATCTCCGTTAAACGTCGTTTCGTATATTGAACAAATAGTAATATTTATAATAAAATGTCACTAATTAATTAACATATGTTGTTTTACATATCCCGTAAGAAAAACTGTATTAAACTGTTAAAAAAAAACATTTTATCTAAGCGCCTACTGAGAAATGGATTTTTGGATAAGTTTATTTGCTAAATTTATGCAACGATTTGCTCTGCTTCCGACTTTTTCATCGAATTCATTCATCCATACTATGATAACAACTATCATAGTATGGATGAATACTCATTGCATATAGTTAATTATTTTAACTGATTAGAGTATAATTTATTTATTACAAGTTCATAGAAACTGCTAAAAAACCCTTAAAATAAATTTGGAAATGAATAGCTGAGCTTGCCTATGTGTAATTATTCCTTCAGAGGTAATCGATTTTTTTTTATATTTAAAATGTACCGACGAAAACTTGTTTCTTCTTACGATAACTCAGTCGGGAATTGTACCAAACTAAAAATAGATACTTATTCAAACATTGAAACAAAAGTGAGAGGGCAACATTTAAACAAAGTATATAGGTGAAATATCTTTTCCAAATTGAATATTTATTTTAAACAGAGAAAGAATTTTTATGTCAAATTGTTACAAAAACAGAAATGAATAGAGAAAGGATAATAATGAAATCGTTGCTATGGAATACCGCATAATAAATCGGAAGAAAATATTAAATTATAAAATCATTATGATTAAACGATGTGTCACCGATCGATCAAAGAATGTATATTTTTATTGCATTGCCAGTATTATTTATATTATCACTTTTTAAACTTGAAAATGGATGCATTAATTAGTAGTATTCGCATAATTGGTTATATTTTCTTTACGAAACACCATTTTACAGTGCAAAATCTGGGAATCTGTAATGTTTACTTATAAACTAAACCTAACATCGTTTTGGGCAAAGATGGAATTATAAGAAATTTTAAATAGAATTAAAAATTTAAAGCTTTAAGTTTTGAAAACTATTGACTATTACAATCATTCCAAGATTAATTTGGTTTTACCTAATTTAATTATTTGTCCTAAATAAATAGGTCTTTATCCCTATTATTTGTGATGATTTGTTGTGTTTGTAATATATCGTATTTTATTTTGATAAACACAAGGTTGACAAGAGGATGTCTGTAGTTCCTTACGACGAGTTTATCTGAGTACCGTAAAACCTTTATTAGCAAATTATAAAGGAAAAATGCATAAATAGCATGTAAAGGGGAATGTGTCTCGATATTATATATTTATAAGTTTAATAATGTGTACATTGATCGGATAAGAATGCACTCTATGAAAAGCGTTTATAATGCCTATAATAAAATTGTAACTCAGTATATAATAAAATTGTAACTCAGTTTTCTTGCATACGATTTTTATTAAATCTATTGGCTCATAAAATGAAAAAATAAACACTGTACCCAAGTTATTTCCAATTAATTTATTAATATCGTCATATTATCAATAAGATTAGAAGTTCAGAAAAACGGAGACAATTAATAAAATGCTTAAATAAATACATGAATGAAAAAAAATATTTTTAATTTGCGTATAAATAGGTACTTTTGTCAAAATAAAAAGCATAATAGTGTTTACTTTTGATTTTGGAATCCAGAAGACTACATTCCTAAGGATAAATCTAAAATATTTTCTGTGTGGTGTAAAATTTTCTACATTTTGTTTGTACGTATATTTTTCATCAAAAGATATGATTAGATTCGATATTTAAATTTGAATCCTAAACTTAAAGATATTTATAATTAGGAGACCTTTTCGCAGTTACCTTTTCTATTCAATATGAGAAATTAATCTGTTTTGATGTAAATTGTGGCTAATTATAAATATGATGACGGATAGATCAGCATATTTATAATTAGATGATGATGGATAGATCATCATATTTATAACTACTTAATTCTAATTTACTTTTTTCAGTGAACTGTGGTGATATACATCAGTTCAGTTTTTGAGGCTTTTATAAATTTAAGCGAAGGTGGAAACACCAGTAATAACTATATATATTTTGATTTCTGATTTTAATATTGTATCATATTAAAGTAATAGTGCTGACAATAGTTGTTTTAACCAATGGGATTCTAATAAATTTTATGTTATATAAATCACTACTATTCTGCTTTAGTCAATTTCTCCATTATGACACATTACTTGATGTAATTCGGAAAATATATATAGGTACTTTCTTTACAATACTAGTATATTTAAAGAACAATGATAAAAATTACTATATTTATGGCCCCCTCCGGAAAAATTAACCCTATTAAACATTTGTCTTTCGACCACGCAAAAATGGTTAGTATTTCATCGAATCGTTTCATAAACTTTATTTCAAACTTTATGTAAAATTTAAATAGCTGGGCTTTTGGGCAAAAATTATTAAAGCCATAATAGTTTTTTCACGTGCCCGATCAATGAAACAAATAAAGTAATTTTTCGTGGCTGTATCATTTAATAAAAATGAAAATTGCTTAATATTTTAACTTTCAGTAATACCAAGTATTAAAATAATAGTAACATAAAACAGTTATTCATCTTTGTAAGTTTAAGGATATTAAAATTAAAATTTTTATTGCTTTTAATGTATCAGTACTACTCTCTATTACGGCGCTTGTCATAACCATAACAAAATACATTGCTATTTATCATGTTAAAGCCACTAGATGGAGAAATCAAACTTGCTTACAAAACTTATCCCTATAACTACCAGAAAGATGTGGTCAGTAGCGGCGTAGGGCGCGGTATAAAATGAGTATGTCAGAAAGTGAGCGACTTGAACAAATACACATTGGATATTTTGAAAATGAAAACTATAGACTGGCAGTGTTCCCTCAGGAAGTGTAAATAATACTTATTCTAGACGGTGGATTTGATACTATATGAGTTATCTTTGTATTTTATAGCTAAGAACCTGTCAATCATGAGTAGAATCAGTCAGCGGTCTGTGCTGAGCCGTCGCTATTCACCTGTTTGGTTTAGTTTACCTATTTTAAAGGTCGCTCTATTCGAATTAAAGTTTTTTGGCTATGAGAGACATATGGACGGACGGATGGAAAGCCAAGTGATCCTCTAAGGGGTATTATTTTTTAATTTGAGGGACGAAGCCTTAAAAAGGGCGGGAAATCTATTTTTCCAAGAAATGTCTCTTAGCGTTTACTCACTGGATTTGGAAAAGATGACTAACTCTATATCCACCCATAAAAATAAACTGTTTTCGTAACGGTTGTAGTGATTCTAGGACCATATGGTAGTGTAATGGTTACATATTTGTATTGGCCAAATAGTTCATTAGTGGTTGATGTGATTTAAACTCAAACTCTATAATAATTGCAAATCGACTTAAATATCAAGAAAGAAAGGATGTCGATGCTGATGTAATAGTAGGAGACAATTATCATCAACTTTAATAATTCCGCGATACCAAGGATTTTCTACCTAAGAGTGAAGTAAGTTTGTTGGTCTAACATTAAGCGCTTCCTATTTAATTATTTAACACGTTCTCGGCTCCAGAAAATCTCTTAAAAATTTTCTTTATTTTGCTAACAATATTATCTCAGCAGGCAATTAATGTACTTTATTTCGGTCAAGATTAAATGTATACTAGTACATTAATTATATTATTCAAATGAGTACGTTTAAATTAAAGACGCTAAAATAAAATATATTAAAATTGGAAAATTTTCAGAATGTTAAGAAAAAATAGATGTTTGCAAATGAGTAAAAAGACATTAATATTCGGAGTAGAGCCTTTTCCATTAAGATTATAAATATTCTTAATATTTCAGATACAGGCAAATCGTATAATAATTTACAAAAGCTCCTTTTAGTCGCAAAAACACATATCTTCGAAAAAATGTTGAGTTTTGACCTTTAGTATGATATATCAAAATTATAATAGTGGCCAAAACTTAAAAAATATATTTAGGCTATTACATCTTAACACAGGATATTTTATTTTTGAATAAAAAAATAAATGTAATTTGATATTAAACATACTAAAAATTAACAAAAGTAGAGTCGAAAAGCTTGAAAGGCGACAAAAAAACTCACTTTTGCGTTTACAATAATAAATATTAATATTATTAGTTAGGATAAATCAGACAGCATGTCAATCGAAGCAGTAAACGGC
The DNA here is from genome assembly GCA_039881145.1 of Druceiella hillmani. Classification (NCBI taxonomy): domain Eukaryota; kingdom Metazoa; phylum Arthropoda; class Insecta; order Lepidoptera; family Hepialidae; genus Druceiella; species Druceiella hillmani. The sequence goes on from JAYKKI010000002.1 coordinate 58,323,322, forward strand.
ATGCATTTGTTAAAAATAGATTGAAGGCAACAACCTTGAGGATTATTTCAAATATATTTATTCCATTTCATTTGTTTAGGTTATTTATATTTTGGAGGTGTTTAAAATAAATTTAAATTTAATTATTTTGGCTGTTATCGCTTATATAGGTAATTTAAAAAAAAAATTTCACAATGTTACTTTCATTTTTAATTTTTTGTTAAAGTTGAAAAATTATAATAAACAAATTATTAAATTTTTTTTAACTTTTATGACGTGATCTTGCTAAGTATGTATATAAAGAGGGATCTACGAAGCGAAAGAATCTTCCGCCAATTATTTAATAATTGTTTTAAATCTAATAAATTAATTAACAATTGTCCAATTTGTTGAAAAATTAACTTTATGTAAAATTTCCAACACGCGCAAATTTCTTTGAAGTGTTCTGAATACACCATAATTTTTCAAATTTTTAAATAAATAATTAATACCTGAAAACAATTATTTTTTGTTGCAGTCTCCCTTCAGCGGCGTTGCCACTGAACGGAGTTTTTTTGAGTTTTTTCTTAGAGTATTTTTTCGGAAATTTTCTCCTCTTTAAGGATCTTTCTTAAATTTTCATAAATATTAATAACTTATGAGATATCGGCGAAAAACGAAATATCTTGTTTTTTTTCATCTTTAATTGTTTATAACTTTTGCAATTTTTTATGAGCTATCCCACTTTACTGGCACAATTTTGTAGACATTATTCCTGATCGAATGAGCTATCGCACATATTTTTAGGACGCTTATGTTTATTTTAACTTATTGACTAGACTACCCAAAGGTGGCTATGGATGAAACTTCAAATATTTATTGTCCTGATTTATACATGAATCAATCTACTTCAATTTCGTTCTCGTTTGGGTTAACTTACATTAGTTTAGCAACTGCTCCGCCTTCCTAGTAATAACATTAAAAATATGGCCATGATCTAAATGAGTAATTAATTAATTCAGTCATGTTTCTGTAATTAATAAATATATTTCAATTTTGGTATCAATTTTATGAATTAATTTTTATGAATTAATAAATATATTTTATTCCATTACTAATAATAATTATATTTCTATTTTTTTTTAATAAAATATGTGGTATAGTGCAAATGAATATCACGAAATCGACACCGGGGTGGTATATTACTTTCATGATAAATCAAAGTAATATACCACATATTACTTTCATGATATATGAATGTGACCCCTCTTCAACTTTAGTGTGAACTAAAGTAAAGAAACAGTAAAAATAATATTCTCTATTATGAAATATACCGGGATTTTGCTACTATTTTGTTAGGGTTCTGTACCTTAAAATTGATCTCTCAATTGAAAATTAAATAATACAGAAAAATTATATATGTTGTATATAATATGTTGTGTGGTCTTCGTAGTATTGATGTCAATTGAACGAGCAAAATGTGTGGAACTCAAAATAATTTTTTCCAAAATTTCATACTTAATGGTTCTAAAGGTATTAAAAATACAATACACCCCGCCCCATTTTCGAAAAGTTAAGGTCAAAATTACGAAAAATAAAATCAATACTAAAAGAACATCTAAAATTCATAGAAAAGTGTAACTGTAGTTTTGAATATAATGAGTTTTTGAAAATTCATGATCTTTAAAGAATCCGAGAGATCTAATGTACATTATATTTACATTATTAAAAATAATATTAACAAATATTTGAAAATAGTTTAATAAACGTAATACCTACACTTAAATAATATTTATATACTTTTAATGTGTCCCGTATACCATTGTAATGCGAGTACAATTCATACTTGATAAGTTTTTAAACTTATTTTATATTACTATTCCAATATCTTAAAAAATATTCGCATTTAGTAGGCAAACAACCGTATAAATCTTTTCACAAAAGAGTACATTGCCAAATAAAATGTCGAAGCACGGCATCGACTGCTTGATCAATTCAATGAATTAACTAGCTACCCATTCAATGCGTCGTTCACCCGAAAAAAAAACAAATCTTCCTAGTTTCTACTTTTCAACAGGAGTAAAACGTTATTCTTACACAGAATTGCGCTTATGTAGTGGACGAGGATAACTGATGAACTATATGGTGCCGGTTATATTCAGATTTATCTAATTATGTTGCGTAACTTTACAAGCCATACTTGAGTAGACCCTTCGGTAATGGTACTATAAAAGTTTTCTTATTAAAGAACCTGCTGTTAGGCTATCCAAAATATTTACCTGGACACTCCAATCACTGAAAGGGAAAGTATAATTTCTATTACAAGAAAAACCCACAAAAAGTTTAGTGTATAAAACACGATTACGTTACTCAAGTTCAATGCTATTACCTCTCTGATTCTAACTGCATCACTGCAATTTTCTGCCTCGCCAAAAGAATTATATGCAATAATTCAAGTAACGGGTGCCGCTGATATTTTAGATAGCATAACACTACAATGTGCTAAATATGTTGAACAAGTCAATATTTTTTGGAGAAAATTATTTTCTCCAAAAATAATGATTTGTTCCAAATAAGCATTGATTCTATCATCTATCTATGTCTACGTGAGCATTGATTCTATCTAAACATTTTACGTCTTAACCCTATGTATATGTCATATTTACCTTTCCAATTTCAAGTTTATAAGTTTAGTAGTTTTCAAATTATTGATGTAACAAACAGACGATTAAATATTAATTCATTTTGCTTCTAAGGTTTCCTGTTTTTTTCTGAATACTGCACGTCAGTAAATTTTCAAAAACTAAAGCAAAGAAAAATTAATTTAAAAAAAAAAATATTTTTTTTTGTTAAATGGTTTCAGGGAAATGGAGTAGGGAAAATGAAAAAAGAAATCATTATAACGTTTATCAATTATATTTATGTACCCTTGTTACTCTTGTGTTCTCAAAAATGTGTCACACTTGTATATTCAAAATATATTTATTATTATTCCTAAGACAATTACATGATAATATTGAATATATTTGGCGTTAATTTTGTAGAAATGCATTATTCACAATTAAATAAAATTACGTAATGTAGTATTATTTCTACTTTCTTTAATTTCTTTACCACGACCTAGGTTTCGTTGTACTACAATATCTTCAGGTGGGCTATTAGCAAAGATGTTGAACAATCTTTGCTAATAGCCCACCTGAAGATGTAATACAAGGAAACCTAGGTCGTGGTAAAGAAATTAAAGAAAGTAGAAATAATTTTACATTACGTAGTTTCATTGAAATTTTGTACATGATAATATTTGAAAGCAATATGCGAAATATAATTTTTTAAATTTTATTAGTAGCAAAGGCAGAATGTATAGATTTTCACATCCACAATGGCATTTTGAGAGGTTTGTGCAAAATAAAAGACAGCCAAACAAATAAATGACAGCCTAGACAGTGTAGCTATTTGCTAAAGATTTGGTGGGTTAAGGTGAATAAAAAGAAATCAGTCCACGTTACATTCACGCGCAGACGAGACATTTGTCCATCAATTAAATTAAATAAAATAAAAGTAGCCCGAGCGGATCATGTACGCTACTTGGTATATACCTGGGCAAAAAACTAATTTAGCAAGAGCTTATATTCACCAAATGGAAACGACTTGGACTTCAGCTCAGGAAGCTCTATTGGCTCATCGGAAGTAAGTCTCAACTATCGATGGAAGCAAGCTGCTACTGTATATAGCTACACTTATACTAGTTTGGAAATGGGGCATTTAGGTGTGGGGTACAGATTCCCACTCCGATATTGAGATAATCTAAAGATACCAGAATAAAATGCTGCGAATGATTACAAATGCTCCATGATTTGTAACTAACCAACAATCGCATATGCATAAGGACAAATGCCTACAGTTACAGAGGAAAACAATAGATACAAAGTCATATAAAGACAGAATCAAAAATCACCCAAATAAACTTACGAAAAAATTGATGGCTAATACCCGAACCAAACGCGGATTAAAACGTGGAATTCCCCAATATGTGCTACAACAAAGGCATATCAATATAAAATTGGGATGAGATATAGGTCGTCCTGCTAAACCTGGCCGAGTAACAACTGACCGACTTACCGCTTATTGTTTCAATGTGGTGACAGAGTGCAGTATAATTAAGACAAAAAATACATCAGTTAAGAGACCGCTTCCCGATACGAGGAAAAAATAAAAAGTGATTGGCGTAGAACAAAGTTGAGATACTTAAACTACCTTAATTTTGAATCGTTTGTGACATTCAAAATTAAGGTAGTTTAAGTATCTCAACTTTGTATCTATGTAGTATAATGCCATTTTATCTATTTCATTGTCTATATGTAAGATTACTTTTTCATTTACTTCACGTAAAATCCAATTAAATTTAGTGTTCCGATATCAATATCCACACAAAAAAATCGAGTTTTTTTAAAATTGGTTAAAAAGTAATAAAATAAGATTTACGCCAGGAGAAGACTACATCTGCTGTCGTATACGAATGGCCATATGACTGACAACATAGTTTCATTCGTGGTGCATCTGAATTGACGTGGCCAGTTCTATTTCATTTACTGTCTCTTTAACCGTATTTTGATATTTAGATCAATGAATATACTGTTCCAAAAGAAACTAACATAAGCTGATTTCATTGTTAAAGTTTATTTTTAAAAGAAAAGTCGATTAATTCTCAGTCAAACAATAAAATATAAAATACCCTTTCAGTAGTCTACAAATACAAAATTTTTATTGTAAATGGAATGGATTACACTGTAAAATCAAATTGTCAGGGAATTCGGATAGATTACATCGGCCGAATTTCAGTAATTCCAAGCCGTGCTGTTGAATTGTGATTCGCAAACGCTACATAAAGGTTTACAAGTCGATCTTGTTTTTGCCAAGCTTTGAGAAGCTTATTAGGAAAGGGTTGTGAAACGCATACACTTGCTGAATGCTAATGAAGTTGGTCCCATTTTTCGAAGAGATATTGTATAATGTGAGGCGGTTGATTTTTTAACAATTCAATTAGGTAGTCGTTTGACTTGCTGGAATATATTAGTACTTATATCTTTTTATAATTTATAGCAACAATCCTATTTACTTCCGATTGTGTAATAGAAAGTTCCTCACTTCATTGTGTGTAATAAATCTGGAAAACTCCATATATATGAATAAAACTCCATATAATTGAAACGACGAAATTAATATTTTAAATGATTGTTAAAAATTTAAAAAATCTATTTATTTATTAGAGCATGCTCTATTAATAGGAGTGGAAATAGAGACGAGTGTAAATAAAAATATATATAACGAAACCTTTTCTAAAAAAAATGAATAAAATGAAAATAACAACCTCATTTAAGAATATACCACGATGGAAACCTGTTGTTTTTTTTTACTATTCATTTTACTTTATTTGAATTGAAAATATGAGACTCTAATTACGTAAAGAAAATAAAAGATTCTTATATTTTTATATATATATATATATATATACATGTATATATATATATATATATATATATATATATATGTATATATATATATATATGTATATATATATATATATATACATACATACATACATACATATATATGTAAACTTTAGTTAGTATTGTATTTATAATTTAATTATATAAATACCGTTTTAAGGGCGAAGTTACTAAAAAAATTTATTGGAAAAAATGTTACAAATTTAATTAATTCGGAGATTAAAGAAATTCAAATGAGAAGCAGAAAAGTGTGAATCACATTATACAATGTGTACCTAAGGATACCAAAATAAATGCCACTTTTTAGAACTAGGGTAGAAGACGAAAAAAGTCTATACTATTTGAGTTTGTACCCGAAAGACTATCTAGAGGAAAGTTTTGAATAATATTGAATAAGTATGAATGCAAATTGAGCGAATCCAAATAAAAATATTGTGAAATATTCGTAGAAACGTACTACGTGATAAAGGATGTTGTCACGTCCAAGGTACAAAATGTAACGTATTAATAACCAATACACTTATCGATGAAGTGTTAGTGAAAAAATTATATATATATATATATATATATATATATATATATATATATATATATATATATATATATATTTATAGATACTATGATTCGAGCGATGATTATTGCCAATGATGCCGTCTTACATAGGTTTTTCTATCTGTACCTTCACATCTATTTATATTTATATAATATGCTCAGTCTCATAATTTCAGCGTTTCTATTTATAAACACAGGGAAAATGAAAATAGCTGTCATTTTATTAATCGCCGTCAACTCTGTATGAATGATGGCGGTTAATGGCATATTTATTTTTTTTATATTTTCTCCTGCCTTTCCTAACTTGAGTGCTATGATTTCACAAAGAAAGTATTTCATGTTCTTAATTTGAGCATTAAACAATCCATTATGAGAAATACCGCAGTGAAATTTAATCGCACTTAATTTTCGCCGCCCGCCGTTATTTCCTTATGCACGTTTTATGAGATTTTCGTCAGATATTCGCACGTGGTGGAATTGTGGAGTTAAGGAGTAAGGGATAATCCCTTGCAAATTTGAAACTGTTACTTTAAGCGTTACATTTGCTTAAATTGAGGTATGCCAAAGAGTGCTCAACAAGAAATGTTGTAATTTACGAGTATCAATTTTTGTCCTAAAATATGTCCCTGAGTTGATATGAGTAACTGAGTAATACATACGTATGGTTGTTGCTTTGTAAATGTTAACATAAATTTTGCTAATAGCCATATTAATAAACAAGAGTTTTACGATTTTTTGCATTCCCTAGATGTTTGTTATGAATGTAGTTTAAATTGTAGCATACATCCATAATTTTCTCAAAAAAAAAGAATTTTCATAAAGTCTATATTTCGTTACTTTTATTTTTAATTTTTATTTACGGCACTTAAATTATTACATCTACTTCAATAACGCTGATGATGGCCAATAATTAAATTATAATTATTTTGTTTTAAACATACGAAAAAACTAAATTAAATATTTTTGGAAAAATCATGATAGTCAATGTGACGATGAAACAAAGTTAATTTTTATGTCATAAATTTTAGTAAAAACATCCTATTTCGTCCCGTGCATGGGCCCTAACTTCCAGAAAAGGAATCTGGTTTTAAATTCAGAATGACATAGGCTTTAAAATATTTCTAAGGTGCCATATCTCAAAAAAAAAGAAAAATGGAAATCCCAAAATATCACTTTTGCATTCGTCTGATGCAGCCGTTTTTCTTAGAATGAGTTTGGAATAGACTTAAAATTTGACATCGTCACAAATCATATTAAACTGTATAATTAAGATATTATTATCTTGGTAATTAAATTTTTATACATACATACATTTGTATCTGTGCGTGTGTGTGTGTGTGTGCGTGTGTGAACGTGAGCCTGAGCGCGAGCGTAAGCGTGTGCGAGTGCGCGATCGTGAGTATATCTGTGCCTGTCTGTATACAAATACAGACAGACACAGATATACACATAGAAACACAGGTTTCTATGTGTCCGTGTATTCGTGTGCCCATATGCCGGTGTGCACGTGTACCCTTGTGCGTATGTGCGCCTGTGCCCGTATGCCCGTGTGTCCGTGTGCCCGTTTGTCCATGTGCCCGTGTGCTCGTGTTCGCGTGTGCGCGCAAGCGCGTATGCCCGTGTACCCGTGTGCCTATGTGCCCGTGATTCCGGTGTACCTATATGTGCCCGTGTGCCTATGTATATCTACCTTTATGTGTCCGCCTGTGTATGCCCACCTGTATGTTCGTCTGTGTATGCGTCTATGTGCGTTTGTTTGTGCGTCTGTGTGTGCGTCTGTTTCTGTGGGTATGTGTGCGTCTGTGTGTCCGTAAGTTTTTCCGTCAGTGTATTCGAATGTTTAACCGTCTGTGTGTGGGCGTGTGTGTTCTGTGTGTGTCTTTGAGTACGTCTGTGTGCGCGTGTGTGCGCGTTAGAGCATGTGCAGGTTGTGATCGCGGACGCACATTTGCACGCGTGTGGACGATGATGTATTACTACTGTTTTGTTATGTAAATTGCGAGACAATTATCATAAATTAACTTAACATATAATCGTGTACTAACTTAAACCATAGCTTTTTGGACTGGTATATTTTTTTGTATTTGACTATAAGTATGTACGAAGTCGTCCACTATTTCGTATTCAGAATACACGCATGCGCACGAATTGCATACTTGCGATCGCGATTGCTCGTTACCATAATTTTCTTAGATTATTTGGGTGTTTTATTTGTGCTGCCATTATTTTTTCAGTTTTAAAAAATATGGTTTCATTCATGTAATTTATTATCATTTTTGCGTATTTGTCTGACCTCTAAATATTTTTTTCGTATTTTGTTCATGAATGCATTGATATTAAACTGTGATTTAAGCAAGAAATGTATTAACAAAATAAGTAAATATTAATTTTAAAAAAATATTGAAAATTTCCACAAATGTCATTCAGTGTTATTTTTATTTGAGCTGATTATTAATAACAAAAAATGCTTATAAATTAATATACCTCTAAATTTACATTAGTTCAAAATGTAATTATGCAAAATAAAAAAATTTAATATTAATTTAAAATATGACTTTATTTAAATCATATTATAAAAAATGGCCTTAAAAATCTTTTAATCTAATTCCATAACATATTTAAAAATTACAGCACGACCTTTTTTATGCGACATATCAAGAATATGTTCGACGAATTATAGAACTGCGCGGCCAATTTAAGATAAGAAAAAAACGAATACACTAAAATATACTGAACATATCAAGATCAACTGACAAAGATATTACTGGCACTCTATTAGTAATCGTTTAAAATATAATCTGTGGAAACATTAAGAAAGGTAGAAGGATAACGTTTATAAAACAAAACAAGTTAAATTAGCAGTTGACAAATATAGAATATAATATTGAATTATCGCCCTTCTTTATTATTATTCAGTGAAATTTACCAAGTAATTTTAAATTTTTTTTCTTCATCCAAGTAATTTTCTATGAGGGACGACATATTTCATATAGGTTACGAAACATCACAGTGTTACGAAAGCATAAAAAAAATGTATTATAAACTCGAGTAAATCGTCGGACCCACTTATAAATATTAGATTATATTTATCAGATATTTAACAAAATGACACGTAGAAGTAAAAACAAGAATATTAGACACTAATATTAAGGCAATGACAAAAGGGAATGGTGTTCAGTTAGATATTTGATATTCCAATACTAGGGCAAGGGGGTGGGGTCCAAGATTAATGGAAGCTTTTATAAGCTAGCCATACTAAAGAGGAGCACCTAATAAAGCGTTATGTGACCACGATCATACAGTGAAATCAATAGTTTCAATAGTGTAATTATGTGATCTTCAAATGTTATTAATTTGAAGGGAAATTCATATGAAATACGAATATAAAAAAATGAGCTAAAAATATACATTTTTATTTAAAATCATATTTTACCACCCAACCCTCCACCCAGTAGTCCGACAAAAAAGTTTTGAATTAAGCCCAATGGTCTGTACCATTTTAATTGTATTTTACCTGACGGAATATTAATTAGTCAAATGTACTTTGTTCTACCCATATAATTTTATATCTATATAATAGTAAAGGTGCATTTACCTTTTATGAACATTTTTCGATCAAAACTAGGTCATGAAACCGCTTTTTGGAAATATTTTCGATAGATCTTTAAAAAAAGCCCCACTCTAAATATGTATCTATTTTAATTCACACATAATATCAATTAAGCCATTAACGACGTACTTTATTCAGTCAGAAACTACCAGTTACTAGATGGCTACTAATAAAAAGTTTATTTATAGTCCTGCCCCAGGACTGTAACCAATCTGATTCATGAGATGGTCCTATTCTAATAGTTCCTAAAACTGTGTACATCTACCAATAAATGTTTCAGTTACGAATGTACTTTAATTAGGACTATATCGTGTAAGTACATGAATATTCTTAGAAAGTTGATGAAAGAAGACTTAAAATATATCTAACAGTAGGTGTGAGTCTAATCAAGTTACTAAAAAAAGAATATCAGTTTTGTATTTCATCATAATAAATTCATTTTTATTGGATTTTGTTATCATATTATCTTTTTGTTCAAGTGTAAGTCAATCTTAACTATGAAGTAGATGATGAAGGAGAAAAGAAAAATAAAAAAGGTAAAAAGTGTAATGTAGGCACTTATTTTTCTCCAGTTCTACTGGATTAATGTTAATAACTTTTGTTTCTCCTGTTGTTTTTATATCTTATGAGGTCGGAAATTAGGCCGAAAGATTCGCATGTCTTAGAGTTCGAAATATTAAAAACTTACTTTGTCGTGTTCAGTATAAATACATTTTGGCAGCCCGTAAAATTTTTAAGATTTCAGATTTAGAGGGAGCAATAGATAGGGAAGAATATCAGGAAATATTACACGAGTTTAGGAAAGATAAGCTGTTAATACTACAAACATAATTGTAAAATTTCTTTAAGTATATATGTTTTCTACAGTGCAAACAGTATTATTCGATTTTAGAAATTTATAATCTATAAATGGATAATTTTATTGTTAGTAAAAGCGCGCCAAAGTACAACTGAAATTAAATGATTTAAATTGATTAATGAATTAGAATTATTTTTTCCCTAGGAAATAGGCTACGGAAGTGTTCCAGTTGTTCGAGTAAATGCAAAGTTTTATAAAATCTGCTGTGGGACATAGCGACTGGATTTCTTCAAAAAGTGAAAAAAGGATCGTTGGGATTCTACGTTTAAATTCCTAATTGACGTAATTCTTAATGAAAATAGATAAATCAGTACACTACAACATACTTGCATAGGCAAAGAAGAAGTCTAATAAAATAAAAAAAAATTATCTGCGAACAATATTGGTTGAAATGACTCAAATTCGTTCATTGAATTCATTTCATCACAAGTTCATCTCAATTTAGTAGTAAAATTTTACTAAATATGTGCTACGGCACGTCGTCAACAAAAACTATCATCGATATTTAGAAGGCTAAAATACAAAACACTTTTTCGTCTTGACGCCCACTACGAAAGCATTTGTTCTGATTTGAATCATTTAAATGAATGTAAAAATACGATATACAAAAAAAAGTGCAAAGTTATTTTCACATACTTATTCTATATTTTTAGAAGAAAAACTTCAGGAATTACGTTAAGAATATTAAAATTATATTTGCTGAACACCATTTTCATATTTTTAAATTATAAATGTTATAATTAATAATGGGTTTTATTTTCTTTTTCAGAATTGATTTTGATAAAAAAAAATTAAAAATTTTCCCACGATTACATTTATTGTGACTGTCTTAAATTTGTATCTAATCGACAAATTTTTAAATTTCAATTTCTGGAATGCTCCTGAGTACATTTGGTTTCCCACATAGTACATTTGGTTTCCATAATTTAACATATTGAGTAATTAAACATATTGTTAAAGACTAATTTAAAATTCTGGCTTTAAATTAACAAAATATCCAGTGGTCATTAATTGTTAATCTTTCAATAGCAATTGATTTATATTAATTATATTTATATTGATAGATATATGCATACACACACACACACACACACACATATATGAATCAATTTTTAAGTTGTGCATAGAACTTTTAGAGAATAAATATATAAGGTAAGCTTAAACACCTAACTTTATTGAGAAGTGATCATAACGATAACACATGTGAAAATATAAAATAAAATTGAAAGCCGATATAACTATTAAATTTGTTCCATAGCAAACAAGTGACATTGGAACAAGGTCAAAAATAAAAGAGCCATCTTCCCTGTGGTCTGACCTCGTTTTCATTTGCTGGATGATACAATGATCAGTTCTTTGCGCGATAATTGGAACGGTTTCTCCATCGCATTTAAGTAAATTATTTGGCTTCCAACACAATTCACCATTCTGAAAAGATAATTGCGCTGCGTTCGATCCAATACATAACCGAATATTGTGCCTATGTGAAATTTTCCAACCATGAAACTGAATCACTCGTCACAACAAATAATGTCACGAAACCCGATAAAATTCCTATTAAATGCTATTCTCATTTGTGAATAAAAATCATTTTCGTGATCAGCGAAGAAGATATCATGACGTTCTTATATCTATAGTGTAACTTTCATAATATTTTCTCGAAATTGATATCTGCTCGGATTTATAATTTCTTTCAAAAGTTCCGTAATGAAACAGGGAGTTTTATAATTTTGCCATGTTCTTCCGTTCTGTCGTTCGTTCGTCCATCACACCCATAAAATGTTTACCGCTTCAAATCTCTATATACGTTAAATTTAGTAAGGGTTTTTTCCCTATAGTGACGTTAATTGATTGAAGCAAAGAAAAAATCTTGATTCCTTTCATACGATTATGATTAGATTTGGCTTAAATTGTTATAGAGGTTTCATTAAACATTTTTAGGTTTCTTGACCTCAAGAGGAGGATGAATACCGTTGTAATATAAAAATCATATACAAAATCTGGTCGCGTCTCACATTTTCGAGACACAATATGAGAGACTTTTGGAAAAACTGATAAATTTGAGAGAAGCATATGCGATTATAATTTTTTAGTAGAATTTAAAAATCGTAAGGAAGTAAATTAATAAGTTAAAAGAATATTTATTTGATATAAGCACGTAATCCAAACGTAGATATTTATTTATCCTTCCAAGCAAATTTCACTGAGTAATAATAAAGATGCGCGATATTTCAATGTTATATTCTATATTTGTTAACTGCTAATTTAACTTATTTTGTTTTATGAACGTTATCCTTCTACCCTTTTTAATGTTTGCACATATTATCTTTTAAAGGATTACTAATAGAGTGCCAGTTTTCTTTATCAATTTATCTTAATATGTTCAGTATATTTTAGTGTATTCATTTTTTTCCTTACCTTAAATTGGCCGCGCAATTATACAATTTTCCGCGTAGTTTTATACATGTTTGATTTGTAATGTTTTAAAATATACTCACTCACACAAAGGCGAGTTCGCGGCTTCTGTATGACCATACGTGCGTACGTATGTGCGTACGAACGTGGGTGCGTACGTGCGTTCGTGTGTGCGTGCGTGCGTCTGTGCGTGCTTGCGTGAATGAAAGCCCCGCTCTTACAGTAATGAGCTCTGCCATAAATGAAGAGAGTACTTGCAAGCCTTCCATAACAGGTTACAAGTTATGACGCCGCTTACCTTGCACAATAGTTCACAGTGGAGTTAAAATGATATTGCCTTTGCAAAGCCTGTGCTCAGATGCAGGTATTATTGTGTTTAAATTGTAAGCTTCGCTGAGCTCAGAATCGTATGAAGGGATGGAGTGTATTTTATCACGGTAGATAACTAGCAACATACATACATCGGTTTAGTAAAACACGTTTTTGCAACTCTAATAAATATTGCAGTATTTAAATATTTTTTTCATTAATTTTGTTTTATTAGCAAATAATGGAAATGTCTATGGTGTATTTCATAGCAAACTTTTGTTACTTTACGAATAAACCCAGAACGAGAGGAGACAATACTCGTATGTTGATTATTCCATGAAAATACTACAGTTCACGTTTAGTTGGGTTTGAAAGCATATTTAGGTATGGAATAATTTTGAAAAGCACATGTGATTAAAACATTTTAGTAAAATTTATTAATTGAAATATGTCAAGCGCTTTTATTACTGCTGAAAACTGTAATAAAAAATCAAATATCGAAATGGATACTTGTATGAGATAGGTATAAAACCAGCGGTACATATTTGTACTCTGCACAAAAGTAAATTTTACAGTACAAAAATAAAGTACGACAATTTAATATTTACGTTATATCTTAGTCAGCGGTTAATTTACATGTTTTATTTTGTTACATATCCTTCTAACTCGTGAAGTCTTCCAGCGAATCTTTAAAATTGTCACCAAAATGTGGCAGACAACAGCTTTAAAACTGTTTGAAACATTTTGGTATAACTCCTCTTGTTCAAATTAGCCACATGGTATGAAAATCCGTCAAATATTCTTGATATGTTTCATCTATATACTTCCTCAACATACGGTTATGAATGAGATTAAATGTATTCATCTGGCCCCACTTCCCTTCAAAATTATTTCTATCAGTCTTTCCTCATCAATCATCTACTCTTAACCGAGCTATGTTTTCTGGTCACATCTTTTTATTTACAAATATAATCCGGTTCTCAATGTTCCTCACAAAAGCATCTCAACAAAACTTATTCTCTTAACTCATTAATCAAAATGAAAAATGAACCTATAAATATACTCAAAATTCTAAGTAAGCAACAGCAATATAATAAATTTATTTTCAATTGCTTAAAGAATTATATAAATATTTCAAACTAGCCACTCTTAGATGGACATGTATATCGCTTAGCTACGTTACTTTCTGGTAAAAATGATGTAATTGGTTTTTCCACTTTCTAACCTCAAATCGATGGTTTAGCAGTTCTGGTGAAGTGAGTGTATCTTAAAAGAGTATTAATCTCTTGATCCTCTTATGTATTTCCGTTAGTCGGGGAAAATATAAAGTGTAATTATATTGGGCGTGTTAAAGATTTACGATTCCATTTACGTTTTCTTACAACTTGCTGGGATTATAAGATCCATGACAAAAGACATTGACGCCTTTTATACGAATGCTACTGTATGTAAAATTGTGTCTTTGCAAAGCCTTAATTTTGTTTATTGAAGATTGCTTTTATAATAATACAAATATGTAAATGAAATATGTAGATAGATAATTTACTTAGAGTTAAATAACTCTTTTTTAGAATTAAATTACCACAACAGTAAAATTACAATTATATCAATATTAATAGTATATTACAAAATACGTTTATATTTGAATATATTTGTTAAAAATAATAAAAAACAAGTAAATGATTTAAGGACTACCAGGTGTGTATTTAAATTTAACTTGACTATAGTTTGTGGATTATTTATCACAAAATTCTGTAATTATAAAATTATGCAAAGGTAGTTAAAATCTTCGTAGTTTGCGAAATGAATTTCAGAATTAGCTTATCTGGTATACTTTGATTCTCTTGGCGCTAATTTGTAGCATATGTTTATTCATTATAATAATTTACCTTTTGAGTTCTTCCAGTATCAAGTGTCAAAAGAAATAAAAGTATATTAGGCAACAAAGTCTGATAATATAACAAAAATTGTTCGCTGAATCTACCATTTTCGAAAATGTAATTAGTGTTATGTCTCGTAAATGATAAAGTTGAAAAAGAAATATTTTATATACTTTTTTGTAGAAAATGAAAGTCTCTTAAGTTAAGAGAAAAATATATATTGATTTGTGTTTCACTAAATTCTTTAAAAAATGGACATAGTCGTTTTATAGTCAAATGGCCTACAAATTTATGGCGTTGCTGAATTTTAAAATATTTTTCTCACGAATGGTTTTCTCCTAAATTTAAATATTAAACATATAAAGTCGTTTGTATTTAAAACCAAGATTTACTCAATTTCCGAGCCTTCAAATCTTTTTAGAAAGTAAAGGCGTGTTATCCATGCATAACTGACTTATTATAAACATTTCGTTTAATGTCAATTAGTGACGATGCAGAAAAGAGTTCAAAAAAATAAAACGTATATAATTACGTATTACCTGTACCTCTGTGATGACTATTTTTATTACCATTATTTATAAAATTTATATCAAAAACAATATTTATTCTTTTGTTCTGTTTCTTTGGAAAATAATATTTGCAACTTACTTGGATAATATACTCCCAGTTACATTCATGTCTCACTAAAAATAATTAAGCGACACGCTTTTTTAATTCTTATTTATCGAATACTAAGTTACATTGAAATACTCTTCTCTATGTTACTCTAAAATACTCTTCTCTATGTTATCCGATTCACGGATGAGTAAAGGTGTTTGGATTGTTGTTGACAAATGTTATTTTATATGGTTTTCATTTTAGGAAATTGGATATTTGTAATTGGAAACGGGAATATTTTTAGACAACTTCTAGGATAATGTCGCCAAATAAAATTGCTTCATTATATGTAACATTTATTATATGAAAAATACATTAATACAAACATGAAGTATTAGTAGGAAATTTTATGGATGAAACAGATAAAATAAATAATCATATTTGCCTTATATGTGAATTTCAAATTAAAAACTATTTTCATTAGACAATAAAATATCAAGACCCCTTACATATTGTATAGATTTAATACGTATTATATAGATTTTTCGAAAATACTGGTCGAGGAATATGTGTCTAACTATTAGAAAGACCGTTACTCCTAAAAGTAATGGATCAAAGAAGAAGACAGTTATATAGTATCTTCACTGATAATTAAAAACATTTTTGTAATTTTAATACCAAATTTACTGCTTATTAAAGAATTTGTCGCAAACTCACAACGCTTTACCTAGACTTTGTAAATACCTTAATTATACCATAGCCGTAAAATTTCAAATACTGTTCAATTCTTGAAATTCAGATGACATAAGATAAAAATTCAAAGCATCTACAACTTACTCTTGTAATATAAAATTGATTTCTGTGCGTTTTTAAAGATGACTTACGATTTTTAGAAAGAGCATAGAATGAATTGAGGAGAAAATTCCTTTTTTGTAATGGAGTAACTCTGTTTTTTATTTTATGAAACTATGAATTATGAAACCGTAAAATATTTTGAAGTTTCTTTTCATGTATAGAAAAATTGTTTTTCAAGTGATAATTTTTTTCAGAAGTTCTAAGTTTCAGAAGTAAATGGGATTTAATTTCATTTATTAGCTTTTGAAGTGTGTGTGTGTTATTCATGGACATCTTGGTATAGACATTTATAGTCCTGTTAATATATGCTGGTAATATTTACGACATATTAAGGCCTCTTAATATGTTTATCATATTTATCGTGCAGTATTATAATTAGACTTGATTATTAAAATAAAGAATAACAGAGTTTTTCCATAGTCCATCCCATGACCTTTCTTAAAATCGTAAATCATCTTGAATAACGCGCAGAAACCAATTTCGCAGTTATATTTTGGGCAAAATAGTGAGTTACGGAATCCTTGAGTTATCTGTACCGTTTCCAAAAGTTTAAGGGGCTGTCTTTCGCTGCTTGTGCGCGTAGTTTAGTAGTCGGAGCACAGTTTTCCCTCTGATTTTTCGGGCACTATTGGTTATGGGAGTTGCGACCAGCGCAGTAAAACTTGCATTTTGAAAGAATTTTAAGTTTATCTATTTTTGTAGACCTCAAAGAAATATAATTTGCGAATTTCTTGTTACCTTGCGGTGCAAAATGAATATACATCTATATATATATATATATATATATATATATATATATATATATATATTTAAATATATACATATATATATATATACATATATATGTATATATATATATATATATATATATATATATATATATATATATATATATATATATATATTTAGACGCCTATAACAGAAAACCCATTATGTACAACTTCTAATAAATAATTACATGAAATGAAATTGTAGAACAATGCTACATTAAAATATAGACAAATAGCCTTCAGCATAGGAGAGCCATGGCCCTTCCCCCATAATTTCCATTCCAGTGTCAACGGTCGGAGTTCCGCAATATTTCATATTGCTCCAATAAACCATAATGGGGAGAAGTTTCCTATTGCTGAAAATAGCCGTCTGCAATCGATAAGGTTCAAGTATATCCATTCGTTTCAATTTATTGGCGAGCGTATAAAAGACGTAAGCAGGTGTACGGTGTTGAAAGGCTTCATGTTCACACCTGCTTAGTTTAAAGGTTTTTCCAACGAAAAAACTATTTGAGGATTTATTTATGTGCCATAAGTTTGAAACAAACTTTCACTTCAGTTATATATAATTATTTGATAGGCTTCTTCAATATATTTTTAAATTAAATCTAATGAAATAAAGTCTATAGTACCATTATGCTGTGTTAGTCGGTTATATCAATACATGTAGTTATGAAACTGTAAAATATTTTGAAGTTACTTTTCATGTATAGAAAAATTGTTTTTCAAGTGATAATTTTTTTCAGAAGTTGTAAGTTTCAGAAGTAAAATCCCATTGGATTTAATTTCCCAATGGATTTAATTAGTTTCAGAAGTAAATCCCAATGGATTTAATTTCATTTATTAGCTTTTAAATTTTGTGTGTTATTCATGAACATCTTGGCATAGACATTTTCACATTTATAGTCCTGTTTATATATGCTGGTAATATTTACGACATATTAAGGCCTCTTAAGATGTTTATCATATTTATCGTGCAGTATTATAATTAGACTTGATTATTGAAATAAAGAATAACAGAGTTTTTCCATAGTCCATCCCATGACCTTTCTTAAAATCGTAAATCAACTCGAATAACGCGCAGAAACCAATTTGGCAGTTATATTTTGGGCAAAATAGCAAAATCCTTGAGTTACCTGTACCGTTTCCAAAAGTTGGAAGGGGCTGTTTTTCGCTGCTTGTGCGCGTAGTTTAGTAGTCGGAGCACAGTTTTCCCTCTGATTTTTCGGGCACTATTGGTTATGGAAGTTGCCACCAGCGCAGTAAAACTTGCATTTGAAAGAATTTTAAGTTTATCTATTTTTGTAGACCTCAAAGAAATACAATTTGTTAATTTTTTGTTATTTTGCGGTGCAAATTGAATATACATCCATATATATATGTGTATATATATATATATATATATATATATATATATATATATATATATATATATATTTATATATATTTGTCACCATGCCGGATACTGGGGCAGTTCCTTACCTACATTTAATGTTTTATCCTTTTAAGAATTATTTTACAATTTCTTGTTTTGTAATATAGTTAATTTAGATAAGACTATCGCGTAAGTTTTGTCGTATATAAAAATATCAAAATGGATTTAAATGGGGATAGATGTTTATAGTACAACCTAATGCAATGTAACATTATTATGGATTTTGACGCATACCAACCATTGCGTTTTTAATTAATTAATTTTTTAAAGTAATTTTGATGGGATTCACGCATATCGATATGGAAACCATTATTTTCTAATTTTAAGCGTGGCCTAGCAAAGAAATCACTACTTGGAGGAAATTAATATGGTATTGGTAAAGGCTTGTCCACCTTTAAGAACGTGATTTATCTAATTTCGAAACGAACACTTTTGAGCTGGAGAGCGATTCAAAATCAGATATACCTGATGAACGAGTCGATCGTTGTAAAAACATGGGAGCTGTTCAAAAACTACTGAAACTACTAAAGGCGTGTTACAGATCAATATATCTATGGGACTCATAAGTACGTATACCATTAATTTTCAGTAATAAAGAGAGTTACTTTTTACATTACGCCTTCAATTGTTTCAAAGCAATATAGAACATACCATTTACAAGAATACATTAATGGAGGTAGCAATATACTTAGATTTCCATAAGAAGTGTCATACAGTAATATTTGCATACATAACTAGTAAGAAATCTGTAAAGAAATTAATTCTCAACGTGAGTAATAGACTAAGCGTCAGGATAAATAACAATAATGACATACATTACACGTATGCCCTTACGAGGAGCAAAAGCCCACGGTGACAAAAAAAATTCAGGGTGCAAAAGAAAAACGCGAAAAGATTTTATTTCAGCTTCCTGTGTTTGCTCAAGGGTACTAGTTGCAAGAGCCAGTTATGAGAATTCCTAAAACTATTCATAATCCTACAGATATTGCTCAAAATTTCCACAAAAAAAAATAAACTTACCTCGCCCCGGAAAGTGCTCATGTCAATATTATGAAGAAGACGGTGTTAATTTAAGGTTATAGCAATAACCCTGAATCAGATTCCTTTTAGGAAATTTCTATTAAAAAAAGAGAATTAAAAGAGAATTTCTTTTTACTTCGTTCAGTTTTATTATTTTACTACCTTTTTTTAAGATAAGACTACAATATTCAATAAATAAAAATTCAATTCAATAATACATAAAAGAATTCATCTCTTGCTCAGTATATTTGCAAAACAATCAATTTCATCTTGGCATGGATTCATTCCTAATGGAATTCAATTATATTTCCTTTACTTTTGAGGCTTCGCAATCAGTTTACTGTATATAAATGCTTTGCTGGTAAGGAAAAAATTACACTTCGATACAATGCCGGCCTTTATTAACCTCTTTCTTGCCTTAGTGGTAATTTTAATACTGGCAATAGGACAAATGTCTACTGAACCACCACCAAGTCTTCCTATGGACCTATCCGGTCCTCATTTAAAGAATACTATCATAAATGCGCTGCTAGAGAGCCAGGATACTCAGAGTAAACCATGCTATGTGGAAGTTAAGGTATTTATTGTTTATTTAAGTAAATGTAACATTGAGATTTTTTCTGTATATTGAATTGAAGGTAAAAATATTTTTAAATTGAATATTTTGGGTCCGATGTAATAACTATGATTATATTATAATACTCGTGGGTATCTTCGATTTTTATGCCTGTCTTTCTTACCCATCACCCCGAAATTTTGCATGTGAATTCTTTGATTTATTCTTATAATTGGTATGAATATATAAATTATTTTGGATCTTTCTTCATTTTTGTTGTCTAAGAAACATTTATATTTATAACCTCTCGTTTTAAATAATAAACCAAAATATATAAAAGTACCGTGGCCCAATTCCAATTTTGCCATCTTGTTATTTCTTTTTTAAATTTTCATGCTTAACTATATATTGTCATAAAAAAAACAAACTTCAGTAATGATCCTATATATTGCAAAATTGGTTTCATTTCATACGTAGTATTTTAATCGAAAAGTCTTTTGTTTTAAGGTAGTTCTGTGAACATCCTTTCCTCTTCGTCCTATATCTACTAAATAATTATTGCCATTTTATTGTTATTCATGTCAAGCAAACTTTTTTTGTTATATTCTTGACAAGAAGATGTTAAGCTTAATGCAAAATTGTATCTATCTGCATGTATATAAAATTATTCGACATAATTTTTTAATTTCATCTCCTAGTAAAGGAAAAGTGTAACTTTTGAGTTTTTTATTCCCTGTGCGATGATACATATATAGAAATGCAAATGGTTATGTATATTAAATTAAAAATTGAATATGGAATTACCAATGATAAATAAAACATTGCACATATAATAAAGATCTGCAAAACATAAATACTCAATATTAAATAATGTTTAACCGTCTAGTTACCAGTTATACGATCATCAGTTTTATCAATTTTCCATAAATTCTCCTGCCTTTTCTAAAGCGTTAGCTTATTGGAAACATTTTCATCTTCCCCGTCTGCTATACATACGTTTTTATATCCTCGTGGTTATACTTGGGCTCTTTTATATTGGTTGTCGGCTGTTTTCTTCGTCCTTCGCTATCGCATTCCGTTAAGTTTCTTTTGTAGATGAACATAATGGTATCTTGGAATTTTTTTCCAACAATGCTTATTCGATTTTAAATAAGAGAAATATAAGTTTAACTTTTTTCCTTATCTCCTTCAGAAGAACTTTTTACTGTTCTGTTAAGTAAAGAGCTAACAATACTTAGACCAACCCCAAGTGTACTTAATGGTTTTCAGTATAAAACCGGTATAACGAAATATTCAATTCGCAACTATAAGTGAACAAAAAAAATAAGGGAAACTAAATACACGTCTTAAAAATACCACTAGTATATTTTCATGTGAATAAGAATTTAAATACAAAAAAGTGACTATTGCAACACTTTTTAAGCTATTGACGCGCTTGCTTCCTCGATCCTTTCCAAAATGCATGTAGCCTAGGAGTAAACAACTTTGTTAAGTAAAAGTAAATTTAATACAAATTACAATTCAGTACTAACGATAAATTTGACATTTAAGGATCCTGTAATTTCAAGATTTAAACTATTTTAAGTAACATGTAATCAAATGGAATTATGTTCATTTAATGAACCGTGAAGAATTATCTTATTAAAACGACACTGTAGGGAAGACAAATGCGAAATTTGTTTCTATCATTTGTGGACAAGTACTTAGTGAAAAAAAATATTTTATTATTGTTGAAATTGTTTAATATCGTTTGAAAAAATATAAGTGGCTTTTTTATTTTTTTTTCATAATTTACCTTTACTTAAAATAGATAAATTATGAAATGACCGAATACAATGCACAAAGCACATGCGGATTAAATTTGGTCGGAACATTACACACATAACACATTAGTTAAATTATCATCGATAACTTTAATAATTACGTTGTATAATTTGTATTTATATTTCACAAGCTAGGAAATCCCCATGGCATCTCACAACTCACTATTGCGCCCAAAATACAACTTTGCGAAATTGGTTTCTGTGCGTTATTAAAGATTATTTACGATTTTTATCATTAAAAATTTTAAGAGGTTTATAATGTTTAGTAAGATCATAGAATTGATTGTGGAGAAACGTTGTTTTTTTTATTTTAATAATCCGGTCTAACTATCTCGCTGTATGATAAATGTAATAATAATGTTAAAATACTCTAGAATAAAGAATATTGCACAAATTTTAAAAGCAATTACATTAAATCGAAGCTCTATTATCTCTTAAACTTACAACTTCCATAAAACATAACCATTTTATATTTATTGTCAAAACTATCGAACACGCTATCGACTTTATACCATTAGATGTCATTTGTGAAATAAATTGAAGAAGCATATCATATATATATATATAATATATATATATATATATATATATATATGTATATATATATATATATATATATATATATATATATATATAAATATAACTAAAATGAGAGTTTGAGTCAAACTTACGGCACATAAATAAATCCTCAAAAAATTTCCTCGTTGCAAAAACCCTTAAACAAATTAGACAGGAACTTGAAGCCTTCCAATACCGTACACCTGCCCACGTTCTTTAAACGTTCGCCAATATATTCATACGAACGGCTTTACTTTAACAATATCCCTTGCAGACGGCTAATTGTAAGCAATAGGAAACTTTTCTCAATTATTTTTTATTGGAGCAATATTAAATATTGTGAAACTCCGACTGTTGGCATTGGAGTTTATGCGGAAAGGGCCAAGAGTCTCTTTCGCTAAAGGCTACTTGTCTTTATTTTAATGTGGTATTATTCTACAATTTAATTCAATGTAATTATTTGTTAAAAGTAGCACATAATGGGTCCTTTCTGTTTGAGAGACGAAGGCATCAGCATTTCGGATATTGGCGTAATTCTTCGCCTACATTTATTATTTTATTCATACACAAATTTATTTTCCAATTTCCACTTTTGTATTATAGCTAATATTATCCTAAAATTTGGCACGTGAATTATTTTATTTATTCTAAAAATTGTTATGAACATGTAAATAATTTTTAATCTTTCCTAATTTTTATTCCAAGGATTGTTTATGTTTTTAGCATACCATTTAAAAAAAATACAAATAAGTAAATGTACCATTTCTATATTGTCTGGTAGTTATATTTTATTTTTATTACAAGTTCTGTTTTTCAACTTTCGTACTCAACAATATATTATTTTGTAAAATAGCATAATCTTGAGATTCCGTAATCACCCCATACATTGCCAACTTTTTTTCATTTCGTACATAGTATTTTAATCAATTTTCTTTTTGTTTTGGTGCAGCCCTGTGAACTTCCTTTCCTCGCTGTCCTGTTAATAATTAAATAGTAATTGTAATTTTAGTGCTATCAATTTCACGAAAATACTTATAATTCTATTTTAACAGTCTAGTTACCAGTTGTATAATAATCGGTCCGAGTAATTCTGCAATGTTTTTCAAGACGTTAGCTTATCGGAAACCTTTCATCTCCCCTGTTTGCTATACATACGCTTTTATGTACACAAGGTTATACACGCGCTCTGTATTTGTTGTCGGCTGTTTTCTTCTTCCTATGTTATTGCATTTCGTCAAGTTTCATTTTTGAGTGATGGTTATGATATCGTATAACTTAAATCATACGATTTAGAATTTTTTTCCTGTAATGCTTATTCGATTGTAAATAAGCGAGACATAGATTCAACTCTTGTCCTATCTTCTTCGGTTGACTTTTTTAACTGTTCTGTTGAATAAAGGGCTACGATAGTTGGGGAAAATATTTTTTACTTAAAACACTTAGGCTAAAGCCAGAAGTACTTATTGGTTTACAACAGAGAAACGAAATAACAAAATATTCAATTCTCAGCTATAATTATATAAAAAGAATAAGGGAAAATATTTCCTTTCAGAAATGTTTGCAGTTGGTTTGTAAGTTTTGATTTTCCCAATATAATAGAGACTTGAGTTAAGCTCTCAATTTGGTGCTCTTCTCTTCTATTTGAGGAGGGCAAAAGTGAGCGTTTGAATTGCAGTTCATGAAGTCGTATGGATGGATGAATATCATCTTCCAGTTGATGTCAATATTGGGTTCTCACCTCATGCTATACAATTGGCTGGAAAGCCACCTCTGAATTCGGAATTAGGGACATGTTTCCAAAATACTGTTGTTAAAGCAAATATATTTGCTAATTACAAACTTGTTAATAGCGACGTGGCTTGTTGGTATCCAGCCTCTTTAAAGTCCGTATCTTGAACGTTTGCATTTTATTTTAACTAAAATAAAAAAGTGTGGTTTAGATATTTTGATGATCGGTTTTATTTATTTTGTAATATTATAATTACATCGATACGAAAATAATAAATATTAACCGGTCTACAGTTCGGGCGCTAATTAACGAATGGGCGCAAAGTCCTGAACATGTGAAAATCGTGATAGGTGCGCCGCTAAAATCTGATTATCAACTAATTGCGGAAATGGCTTCATTTTAAGCTATCCATATAATATATATATATATATATATATATATATATATATATATATATATATATATATTGATTGTGATATTTGGCAAATGGTAAATTAATTTTTTTAATTACAAAAATATAAAGAAATATAAGAAAATTTTCAAACTTGGAAAAAACCAATTTGTTGCCATATTATAACTTATTTCACAAAATTTCGTGAACATTGGTAGATCAAAAATTAATTTTTTTTATGAAAAAAAAACTTAAATAAATTTATGAAGGAAACATAAAAAGTTATAAAACTCCAAACTGCATACAAATATTCGAATAAAATGCATTAACATTAGGAAAGAAAGTGAAGCGCAAGATTATTGGCGGGCACGGAAAAAATTGCTACAATAAAACTAATTATCTTTGTATTTTACAGCTTTCTTTAATTTTTCATAAATCTTCTATCATTATCTTAATATAACTTTAAATATAAAATTATTAATTATTAATGTTGGAATGAGGATATTTATAGGTATTTTAATTAGAAAGATAAAATTAATTTAAAGTATGAAATTGTTTACATTTAAAAGATATATACCAAATTTATCGACTTAAAGGGTAAATATCATCTTTTAAAATTTTGTCAAATTATAATTAAAAATATTGGCTTTGGTTGAAATGAATATTTAGGAGGTCAAGGAATTTATATAAATTTAATAAATTATAGAAAAATTAATCATCATTTAAAGATAAATAATAATAAAATTGATTTATTTGTATCTATTATATATATATATATATATATATATATATATATATATATATATATATATATATATATATATATATATATATATAATCGGGTCAAAAAGATTACATATATAAAAAGAAAAAGTAAATAATTGCAATATGTAATACACTGAGAATTTTATATTATATTATTACATATATGTTGTAAAAATACCACTTAAATTGTTTCATTTCCAACAAATATCTCTCGACACCTAGGTCACGATTCGCGAACCGCGATCGCTTCTTAAATCTGCTGACGCGTTTTCTTACCCCACCTTTTCCAATATGCGTGTAGTCTAGGCGTAAACAACTTAGGATATATTTAATAAAAATTATAAATAAGTGCTAGTGATAGATATGACAATAAAGCGTGCACTAATTTTAGGACTTAACCTGTTGTAAAATTACATGTAACAGAATAGAGCTATGTTCTTTTAATCAATCGTAATAAAATATCTTTATGAATTGACACTATATGGACAACAAATACGACATTTCTTGCTATAATTCGTGGACACTACGTTAAATCCACCTCTCGAATATTTTCAAAATAATATGATGTCGCATATCGAATGTCAGAAAATATAAATGTACTTTAGTAATAACAAAATAATTAATAACTTTAATAACAAAACCTACGAAAAGTGTTTACATACTTTTGGATATTTTCAAGTCCTTGTTCACACTTATGGTTGAAAAAATCAGGACTCTATGAACTATCATTAATATAATGATTTTCAGTTAAAACAAAGCGGCTAACAGTTTATATTCTAACTAGCTTTGCTCTAAATAGAAAAAATTATTAATTAAATTATGAAATTAATACACGTAATGCCACCTGTTATAAGAATTATGATACCATTTTTTTTAATTAGAAAATAATTGTAATGAAACGTCAAATTACCACATATTATTTTTACTTCGTCGATTGCAATGAAATATAGTTGATAAATTACCTCGGAGCCAACAAAATCAACCAGTAACATTTCATTGAAATACTTTTACCTGTTCTTGCATTGCACATGAACAAATAAAACGGCCTTACATACACACATTTCAAAAATTTTATTTTTATGCTCTATTACTTTTGATATGTTACTCTAAATATTTTTATTATAAATATAGACCATTCTGCATTTCTATTATCCCTACTAATGTAATACAAAAGTGTGCGTCACAACAGATGTACTGATTTACGTAATTTTTTGCACAGAGATAGTTGGTGGGCCGGGAAATGTCATAAGTTAGTTGTTATTCCTAAAAATCTCATTCTTATTAATATTTTAATCCTGTCTAATAGTTTAAATGTGAAAGTTTTTGCTTGGTCTTATTGCATGTGAAAGTAGAGCAACAGACCGTCGTTTTTACCCAAAGATAACTGACTGGCCGGGAATTGATACGGACTGCATTTTCTCATTTGAAATCTTATTCTTTCGGAAAAATTATTATATAAAGCAAAAAATTATACGTTGAGAATAATGAAGCCACGTCACAGCGAAGTCGCGACAATATGTAACTTTTTGAAATGCTACATAAACAGTATAACGTAGGAAAAGAATCACCCCCTTTAATTCCCAACTCTCAGATAAAAAAAAACGTTTTCATTTGCAATATAAAGTCAAAAAAATTAGCATTTAATTTCCTTTAACTATTCTAGATTGCGCTGCATGTTTTAATTTCTACCTAAAAATTTTCAACTAACACCACGCCAGCAAAAATGGAAAAAGTAAGCATTTATAGATAAAACATTTATTGCTTTTAGACATTTTGTGTGTCAAATGTCAATAAATTATTAGTTTTGTTCTGGAATGCTATTTAGACTCGTCGTGGCGTTTCATTCCTTTGTATGGATTCAAAATTCAAATCAAAATTAAGTAACGAATGGACGAAGTAATTCCAATAGTTCTCAAAAGTTTACTTAATGGAATAATTTACAAAAACCTAAAAACACACCAAATTTAGTTTACTGAGTTACTATATAGTCCTGAATAATGACGTACCGAAAAAATCAAATAAGCGTGAAAAATTAACTCCATTAACGGCCAGTTAATACGCTATATTTTAATAAAAATTTTTAAAATAAAATATTTTTTTATAAAACTGAGGGTATCAGTGTCAATTTACCGCGCAAAAAGGTTAAGACCAACATTTTTCAATTTACGTTCGATTCAAAAGCTTACACAGTAATAGGTTTAGCCTGAATTTTTGTACGAAGCTGCAATTCATAAATCATTAAAATCCAAAATATTTACAGGTATTTGAGGCATCAAATAGCTTGTTTTCTTCTAAGTAATAAAGAAATTGGTATATGAGAGAAGTAAGTAATTACTGATCAAATTTTAACAATTGAAACAAAAGAATTACATAAGAGGAAAGTCAGTTTTATGTAAAAAAATAATACATTCTTAGTGAAAAGTCGAAATATTTAACGATCGTATTCTATAGAATTATTGATGAAATTTAGAAGGTGAAAAACGAAACGCGACTTTTAGTCAAAGAAAAAGACTTTAATATAAATAGCTAAACTTATTAATACAAAATAAGGACAGGGATCTTTAAACCTCTCAAACATTTAGGTAATTTCTTAAATAACAGGTGTTTTTTGTAGGTATGAAATTTTAAAACAAAAAAAAAGATCAAAATTCTTATAATTACCATGATATTGAATTTGCTGAAAAAAAATGTTATGCCATTTATGTTTAAATACGATGTCAGACATATGGCCGCCGCGGCTGGTTCGAATTAAGCACAATCTGGAAGTCCAATTCTTAACCATTTTTTTTGAGCAATAGTTTGTTCACGATGAAATAATTTTTTGGTTGAATGGCTACGTATTTACGGCTCAATAAACAAAATTGCCGAATTTGATGTGAAGAGAATCCATGTGCCATTATTGAGACCTCGTCACATCCAAAAGAAGTCACTCTTTGGTGTACTTTATGGATTTGTGGAATCATTGACCCGTAATTCTTCAGAGATCATGCTAGCAAGAATGTTAGTCAATGGAGAGCACCTTGGATCCATCATCACTAACTTTTTCCTACGTCAATTGAATGGAATTAATGTTGAAGAGCTTTGTTTTCAATAAGACTGTGCTAATGCCATAGAGTATTCGTCACAAACAGGCAATATTCGGTGAGCGCATAATTTTGCGTAATGCCCTTGTGATTTAGTATCCATATCGTGGGATATCATACCTACGCAGTATTTTCTGTAAGAATATATAAAGTAACTAGTCTTTGCCGATTAACCACAAACGTTGGACCACTTGGAAGACGACATTTGCTCGTTATTGGCAATATACAACCCCAATTACTTGAAAAGTGGTTGAGAAGAGGACTTCCAGATTGCATTTAATTCGAGCCAATCGTATCATTACCTTTTCAGTAAAGTCAACTTCGGGGCCATTATCATGATTTTAACCTGTTCCTTCTCATTTTAAAATTGCATACCTGTAAAAAAACACCCGTTATTAGGGAAAAATATAAAAGGTTATCCGAATAGTTTGTATACTCGGAGCTAATGAACAACGTGTGCATATCAATATGCAATAAATAGTCTGAATATTTAAAAGATTAACCGACTATTGCCTTAGTTTTGAATTTACAAATTTAGCCATTAACAATTAAGGGTTAACTTTTATATGAGTTACGTCAAAAATTGCTGTGGTGACTAATAACATTTTGTATCAAACGAAATGACAAATTATTTATTTCATAGACTATACATATACAATACTCTCTAATGTTGTATAGTCTAAATAAGAAAGCACACACCAATAATTATAGGTCGGTGACGGAAATAACAATGTTCCATTATTGCTATTTATAAGTAAACTGCCATTTTTTCATTCCCTTGTTCGGTAGAATCGAGGAAAGAAAATATTAAAAACTTTATTTGAACAATATAAATGGAGTTACGTATTGAATAATATAAACATATAACGCACTTGCTAAGTTAATAATTAGTTGACTTAAACAAAACAAATGATTACAAAATATATACGTTGAAACAAATATTTAATTTAATTTCATCCTTATTCCTATTAAACAACAAAGAACGAATAAGAAAGTCTGAAGTATGCTTCTCGACGTTCTTCCATTTAAGAAGCTAAAAGTCGTCAAAGAACAGTCATGCATAATTATACTCGGCTGCCGGTGAAATAACAAGTGCCCTTTTTCGCGCAGGTACCCATGCGGGAGGAGGGGCGGTGCGAGCAGTTGGGGCGGCACGCACGCGGCTGCGTCACCGACAACTACGTCGACCCTTTTCACCCGCACTGCTTCTGAACTCTCGCCACTCCATCCGCATTGTCCGATTACACAGCTCCAAGATCCAATCGAGCATTTTAAAAAAAAAACCTTTCAGCGAACATTCCTCCGCCTACCTCGGATAAGCCACCCGTTCCAAACCGCCGCAAGGGTTTGACTGTTTTCGACGACTTAATAATTTTTGTATCTATCGAGTAAGTTTGAGGAATTAAAGTTAGTGCAAATTATTATACAGAGATTGGACTAATGTGAAAATGTAAGGAATTATTAATTATTCATGTACCTACAATACATTGAACAAATCAGCGATCAAATTAAATTGTTTCTGGGGAAACAAACGACTACATCAAAATACCTCTTATTGTGGTCATGTTTTATTTCTTGCTGCACTATAAACAAAAATAAAATAATCCTTAAATGGATTTTGGAACAAATTAAATTAATATTTTATGAATTAATATCTATTTATATTAATAAATCCTGGCTATTCCTAAGAAATTTTTTATCTATATTGTTATTGAAATTGATAATTTGATTAATCATTATGTTTGCTATAAGTATTATGGAGTTATGACTAAATATGTTTTAGTATTGATACATGTAATGGCTGTTTATTCACTTTTTTCAATGAATAGTCATATAATTAAAACGAATAGGCTTATTTTTTCATTTCATTTTGTTAAATAAATAGCTTCAATCCGAAAAAAAATAATCAGCAGCAAATTTGAAACTGAAATATAAATCGATACATTTATGTTTCGTCCGGGGTTCTGAGACAATTGATCCCAAATGAAGGAAAAAAGGCAATATTGGGTATATTTCTCACTTTAGCTAAAATATAAAGATATTTTTTCGTTATGAAAGCTGTAGTTATGGCAATTTTAAGATTATTCCAATCGTCAGAGCTGGTTCAAGGCTTAATTAAAATATTTTATAAATCGATACTTTTTGAGAAAATAGTTTAGCTCCAAAAATAATTGAGCTTTTGTATTATTGTCTGGAATGCTACGGTATTTGCTTTGGAGGATTTTATAAGAAATTTATAAACATTTCAACATTATTTACTTATATAGAATTATTAATGTAATTTGTTTGAACTATAGATTTCCCTATATTTATTTTAAACATGTATAATTAGTTTTATGAAATGAATAAATTGTAACCAACTATAATAATAATTAAATAATCAAAACTCACTTTAAATTCAAAAGAGAAGTAGTTTTAATTTTTATAATGCAGATACATACGCACACATAGAAAAATTCATATGAGTACCACATATAAATTATACATAAAATATACTAAATACATACAATCACACGAAGCCGAGAAGATTACGCAAATTAAATGCACCCATTTGATTGAGAAATTTAAAGGTATATCCTAAGGGAATAAAACTGTCATGCTTGAACAAAAGTTAGATTTAAAATTTATCTCCATTACATGGAACATAATTGATGACATTGGTTTTTGTACGTATTGTAATTATTCGTAAATTAATGACCAATTATTTGGGTATGAATAAATACATTTTTCGTAAAAAAAATCAAACAGGGGTGTCAAATTTTTACGAGTGAAAATTATTTTACAGCTTATTTATTTCAGTTTGTAGACCATATATTCTCCGTCAGATAAATTTAAAACCATTTATAACTTAACCAATAGTATTTCATTTCAATGTGATTACCTTGGACTTAGTAAGTATAATCAATATTTAAGTAAATTTATTAAATTAGACAGTATTATTTGCACATGCCTTACATACCTATTTTATTAAATTTTACAGTTTGCAATTAAATATTATTTAGTTACTGGAAACTATTTTTAAAAGTATTTAATTTTTAACGCCTCTTCCGATTTTTAAATTAAGAATCATTAAATTAATCTCTTTAATAATATTGTACATAAATTTAAAAAAAAATCATCTATAAAATTAATTGCACTGGAGTGTATTCATTATTATTAAAATTGAAGTTTTGTTAATATTACAGCAACGCATTTTTAAATGTACGTTGGCAAAACAAATGAATAAAAATTATTTTAGAAAAAATAAGTATTCGATTGATGAATATATTTTTATCAATATAAACCCTTCTTCTAATTTCTCAGATGATTTGTCTATAAAAAAGCTATACTTAGGCATTTTCTGCTAAATTTTAAAAATTAAATAACAAACATGCTAATACTTTGTAACTTACTTTTCTTAAACAGTCTGTTTCAGTACCAGTAGGTATCATAGCACATTAACCAATAATTAAATATTTCTGTCTCAAATAAACACCAAATTAAAAATCCCTTCCTGTCGAGTTTCATTAACAAAAATTACTTGGTACAAAATTACCAATAATTAATTATCGTTTTAATAGAATCAGTGGGATATAAAGACGGCGACGAATATCGTGCAATGTGTCTTAATTTATGTAATTTACCAATCAAACGTTCAAGAAATCTGAAAAAAAATTATATATTAGTCAGCAAATACTTCAAACAAAAACTGTTATATTGGCTTTGTTAATTTTTGAAATCAAGAAACCTATCATATTTAATCTTTCATATTCTGAGTTCAAATTTTATTAAGCAAATTTGTTATTTGTTCACATTATTAATCTGATGTTATGAAATAAATATTACATAACAATTGTGCATAAATTTTTGGTAAGTTTCATTTTCGAGTAACGCAACGAACTTATGATAATTAGGCACTAGTGGAACTCATAACACTTCTCCGCACATTAAAGCACATCAACAGATTTTATCATTTCATATAACGTAAAATTTGTAAATATTATCATATAATTTTTTGCTACATAAATGTACTGGCTACACAACTTTTTGCGAGTGTAATAGTTTAATTTGTTAAAAAATATACTAGGAATCGTGATGTGATATTAAATATGTAAGAAGATCAAAAGGTTCTAATTATAGCTCACGCGACCGCTAAGGCGGCAGCTTTAACAAAAATTTACATAAACTTGCAGGAAGTATATATTATTAGGTAGACATAAGCAGTCGTCGAAAATGAGGGAACAATTTTGTGGTAATTTTCAATATTTTATTTTATAAAACTATCTTTTTAAAAATTCCACAAAATATTTCGAAATTTTTATAACCTGCGATCTCTCACATGACCGAAAACAAAAATGTTTTATTTTTATACTTAACTTGCCACCTCTAAAATGGCAAATAATGTGAATTATATAACGGAGTGTTTCCAGGTTCTTACTCTCGTTATGTACATATGTATTTATATTACTTCATGAAATTTCTATCTATCTGCGTAAAAATGTTCCCGAAAAAAAGAATTTTTGATGAACTAATTTTGAACTGAAAACTACATATTACAATAAAGATTCTTCAACTGTCTACTTTTATATATAAATTTGATTAGGTAAATTTCATCTCAACTAATTTTTAAAAACTTTTGGTATCTGCGTAAAAAGGTTCCTGCGAAAAAGAATTTTGTGATTATATATATATATATATATGTGTGTGTGTGTATATATGTTTGTATATATATACAAACATATATACACACACACACACACACACACACACATATATATATATATATATATATATATATATATATATATAGGCCTACTGTAAGGAGCGGACCAACGAATTGTCGGTGATGGATGGGGTTATTACTCATATAAAACAATATATTTAATATTTAATTGAAAAAAAAAGAAAATAAATGTTTGATTTGGAAACATCTACCGCGCAAACTACCTTTTAGTTTCGAGTTCCTAACAGTATGTCTAGTTTAGTCACCTGTAACAATATCGAATACACAATGACCTTCGTTGAATTTTTCCAACATTTTGCGACAGTAATCCGTTTAGTAATCCGTAACAGTAATCCGACGGTGTTTTTGAACTTAGTCAAATCATATGTAATCCACAAAGTTTATCGGCGCCTCAATGTTTATGCAGTATTATCCCTACACTTGACTCATACCAATGCCTAAACTTGTCTGAATCTGCAGTTAGGTCACTCTGATCACTCCTTATGATGAGAGGCACATCATTGACGTCAACTTCAGTTGTCGCTGTTGAGGAACGTCCTTCACGCAGATTAATTACTGAGATGTACGACCACGCTCGAACTATTAAACTAATTATAAACAATAGTGCGGAACAGGGTTTTTACTAAAATTTGGAATAGGAATTTATATTTTGAATACCATCGTTATTAACGGTCATCTTTAAAAGTTTTTCATCATAAAAAAATATGTGTTTTTTAACCTCGTGGAAATACTGGATACGGAAATGATGTGCATCGTATTACTGTGTAGCAATTTAGCAAGAAAATGAAACTTGTAAGTTAAATTTGCTTAAAACAATATGGAAAAAGGCACCATGAATATTTTTTTTTCATACAGTGAGCTATGATCAAATTTTTGTTAGTTTCTTTTCATATATTGGATATTCAAGCATTCAATTATTTTTTATCGAAATGGCCTTTTTATAATGTAAAAGAACATGTACATAATATTGCGTGTAAATGTAACTTCTGCAGCTTCTTTGTTGTAATCTCATTGTGTTTTTAAATGTTGTTACTTTTTCAAGTTAAAAAAGAATATATCCAAAATGTATTTT
This sequence comes from Druceiella hillmani, assembly GCA_039881145.1. NCBI lineage: Eukaryota > Metazoa > Arthropoda > Insecta > Lepidoptera > Hepialidae > Druceiella > Druceiella hillmani. The sequence goes on from JAYKKI010000002.1 coordinate 58,357,789, forward strand.
TATTTTATGATCGTAACATCAGTTTTTGGGTCTCCTATGTATCGGTAATTTGGCATATTTGGCGCTTCCCGCTTCTAATTATCCACAAGATATACATAGACTTCTAAACAAAAGTAAGTGTACTTAATTTATCGGGCAGGATTGTTTTTATTACTTTGGCAAAACGTGGCTTAATGCACGATGGGGATAAATGCGTCATTTTAAAGATAACATTTGAGAAACGCAAACATCTCGTGGGATATGAATGTATTCCGTATCTCTCCCTTTTATGGGATTTAACCTCCATAATATATATACGAAAGTAAAACTAATTTTGATAAAAAATATTGATATACGTGTTTTTTGACAACGTTTTGGCATACCAGATACAAATCTTATCTACTGAAAAACGAGTATTATGGTCTATGTAGCAACTTAAAGTATTGTAGGAAAATGCGAATTATCGTAGAAACTTAACGTACGAATATAAATAACCTACTGAATCCACGAAAGAGCGATTGAAAGTTAGCTTCACTCGTGTTATTATTACTAAAATCAAACTACAGCGTGGTGTGAAATACAAGCAGCCTTATGTACTGACAGAAAACAAATACAAACACCTAACAAACAGAAAGCTTAATATTATTTTACAAGTATTTCAGTCCCAGAATTATACAAAATATTATTAAATAAGATATGGACTTTTCCCAGTCATCTGTGCTTTGCAACACTAATATCGCTTTTATTTTCTAATGAAAAAAGAGACGCAATTAGTTACAGTGTAAGTGATATTGTGTGTTTAGGAATAGTTTTTTTATAACAGAAAATAGACGGTTTTTGAATGTTCTCGTGTATTTTATTTACATTAAATAAAATTATTGCGTTCAAGTTATTCTTGCCTTGGTATATCCTACTTTTGTACCTTGAATAATCTGTTTTATGTGTGCTAAATATAGATCTATGAAAAAATTACTCAATAGATAACAATAGCAAAAGTTACATGTTTTAATCGGTACTCACTTTCAATGTATACTGTACCCACTGATAATGATGGTTTTTTGGCTCTCAAAACCATATTTCATGTTATATTAAAATCCTGAATCGTCCTGAATTTTTACATCATAAGTCTAACTTTTTATCATTCATTCAATAAGTTTACTGACAAATTTGTTTAGATCTGTGATCTATGATCTATTTCTCATGTTCACGGTAAATAAAAATACTAAACTTTTTTAATTAGACTCCCTGTATATGGGCAAGTCAAAGAAGAGAACACAATTCCCGTTTGGCATTAATTGTATAGTATCTTTTTCTTTCTTTTTTAACGGCTCCAACTGACTACGCAGGAATAGCATAACTCCATCGCAATTAGTCGAGATTAAACATCTATCTTTGAAAACTATATAACCGTAGTGAGAGTCATTATTTTTTTAACAAAATACAAAATAGTGGGCATATGCTCACACCTCTTATCGACTTTACAACTATTATATTGTATTATTACAAATTTATGGAATACCAGCTGCAGCTGCCATATTTTCTTGTTATTCGAAGGAGACGTATTATTCCATTACCTACAATATCTACCCTGTTCTATTTATACCTAAAGTTTTTGAGCGTATTCTTCATGGCATGGAATTCTTCGTTCTTCGGGCCATGAAGAATACTGCTGCGATATAATTTTAGCCATATATAAAATTCAACTCACTGTTCATCTTTGGTTTGCTCAGCTCTAGAAGCGCACTTAAATTTGAGTATTTCAATGTTTTAATGGTATGCTATGAATAAATCAACATTTCACAGCATACCTTAGAACGATTTAATCCTAATTACATTGCCGTAAAAGGCTATTGACATCTGTAAGTCAGTAGTACTGGTAGCTGGCTAACAAAAAGGCAGTATACTGTCTCCTCATTCTATATTGTGGCACGTCAGCTAGCTTTCTCTCTCAATTTTTTTAACGTTATACCCAGAAAATTCTGTTGAAATTATTAATTGTGTGCAGATAATATACAATTTTATAGACGCTCCGATTCTACTAATATTCTTACTGCAATTTGCTCTATAGATTAACTTCCATATGTGATCAATAAATAAGTCTGTTAATTAATGAAATAATCTCTGGTCAGTGTAATCAACAATAAGAGGCTTCTTTATAAAATCAAAACAAATAATTTATTACCTCGATTAACTAAAATTATAAAAAGATCTAGAATTGTCTTGTCTGTATAGTGAAGATATTTATAAAAAATCATTCACGAGCACACAATGAAAGCAATAGAAGGCAAAAATATCGTTTTTCCATTTTTTTATTTTTTGTCTGTCCATATGTTTGGTTTGTGCATTTCTTTGGACATGAATCATTTAAAAAGTACCTACTTAATCCTCATGATTTTTTCAAGTTGAGATTTGACGTATATGTAATTTTGATTTGACGTATAAATAAAATCAAAATTGTTTTTATTTTCATAGAATCTATTCACTCAATCAGATAAGTTTTTGGTAACATATGGGTCATGGTCGAACAGCTCGTCTTTTATTTTCAACTTTCTCACTATTCTTTAGATAAAATAAAAGCCTGTCTGTGCACAGCTGTAACTAGCCCAACATATCTTCCACCCGGTACCAGCTCTATTCATTGTACCTAATTATGAATGAACCCTTAGCCATAATTTCCGCAAGCTCTAGGAAAATAAATATAGAAATTTGAAACTCTGTACAGTGTGATTAGTTTATATAATTGAATGCTAAACTCAATAATTTCATTAGGGTGGAAATCGCACATAATTAAAATTTTTAAAAATATAAGTTTTTATTTTCTTTCAGTGTAATACTACGAAATTTAACTAAAAGGAAGATTGCTTTGTATATTTTATAGATCATAATATAAGGCAATTTGTGGAATATTTTGAAACTATCTAAATAAATTTAGGCAGAAAAGTGAAATAAAAGTCGTATAAATTAATTATTTCATTTTTGTTTATCTGTTTATATCGATTACAAAAGTACATTTAATATTTCGCCCATGCCATGATAAATAAATTTATATCGTAATAATGCATGAAGACAAGGAGTCTTTCATCCATTCTTAATCACTTTCAAGGAACTTGTGCTCGTGTGTGTAAGTGATTGTAAATGGATTTTCTGATATGAACAATGATTTTAAAATTAGGTTTAGGTTGCTGTGGAGATTCAATTCTCCCGCATAAACCTTATCCAAACTGTGTGGGTAATTGATTGAAGATCATCATGTGTGTGTGTGTGTATATATGTATATACATATATATATATATATATATATATATATATATATATATATATATATGCATATATATAAATATATATATATATATATATGTGTGTGTGTGTGTGTATATATATATATATATATATATATATATATATATATATACATATTTATATGCATATGTATATTCATACACATAGTACTTAGGTCAGATGAATTAAATTGTCCTTTTATTTTGTAGGTATCTGAATTATGTACCGTATGTCGGGTTTACACAACTTGTAAATTTTAGTTCATTTGAGATAATTCCGAATAATTCAAAGCAGAATTTAAAAAAATGTTAAAAATCGGTGCCCGTACCAAAATTTTTCGTAAAATATCTTCATAATATCTGGCTTTTACTGGCGTACACCATCATTTTAAACTATTGTATTCTAATAGTGTTATGAACGTCAATAGTTAAAATAAGTTTCGTTTTCCATAAAGATATAATAACATCAATAAGTGATTTTCAGCACATGATATATACATGTTGGGAAGCCTTTTGCATGCTGTACATACCCCCGTACAGAAGTGAAATAAGTTGACTTTGAAGGTTAAATGGTAACATTTGCTGCTTCTCTAGCAACGTAATGTTAAGTGGTCTTTCGACACGCCCATTCTTACTCATTCGTGTAATATTTTATCTTTTCTTCCACTTACAAAATGTATTTTTTTTCCTCATTTGACGTTTTTTTTGTTTCATAGCTCTGACAATAGTGATTCATGATTCTGTTCGCCAGAAAAATGTGTCAATTCTAAAGTAAAATGGCTGCATACCTGTTTACTTAATTACGATAACTCCCTTATATTTGAATGATATTCGTTTTCTATCCGTGCATTCTTTGGAAATGCGCCTTTATATTTTTTATTGGAACCAAAAACGACTAACACCATTCAGTTCTTGATGTTAATGTATACTCAATTTATGTTATTCAATTACAAAACGTGTACGTGAAAAGAATTGTTTATTATTAAATGGATTTATTGCGCGGTTTGTGCTAATGCTTATTTTTTTAAATAAATAATCTTTTAATGTATTTTTTTACACAAACATTTTTTATTTATTTCTAAAAATATGTTACATTAGATAATAAGGGTTTTTTTTTAATATAAAGGGATATTTAAATGTATATGTTGATGTATAACAAAATCAGTTTTTAGATATAGAACAATAATTATATCCGCAAGCTTTTAAAAATGTATTTATTTTCAATTAAACCTAAACCACCTGTGCAAAATATCAATATTAGTATTGTTTCAATTATAAAAATGCAAACAACACTGATTGTAAAGATATCTGACATAAACATTACAAAAAAATTATTAAAAAAACTGTGAAACTGTTGTATAAAATATGATTAGGGTAGTTTACAGACTTATAATAATAGTTCTTTAACTTTAGTGACACCATGCAATAACTCATTTGCATTGTCAGACCTACCAACATAAAAGCCAACATAGTGCTTTAAAGAAAAGCAATTTTAATTCTGCTTGTATCATATACCTACAGTCAGCTTCTGGTCAACTGCGCCCTTAAAGATTTGTAAAGTAAATCTTCCAACAAGATACAACCTGTGACTCAATCATTTCCGTTTTCCGTTTCTTTTTGTTTTAACTCTGAAGTGTTCGACCCAAATGATTTTTTCCTAATTTTATACTGATCACTTAATGTAGATCAGTATAAAACTAGAAAATAATAAATTAGGATTATGTATATATATATATATATATATATATATATATATATATATATATATATATATATATATATATATATATATATATAATATATATATATATATATATATATATATATATATATATATATATATATATATATATATATATATATATATGCGTATATTTAATTAATTTTTTTCAAAATTGTTTTTCGAATTATTCCGCTCTAACAGAGCGGAATAATTTTATCCCTATTATTTTGCAATCAATATTTTATCGGTTTATATTTCGATCTGAATACACAGTAATATAGTTTGTTAACAGGCTGTAGGTGAGAGTAGCATTAGTCATACAATATAAGAGAAAATCTACGCGTATGCCAAATTTGCAAACAATTCGACCGCACGCACGTAAATATAATCGTTTACCTTAACATGTTATTTTAAAAAGTACTAAAATAATATAACATCAATACTGAGTTATTTAGACATTTAAGACACATTATATATTAAGAGAATTTTATTTAGACAAAACCCTCGAAAATATACTTTCTCTTTTGAATATATGTATGTCCTATATACAGGTATATGATTTATTTAACTTAAATAGTAAATAATCACTCTATAGAAACTTTAATTTAAATAAACGGAAATCTTTATTAGAGTCTTCTTAGTATTTAATTAATGAAAAATAAACGCGTTTTTATTGTACCTAAGAATGTAGATATCTTTCTCTCCAGCATCTAAAGAGTTAAACCCCATAGTAAAAATTAAAGTTTAAATATAAGCATTGGATACATTTTGATTGCATATACAGCCAGAGTCCATACAAATTTGCGTATGATCCTTCAAACTTGTTTAATATTAATGTTCTGATTTTTAAGAAAAAGAATATAAATATAAAATTAAAATGAGAAACAGTTATATGCAAGTAGTTTACCATCGACAGGTTTCATAATTGCTATTAGTTTACACTATTTTTTGATTTGGTTTCTTTGATGTGTAAGTAAAAAATAAGTTATTTTTAACTAGAAGATATGCATTAAGGTAAAAATTTGGGATTGAACAATTTATAAGACTAAAGAGTCTTTCAATTTATATATTTAATTCATAAACACCAAATTATTTCATAGGTAAGTTGCTTGACAATATGAAAATAAATGAAGCAACAAATGATATATTTTTCATTTCAAACGCTATTTCACTCTTACAGCAATTTTTAGATGTCGTGTACGGTACAGCATCGTCTTCTGATAATGAATTTATTACCATATATTACAAGCTTCCTAATATAGTAATCATGAAAACTTGTAACATCTTATTTATAATTAATTGAAGAGAATTATCTAACATCTGTTCGGATGCAATAAGAAGAAATAATATGAAATAAGAATTAATATTTGTTGAAATTGATTGTATAATATAAACATTATTGAAATAATGTCAGCCGGTATTAAAGTACGTGGTATTAAAGTACGTATACCGGCAGCCTTCTCATTTGAACAACATTTCAAATTTCCTCTGCTATTCGTAGGACCATCGCGCGTTAAGCTGGTAATCTAAAGTACTACTCAAGTTAATACGTAAACTGATACTGAAACTTCTTGGCAGCAGGGGGGCAAACAAATGTGACTGATATGAACACAAATCAAAATATTATCAGATTTGCTATTTAAACCCCTGAATTAATAAAATAATCGTAATACTGAAGTAATCAATTCACCAAAAAGGGATAAACCATGAAAGACACTATATTCAATAAAAAATTTACTATTAGATATTATAGCGCGAACTAGTTTCTTTCATATACAGAGATACTTAAAAAACTGATTTCAAATTCACTTCAAAATAAAAGGCACAAAGGGAAAATGCTGCAGATGAGTTATTTACCTAACTTATAGAAAACTGAAAGTAATGCCAAAAAATATAATCACCTGTTTAAAAGTATTACATTAATTCGATCACGCCTAAAATTAAAGACACTCGATGTAAAAAGGAAAGTAACTATTTTGAAATAATGGAATCTATGAATCCGTTTTAGTTCTATTTACAGTAAAAAGTTTTAGATAATCTCGTAAAAGGGGCTGAGTATTTAAAATTTTTATAAACGTGTGAGCTAAACAAATTTAAAAACTTTGTTTAACTCAATCAAAGACTTCAATAGAGCACGTTAATACCTATTACTACGCTGGTGATACGCGGCTATACAAATATATTTGTATGGAGATGAAGACAGAGTGATCGATAAGATAAATAAAGATCTTTTAAAAGTCTGAAATGGATCGTGTAAACATGCCTCATTATTAAATCCTTCCAAATCCCGTTTTCTAATTACGAGAAGTAGAGCTCAGGTAGCAAAGTCGGGAAGTCTAAAGCTCGCCGTGAACGGGCCGACCATTTCCATTACGCAACTCGCCAAGAATGTGGGTATCATAATGGACTAACAGCTGAGATTTCATGACGAAGTATCCACAAAAATTAAATGTTGCTATATTCGTAGCAAGACACTATACAGGAACCGTCCTTATCTCTCTGTTCCTGTTAGAAAGATCTTAGTCCTCACAAGATCTTATTCTCCCTGTACTCGATGACGGTAACATAAAGTTTGACCTGCGTTTACTCTTATAAACTGCCAACTTAATACAAAGAATACAATAGGCATGTTCCCATTTTCGTGTCACCATCCCGCTATGATCCCATGTATGATCATATTTAAATGAGCACAGAATGCTCCAAATGCATAATTGTCTTAGTTTTCACATTCTCGGTTTTTTTGCGTAGGCTCTTCACGACAAAGAAGCCGAAATATCTTTACGATTTGTTAAATTGATCCAGCAATGCTCATCGTCACGTGTTGCGGGCCAAAGACAGGCTATTCTTAGTCCCGAAACACTGCACAACTGGTTATGGGTATAGATTCAATTTTGCTGCAACAAAAATTTGGAATGACCTCCCTCCGCCCCTAAAGACGATTATATCCATGACACTTTTAAAAGGTCAATTCGTAAGTGGCTTTTGACTCAGCAAAACTTTTTCTGGTTTTAAGAAAATGTTTGGATATACTACGGTTTTATCTTTTGTATTTTCTATCCTCAAATTATTAATATTATTATTACTAAAATTAATTATAAATGGCCGCGTTATTATAGGTTTGACCACTATTTGTAATGTGACGATGAAATATGAGGTTAGAATTAATTACCATAAAGGCATCACGAATCGAAGTGCCCGCACAAGATCAATAGCGATTTTTTTGCATGAGCACACACAGAGTATATTATATATAATATGGGAATATATCATAGCAACAAAACGAAAAGCAAAATTAGTAGGTAGTAATCAATTCAGTTAGTATAAAAGTATATGAAACTTTATCTATGTGAGTTTCTTTTTTGTCAAATATGAAATAGTAAAACAATAATTAAATAATTGATAATTCACGTTACACGGCAATTAAAAAACTCATTCACTGCTACTGTCGCTGCTCGTTTTCACACATTTTCTCGCAATAATATCAAAAATGGGAAAAAATTGTACTTTTTATTACGGGCTTAATGAACGTTACAAATAATATCTGTAGACGAAGGAGCAGGTGCGATTACATTGCTACATATATCGGTGGCAATTATGACGGGATCGTATCTTGTTTCGTTTTTGCGTTTCAGTAATAACTTATTACACGTCTCTTTCTACTAAAAATATATAATTTTAAATTTACTTTTAAGTTTTAGTGTTATTTTTTAAATGAATAGAAGTACTTTATAACGTAAAATTATATTCGTAATTTATAGAAAGTTTTAAACATCAAAATGTAAATAAACCTTTTACTCGAAAATTGTTTAAATCAGATTTATTCCACAATATGGCAATAAGCATCGAGCGCGCACAAGTACGAACAGAGGAACTCCCCCCTCACACACCCACGTATGTACCTGCATGTATCCAGGCGTAGGTGCATGAGCCGTTTACACTCCGCTCAGACACAGATATACACACACGCTACCGTTGGGAATAAGAATGAGTTATTGAAAGTTCTGAAATTAGTTAATTAATTTCATAATATTTTTTTAATTTCATAATATTTTTGAAACATAAAATGATAACATCTTTTTTATTCCGTCAAATAGTCATTATATCAATTTTCCAATTGCGTTAAGGAAAACGCAGAATCCTTTTTAGATCATCATGTGTCTGCCTACCTGTCTTTTTGTTTAATTTTTTGCAGTATAAAATAGTGATTTTTGACGGAGGGGTGAGGGGATTAAGTCACTTTTTTAAAATGTTATTAGCCTTTCTTTATAATAGCCATTCTTTGTATCTCAGATGAGAGTTTAGCTGAAGTTTAGCTTTTTTCGTTTAGAGGAAAAATCGTGCACCATTATTCACTAACACAATCATCACTTTTTACTATACCTCTAGAACCGAATTATGTCAGATTTCTTGGTTTATCGAGTTTGACCTGATCGCAGTCGTACCAGAATACGATTTTTTTATGATGAGGGAAAGTAAATTTATCGAAATTTGTCATTGCTGTCTTTTGTATTTTTATATTCAAGTTTAATATACAAGTTTAAATATGGTTAAACCTATAATTGATTATAGTTAGGAATAGGTTACCTGTTATGTATTGATAAATGTGTGTAAATAAATAAAAAAATATCGTATCCAATATCGTGTGAAAGGACTAGTTATAAGGACCTCAAAAATATTTTATTTCAGAATTTTAAGCAGTTATCAGTTCAGTTCTCAGAGATATCCACCAAAATGTACAAAGAAAAATCACCCCCTCCCCCTTCTCGAAACTACTGAACAAAAAACCATGAAACAATTAGAATTGGTTGAAACTGATAAGAATACAACGATAACTTTATATTTCATATTTTTATAAATATTAATTGTGTTTTCATCGCTATCATAGCTAGGCAACATAATTAAATTGTGGAGCATTAACTTATTTGTAAATAAATTAATATAATATTATTAGTAAATAAGTGTATATGGGATCCTTCTAGTGCCAGCTATGTTTGTACTTGACAAGTTTTGAATCAAAGTGGTGTCAATAAAAAAAAATTTAATTAATATAATATGTAAGAGAAGTGAAGATATATCCCTCGATACTCGAGTTATAAGGCGGAATCATGAAGTAAGGCTATGTCAGATGTAGCGTCGAGGTTGATATGATTTCTTAATTAATATTCCAAATAATACTATCTATATTGAAAACTAGATTTCCAAAACTTCAAATTAAATTATGAGTTATCTTAGAATAAACATTTTTTTATGTGCTTTTCTGCTTATAATACCTAAGTTTTCATTGTCACACAAAGTGACAGTAAAAAAAGCATAAAATTCTTAAATGGCAGTTAATTATAAGGCTTCTCGAATAAGTGGTTTCTGTAGCGATTTTATATATGTGTATAAGCGATCTTCGCTAATCATGCAGTGTAGAGTTGAAATATTTAAAGTAAAGCGTTTTATGTTTACACTGTTTGAAATACAATCGAAATAAAATCAATTTGAAATAAAAGTGTTTTAAATGCATTAAATAAATGGCACTTCAGATTTTTGTAATCAAAATTTTTAATATTTTAATTTACGAATTTATAATTTCATCTACAAATTAGAAGTAATTTCAAACAGTGGTCTTTAAAGCAGAATCCCATCACAGAATAAATGAATTAAGCATCTAAAGTTGAGATACAAGATTGAGATTCAAGTGTATTCCTTTCAATTATTTCTTAGTAACTATAAAAAACAATTATTTCTTAGTTTTATTAACAATTATTAGTTAATTTTCTCCCACGTTAAATCTTATGAGTTTATGTGTCTGTCTCTTTTTACAGTCGCTTTTTCGTTTTCTCCCACGTTAAATCTTATGAATTTATGTGTCTGTCTCTTTTTACTGTCGCTTTTTCGTTTCATCGACTTTCAAATCACAACGATGCTAAAGAAGTTTTAACTTCAAAAAATTAAGAAACACATCCTCATAGAAAAGATTAAATTAAATAATTATCCTTTTTGATATAGTCTTAACATGCTCTTTAGAGCAAAAACTGAAATATTACAGATGTTAAGAGTCTGATATACCCGTAAGAAATAAAAAAGTGGGCGTGGTTAGAGTAGTGTAGTCGGGTTCGCTGTGGATCACACATCGTCGGGAATCGGGCCGTCGCTCACATTAAGTACAGTCAGTGTAAAAATGTATAAAACTATCTTTCTGCAATTCCTAACACTTATCGCACCAAATTTACGTAAGTACGTTTTAAAACGACGTATATATTAAGATAATTATTTCTTTACCGGTTTCAAGTATTTTTTTATTTATTTACACTGTATTAAGTAAAACTGCTCTGATTGATGTTATTGATAAAAATATGTAATCTGTATTCATGTATCAAGACCATAACGAAGACGTGCCTACATATCGAATAAAGTTTTTCTTGTAATACTCGTTTAAATTTCAAAAATACATTATAAAACAAAATGGCTCAAAGTTAAACCGTTATAATAATTTTCCAAACGACACTTTATGTATATAATTTTCTTAGGTGATATATTAAAAACACGCAATGTTTTGATTATAGTTAATAAAAAAGTGTTAATTTTTATACTTTTCATAATAGGAAGTAAAATTTGGTTATCGTTAGTGCTTTTTGTTCTCACTTTATATCCATATTATTTCAGTAAACAATTTTCCACTATTTGGGGATGTGTATTTCAGTATAAAATATTCTTAACAGTTGTAATTATTAATTGCAAAGATTTAATTTTTAACATAAATTATGATTTTATTTTCTCATTAAACGATTCCTTTGCATTTAATAAACACTAATTTTATTTGGTTCAAGTAACATTTCTTTTAATTTAAAGTATTAAATTTAAATATATATTTTTCATTAATTAAATTACAAGATTATTTTGAGTTCATATGATATCTTATAGTTTAATTTTATAGTGAATTGAAACTTGTGCTTTAACATTTAAAGCTACATATTGATGTAATTTATTAACATTCCGACTTTAATATTGAATATTTTTTAATTTGAATGAATTCAAATTAGAATAAAGAGTTATTTTTTTATTTTATAATATATATATATATATATATATATATATATATATGTACATACATATATATATATATATATATATATATATATATATATATATGTACATACACATATATATATATATATATATATATATATATATATATATATATATATATATATTATGTATATACATAGATACATATATATTTATATATGCGTATGATTAAAGCTTTAATAATACCTTGCTTCCATTTTATGCATCGATGCTATATACATTTAATATTTTTAATACAACTATGCATATCAACCATGCCTACATTAATATATTCTTAATTCATTGCATGAAAAAACGATTACTGCGTTAACTGTCATTCATACCCTGCTCTGTGGAATATTTTCTGTAAAAAAATTTAAGAATGTATTATTTGTATAATATTAAACCATCCTGTTTTATTTTAAGAATTTGCATTATGTAAAAGTTAAATAAAAAATATACAAAAAATGTATAGGAAAATATTCGGTATACAAACATCGTTAAGGTTTTCTTATACACGTACAAGAAAACGGTAACGAAGTTGTGTTTGCATAACGAATACTTTTTTTCAAATAAGTCACCTAATAAGGCCCAATTTCTACAAAATGTTTGTAAAATCAGGGAAGGTGTAAAAATATTCTTTATTTATGGTTTTATTTATAGAATAAATCACCATATTTTCTTGCGTTTTCATATTCAAAAGGCACATTTTAAAAATCTCAATTATAAACATTATTAGGAGCCTTACTTCCTTAAAAAGCCTATCTCATGACTATGTATAATAAATTAAATCAAACTTTATAATTATCACCCGCCCAATGAGCATTAAAGAGTTATTAGTTTAAATCGAAATTTTAATTCTTGGTAGCATAATTTAGCTTTAATTTTATTTGAAATTTTAATTTTTGGGCCTTCTTAGAACTATTAAAATGAAAAAATGCAATTAAATAAAAAAAATGTCATAAAATTAAAATGAAACTTAGTTTTCCTCTTACTGCTAAGTAATGTAACAAATATGGTTGTATTCTATGCAATTGAAGGAGTTTTAAAACATAGTAATCTCTGTTGAAACTATTTTAAAAGCTGTCCACTAATAGGTACGTGTGCATTTAGTGAGTTTTTCTTTACGTATTTGATTCAGGATTTTTATATATTTACAGCCGTATTTGGAATGGATCGCCTCTGTTTTATCATCAATATGTTCTTAATGTATATATATATATATATATATATATATATATATATATATATATATATATATATATATATATATATATATATACATATGTATATATATATATATATATATGTGTGTGTGTATGTATATATGTATATATACATATATATATAGTAGAGCCTCGTTAATTCGGATAAGCAAAAATAATACCCTTTGTGGATTATCGAGGCGTCCGGATTATAGTATACAAATATCAAGAAAATCTACAAGAAATCTGCGCACTTGACATAAATTTTTAAAAATTCTAAAAATTAATTCTTTTTGAAAATGTCTATAATACTATAATACTCTATAATGCTCATAATTTTTGCACTTCATTGCGAAAGCATGGTCTCTAAATCGACGGAGAAACATAACTTCGTGGCTATCAAAATCGTTATCTTCAGCTCATTTCAAGGCAGTGTTTAAAGCTTCCACTGCTTCTGAATTATTCTACCACATTCAATATTTCGGCGGTAACAAGTTCAACATTTTTATCGTCATCTTGCTCATCGTCCTCCCACATCTGCTAGCAAAATCTCCTCATCAGTAAACACTTCATATCTTGCAGCTCTATGTCAGCACTACTAGCAAGCCTTCCTTGAGCTTTTGCTTCACTTATTTGAGGATCATTGGGCTTCCCCAATTTATTGAAAAGCTCAGCTAAACGAACGTCATCTATATTGTAATTTGTTAATCAGGGATGCTTTAGAATCTATCCAGCAATTAGCCAAAAAAAAATTTAAGTTATGGATTTTAATGAATCTACGAGGTTTTCACTATTTGATGCAAGACAGTTAATTAATAATGATTTGCCATGATTTATTTTTACACATTGTATAATGTTCTAATCTATTGGTTGTATACACATCGTGGTGTTAGGCAACAGGAACATTGCAAAAATATTGCCGTCTTCAAAGAAAAGTTTACCTGCTGATGTATAGCCGGAACAATCATCTGACAGTAACATTGCCTCAGCAGGTAAATTATAAAAAAAAGATGGCGATAAACCGGGAGAACGAATTCTGTTTTATACTACTCAACTTCTTCAATTAACAAGTCTGTGGTAACCCAATCATTTTTATGCACACGGTAACAACTGCAGGCGTGTTGATTTAAATTCCCGCGGGTTTTTTGATTTTCCGACAACAAGCTGAATTGACGCAACAATTGAAGTTTATGGGTTCCAGACGCATTCGCACAAGGGATAAATGTGATTCTGATATTGATCATTTTCCTCCCGGATGCCGATTGCTCATTACCAGAGGCCAAAATATGATCGGGCAACAATTGCCAGTGTAAACCAGTTTCATCGGCATTGTAAACCTGCTCCGCCGTTAGATTCTTTTCTCGAATAACTTTCTGAAACTCTTGTTGAAATGGCCCAATAAAAGTTCCATTCCTTGATAGCTTTTTCTCCACCATTTCTAAACGTCTTATTCCGTGGCGCTTTTTAAATTTACCTCACCTTCTCCTGCTTGCATTAAATCCGGTTTTGGAGTTTGTGATCGGGCGATGAAAAGTACATACTTTTTCAAAAATCGTATCACCACTTACAGGAACATGCAATCGCCTTTGTTGCAAAAACCAAGTAAACAAAGCATCTTCTAAAATGGGATTTTCCGACTTCTTCATTATTTTTCGTGCACCGGAACCACGTTCCGTAAGGCTAACAAATATCAAGATATTTTATTTGTTCTTCTTTATATCACCTACAGTTGATCTGTCTATACCAAACTTCTGAGCAATGACAGGATGACTGTCACTTTTATCAAACATTTCTATAACACGTAATTTGTCTTTTAAGGTCAATGTTGAATGTTTTCGTAGCGGCGCTATGTTGTCAGCGAGCGCAATAAATTAACCAACACTTTCGCAGGGCGACTGACAAAAGATTGACAATAGATTAGCGTGTGGCGACCCGCACCTACCACCTCCCCCGCGAAGGCCTTCGCGCGGACCTTCGCCGCCCGTCCGAATTACAGGGATCACCGAATCAGCGTGAGTCCGGATTAGTGAACTGTATATATACATATTTATATATATATATATATATATATATATATATATATATATACATACACATACAGAGCACATTACAGCTAACTAATATGTAAGAAATAAACTAAGAATTAATAATTTCCTACTTTAATTTGTTGCCTGTAACCTGTAATTTGTATCAGTCATTCATTTTTGAATAACAATTTGCTCTAGGTTTTATTTGGAGTATTAGAAAAACACTTAAAGAAACTTGGTAATATTGAAATTAAATTGTCTTCCTTGCCTTTAAACAAGAATCACTTTCTGTAAAAAATAACTATGAATACCATAGATTTAAAATTACAATAATTTTAAAGCAGTGAAAATGCTAAGGGAAAACCGACACTTATTTTTAATCACAAAAATCAAGGAATGTTTTCCGTCTAAATTGTTACTCACACTTAGGGATTCATGAAATTTCTCTTTCGTCACCATCTTATTATATTCTTCATGACTACAAGCTTGGTATTCTATGTATTCTATCCAGCAATCTTGGTAATACCACACTTTACACATTGCTATCTTTTTTATATTTTTGCTGATTTTCTTTTCTTTGAATAGGTACCTTTTAGGTAGCTTTTTTAGCTATTCCGGCATTTTTCGTCGTATTATGAGTAATTTTCTGCTTTCTCTTTTCTTACTTCCTTGAATCTTTTTAGCCTTATCTTTAAGAGCATTAAACAAAATTGTTGTATTCAATTAGCAAACGGAATATAAAGCTTTACGTTTTTGTTTAGAATTAACTATTGCAAAATTTGGAGCCCGAGTTGGTTCTTAAAAAGGAATTTTTTCAGAATTGTGACAGCATGATAAAAGAAGCTTCATTTCACAATCTTTGTGACAAAGATCAAATTGATCAGGTTTTTTACCCTAGAAAGAGGTATAAATATCGATAATTCTAGAGTGATATTGCTATTAATTTGAGAGAGCATATTTTGCATGCTACAGACATTGCCAGTACGAAAATGTGTATTCAATAGACTCAGCTAGGCCCTGGTTTTCTTAAAATATGAGAAGCAGGTTTTATTTTTACAGTTCCGCATTACAGTAAAATATCGTTAGGAAACCGTTAAGATTAAAATAGGAAAGCTTGCTTGGCATTCAATATTTTGAAATTTAAATAAAACATCTAATAAAAAAAAATTAAAAATATTGACCGTTTTCACCAAAATGTTTAAAAAAGTTTATTGTTGAAATTATTAGTAAAGTATCGCATTACTCGGTCAATAACGAATTGAGGATTGCTATCGAAACGACGGCGGGTGGTGTTGAATTTTTTTATTATGGTTTTTACACATTTGCGTAAAATTTAAACTTACATAGACAATGGCGAGTACTAGTTTATAAGTGTGAGTTTTCTTAGGAGAAAGGTCTTATTGAGCGACAATACCTTCGATACTTCTTATGATGCTTGCAGTACACTCTCATAAATATCTTTCAATGAGTGTCTTATCGAAATATTTGCAAATCAAAAGCCAAATGTGGACCTCTGTGCATAATCGGCTTCACTCGGCTGGTATCATCCAGTTATCTTTCCCCGAATGGACGAGATTGTACTTCATGTAACTATTATTTCAATTTTACGTACATGTGCATACTCTAATCATATGTGTGTAACCCACGAAATATAAATTCATTAAATTAAGAAGTTCAGATAACTTCGAATGAAAGCGATATTACAAAACAAACAAGTACCACTTTTTAAATTTTAAATTTCTTACTGAAATTGAGGATAAGATTTGGTAATATTATTACCATCGTCATTACGGTGGTACACCTAGTTTGGTTCCCGGGCGTTATATATATATATATATATATATATATATATATATATATATGTATATATATACAAATATATTGGCTTTAAGAGCTTGCCCTTGTGGCAACAAGTCGCCTTTATGTATCAACTGTGTACATCAAAGTTTAAAAATAAATAAATGAATACATGCTTTTACAATCATTATCAAAGTCCCAAAGTTCGAGGGCGTGAGAATGGTACATAAAGAAAAAATATTTGAGCTTAAACTCAAAGTTTCTAACTACCATAAGGGCTTAGATTAAGATGTTGTCATCCCTGCTCATAATCAGATCTTCGAATTCGTGGGTATGGTTGAAACAAAATTTTGGCCACAGTTGAAATAAGTCACAGCTCACTACCTAGCTCTGGTGGTGGTTAAATTTCATGGATTAATAACCTGGTCACCGTCAGCCCTTCTAGTTTTTCCGTCTAATAACTATCAAAAAATTATATATATATATATATATATATATATATATATATATATATATATATATATATATATCTTTATGTATTTATATTAATACGATACAGAATAAAATGACAGAACGTAAATGCGAATGTAACTGAAATACAATCTATTATTTTGGAGTTGACTAAATCTAAGCGACTTATTTGCGTTAATATATTGCCGATAAAGAAATTTAGCGAGTTTTTATGATATTTTTGGGTTGCGTGCTGCGACGCTACCTCCCCCTTCAATAGCCCGTGGGTAATTAACTAAGCGCGTCTCGCCCAATAAAGAACCGGGTGTAGCGTCACACCCCCGACACTCCATATTAGCGGACAGATTTAATTGCTTACACTATTACATACGTAGTCGCCTGTCCTTTGTGTGTGGGGTGGTAATTTTAATGTAGGGCTGCTGCAGCGTGCAGATAAAGAAAATTTATTATTACTACGCATCGCCTCGATGTTTGCGGACGTCCGCACCAATTGACCGACTACTCAATATGGCCGTTGCCCGTTTCTCTTTCTAACCATTACCCAGCAGCCAGTAATATTGTAAATATACATTTAGCGCTACACGTACAATTGTTGAAAGTGATAATATTATTGGTAATAATATTATTTGTATAGAATTTTAAAAAAGTTACTTAGTATGGAATTTATATCGTTTATTTACAAATGTGATACACTGAAATATTTTCTTCTAAAACCTTTGTCTTTATACGCACATCGCACAACATTAAATATTTTAAATATCACAAATAGTTTTTTTTAGGTATTCCAAAGGAAAACAAGAACATGGTAAATCAAATCTAATTTCATTTATCTTGGCAATTTTTCGTTATCAATATGATAAAAATCACCATTCACAAAATTATTTTTAGAGATGCTATCTATTTTTAAAATATATTGTTTGAAATCTTTTAATGTATTGATTAAAGCGCCAAATGCATGGCCAGTTCTGTGTGCTTTAAAGCATATGAAACAATTTGTTTCATCAAAATTGTTAAGTTTTTCAACATAATTTTGCATAAGTTCGCATTCTTTATGATCGTCATGACACCTTTTTAATAAAAATCATTTTATTAAAAAGGTGTCAAAAGCATTTTCTTCAGGAAGCTCGAACTTGTAGTCAGTGGTCCTCACTTGCAAAGATTTTTGGGATAACCCTATAGTTACTTGTTCTTTTGCTATGTATGAGTTTTGGGCCTCTTCTATGCTCATAAATATTTGATTTAAGTTTTCAGAACAATTTGTATATTCCGAGTGTCTGATGATTTTAACCATGGAAAGCTTCCTAAAAGCTGAACAAAACTTAATGACAGACGGCTCACGACAGTTCTCACCTTGTTGCCTGACTTTTCCAAAGGAATTTTTGAGTGCATCCTGCCTTCTTGTAAACAAGTAATTATAACCTACATTTTTAAGGTCTACTGCAATACTTGATACTGATTTAATACTTATAAAATATCCTTTGATACATTTCATTGTCTTTGTTATATCTCTGCCACTCTGACGATTAATTACTTGTTATCCAGAAATGATATGTTGTGTTTTTTCTAGAGTGTTTATTTAAAAATCTGCCTGATAAAATGCCTTTCCATATTTGTAATCATCATTAACTGTAGAAGAATTTAAAAAATCGAACGTGTCAATCATTATTTTAATAAATTTAGCGGTGCTTAAACTTTTTCCGGGAATCTTTCCTGAATCGATTAAAGTACTGATGTTTACCGCGACTGCTCGATTCAAAACTTGTGTAGCGTACTTCAAACAAATTTTTTCGAAATTATTTGGTCTGATATGTGATTCAGTCAATTTAAAAGCTATTTTGTAATTCTGACTTTTTTCGCTTTTTTCTTTTTTTAATTCTGATATCATTCCAAGATTGTTTAGAACCGTCAATATCGGGAAAAATAAAACCGTATTTGATTAAGTTGTTTCGTAATGACTTTATGAGATGTGGTATATCATATATATAATAAATCTTTTGACCATTAATTAAAAAGAATGGTTGGGTTGTAGTAACAGATTTGTTTTTGGCCATATTTATAAAATTTAAAACCGCATCAGAAGTAAATGCAAGCATATTAAAACCAATTTCAAGCATCTGTGTTATTACATTTTCCAATCATGTGCCAAGATCTGCATAAGTTTTACTTTGACTCAAAAACAATATGCCAACGGTTGTTTCCAGTTAGAGAACACTCCTCGTGTCATGACCACAAAAGCTTGGCTTGCTATTTCCTTTGTCTGTTTTTCGTTGATTTAATGGAACGCAACCACTTAATCTTTGTTTCTTTGATAATGAAGATCCCTTTTTAATGACATTTCATCGGCACATATGATGCAATATTTTTCAGATTCAGTGAAGTTGCGAATCTTAGACTTCAAACAATTAATTACGTTGCCATCGAATTTTGTGCTTCTATCGAAGGCTGCACGTCTTTGTCAAGTTCTTACAGTGGGCAAACTAAGTTTTTCAGAGAGAACTCGATAAGCAACCAGACTGGCAAAATATATATTCAATGCGAATATTATATATTCTTGATCATGTCGGTTTCCACGTAAGTTTTAAATTTTATTAAATGTCAATATTTTTTTTTAGTAAAGGCTGCATATGCAATTCTTTGACAGTAACATTATCTTCTACTTGCGCCACGAGCGATCTCCGTTTTTTGCCTTCTGATTTTAATTCAGCTCGCGGCTTTCTTTTTTTAGGTGTATCTTCTGATAAAATTTTAGTTATCTGTACTGATTAAGAAGTACTCGGAGTTTCCAAATCATACTGCGCCGATATTAGTGAAGTACATAAGCTGCATGTCAGTTTTATATTAGATTGAGTATATTTTGAGTTATCAGACTGGTTTTCCAACCGTGGTAACAATAAAGTAGGAACAGTATATGTTTTAAGTTTTTTTTAAAGGAAGTCAGATTTGGCGAAATGAAGATCACACACAAAATAACTTTTATGAAATATGTTTATATCTTTACTCTCTCAAGTCCATCCGTCCTATTGTTTTAATCCATTGCCTGGACCTGGTGCTTATTTTATTGTATTTATTATAGTCATATAATAAAGTCAAATGTCCTCTTATTTTAGACCATTCTCTTTTATCTTCCCAAATATCTATGATTCTTGGTTTTAATTTATATCTTCGCTGTACTTTTGAGTCAACTGAGTCTCTTAATAAATAACATAATAAGCCAATGACCGATACTACAAGGATACATTGTACAATCCCATCGACGTTCAAAGAAAACAATGACTTTTATAAATTTAAAATGGCTCAGTGATATGTTTGAAGATATAAAATTATAGGTACTCACCAAGTATATTGGGAATATAAAATTATTTGCAAGAATATATAGTTGTCTTAAGGGAAACTAAAAAATTTCCGATGGTTTTTGATTTTATCGTTTTCTAAGCACCCGTATACAGTGCAATAACGGACCATTATATTGTATTATTATAAATAGTTAACAAATTAGGACTAAATTACACAATTTAAACTCTACAAAAGATCGCAAAATCGAATAACTCACTAGCGCACGCAATATTTCAATATCCAAACCATATTTTGAAAACCTTTTGTCCAGCCATTATATATTATTAAAGCCTTTATTTGCGTTTTGTGAATTTATATTTTGTGAGTTCCATTGGGGGAAGGATAACTTGATGACATCGGCCGAGTGGAACCGGTTGTGTACAAAGCTTCACTATTGGCTCTTTGCGTTGCAAATATTTCAACAAGACATTAATGGAAAGGTGTTGATGACAGTGTATTGTAGGCATTATAAGAAGTATCTAAGGTACTATCGCTCGATAAGACCTTTCTCTTAAGAAGACCCACACTTAAACCCTCGTACTTGACATTGCCTAAATATCTTTGAATTTTACACAAATGTGTGAAAAAATTAGTAAAAAAAATTCACCTCAACCGACCGCCATTTCGAGAGCAATCCTCAAATTGTTTATGACCGAGTAATGCAATACTTCTATAATAACTTCAACTATAAATTTTTTTTAAATTTCGGTGAAAAAAGTCAATGTTTTATGTTTATTCCATTAGTTTTTTTTTATTTAAAGTTTAAAATATTGAATGTCAAGCAAGTTCTACTATTTTATTCTTTTTTGTTTCTTAACGATGTTTTTACTGTAACGCCGAACTGTGCTAATAAAGCCCGCGTATCGTACTATAAGAAAGCCCGAGCCTTACTAAGACTATTGAATAAATACTTCGCTCCTGGCAATATCTGTAGCATCCAAATGTATGCTCTCTCAAATCAATATCAACATCGTGCAAGAATTATTGATATTTATACCTCTTTACAAAGAAATCCTTGTCTCAAAGAAAACGTAAACCTAAATCACCACCCAAGGAAATAAATATTCGATTCCGGAAACTTCCTCTATGAAAGTAACAGACTATTCTGAAACATTAACTGTAAAAACACTTTTTCAAGAACTCGTTCGGACTTCAACTTTTAATTCTTAACAAAAATCTAAAGCTTTATATTACGTTGGCTAATGCGAAATAAAAATTTCGATTGATGATTTTAAAGGTCGGGCTTAAAAGATTCAAGGAAATAAAAAAGAAGCTGAAAATTACTAAAAAAGTACCTATTCAAAGGAAAGAAAATCAGCAAAAACATAAAAAAGAAAGCAAAGGGTGACATGTGGTATTACCAAGGTTGTTGGATAGAACACATAGAATGCCAAGCTTGTAATCATGATGAATATGAAAAAATGGAGAGAAAAGCGAGGTTTCATGTGTCTCTAAGTGCCAGTAAGAATTTAGACGAAAAAAAATCAATAAAAAATAAGTGTCGGCTTTTCTTTAGCATTTTGCACCGCTTTAAAATTCTAATATAAAGTTATGGTATTTTTAGTTATTTTTTTATAAAAATTCATTCTTGTTAATAGGCAAAAGAGCCAATTTAGCTTCTTTATTACCAAGTCTCCTAAGTGTTTTTCTAATACTCCGAATAAGACCTACGGTAAATTGTTATTAAAATGAATGATTGATTCAAATTACAGCGTATAAGCAACAAATGTTTTTTTTATATATTAGTTAGCTGTAAAGAGGAAATAAGTTTCGTTTTAATTTTATGATATTTTATTACAATTTTTCGTTTTAATAGATCTAATCAAGGTCGTAACCTAATTTTTACTATGGTTTTGAACTTAAATTTAAACTAAAATTTCTAAACGATTATTTGGCGAATAATAATTATAACCTTTGTTCCTACTCAAAACGCATAGTTATGTGATAGACCTCATTAGGTAACAAAACCTACAATAGGGGTAATTAAAATGTGCCTTTTTGACACCAAAACGTAAACGCGAAAAATGATAATCGTTTTTAATATTAAAGCCATAATTAACCTAAGGCTTCCCTACCGACAGTGTTTTAATATATTACGCGATTCCCTGAATGTACGAATATTTTGCAAATAGTGGGTCTTGTTAAGCGATTTTAAAACAAATTGTCAAAAGACTAAATATATTTCGAAAATAGCAAACATTTCAGCAATAAATTCTATCGAGGAAAGTTTTGTCTATAATGTTTCTGATCATTGAACCCCATCTAGCATATACTCTACTTTTTATGTTAATTTGTCATTAACAAAAAATCGATAATTGTTACGTAAAATTTAAGATCGAAAATGTTAATTTCGGCCTCTTAACAGGAAATATGATAATCCTTCTGACTTAATGCCGGATCCTTACGAACCAGATGCTCAAAATAAGTGCAATAATATATATATATATATATATATATATATATATATGTATATATATATATATATATATATATATACATAGTATCATGACAATATATATGGTAAGAACGACTTAATGTCTCTAAATATTAACGACGTTATAATTCAAATTACTTTAATTCTGTTTATAACAATATTTCCGGGAAATATAACTCAAATATTCTCCTTCAATGCAACTCCTACAGTTATATGCTGGTATGTAGGAATTCCGTTTAAATAGAAAGTAAATCGCTCAGCTGCCATGAAGGGGTTGGTCTCAATTGAAGTTCCTCTTATTTATAAAAAAAACCTGTTGCATCGAGTTTAATTTCCCCTTATATTTCCTAAAATCAACATATTCTTAGATCAGGCTTATTTTCTTCCAACTGGTAAACTGCTGACATTATTTTCCATATTTCATTCTTATTCACAAACCTTCTTCTTCTTCTTATTCACATTCTTATTCACAAACAAAGATAAATTTTAAGATCTACAGATCTATCAGTATTGCGTATGTATTTATTTTTATTTTCAAATATTTCTGTCTACCAGTTAACGAGGTTTTATCTCAAAATTGTTAACAAGTAATTCAATAGAATACCAAAATTATATTTATGGTGCTTAGGCTAAAAGAATGTATGTAGGCATTTAAACATATAAAAATCTTCACTGTTCAGAAGTATACTTATACGGGGAATACGGGACGGTTTTATACGTGTAGTGTACTCAGTGAGAGAACTGAAAGGTCACAAAAGAGGGTCTTATCTATACTTTGCTATGTACTTCCTTTTTTGGTCAAGAATATCGATCCAACAAATACAAATTCAGAGATTCCCTTTGTCGTCATTAACTACACGGAGGGAACCGCTAATCTTTCGTATTTATAACAAATCATTTATTAGATATTTTTTGCCCTATTTTCTTCTCTCTTCTCAAATTTAACATCACTCAGATTCCTTAAATTTCACTAACTGCGTAATATCCTCCAAATTTATTATAATAATATTAAATTTTATAACTTTATAACATGAGTATTCCAATAACAAAATGGTATTGTTTCGTATTATTCCTTTTTTTGAATGAAAAATATTTACATTTAAAAAGAAAATACAGAATATATTATTTATAAATATAAGGTAAATAAAATCTAATTTAATACGGACATTAACAATTGACTGAGGTTTTACCTTATCTGTTCAAAATACTACAAAGTTTTACGCGTATATATATATACATATATATATATATATATATATATATATATATATATATACATATATATATATATATATATATATATACATATATATATATATATATATATATATATATATATATGTATAAATTTAATACATAATAGAAAAGTAAAAATAAATTATCATCTATCTATTTTTATCATGTGACACGTTAATATAATAGTTTTGTTATTATTCCTTCGTGCTATACACACAAGAGAATAGTAGTGTTATAACTGTGGTTTAAATTAACCTAAAAATAATTGTTCACCTTAACATGTTATTTTAAAAAGTACTAAAATAATATAACATCAATACTGAGTTATTTAGACATTTAAGACCTATTATATATTAAGAGAATTTTATTTGGACAATTAAAACCCTCGAAAATATACTTTCATTTTTGAATATATGTATGTCCTATATACAGGTATATGATTTATTTAACTTAAATAATAAATAATCACTCTATAGAAACTTTAATTTAAATAAACGGAAACCTTTATTAGAGTCTCCTTAGTATTTAATTAATGAAAAATAAACGCGTTTTTATTGTACCTAAGAATGTAGATATCTTTCTCTCCAGCATCTAAAGAGTTAAACCCCATAGTAAAAATTAAAGTTTAAATATAAGCATTGGATACATTTTTATTGCATATACAGCCAGAGTCCATACAAATTTGCCTACGATCCTTCAAACTTGTTTAATATTAATGTTCTGGTTTTTAAGAAAAAGAATATAAATATAAAATTAAAATGAGAAAGAGTTAT
The DNA here is from genome assembly GCA_039881145.1 of Druceiella hillmani. Taxonomy (NCBI): domain Eukaryota; kingdom Metazoa; phylum Arthropoda; class Insecta; order Lepidoptera; family Hepialidae; genus Druceiella; species Druceiella hillmani. Next base: position 58,383,098 of record JAYKKI010000002.1, read on the forward strand.
ATGCAAGTAGTTTACCATCGACAGGTTTCATAATTGCTATTAGTTTACACTATTGGTTGATTTGGTTTCTTTGATGTGTAAGTAAAAAATAAGTTATTTTTAACTAGAAGATATGCATTAAGGTAAAAATTTGGGATTGAACAATTTATAAGACTAAAGAGTCTTTCAATTTATATATTTAATTCATAAACACCAAATTATTTCATAGGTAAGTTGCTTGACATGAAAATAAATGAAGCAACAAATGATATATTTTTCATTTCAAACGCTATTTCACTCTTACAGCAATTTTTAGATGTCGTGTACGATACAGCATTGTCTTCTGATAATGAATTTATTACCATATATTACAAGCTTCCTAATATAGTAATCATGAAAACTTGTAACACCTTATTTATAATTAACGGAAGAGAATTATCTAACATCTGTTCGGATGCAATAAGAAGAAATAATATGAAATAAGAATTAATATTTGTTGAAATTGATTGTCTAATATAAACATTATTGAAAAAATGTCAGCTGGTATTAAAGTACGTATACCGGCAGCCTTCTCATTTGAACAACATTTCAAATTTCCTCTACTGCTCGTAGGACCATCGCGCGTTAAGGAAACTCAATAATGTTACGCATACGGCTTAGGGAATGTTATTTTCATACCGTGGGTGAAAATAATTTTTCCAATTTAAATTTGTTTTCGGCAACAATATTATGATAGAATCGTTCAAGGTTTCGGCGTAATGTAACGGCGAATTGAAGTTGTTTAATATAAGCTCATGTTGATTTATTATGTGGCAGTTCCTTTGCTTAAATTGTAAATGGAAAGAAAATATGAGACAGATTCTAAAGCAAATTCAAATAGGAAAATGTCATGAGATGTCTTATTACTTCCTTTCTCCTAATTGTGTGACCTCACAATTTTATAGTTATGCAATTTGATTTAATTACAAATAGATTAATTATTATTATAGTATGGCAGATCCTAATAGATCAAGATTTCAGCTGTATATTATAAGAAAAGTAATTAAAATCCAAATATGTTAGGTAATCCCTCAACGATAATATAGGAACGATAGTAATACAGAGTTTGCAGACTTTGAAATGTTATTTATTTAATAACAATTAATATTCAATAGAAACTGTAATTTCTTAAATTCTGATAGAATATCGTCTGGAAACTTGTTTCTCTTTTAAATTTTTTAAACAAAATTAGTTTTAAACATTTTTACTAAAAGGAAACTTCTTTACCCGCCGCGTGCACGAGTCAAAAATCATCAGGAAATAGGTCACACCTGTCGGTAACCGCACAGTATCAGATGAATATTATTAATGTAACTTAATCTTTCAACGAGTATACTTGGCATTGCTATTGTAACCTTTATCTTATAATACAGGTTTCGTTATATAAATTCTACCAAAATATTCTTTTTATTAATGACCCAAGTTTTCTTCAAATATTTTCTTTAACCACTAAAAAAATATATGTACTTCTATTTCAACCCAAAAATCACAATTTTTTTGCGATTGTAGAAAATGGTGAAAGAGAATTTAACCTATTATTGCAAGGAATGTTTTTGGTTTTGTATAATTTTTTAAAAATTAATAACAATCATATTGTGTACGTTTATTTCCTTTCATGAGTAAATAAAAAAAATTTAAAAAGAAATGTCTTAGAAAAATACACAATTTATCTTTCAAAAAATTGCATTCAAAACACGTAAAAGTCAAAGCTCAGATATGGTCAAAAACTTTATTTAAATGTTTATAGAATAAATTTGCAAAGAAAAAAATGTAAGTAACCAGAATAATGCTATTGTATGACTTATATTGACATTATTTCGAAAAGCAAACTAGTATATTTTAGCTTTTAATTAGCGTCGTCTTTGCAGATGGGGAAAGTAATGATTTATTTTATTCAGTGTGATTATAATACGTGGGTAGGTATAATAAAGTCTAGTATTCGATGTGTCTTCACTAGATAATTTTTCTTCTCTTAACTGAGTACTGCAAACCACATTTAATTGCATTTTATTTTTCTTTTTATTCAATTTATCCCGTAGTGGAATTTTTAATCATTGTTGCCTTGATTAAACATATGGCTTGAGTATACACCAAATATTATTTTTCGGCTAGAAATTATAATTTAAATTAATTAATATTTTTTATACATTTATCATTTTCGTGAATTTCTCAAACTTATTGTTATGTTGTATTTATTCAATTTAGTAAACTAAACCTACACAGATACGTATAAATAGGTAGAAATAAATTACGGGGATAAATCAATCTATTTCAAACCTTGGATGAAAAAATAAAAGTCTCACAGTTTTTTTTACAAATTAACGAGTAAATGCCAAATTGTAAGTTTGAAGTTTACTAGAAATGCTTTTTTATTCTACCAAATGCTATAATATCCACTTATATCAGAACTATATTTCGTAAACAATTTCAGCTACCTACTTGAAATTTGGAATATTATGTAGAAATGACAGAGAAATTTGGAATTTGGTTCTAGTTGGTTCGTATAAATGATACACAGCTGTGCGTGCGGTCGGATTGTTTGAAAATTTGGCTTACATATTTGAATTTTAATTACATTTCTTATAATATACAGCTGAAATCTTGATCTATTAGGATCTGCCATAATATAATAATAATTAATCTATTTGTAATTAAATCAAATTGCATTACCATAAAATTGTGATGTCGCACAATTAGGAGAAAGGAAGTAATAAGACATCTCATGACATTTTCCTATTTGAATTTGCTTTAGAATCTGTCTCATATTTTCTTTCCATTTACAATTTAAGCAATGGAACTGCCACATAACAAATCAACATGAGCTTATATTAAACAACTTCAATTCGCCGTGACATTACGCCGAACCCTTGAACAATTCTATCATAATATTGTTGCCGAAAATAAATTTAAATTGGAAAAATTATTTTCACCCACGGTATGAAAATAACATTCCTTAAGTCGTAGGCGTAACATTATTGAGTTTCCTTAAGTAAAGTAATAACTTATTCTACGTAAGTAAGGAAATATAAATAAATCTATTTTCTATATTAATTTGTGTAATCCCATTTAAGCCATTTATCTCATTTTATCTCATAACTATAGAGATATTACAACAAAAAAACATACTTTTCTTCAATCTAAGATACGTGTATGTATTACCAATTATTCTCAATGCAATCAATCAAGTCAATCAAGAAAGTCACCAATTCAATTTACAATAAATATGAATACACATTTTTCAACTATATATCTATTCTTTGGCTAATTTAAACGCGCCCTTCTCATATTTCTATCAATTCTTACAGTTCATTAATACTTAAGTTTTCATTTCATTATCCTAGATATAAATCAACTTCCGATTTATACGTTCAAGTAAATAAATAATATACCGTACAATTTAACTTGAATAAAATTAATTCCAAGAAACCACAAGAAGTGACAAACGATTTTCTTAATACATTCCCGGAAAAATTAAACTATATGCTATAAATAACTTCCTTTTTTATTGTGTTAATTAATTTTATTTTATGAACAATGCTAAATAGAGAAGATTGAATGATAAATTAGGTAATTTCCCATTATATGTAATTTTTTTATCGAATTCACAACAAAACTAAAATTGTTGTCATTCAATCTCATCTTTAATGGTTTAATAAAAAGCCAGTCTCTAAAACTGAGCTTCCAGATATAAGGTTTGAATTTAGTATTAAGGTCCCAATACATTGGACCCCAATATATTCCGGTATTACTAGTAAGCTATTAGTTAACTACTTTGATATTTGAATATTTTCATAATAAAGTTACTTGCTTACAGATTATTTTTATGGTCAGAACTTATTGAACCATATATTATTGTAGTTGCTGGGATTTATTATTTATACCCAATAGCCATGTTTATATATTATTAACACAATTATATTTAAGACTCAGAATATAATTCAAATCCGCCAAGTTTGCGGTCGACAAATATTAGGTTGATTAACTGATGAAAGTGGAGAAATATCACACAGGTAAATCTTAGGGTAATCAAATGTTCACCGTTAGTAAAATTTTGTTTTAACCTTTAAATTCGTGTCAATCAAAATTATTTACGTTTTCAGCCTGTTTGATATAATTGGAAATTAGTATACCAAAACCTTTTCAAATTTTAGAGTATCGGTCCATGTTTTTTTTTTAATTTGAAATATATTAAGAGCAAGAAATATTCGATCGTCATTACCTTAATTATGTAGACGTAAACTTAAACGAAAGTTGTAATATATAATACAGCTCTATTTCGTAAACTAATATTATTTGGAAAACTGCTTGTGCATGGTGAACAGATGTGGTGAAACCTTAATTGAAATTGTTACAATAAATATTTTTAGAAACGTAGCGTTCATAAAATTAATACCAATAATATTCTAGAACATTTTTCATATTATTTTTGAATACTTCACTAAATTCATGTTGTATTTTGTCGTAAGAGCTGGTTATTAAACATTGTATCTTAAACTTGTATTGGCAATTAATCGTCAATGAGGTAAACTTTTTTTGACTTCTCTTCATTTACTCTTTACTTTACATTTTAGAATATATTGTATAAGTTGAAATGGAATATAATAATCGAGACGAGTTTTGAGAAACTCTTTTCGTTTATTCTATTCTATTTCACAATTTACAATTTATGAAAACAAAATAATATTAGTATGCACTAGTACATCGTCACTTAGAAGATCATTATTTGAAAGAACGTAAAATACGACTCGTTTTATATAACTACATTCAAATTAATATATCTAGAAAATTGAAGACTGAGTGTTCAATTAGTTTTACTGCATTAATTAAAGTGAAAAAATTGTGTTCCATTTATTATTAAATAAAACAAAGAGTAAGCGTATAAATATTTGATGAGAAATATTACTTTTTTCCTTATAAAAATATTAAAATAATTTAATAACTTTACCCAATCAAAAATTGTTTGGGTTCACACCCTAGTGAAAAAGAGGTATAAATAACTTCCATGTAATATGCATTTAGTTATTACCCCAATTTAAGTGTCGTTTGAAATAGAATTGTAATTCGCATTGTGACATTCCTAATCATTTTTTATTGCTAATGACTCCACTTCATTATTACGATCGTATAAATTTAAAGGAAATAAACGGCATTTCCAGCTAGCGAACATTTCCAGCTAGCAATTAGCTAACTAAACGGACAAATTTATCAAATATCTCAAACGAACAAAATATGAATAACTTTCAATTGAAGCTATTACCACACCACAAAGTTCAACATCGTTGGTGCCTCAAGCTCGTCTCAATAATTTTATTACATTAAAATTCAAGTTCAAAGTGTTTAACGGAGAATTAATAATAAACTCAGGTTCTAACGAATATAGAATATTTACACTTGAAATACTATTAATTTTAATTGCTACCTCTCATTTCTATATTTAACTACACTATAGAAATCGGTTCAAAATCAGCGCCTGCTGTTGATTAGTTGATGAGATATAGTCTAGTCTATTCTTCGCGATGAAAATAATTTCGTAAATTTAGAAATGACGCATAACATTGGTATACATTACTTCTTAAAATTAATTCGATTAAAACACGAAATATTTCAGTGGTGGTTACTTAGATTTTGTCCTGAGAATGATTTAATATTGTATATGTTTGACGTGAAAACTATATTTTTATAGATATATGTGGTTTTATGAACTTTCTGCGTACTGTTGTAATTACATGTAGTTAATAGTAATTTGCGATCTTTTTTTGATTGTTAATGTGGTTGACGAAAAAACATTATTTACATTATTTGACGCTAATGATCAAATTAACTCGTATATTTAATGATTTGTTTTATTTTTCTTTAATATTCTGAGTGAAGAGTGCTTAAAAATATAAATAAAATACAAATTTGCTACAGGTCTAGTTCCAATTACATTTAATATTAATTATCCATATATTTTTAAAGTGTTTTTTTTAAAGTACAATTGTTTTGCATAATGGTTCTAATAAATGTGTAATTTTAGTTTTCTCATTTTAATTTTAAGTTTAAAATCCAATATTTTATTAAATAATATTTAGATTTTTTCCTTGCAATATGTCCCTATTTTCACTTAAAAATGTTGCTGGCAGTATTAGAAAAATCGGCATGTATCTTTAGCCAAGGTGTAAAAGGTACATGTAAATCATCTCCGATTATTTTCGTATATATTGATTTACTCACATAAAAAAAACTAATAAATATTAATTATAGTGATCACGATATTAAATTATAAACGTAGGTATTATGGTTGATATGTAAAGCGATGTTGCGTTATAAATTTCTCCCATTTCAATGGTTTTGCTTGCCGTTACCGTGACGTTTACTCAAAAATCTATTCTAAACCAATATATTTCTTCCTTTCTAAACGCAGAAGTTTTAAAAATATTTATAAAGGTCCCGATCATTTTGCCGTATTTAAAAAACCCGCTAATATTTATTGGAATTACAAATTGAAATTTATTCTTGATTATTGTCTAAAGTTACTAAATTTATCATCATCCTATATTTTTGTATTTTGTAACTAACAAATTTTAATATTTTCATAGCTTTATTAGTTAGGAGACATACATATAAGTGTGTGATGCTTTAAAATCTAATCATTACTTGAAAGGTTTATTTGACATAGCTAAATTTCATATTTTGGCCTATTTAGAACCAGATAAATCACCTTTCTTTGAATATCCGTAGAAAATATTTTGCAAATTTGTTTTTGTTATTGATATCCATTGTTCGCAAGTTTATTTCTTACTTTTTATACTGCATTTTCATTTACTGTGTTTAACAATCGTATCGATACTATTCTTTTTCATTGTGTTTGCGAGTTTACTGTTAATATTGCGTGATAAGTTTTATATGCTTTGGACCTAAATATCACCAGTATTTTATGAATTAGTTAATAACTATGGGATAACTAGCTACTTAAATAATAAGTATTAAAAACATATAATCTATGGATGCTATTAATTAAAATTACTTCAAACAAATTATGGCTATGTTCAAACATCATGGGCCGTTTTTATTATTTACAATATATATATATATATATATATATATATATATACATATATATATATATATATATATATATATATATACATATACAAACATTCATATGTCTTGGTGCATGTGTGCGCATGCAAGAGACTGATCCAAATTTCTTCTTTTGTTCTCAAGTATAATAACAAATTCTACAAGATAGAGTGTTATCCTGTTTCACGCCTGTACAAATATTTATTTTATAATAATAATAATAATAATAAGATTTTATTTCAGACATAGTCCATACAATTGTGTTAATAGGTAACAGTATTCTTAATCTAATGTTAGTATAAATAGTGAATAATTACATCATTAATAAATCATAAAATATGCAATAAAATAAAATCAATACTAAATGGAGTCAAACCCAATTGCAGTAAAAAAATTTAAAATTAATACAAATTAAATCATAATAAATTAAGTCAATTAAATCAGATAAAATTAAACTGTATCAAACTACACCAAATTAAATTACTTAAGTCAGATCAAATTAAATAAATCAAGTCAAAAACTACTCAAATCAAATTCAAAGTAAAATAGTAATAAAATCAATTAATTTAATTAACTCAATCACAACTTCATTTAACTTAAATCATAATGGCGCATGTAGGCCTATCCAGTGTGTCAAAAGAGGCATGTCCAGTCGGCCCGCGCACGTGACCAGCATATTGCTCGAGCTTCCCGGCACCCTCGCCATCATGGACGCACTGCGCTTGCGCGTTATAGCGTGAAAATCGTCCACGCGCGCCTGCGCAAACATACCACTGGCGCTGCAGTGCCGCGGAAGCCCCATCAAGACCCTGAACGCGTTATTATATTGTACCCGCAGGGCGTCAAATGCTCGCCGCGTATAATCAACCCACAAACTGCACGAGTAGAAAGTCTGGCAGACATTTATGACCTTATTAAATTTTGTTGTACGATCTTTTAAATTGTTTTTAGATTCTGTATAACTTTCTACTAAATGTCCGGAGTTATAGTGTCGAACGATTTAATGTAGTCGATGAAAACCAGACAAAAAGTCTTCTAAATTCTTTTCCCTTTTCTATAACTTGTTCTAGAACATAAAATTGGTCAATTATTGAAATTATTTATTATAATATATAAATAATGTCAATAATTATAATAATATATATATATATATATATATATATATATATATATATATATATGTATATATATATATATATATATATATAAATTATTGAATTGATTTTTTTCTTGCCTTGTGTTTGTCACTGTAAAGTTTAGGTCGATATTCGAAAGCAAATAATTTATGTATGTTAGGCTATGCACTGCTCAGATGATAGTTTATACATCATAAACATTTAGGACTTTGCTAATTTTATGGACATTTTTCTATCATCTAGTATTTTCTTCAACAAAATGATTAATAATTCCAAGAGCAAAAATTTACCGATTTTTATTATTTCGTTTGGTATGTTATCTGTACCTACACTTTTGCATTTGTAAATTTAATTATATTTATCAAGTTTTTGATTCATTAATTTTTTTTATCAATTTCTATTACATTTTCTCACGATTTTGTTTTCCCCATGAGTCATCTCATCTCTGTTTCTTGCAATATTTAACGGGAAGTTTGACTTTTGTTTTTAAAGTTTTGCTTTAATTAACCCAATTTTTAGCAGTGTTCTATTCCTTGTAACTTTTTTTTCACACTTTCCTTTGTTTTCGATCTGCTTCTCTATAATTTTTAACCTATAATTCACATATGCTTACTTCATAACTTTACATATTGTGTCCAACTCTAATTTGTCACAACTTTGTTGTAGTTTTCATATGCTGTAATAAATTTTTTTCTTTAATAATGATTTGTTTTTTCATTATAGATTATATTTCCTCCAATAGTGTTTGTATTTTTCACAGAGCGTAAGCTGAATTTTAGTGCTAATATAATTATGTGTCATAGGAGTGCTTATTTTTTTTATTCTTTTAGTTTAGTTATGTATATTTTGGATACCAAGAGTTACTGGGCACAAATTTTTTTCTTAAATTTTTTTTGTTTAATTTTAAGTTTAAATTTTACCTTGTACAAGTTTGTGATTTCTGTGTTTGCTGGAACCAATCGATTTATTACTTCTAGGCTAGTGAAATTTTTCATGCTTTATAAAACATAATTTCTTGGTGCTCGGGTTTCTTAAACGTAAGCCACGTCCATAAATTTTTAATTTTAGTTTTAAAAATACTGTCTGTTATTTTCAAGTGGTTCTTTAGGGCATGTTGAAGTAATTTTTCTCCTCTATCATTTCTTCTCCTGCAACAGTTAGCTTCTAGTATTTTTTTTTGCATATATTATATAGTATAAAGTATCAAACTTATAATAATTTAACGCTTACTCAAGGTTGATGCACCATTCATCATATGAGAAATTCCACTTTAAGTTATAAACGAGAAGAACAGAATAAACGATATGTCTATATTACTTTTTCCTATAGTGATGTCTTTCGTTCTGCCAGTCCTACAAAGTGGATGTTGTTAAAGCGCTTAAATAATGAAGTAAAGCAACGCTATTATTATAAAATATTATGGCAGAATAATAGTGAAGTGGCCAATTTTAATAAATATCGATCCCAGGCTTGTGAAACCAGAGTGGATTGCTAGTTATATTCAACTAAACAACAACCACTTGGCTTAGTAGCTTCAGTGATTTTCTATATGATTAAATGAAAATAAATTTTATCTTCTATTATGTCTTCCTAAACGTAAAAGCATTTTTATATAATATAATTTTTTTCGTGAATTCAATTTAACTGACAAATAAATACTTCAGTATATAAAGTAAATGTAGTTCTGTTACTTTTAGTAAACGAACTTACTTTCATTTAGTCCTAGTAATGTATTCAATCTTGAGAAATATTTGATATTTAATAAATGACATAAAAACATTGGCAGTCTTTTTCTTATAGATATGGTCTAGAAGATAATAAAACGTTAATTTTTTTGAGTGCGTCTCTGTTCACTGTTCATCATATAAGTTAATTGGTCGTTTGATTACGGTACGAGTAGTTCTAATATAATCTTAGTGAGTCGGGTTAACGAAATAAATATTGATATTAGATGAGTGTTTGTATTGGTTATACGCGTGCAAAGTATAAAACTTTTGTCGATTGTAGTACCTATTATAATATATGTGATCACTCATAACCGGCCAAGAGGGTGTTGAGTATGCATTAATATTTTTCAGTAGCTCTTTTATGGTATACATCAATGGATATTTAAAAATATCTCGCATTTTAAATGTATGAAAATAATGTCTAATCGCGATATATAATATATGACTGAAGCAAGAGCATATAACCCGCGTTACATCTTCATTAAAGTCCCCAACACTGGAACAGGCGTATTATTTTCTTGGAGCATACCATTAAAAAAATTATTATAATTTTATTAGCTAATTTGGGAAATCCACGTAAAGCAAGTAATATCACTAATTAATGTCACTAATTTAACTTCTAGAGTAGAACTTGATATAATTGTTACTTATTTTATTAACTTACAAAAACACCAAAATCCCAATAGAATTTTTATGATTTAGCACGTCCGTCCAGCAACCTTCCTTTTTTAATACACCCCCCCCCCCGAGCAAACATGAGGGTTGCTCGATATTAATAAATAAACATTCATTCTTAGAGGTAAACAAATATTTTATTCTCACATTAAACACACATTTTATTATCAGTGATATAATTTTTATTTCTTTAAGCTGTAAAAAATAAATGTTTACACGTATGAAAGTAATGTCATGAAGAAATTTACAATATTAGTTCTCTAATGAAAAGTTGGCTTTATGGTTTAAGCACTATGATAAAGCTGCATTTAAAATTGTCTAGGCAATTGATAGGTATGTGGTATGTTTCACTATTGTATAATATCAGTTGTATATTCGGCAAATGTGAAAACTCAATCAATCTAATATCACTTTCAAAAGATATATAACAGAAACTGTCTATGAAATATGTCGAACCAATTACGAGGTATAACTTGGTTATCTGTATTAATTTAATTAATTGAATTGACATAAATTTTCTAAAAGAGTTTTCCATGGTAGTAGTTACTAAAGGTCGGCGTCGTATATTTATTTTTGTTTTTTTTTCCAAATATATAGCTAAAGAGGGAACTGAAAGGGCACTGGGTCATATTTAGTGAAGGAGACATCGTACCAAAAAATGCGTTTGGCTTTTTTGATTGCATTTTGAAAGATGTTTTATATGACAAACCATTCGACGAGGTAAGCAAACTAAAAAGATATCATCCTCTATATTGATATAAGTGGGAAGTAGAGGTGAAGAGTTCATCACGATTTGATTTAAATTTGAAAAGATATGATACTGAAATATAGGGACAGAAAAATTACCAGGCAGGTAAGGAAATATCAATTTTCGGGTATAATAAATTGTTTTGTTCATTGCGTCCTAAATCTTTCAATCGACACGAGTTTTCAAACAACTATAGAGAATATTTCCCCATTATATCATATTAGGTCAGGCTACTAGAGCTTAAGGAAACTAATCGGAAAAGTTTGGGAAAATTGTAGTGGGCACAAACTTCCCAAAATTAATTGAACTAAATTTTCTAGTGTAACAAACGGCTTAGATTATTCAAAATCAATCCATGATCTAATTGTTTTTGTTCTAAATACGTATGATATTGTATTTACATATATAACTTAAGGTACTGAGATGTGCTCATTTATAACTTAAGACACTCAAGTGATTCTTAAATACACGTTTAGTTAAAATTTTACGAGATAAATACTGCGGTACTAAGGACGAATGTGATAATTGTCGTAAACAATAATTTGACAAATGTTCAGCAAAATTCACAACTTTAAAAATCGATATTGGCTAATCAAAAGTACTATTATTAACAGTTATTTTTAAAAATAATACATTTCATTTCTTTTTATTTTAAGTTTCATTTGAAAGTTATAATTATTAGACTTTTATATAATAACTTTGTTATTTTCCATTTATTACCTTATCGTTTTCACGGTAAAATACTATAGCAAATTGCCGCATGTAATTAATTTTGAATGTTGGTCATAAAAAAATTATGTTTTTAAAAATTGTATTATTATTTTTTTAGACAAACTCTGTCAAATTGCACAAATATGAGTTACACAAAACAAATAAAATAGTATTTAAAACATTAAATAGAAATATAAATTTCATCATCTTTATTAAGAAATAAGAAAGTGATTTTAACACACAAAATAAAAAGGAGTACGTTATTAAATAACTTGGTAAATTATTAAGAAGAAACAATCGGTTCTCATTATTTGAATCTTCTTTATCATTTTCATTATCAGATATTGCTAAATCTTTCCAAAATTTTAGATGACTTTACGGAATAAATCTATTTTTCCTATTTAAAATAAAAATTTTTAATGAAATAAAATTTGTTGCTAAAGCTTCTATTTCATCTGTTGGAATCCTACTAGCGTATCCTTTTTATAGGTTTTGAAATCCTTTCCTTCGTCGATTTAGGTTTTAGAAAATTAATAAAGCTTTGAATGTATTTTTATACAACAATGCACATTTTCCGCGTTTTGCTTTCACTTGGATATTTTTTTTTAAATCCTAACGTTCAACATTATACTTAATGTTGTTTAGTTTATGAATGGAATATGAATAAATTAATAAATAATTAAATAATGGATATGAATAAATAATTGAACTAAATTCTATAATGCTGCCGAATATAAAATTCTTTGACTTTTGTCTCAAGAATATAAATTTCTTCGCCGCATTTGAGACACAACTTTTAAGATTATTAAAGTCGTATACTTTTTTCTTTAAATTTTTGTTCAATATTATTTTAAAACAAATCAGCTAACGAATGAGCGACCTGATTCCAAATATTTAATTACTAATTCCTGAAAACTTTTATATTCAGAATTCATATCGTCGTAAAATAATAATTTTTTGAGGTTTAGCAGATAAAACTGTAATTTTCACTTTGTAATTTTGAAACTTTATTATACTCTTCTCTAGTATTTGCAGCTACTTCTTTGTGTTTTATCTATAAGTTATATTCATCACGGTTTGCTTGGATACTGTGATCAACATAACCATGGAGCTAAAATTGTTTGCAGCAATCATATTTTTCATGACCAAGTAACACAAAAGGCATGTTGAGGCTACGGATGGTCTTCCGATAGTAATCATAGGAATACACATTTTAATATTTAAAGATATAAATTCTGTAGCGCATGACTTAAAAAGCCTAAAATAATTATAAATGAATTAATATGATTAATGTCTATTTATATCTAAAATAACTACACGATGAAATAATACATAATATGATTAATGTGTTATTTCATCGTGTAGTTATTTTCCTCTCATACCATCAGATTGAGCTCCAAAAGAAAAATTTGAATTGGAAGTTACGATATTTTGAACAATTCTATCATTATTTGGCAAATATCCAAGCATGCTAAGGAAAAAAAGTTTACACACTTTTTGGATATCGTAATTTTTCGTTTAAAAAAAGCTGATTAATTATTTAATTTTGATTCTGAACACACCGTATTTGTTTTAATTCTTCGTTTGGGACTCAATAAAATATATTTTTTCCTCAAATTAATTTCGTGAAAATTTCTATCGGTGTTATTAGGATAATTTTTAAAAATATTTCTATATTTTTTTCTGCAACTTTCTTCACATCCGAAAAGAATTTCGTGTTAATTTATATTAACTGTTCTTTTTAAATATTTTGCCGTTCAGCTGGATTCAAATAAATTTACGACTTTCCCTTATTAAATCTGATTCTGCCTGTGTCAACTTCATTTAAAGCACTCAGCTGTTTATTTTTTTTGGGGTGGGTAATTCAATTAATGACTATTTTTTGGCATGAAGGTCAGACAGGATCGTCAGGTTCTTTATTTTCATCATCATACATATTTATTGACTTTTGTTTTGATTGTCATCACTAATAGTTCAAATTTGTGAATCCAAGGTGTCAACCCTGGTTTCCAAATTACCAAATTAATAGACTGCGTATTCTATGATTCACTCAGAAATTTGTTAAAGGCCAACATCTTATATTGTACTGGATAACTCATCATTTTGATCGTTTTCAGTCTTGGATGTTGACTAAAAATATTCTTCAGATCTGTTACCCTTTCCAAATCTGCGATTGACAATAAATTTATGAAATAACAAATTAAAAAATATAACTAGTTAAAAGAGCTTTCATCATTTAATCAACAACGTTATGAAGACAAATAAGTTAAATTAAACCTAACATCTTAATTAGTGATTATTTGTACAATAAAACTAGTCTCAGAGAATATATTCTTCAGACATACCTCAGGTTAGACACAAGTTTAAAAAAAAATCATATTAAATTATGTTATGTACTGAACATACCTTGGCTTTATTTTTATAGATAGATTTAAATATAATTAAAATCATATTTAAATAACGGAAATTCAAAAAATGAGAAAATATAAACACAAACTGCTAGTCTGAATATGACACACATAGCATTAACATCCTTTGGATTTTTTTTATTGAATATTACCTACACCAATCGTCCTAACTCAGAATTACTAAGATAACGGGTGAGTAGCGTAATATTAAAGTGTTAATAGTGAGATACGACTAGTTTTACAGAATTATTTTTAATTAAATATTTATTTATTTTCTTTAATTATAAAATAAAAACGTTCAAAAAGTTATAATTTTATAGAGTTAATTAAATATTATTATAGCTATTATGTTTAAAACAAAACCTCCTTTGTTGGTAAAAAAGTGTGTTACCAAATTTGTTCTTAGAACGGCAGAATATTAGCTAATACTAATTCATGATTTTTCTTAATTATTATTCAACCGAATTATTTATTAAGTATCTAATATACAACAAGCAATAACACAAAACGAAATTTATTTTTGAAAAAAAAGAAAAAAAAAAAAATATATATATATATATACACACACACTTATATATGCCATACATACACATGGTGAAAAGTAATATTAATGATATAGTTTCATAGTATTTCTTGTTAATTTTTTGTTTTATTAAATCATTTTTACACTATTTTCGTCATTGCAACAAAATTTTTAGCATTTTAAACGTATACGTGCGCGACTAAAATTGTCGTAGTACTTACTAGTCCGACTTATTTTTAACAGGTTTCTTTTACTTGTTTGGAAAACATATTATGTGCTTTATTAAACCTTGAGAAAAGCGATGATTGCCATGGTGGCAGTAAGTCGCACTTACAGGTGATAGCGGCCGAAAATGTTACAGTAGGAATTAACCTTGTGAAATGTAAACGCTTTTTTAACTTCCTTTATCTTTTACACCACTTTTCAGAGCTTATAATTTATGGCTATGATTTTCAAAGATATCTTACGCTTTATCACAAATATGTCCAAATTGCCAACATAGATTACATTAGTTTTAATCGCTTTGAATAAACTTCGTATATAAGAAAAGTTACAATTTATTTTAAGATTTAAGCACGGAACTAAAAATATTACGTAAATTTTACATTTCAACTAAAGTAATTTTTTTTCCTTAGTTTTGTCAAATAAAATTTATGTTGCAAAAAAAATTTTGCAAATAATGGTTAAAAGAGCTTCTGATTTGCCATGTAATATAGAGTGGAGGATAATACAATAAGAGCCTCGAAGTGGATGTAGAACTTGGTTACTTTACAAATTCTTCTCAATGTAGCCAAATCCAGTCATCGAGTAAAAAATAATCTTAGCTGTAAAGGACCTTAACCCTTTTAAGTAATTTCGATTGAATATATTCATTGAAAATATCAATTTTATTTTTTTAAAAATTTGGAGTCATATTTATCATCAATTTTCTTTTATTAAAAATTTGGAACCTTTGAATATAGTTTTCACCGAACCAAATTTGTTAAGCGAGAGTTTAGAAGTCAACTCAATTATATACTTTTATCTTAGAAACGGTATGGAAACGGTATGGTAAATAGTATAGATTATAAATTGCTCAATTGTCAATAATAAGATTGTAAAAACTGTCAATATATTTCTAAAAAACATAATATTTCTCTTAAAAATCTCATACAAGTTTTATTAACTAGAATTAAACGAATATATTTAAAAAAATATTAGGCGGAATATCAAAGTTCAAAGCTATTTTGTGTATTTAAAATATTTCGGTTTTCCATTATCATATTACAGAATTTAGGCTTGTGAAATCACAAAAGAGAGAGATATTGTCCTAAAAACGCAATTTATTAAAGAATGTCTAATTGCAAGTATTTTTTGACCATTATATGATATAGTAAAGTTTTAGTTTGTTATTTTTATACTGGAAGATGGTAAATATACTTATTCCAAGCGCATACATTCACTATTTTCATCATTGCAACCATTTCAGTTGTCTTTTGATATTATATTAGGTCACAAAAGTAAGACGATTAGCAACTGGCTAAATTTTGAGTTCGCCGGCGCGTCAATATTACGTGTCCGAGCTGGGTTTAATATCATTACGTTAACTCTATTCCAGTCATGTCTCTGCGCCCGAAATTGTTTGCCTTGTACCCTTTATAATCTTTTATTTTTTTGTGTTATATATTTTGATACACTTAAATATCGTCAAACAAGTTAACTTTTGTCCTTGTGTTACAAAACTATATTGCACAGTGACAACGATTTGACCTGAAATATTGAGCATACACAGGAGAAGCATGTTATAATTAGAACAAAAGGTTATGAAAATAACCAAAATTTAAGTTAATATGACGGAAAAAAAAATTAAATATTAAAACAATTTTTATTACAAAATATTGCGATGTTTCAATGACATATGAGATCATTTATGATCACCAAAAATTTATTACTTAAACTGTAATGGAATATTAAATCAATATACCATTGGAATACTTGAAGGTTACAATAGAAACGATGGAATGGTTATCTGAAAGGATAAATTTGAAATATTACCACACAAATTTCAAGGAGCTATGATGACATACACGTACACGCATGCGCACGTGCAAGTGGGCGTGCGCATGCGTGTACGTGTGTATGTGTATACTAAATAAGAATACCAAAAGTAGTCGCAGTAACTGATGCACAGTTCGAAATTTGGAAAATATATCATTGATCAGACTAAAGTAAACATTGGAAATATTTTTATAGATTGAAGCGAGAAATAACTTTAATGGGAGAAAAATAGCTGTCATATCATTTGATTAAAAAGTTCAGCAAAGAATTGATTTTGATTATTAAATTTAGTAAGTAAAACAGAATAGCTAAATATATATTTATAGGAAAAGTCTCAAGTTTAAACCGTAAAGTCAGTTATAGGTTTAAAATTGCATCTTAAAAATTTGTAGCACCATATTTTTCAATATTTTAAATTTTTCTTGTAATTTATAACAACTTCAGTAAACATTTCAAACTAAAGGTCGATACAAATCTCAAAGTCCAAATATAAAATTTGTTAAAAGCTCTTCCCATAAAAAAAATTTTCATTGTTTATTAAAGTGAAAATCGCTGTAAACACTTTCTTCTATTAAAGTAAATGTAACAAAACATTATGAAATAAATATCCTAAGAAAGAGCATACGCATCGAATATTTTATAAAAGATAAACCTTATATCCATTCTGGGCCAGCTGTGTTGGAAGTTAGTGTTGAGATTTCAATCTCCATGTTGCCTATTAACCATAGATTTGACCATGGAGTCTAATTGAATATAACGTTGTCTCATAATTGAAAAATAATGTAAACTATTATTACCAAAAAAATTTTTTTTTTTAGTAATTTAGCACATATTCTCTATATGTGCTGAATTATTAAAAAAATATTACATAACCTAACATCAAAAGCATATGAGAAAAAAATCACACGTTTACATTCCAAGTTTAGTTTCGTAATTGTGCATATAATATCTTCTTTTTTTTTCTTTGAGGTTCTTTTCATAACTTATCGTAATTACTTTATCTATTTGTTAAATGCAGGAAACAATATCTATAAACATTTTATCTAACAAAAAAATCAAGGTAGTTCAGATAGCCAATATTCAACATCTGAATATGTTACTAAATCTCTGAGCTTTTATATTAATATCTGAATCTCTGAGTAAACAGCTGTGAATATAACGTTACTGCATTCATAATATATTCCAAATATACGAGATTTATGTAACTTCGATGTAACTTACATAAATTAAGTATTCGCAGTTAGGTCTGAGTCATATAATTTATATCACGTTCACGTGGTGAAGCCCAATAATTAGGACGGGAACGAAAAAGGGAAAGCGGTCGCCCAGGTGCATAGCCCCGTCCCAATTTGCTGTTCGTAATTTTCTCATTTTCAATTAAGTTTGAAAACCTAATTTATTCGATATGTTTATTTAAGAGTAATTTCTCCTACCACTGTGTACATGAAATTTAAAGAAACCTTTGAACATTCAAATTTTAAACTAGTTTTTATTGCTTTACGACTTAATTCAACATTAATATAAGTATGTTTTGTTTGTTTAATGGATTTTCTGTTGTTTTTTACAGTATGCCTATTGTTTTACACGAGGTTTCAAGGTTATTGTGGACATACATGACCTTTGTTCAGATTAGTTAGGTTTATTAATTATTAGGTTTGTTCGGATATTTAAATATAACACCTATGTACATTGTGTTCTCGTGTACTATTAAGGGACATGAGTTGTAATTGCAATGTAATTTATGGTAAAATGTAATAATTTTTTTCACTCATACGTATGAATAGTACATTGGAAATAATTTTTAAGTTTAATTTTTTGGAGAGATCGAAACAAGACTTTTAAAATAACGTTGATGAAATACTATACTTATTCTACACAAGATAATGGTCGTTACACTGACATGTGTACATTTTATCCAAAGGTTTAATTTATTATACTCTTTCATAGAAAGTGTAACAATTTTATAATTTGTCAACGAATTTACACCCATAGTAAAATATTTACGATTGAGATAAATATAATCGCTTATATTTCGTGATATTATGTTTTCAATATTTTCATAACAAAAAGAAATGTTTATTTTATTAACAACTGCTTCATCAAATTTATAAAACATTTGTTCATCCTGTGAACAAAAATGTTTTTTAAAATTTTGTTGCTATCAATACCAAGACACAAAATTATTAGCATTAAGTGCATATTAAAAATTATACCCTTCCTAACTTATTGCTCTTACATCTATGTAATTATTATGGGATCAAGGTACACATTTTCCAGCTTTGAGGTAATTAAACTATTCAAAGGACATAGGTATTTTTTGCAGCGTTCTATTGGCATTTCGAAATTTTGCCAATTAAATATTTTTGCGTTTGGTTCTAAATAGCCGTTAGCTATTCATTTGCATGCACTGAATCCATTAAGGAATGTGTTGTGATTGGACTCGTAACATTTAAAATTAAAATAAAATTTTCGGAATAAATTATTCACTTTATTAACATGAACCTGTAGACGGCTTGCCCGTGTGTATCCGTTTTGTTCACAATCAAACGATGATTAAAACTGAATTGACTTCGAAAGGGTAACGATTTAATGACGAGAGGTAATATTGCTGCCCATATATCTAATATAATTTTGATTTAAATTTCCCTATACCGAACAAAGTATTGTGAATGTTCTATTGTGTTTTATATGCCTGTATAGAGATAAAAATATTGTCACTAGTTATTGTATTTTAAACTGCAATTTGTTAAGTTTGAAATTAATTTTCAAAGCTAAGTTATTTTTTAGCAATATTTTCATGCAAGTTTGCCTAACATGCATGAAAATCATGCAAATGTTTAATATCTAATATATATATATATATATATATATATATATATATATATATATATATATATATATAGAAATTAAGAATTTAAGAAAATATTTTTATTATTTGTAGATTCCACATATACTACTTTTGTAGATACCAAACTCTACTATTATTCAGTTCATCATGACTAATTTTATATTAACAACAAAGAAAATATTTTGAGATCTCTTTTCATCTAAATATTCCGTGTATGAAATATTTTTGAAAAGATCATTGAATTATTCACTATTAAATCTTTACTTCTGATTGATTGTTTATTAGTTGAATAATTGTAAGGAATTAATATTATATTCATCACACCAGAGCCATTTTAAAAAAACCAAAAATGCAATATTTGAATTAATTTCACTGCTCTAAAAGGGCAAAATTTGTAAGTAAAATTTAATTGAAAATGTTTTTTGTTAAAATATTACTAAAAAAAATATATAAAATTAACCTTTTTAGAAAATATCAAATGTTTAATGACATGTAAGTATTTTTTAATCAAGCGTTATTTCTTTCTGCGGCTTACCATAAAATATTAATCATACCTTATTACGTAAATATCATGATTTCTTTTTCATAAACCTGGCTACCTTTTGCAAGAGTAATAAAAATGAGAACTATGTCCATAAAGATAAAATAGACTTCGGACCATAGCGGAAAAATCTTTATAACTGAAAACTATTATTTTTTTAATTTTTCATTCTAATTATGTATCTAGAGTTAGTTGTTCATCGATTTGTGAAGGCTAATGAAACAAAAAGTAAAATAATTCTTCTTTAGTCCTTGAAAGGTTTTTTTACAGTCAAATTCGGTATCTCTGATTTATTTATTTTTACCAGAATACAATAACAGAGTGAAATAAGAAATATAGACTCGTGGACCCAACTCAATGAAACGGCACTAAGTTTGAATAGAAGTTATTCCACACAAATTAGAATCTGGTTGTTTACGCTTCATAATTTCATGATCTACGAAAAAGAACTTTTTTCTGTATTCAACATCAATTCGTTATCTAAAAATAGTAATGTCTATGAAACAAATGTGCTCAAGTTCAAGACTAAAATTACTTTCTTTTCACATGCCAAGTGTGTCAAAATAAAATTGAAGTGACACTACATTCATGAGTGTTTAATATAGATAACATAGAACGTTATACATATTTAAGTAAAAAAAGACTACTAAAATTCTTGTACGTGATTTGCTTATGTCAAATAAAAAAATCTCTAATCAGATAATAATGTAACAAGATACACGGCACAGTCATATTTTTGATACAATTGTGCGTTTCTCATTAACTTATTATTTGGAGTCGATTGAATGTATTGTATTAAAAAGTTTATAGTTTAAAAGCTTTGTATTTTAATATCCAATGTTATCCGTTATGCTACTAATTCATGAATAATATAATAATACCTCATTTATTATAACAGGCATTTGCTTCATTTAACGAGTAATTCCCATATAACATAGGCTATGTATGAATACATATATAGGTATGTGTGTATATATATATATATATATATATATATATATATATAAGCGCGTATGTGTGTGTGTGAGTTTGTGTATATATATATATATATATA
Source organism: Druceiella hillmani (assembly GCA_039881145.1). Classification (NCBI taxonomy): domain Eukaryota; kingdom Metazoa; phylum Arthropoda; class Insecta; order Lepidoptera; family Hepialidae; genus Druceiella; species Druceiella hillmani. Next base: position 58,404,586 of record JAYKKI010000002.1, read on the forward strand.
TATATATATATATATATATATTAATACTACATACACACATTAAGTCGGTTGAGCACATATTTAGATATATTTAACTTTTTCACTTATAATTTAAATAAAATTAAGTCACAGAAAAAGGTAACTTGGCAGTATGGAACGTTCTCATTCCATTGCATGTATTTTAGGAGATCATTACTAACGAAGCAAGCTTATTTTCGGTTAATGAAATTTCAATACTTTCGCGATAATCCGTCACGTTTAAATAAAAATCGACCTGATTGGTACATTTTAATGATATCGAGAGTAAATTTTTCTTTTTCTTTGATTCGCAATATTCTATAGCTTCATCGTTCCTTCAATTTTGTTACAGGTTTTATTAATATAATAGTCAACAACTTATAATATTAAAATACTTTTCGTTTCATAATTTTTAATATTTTATTACTTACACGCTGTTCTTTTCTTTGTTGTCGGAAACTATGAGTTTGTTATAAATGTATGCATGTAATATATTTATGTATTTACATTAATAATGATGTTAGTAATTAGTATCTTTCATTTTGTTTAATATCATGCACTTTGGTTTGCATATCACTTTGGTGTGTTTTTTAACGTGTATATTTTTTTAATCAGTCTTACTTCCTAAACAGTAGTCCAAAATATTTTATTTTTAAATTAAAAACATTTTATACCATTTTCTTGTGGAAATCATAGTTGTGAACTACCAAAAATGTTTCTTATTATTTATATTCTTAAATTTATAAAATAATTGTTTACTAATATCTTAATAATTAAAAAAAATTATTCTAGATAATTTCAAAATAATTAAATTTTAAACAAAAGGTTATAATAAATACAAAAAGTGGAAATAATATTCAATGAACCTACATATTTCAATGATCTATTTCAATTGCTCTATTTGAACACCGAATTTCTACGCTTCACAAATGTGAATAGGATTTGTAGGCAACTAGGTGAAGTATAGCATCCAAATTATCACGACTATTTGATTACATAAAATTACTTTGAAATCGTATTAGTATTCATTAATGATTATCGTTTTAATCAAACACACTTTACCATTTAATAAAGCAATGTAAATTTAAGACAACATTTCAATTTAGTGTGATATTTTTATGTAGGAACCTTCAACGGCGCTATGGTAATATTATTACTCAAATCAAACTGAAATTGGAAAAATTATTTTCAGCCGCAGCATGGAAATAACATTTAGTAAGGTGTAGGCGTTACATTATTGAGTTTCCACGACGAGGAGCAGTCCCAAGGGCGAAACAGATATTGTTTTAAGTTGTAGATATTGCCATGGGGGTTAAGAGTCACATTATCTTCCAGATATTATAACAAAAGTTGTTCGCCCGGAGAGGACAGTGTATCGTAAGATTATGTTCTGCTAAATTTTTTTTTGTTCACATCCATCGGACATATATTTTCAATGATTTGTATAGATAATAGAAAAAATTAACTTTTTTCGCTTGCTTATAATAAAAAAGCTTTAAATACTATTAAAAACGTTTATTTACTCTATTCATAAGAGGACATTAAATACAATATAAACATATTAAGTGCGAGGGGAACTCTTATTGTGAGGGTTATGTAATCCTTAGTTGCAAATAAAAGTTTTAATATTTATAAATATTTCGTAATTCTGTTGAACTATTTATCCATATTAACATTATTTTTCACTCTGTAGATATGTTGTCTACATCTTTCACAAAGCCATAAGAAAAATAACATGGTTATTTCCTTCTCTTTAATGCACTAGCGTATGTTAACCGAAATAACTTTTTATTGAATAAATAAAAGTCATCATATTGAATGGTTTTTCAAATTTTCAAAATGCGTGATTAATATACTAGAGGGCGTAAAAAGCAAAACAACATAAATGCCCGTAATCATAGACATATTACTTCGTAAGGACAGGCTCATAGCAATCGAAAAAAGGCCCACGAGATACTGTGATATTTAGCGAAATAGCAGCGTACCATTTCAATTGACATTTCGATTCTCGTGAGTAAGTTTATCCTGATAACAAGCAAAAAATGCAGGATTGTGTTACATTTATATAAAAATGTGTTACAATTATAAAAATGTGTTAATATTATTTTAAAAAGGTTGATATATTTTACCTACGGTTTATAATCGTCTCATACATATTTATTATTATTTATTGAAAAAAGAATTGTATGTTCAGTAACTATACGTAATTCAAAGTTTTGACCTTGTCAGGACGCGTTAGCACACGTAATGTTTTTTTTTATTAATTATTCTTTGCTTTGATTTTTGAAAATAGACTCATGAGTACGGTGCCGGAAAAACAGGAAATCTTAGAAGCAAAAAAAATTAGTATTTGTTCATATGCCTGTCACTTCAATAACTCAAAAACTTCAATAACGTAAAATATTTTAAAAAGAATAATTGATTCGGCGTATACAATGATAAGAGAAGTCAGGAAAAAAAATTTACGATTTTTGTCGGTCTGTCTGTTAAATTATGCGTCAATCACGCAAAATCCACTGGACCGATTTTGATGAAATTTGGTATGGTAATAGTTAATATCCAAGAGCAACATATGAGAGAGAGAAAAAAATTCTAATAATTTTCCTCATTCCGAATTTCACGGGAACGAAGTCGTAGGCGCAGCTCGTAGTTTTTGTAGCTTAAAATATTTGCAAACAACTCCATATAGACTACGTTTCTCTATATATGTCACTAGTTTTTAAAGCAGGGTAAAGCAATAAGAAAGGGATTTTTGCAAAGGTAAATAAAACTAAATATGTGCTAAATATGTACCTGTATATAGACGGAGAGTATTATAACATTATAATTTCTTTAAGACAAATTAAATTTTGTTTAAAAGTTAACCTTTACATCACTGATGAAGTGTATATTTTTGTATAATCGTCTTACCAACGCTGATAACTGTAAGTAGGCAACTTTCAGATATAGGGAATAAAGTAAAACTGATAGGCATAGAATGAAGTTGAGATAATTTAGGCACTTTTATTTTAAACCATTCCTGACATACCTATGTAGTATAGGCCGTTGTATCTTGTATACCTGTTCTATACGTTGTATACCTGTTATAATTGCCTCTTGTTATATAAAAATAACTTTTGTCTACGATTTCGGTTCGTTCATCCATCAAACTCTAAAATTTTACAAACTTTACACTTATATGCATAAATTTATCCTGCTAGATTTCAGTTATTATGAAACGAATAATAAGCAATAAAGTTTTTTGCTGGAATTACTTCAAATACCTCTTCATATATACTATTACACACATATCCTATTATATAAACAAGAATGTATTACCCATGTGAAAAATTTACTTTAAATGTGATGAGTTCTGTGTGAAAGAAAACAAATAAATAGACACCGCGACAGGAATATTTTCCATTTCTTGGAACTTTGTACTTAGATCTTATTTTCTTTATTCTTTTTATCTTTGAATTCACAAGATTTCGCAAAAATTTTGGTATATAATAAGGATTTCTTGAAGTCAATCTATATAATAAGGATTTTTTGAAATCAATCTATATTTTACCACACGAAAGCGTGCCATTTTTATACAATTTTTCACAAAATAACTTAGGTCAATGTGATATAATTTCATTTTATGTCAATGGGACGCAATTATTGCCAGTAATGATCGTGGTAAACTCGTTTTTTCGAAAGACATTTTAATTTTATACCATTTTTCAGCAGCAGGTGAACTATTTTACCAAATTCTTTTAAAGACATCGTCAGTTCACCCTTTTTTTATGATCGGTTTAAAAAAAAGTGATATTCTTGAATCTTTAAAAAAAATGTAATTATCATTGGATTAAAATGTCGTATATACCTTGTTGAAGCAAATAGAAAATAGTGGATTATTTCCGTTATAGAATGCATTTTAGTGTTCTTTATCTCAAAAGGAAAACGGAACCCTTATAAAATTATTCATGTGTCTATCGGTCTCTCTACCTACACATTTTAAATTTGGCATAGCATGTATTAAAACATATTACTTGGCTCATATCTAAATATATAAAACCGTGAAATATTTTAACTTAATTAGTATATTTTCCAAAATGTAATGAAAAATATCGAAATAAAAAATGATGGCCTACTTATTTTTAAAGCTATTCAACCTGAAATGATAGCAAATAAGGTTAACAAAAACCTACGCAAAGTTTTACATACATGTTCGTATAGTTATGATTCGAGGTGACATAATTCTTTAAATACCTACCATGTTGTTATGCTCGTGAAAGATATAGTAGATAAGATAATTACGTTGCCAAAATTTATATTGTTAACAATTTAATATAAATACTGAATTCCTTTAAATTTTTGAAGTCCCTAAATTGCACCGAGACCTCATAGTGTAAGTTTTACTGATACCAATTTTTATGATAATTAGTTTCAAAATTGGGTCCAAGTGACTTGACATGACAATAGTATCTGACGATACTATTCAACATGAAGTATTAGTACATAACTTATTACTTTACTTTTCAATGTTATGTAAAATTATCAAGAAAATTTTAAATGCATCAATATATCAAATAGACATGTCTATATTATTTCATTATTTTGCCGCTTTATTTTGTTTGTTATCAAAGCTTCTTAGCTCAATTTAGCATAAATACTTCAAATGCGGAGTTTTTAACTTTTTGAATATCGAGGTTTTATTACTACACGATTTTCGAGGTAGTTTATTGGCTTAATAGTTTCAAATTGGTAGCAATTCATGGGATTCAATATCTGAAATAATAAAATTCATCCTGCTACCAAAATAAACAAATGATATATTAATAAAAAAATTAAATATTATAGCTTTTGTTTACAAAAACCTTTCTATCACTACAGGGGAAAAAACGCTATAAATTGTATGCCATAAATTGTGGGTATATTTATTAATTATATATTTTTGTGCTTGTTCGTGTTTTTGAGGTAGTTCTATGTAACGTTGCGTGATTTTGTTTGTGTTTATACTTGTTCGTCAGTGTTTTTGTGCATTTGTAAGCGTCCGTGTTTGTGAGTGTGGTGCTTGTGTGTGTGTGTGTATGTGTGCGTGAGTGCTTGCGTTTTTGTGCATCAGACATATACACACACATGTTTGTGTGTGTGTTTGTATGCACTTGTATGGCTTGGCGTATGTTCTTGTATATTTATGGGTAAAGGCGTGTGTGTTTATGAATGTATATGTAAGCGCGCGCACCTGTGTATTTGTATTTGTATGAGTTTATGTGTATTTTTCACGTTTGTGTTCGTTTATATGCATTTTCGTGTGATCTTTTTTGTTAATTTTTTTAAATAATATACAATACTGTCGCCATTGTGGGACACTAAGCTCTATAATATGTCTTTAAATCTTGGGATGCTTAAGAGTGTGGCCTCTGCCGTATCTCGTAACCTAACACCGTTGGATTTTTTGTTTTAGTCTGCGACTTGACTTTTGGTCGTCCATTAGCGAATTTGTCAGAATATTTGGGTGTTTAAGGATTCTGTTTCTGTATGATTTTATATGTTTGATTATTTCTTTCCTGACTGTGGCTACTCTTAGGTCTTTTTGCAATTGCTCATTGGTCGCGAAACATAGGGCATCTGTTATTATCCGAAGTATTTTGTTATGGAACCTTTGCAGGATCTCTATCATTGAGTGGGACGCAGTTCCTCACAGCTGAATGCCATAAGTTCTTTTAAGTTTTGTATTTATTTGATGTTATAATAAAATAATTCTTTTGAATAAATGTCAAGCTTTCATGCATGAGAAATTTGTTTAATCTAAAATTATTCACGCGCAAGGTATATGGATAATTTATTCCAAATCTTGAGATATTGACCTAAGAAGAGATCTGTTTGTGTATATGTGTTTCTGTTCATGTGTGGTTGTATGTATTCGTATCTTCATACCAGTACGATATACCTGTATGTTCAAACATTTGCACAATGTCGATATTTAATTTAAATCTCAAATTATTTTGGTAGAAATAAAAGGATAATTTTTGCAATAAAGAGAGAAAAATGAAAATAAACTTGATGTTAGAAAAATTATATTTTTTTAATAAATAATAGCAATGCAATAAAAAAGGAAAGGTCATTTTCTATGTTCAAATAAATAGTTAAACCAAAGAAAAATTGTTTCTTAACCGCGTTTATTAATAAAGAGGTATACTTTTATAAAAATAATTTTTGAACGAATTTATGCGTTTCTAAAAAAAATATTTAAATAGTACTGTCTAATTTCATTAAATAATTGCCTAATTAAAAGGAGAGTAGAAAAAAACAAATAGCCATTGAGTTGCGAAGGACAGTTGTTTTTGGCAGCAATGAAATATTATTTTATTAATTCAAAAGTCCAATTTAAACTTTTCAATATAAATAATGAAATGGGATAATAACTTCTTTGTATAATTTCGCATTAGAGTTACGCATTAGTGAGTACGAAACAAATACACATTTTGAAATGAAGTAAGGCACGTTCAAAGTTTAGTAGAATTAAATTGAAAACTTTAAAACATATAGTTCAGATTCTTGGTTTAGTTTCCAGTAAATAATAATGACAATGAACATTATTCCTGGAACATTATATTTCGATTAAGTTAACGGCGTAGTACCTCCTTATATATCCTTCAAAATAAACAATAACGAAGAATATATTAATGTTCTTTAAGTAATATTAATTTAAATGGAAGCCGAGAATAAATACAATAATAGCATTTTAGTGCTGAAAGGCTGAGTATAGAGTGAATTGAAATATCTTTTTCTTTTAATCATCCGATAACGTGTATATATATATATATATATATATATATATATATATATATATATATACATATATGTATATATATATATATATATATATGTATATATATATATATATATATATATATATATATATATATACATATATATATATATATATATACATATGTGTACAAATTTATAGGTGATAAAGAATATAAGTTAAAGAGAAAAAAATTATTGCAATCCGCAAAATCCCAGTTTATGAAATTATTTCTAACAATGTGTCATATTCAAAGCTTGATTTCTACTTATTTAATGTTATAATAAAACATGCCTTTTGAATAAAAGTCAGCCTTCATGCTTGAGAAATTTGTTTAGCCCAAAATTGTTCAGGGGAAATTCGAAGAAAAATGGTTCAATGTATATGAAAATGGATTACTTATAAATCTTAATTCCAAGTTTGACGTGTTGACACAAGAAGTTACTTGCACAAAAAAAATGTTATGACAACGAAATAAAAGACATTTGTAATGAAACAGAAAATATATAATAACATATTATTAAATTTAGAATATCCCTAAAAGAATTTCAAAAACAATTTGTGTCCTAACTAGCATATTTTTAATATCTGCTTTATTTACGAATAAACGGTCCGATTACGATACGCTAATTACATATTTATTAAGAGTCATTATTGCAAAAAATTATGAACCTAAAAGTGATAAATAAATTTGTCGAAGACACGTTAAACTAAAAAGCAAGCTCTATCGCTTCCTTGCTATAAGTTAAATAACGAAATGCAATAGCGATAACATCCAACGTTGAGCCTTCACAATGGGCGCTTCAGTCGAATAACGATGAAGTTAGGATAATCCGGAAAGTGTCACTTGCTTACTATGTCCTCTTCTCTTAGAAGGGTTCGCCTTTAATAACAATCGCATTTGTTATTTATTTGTTTTGAGCACTCAAATCCGTGTCACTTGTGTAAAATTCATTATTCGGACAAGAGAGCGCTTGTGTGTTTTGTGTGTGTCGAAGTTTCAGGTGTATATTTTATTAGTTGGTCCAGTGCAAAAATATTGTTACTTCGAACCCAACCATACACACACATACTCACACGAACATGGAGACGCACACGTTCTGAAACAAACACACGTTCACATACACACCTACACAAACACACAGACACACGCATACCCACACGCACTCGTCCATATATACACATACAATACATATATATATATATATATATATATATATATATATATATATATGTGTGTATATATATATATATATGTATATATATATACATGTGTGTGTGTGTGTGTGTGTGTGTGTGTGTGTGTGTGTATACATGGTATCCGGGGAAAATGTCGGACAAAGAAAGACATTATTCGTTGGCTTTAACGGAACAAATTGTCGTTGAAATGAAATTTCTAATTGAGTGCAAAAAAAATATAACACGTAACTCTTTCTAACACAACTAATATCGCTAACGCACGCAAGCAAGCTCACGCTAACCGTGCGCAACCACTACATATATTCTATAATTCAATGTACCGAGCAGCTGATATTATTCTTCACTAATACCCGCGCCATTACGTACTTAAATGTGGAATTTAATTTATTTCTTAAATGACACAAAATATGACTATTAAAAGCATAATAAATGTATTACTAATGTACTCACTCATGTTTTAGTACGCGGAAATCATTAGTACTTGACTCAGTTTGTAAATATTGCAGAGAAAAAATATTTCAATTAAATTGTGTTCACTTAATACACTGAAAAGTGATTTCACTTTAATGTTTGATTAGCCTTAAATATGTAATTTTAAATGTCTTATTTTTGACACAATCGCACTCCTAATTATCGAGTTAATAACTTTATCGTTCATTTGAATATTTCTATTAATCGTATTAAAATTTTGCTAATCCTTTCGCGTACAGCCTTTTGATAGGTCAATCGATAGAGAATAACATTTAAGTCAGAACTATGAAACCATTAAAAATATTTATCTCCACGTAATTTCTCGCCTATAAATGGTAAACTATAACATTTATAAAACAATAATTCAAATTCATTTAAATAGTGTAACAAAGGTGTTAAATTTCTATTTCTTAATTCTGTAATTTAATTTACTATTTAACAGGTTTTCGAACGACAAGTATGAGACCACACATGTGATTTCAGCAATACTCTGTCTTTAGTGAGAGGAGATTATATTTAAAAGTGGGTAATGGAAAGAGGTGGGGCCTATTAGCTAATAGTTGATGTATACTAGATTGGATTGGCTAAGGTTTATCTTCTGATTATACCAACCAATTAGAAAAGATTCCTTGTCTCAAAAGCAAAGCCAACACGTATGAGAAATAGCCAGATGTTCCAAAACTGCGTTACGTTATTTATTGTTTTTATTAATAGTTCGCATTTTGAGTATTGTGTATATATTACCTTAGATTAAACTGATTAAATTAGCACGCATGTATAAGAGGATTCTCTCGGTCAATGATTATACTAGATTCGGAAGGAATTCTACAAAGAAAAACCTTGGAAAAGATACCTCTTTAATAAGTTTTGTTATTACCTATACGGAATGTAGCTTTAAGGGTTATAAAAGACAAGTGTAAAAAGCTATCTTCACACTGTGCAACATTTGGTACGTAAAATAAAAGAAATATTTCGTTGATCTTAAGAAAAAACCTAAAGTTTTAATTTTTAAAGAATAAGTTTGAATTTATTTGTATTGTCTTTACTAATATAACATTTTTTTGCTAATAAAAATCGTAATCGATTATTATACATCAGTTTGTGGATCATACGTTTAATTAAACGTGTATTGCATTATTTTCATTTTACTTTGGCCACAATTCCTTTAGTTTACTAACAAGCCACGCGGCAGTGACAGCCTAAAAAATTCGTGAAATATAAATTTTTGTATCTTAAGCAGATGTTTAGTATTATATTCTTATGTCCTATTTCTACCTTACTAACTACAGTGACATAATATTTTTGAAAAATAATTAATTTAATTTAGAATAAACGTAATGACTGTAATTAACGTAACAAGTAACGGGTGTATGAATTTGAAAAAAAAACAAAGTTTTAGCTGCAAATTTAACGATTCATATGACAAAACATTGAACAGTTTAAGCCATTTTTTCTCAACCATTTTTATGTCGCGAGCCACGAAAAAAAAAAATATTTGTATGTCGAGTTTAATGATAGCGTTATCGTATTCTCTTATCTTTAATATTCATATTTTTATTACATTGTGTTACATACTATATGAACGCATGTTTAAAATGGTAACATACATCTAACCATTTTTCTCTATAAAACTATATAAATATATATATATATATACATACATATATATATATATATATATATATATATATATAGTTATAATTCTTGTACTATTTACTTAATTCTTGTACATTGATTGTACTATTTTTGATATTAGCGTTTATCGCTACTATATCCCGGTTATTGTACTTTGATCAAAGCGCATCTGAAGAGAAGTAATTGGTAAATGATACAAACATAGCAGTGCGGAAAATTTGGAAAAATAACAAAAATTTAACTTATTCCATGAAAGTATATTATGATTTGAGGATCACAATAAAACAGCTTACAATATATTAAGTCTAAATGTGGTACCATCTAAAATGTACGACGATTATTTATGTTTTGCGGATTGTTATATATTTTTGTTAGAAAAAGTCAAAGGGTAACTTTCATTCAACTTAAAATATCCTCATAAATTTGAAATTGAATGAAGGTTTACCAATTACAAAAAAATAATTCAAAATAATAAATGGATCAATGCACAATAAAAGTTTAAATGAAGAGGCTAGGCTATTTAAATGTATATATGTATATATATATACATATATATATATATATATATATATATATATATATATGTATGTATATATATATATATATATATATATATATATATATATATATATATATACATATAAACTAGTAATATTGTTGCGGAGTGCAGTCAATTGTTGAATGTAATTTGGCCCAAGTGTCTTAAAATGTATTGTAGTACATTAATTAATCCATCTGGGAGCATTGTTAATAAATTATCTGTTCAATTGATTTTTTTTAATGTAGTGAAAATTTCATTTATTTAATCATTAATTAAATTTAAAATCTGAATCCATGGCGTTTGAGAAAAACGCCTTAAATATTAGGTCCAAATAACATTTAATTGCTGCAACATGCAATTAAGATGTTGCTAATTTTCTTATATCCTTATTCAAAAATTTTGAAAACATTTCATTGCACCCATGTAAATTAAAAGTATATTCAAATTTACGAAATTTATAAAAAATACAATTAATATATCGCAAAAATTATTTAATATATTATCATCGTATGCTTTAATGTTTTTCATGGAACAGTGATTTTGCAGTGCTCTTCTCCTTGATCACTTTGAATAATAATAAAAAGAATTGGAAACCATTCAAAAAGCCTTATACTCACCTGGTGCAACAGTACAAACCATTCAAAAAGTCTTGAGTAATTTTTAATCAATTCAAAGCTGTGTAGGCCATTATATTTATATATATATATATATATATATATATATATATATATATATATATATATATATATATACATACATATATATATATATATATATATATATATATATATATAGCAAAATATTACATAGATGTATAGAGTATCTGATTATTATACAGTAAATTACAGCAGGAAAATATAATGGATATATTAAATTGTTTATTGAGTTTAATTCATATAAATATTTCTCGTTCAAAAATATTTATATGAAGTAAACCCACCATGATCACAATTTTTTGTTGCGTAGTGAGCCGTTTCAGGGTGTGAAATTTATGTTGCATTCAAAAATTGACAACTCTTTCTAATTAATATTCTTAACTAATTATTAACCTGTTAAAAACTTTCAATTGGATATATATATATATATATATATATATAGCAAAATATTACGTATATGTATAGAGTATCTGATTACACGGTTTTTATACCCCAGCCAAATTTGTTAATTTATTGTGTATTTAGGTAAGATTTATTCAGGAAAAATAATAAAAATAATCTATTACATCTGGTTTTCGAAATATTTATTTACTTGAAAATTGAAAAAATAGGCATACTAGTAGAAAATTAAAATTCAAAATGGCTGATTTTTGGCTTTTTTTATATTTGCTCGCATCGGTTTCTCTTATAATGGATCAACAGTAATCCCCTAACATGTTATCATCCCAAAATCCCTGATGTCGTTCTTCAAAAATCTTTAAGTCTTGGTGAAAACGTTCCCCTTGTTCGTCACTCATGCTTCCTAAGTTTTCTGGAAAAAAACTCAGATGCGAGTGGAGAAAATGAGTCTTCAAGGACATGTTGACACCCATCTGTTGAAAATTGTTCAATAAATCAGCAATAATTTGTTCGTAATGTTCACTTTTTTTATTTCCTAAAAATTCCTTCGCGACTGTCTTAAATGATTTCCAAGCTGCTTTTTCATTAATAGATAAAAGGTTTTCAAACTCAGGATCTTTTATAACTTTACGTATTTGTGGGCCAACAAATATTCCCTCTTTAAATTTTGCTTCAGTTATGCTTGGAAAGATTGTTTGTAAATATCGGAAAGCCTCACTGTCTTTGTCAAGCGCCTTGACAAAGTTTTTCATAAGTCCCAATTTGATGTGTAAAGGGGGTAGGGTAATATCTTTTGGATCTACTAACGACTCGTGTTTGACGTTCATTTTGCCTGGAATACTCGTTTCGAATAGGCCATTCGTTTCTTACATAATGGTGTTGTCTTGCTCTAATCCAGCTCTGTCCCATAAACAAAGGAAACAATAGTATTTTGTGTAACCACCTTGCAATCCCAATAATAAACCGATGACTTTGAGATCGCCGCACACTTTCCATCGGTGTTCTTTATACTTTATTAAATTTAATAAAGTGCACATCGTTTCATAGGACTCTTTACAATTCACTGAATGGCCAATTGGTATAGACGGTTTCTTATTTCCGTTGTGTAGTAATACCGCTTTTAGGCTATATTTCGAAGAATCGACGAAAAAGCGCCACTCTGTTTTGTCATACTTTTAGTTCATTACTTTAAAAAGTCCCGGGATGTCAGTGCAATAACAATAGTCACCTTCTCTTTTGAAAAATTCTGCGTAAACTTTGCTTCTGTTTCTGTATAACGTAACTTTTGTGTTAAACTTTAATACATTCCATTGTTGCAAGCGAGAACCAAGAATTTCTGCTTTAGATCTTGACAACTTTAAATCTCTTATAAGATCATTTAATTCGGCTTGATTAATTAGGTGTGGAGAGTTTTCTTGAACAGACAACTAGACAGAATCACTAGAAATCGATTTGACTTCAACATCACTTTCATCGTCTTCCTCTTGTAAATTTGAACTCGAACTACCGGGACAAACTGGATATGGCAGATCCTTCGAATGTAAAATAGGCTTAGTAACAGACGCAACTTCGGCATACATAATATTCTGTTTATTTTTTGTATTATATCCCGCCGTCTTCGTAACACAAAAGTAACAGTCATTTTCATGGTTGCTGGGTTCTCTCCATAGCATTGGTGAACCAAATGGAAGATGTACGTTTTCTCCTGATGACCACTGGAGTAAAACGATTCTAAAGCTTTCGCAAAACACATGCGGCACCCACTTTTTATCTTGGTTTGCAACAGAAAATCCAAAATAATGAAGATATGCACTTTTTAACGCACCTACAATGGGTCTTCGCTTTTTTGAAAATATAAACTGTCCACAAACGTAGCAAAAACATTTTTATTTAATTTAAAACAAAACAGTTGCCGTTTGAAGCGAATTAATGAACATTAAACTGACGTCAACATTGTAGGGTACTTGAAAAAAATAAATTTTTATAGAAAGAAATTGTGACGTGAAAGAATATTTTTGCTGATACTTTTAGGTTTAAGGAAGGTAGTTTAACATATTTACATACATTTCTTTCGGGGTATATAAAATAAGTTAAAATTTGTAAAGTAGTGTTATTATACAGTAAATTACAGCAGGAAAATATAATGGCAATATTAAATGTTGAGCATATCACTATTAACGTTAAAAGGTATTTTGGTTCGTCTTTCTTCAAATTTGGAAGACTGAGATTCGTCGATTGATTGAGTTTTTAACTGATATAATGTTTTTATCTGACCTAATTTGAAATCTTCTTCAAATTGTTTTACTCTCCCTAATTAATTATAAAAATATTTCCAATCCTTTGTTAATAAGCGATCAGGAACCCTTGTAAGTGTGTATTGGCTATCTTTTAATTTTAGAAATTTCGTTCATATTTTGGTGTTTAGGTCATATATCTACTGGTTAGAAATAGTTGACCGACATATTTTTCTTGTTACATCTTCTTTACTATCTTGTGAACGAAACCATTTTTTCCATATTAACTTAATTTGAGATTCACAGCTTTTGCCACGCATGGCCCTTGATTATTTTTAAATTCTTCTTTATTCCCTAATATTATAGCGTATTTTTATTTTCTGTGAATATTTCTTTACTGTATGTTTTGCCACGATTTGAAACACACTTGGTTTTAGTTTACGCTTTAAAAAGTTGTTGGAAACAATATAATTTTTAATTCCCTTCTAAAACGTCAGCTTTGTTACTTAATTTCTGTACTATCTTTGTCCAAAATTAATTGATTAATTTACAGATATCATTTGTATTACTTCCATAAACAGTCGGTTCTTATTACCGTCTCCCACAGTGTTTAGTTTTAATAAGTAATATTTCGGTTTACTAGAAGAAATACATTTGGTGTATACGTTGAAAACTAAAATAAAAATGATAAATAAATAAATAAATAAAAATTAATCCTTTAATTTCTATAATTTAAATTTAAATTTACAAACTTCTAATTCGTAATAATCTCTTGAGTTTACGAATATTGCATTTCAGTCATCTTTCATATTACTTTTGTGATTAATTCTGTCAATAAATTGTAAAGGAAAATATGACATATATGAAAAACATGAGATAAAACATCTCTAATTGGATCTATAACTGGAAATAAACTTTCTCGGTGTAAATTAAATAATGCACAATTAAAAAGTTTCTCATCAACGTTTTTAGGAGCTGATTTGTACGTACAATTCTGAAATTTGTTTTTGACATTTTGTGGATTAGAATTGCTTTGAGTATATAATGTCACCATTTTCCATTTTACTTGGAAATAAAATAATTTGAAATTTAGTTTCATATTTTTTGACAATATTTGGAATATTATTAAGTTATTTATATAATAAAAAGAGCCAAATTTGTATATCTGAAATTAAGATCAAACTATTTATAATTATAAAACCGAATCAAATCTTATACCCAGAAAATCAAAGTGGCTACCTTAAAACCTTGTTCGCTAATGATCAGTAAAAATGTAGACCGAAGGTGAAATAATAAACGACTTTATATTAAAAAACTTTCAGGTTGACTTAATTTTACTTTGCGTTATAATTTGAGAGCGAATGGAAGCTATGTTTTAATGAAAAAAGATGGGAAAGTTTTTATAGCTCACTATATATAATTTAAGAGTAAAAGTAAGCTACGTATTATTGGAAGATAATAGAAACAATTTTATAGCCCTAAGGAAAATTCCTCGCTTAATTTATCATTTATTTGACCCCAAGTTTTAAGTTTTTGTAAATCATACAAAGGAAATAATTTATTGAATCAAAGCATGGACTTTTTAGTGGATGTCAGAAGTTTTGATAGCTTAGCTTATAAACGTGATTTTGTTGTTATATCATACGGAAATTTCTCATATTATACGCCAACTCAACATTTATATGTCAATTACTGGTGTATTTTATAGGTATGATTTAACGGTACATATTCACGTTTGGTCATTTCACTTTGTCTTTTTAAAAGGTAATTTATACATTTTCTTATGTTTATTGTATAGAATCAATTTAAAATAAGCAAATAGTTTTTTCTCTTAACATGTGTCTTTTTTGTAATTTCTAAACAAGAAAATTCAAAAGGGCTGTATGGAAAGTATTGACATCTTATCCTATTATTTCATCCACAACTTTTCCTTTATATTTAATATTATCTCCAGACCGTTTTTGTATATTTCAATGTATCATGTTATTTAACGTGGCAGAACTAACAGCGCTTTAACTGTTCAAATAGCAATCCATCCAATGTTCAACTAGCTGTCTATTCATTATTGCAATAAAATTTAGTTCAATATTAGTAAAATTACTTTTAATGGCGTTAAAACGTAAGTTTTCGTTCGATGTTATGCTTGATGCAGTGACATACAGTTGGAAATGGGTAAAAGAGTCTATAAAAGAATTTTAGTGTTTTTCCTTGACTTTTAATAATAAATTTTGAAAAATAAAGTGTTATTAAGAAATGAAGATACTCAAATTGAAAATGTAGGCCCTCCTCTGAGGAAGTCATTAGAATTTTTATCATTCGAATTCTTGGTATGAAAACCGTCCCCAATGATCTACATCCAGTTAAAATTGTGTAATTAATCAACAAATTATTTTAATATTTCATTTACAATTGAATTCCGTTACATGACATAGATGCTTTAAATTTCATGATCACTTAACGAGAAATTTTACCTTTAAAATATATTTATGAGCCGGAATGTCAGGTAAATTCAAAATTTCCTCAAAAAATGTATGGTTTCTTCAAAATCTACATGGTGTAAACTGGATATCATATTTACGTTACTAGATAATTTTTTTAAATATAAATCGTTGATTTTATTATCTTGTTGACTAGTAAATTATATAATTGCTATCTCTTGAATCATACATCGCCTCATTACTAATTTTATTAATTTCAGGATAAATATTGATTAATGTTTGAAGATTCCGGGAAGACCGGGATATATTATCTAATTATTACCGATATTCATTTTACCATTACTTATCGATAATTTAGTATTGTCTATTTTAAGCAGTAATTAGGGAATTAATGTACTTTGTGTTGAACATACTGCAATTCTATTATTTGTTTCAAGATCTATTAAGATAACATTAGGACAAAAATTGCATCGTATAAGACACGCATTTGTCCTATATAGCGCTTTAATTAAAATTTAGTGTAACGTGGTGGCATTTTTAAAAACTTTAAGGGACAATTTTTAAAAAACAGTTTTTAAGTATAACTTAAGCAACAGGAATGATCTGAAACTTTTAATAGAGTTCTTAACGTAACATGTACAGTTCTGTCTCCTATCAAATTAGTTGAGGCAATTCCCGATATGAAAAGAATATTGCATTAACAGCAGATAAAACTAATACGAGTAGTAAATTATATACGAATATTTTTCCAGTATCTTTAAATAGATAAAAGTAAATTATTTTGCTTTCTTTTTATATATTGATAAAAATAGTACAAAACCTAAAAGTCTTCTCTGTTCGGAGTTCCAACAGTGTCTTGAAATAGGGTTTCCAATAAGTTTGTATGATTATAAGATATTCCTTTTGCTATATATAATTTATTATAGATTCCTATGTTGATATTGTTCGGTAGAGAAACCCATAACCTGTAGGGGGTTTGTTCGAAAATTAAAAATCTGCTTTGTTTCATTTAGTTAATACTTCGTCAAAAATAGCTAGTCTTTATTTAAATAATTTATAGCTATATTATATCGTTACTAACACCATATATCTTATCATACTCCCTCAAAATTTATTTCGAATACTCAAGTAAATAGCAACTTGACAAAATGCTAAAATTATGGAAAATAAATGACCCTAATATTGTGCTGAGCAACATAACACAATTTCTGACATTGTATTTTCTCAATGGGGATCATTTGTCAATAGACTCGTACATCTTTACAGCGACATGTAAAGATGTACGAGTCTATTGATACGTAACTTCTTGTTTCGTAGTACTAATAAAAAGTAGGAACTTTTTGAAATATCTTTTTCAATTTTGGGCGGAACTTCAGCAAACTGACCTTGTTTCCGTCGCTGGATTTTTTTTACTTATTTAATTGGACATTTAATATTCTGGAACTTTATCATAGATTAATATTTTTGTGAAATCGTCTTGCGCAAATATCATGAAATATGACATTAAAATCATGCCACGGTGACATATCTTCAAAAAAATTAACTCGCCTTTTTAATATCTGCCACATATGGAGTTATATAGGACCTTTTAGTGCAGATCGAACCATTAATTTGCTACATAGTTTCGGAACTACAAATGTACTTGTAAAGTTCACGTTGTGTAGCTTAATTTGTTGAGTTGATATTAAATGTAGCCTGATTGCTTAAATTTATCATAAAAACTTCATTGATTTGACTGAATTAAATTATTCAGTCACGTTAACAATTGTAAGGAGAACTGAGTTGTGAGGTACCACTTATCCATTGACTATTTATTAGCCGGGATAACTTCAAAGTTCCGGCTTTCGTCAGATAACGACCTAGCGTTTTCAGGATATCAATCATTAATTCTAAACCGAATTTAAGACTTCGCTGGGGCCACGGTGTGTTTGTTTGGCAACTACATGTTTGCTTGTTATGCTATCGAATGGAATTGAAACATCGGATTTCATTAATAACTCGGCACTTTCAATTTGATTAGATATAATTTTGTTTTGCATTCATAACTGTAAGCGGATGTACGGTAAGTCTCATTTCTACCATTACACTATGCACATATAACAGCGAAGAAGACCGATGTTGAGTAAGGTATGTAAATCTTATTAATTGAGAACGTATATATTTTTTTCTTCTTAAATGAAGTAAGTGCTTCTTTCGCTATATTATATTTATTTGCCGGGTTGCGTTGGTATGGAGGTTTTCTTTAGTCTCTCTCTGGTTAAGATGACATACAAATGAAATAAATTTATCCAGTTTGCTATAATATCTGTCGTATATAATTGTATCTCTAGTTTCTCATTAAGACATCATGGACCACTAGTAAAAGTTGGCTCCCGTATTAGTTACTGAATAATGTTTTCGTTAGCAGAGGAGGCATCTTATAAATAACCGTAATTTTTATCTGGTTATTTCATGTAATCACTTCTTTTATATGCTAGATGCTCCGATTATATTTTAACGCATAGGTTAACTGAATATTGACATAGTTACATTCCAAATCTTAGCAAAATATTAAATTATGTTATTTAGCCATTATTTGATTCGGGAAAAAATCATCAAAAATACCTTTTCAAATGAAGAGAAAATAGTTGGACACTAAATTATAATAGAAAAGAATTAACTAAGTAATTAATCTAATCACAGTAGTCTGTAGTAAATGATTAACGTTTGGATCAATGCCAGTGGTTCAATGGAATAATAACAGCTTAGGATTCATGAAATATTTAAAACTTTATATTAGTCCGAAATTAGACTGAAAGATATAGATAGTAAGATACCATTATTAGATAGAAAGATGTGAGGAATATATTGCCACAAATTTTAGTTTCATTAGAACTTGCACAGATTTACACAAAAAGCTTTACAAAAGTTGATATAGGTTTTAATTATTTTGTATATCTAAGTAACATTTATTTTGGGCTATTCACAAAAAAATTCTTATACGTTGGAATATGTAGCTTTACATGTTTCATCAATATTAGTCAGAAATATGCCCGTATCGCGGTTTTTACCCCTATATTTCTATAAACAATTATGGATATTTAGTCCCCTTTAAATGTTACAGTATGGTATGAAAACCTAAATTTTGTGGGAAAATTTTCCAATTAATGGTAAAAACTGAAAAAAAATGAATAACTGAAAAGTAGCTAGTGTTTTAGCGAACACATCGAAAAACAGATTCTAACGAGAGCTCGGTTTCAAAAAACGTAGTGATTAAAATTGTTTTATTAATAGAAATTCATTATCAAACCTGTACGCAAAAATCCTTTCAATAATACATATATGCTTAAAAATAATTTAAAAAATCGAATACTATTTTTATTAATAATATAAAACGTTTATACGCATGTATACTTTTAATAGCTAAGTTTATTATATTCTTCGAAAAGAGTTTGATACTTGAACGCATAATCTAAAAGAACAATCACATACACTATGTAAAGTTAGGAAACTTTGGGACTTTAATAGTACTACATGGGTAGAGTGCGATACACCTAATTTTTTTAAAATCATACCACTTTCTGGATATTTAAAAATTGTCTTATGTTATTAACATGCAAATGCCTCAACCCATATCTTATATTTTGATAAACGAAAGAATTGTGGCAATATTGCTTAATTATCTTTCTTAGCGATCGATGCTTAATTTGAATTTTCTAACATCCCTTTTATTTGCATAATTTTACAAAAAAAGGTTAGAAGACTTTGTTTTCATATCCTAAATCAAAATTATTGCCATTTGAAAATCTTTAACATCAATCCATAATTCGCTCAAATATTTAATATTACAAAAAAACTCTCGTCGATTTTTAAAATAATCAATACGGTATTTTTTCATTTGTCATTGAAATAAATTATTGTTATTTTCTAATTAATAATAATATAATAATGTAAATTGTGCATTCAAATGAAATTTTTATGGATTATTTAATATGGCAGCCCTCACACATTTTTTTCGACCAATAAGAACATCAAATATTTTTGAGAGTTTAGTTTTGACATATCAGTTAGCTTGTGAAACGTGCGTCGCTGGTTTTTCATTAAATATTTTTTATTATTTTTAATATCGGGTGAGAGCAATTACGATATGTCATTTTTCGTGCCAGTGAATATTTTTGGACATGGTACTAATAAATGCCGCATGCTATTACAATACAGAAGAAGCCGTCAGAATGTATGCTCAACGTTATCTAAACCGATGACAACCCAGTGGAGACCAAGTCAACGCAATTACGAGATTACTTGAGAATAGGCCTATCGTTCCGTTGAAATCAGGTGGTACTAAACGAATATCGCTAAATATGGAAGAAAATGTGTTAAGTTACTTCAGAAGAAAGCTAATCAAGTACCAGGCGCTGTGGTAGTTTAACATAAGCCATACGTCAGTAAATAACATTTTAAAAAAAGCAACCAATATCCGTACACTATTCAAAAAACACAAGCGTTGGAGACGGCAGATTATGCACGTAAAATAATTTACGCTGAATGGGCCTTACTAATATCTAATGAAAATCCTTGTTGGATCGAAAATATTATTAGGCCTGATGAAAGTTTACTTACGAGAAATTCAATATATAATCGACGAATTTGTCACCATTGGTCGCAGAAAGGGAGACATCCACATGTCATCCACATATTAATGTATGGGCTGGTATACAAGGTGATACGATTATTGGCTACATATTCATTAACGGCGCTTTGAATTGTCAAAGGTATCTGGAGCTGCTCAATGGTCCATTCAGTCGATATTTGGACAATATTCCGCTAGGTATACTGCAAGACGTGTGGTTTGAGCATGATGGTGCTCCACCAACACTGCGTTTGAAGTCAGGAGTCGTCTCCAATAATTGTTTGATGAGCGATGAATAGCTAGGTTCGGTCCCGTACAGTGGCCTCCGCGCTCGTCCGACCTAATACCACTAGATTTTTTTTGGGGCTGGAAGAAATAACTTGTGTTCCGCAAGAAATCACAAAATGAATCCGAAATGAGAAATCGAATTATAGAATATTTTAACATAATAAAACGACGCATTCGAGAGGACCCCGACCGAATGAGACACGTTCACGCCAATAATTGTCGTCGGCCAAGAAAGTGCCTCGAAGAACGAGGAAGATATTTTGAACATAAAATTTAGGTAAGTGTAAAAACATTCGAAAACAAAATAATTTGTATTTTAATTGCTATGTACGCGTGTTTCTTAGTTTTTTGAAAATAATTACATTTCATTTTGACACTTGACAGTTTGCAAAATTTACAACATTGCCAAAGTGACATTTAGTGTAAGGTATAGGGTGTTAATTTAAACATAATTATGA
Source organism: Druceiella hillmani (assembly GCA_039881145.1). Lineage (NCBI taxonomy): Eukaryota > Metazoa > Arthropoda > Insecta > Lepidoptera > Hepialidae > Druceiella > Druceiella hillmani. Next base: position 58,426,290 of record JAYKKI010000002.1, read on the forward strand.
TTTCATACAAAATTTAAAGCTAAGTTATTGTATAAACTAGGCATCTAATTGAAAAAAATAACATTTTGTCGGATTACACATGATTAATGGTACAAGCAGTTGAATTGAGTCTCTTTCCTATACATAATGTATAAACAGAAACTACTCATTTCAACGCATCTAAATGTTTATTTCTTAAACAAAATAAATGTCATGAAAAAAGGCTTGAAATTGTAAGGCTTTTTTTTTCAGATATAATTGATATTTAAGTATTACCCATCCAAATATGAAATAACAAAAGCAGACAGAAAGGCCGTATTCTATTCAAATATTAGATATAAAATAATTAATTCTCGAAGACTTAAAAAAACGGTCTTTTATATATCCTTTCACGCTTGGTTTGTTAATTTTTATTTATTATAACTTATTTAGCCATTGATATTTTCTGACGATATCTACACCCATTATTCTAAAAACTTTGTGACTCATAATTGTATCAATTCTATAAAAAAAAGATAATGAAAAACAATTCTTTTTACAAAGAGAACCTTAAATTAAGTATAAAATTAACCATTTTCGTCGCAAATTTTTTAGGTTAAAGGGAAATATCGGTTTTTGGATCTAAATATTAAAAACTTGGAATATTAATAGAAATAAAGCAAACTAATACGTAAAATTTCCCTGGAGAAGTTAATTAATGTAGGTCTGGTTTCGTATTTAAAAATTAACATTGCGTTTGCATCTACTGAAATAGTGTTTATTTCCATAATGTTAAATTAGAATTATAGAATAAAATTTCACAATCTTCTTCCTTTAATTATTATGGGCTTAATTTTCATTGGTGAAAATTAGTATTGACTTTGTTTTCTTTTCAGTCTGAATCGCTCTTTGGTCAACTGAAATATATATGAATATATATTATTATTTTCGTTTAAAATTTATTAATACTCCACCCTGCTAAAATATTTCTGCAATTTAGGAAATTTCGCTAGGACGAATTTCTTCAATTATTTCCGAAGAATGTGTTTTAATTTTATTTCCTTACTTATGCTTCTTTGGTTTTGATTTCCTTTTATAAATGTTTTTTTAATTAAGTAAGCTTTTGATTTTTCATTAAGTAAATAGTTAACAATTAAAGCGAGAGTCCTTATTTGTTCGTTTTATCAATATGTGTTTTCATACCATTTTACTAATCCATCCTCTTGCACACATCTGGAAAAAAGACCGTTTTGCTCTAAAATACAGTTCACGATGCAGGCGCGCTAAATAATTTGTATTCATGGTCCAATCTGCTCGGTTCAGCAAAATGTATATAAATCATTAATGATTTTTTAAGTAGCCACTGATATTTCCATAAAGTCAAATAAAAAATTAATATTTTACGAGTAATGAGGAATATTAAAAGAGTCAAAATAATCATAATATTAAATTCTTCTAATTGTTGGAAAAAATAAGTAACTTTACCACATTTGGGATTTTACTTTAACGTCACATTGAATAAAGGATTTATAAAGTACATAAATACGCTTATTACAACACAAGTTCTATTGTTAGAAAGAATGACCGAATAAATCGGCAATGTGATCATAGTAACTTAGTTGTTAGCAGAATTTTAAAATACATCGTTACCAGACCATGACTCGCATTTGTGTCGATTTAATTACTAGTATGAATGCTCTCTTATCTAAATATTATAGAGCATTATAAGAAAATCAGTAAATTAATGAGGTAAAATAGAAATAAAGCAAACTAATACGTTATTTTTTCTATTTCTTTGATACGAATATATTTAAGAAATGTTTATTGATAGACCACGATTTGTAATATCATCCATTGTCGACAGGTCTCTTTGTGTACTTTATTCAAGATTTACATCTTGAAGTGATTACTCAATGAGTTTGGAACAATAAAAACAAAATATTATACAGTGTCAAATTAAAAGTCAGATTATTTTGATCCCATCATTACATGACATTAATTGTGACCATATTAAAACTGGTATTCGCAAGAAATATTATATAGGTAATTTCGTTAAATATATTTACATTTTAAGAAGTAAACTTTTTAAAAACATTTGTTCTTAATATTTCAGAAATTACAGATTATTAATATTTAAAATTATGCGATTACAAACAATTTTTTATTTCAGTCGAAGACGTTGACTTTTGGAGATTTTCTTAAAAGGTGTTTTTATTATTTTGATTCAGAACTTATGTTATATACATTATAAATTTTATAGAATATTTACTTTATTATACATCACAAATATAATAACAAATTATGGTGTATATGCCAAGATTTTAATATATGTAAGTTTATCGTTTTTGAAATAAGACAGAGGCAGATTAAATATAATATTAAAATGAACCGAACAAAAGGTTAATTTAAATTATATTAATTGAATCAAAATCATGTTTTCCACATAAATGTTTGCTAGATATATTTTTTGTTATGTATTTTAATATATTGGTATTTGCTTCACCCTACTATCTTTTTTTTACATTTTGAAATATTTCTTATTACGATTAGCTAACATAAAGAAACATGTGATAGAAATTTGAGATTATGATTTTCATAATAAAATAGTAATAATAATAATGTTAGATTGTCAGTACATCTACGAAATTCGAGAAATGAGTTCAACAAAATATGTATTTTATGATATTCGATACACTAGTAATCACTAGTGTAGCTGGATATGAGAGTAAAATAATTTTTTTTATTTTTTTGTTTTCAGATGTAATATAATTCTTTATAGTATTACAAGGTCTTTAAGTTAGATACACTTATGATATACTTTGTATAACCTATCCACTTAGGTGAATTTTCATCGGTGACAGCGGGAAAAAAGTAGCGATGATAAGTCAGTTATAACTGCTGATATGTAATAATAATAATGGTAGATTATCAGTACGTCTATGAAATTCGTGAAATGATTTAAACAAAGTATGCATTTTATGATATTCTATAGACTAGTAATCACTAGTGTAGCTGAATATGACAGTCAAATAGTTTTTTTTCATTTTTTTATTTCTAGACGTAATATAATTCTTTCTGGGATTATAAGGGCTTTAAGTTAGATATATTTTTGATATACCTTGTATAACCTATCCATTTAGGTGACTTTTCGTCGATTACAGCGGGAAAAAAGTAGAGGTGACAAGTGAGTTATAACTACTGATATGTTGGATCGTACATTATGAATATAGCAATTGTTATTTTCGTTATTTCAATAAATTATATGGGATTATTGTAAAAAGTAAAAAAATAAACATATTACTACAAATTAAAAAAAAATTCAGCAAATCACATCAAAGTCATTCTTCACAGGAACTCCTGAAAAATATTTTCATACCTTACAGTGCAAGAATAAATGAGCAAAAAATCGCAATTGGTGATTATCTGAATGATATTACTTTGTAATAAATTAATATTGAAATTTAACTTTCGTTTAATTTTTGTTTTCTTATCAATAAAGAACGTTTTTTTAAACAAAAAAAAACCTCGTAATGCCTTTATAATCAACCATGCGATTTAGACATGTTTATCGATCGGGAAAGAATATCGATTGCTCGAAAACAAGGAAAATATACAAAAAAGGCAATAAAAAGTATAATAATAATATCTAAAATAGCATGTCATTTTAAATACGTAGTTTTCATATTTAATTTTAAACATAGGTTTCATAGAGCAGTCATATTTTTTTTCCTAAGTCTATGTTGATTGATTAATCAATTAAGTCAGAGTAGCTTACTTAAGAATAAAAATAATATTTAAAGAAAAAAATCATTTTTGGTAATTATTTTACCCAGTTACGATATGAAAAATTCGCTATATATCAGAGAAATACCAAATGAATATTCGTGTTTAGTTTTTATTATCACCCCATTTTAAGGCAAAGAAAAAAATAGCTTCGAGTAAATGGAAATTTCGTGATATTTATTTTATTTTTTTATTATCCTATTACGACAACGATTTAAGAAAAATTAATCATGACGATTTAAAAAAATTAGGCAGTCTCATCATACATTTAGGAACGAATTGCAGATACCATTCCGAAAACTACATGGTACCACCTGAGTATGTCTTACTAAATAGCAGTATTTTTCTGCTTTGTTAAAAGCAAACGAAGCTACCACAGTATCATTAATAATATAATGGAACAGCAGAAAACCATTTTTGACTTCATTGATGTTACTTCCTTATCTGTCGGCTAAAAATACAATTCCCTAAAAAAGCTAATTATAATATATAGTATAACTTGTGTTGGTTTATGCCGTTTCATGATAAATACTTTTAATTAACTAATCAGTTGATGTCATTTTCATTATTACATTTCAAACTTATTTTAGGGAATTTTCCTAACTTAGATTTCATAGAATGGAAATGACATACTTTCTACAGAAATTTTAATAGAAGTACGTCTATTTATTCATATAAAAAGTTTTAATATATTCATTTATTGTATTGAATTATTTTGAAAATCGTAATTATGTTTTATCGATCAACTGATAAAAACATGAAAATGAAAAAAGAAGATCAAAGAATACGCTCTATTAGCCTACCAAAACAAGAAAACGTTAAAGTTAACGAAATATATAGACAATTTCCATTTTATGACAAGGAAAAACTCTGAATTAATGTACAAATGATACTGTTAATCAAAAGAGTGGCCAGATTTTCAGATTTATGTGAAAAAGGGGATTTACCTGTTACTTCTAGAAAGATACATCCAAATTGGCGATCAAAGATGTTGGACAGCCAACTTATCAATTTGTGGAAAATGGTGGTATTACATATATATTTCGTGAGGCAAATGTGTAGCTAGATTCCACTACTTTCATTAATTTAATATATATCATCCAGAGCTTAGCGTTAGACAAGGGGTTTCTCCAGAGTGTAATGCACCTCTACCGATAATTCCAAAAATATACTTATAAAATCGAGTAATGATTTTGGTGATGTTTCAAAAATTTTATTCAAGTTTGATAATTATAAAGATTTTAAATTATTTGTAACTAATGAACGTTTGGTTGAATTCACTTTTATTTTGCAAATAGTTTTTATGTTTCTTATATTTTCTTAAATGAACATTAATTACTTTTTGCCAAGAATATTCATAGCAGAAGGTAGTGTTTTTTTGTGGACACCATTTAAGGTTTGGGAATTTAATTAATGTATTTCATGTACGATATATCAATTGAAATTTACACATATATTTCTTCCACCACATTTCGTTTTGGAAAATAAAGACAGCCTATTGTAAAATTTACCACAAAATTTCCTTAATTTATATCAAAGATCCATTTTGTATCAAGCTGTCATGAAAATTATATTGAATATGTTAACTTGAATGGAATGAGAGATACTTCCCCTTAAGTAAAAATGGGTACAATAAGGACATTACGAGGAGTATTGGTACAATATTGATAATACGGAGAGTATTGTAAAATTACATAAATGAAAATAAGAGTATTGATTGCAACAACAGATTATTTTGACTTGGCTATTGATTAAATATAATGAATTGTTTACGCGCTCATATTGTAAGCGAATTTTTTTTAATAAGGCGGCAAAATGCATGGCTTTATTAGCAATGGGTCATGTATCCAAAGATTAAAAGTGTGAATATTATTCACATAAAATTGTTTGAAATAACGACGCTCAATTTTGTAAATGCTTTCGGAACAAATTCCTTTGTGAACAAATTCTGTAATATATTCGAAGCTTATTAAAATTTGTAATTATATGTAAAATTGGATATTTTTAATAATTTACATTTAACCTTGATTCCCTTTTTTCAAAATTAACAAAACGAATTACAGATTTTTTAATACATTAACATTATAAAATATTCCTGCTTAACGTCTTCCCTAAACTCTTGCTTAAAGACGAGACGCTAAAAACACTCGATTACCTGATGCAGAATGTCTGAAAAGAAAATTTGAACTTTGTGACCAAAGTAAGCTTATTTTGTAATATTTCCATTTTGAATATCGTTATAAGCTTTCCTCTTGTTATCGCTTTTTTGTATTACACTAAAATGAAAGTTGCGCTTAAATAGGCCTTGATGGATAAGTTCAGAAAATTTTGGTTTTTAGAGTCAAGTATTTTTTAAGAGCAAGATATATATTTGCTAATAACTTTTATGATTATTCTATCTGTTTACTAAGATGGGAAATTAAAATTGTTTACTACATATGTTTACATAACATTTACATTAATTAAAAATAGTTACAAAAATAATCTAAAAAATGTGAGATTTTTATGTCCTCAAATGAATAATACATTGAACATTTTTAAATTGAATAACTATGCTAGTTATATCAAACGATAACGTTATTCAGCTAAAAATTGTCATTGCCTAATACCTAAAATTGAATTGTAAGAAAATTATATTTATACGCGTGACACAGATAAATAACTCCTTCCGTCTAGAAAATCACAATAGTATATCAAAAATTCCCTTTCGTTCGAAGATCTGTTTTATATAATTTAAAAATATATAGTACATCATTATAAATCAAACAAAGTGTTCATTACGAGAAGCTCATTATCATGGGAAATTCGGGATACAACGCGTTCGAGGCAGATTAAAAATACTGTGAAGCGATAATACTATAGATGTCATTTAGTCTAATTTCCGTAGAGTTCTATACAGCGTCGCTATAAGAGGGCACTGCAGTTTTCTTGGGACACTTCAATAAACGTTACTGGAACTAAACCAAACTCTTTCTCCAAATTTTAAGTAATAAAATAGATGGTTAGTTGATTTTAGTTGACACATTAAAAATTTAATAGAAAAATATATTTTGACCTAATTAACTTTCAAGCACTGGTTTCTCTGATGCCGGCTAAAGAAATTGAACAAGTGAATGTTATTGAATAAGTATAGAAATATTATAACTGCTAATGTTTAACGTACAATATACCTGCAATATTAATTCGGCCTCAATCTTGCAATAAAATAGTAATACCTCTAAGCAATAAGATACTTATCAGGTAGTTATAGATATTTTTATATTTCCTAATACAATGTGGGGAAGGGGCAATACTACCTTTATTGTTCTTACAAAAAAGTAACTTGTTAATTTTGAATTACCCCTGCTACCTTTTAAAATACTTGCCGCTGTCCAACATCGCTTCAGAAGTGACTTGGAAAAAATTTGCTCTATTTTCAGTAGGGATGGAGTTTAATTAGAAATGCATTACTCCTGCATTTAATTCCTGCTAAATGTCTTCTGGCTCAGTATTGTTTAGTGTATGTCATGCGAAACCTTACCAAAAGGGAATCTTGAAGAAAACTACGCTGTCAAACTTTACGAATAATCAAAAATAAGGTTTATTTTATCTTTGGCGAGAGTTGCCATAAATTAATCACATGTTTGCCCAAGAATTTTGTTATATAAATGGATAAAACGTCTATTGACAATGTAATTATTAATAATGATTCATTACACTGTAACTATTCAGTTTTCATTATATTTTCTAAGATAACTATAGTAGCTCGACATGTAAAAGAGTTGGTTTTTGATAAATTCTGGTTAAATCGAAAAAATTTAAAAAATCTATTAAATCAAATTTTCTATGATAAACTATATATCTGCCGTAATTTTTCCCGGTATATGAAAAGAAGTATAGTAACTGGCTTTACTAACAAAAACAAGATTATTATTTTTAAGTACACGATATACTTTCATAGCTGCATATTTTCAATACAATAATATTAGTTCACTGACGTTTAATATTGCTGCCATACCTATTAGCCGTAGCAGCGCGCTACTTCCAGTGTTTTTTCGGAAGGTTTTTTGTTAATTGCAAATAGTGTTTTTAACAATTAAATGAAACTACGTGATGTAGTATTATTTCCACTTTCTTTAAGTTCTTATCTTTGATCTCTGATCTCTGATCTTTGATGATCGGGCTATTAGCAAAGATGTCTTTGCTAATAGCCCACCTGAAGATGTTGTAATACAACGAAACCTAGGTCATGGTAAAGAACTTAAAGAAAGTATAAATAATACTACATCACGTAGTTTTATTTAATTGTGAATAATGAATTTCTGCAAAATTAACGCCAAATATATTCAGTAGTGTTTTTGGTAACTTTCACACGTTTTAGTTTTGAAAAAGTAAACTAAATACATATAGTTTACAATATAAATAAAAAATGCTCAAATTTTCTGGATCACTTTTCTTTTGTTTGTGGGAAGTTTACTTTAAGTTACGATAGAGAATATTCTACGCCGTTACTAAATAGCATTAAAAACTTGTATTTTGGTCACAATATTACTAAAAGTATTAGCAAACCTTGTGCACCAAGTTTCCTTTTATTTAATATGTTAATGTTACTTAATGGGATAGTTTAAAGATCACCCATCAGCGCCCCCCTTTTAAACTTGTAATTTGGAGGGAAGAAAAAATCATGTGAATGACTGTTATTTGTTTTTAACGAAACTGGAGGGATATTATTGCAAAATGAAACGCACAATTGTGTATCCTGGTGCGGAATTCGTAACTAAACCGATATCTCATAACAGAGAAGCCCACAATTACAACCTCCAATGCAGAAATAAATACAGAGGAGACAATTTCATTGTTATCAGTCTCCTTCATAATTGGCACAATATTTGTGTCGCTATTGAAGGACGTGTCAAACTAGTTACAAACAATTACGTGGGGTGTGGCTTCGTCATGTAATACCAACCCAAGTCGAAAATAACTTTATTGTTAAGTGAAGAAAATCAATGAAACAAAATCAAGCAACGTACCTCAGTGGCTTACTAAAGAGTACAATTTTCAAAACTTGAATTAACTTGAATTTCTAATGGCCAATTCTAAGTATTTTGAATGCTAGTTACGCGCTGTCGATATATGAAGTGCGCACATTGTGTTAGTAACATACATTCCGAACCAGCATCTTTTCAAAAAAGTCTACATCAACATATATGGTTAAATACACAACGCATATTAAAAGTTATTCAGGTGAACACTGGCAAGTCGACGTGATCAACAGTATTATTCGGCATTTTTATAAATGACTTAGTCAAGAAACATTTACATGCTTTGCATTTTATGTTCGAAGAATACTTTAAGATTTAAAAAATAATAGGAAAAGATTTAGATGATGCACGACCAAAAAGAGCTCAACATTCTGTGATATTAGTGTTTTAGAAACAAATCGTACCTAATCCTAGCAAATGATTCTCTGTAAAATTTACATACAATTATTATAATCAGTATTCAATATACAATGTAATTTTTTTTCAACACAGCACAATCAAAGATCTAGAAATATTGTAGATTATAAGTTAAAATTTCAAAACACGTCGACAATATCACTACTAAACTGCAAAGATATCTGATTTTGTTTTTTGACCAAGCAATGATTTTAATAACTTTGAACTTTACGTTCCCTGTATGATTAATTTGTACGAAATTAGCTCTAATATGGATAATGGCGTAGTAATGGAGAATAAGGTTTTAAAAAATTATATATATATATATATATATATATATATATACACATATATATATATATATTTATATATATATATATATATATATATATATATATATATATCAGTGTTGCCATTAGTTGGAATTGTCATATTAGACAAGATGAGATTTCCCAAATTTACAAGGGGCCTACGTTATTTCCTGGCTTGCGAAGTAGCTCTGTGTAGAAAGACATGTTGACCTTTTGCTATATTATGACTTGAAAGAAGTACAAATGAACATACTTTTTCATGACATTCATAAGAGTATAATATTACTTAGAATCATATATTTTGGGATGAAATGTAGCCAGGTTTTTTCTCAGTGCGTCAACTACCACTGTGTTAAGTTTGGTAAGATAAACACCAATTGATATACAAAAACAAACCAAAATGTGAAATAAAATTAATAAGCAGAAAGGGCCGCGTAAAACGTTTGTAGATACAAACCCAAATAGTTAATTATTGGTTAATTAAAAAAAAAGATGAACCCAATACATACAATATTTAGTATGCAAAATGGGTTACGTTAAAAATATAAATGCAAACACGAATTGAGATAAAAAAAACGAACCAAAATATTCAAAAATTTCATGACGTGAAAGGTTCGAGTAAAGAAGTTTATAAATAAAAACACGATTGTATAAATAAAAAAAACAAACCCAAGAGATCTAAAATTTAGCAACCAAAAGGATTACGGAAAAAATATAAATAAAAGCACGAATTGATAATTTAAATAAAACAAACCTTATACATCAAAAATTCAATAAGCACAAAGGATTGCGTAAAATAAATATAAATACAAACACGAATTTTTAATTAAAAAAAACAAAAAACATCCAAAATTTAGTAAGCAGAAAGGATTATATAAAAAAATATAAAGGCAAACACGAATTGATAGACAAAAAAAACTAATCATGGTGTTCAAAAATTTAATAAACGAATAGGGTCGGGTAAAAAGTTTATAAATAAAAACGCAAATGTTTAACTAAAGAAAAATTAATTCAGAACATCCAAAACTGAATAGGTAAACAGGATTATGAAAAAAAATATAAATACAAACACGAATTGATAAAAAAAACTAATTCAAAACGTTCAAAAATGTAATAAGCAAAAAGATTATGTGTATCTATTTTTTATAATAAATATTGGCGTTTTTTATGATATATATATTCTGAAATACACGACGTATTTCACAATATATGTTGCATTCAATACATAATGCATATTCTTCCATGTTCTATCAAAAACAAGTCAAAATCTCATTGGCGCTAAACTGAAGACGTACGATATTAAAACACAGATCTACACCTAAGATTAAAATTAATTTAATTGTATCGCTTTTTATTTTTATCGTTTTGAACGGCTAGCATCGCGCCTCAGCGCACAATATCGGTTTGCATGCGAGTAAAAGAGAAGCAATAGACTTCGCCAAAATAAATTTAGTAGATTTTGCTAAGAATTTTTTGAAAAATATTCAAAACAAAACCAAATTTTATAAATGACTCCAGTTCCATCTGCCAAATGCCCGCGGACATTCGGAAAGGAATAAAATGCTCTATTGGGTTTGCTATTAATTAATGACTTGTGTTTATTAAGTGTTTCCTTTTGATTTTGAGCAGTCTTCACAATTCTTCTTTCATATCAGTAATTAGAAGTACTTATGACGTCATAGTAGAACGAGACTAGCGAAACAGGCGTAATTCATATTTAAAATGTAAAAAAGTAGTGCTAATCTAAAAAAGTGTTATTGAATATTGTTATTGAATAAGCCGTGATTGATTGTTATGAGGTATAAAACAAATTGTAGTCATTGCAAACTTTTTAATTTTACTGTTAAGAATTTTAGAAGGATTTACACTTCAGATAAAAGAAAAAATCGCGTGCTAATTTAGTACACGTGACAGAAGCAAAACTTCTTTGAAAATCTAAACCCCGATTTGTAAGTATGTAGTGAGGGGTAAAACGGCAGAGAGGCAGAGAATATACTAAAATGTATAGATTCCTTGCAGAAGAAGAAGAAGAAGATTTTAATATCAGACATTCGGAAAAATTAATAAAATATTATTACAATCATATATGTTGTATATATATATATATATATATATATATTTATATATTATAAGATAAAAATAAAGATTCATCTAAATTTATATGGACAATTGTCAAATTAATTAGCGTATGAGATAAATGAAGACTCCTCGTTAAGTAAGCCATAAAAAAACCGCGATGCCATTACAACACCGCTAAATGTGGCTGAAGCTCTTGTTGTAAATTATATTTAACACCAACTGAAGCTGAAGCTCTTGTCGTAATTATATTTAACAACTCCATCTAACAAATAAATTATAAATAGATAAATAAATCGACAAAATTTTGACAATTTACATTTGACAAATGTGACGTACACAACAGCTGACAGCAAGAGTAGGCGAAATTTATTGTATATATTCGCGCATGCGTACCCTTCTTGTCTTATTTTATCGTGCACATCTATCTCTTTCATTTGTTAGCTAAGTTACTATTTCCGTCCTTCTTACCATAAATTCGTTACAGTCAGACGTTAAAGTTAAACGTTTCAAATAAACGTTGGAAAAACGCGTGTGACGGGCCACTTCGCTTCTTTTATGTCAATAATGTATGAGTACCTCTGTCTTAATATTTGGTTGTGTTTATTAAATATGAATAATTACCGTCAAATTCAGTTTGTGGTTTGAGTACACCATTTATACTAAACCATATCAGGATTAATATTGTAATTGTGTATAGAATTCAAACATCAATCTGTGGGTTTCTATTTGCTGATTATAAGACAGTCTGTGGATTTACAGTCCGTAGGTTTAAAACATCATTTTGTGCATTTACATTCCCTTAGTTTAGAGTTTATGGGCTACTATCTGTGATTATACAATATCAGTCTGTTGGTTTACATTCGCTTAGTTTATATTCGTTTTTGTTAGAATAATAATTAACATATTCAACAAAAAATATAATTTTTTAGGCTTAATTTTAATATAAAATGAATACATACATAGCTAACAATTAGATCAAAATACTTACTTTTTTATTAACCCTCATAGTTTAATGCTATTAACTTTGTAGCGTCTAAAATATTTATTTATACACATTATGTATCTTTTACCAAGTTCTAGAACGACGAATACGAAAAATTCGAATAAGGTATCCATTAAGTCATCTCATTAAGTTTTTTATATATTTTTTTCCTATCATGGAGCAGTTCTGCGCTTTTTTTCAATTAATGAAAATAGAACATGAAGATAACGACACGATGCCCTTGTGCTCTATCCTTCTTTCCTTCTTTCCATGCGCGAATACATGGCACCGAACGTCAATATAATGCGTATTTCTACATTTATTGCCTTTTGAAAATTTTTCCATTTCTCTCCAGCTACTAATAATTCATATCGTAGTGTAAAGAATTAATTTGTATGCATCGAAAACGTAAAAACTTGCTATGATATTTGTTTTAGTTCAAGTTAAAAAATTTAAAAATCATCATCACTTTTGTTCCACAATTTTTTTTAAATTCAAAACTGTTACCATTTCCTATCTGTCGAACATAGATAAATGCTGTTCTGAACTTCCCTCCATACTTTTTCAAGACTTACAGTTCTCTCATTCATATTATTAGGAAATGTAAGTATCAAGTACTTTCTGCGTTAAGCCCTAAAAACAATCGAAGAAAACTTTCCTCTTTATTTTATTAGTAGCAATAACTATATTTCATTTAAAAGTAAAATATTTTAAAATACAATGTTCTGAAATATTAAGTAAAGAGGAAAGGGAGGGGGGAGGGGGGAGGGGTGAGGTGTGCTTAACAATACCTTAACACAAAATTAAAGAAGTACAAACGTGTCTGCTTTCATTAACAATTTTTACACCCAACTTTAAAACGAAATAATAAATGTTGTAACTTTACAATTATGTTCAAAAGATGTTGAATAGAAAGACAACGATATTTTTAGATAGATCTTATATTTTTAGATAACTTATGTCGAAAAAACGTCCTTACTTTTACAAAATCTCTTTAATTATACTCCATTTCTTTCATCTGGAGCAAAGATCTTAGTGACTTCATATTAACGCTTTTTTCATATTCGGTCCATTATATTACTTAAAAATTAGCTGCGTTTCTCTAATATTTCGAATATTTGATTTTCCTAGAATTTTTTCTAAAGTACCATGTCATAAATTGGTTGTTTATTTTTTTAAATTTCTCATGTGTACGCAAATATTCTTATAAATCGTTGGGTTTTTTATATTTGTCAAAAATATTTTACATGTGAAATAAAAAAATACATTATAAAATCAAACTTCGGACAAGTCTATGGTTTTGTGATGTGGAGACTATAACTGATGAAGATATACAGACACTTTTGTAAATTATGACACTTTCCAATAGTACTTAAGTACGTAAATATAGCTAAAGGATAAAAGGTCAGGCTTTTTGTTAGTTACTAGAGGAAAAGAGAGCTACAAGCCCAATTTAAATTAAAGGTGCTTCGTTAAACTTTTCTTCTTTACTCTTGGAAAGAAAAAAATCTCATGACTAAAACATGTAACGCTCGATTTCATTCAATCTTGTGTAAGTTTAAGGAAAATATATGTAACTGTATATACAAGAGGTCTTTATACATTCTTTCGAATTTCTCGTAGCAACTAATAATACAAACAAAATCAGTTTCCAGTGTCATTTTAAGGTTAACTAATAACATAAACCAACATTTTTGCTGTGTTTTTTTATATTATTTTGTATTTTTAGATGCATAATAGAAAATTGCAATCTCTGCGAGAGAAAATCGTAAAATCGTTTAATCAAACCTGTTGTAAAACTATAGAAAGTAAATGATAAGCTACTGAAACGGGAATTTGAACATGATTTTTAATTATTTCCCTGGCGGTGGTGATATTCACCCTGAAGTAATTCCAATTTTTTTTTCGGAAAATTCGCACGGTAAATTTTTACATGAATAAAATTACTTCACTACAAACTACACACGAGTGCGTAAAAATAGTAACACAGATTAGTTTGACTTTTTTGAAAGTATTTATGTGTGACGTCATAATAAGATAATTATTTCAGAAAAAAATTATATTAAGTATTATGTATTATATTTCTTTAAATTAAAAATTAATAAATATACCACTATTTCTGATAAACTCATAAAGTGTTTTTTATTTTTCTACCGCCCCTACGCCCACCTCCCTGTACGAGGAATGATTTATCGACGCTATTCAGATAATTTATTTATGCTCGACCAAAAGTATAAAAAAAGGATCCGAGTTTAATTTTTTTTATTTGACATACTTTTATTTATATCTATTTTTACTTTGCGGACCGGCAAAGATAAATACAATATGAATTATGATTTATGTCCAATTATGGTAGAACATATAAATACTCAATTTAAATACTTTTGGCAAAGAGTTGAAGTACAGAAATGTACATGCTGTTTACTCCGCCGTATAGGTTTTCAAGGTTGCAAACTTTCTTATATATACAATAGAGAAGGTTTTACAAAGTTAGCTCTTGAAATCATTATATTGATGATCATATTTAAATTTCTTATTTAAATTAGATATTATTTTCAACATATATTTGCTATCATGAATGGATACAACAATTTCTTTTAATTAACGGAAGATTTGAATTTGATTTTTTTACTTTCACGTTAAAAATAGTTTTTATGAAGTAAGATAAACAATTTTTATATTTACATGAAAATTTCAGAGAGAGGCGGACTAACTGCTAACTCGGAAAATTTAAATTATTTGTATAGTGCTATGGTATGGTATATAAATGCAAGCTATAAAGGTCTCGAATGTTTTTATTCATGATCTTAACATTTCCTCAGAGATTTTTAAAAAAATGTTGAAAAATATGTTTCCTTTCATGTTTCCGAAGCCACTCAACCAGAAATTATGAAGAAAACCGACCTTTTAGAAGCCTACGCAAAAGACGTGGGAATATTGTAACGATGTTCTAGATTCCTAATTTTGAGATACTAACAATAATATATACACATGTATATATATATATATATATATGTATATATATATATATATATATATATATGTATATATATATATATATATATATGTATATGTATATATATATATATATATATATATATGTTATACATATATGTGCATATGTCATCTCTATTTAATTAAATTAGGTTTTATTTAATATTTATACTCTAGGAATTTCGAATTACCTACTGATAATTTCGGACAAAATAAAACATTTTTAATGAAAACGGTTTAAGGACATCTCGACCCGTAACTCAGTCTCGAACTTAGCCGGTTTTCTTGTTTCTATTTAGATCACTATGAAGTTATTAGTAATAGTTAATTTAGGTATTATTTTAATATTTCAAATATAATAATAAAATTAGTAATCTTATCAGTTTATTATAGAAATTTCCCTTAAAACAATTTAGCATATATTTATTTATTAACTCATTCATGAAACAGAACATGCACGTGGTACTTAAGGTTATCTTAATGCAAATGAATGACTCTGAGTTTTATGTAGTAACTAGTAAACGAAGACATGTTAATATTGCCACATGTTAGTAAAGAAAAACTACTGCAATCAAAAAGAAACATGACACATTAACCCCGAGTGGTTATTTCATCGAAAATCGTTTCTTTAATGGAGGAATTTATTTTCTTCACCAACAAGACTTTTTTGCACAATCTTGTTGTTAAAAATTTGAAAGTTTTTCGAAATAAGCACTAGTGAAAAGAGCGAAAACAACGTAAATACGCTAAATAAATAGTCAACGGATCGACTGATAAGTGTATGAATTTGAGAAGGATCACTGGTACAATATTAAGGGGATAACATATAAGCATACCCAGAGGGAATCATAAAAAAATGATGTGTAATTTCAGTGTAAACTTTCCTCAATCGAAATTCTCTAATGGATATATGCAGAGCATTGGTGTGACAACTGCTTATGGAAATAAAAAATTTGACACAAATTTTATGATTAGAGAAACTGACGACCATTTTTAGAAACTGTCATGGACGGAAAACATTTTGTAGTTATTAAAATTTACCGGAAATAAACATGTACAAGGACAATTGCCCTTAACTCCTCAAATTTTTAATTATTCTCAACCTGTGCTCATATTTTACGTTGTGCTCTTTGTTGCAGTCATTTATGAGTCAATTTCTAAGATTTTCGTAATTGAAAATATGACTTATAAATTTGTCGATTAGAAACAATACCGACACAAAATTCAATATACTATTTAACTTTTACTATAATATTTTACCATTTATATCAAAAACCTTTTTTTACCACAAAATTTAAGTACATGATGCTCAGAAAACTTAGTATAAATTATTAAATTCTTTATTTTAAATATTATAAATTTATATTAGTAATTGTAATTATAAATACAATTAAAGCCCTTTAATGTTGCAGTAAAAACTATCTATTTTTAAATACTTGCATTGCATATATGACATAAACCTCGTCAACAGATATAAATAAATATTAAATAGAAAATAAGAGAAAAATTTAAAACTTGTGCAACTTAGATATAGTCCCTTTATTTTGATAAATATAATTATGCATATCGGTAAGACCTTCCAATGCAGCAATATAAAATATTTTATATTTAGTGCAGTTTCAGTCAAATTTGTTATTTTGTCCGCATTTACCCTAAAAGTGCGGTCTCCGTAAAGAAAATACTCGAAAATGACACCGCAAATTCGATTACTTGAAGTGGATTTCCGGAAAGAAACTTTTGCTGCTATATAACTTTTTCTCTTTAAAACACTTTCGTTTTAACCACCAAGTTTTCTTTTATATCACACTAAAAGGTTGGCCATGTGTAAGTGATACCTGATGGAAAAGTTTTTCGTAATTTGATGCATATTAGATGAGTGAAAACCTCTTTAAAGAAAAAGCCTGTTTTTTCATATTTGAGAGTAATTCCCACTTTTTGATTTATTGATAAGTTTAAATGAAAAATCCATCAATGGAAAGAAAGACATTCTGGAATGAGTAATTTTTCATTTAATTTCATTCGCCCAGCAATTCTCTATGCATGAATTACAAGTTTAATATAGGAATGAATCTATAAAACGTGTCTTGGCTTTCATTAAAACATTATTGATTATGTATATATATATATATATATATATATATATATATACGCACATATATATATATATATATATACATATATATATATATATATATATATATATATATATATACATATATATATATATATTTGTGTGTGTGTTTAAGAATAGATGGATAAACGAACAAGAAAAGAGAACTTTGTCATAAATAAAATTTTTATTTATTGTTGAAACCACTAATTTCTTTTTGTTAATGTCCGTGGTAGGAATCATTATCATTATTTATTATACATGTTTACAATAGTAATTCATTCTTTTATAAATTCGTTTAAATTTTCAAAGAAATGTTAAATAAAGTAATACAAAGTTATACTTTTTTTGGCGTCAAATATTCCTGCAAGGAAAGGTAAGAAGTTACACAATAATGTTAGTTCTTTTTCTGTTCTTCGTCTTCCTTCTCGTAAATTTTTTCTCCGCTTATGTTCAACTGTTAATGTTATCTGTAAGTAACAATAACAAAGTGTTTCAAGATAGGAGTCTAAATTAAATTTATTATAGCTTTTATAATTTATATAAAATAAGCAAATCCTCACAATGAACCATGAGCTTCTTCCCACACCCTACTTTTCAAAAATGTTATTGTAAATATGCTGTTATTTGTAATCTCCGACATTTCTGGAAAATGTATATAGTAATGCGTATAAAATAGCATAATTTCAGGACTTATTGAATACATTTACAAGCTAAAATAGCGGATAAAATAATACAGTGAAATGAGAAAAAATCAAGTCTAATGTTCAGAATAGAAGGAGGAATGCTGAAAATTTGCAAAAAACTTTATTTTAAAAGACGGACTGAAAAGTTTTACAAAATATATTGTCCGATAGGCAAAATGTCAAAAGTCAAAATCGTTTTTGGAAATAACTCGTTTTTTATAATTCGCATGTTGTTGTGGATTTAATAAAAATTGTAGTGTAAAAGTCTCTACAAGTTGCATGTCGGCAATTTTGTATGATTAACAGTATATAAATCATGTATACATACATGGGATCACATAATATACTACAATGTTGAATATGCAATAAAAATACAATTATTGGCACATGTTTTTATATTCATAAGCAACAATGAAAATTATATTTCAATTATTTAATTTCAATAACTTACGATTCATATAAATGTACTTTATTTCTTATTTTTAACTATTTTTAATAAATAAAGAAAATTCAAACTTTATTAACAATTATATTAACATTCCTGTTATATAATTAAAGTTGTAAAGTGTGATAGGTACCTTACTCTGCAATTTTCATAGATTTGTTCTATGAACGCACAGAACAAACAAAAAATCAGAAGTGTTATATTCATCAAAATTTGTGGAAACATGTGTCGCCATTTTAAAAAAGATTCATTTTTAACAAGCCAATCGCAATAAAAGGCATGACGCCATGACCGACAAAAATTATCTAACTTCCCCCGCTTTTGTATGTTTGAGTAACATATGCTTGTTTCGCTCACAATAAGCATCCCCCCGATTTAAAAACTTTCGAAAATTTTAGTGTCGTTTTTTCTTTAAATTTTAGTGCCTTAAAATTTTTACTAACACTAAAATAGTACGCATGGACTTAAATATTTTTAATTTATTTTCTACGATACAACAACTGACTAATAGAAAGACTGAAGTTTACTAATAGTGTTTCGTCAGTTTCGTAGCATTATATTTAAAACTTTGGCTATTTTATTTAAGAATATTTTGGAGCTCTCTATTAAATAGGGACGTACCTACATTGCCATAATATACAAACAACATCGTATTTAATAGTTTGAATGGAAATTAAACAATAAAACGTGTCATAATCCTGGTGAAAAATAAAGTCATTCAGTTTAATGAAATGACAGAAACACTTCCAGTATGATCTAATGGGTTAATATAGCGACAAATTTAAAAATAAATACAATAACTATTTAATAATATAATTTAACATAATTATCTAATATCTAAACAATAAAAACAATAGTATAATCATTTTAATATCTAAAATCTAAAGCGAAATAGAAATATTACGAAAATTTTAATTTATAATAACTGTAAATGATCTTTTCCGAACGACATTGAAAAATCAATTTTATGCAGATCTCTTTTTTTTTAAAATACTAAGATATATTTAGTTATAATAATTATTTTTGGACCTTCTTCTTAATTATTATTAATAATATACATAAAATTTCTCATGAGTTGTAAATAATATACATACAAACATTCATTTATAACTAAATATATAATAAATTAACGCCTTTTTTATTTATACAAAAGTTTTCTATTTTTTTTGTCGTATTCATCTGATGGATTCAGATTATTTGACCTGAACATAATAATTATAGGAAATAAAATTTAAAAAAAATTATCATTCGGAGTTGTGTAAATAAAGCAAAAACTTATATGTTTTCAGTATAAAATAACGTTAAGAGGACTGGTGATATGTATTATAAATACATATCACCTATTTTGAAGTTTGATCTTTTGAAATGCTAATGACATTGCTGTGAACAATTCCACCTCCACTCAAAATCGTTACGGAGGTGTTATGTACTCTGCATACATATCAACCGCACACCACGATATCGAGCTAAAGCAAAATAATTGATTAGCGGATATTTTTAATTATTATTATTAAATTAAATTCCATGAAATTGCAATATTTACGGGAACAAGAAATGTATTACTTGCATTTAAACAAGAAAATAATAACGTGCACACACGATTACAATTTCCAAAATTGAAATAAATAGTACACGATGGAAGAGTGAAGTTTAAATAAAAAACGAGATTTAATTGAATATAAAACCAACGGGTTCTATGTTTCCAAGGCGAACCAAGTTCTCAAAACCAGTTATGGTTTCTATTGAAAATTGTTTTAATTTAAGCTGTTAAAATGTTGTCGTACGCATTTAAGCCTTCAGACGTTCCAGGACAATGAATCTACTGAAGACTTTATAAGTTTGATGCTCTCATTTCTAGGCATACAATCGTTTTCTTCATTAGAGGCCGTAGACAGGTAAAAATGAAAAGAGAATATTTTTTTCCTCGAAAATGGATGCTCACAGTTTAAATTTCTAAAATGTCTTAATTGCCCTTAATTCTTTAACGGATCACGAAAATTAGGATTCGTCAGTATATTTCAGAAAACATCTAACTTACTGCCCGTAAAACAGTAAATTTTTATTTCATAATTGACGGTCTGTCAATTTATTATTAAGATGTAATAAATAATATTAACGAACTTCAATACACTTCTCCATTAGGGATTTCATCAAATCGGCTACAGGATTGCTTAAAGGAAAACCTTCATATAAATAGAAAGCAATGCAATCAAATATCTATGGATATAAAATGATTTTAAACTTTGATCATATATGTTTCTTTCTTTAATAATCGTATAAATTGTACGTAGCTCAAATAATGAGACTTTTAGTAATTTCAATTATTTTTTTAAAGTACCTTATGAAATTAATGAAAAACAGACCAGATAAGGTCAAATTGTTATATATGTGAAAAAAAAACGTTTCAAAATGTGAAACGTTTATCTCTATAACATGACAGTTTCTCACTATATTCACGGTATCGTTACTTATGCGTGTAATACACTTATACGTAATCATGTGTCTACACTACAGACGTGTACCGGTACAACGGACGTTGCCATTAACGTTTTTATTTATAATCTGATTGAAATTAACTTATCGATTTTAGACATATACATAACATTTTGAAGGAAGCAAGGGTAGTGATTTTCGAAGGCTTGCTGCTAAGCATATGTTACACGTTACAAAATTCACCTTTGTAGCTTGAATAGCTATTGTAATGCAAAACACAATCGATTAAATTGAGTAGCACAATCCGTGCCGTTGAATAGGGTATAGGATAAATTATATATATACATATATATATATATATATATATATATATATATATATATATACACACACATACATACATACCTATATATATTTCTTGTATCGCAGGAATTAATGAGAATGAGATACGAATCAAAATATTGCCATCAGTCAGTAATAAATATTCCGTTAGCTTGGTTAGGATTTGATTTAATTCGATTAAATTAGATCGGTAGCCCCGCAAAAAGTGAATTTCGGACCACGCGTAAATTAGGATTCCCTAGTTATTTCTCAAAATATGAAACTAAATTTATTTTATAAGTTTTTATAACGTGCCAAAAACTTTTTGTTGAAACACTCGTCTTTTGTATTTCTCTCATGAAATTAAATAAACGAAACATATTACAATAACGCAAATTAACTTATCTTAAATACACTAATAATATCAATCGTTCAGTAATTAATATCTGCAATATTTCTACTATATATAGTTCCTACATTAGTGTACTCCAAAAAATTTCATCGAAAATAGTTTATGAGATTTTTTCCCTGACATTTACATATTCCTTGAAAATGGGAGGTCAGGGACATATTGCAAATAACTTTTAGTCTAATTTTTCGGATTATAAACCTGGAATCTAAATTTCATTTTAAAAGAAATTTGTAACGATATCATGTCCGATATCCATAAATTAATTTTTCATTTACGTGCAGTATTAGCTTTTCTGAACCGTATACTTAAAACACTGTCCTTACAAGGGTGATACAGGATGGAGATGGAGCATACAGGGATATGACAAAATTTTAGAGGTGCGATTTTTTATTATGAAACCCTAAAAACTATTCAATTAGTAGTTATAAATCAAATAAGCTAGAGGTCCAAAGTAGTTAACATGACTTGGAATTTTGCCGATATAAAAGTTTTTAGTTCCTATCTGATACGTATATATACCCATACACAGGTGCACATAAATGAATAACACGTATGTATCATTCCATTCAGCCGTATATTTGCTTTTGACGAAGCGCCATTTAAAAATAATATGATAAATATATACAACAAAAATTATGAAACCAAAGTTGTCGTTTATAATATTCATCTTGAACTATTGTGATCGGTATTTGACAGTTTTTTTATAATCAACGCATATATTACTCTCTTCTCTATCTTTTTCTATATCCTTAAATATCTTCGAAAATACCTTTGCCTTTGGTGCAATTTTCTTTCATTTTTCAAACGTTTAACTTTATCTGTCTTAATTTAAATTCAGCTGACATTATATCAAATTTAAACTTTTCGCAGGTGTTACTTGAAACTTATATTGAAATTATAGTAAAATCACAGAAATTTTAATATTTTACTGTATTTTGTTAGTCAAGGTATTTTAACAAAAAAATATCTATTCAATTTAGCAATAGACAAATCAAATGAAATATACTACAATTTTGGTTCTCAGTTCTTGAAGAATGACACACTGTTGCAGGTAAACCAGAAATGTAATTACGTGTCAGTATCAGTGCGTCTTCTACTAGATTACGAAATGGTTTTTGTGCTTTCCTTTGCCAGCGCTAATATCTCTGTCACTACGCAAACATTTTTGCCGTGACCTTAGTTTTGTATATCAAATATACGAGTAGGAGAAAATGTATTAATATAAACCGATACACTTTTTCCAGATGTTTCCAAGACATACCGAAATGTACGACGTGATCTAGCAACTGTTTTTTTTGGTTTGAATTGTTTAACATATTCTCTTTAATACAAACTTGTGAGAAAATATTTTCTTATATGTGGCTCAATACGTTTTGATACTTTTCATTTAAAATATGACTTTCATTTAAATAGAGTTTGTCTTTACAGTTGCAACGGCAGTTTGAAAAAGGACGCATTTCATCTTCTTTCAAGTTATCCTTTTATTTTTCTTTTATGACTTGAGATTTGCATCTTTATTTCTTATTTTGTAATGAATCCTTATTATTTTTAGCGAAAAATTATTTTGAATGTTCAAAAAACCCGTTTCCTTATTAAGTACCTCTTGCTACTATTTCTTTGCAGTGATTCTTTCATTATATTCAGAATTTTCAATTACCTTTTCTAAATCTACTTCTGTTTCTGAACAATCAAATACATCTGACTGCAAATTTTGTTCTAAAATATCCATTAAAGGAATTAAAATCCAAATGTTTTCCAAAAAGTACTCTTCAGGTGGTAACTTCCCATATTTAATTATATTAATAGAAATTTAAGATATTTGTATATGTATTAATTGTAATTTAAGATATATATATATATATATATATATTTCTTTCTATCTTACTGGAATGTTGACCAGCATATTCACTATTAAAAGTGTTTGCCTCAGTCTTACTTGTAACAATTAAATAATTGAGTATCTAAACAAACTCAAACGTTAAAAATATTGTTCTTATCTTAACATTTTTTAAACAGCAGTCTTGAAAACAAAAAAGAAAATTTTTCTCTTTTAATGAGAAGTACGACAGTATTTTCCGCAAAAAAAAAGTCAAACAAAAAAAATTTTAAGCGATATCATAACTTATCGTCAAAATACTTCCATATTTTTCATTAATTTTAAATATTCCATCTTTATTTTCTTAAATATATGACAGGCGTGGAAAGATTTCTTCAAAATAGTGTATCAAAGATACATTTCGGTTGAAAAAAAAAAATCATTACCATTTATGTCAAACAATGCAGTACCGCTAAAATATATCGACTACATTTTATCTGTGCAAAACACAAATATATTTCCTAGAACAGAAAGCTCTAAGGCTGCAGAATAGTTTTAATTTTAATTTTATATCGTCATTTATTTTTAAACTTTTCTCATACATAATAACCATTGGAACCTAAAACTGTTCCTTAACATTCAGACAAAAATAAAATACCACGTGATTTATCGCTGAAAAAAATTTTAAAGTAATTTTTCGGACCTTGCTCACTGTCGAATCTTTTGTCTTACAAATGGTTACATGATGATCTAAACATGTGATAATTGGTAGATGAAAGGTCCAAAAAACATGATTGTTGTGGGACTATACTTAAAATTAACATTATGATTTTGCTGCGTATCTTCAAAATATATGTAGCCGAACGTTGCCTTGCAAAACATTAATTCTGTGTGGTTTTGCCACGAAGTTTTGTAGCAATGATATCTAACAAACAAAGTCGAAAATTTAAACACTGTTATAGTATCCAACTCCTGCATAGTTTCTTTCTAGATCTGTTAGTGTTATGTTTGTATTGTAGTTGTTTGCTGGATAGGTTTGAACCATCTTGTATTTCATTGTATTTTATTTCATTTTTTCTAAGTTCAACTAACCATTCATTTGTAAAATATGAACGAACTAGCAAAATTATCAGTTTAATATCAAAATTGTTGCGGAATTAAAACCAAAACTAATGAACTGCGCATGAATATTCGAATAAATGACTACGACGTAATTGTACTTGTTAAAACTTGGCTCCACCAAAACATATTTGACGCCGAGTTCATAGAAGACCGTTTACGGTATTTCGACGTGATCGAAACCTACCCAGTAGCATTAAATCGCATGGAAGTGGAATTGTTGTTGTGGTTATGACAAAGTATATTGCAAAACGTTGCCGTCAATGGGAAAACGAGGATTTGGAGGAACTATTTATTTCTTTGCAAATGAAGAATTTCTCCCTTATATTATGTGCTGTTTATATTCCACCGAAATTTTCTCAAAATGTCGTTAGATTTGAAGAACTTAGA
Source organism: Druceiella hillmani (assembly GCA_039881145.1). NCBI lineage: Eukaryota > Metazoa > Arthropoda > Insecta > Lepidoptera > Hepialidae > Druceiella > Druceiella hillmani. Next base: position 58,451,546 of record JAYKKI010000002.1, read on the forward strand.
AAATCAATCCTAATAAAGGAGCAGGTCCAGACAACATTGAACCTATATTCCTTAAAAACACACACGATACGATTTCTACTCCACTCACTATAATATTTAACATGTGTATCGCGCAGGGTACGTTTCCCGGGTGCTGGAAAAATGCGCACATAATACCAGTATATAAATTTGGCAGTAAACAATCTACCAAAAATTATCGGCCTATATCCATTTTATCAGCAATATCGAAGGTATTTGAAAAAGTGGTTCACAAAAGTATTTATCCGACATTGCATCGGCATATTATTGAGGAGCAGCATGGATTCATACGGAACTGATCAACATTAACCAACATGTTATTGTATACGCAATATATCTTTAAATCTATGGATTGCAGGACACAGGTTGACTCCATCTACACAGATTTTAAAAAAACTTTCGACAAGTTTGGTCATCTCTTCTTGCTGAAAAAACTCTCTTTTAACGGTATAAAGGGCAATTTACTTCGTCGGTTTGTCTCCTATCTCAGCAACAGGCAACAAGCAATAAAAATTAACGGTTTTATATCACTTCATGTTTCCGTGATTTCAGGGCTACCTCAAGGTTCCATAATGGGTCCCTTTTTGTTTATCATGTTTATAAATGATATCAGCAATTGTTTTAAATACAGCAAGTTCCTGTTATATGCTGACAACCTAAAGATTTTCTCCAAAATAAGAGATTCTTCTAATCACTCGAAGCTACAAGAAGAGCTTAACAGACTAGATGCATATTGCAGAATAAACAAGATACAATTAAGTCACAGTAAGTGTAAATCGATCACCTTTTCTAAAAATAAGACAACCTATTTTCATACCTATGACATAGGTGGTCATTCTTCGGAATCTGTTAATTGCATACGTGATCTTGGTGTAATGTTTGATCAAAAGCTACATTTTGATGTTCACGTAAAGCATATCACATCGCGAGCTTATGCTTTACTAGGCTTTATCTTACGAACTACCAAAGCCTTTAAGCTAATAAGAACGTATCGAATCCTATACACAAGTCTTGTGCGATCTCAACTAGAATATGCTGTTCCGTCTGGAATCCATACTATCTTACATACTCGGATATGATCGAAAGAGTGCAAAAACGATATATACGTACACTGCAATATCGCTTCAATACACCCAAAATAGACTATTATAATACATTGTACATATTCAAATACCGTACTCTCCACGAAAGGCGTATCGAACTCGGAGCAGTTGTACTTTATAATATGTGCCATAGTCGTTACGATTGCGTCGATATAGTGAATCAGTTGCAGTTTCGTGTGCCAGGGAGAGCGACCCGTAGCACCACACTGTTCTATTTACCTACCGCTCGCACTAATGCCGGTGCTCGTGTACCAGTACGCAGGCTTTGTGATGATTGCGACGGAAAATTTCATTGTATGGATATATTTGCCAGCTCAGTACTTTAATAAAACAGTCAGTTAAACAGATACTATACAACCATTAGTCCTTTGAAAGCATTGACACTACATTTTCATTTTATTCAAATCGATGTGATGTTTTTTTTTATTTAATCAATATTACTATAAATGGGATGGTTATTACTATTAATTCTATTACTGATAACTATTACAGTGAACTTTAAATGAAAGGCTGATTTCAATCATTTCAATATTTATTGCTTATTTGTTAACAATATTACTTTATTTAAAATTTAATTTAATATTTTATAAAATTTCTGAATATTTAATGTATTATAGAAATATTTAGAAAAGACTGAGGATATATGTAGGTAGAATATTACTTTCATGTGGGAATATTTGGATATAAGTTAACCTTATTGTTAAAAAACTCTTATTTTGTATTTCATTATGACCTGTATCTGTTTTTTCTCCATAGGTGATAAATAAATAAATAAATAAACTATGCACATTAATTGGCACTATTCGTTGTAGATCCAGGTGGTAGAATTCCTAATAGATAACTCTTCCATGTTCCCAATAATAGGAAGAGATTAGGTTTAGGCGTTGAAACAATAAATATCCCTTTTATATCGCCATTCGCTATAATTTTAAGCCAATTTTCATTAGTGTATATTATCAAATAAGTCATATAGATCAACACACAATTGTCATCCATTCAACTCGTGCGGGATTGAAGGCCCGAGTTTCCAAGTATCACCCATTTCGTGAAGGTACGATCAGAACGTGTCTTTTGAACACTGAAGTCGCTCTGAACACTGTACCGCTGCACCGAATGTTCTTCAAAAAAGCCCGAACAATATTAATATCCGATAATCAAGGTCATCCAGATCCGTGGAATATCTTCGAAATCCATATTTTCCTTACAAAAGACATCGAATAATTGAGAAAGCGTCGTGTGATTTTCCAGAACTTCTTAAGCGGTACTTACGAGGAATAAGTACTTACAAAGTAAAAAAATCATCAGAAGTTGTACCATATTCGTATAACAAAACTTACACATGAACGATTTGTGATCTTTTCAAGAGAAATTGCAAACAAACATACACAGTAATTCATCATTCAATCAATTTTGAAGAGATGTGGTGTAAGTATATTAATAAATTTAAAAAAAATTAATAATTTGTTATTAAATTCAAAGTGAATTGTAAAATTTGCGAAGGTTGAGGAAATATGAATAATGGCATATATTACTTTTCAGAAATATGTGATTATCATGCCAATATTGCGTACATCGTTATTGATGTGTAGAATATTGAAGGCATTCGTTCCTAGTTATTCCAGTGAGATCAAGTTTTATTTTTTACATTAGACTAGCATATCAAGAAACTACAAAATAATTAAAAAATATTCATAACTTGCATAAAGAATAAAACATTTCAACGATGGAAAAGTTATACAATTCAAATCGAAAATCGTTCAATCTAATGTGAAAATAATAATTCCAAAATCTAACGGAATGTTTAAAATATAAAAATTTTGTTCTGATTGTTGGCTAAAGCTCGATTTTTTTCTCTTCTTATTATATTTAATGAATATTAAGTAAACTTGTAGTAACATACTAAATAAATAGTTTTCTATTGTATGATGAAATCAATTTTGAGTTTTTTTTTTTATTTCTTTGATGTTTTATAAATTATAAAACTTGAAACATTGAGGTCAATATGAGTCCAATTTTTAACTTTGAATTCATAAATTTTGCCTGCAATCAGAAAAGGAAAAAAGTTTCTTTACATTAATCGGCCAGATGACCTAATAATATGCATTAACACATTTATTTGTTTAACTACGTTTTCCTGGTCCGTTACGTTTTTCTGTTTTTTAGAGGCCATTGGATGTGGAAAAGAAAATAAAAATTTATTGTGAAAACATTTTAATTAATTTTAAAATTAATATAGAGAATAATTTTCTGTTTTAATAAGTGATGATAAGTGAATGAATTTACTTTTCATTATGTTTGCGACGTGCTATTTCCGATAATAACGTGTTTAATTTTTAGATTTTTTCAACAGTGTTGTACTTTTAGTACATTATGAAAATAAAAGCAAATAAACGATCTTAATATAAAAATAAGAAGAAATACATAATAACTTTTTGTCTATTCTGTTATTTATATCGATAAATATGATAGTACTCAATACTTAACCTTCCGTGGATCGCGAGCGGTCTATGAGACCGCAGCGAAATAATTTCAGTCGTATTTAATAAACTATACGCTACAGTGCGTTGCACTTGAAGAGATGGGGTTGTCACCCTCAGTAGTTATTTGACGTTTGTCGCTAGCCCAATTGTTGAGTTATTTGTATTTGTGGTCTCAGATTCCGTAAGGGATAATTCGTGTAATAAAAAAATCGCACGTAGTGAAATTGAAACTTGGATGAATATTTCATATTATTTGTATTTCATTGATGGAAATGGTTTTATTTTGATAAAAGATGTGACGAATGTTAAATTATTAACCGCATTGTTTGGGAGATAATTTGTTATGAAGATTTAAAAAAAGGTTTTTCTGGGTCGTTATAGGCAGCTGCATCCGATTTTGAAGAATTTCTTGATATTTCAGAAGAAAAGAAAGACCCTAGTCTCTCGACAGCATAGAAAGAGTACATACAATCTAACACTGAACTAAGTGATTTTTAAATTTAATAAAAGAACAATTGCTGTAAAATGCAACAAAATTCTTATTCATTCTTGGATAGTCAATTGAAAAACAGATATCCGTTTTGCATTATTTCTCAAACTATTTAACAGAGAATCAAAGAAATCCTAACCTTTTCTGAAAGTAGACAGAATCATCGTCTTAAAATCTAGTTTTACATGTATTAGGCCGCTGGAACTATTGCGCTCGAAAGAAAAATCGCAAGACGAAATACCATTGTTTTAAATGTGAAAAACACGTGGGTCTGAAACATATTACACTTATGTGCAAAGAATGTGCATCTCCAGCATCACCAGTCCCAGATACATATAATGAATAGCTTGACAAAATATTTATAGGAAAATTTTCCAAAAGTTTTTCACTTTCATTTTTGTGTCTTATCTTTATTTGAATTAAATAAGTCACAAAAATACCTTACGTTTCTACTTTCTATACCTGAAAACAGTCCTTTTATGATAAGATACACAATAAAACAAATAACTCATTCGTAGCCTCAAAATAGACACGAAAAGTTACGGTCTAAACATACGGCGCGAGACTGTTTACGTTCGACACAATGGCGCAAGCAATGAAATGGATAATTTATGTCCGCAATTATTAAATAACATATCGGTATCAAAATTATGCTTATAAAAATTCAGACCCTACGTTATGTTAGGATATTCCTAGTTGATACAACATACGCGTATTTTTAACTATACCACGTAAAGTATTTGAAGTGATGATGTGTGGGGTTATGGCCTCTACAGACGCGTAAGAAAACAAATCGTAAAACATAAGATATTCAATTTGGCGCAAAGGAAAAAGTTCGCTACGCTACTTTGAGATAGAGTTAAGGATTAGAGTTTTGATAAAAAGTTCGCTACGCTCCTTAAACAGATCGAAGACCAAACTCATGGTCATAGACAAGCCAATTCTCACGGATTGGGAAACTCTCAGAAATAAAGTTTTTACCAAGACCAGTGGCAACGCTTGTTTCTTCCAACTTTTTACATGGATAGTAGCCTTGGACAGGATTAAGAGCAATAATTTTCATACATAGTGTTGGAGGGGAATACTACATAAATCGTGGACCACTGGCAGAACATATGAATTAATATATGACCAACTCCAAATAAATATAAATTATCAATCAACTGCTACCACACAATTCCCAGATACTTTGACCATATAGCTCTGAGGCAGCCAAATAACTTATAAAAACTGGTTAGAAAAAGTATATGTTTATTATTATATCCTGAACCTTTTTTAATATTTACGGATTATTAATTTCAAAATTAGACTGTGTGTAAAATCGATTAATGTTAATCAATCTCATATAAAAGTTTAAAAAATATGATTACTGATAACGAGTATCAAGTCTAAAAAAGTAAAATCGTTTCGATATCAGATCGTGTAGCATTTATAATCCATTTAACAAATTTTCTCCCAAAGATTTTCTCCAAATTTCGAGATTAACTATATTTATCATTTAAAATGTAGCTAAGTACTCAGTTTAGAGAAAATTGTTTTACTATATTGGAAAATATTGGCTACTAATATGTTGAAAAACTAAATTTTCTCAATTTTAAAGGAGTTCAATTCATCCCAGAAGAAAAAGAGATTTACCGTTGAATTCAATCCACCTACACAGTTCGAACAATGTTAAATTGCTTCGTAAAGCTTCTTCACAAGTATAGCTAGACGTAGGAAAATACGTTCTGGAAAGAATTGACTCGACCTAAAAGGTTCCTTACGTTAAAATGCTGTCATTTTAGTTTAAATTTTTGCTTCCCCTTTCCATTCAACGGATAAGAAAATTAAAAGGAATTTCCTAACAATTTATACAAAACCTTCTATTTATAGCCTACGAAAGATGAAAATTTATATATAGAAAGTTCTGATTCTGAAGTCAGAAGTTGGGGGCTTTGCATTAAAGAATACTATGTGATTTGTTGTCATATTAGACAGAGAAAACTCTATCAAGGATTCATTTCCTTATTTAAGATTTTTATGTTACCTATCCTTAAAATTAATATATTTTAACCTATTTAATATATAAAATTTTGTAAATGGTTTTATAACTACTTCCGAAAAAAAGTCTCAATTCGTTCCAAATGAAATTTTTACCAATAAATTGACATTTTCAGTTAAAATGTTTTAAAATCTTTTTTGAATAATGTGAAATTATTCTGACAGTTTCAATAATATTCTAATCAAATTTACATAAAAGCTATACTTTTGTGTGAAAATTCGGTGCTGTATTACATAAAAATTAATTGTTTCTTTATAAATTTCATTAATATTATTTAATTGTTAAATAAAAAAGTGTTTCTGCGAGTTATTATTTGAGAAAAATTTATATTTAAGGTTCTTTTTTACTAGCGTAAAAACAATGCAGTGGTACACCGAAGGTTAATTTCGATCTTAATGCCTTATTGATATAATTTTCCACTACTCAAGAACAAATTTAAAATTCAGATGCAAAAAAAATTAAGCTGATAATGTTTGGCTTTAGAAAGAAAACACTAAAATTCGACGCTCGCTCTTAAGAGCAAGTATTTATCCAAATATTTATAGGGCTAGTTAAAAGGGTTAATATTAAAAAGTTCACTTTTACATCGACCACTAATGATAAACCTAATAATCCCATACATGAAATAAAGTAACTGATGAAATTACGTTAAATGGGTAATTGTAAAAAGTGCATAATTGAAATTAATACCGTCACAAATTTTTCCACCTTCAGAATTAAATTTTAACTCTGAAACGTAATTAGTCATTTAAAATGTGAAACATAATAGGTCACACAGTTTTCAAAACAGAACAAAAATAAACGACAAGGCAGAAGTTTTGTTTTCGAAGTTCCCGTTTGTCAAAATTAGCTTTTATTACTTTCAGTTTCAACTAATTATCACTTGTGTTATGAATTGGTGCTGAATAAACAATGGAGGAAATTATATATCATCTAGTAATCTATTAAAAATAATGCGTATATATTTCAGCATTTTTGTAATTTAGACTCCATAAATTGAAAATATATTGAATAAATTTTATATAGAATAATGTGTGTTACAAATCATGAGGTATTGGACTGAACCAGTATTTTGATTCCGAATTATCATGGAATTTACCTATTACAACTGTCCTTTCCTAATTATTATGAAAAGAATTTATAATTTAATTGACACAATTTCACGAAATGTGTTTGTACACTGAAAGACAAACATAATTAATGAATTGTTAATTAAAACTTATGTAATGTTTTGGACAAGTAAACAGTAAGATAACTTGACAATGTGATACGACCCGGTGTAAATTAATTCGTTATAGAGCGTTATAGAGCGTTTAGTTATTCTGACATAAATAGCAAATTGATCTAGGATAAATATCTGAATGAATAATAAAGCACATAATATTTTATTTTGCGTGGCTTTTGGTGCCCATGAAAATAGAAATTTTGATACGTTAAAGATAAGTAGTACGGAACATAATAGTGAATTAAACAACATTTTTTTTTCAAACATGAAATAACTTCAAACAAACCGTGTATCCGAGTGACTAAACTGCAGACAATGAAGGGTGACTAAACTAGATGAGCATAGCAATAACAATGATGGTGAATGAAGTATATCGATGATAATCATATTTTTCACGCAAACTCGTGATTTTGGAAAACAAATTATGGAGGCAAAATACGCTCACTAGAATCAAAACCTTTTAAAATCGTGCACTGTGTCATGTGGGGCATCTACCTAGTCGTAAACGTATGTATACAAAGGATTGAATGAAGATAGCCTGGTCCAGAAGGGAATTTCCATTTTCTCACCTCTTTCTCTGAAAATTGTTTTTTAACAAGAATTTGTAAAACTTGCATCCATAAATCTAAATTTGCGCATGGATATTTTGTGTGGTTGTAATTCACTATTATTATCGATGTAATTCACTATGATTAATTATCGACGTCAAAATAGAAAATAGATTAATGTGTTATTATAATAAACACCTAGCATTGAAATATGTCAACATACGAAAGCTTACAGATATGTGGAAGAATACTTGGGTTATGAAACTGGATGGTTTTTCGGCATGTCATACGGAACTGACAACAAAAAGGTGTTATAAAATTAGTTGTTGTTTTCTATTTTAAAAGCGTTAAATTTTTTAAGAACTTTTATTTAACATTTTGTATGCTAAAAAAATAAAAACCAGTGTACATGATTTGGTAAAAAACACAAAACACGTTGTCTCGTATTCAACGCTTGTTGCAGATAACGGCTTCCGGCGAGGTGGGCGGAGATTATTGTAGAAGTTCTCGAAGAATCTCGCGTGGCGGCGTTCCAGTAGCAGAACTATTCGGACTACTAGCTCTGACGTCACGCGAGAAGAGAGATAAATTCCGACGCTTGGGTCGATCGTACCTCTCTATCACTTGTTCCGCGCTCTCGCTTGCAAGCTCAGGTTCAGGCGGAACTTGACACTTTTTCATGCGTGCAGCCGGTGTTAATCGATTTATAAGACATTATCATGTCAAAATAAAAAAAAATTACCAGAGTTAAAAATACCCAACACAATATGGAGAATATCAAACCCTACATTTAGTCTTTGGACGTCATCATTTAGGCCACTTCATATATATTGTTCAAAATGATCATGTATGCTACTAAAATTATTTGTTTAATTATAAATAATTTTTCAATATACAATAATTAGTCCCTATTTCCAAAATTCTGGCAAAGAAATTCTAATTTACTAAAAAATTGAAATTTGCTGCTAAAAAACTGTCGCATCAACAGTTTCTATCAAAATTCTTTTTAAATTACTCGGCTATTTCAAACTCGATTACTTCAAGCGGGATGTCGGAAAAGAAAATTTCGGCATCTGCCACTATAAAAGTTTCATCTTAAAATACTGTCATTTTAACTTTTGCGTTTTTTTTTATTTAACTATGCGTAAGTGGCACCTGATGGAAAAGTTCGTTATTGATGCCCGGATTTATTATTTGTTTTCAAAGAAGGGAGTGTTAGCTTTCGGGGACTGTAAATTAGTTTTAAACTCTGTAAGTTGCAAAGTTAACGAATTTGAGGGTGCCTTTCAACGTATTTAAGTGACTGAACATAAAAATCTCTTCCAGATGGATCACTTATTATCTTAATTATTATCATCTTATTGATATAGATTATTAACTGTCCTGAATGGTTGGAATTCGAATGTGAATCTAAAAGTGTGTGTAACCCATAAATAAGTGTAAGAGCACAGAAGAAAGTCGTTCCTGTTTTAAAAAAAATATTGCGATAGTTAGAATGGACACATATCCTGTAGTATGCGATAGTGAGAATTGACACATATCCTGTAGTATGTAAATAACAAGTTTTTTCCAAAAAAAAAATAATTGTCATTTGTACTTTATATCAGTACGATCGGCTGTAGTCTTTATGTCTATCTTTATAGCTGTCTTAATGACATGCGTTAGTATGTTGTTGATTACTTCCCATAAGTAGAGAATGAAACTAATGCTGGGCTTATACATTTCAGAATATTGAAAAATATTTATCTAATTTTTTTATTTCATCTGTGACAAAATATTTGTGTTAAGTTACAATATCGGGATACTACTTAATATTACAATATTTGAGATAATACATAAAAGTCGATACTTAGAGCTAAAAACCTGGAACCAAAGTTTCTTTCGACATTACAAAACAAAAGATTTATACCGAATTGCGAGTGTTACTGTACACAATACAAAAACGTAACAAGAAATTTGTTTCCCTAAAAGAATGTTTAAATTAATTGTTGTTATAGTTTATTAAAATTTATTTGACCGAAATTTTTGAAAATCAGTATTAACAATAATGTATTACACATTTAAAGACAATTTTGAATTAATCTGTTAAATACGAGTAGAAGTGGCATTAAAATGTAAACACTTAGCTAAATATAGTAGGGTTGTTTAATATTTCTATTAAACTAAAAAATTAATATTACCTTCCATTATTTAATTATATTGATTAGTAAAGCTTTCACAGCCGCAAAAACATTGTAAATTTCTCAATAACTATAAAATTTAAAAACATCGAAATAATTTTCCAGTAAATTTTAGGTAAATATCTTCTTTCGCTATTTCTCGTAATTTTCAGTTATAGCCGGTTACAGCTGTAGCATTATAGCTATTTTGTACAATAGTTTAGAACTGTTATATGAAAATCTGAAACAAATAAAAAATCCTTAACCTTTCTCCTTAGTCTTTCACATATATCCCACAAGATATAGGTACCTTTTTTGTTCTTTCAAAAATTGTTGTGTTAACATTGTTTAAAGCTAACTATTGATTATACATATATATATCTATATATACTTGTTATATATTTTGTATATATATATATATATATATAGATATATATATATATATATATATATATACTTGTTTTTTACATACGACAGGATATGTTTCCATTCTCACTATCGCAATATTTTTTTTAAAACACGAACGACTTTCTTCAATGCTCTTTTATACTTATTTATGGGTTACACACACTTTTAGATTCATATTCGAATTCCAACCATTCAGGACAGTTAATAATCTATGTCAATAAGATGATAATAATTAAGATAATAAGTGATCCATCTGGAAGAGATTTTTATGTTCAGTCACTTAAATACGTTGAAAGGCACCCTCAAATTCGTTAACTTTGCAACTTACAGAGTTTAAAACTAATTTACAGTCCCCGAAAGCTAACACTCCCTTCTTTGAAAACAAATAATAAATCCGGGCATCAATAACGAACTTTTCCATCAGGTGCCACTTACGCATAGTTAAATAAAAAAAAACGCAAAAGTTAAAATGACAGTATTTTAAGATGAAACTTTTATAGTGGCAGATGCCGAAATTTTCTTTTCCGACATCCCACTTGAAGTAATCGAGTTTGAAATAGCCGAGTAATTTAAAAAGAATTTTGATAGAAACCGTTGATGCGACAGTTTTTTAGCAGCAAATTTCAATTTTTTAGTAAATTAGAATTTCTTTGCCAGAATTTTGGAAATAGGGACTAATTATTGTATATTGAAAAATTATTTATAATTAAACAAATAATTTTAGTAGCATACATGATCATTTTGAGCAATATATATGAAGTGGCCTAAATGATGACGTCCAAAGACTAAATGTAGGGTTTGATATTCTCCATATTGTGTTGGGTATTTTTAACTCTGGTAATTTTTTTTTATTTTGACATGATAATGTCTTATAAATCGATTAACACCGGCTGCACGCATGAAAAAGTGTCAAGTTCCGCCTGAACCTGAGCTTGCAAGCGAGAGCGCGGAACAAGTGATAGAGAGGTACGATCGACCCAAGCGTCGGAATTTATCTCTCTTCTCGCGTGACGTCAGAGCTAGTAGTCCGAATAGTTCTGCTACTGGAACGCCGCCACGCGAGATTCTTCGAGAACTTCTACAATAATCTCCGCCCACCTCGCCGGAAGCCGTTATCTGCAACAAGCGTTGAATACGAGACAACGTGTTTTGTGTTTTTTACCAAATCATGTACACTGGTTTTTATTTTTTTAGCATACAAAATGTTAAATAAAAGTTCTTAAAAAATTTAACGCTTTTAAAATAGAAAACAACAACTAATTTTATAACACCTTTTTGTTGTCAGTTCCGTATGACATGCCGAAAAACCATCCAGTTTCATAACCCAAGTATTCTTCCACATATCTGTAAGCTTTCGTATGTTGACATATTTCAATGCTAGGTGTTTATTATAATAACACATTAATCTATTTTCTATTTTGACGTCGATAATTAATCATAGTGAATTACATCGATAATAATAGTGAATTACAACCACACAAAATATCCATGCGCAAATTTAGATTTATGGATGCAAGTTTTACAAATTCTTGTTAAAAAACAATTTTCAGAGAAAGAGGTGAGAAAATGGAAATTCCCTTCTGGACCAGGCTATCTTCATTCAATCCTTTGTATACATACGTTTACGACTAGGTAGATGCCCCACATGACACAGTGCACGATTTTAAAAGGTTTTGATTCTAGTGAGCGTATTTTGCCTCCATAATTTGTTTTCCAAAATCACGAGTTTGCGTGAAAAATATGATTATCATCGATATACTTCATTCACCATCATTGTTATTGCTATGCTCATCTAGTTTAGTCACCCTTCATTGTCTGCAGTTTAGTCACTCGGATACACGGTTTGTTTGAAGTTATTTCATGTTTGAAAAAAAAATGTTGTTTAATTCACTATTATGTTCCGTACTACTTATCTTTAACGTATCAAAATTTCTATTTTCATGGACACCAAAAGCCACGCAAAATAAAATATTATGTGCTTTATTATTCATTCAGATATTTATCCTAGATCAATTTGCTATTTATGTCAGAATAACTAAACGCTCTATAACGCTCTATAACGAATTAATTTACACCGGGTCGTATCACATTGTCAAGTTATCTTACTGTTTACTTGTCCAAAACATTACATAAGTTTTAATTAACAATTCATTAATTATGTTTGTCTTTCAGTGTACAAACACATTTCGTGAAATTGTGTCAATTAAATTATAAATTCTTTTCATAATAATTAGGAAAGGACAGTTGTAATCGGTAAATTCCATGATAATTCGGGATCAAAATACTGGTTCAGTCCAATACCTCATGATTTGTAACATACATTATTCTATATAAAATTTATTCAATATATTTTCAATTTATGGAGTCTAAATTACAAATATGCTGAAATATATACGCATTATTTTTAGTAGATTACTAGATGATATATAATTTCTTCCGTTGTTTATTCAGCACCAATTCATAACACAAGTGATAATTAGTTAAAACTGAAAGTAATAAAAGCTAATTTTGCCAAACGGGAACTTCGAAAACAAAACTTCTGCCTTGTCGTTTATTTTTGTTCTGTTTTGAAAACTGTGTGACCTATTCTGTTTCACATTTTAAATGACTAATTACGTTTCAGAGTCAAAATTTAATTCTGAAGGTGGAAAAATTTGTGACGGTATTAATTTCAATTATGCACTTTTAACAATTACCCATTTAACGTAATTTCATCAGTTACTTTATTTCATGTATGTATTTATTAGGTTTATCATTAGTGGTCGATGTAAAAGTGAACTTTTTAATATTAACCCTTTTAACTAGCGCTATAAATATTTGTATAAATACTTGCTCTTAAGGGCGAGCGTCGAATTTTAGTGTTTTCTTTCTAAAGACAAACATTATCAGCTTAATTTTTTTTGCATCTGAATTTTAAATTTGTTCTTGAGTAGTGGAATATTATATCAATAAGGCATTAAGATCGAAATTAACCTTCGGTGTACCACTGCATTGTTTTTACGCTAGTAAAAAAGAACCTTAAATATAAATTTTTTTCAAATAATAACTAGCAAGAAAGACTTTTTTATTTAACAATTAAATAATATTAATGAAATTTATAAAGAAACAATTAATTATTATGTAATACAGCACCGAATTTTCACATAAAAGTATAGCTTTTATGTAAATTTGATTAGAATATTATTGAAACTGTCAGAATAATTTCACATTATTCAAAAAAGATTTTAAAACATTTTAACTGAAAATGTCAATTTATTAATAAAAATTTAATTTGGAACGAATTGCAACTTTTTAAATAAGGGTTAATATGCTTTATCATTACACCAAATGGAAAGTTTCCAAATCATACGCTGTGTGGAAAAAAAATGTGGAAAATTTTTTTTTAACAATATCTCTAAAACCGTGTTACATAGAATTTTAAACTAAGTCGTTTTAGAAACTCATGAGTTACTCATTAATTATTATTAATTAGTATTTCATAAATATTAATTTTTAGAGTCTCATGCCCTTGTGCGTATACTTCCCATAATTACACATTATAATATTTCGGTAATAACACAGACACTCGCGTTATCATAACTTGATAACATTATCTGACTAATGAATAATTCAGATTATTTGAAGTTAATGAATATTACTTAATGGGTAGATAATTATGTGGCGACGAAATTTGGGGCGCAAGACGAAGATTTTGGAAAAGGTTTCTTGCAGCCAAAGTGACGAGCGGTAATGTGGATAAAAGCCCGTGCGCAGAGCAGAATAGTAAACGTTAAGGTTAATTAGTAGCCCAGTTTTATACATTAAGGCGTTCATGTATTGTCGATCGTAATTAATGCAACTCTTTTCATTCCCCTCAAGCAAAGGCATGAGTAAAAATATATATTCACGATGCTCTTAAACAATGATTACATACAACAATTTGCAATAATAATTTGTAAGCATAAGGATGTTAATATAAATATAAACATAAATTTCCACAAAATTTTCTTCTCTCATTATAGATGATAAAATTTGAATAAAATTATTTATTTCTCACTAGGTTAATTGCTTCTGAAATTTATAAATTTTTTTATATAATAATAATTTAGTAATGATTATATTTACTCATGAAAAATTTTGTGGGAAACATTTTAAAAACAATTAAAATAACTCTTGTTCGCCTCCAAATTATTCAGGTGGTGCATTAAAAGCCTTGAAAATGGGATGGAAAACTAAGCGTTTGGGATATGTATACGTATATTTTCTGGTTAAAATAATTACGTGCAGGGTTCGAAGACTGATAAACATGCAGTCTGTTAGCGATTTTAATTACAACCAGTCCTACGATAATATAAATCGAACTATAAGTACTTTGGGGTAAGTTTTTTGTATGCAAAAATAACAGTTAATTTAATCATATAAATTTTTAGAAACAAATAGCACTAGCATTGAAGTATACACGCAAAATTATTTTATAATACGTGTATTAGAAATTTTTATTCCCAACGCTTTGTGACTTAAGAAATAAAACTGAATTTACTAATTAAGCTTTTCAATAAAAATTATTTTATTTTAATGCAATAATTTAATATAACAGGCCTTGATCAACATAATCGGCACAAAGTATAACAGCTAAAGCAGAAAAAGATGACAAAGCTTGCGACAGCGGTTGAGATCACACGTATTGCATATATAACTAACTAGTAGTTTTTAGTCTAGAAGTACTTTACTCCAAAATAATGTTTATTTATATCTCGTATTTTCGAGATAATTTAAAAATATATGGCCATAAAAAGTAACTAACAACCTATAAATGTACACATTAACCCTTCGTTAAAAAAATTCAATTCGTTAAAAAAAATTAAAATAAATATTCTCAAATGAAATTATATATCTATATATTTTTTATTCGATTGGTCACCTAAATACGAAATAAGTTTTAGGCTTTCATCAAATTCTGAACTACAACGCATTTTAAGTTTAGTTGGTACTTCTGTTATTTTATTGATATTTCATTTAAATAAATTTTTATAGTAAGAATTTATTCTCTTCTCCGGTAACACTCGCATTGGAACTTTAGCCACTAGGCAAATTCACAAAAGTGATTTTACTTCTTTAGATGTACGTAAGTTTAGTCCACGTAAGTTTATTCCCTCGCATCGACAGACCAGCGCAATGAATTTTATTAAATGAGTAATCGTCGAAATGTGTATATTATCCCAAGTAAAATACTCTGCGTGATGTTGTCGTTGAAAATTGAGAGTAGTCGATAAATATTCCTAATCACACATTTATTTTCTTCATTATACAGCTATGCTAAAACTAGTGCAAATGCTAAAAACTATAAAACTAGTGTTAATACAAAACGTTTTATAAGTAAATTAGTTCCAACAAAATCCTGTAATTTAAGATGCGAATATATAATATAAACATATCATAAATATATCATATACATAAACATTTCAGTGTAATTTCCATTGGTCAGTTCAGATATATAATTATCAACGATGTTAACTAAGTGAATCTTGGACGAGAATTTTATACAATTGTATCAGCTTTTATTATTTCCTTATTTAATGTTTTCTTTCTGTCGATTTTGCTCCCTACAGTGACTTAACGTTTATTTGTTAATGAAATGATTCACTTCGATGACGTGATCGTGTTATGGAAAAGTTGCAGTTTCAGTTTCTAATGCTGTCATGTTCACCAAGTACGAGTATAATGAGAGGACAAGCCTTGAATGTGATTATTTACATGCCTTGTCCATGTTGGAAAGGTAAAGGTTTAAATTAAATTTGAAAATAAAAATAATATCCAGAAAACAATCCCGTTACTATCTCCGATTACTATCTCCGTATTACGAAATAATTGTTAAAAGTAAGCTACATATTCCGGTGGTAATTATTCCAGAAATATTAACTAGGTATCGAAATATACCGAAAAATTAAATAGTGTGTATATTACTATGGTTAAAAAATGTAATATAATTTTTTTCTGTTGGATCTTCAAAAGGCATCGCGTCCTTGAAAATTAGTCTGCCATTACTTATAGTATTCTTAAATATCAACATAAAAATATTATTTAAATTGTTACCTTCTGAGTTTTAATATATTTTCATCTATATTTTCCTAAAATATTTCGTCGAATTGAATGTCAATTTGTTGTTATTTTTAAAAGGTAGTCGAGTTTCATTTAACTTGTTTATTGGGAAATTTTTAGCTTGATTTAAATTATATCAGGCCGAATATTTGTTTTAGGGAATATTTGTAAGCAATGTATATTTTTATAACAGCAAACAAGAAGAAAATTGAGCAGTAACTTAATTTTTTGTGATATTAGAATAGAAAACATCATAACTGGATAATCGAATCGCAGATTCGAGTCGAGATTGGATAAGAGAAAATAACATAACTTAAATTAAACAGTATTTTGTTGAAATTCTACAGAAAAAAAACCATTATGCGATGAAGTCAACAAATACACATACACACACACACACACATACATATATATATATATATATACACACTTTTCTACCCATATCAGATTTTATTGCATTTGCCTTCCTACATTTCAATCAAACCCAAATATTCATTTTATGTATGTCTTTTGTTTTTTGGTCGTGTACTATCATTTACTGGTTATAATATTAAGGATAATATTATAACTATATGTAGAAAAATAATGTTTCAAATAGCAGGAAAACCATAGAGTTTCACAAAAATATACGTAATAAATTCGGCGATAGCTTTTGCACTTATTGACGTAACACGTAACCATTTCTTGACAATAATAAACATGTTTCACAAAGTGTAAACTTTCGTCTCGACTTTACTGAGGTTAGAATATGATTATTAAAAATTTACAAATTATTACATGCAGATTATGGTTGTTTATCATCACCTTAGACTCTTACCTCCATGGTTGTAACCGTACGCACTGATATCCACCTTAATGAGATATTTAATAAGGGTCGATGCTGTCGGCCGCTTACTGAAACGGGTAACTTTAATTTATGTATTATATCCACTTTTTCCCCAATAATACCTTAATATTACGTAAACTTATTGTTCGCAAAATTCTTTCGAACAGGATACACTAGGATGCGTGTACTTGACCGATTTTGTCATTTTGAATAAGTACATGTCACCAATTGTACAAAGAATAATTTTAGTTTCCAAACAAAAACCAAAAAAATTCATTCAGTTTTATAATGAATAATATGGAAAAATTAATCATGACATAGACTTTATCTTGTTTGGATAATTAAAAGTCCGTTACGTTAAGAGCGAGAACATAATATACAATAACACATCACAACAATATACGGCTAGCACCCCGGTCTTTTTCCGACTATTTTTTCAATTCCAGAAATCAAAAAAATTTCACGTGCACATACGTATTAGAATTTGTATCACCTTCCAGCGAGAGTATCTAACTATGTAGCGGTATGTTATTTAAAAAAACGGGCGTATTCTTAAATGTAAGTTTATTTAAATATATGCTGACCAAAACTCCAACTAAAAACAAAAAATTTAAACTCCAATTTTTAGTCATTGCACAAAAATAGAAGTAATTTCTTTGTTAAAAATAATAAGCAGAGATTCAAAATTTTGTAGCGCACTCAATTTATATATGTTTAAAGAACTATTATGAAATACTCAAATATTCCACATTTTTTTAATTCTAACATAAATTACTTTCTGCAGGCAGCAATATTGATTAATATTAATTATAAATGGAAGTTATTAATTATGAAAAATGGTATTCAAATTTGATTTAACAAAATATTTTTGCAAAAATTGCTATTACTAAAAAAATAATTAATCATTATAATACTGCTGTTAATATAACCCAAGAATGCTGCGAGTACAATGTTGACAGATATTTAACAGATATCTCTTCAAGAATGTGTCAAAGAAACGAAAATAATGGACAATAAAACTGAGTTTCTTGGCAGTTGATAAGTCAATAAGTGAAGTGATTGCGTTGGAAGACCTGACATTTAGTTTCGTGGAACGTGTTGGAGTAAATGTAAAGTTACACTTCTTTTATTTGCTATGAATTATATGGTCAAGTGAGTCAGAAAATACTCGAATTGCTGAAGTCCTTTGAAAAAATGTCATTTACTAGTGACAACTGGTCCGAGTCTTGTTTCGGGGGTTTCTCTACTGAATTTAACTTGTCATAGGGTTACAGAAAAAATTAAAAGAAAATGATAGTGTTTAGGATAGATGTATTAAATTTTAGCCGCCACCTCGGATAAAATATTGCAAATAAACTTCAAGGCAAACTGTCGTTATTGGAAATACTTAAAGAAATGAAAAGTGAAATGTGTAGTTCGGGATGCAAATATGAAAAAATGTGTTTCCTTATTAAATGTTCAACACATTGACTATGCTTCAGACAAAATTTGAAACGTATTAAAAGCAGGGCTGGAAGCTAAGGAACTGTCTCGCCGACAAAATGTAAAAAGATAGCAACACATTTTCAATATTCGACTACTACTCAAGACAAGCTTAGAATGTTATAGAAAAAGATTAATCACACACTCCTAAAAATTTACCAAGAGCATGCTACCAGATGGAACAGCACCTTGTATATGTTAGATTGTGTTTTTTAAGGTAAAGAGTTTTTATGCCTTCACGCGTCCACAAATAATAAAATTCCGCAATTTACTTAGGAAGAGATCATTAAAAAACTTACAATTTTCAAACTGTATTAACAGTTTGAAGAAGTAACCAAAGAATTAGGTGCAGCCAATGTTTCTGTATCATCAGTAATTCCCTTAAATAATCAAAATAGTCCACTTATTTTCCCAAACAGTAATCCCCTTAATAATTAATAGACCCTTACTCCACTCCACTTTAGAAAGAATTCTTAATGATCTTGATTCATTCAATGAACACATTGGCGATACGACTGCGGTTTTGAAAGAGAAGTTTATTAGTAAATTTTCAGTCTTAAAAAATTAATCTTCATTGATCTAGGATATAAAGCCAAGTTTTTAAAAAACACATCGACTAAGGAGCGTGTCATACAGCATATTTTGGATATTGTTAAAGAAAATCATACTGACGCACCTTTAGGTTCACATTGTGAAGCGTGCAAGATTGGATAAAAGTGAAGATTCTGTAAACAATAAACGTATATCTATGAGGGACACAATGATTTTACTAACGGATGACACAAGTGACTGTGAAGGAGGAGATGATATCCCTCTTCTTGAATACCAAAATCCTGCTGATTATTTGATTCGAAAAACTATTGCAGAATATTTAGCGAAGAAACGCGTGGCAAATGACGTCAAACCTCTAACATGGTGGAAGGTGAACAAGCAGAATACGCCTATATAGCAAAATAAGCTTTTTCCTATAGCGAGGCCTTATTTAGTCACAGCACCAACGAGTATTCCAAGCAAGGGCATGTTTGGTAATGCTGGGCTATTTACACATTGTATCGAAATAGACCTAAAGGAGAAATGGCTTGGAAGCTTTTTTTTTGAAGTTTAATATTCCTCCGCTGAAGTTTGATTATTAATTGGTTGTTAAAAGATCATTACATTATTATGAAGATTATAAATTATATAAAAAGGAGAAAATAGTAAATTTTAATAGGTTTAATTTTTTTCTAAAAGAAATTTAAGAAAGTAATGTCGCTTTTGTTTTTTTAAATACATAGTAATTTTTTTTGTTTTCCAATTTCAAATGATAAATTTATTGTTATTATTAAACGAAGTCTATTACCTAATATATATAATAAAATACAGCCTTCAGTTTGATATTTGGCAATACCAAATATTGAACTGAAGGCTGATTACAGTTAAATTACAAGGTTTTGTAACATCAATCATAAACAAATAACATTTTCATTGTTTTATTTACCTAATAGTAGTTACCAAATTTATGCATTATGTATTATTTCTGACGTTCATATTTGCATGAATTTTGCGAATGTGAATACGAATGCGAATGTCAAAAATATGCAAATATTCGCGAATTCCGAATGCGAATACAAATATTCGTTAAATCACTAATTTATATTACTGATGTAAATAAAGATTATAATAATTTAGTTATTATTATTATTATTAAAGATTATAATAATTTAATTAAGATTATAATATTTAATTGAAATAATGTAATGAAAAAAAATGGAAAATAATTATTTAAAAATTTATATAATGGTAGTAGGATCAATAAGATAGGTAAATAGATATCGGTAAATACAATATAATTTCAATCTTTGATCCATAAATACTAAAACTACAAGTGTACTATTATCTTAAATATTAATATTTTCTGAGTAGTATTGTGGGTCTCAAGCAGGAATTCTATCATTGAGCTTTGGATTCTAACTCCTCAGTCCTAACGCTGCAGGTGTATTGCATACCCTAATCGTGTGGTGAGGCTTGATAATATGCTGTTCATAAATTAGTATTTTGAATTTGAAACAGAAACTCTGGGATTAAACATCGGGTTCTAACTTTTTAGTCTTGAAGCTGCAGGGTTGCAACCTACCTAAAGTGTAAGTTTCGAGGATCTGCTGATTTATAAATAGTATATTGAATTTCGAACAGGAAATCTGTTACTGAACTCCAGATTTCAACTCCCCGGGCCAGTTGCTGTAGGAGTGTTGCCTGCCTAAGATTACCGTCAGATTTGAGGATCTGCTGTTTTTAAATTAATGCTCTCAATTTTACGCAGAGACTTTGTTAATGAAATTTGGTTTCCAACTCCTCGATCTTGAACGTGTGGAGTTACTGCCTGCTTAAATCATGAAACTTGATTATCTGTTGTTTTTAAAGTAATATTGTGAGTCTCAAGCAGATACTATAATACTGAACTCTGAGTTCCAACTTCTTAGTCTTGGAGTTATAGGTGTACTGCCAGCTTAAGTCGTGAGATTTGACGATCAGTTGTTTTAACTTAGTGCGGATCGTTTTAAAATAGTTATCGTTTTTAAAATAATATTTCAGTCTGAAGCGGAGACTTTGTCAATGAACTCTGGATTCCAATTCCTCAGCCTTATGCTGCAGTGATACAGCCTTGATAAAATAATAAAAATATGAGTTGTGCTATCCATGTTAACTCAACATGACACACACATACCCATGTGTATATAACGTACATATATACGTTGTTTCAATAATTTTCTTCCTCATGAATATTAGAAATTCATTATATACACAACATCCATAAAATATCAATATTAAGTATTGTAATAAGAAATGACTTGTCGTAATATTCATACAATTGAATCGTTGATAATAAAATCAACGATTTCTTAACGAGAACTGTAGTTTTTAGAGCGATTAAAACCATGACAAAAGATTAGGGCTCTTACAACAAGCTCTTAGTAGCATGTTCCTTCCTTGTTACTAGAATAAAGTTAAAGAAAGTACATAAAAAATTTTAATTTACTAATTGAGTATTTTGGCCCATAATAGTTTTACTACATTCGAAGAATTGCAAGAATAATTGTTCGGTACTGATTTTTTCGTTTAAATAAAGATATAATATAGAACTCAGCGTCTCGCCTCAATATTATTTTTGAGAGATAGTAATATTCATACCCATTATCATCTCAAGTTCAGATTCAGTTCAGTATCAGTTCAGTTCAGTATCAGAGGTCTGGCAAATATATTAAAATAATCTTATTCCATATTTCTTTCGTCATTCTAATAGTTGTTGGATACACGAATTGGGGCTCCATCGTTTGTTTTAAAGATATATAAATATCCTACATAAAATTAAAATAAATTAAAAGTATTTGAGTTATTAATAAACTAGTATTTCATCCGGTATCCATGCTAGATAATTATCAATACTTACAATTAATTTATTTGATCATTACTTACAATTAAAACCGGCATCTGTCTCTGCATTTGCATTTATATGTATTTGTTCACTCCATATCAAAGATAGAATAAAATTAGAAGAGTGCTACTTGGATCACCTAAGAAAGGTCATGCACTAAGAACACATGATTACTTCATGCGGTAAATAATTTATTACCAACGACTAGGCAATTCTTCTCTTTCGTGAAATAATCAATTGTTTTTCTTTTGGGAACAAGTCACCACTTACTTAAAAAGTTATTAAAAACTTATGATCTGGTCACGTTAAAACTGGTTTCATAATTCTATGCAAAATGGCGGTCTTTACTTTCGTTTTAATTAACGTTTTAAATTTAATATTTTAGGATTATTTACATATTAATGTTAAAAATTCAAGTTTTCAACTGTAGTAGTTTCCAAGGTATTTGAGAGCCTCTGGAAACTTCATTTCCTATTCGTAACACAATTAATTTATTTTGATGGCTGTTACGATATAATTGGTATACTTGATTTACATTTGAATGTTTTCATTAACCAAAATCTCGTAATTTTGGTGTTTATTTCTTTTTTCTTGATTGGATAATGCCATAAAATAAAGTTACCTGCAAATCAAATGTTATATATAAGACCAGTTATTAAAATATGGCGGCTTTTTAATTATACATAAAGTTAAATTTAAATGTTGTTAAAAACACATTTTTTTCACATAAGATGGTGCTGTATTACTTCGCATAAATAGGAAAATTATTTTTGCGAAATTTTTTTCACAAATCAAATATTACAAGGTAACATTTTAGATAATATAAAGGCAATTATATTTTTTCCTATTACACTATATTTATTTGGAAATTAGGCAACATAGGTGACAAAAAAAAACTCTTCGGAATTCATCTTTCCTGCTAACGTTGACCATCGGTAAATTTGAAGGTTATGGGTGTTGTTTTATTTTATTTCATATAAGCAATTAGTTTGCATGCACCGATCGGCCATCTTGTTAATTATGGCATTTAGAACTGCTATAGCAATCATCTTCCAGAACATTTCGAATTTTCTATGTATTAATTTGCATTACAAATTATAAATTTTTAGGTTATTAAAATTAATAAATCGAAGTAAATTTTTAACATATTCATTTATCTTCATCATTAATTAAACCTTTCTTAGTAAGCAATTCAATCCTCGCTTTTAGACTTTCCATTGTTCTTCTATTATGCCAAAGAAGTGTAAGTTCTAACGCACCCATATGAATACAAATGACTCTTTTATGAAACTAAGTATGTTAAACAAGAATGTACCTACCAACTACTAAATGTTTTTGAAAGGAAAAAACAAAATTTTTAGGTAATTTATATGGCATGTCTGCGACCGATAATTTGATCTAAAAAAATTGTTCCAAAAAGTTAGTCATGATAGAAACGAGATAAAAATGATAAAGCTTTTACAGAACTTTGCTGTAGTATTGTAGATGACTAAGTAAGGGCTTTAAATCTAGACTCATTGTATATTTTTATGTGGTATTTGGGTAGCCTATATTCTTCCCCATGAAAGAGCAAGCAAAATTATTAGTTACATACTGGTATATGTAATTAGAAATATTTTAATAAAACTTATTAAACGGTTAAAATAAATTTAAGGACAGATACCATAAAAAAATTGGTTTCTTCCTCATAAAAACGTTTTGTTAAATTAAATTACTATTACAGCCTAACAAGACCGTTGATGGATTTATATAAAATAACCGCTTATATAAAGTAAAGCAAAACAACACCAGGTTCTTAATAATTATCCAGGGCCAACGGTAGTCGAAAAGATGAATTTCGTATATATATACATTGCTTAAAAATATATGGATAGTGTACGAGGAGAAAATACAATAAAAATCGCATTTATGTTATGAAAAATTCCACCTTGTAATCAGAGTTTTGATTTGTGAAAGAAATATATTATCCGAAGCAATACAGCATAATTTAGTTGAATTTCACTGAGAATTTAAATGTTTTTTGATTTAATTTTATGTATATATATTAAAAGTACCTTTTTCTAGGAACTAGTCTTGTATTTAACATTCAATTGGCAGGTAATTTTGCATTAGGGCATTATCCAACCGAAAGAAAATAAATAATAGTTGATTAACTTCTCAGTTTTTTGGCCCAGGAAGGCATTCAAATAGAAATCAATTGTACCGACTATATTGCAACGTTCATTAAAATAATTGATGTTGATTACGAATGAATAGAAAATGAGGTTTTCATAAGCTGTCAAATACCTTGGAAACTACTATAGTTGAGAACTTGAACTTTTAAACGCTAATATGTAAATATGCATGCAATTTTAAAGTGAAAACATTTGTTAAAAATGTAGCAAAGATCGCCATTTTACATAATATTATGAAACTAATTTTAATGTTACTAGACCATAAGTTTTTAATAACTTTTCACATTTATGAAAA
The DNA here is from genome assembly GCA_039881145.1 of Druceiella hillmani. Taxonomy (NCBI): domain Eukaryota; kingdom Metazoa; phylum Arthropoda; class Insecta; order Lepidoptera; family Hepialidae; genus Druceiella; species Druceiella hillmani. The sequence continues at coordinate 58,476,285 of JAYKKI010000002.1, forward strand.
CTGGTTTCCAGAAGAAAAAATATTGATTTATTCATGAAAGCAAAGAATTGAGTAGTCGTTGGTAATTAATTACTTACAGTATGAAATAATCACCCGGTACTCATAACCTTTATTAGATGATCCAAGGAACATTTTGCTAAATTTCTTCCAAATTTATCGGATAAGGAGTAAACAAATACGAGTAAACGAATACGATAGGAATAGGAGTAAACGAATACAAACAGAGAGACAGATGCTGGAGTTTTAATATGTAAGTAATGATTTAATTAGCTAGCATGGATACCGGGTGAAACAATTATTTATCTTAATTATATAATATGTATTTACTAACGCAAATACTTTCATTTCAATATTTTCAGAGACATGAAATCGAGGTTAATCGATGGAAATAATGATCAGAACACCATATTATATAAAAGCTAAGGGCAATAAAAACATTTGTACACCAATTTGTTTTACTAAAACCATTCGTTCTATCAATTTCAATGTTGAGAATTATTGAAATGCCTAAAATATTTTTTTACTTGACATGTTGTTAGTAATACATTTATATGCTTACACACGGACAACCACGCACAAAGCTGTAGGCACATACACATACAAGCGTAACCACAAATACCCAATTAAGCGTATATTTACACACACTAAAATAAGTAATCAATTTGCTACTTAATATCTTTTCATAATATTTTATAACCACTGCTCTCTCCTAAATACGAAATCTCGGCTCGATCTTATTCCTCTTTTACTTTTCAAAAAAATATACTAATGATAACTTCTGTTTGTCTTGTTCAATCGCGCTATCTTGCCTAATTAGATGCTGCTGATAAAAGAAAACAAAACAAAATTATTGTGTGTACTGTTACGTGTTCAATATTAAATTCATATTAGCTATTTCGTCATTCTATTAATAAGATAGCTAACTCCACGGTAAACAAAACTAAACTTAAGAAATTAAAACAATTTCGCTAAATAATCGATCTTTCAGGGGTACGAGAAATATATATTTTTACAGTTTAGTATTCTTTTTTGAATTTCATATTGAATAATGTTATTTCAAATATTCTGAGTTGTTGCTTTGAAACAATTTGCATTAATAAGAATTACAGAAATATTTTTCTTGATTTGTATGTAGACTTTTTAATTTTTTAAAGTGACAAAACTAGTTGGACATAAAGTATTGACACCAAGATTTTTTTGGCATATCATTTACTTGGTAAAATGTTATTAAAGCCAAAAACCAAGCTTTGTTGTCTTAAAAAATTTTGGACCATCACGAAATGGTAGTTATTTCAGTACGAATATATCATGATTGATTGCTGTAAAACAGAGAAACTCTATAATTGTGTGAATAAATATTACAGGTTACAGTTTCTTTACTAAAAAAAACAGTAATATTGACATTATTTAACTTAAATTTACTCGTGTTCAGAATGGAAAAATAAAATATCCACATTTTCCTTTATTAAAAAATTTAGACATCAAAACCTTATTGTTAAACGATTTATTTTGTGTAATTTATCATAAGAAAATTATAAACAATAATAACTTCATCTTACTTGTCACCTACTCGTATATCGAATGATAATTATATGAAAATTACCATTCCAAAACGTTAATAGGCATCTGTATTAATCATTTATTCTAAAATAAACTGATATTCTATTAAAGCAAACGATTGTCCCACGTGCTAAACAAAAATAGTACAAGTATATTTTGTTACGCAAAAATTTATTAAATTTTTAATAATTTTCTACAACATGAGGATGTAAGTTTTTGTCGCCGTCATGTGTTGGATTGATCACAAGGTATATGGTCTTTGGCGATGCGACGCACCGCGGGGACCCGGGTTCAATTCCCGGCCGTTTGCCGAACGGGGCTAGACACGTGTTATGGTTGGCTGTAAGATATTGCTTTTGTAGCAGTAAGTCCACCATATGTAACAATTTATTAGTAAAAATATTAGTAACTTCGTACGAAGACCAAATGATTGCATTTAATTCAAGAATGACATGGACTAAAGGAAATGAAGTAAGTATTATGGGAATGCATTCTTACGAATCTTGCTACTTTGTGGGTTTTTTTATTAGTTTCTACGATATGAGTGCAGAATGTGATATTACCTATAATCACACTGAGATCCTGCACAGATGAAACCCTTTCGAATATAATTCGGTCTAGCTCATAACAATATTCAAAGGCGACACGTAAGCGAGAATATGTATTAACTAGCTGACCCGTGCGAAGTCTTTGCACTATATCGCCATCTAGCGTGTTCCAAGTATACAATTTGGCTAAGATATTTGATGTGTCGCCCACAGATGGCGCTCATGCCAATTGTTATAAAAATTAATTTTTTTATTAACAAAAAGATTTTTTCGAATTTTTTTATATTTTTTGCCCAAAGTAGAAAACATAAGCTTTAAGTGGGTATTTTTTTTATTTTTTTTGGTAGTTAAAGAGATCGAGCCGCTCGACAAAAAAACACCTTTTAGAAACAATATATTTAGATAGATTATATATTTGTTTACATTGAACTATAGCTTGTTGCAGGTGTAAGTTTGAGATTGAAAATATCGAAACGGCACTTATCGATTAAGAGGCGTACTTGGCAAAGAAAATTACCAGGTCCATATTGATATAAAATGTTTATTGATATGAAAGCAATCTCTCATAACTAGAACACAGATCCAGCCCTGCTCAGTAAGTAGCCGGGAATCGAACACGGGTCCCAGCGGTGTGCTACGCTGTCAAAGGCCATGGACCTTTTGATCAACCCAATACACTACTGTGACGATATTTTGTTCTATTCGGTTAAAAACCTTCTTAAAATAATAATAACTAACAAATACTTGAGGACTTTAATCCAATTTCCTAGCAAAATTAGTGATATTAGTGACAGTGGGACACTTTAAAGGCACAACGTGCTGGCACTTCGTTTACTATGATTGGAATTACGAAAGAATACCGCGAAATATAATAATAATACATAAGAGTTTTCTGTACTTTAAGAAATAAGGATAAGACTGCCATAGATTAAATTTTTATACACTGGACCAAGAATCTGATTTGCAAACAGGAGTCACCCGGGAAATCTTCAAAACATATGGATAAATTTCAGAACTTAGAAAAAAAATTATCAGAAATGAAAGTAGTTTGAGGAATATATCAGAACAGGATTGATTACATGCGGAGGTAAGCCATCAAGTACAGGGGATTTGATTTAATTGGAGCCATTCTAATGCGAATCTGACTTCAGCATTAAAGTACCGATATGCAACAAGAAGGAGCCGCCATTAACAGCGACGCGTGCCATCATTACAAAGTCGAGTGTCAACTTATTAAAAAAAAAACTCAATTAAAATACTCAGCAAAAGTGTACACCGTAGCCTCACCCGATACGGGAGGGTGTTATGTAACTATGAGGTTGCGAAAAGCTGTCCGTTCAAGCTCTTATGTATCTTCTAAATCCAAAATGCCTTTGAGTCACATTTAATGTTAGCTGTACTTGTTTGCATCAAAAATTAAACATTTTGCAATCACAAATTAAACTTTAATTTTATATTGTGTATGGTAAAAGGCTTTGGTTTAAATGTCGAAAATAAAACTAGTGTTAAACCATGTTGAATTATGATGCTGATTCTCACACACATACGCTTTTTGTTGAGACACTATCAGTCAAAACATTGTTATTTAAGCTAGATATAAATCATTAGTGTATTTAACTTTGAAAATATTGTCCCGCTATACATACATTAAATTTTGTGAATAATTTAAAAAATAGCCTTACAGAAACTCACTGGATACTAGCAGTCAACTTATGCTCCGGCACCGCTTCACGACTTAATAGATTTATGAATATCTACAGCGGAAATTGATATGGATCTAGTTGTTGAACTCCTTCTGGTGCTGGTTGTATTCTCACATATGCTCCTGCATTATAAAGTGAGTATAGCACCAAATGCAATTCCTATTCATTACAATTAATGACGTCGTTGCACTGTTGCTGGAAAGAATGTTAGTGATTTCACAGCCCCATTTATATCGAAATAATAAATCTCTCTAACTTCTCTCATTTTTCCCACATTAATAATTTCAATTTTACCTTCATATTACATAAACGTAACTGTAAGCAATAATATTTACTAGAACAATCTGGATGTTGCTTTTGTAGTTCGCTACATTTTGGTAAAATTAAAAAAACTAAATGGAGTCATTCATTAGTGTTATTTTTTATAGTTATCTATTTTTCCCAAGCATTAGGGATAAAACCTCATACTATTTATAGTAAATTGTTGTTGATGGTAGCGGATACGGGTTTTGGAAATATTGGAAGAAAATATTGAGACGTGACATACTTTAAAAAGCATTATAATGTATCAATTATTTGCGTATAAATATATAATATTTGACTTGTCTCACTTTTAAGTACGAGACTGTCCATAACTAAGAGACTCTAGTAAGTATATCATCAAATAATAATTTGATCGGTTAATAGAAACTAAACTACTTTTATATGCAATCCATTCTGTAGGTGGTTTGAACCAGAACTAATTTTTGAAAACTTCCTCAACTCCAAACAAAAAACTTCTGCGTGGATTTAAGAAATATTAAGTTTAACGCAGAATTCGAATACCGCCACTAATCGTAGGCCATTTTAGAGCCGTTTTTAATAAAGTACTTCGAAATTAATTAGGCCGGTTATTCCTTTTATACAGATTGCGCCTTACTTATAATATACAATTTGGAGAGCGAAGAGGATTTGAGCGACCGAGAATCTTCAGGTAACAATAACTCGTCATTTTATTTAATAAGGGATAAATCTATAGAATGGAGTAAAGATCCCCGTCACCAATCTGTTTGTAATAGAAGTTACCATACGGACTACCTCAGGTGAAAGGAAACGTCTTGGAATTTGGAGACATTTCTTAGATGACATTATCGTCAAGTATACCAACCAAAATATTGACACCGTCAAAAATTGATATAACAGAGAAACGTATGCGAGACCGACTACCCTAAACGAGATACAGTGTTTGATGGGTTTGATACTATTAGCAGGAGTGAAAAAATCTAATAATCTGAACGTTAATGAGCTTTTTCGAACGGATGGCGGTGCAATAGAAATATTTCGACTTTCTATACTTGCCCAGAGGTTTCAATTTCTGATGCGAGTTTTTGATTCGATGATGGTAACACCAAAGGAAATCACATGAAAAGATTTGCCATGTCAGCCAAATATTTGAGAAATTTGTCAAAAATTGCCAAGATAATTACACCTTATCTGCATTGATGAAAAATTGGAAGCTTTTCGTGGAAGATGCTCATTTCAGCAATATATTCCAAATAAACCAAAGCTTTATGGCTTCAAGATTCAAACTTTCTGTGACGCTGAAATGTATTACGCATTTAATATGGAAATTTACGCCATTTTTGTAATTATAGTAACAAAAATGTTTTCCAAGGTAATATTTTTTCTCGTTAAGTATTTATTATATATATTCATACATATATATATATATATATATATATATATATATATATATATTTATATATATATATATATATATATATATATATATAAATATATATATATATACATATAATTTGTCAATACATATACAGCACATAGAAAATTTCGTGGGTCAGATTTTTATAAGCGGAATGGAATCATTACTAAGCAAGTAAAACAAGTCTACTGAGCTGTACGCACATTGCTTGGAAAAATAAAATTAAAAAGGATAATTAGAATTGTATCTACTCACCAAGGTTGAAAAATTTTCAAATTCTAGGTAATTTTATTTAAAGTTTACAAGTGGAAATAACTTCTTTCGGTAACATTTCCACACGAAAATAATTATAGCCAATATCTAGCAGGTATATTACATTGGTACAGGGTTAATTAGCCGGACGATCATATTTTAAGCACGGGGGACTTTAATGAAAGTATGAAGGTATTGGTTACCAAGGATAAATTTATATTCGCAAATACCGTTAATGATGATGCCTAATTAATGGTGTTGATTAATCTGTAGCGATTTTACGATAAGCATATATAAACATAATTTCCCATTTAATTTTGAGAATTTATATATATATATATATATATATATATATATATATATATATATTTCGAAAACTTGACCGTAACGATTTATTATTAAAAGACTCATCTAGGCATACTAATATTTACGATAAAGCCAATTACAATTTCCTTAAGCAACATCTCAATTCAATTACTCGGTCGGACGCACTTGATTACCCTATATTAGATGAATAAGTAGAGGCATTTAATGAAAGGCTGAATAAAATTGAAAACCATTTTTGATATAAAGTTAGATATCAGTATTCAAATTATTCACAATTTTATTAAAAATTTTTCATTAGAATAATCTAGAGACGAACACATATCCCGGCATTTTGAAGGGAAAGTTAATATCTAGATTTTGATTCCTTCTCAACCATTTTGATTATTTCCTACGTTTATCATAGGCGCAGAAATAAATTTTAAAAGGTCTGGTATAAGTGTTTGAAAAACAAAATTAATAAATACAAAATCGTCCCCAGATTGCTTTCCAACTATTTAAGATATGGCGAGTACACTGCATCCGATGGCGATCGGATTGGTGATCACTTTTCTTAATATTTTGGTTCCATTTTCGACTTTAGCACAGCTCTTATAATATAATACCAGACCTTCATTTATTGCCTTATCAAGATAAGTTCGATGGTAAATATTTATCAGAAATTTGTTTTATGAGCAACTTATGCGCATAGACCTAAATGAGGGATCGGGTAGTGATTCGTGGCTAGCGATATTCAATAAAAATGATGCGATAGAATTGCCTACCCACTTTACATCTTGTTTTCTCAGTCTACTTCCGCTGGCATATTTCCTTCTTGGTGAAAGAGAGAAAGTAAGTGCACTAAATATTAATTGCATTATAATTTTGCTTTAAACCACAGGGTTGACGAATTAACGTAATATCAGACGTTCTGTTAAATCACCGGTCACTTAAAATTCATAATTCATTTAAGAAACCGGTATTTAATTTTTTCTTAAATTAATCAATAGAACCAAATATATATTGATCCTGGGTAACATGGCAAAGAGGTAACTAATAGTCATAAAAAATCATTCGAAAATACTAACAGAGTGTATAATGTTGTTCTTTCGTATTGAATATTTTCTGAAACAGTCACTCTTTTTAGGCCGTCTTTCACCACCCAACCGACATCTAGACGGCACAACAGTTTCTGACAATTATATATATATATATATATATATATATATATATATATATTCGCTTTCATTCTACGTCAATATCTTTTGTGATCTCTCAAAAAAATATTAAGTAACTTTAAGGTGTGTATTGACAGGACGATCCATTTGAAAATATGCGTTTTCGAATAGTATAAATGAAACAGAATTATTATTATCAAAAACTTGTCATTTAAGATTACTATTAAATTACGGGGATTTCAACTTGGTCGATAGAATTGTTCAAATCGTTTCCCGTTTACAAATATAATTGATTTTATTCTCTACGTAGACAATTCGCAGGGCATACAATCATTTTTGTTATCCATGAAAAATACATTCTATTATTTTTAACGAAATATATGATTAACAACATATTTTTAAAGATTGAAGAGACAGAACGAATCTTAATAAAATAGTTTTATTAAGAAATCGGCATATAAAATCCGCATGAAGACAGTGCATAATGTTACATTTTTATACGTATAATTATATTATATAATACTAGGCAAGTAACTAATGAATCCACTATGCCAGCTGACGGAATTATTATAGTTCACATATGTAAATATTAAAATAAATGTTCATGGCATCATTACCACTTATAATCAACGGGAACACAATTAAAAATTCCCTTTTCACAGCATTGGTTATTTAACTGCACAAGGTACGTTCGACCTTATGAAGATCAGCATAGTTAATTTTTCTTTCGGGAGTAATTAAGCATGATCGAGACAGATGACAGTTTGAGAGAGATATATGGTATTATTGTTGTGGAGAGTACGGGAGGTGAGAGCGTGGGAATAGCTCTGCCACATAATGTAAACTTAACCTGATATCCGTTTCAATTAGGCTTCCCAGTGTTACTAAATTTCACATCGAAGGTCGCCCTGAATGATGATTCTTCGAGATAGCAAAGTTTTCTCTTTTTGACTCAGTCCTCTAACATTTTTTATATATCAAACGGGCGGTATCTTTAACATCAATAGAAAATTTGGTCGTTGGCCGTCCAAAACTTGGTTGCTTGGGTTTCTAATCGAGGACATGGTCACACCGTCTCTCATCGTTTCAATACATCTATCCAGCATAAATTGTACTTCAATTTTATAGTCCGTTAACTCACATTGACCATGCGGTAACGTTGATCGCATTCATGAAAAATTTCCGGGATATCGTATATTGCCAAACACCACTCTTTATTTTTGTAAATGTCACTAGAGTGTCTAGTTTTGTTTATATGATTGTCTAAGTAAGAAGATATAGTTGATTGTACCGAAGCTTTCTTTGCTTATTGTTTGGGTTACTGTATTGAGAACTTCGCAGAAGACTTTCGAAACGTGCTGAGCAATATGGGCCGATCTTTTTTTAAGGAGGTTTCGTTTGTTTTCTTGTTAGAAAATACTAAAAACAACATCTTTAAACAAAAATCGCAACCCTTACAGCACTAACTTATATACTAAAATTGAGAATATCTGCTATACTAGCTTATTGTTTAGTACTTTATGAGGAAATTAATTCTCAATAAAAAACAATTATTAATTAAGGCTACAATATTCAGGATGGAAATTAATTTAAAAGCTAATTTAAACACCGTAATTCAAGTTAACTAAGAATACTTAATCGATTTCTATGACATACAAAGAAGATAAGTAAAACTCACCGTTGTGAAAATCATAAGTAGAGAGGTACTAAAATAATAATTCCATTTCTTGCTTTATATCTTTAGAATAAAATGCCAAGTATTGAAATAAAATGCTTTTAGAAAATTTAATTTATAACTATGTAGGTTAATCATTTTAGACCAAACTAATTCGTATTTGTGGGCAATACGAAATTATTTACAGTTTTTGGCGCATAACACTTTTGGATTGGGGCGAAAGATTTGCAGCCCAATTAAGAATTCAATCATTCGCCCCTAATTTTTTATATAGATTTTACAATGCAGGAAATAGTCATTCAGAAGGATTCTACTTGTACTGCGTAATATCTGGAACTCTTGATGTGTCTTATTTATTACATTTAGCCAATTATTTAGAATCTGAATGAAACTGAATACATCCTGATAATCGACTGTGCCCAACGAAATTTCTTCCGATATTTATACATGAGGCTGTATGGTTACTTGTGTTTCCTAATTTCTATTATTTATTTCCTGAGTGTGTTGGGGTACCATATTTTACAGTTCAGAAAATAAATTTAATCGACACGATTTATTTTCCAGTTTCTGAATAGAAAAGTCAGCCTCATTTTGTTGGAGAATTATGATTCTTCATACCGGAGAAATTCCTGCATTCGGATAAATATTACTTTTTTTTAAATAATCTAACTATAGAATAGCCCCTACAACCGAATTAAATTTGAATTATTTTCTTTTTTGCGGTATAAAATTTCTCAATTGCCTGATTCCAGTTTCACCGGAGTTTGCATCAAAAGTAAACTTCTTGAAATGTGTTATCGTTATGTATTGTATTAATTATGTTGTTACTATTGTTGAAACCCATTAGGTTACAACTGGAATATTCCTGTAACTATATACAAATAAATAAGTATTATATAAATATTATTCAAATCAAAGAACGTCGATGACTTACGGTAAAAACTAGTTTTATTGAGAAATACACCTGAGAAACTAACGACTTTATCAGTTAAGGGTAGCGAACTAACATCCACCCTAAAAAAGAATATCAAATGGCAAAGATTTGACTGCACTTTAGATATCAGAATTATTTGGCCGAACCATGTATATACTTTACGGCAGACTAATCGATGCTGCTACCCTGCCGCAAAACTTATGGTTATTTGGGCGTTATTGACTATTTGCCACTAGCGGCACTCTCTACAATTATAATAAAAATTGCAACAAATTTAATCAATAAAATAATTAATACAGAACATATTACACCGACGTAATGAAACTTTATAGTCCAGGTGAAATACTGAATCGAATGATGGATATAGCAAACGCTTTCGAGAAAACTTTTGTAAGAATGATGGTATACGTTGAAATGAGTAAGATCGAGACACATGTAAGAATATTTGGCTTTTATTTAATATATGTTTTCTTTATATTAAAAAAATATTTTAATGCCTATTTCTTGAATTTAATTTGGGAAAAAAAAATTTAATTCCTTGTTTACACTCGGCTGAACCAGATTATTCTTTTAGAAATAATGGCAATGAATCGTTTAGCCTTATCAACATATTTCTTATATTAAAGATGTGATAAATAAATAATCATCCAAAATCTATTGATTTATTCATTGTAAGATGATGAACCTGATTAACACCCGTCAGCTAAAAAATGGGCAATTTATTTTTAAAATAAATTAAATTGAAAAAAACATACTACTAAATTAATTCACAACAGAAAACATATGTAGCAGAACAATTAAATTAAAAAAAATATTTAGGAATATTAGTTCTTTGTTCATTGTTATTTCGTGTATTGACTTCTGACCTTATTTCGTCTCATGACTTTGTATACATATCACTGACAGTGTATATTCTTTACCTTGCACATAAAGGTGTGAAATCTAAGATTAATAAAGGCATAGGTATGTTCTCTCCATACTCTGCGAGCTAAATGTGTTCCATAGATTGCGACGAGGCCAAATGGTGGGGTGTAACCTCCGCCCCTAAATATCAAGTGAATTGGGATATGTAAAGTCGGTATGGAACGTAGATATTATTTAATCAAGCGTAACATTGACTATTTAAAGTGAAATAAATGTTATAACCCTTTTGGTGTTTTTAATAAGCACAATTTAACAGAAAGTTATACAGCATAATACATTCTGTAATACATAATACAATGAATATTATAAAGGAGACGAGCTAACATCAGAACGATACGATTATGTTAACTGCTTTGTCCATAATGTAATTATTTATAATGGGACTAGGAAAATAAAATAAAAAAACAGTATTTTAATTCACTTAATTCTCATTAAATAATGTACTACTAAATATTAAATGACGTAAAAATATTATAATAACAAAATGAATATAAAAAGCGTAATATAACTAATTTATTATTTATGTTGAATAATGCCAAAATCTATGATAATGATAATAACAAAACTAGATTAATACTATTTAAATATATATCAATTGCTAGAACATGTAGTTTTATACAGCACGAATAACATCGGAATAGCTGAATTCTAGCAATCACCAAGTTTCTACAGCTGTGAAAAATTCAATTAACACCTAGTTATTCAAATAAAGGGGTAACCGCTAAAAAGATCAAGCTTATTAAATTTTTGTCGCGTAAAATTTTTAATTGTCTTTTTTCGTTTTAGTTAAATAATGAAGTCTAAACTTCACAAGTTTTTCTACAATCGCTTTAATTAAATGTTATCTATGAATGTAAGTGATCGGTTGGTTTAATGAATGCTCATGTAAGCAGTTTAATATTTTTGTTCACACAGTTTTCCAACACTTCACTTTTAAGATAATTTATATTATATCGGTCATACAATATATGATTTACTTTATCGCCGGTCACTTTAATTAAACATCTTAAAATATGTTTGCTTTGGCGACAAACAAGGAACGCATCGATTGAAGGACGAACCAAACCCACTAAATCCTTTATAGAAATTAACTGATGAAACCACGATCTATCTTTCTTTAGGAAACTGTTGATGCAGTCTTCACATTTTGTTTTTGCCTAAAAATTTCAAGACCCATCGGCATATATAGGCAACCATTTGGTTAAGATTACTTCTTAATGGCTGAACGTTATTTAAACTTTGTGCTAAAATATCGCAAATTTTATTGTATATACTATCAAAGTTAGTACCTTTAATTTTCATTTTCTCTTTGTATATCATTTTCTATTTATCATGACGATATTTCTCGGTAGATTCCTTTACGTACTTTACTACAGACAATGAATTTAATTTAAAAAAGTTCTCAAGCGGTACGCAGATACCGCTAAATTCAGAACTTAAGTTCTTAAATATTTTAAATCGGCTTGAATTTTGATTAGATTTGTGTATAACAATTTCAAACTATTTATAAAAATAATTAAACCTAGAAACCCATTTTTATTTCTGGTCTCTATGATCAAATTCTTTTTATGCCTTGTTTTAATTTCTCTTGGTTAATTTCTATTATTCGTTGTTCTTTTAGATTTTACATTAATGTCTAACGAGCTTACATAGTCCCTGGCATTGTTGAGAAAAGAAAAGAAATCATTTTTATTTCCGCCAAATAACAGATATTTATATCCATTTTCCTGATTGTTTCGAGAGTTAAAAATATCAAAAAGATAATTTTAAATTGTTATAAATTCTACTGTAGATGCGAATTCTTTACACTCTGGCAAATTCATTTTCACATCACAAAATTGTATTGCATGATTTAGACTTTTGCTTAATAGCTACGTTACCAATTTCAATTTCATTACTTGATTCCTAAAGTATACATGCCGGGCTGATAATTTATTAGCAAAATTAAGCCCTAAATTGTTTTGCATTTTTTTTTCGTCTACAATGAAATTCCATTTGATGGATTTACCTTGACCGTTTATGATTATTTTTTTGGCTTCAAAGGTATTTCCCACTAATTTCACCATATTGCAAACATCTAAGAAAACCATAACATCCTTCCCAGATGCTCCACTACAGCCTGCATCCAAGTATATTCGTGACGTTTATATTTGCACTGCATTCATCGAACGTAGGAGGTACAACAGTGTCCCTACGGAATGACAATTTTCTAGACAATTTTTTATAATATTTGCTCTTTGTTGGGCTGTCAAATTATTGATAAAAAAATAAGCTACCAATTTTCATTTATCGACACAGACATTAACACAAATACCTGCAACGTTATTGTACCAGACCCAAGGGAATATTTATGCATTCCAGTGTGAACATTTTTGCCATCCCAATTTTTTTGTTGATGAATCGCCATTTCGTCAACACTTAATCAAAACTAAGAGCAAAGTAAATTATTGATTGTGTTTTGTGCCTTTAACTTAAGAAAATTGAATGATTCAGCGGTAAATCTAGGTTGGGTATCAACGCTTTCATACCACTTACCTATGGTTCTGAGGTGTGGTAAATATGTATTGATTTTTTTTCTAAGAAATGCGTCAACAGCAGGTGAGTAAACACTTAAAATCTGAGCAAGCTTTCTCAAAACAGATCAATATTTGGGCATGAACCTTTTCCTATCGCTATTTCCTTCGACATCATATTATTAAATAAATCTAAAACTTCAACATTATCAGACAATTTTAAAAATATCTCTTTTCCTACATAATGCGTAATTTAATGTGTTTAAAATATTATTTAACTAGATATTTTTCTTTAATAAGCCCCAATTACGTCTTTGTAGTTGCTTCATTTTGGCTCCACGTTTCTTAGTAAGCAGGGATAACCTCAACATTTTCTTCCTTAAATATTTTTTTCTTGGTGTTACTAGAATAGAATCGATATCTGATACGACGATATCATGCAACATAACACGTCCTTCATTCTCTGGTGTGAGTCTTGAAATCTGGTGTAGATGTTGCGACACTAAATCTTCGGGATGCTTTTGTCTCAAACCTGTGATATCACTAAAATAATGTTGTCAATATTACTGCGACAAGCTTTTATATCGTATTTTAAGTATTAATGGACCTTCAAAATACAAGAATTGTCAAAAACTACACCATAGTATTATCATACTGTTTTATTGAGTAACACTAAACACGTAGATCGACATCGACAATACCCAGACACATACGCAGCCATAAAACTATAAACAGAAGAATCGACCCGACCTACTTTCACATCATGTTTTTCTCTCATTTTTATTTGGGAAAAAACAGAAAATTACTAGTATTCTTGTCGAAAATACAGGAAGAGTTGAATTATTTTAAATTGAAACAAATGAAACTATGATTTCTATAAAAAATAACGGAAGGTGTATCAAGAGATTGGTAAATAAAATAGTATTCTTACAAATTAAGTGTGAATCCATCCTTTCTTTGTAACTTTCGGAGTAATTTTTAAACTTTTTCATTACCCACGACGGTATACGTCTACTGACTTGAGTGGGAACAAATAAAAAGGCAAGAGACTTTTGAATATTAGATTGTCTTTCGGGGGGTCACTTTTACGACGTAGAGGCATGTATACATGTAATAAAGTCATTGTGTATAATATATCTTTGACACAAAAAAGCAAAAATATTTTTATTTTTCAAATCGAAATATTCAGAAATAAACTAATATGACTTCAAATTTAAGATTATCACGCCTATGTGGTGATTAATTTGTTAAACTTAATAAGTTAACCACATTGACTATTCGTAGCAAATCCTTATTATTGTGATCACCTAAAATAGTCAATATACAATTTCTTTAGATTGTTAACAAACAATTTCAACTAACAATTATACTTATTAGAATAATAAATCTGTATGTTACTAGATCTCAAAGCTGGTAAAATATTGTAATTAAAAACGTTGATGTAGTTACCATAAATCATTATCTAAATCAAATATATAAAACAATTATTTAATAATAATTTTTTGCTAACTACTTTGGATTTAGTTCCATATTTTCACTGTTTTAAAATTGACAACGAGACAGTAATAAGTTGACAATTAAAAGAAACCTACAATCTCAGTTCGTCAGTGTATATTCAAATAATAGTCACTTCTTCTCCATGAAGATATTTTTCCATTTCAGTATGGGAGTATTTGACTTTGAATTTGTTAAATTTATGTTTTTAATATTTCTAAATTTAATATAGGAGTTTGCCCGGGTCGAGGATTATGGATAAGGGTATCAAAGTATATTTCTTTGATTTTTGGAACCAATATTGGAATAAGCATTTTTGGCTTGAAGTGGATTGGTGAGGGTTTATTTTATTTCTTCAATCACTGAAATTCAGTTGCTACCCAGATAGAAGACAGAACAGCTTGATCATTATAAACCCTATCAGAAGCCTTTTTAGAGATTATAACCCTATCTAAAAATTAAAACAAAATTGCGTGTTTATTATTCGCCAGCCCGTATATATATGTATGAGCATACATTTCTAGATTGCCTAAGTTATGCAACGAAAAACACTTCGTTTCGGTCTCATTAAATACGAATTCACCATTAAAAAAAGCAGAGACTGTTAAAGGCCATCAATACTTCAATATTTAATACCAAAATTATCTTTGAATTTAAAAATTAATGTTGATTATAGTTATTATGTCCTTATTAACATTCATATTAAATAAATGGGTGTATGGTATGAAGTTTGGATACTTATATACTAATATGTACCACTTCGTCGACTTGGTTTTGGCTGACATCGCGTTTAATCTAATGATTGTTATTTAATAGGTAAAAAAGAAATAAACATCTGTATATATATATATATATATATATATATATATATATATATATATATATATATATATACACATATATATATATATATATATATATATATGTATATATATATATATATATATATATATCCACAAACACGCACACATACAGCTATGTCTGTGCAGAGTGCTGTTAACTAATTAGAGAGAGACAGAAACTTGAAAAAAAATATTATTTTATTTCTTATAATAGTTAATGAAATAAATATAATTATCTGTAATTATGTGATACCATTGGATATTAACCGTTTTAGTGCCATGGTTTTTTACTCATATATACTTAAAAATGCCAAAGGAATCTTTTGTTTTTGATGTCATTATCCTTGTCTCGAAAAAAAACTCTATCTCTTCCTAAAATTATTCAATTTCAATAATTTTTTCGGTGTTTTCTTAATAAAAACTTTGTGTGTGTCATGGAAATATATATTGTGAACAAAAATTGTAATAAAAACTGAAATCAAGGTCCCATCGTCATTTTCGCAGTCCGGTACATCCTCCGTATCAGCAAAATAACTGTTATCATCACTATTACCACTATCACTCATAATTTGCATTACACCAAATTGTGAGCACGCCACAATGTCAATGTTCTTTTCCTGGGTCCTTTTTATATTGTAATTACCAATAATATTACAACATGAACTTTATGTAACACGTAGAAAGATAAAAAAATAGGGATGCGTGCGAGCGACCTCCCCTACCGGGCGCTAAACAGCAACTGATTTCGCGAGCGCCATCGTGCTCGTGGAAAATTTAGTTAGTACGCACGAAAATTTAGTTAGTCGGCACTCTAACAGTTAAATACCCTGGCTTTCAGCTATAGTTTCTGCAATTAATTATTACAGAAAAAATCACTGAAATCCGTAACCACTTTGTTTTCTGGAGATCTATTTAAAGATATTAAAATATTTGTTCTTGATTTCCAAAATTTTAAAAAGTAAATACTTTTTCTTCTGCTATTAATTATTTTTGGACATCGTTGTTGAAAATCAAATTGTAATTTTTTAAAATAATTAATACACAAAAAATATAGATATCCGTATTCACTTCGTTTTCTGGACTTGTACTTAAGAATATTAAAATATTTGTTTCCTAATTTTAAGCATTTTGAAAAGTAAATACTTTCCTTCTGCTTTTTTTAAATTTTGACACCTTTGTCGGACATGAAGTAGTAAAATGTCTTTATAATTTTTTAAATAAATACAGGTCGAAATGTGAGTTATAACCCAATGCTGTAAGAGATTGCTCTCGTACCAATAAGTTCACCATATATATCAATTAGATACATTAAAGTAGATAAATGAAATAATGGGAAAAGAAATAATAAATTCTTATCGAATGGGGTGGATATATTACGAAAAAACAGATCGTTTATATCGGACCAAAAAGTTGACTTATAACAAAGTGTACTATTTTAAAACTCATAATACAATTGAAACTCCCAGAAAGGAAAAACTAACAAAAACAGCCCCGCAAAGAAATCGTTAGTCGCAATAGCCAAGAGAGACTCAAAAAGGGTGCGGTATTGATTAAGGAGAAAATACTTGAGCTGGGACCAAATGTCGGCTTATCAGCAAGGACCATTCGACGAGAACAAGTGGAGGAAAAAGTTTTCTGAAGTCTCACTCGAAAAGTTTCATTTTTGAAATTGGGATACATCATTGACGTGTGCTTCAAAAATGTGTATTAAATATGTCTGTTGTGGAAAATATGTAGTGAAAACATATCGCCTATTTACCGGAAACCCTTGTTATCAAAAAAAAATTCGACGATTACGAATTGCGTCTTTTTTTAAACCGCCATATTCTAAATATTACAAAAATGTATATTTCCCTAAAAAAGGCGCGAACGTAAGAGTCAATACTATGTTTGTAACTTAAATTGCGACGTTGTCTCTTTCGATCAGTCAACGTAATCCAACGACAACGGTACAACGTAATCCGTCAGTTATCACCTAATAGAATAGTGGTGAAGAGCTCTCGTTTTTCCGAAAAAACGTGACATACTGATTATATATATATATATATATATACATATATATATATATATATATATATATATATACATATATATATATATATATATATATATATATATATATATATATACATATATATATATATATATACATATAACGTGACATAATGATTATGTCATGTTTTTTTCTGCAAAGGTCTGTTTTAGTTATTTTTTTCAATTCAATATTGTGACAAATACCATTCATTTAAATCAACATTAACATAAAAAAGTTTTGCGACTGATATTACGTTCCAGTGAAAGAAAATGTTATGTATGATATCTCAGATTAGAACGTTGTTCATTACATTCTTATTTAAATATTTTGTTGGAATTATTTATTGATGTCAATTTTTTTTCAGATTAATATTATTTGATAGTGATATACGTCAGTAAGTCGCGTTTCACATACAAATAGAAACATAATAATTATTTTTTGAGATGACATAGCGAGCATAAAATTTGTTGACCTAGCATAAAAAAATATGAAAATACTACAGTACATTTAAATTTGAATAGTAATGAAACAGAGGTTTGCGGTTCTGAAATAATATTAAAAGAACTAGTTAGTGAGTACGATTTGAATTTCTTAATTTATTATAAGATGTAGGTACGATTAAGTATATTTTATCTGCAGAGGAGTAAAATGAACTAACTATTCACGTACAATCAGAATCCGTGGCGATAAGTAAGTACCTAACTATTTGATGTAAAATTAGGAAATTTGATTTGGTTTGGTTGTGTTCCCATGCAAACTATTTCATCCTAATTAAAATTATCTTTTCAGGTAATACACAGAAAAAATTCTAACATACGTAAACGAAGCGGATCTATCAGTAGTAGTTCTTCATCTTCTAGTTCAACTTCTAGTTCAAGCGGTTCGTCAAGCCCAACTTTTTGTGAAGGCGACTATTTCAATATTATTTTTATTATACCTTTTATTACTAACAGTATTTCTTGTAAGCTTATATTTAATTTCGTTTTCTAGATAGCGATGACTCTGTGAAAGATATGAATTATGAAATCAACAAAAATATCCACGCTTAATGCCACTCTGACAGCGATGAGTCAAGACAAATAGAAAATGATTTAACTACTCACGACATGATTTTGTCTCATCGTATATATGAGCTATATTTACAGGCTACAGAAAACGAATGAATCTATGGTTACCACTCAGCGTAAAACATCAATGGCGGATGGTACAGCTAATGGTGTTATTTCTAATACTATTAACGAAATTGCGAAAAATAAACCTACTACGATTAAATCTGTACCTAACACGCAGCTTACTTTATCAACAGCGGATGGCACAACAAATGGCGTTATTTCTATTGCTTCAATCAAAAATGCGAACAATCAACGTACTATGATTGAACTTGTAGCTAACACGCAGTCTACTTCCATAATGGCGGAAACTAAAAAGCGAAGAAAAGGACAAGACAAGAAAACAATTGGAAGAAAAAAATGGCAAAGTATTTAGGATATAGTGGTAGGTTATACGCATCCCCAAAAATGAATAAAATAATACCAGGACGTCGATTAAAACCACCGTGAAAGAAACTTGTGAATTTAAATGTTGTGCAAATATTACAGATAGTCAACGCTTACTTCTTTTAATTACTCGGGTTTAGGGGAAATTTAAAAAACATTGATCGTTTATATATAACAATGTGAAGGAAATTGTTTCAAAACATCGGTGTGTCAAGATTAATTCTCAAGGAATTGTTGCTCCAAAATGAGATAATAATAATGCCTTTTTCATACTAATTCTGGTGTAAAAACGGGACCCTGCAGAACTTTCTTTAAGCACACTTTGGAAATTAATAACGAATTGGAAATTGATGGCTTTAAAGAAAAAGAACAAAAAACAAATATTTAATTGACGAAAGATTAACGTGAATGTCATGGAAAGCATACTAAGTTGGACGAAAACAAAAAAAGGGGTTGAAGAATTCATGGAAGCAAAACATAAAATAGAATTTTATAATTCTAAAAGACATCACATCGATGGAAGCAAAACAGTTGCAGTTCTACACAGAGACTACGTTGAATGATCTAAGACTCAAAATGCTCCTTTCGCAACTTACGTAATTTTCTACTGTGTATTCACACAAGATTTTAATATATCTTTCCTCGTGCCCAAAAAAATACTAATGCAATATTCTTAAAGCTTTCATAAATATTAGAGATGAAGAAAAATAGGCAGGAAGAGTTAATCGTAAAAAAACATATTAAAGGAAACCAGTTGGCACATTACCTATATCACTGTGGCCATGTATAACTTTGAAACTATATTTCAATGTCCTAAAGGTGACATTTCTGTATTCAATTGCAAGTTAAATTTCAATGTTCTCAACCTTACGATATATAACATTCGAATTAATCTTGTTTAAAGTTACGTATGTGATGAATCGAATGCGCCCAGACATATAAATTAAATTGGTACGTGCGTTTTTAAATATCTAGTAAAGGTTTCAGAAACTGTCAAAATTCTAGATATTGTTTTACATTCAAATAATTTTACTGGCCAGCAAAAAATAAATTTATGTTTGCCCTATAAGTGTATACTATACAGAACCCATCTAATTTAAGATTTAAAACAAATAAATATTTAATCAAAGGTCATACACAGAATGAGGGAGATTTGGCCCCATATATTCTTCAGATGTATTCATTGGTGCGATTAAAGCTGCGAGTAAAAAGTATACCTTTTAATGTCAACGAAATTTGCTATGAAGACTTTTACGTTTTGGAAAAGCATGTGTGGCTAAATGAATTTCGCGTTAACCAAAGACGAAGATGGCATGATGATGCATGATGACATGATGGATGGAAGGATGATCCCCATGCCATGTTTTTAAAAGAATTTTATTCTGAAGAACAATTTTAAAAAGATATTGTGATAAAAAAGAGGAAAAATATTTATATAGAATTAAAGAAAACATTCACTCAGAAACGTGGGCTTGCTGAAAGGAAAAAGTCGAATCTCATAGATTTAATTAATTAAAATTTAATTCCAAGATATCCCAAGCCTTTTCATGAAGCTTTGTATGCGTTTTCGGTTTTTACGTTTGTTAATTTGAAAGTATACAAAATTTTTTTTCATTTTGGTAAAAAGACAGGATACCAAAAGTTAATCATTTAAGAATAAGTTGTTGCAATTCTTGATTAGAGCGACACAATCAATGTTCAATTTTAGGGCTGATGAAAGTTCCTAATTACTAGTATTGTGTTGTAAATAACCTAGGTTTAACTTTTAATTTTATTATAAATAACTAGTCACAGAAGTACATTTTGTAAGCATTTTGTGAATTAAATTATTGACGAGAAAAACAGAGCTCAAGTAGTATAATATGCCATAGAAATTATCTATGCCATTTAATGACCAAGAATATAATGTAAGTTCCATTGTTGTTATAAAAGTTTATATTTTTTACCAGATACATTTCGAAACTGATTTTATAATAAAGAGTACTCTTTACTACCTATTAATTAAACACCCATTATGGAGCAATAATTCCAATTTTGGCTTTATTTAGACATCATTCAATCCTCGTGTTACTCAAAATATTAAAATTATAAAATTATATTTAACTTAAAAAAGTGTTAATTTTGATTCCTTGTGCATTTCTTGTTACAATAGTTTTATCTGAGATTATGATATAAAATATAGGAATATAAGATAAAATATAGATATATATAAAATATAAGATAAAATATAGGTATGCCCATTGATAAGCTATGATAGTAAATCGTATTTGTTGAATTTTTACAATTAAAAAACTGTTTTCTCTAAAATTATTATTATCGAAATAACACGTTGTTCTGGTAAAATGGGGATATACTTTACCTTACCAGGTCAATATAAATATTACTTCATTAAATGGAAGAAATGAATCCAAATTACACAAAAAATAGCATGAATAGGATGTGGAGGTAGCAATATAAAATTTTCGGATTTTTTCTGGAACTTTGAGAAACACTTAAAAAAAAAATAAGTCTATTTGATCAACACTGATGCAAAGAAGATTACGAGAAGCCATATTGTCTAATGTAAAAGAAACTATCTTTATTATATGGACATTTTATAAAAAAAAAATTTTTCCTCGCAAAGGAGTGGGTGTCAGTGCTGGATTGATCCGCAAATAGCCAAGATATAATCTTCATATAGTACAAATTTAATGAAATTAAAAAAGTCATTGATTTCATCATTACATTTCAAGAAGCCAGTAACAACGTTTCTATAGAAACATACAGTAATTAGGTGTCGTCGATACCGTGCCGGAGAATTTAAACGTCAATATTAACATTAATAGTAGCATAAAAGTCCCATCTATATTTAAGTCACACGGGCTAGAAGAAAAATGTTACTCACTTACTAACATCCCTAAAACACAGGCACGCACGCAAGCACGAAAAAATTATTTTAATAAATAGTTCTTGTTCATTTTAAAAATGAGTACCTTATTATAGTTTTTGTATCATTTTATATTTCCTTATCATTTCTGCTCAATCATGAATAACGATTTATTATGTCCCAACGTGTGTTCTTTTCTGCACTATTTTCAGCTAATATATAATCGCACTTATCTATTTGAACATATATTTTTGTTTAATGTGCTTCAACTTTTTGTAGTAGATCAATATGGAGTCTACGGAATTATTAGTTTACAAAGCTAAAATTTACTCAATATATAACAAAAATTAAATATCCTTAAAATGTTTGCGACTGCTCGTAATAATTGGCTGCGTCAATTACATTTTTAATTTCTTAACTAAAGCATTACCTCATCTTCACGGGTAAATTATCACGTAATTACTTAAATATCTTTCCGTCACTTTATTTATTATTTATATTGAAAGACTTATATATACTTTTCTATACAGTTAGTGAAACAATGACGGTTTAACATATCATGACTTTCAATACGTTACACTAAATCTTTGGATAAAATCTTGTACCACAAGCGTAAGTAGATTAAATTATCAAGATAATTTAATTTATTTAAGATTGTGGTAATCAACACATTTCTTTGTGTATAGCTCATGACTATCAGCAGGCAATAAAATAGCACTCGCTACGCTCTTTATCAGGTAGAAACGCAGGTGATTTTATTTCATTAAAAAGTTTCATCTCTGATCAAAGTAAAAGTTTAAAATAATTATGAATTACAAAGTTTCGTAATTGTTGATTTTCCTTTCCAACTGATTAATTTTTTTTCAATTCTGTTTAAGGTTCTAAAACAACAGTTTAATTTAATTTTTAATGTAATGTTTAATAAAAAAGTTAGAAGACCGTAAATACAATATATTTGGCAATCAGTAGCAACTCGTATTAAACATCGCAAAAGACTATCTTTAAATTATCAATAAATAGTATATCATTTAAAACTAACTGAAATACGGCTTCCCATATTTTATAATACAAAATATACCATTAATTCTGCGTCTAAAGTTTTACTCATACTTGATATAACTACCTTATATATATCTAAGTTATTACCTACCCCAGACGTAAACCGTAGAATTTAAAATGTAGGCGTATAACGCATTCAATTTGGTGGGTTTCCTGTCGCCATACTTTTCCCCACTGTCTATTTGTAGTTTGTAAACACGCATGGTCTTACTTCCCGCAAAAAATATAATACTGAATATTCTTGTGCGGCCTCTCATATTTATTTCTCCGGAGAACTTTTATTTTCAATACTACTTTTCATAATTATTTTTATATTCATTTAGATACCAATATGTTATTTTGATTGTATTATAGTAATAAGGGCGTGCGTTATACCCGGTTGTCACTCCACTCAAAAAACTACTACGGGACTCTTATTTTTCAAGCTTTAAAAATTTGAAACTCGGTAAGTATCGTTTGTAGTTATTATTACTTTTTATTACCAAATAATGTAAAAAATATTGTTTAATTCCATGAACGTGGAGATTTACACCTATATAATTATGTCTATATCTACAATTTATAACGCAATTTTTGGCAGCGCAATGGGGTGGTTGAGACTGTTTCGCCAAGAAGAGTTGGTAGTTACATTTGAAATCTTAGTTACAGAGTTTGCGAGAATCTTTTTATAATTCGATATTTTAAAACTATTTCATCAAGAAAATTGTTACAGGTGAATGCAAAGCTGAGTCGAAATTTACCAGGGGCGATCGAAGATGTTGCAATGGCAGAGTTGGGACCAGACGTGTTGGAGCAACTGAGAGACCAGTACCAGTACAGAGTACCAGTTCAGATGGAGTGGTAGCAGAAGCTACCTATTTCTATAAAGGAACCTCTAAGTTACTTTATATTATTCTAATGTATAATATAATCAGTAAAGTCATTCACAGTGATGAGATTTGAACTTATACTTAAGGAATTGTACTAACCTTCTATATTAAGTATTTATAAAACATATGTAAACTAGTGATACAATAGATTGTAATTTGATTGAATACTTAATATGGGGCTTATAGAAAAACGAATTCACTTTATTTAACTCATTTTGATACAAATTGTCATCACTGGGATACAGATAACACTATCCACTTTACAAATCATAAATAATGTATCTTGCAGTATACATTTTAAATTTTAATAATACCTAAAATCATAAATATGAGATAAATTATTTGTATCTTATGTTAATCGTTCAATGTCTGGAGTTGTCAGATTATGTATGAAGAGTAACTTAGGTTTTTACAGACTTACAAATTTATATCTTTATATTACATGCATTTGTGAATCATTTATTATTTCAGGAGGGAATACTTCAGAAAACAGCTTCTATTAGAGTTAGCGTTTCAATGTAAGGCAACCAACAAAAACTTGGGGTTTCCAGGCTTATTTTAAAGATACGTGTACTGAAAAATACCATCGAACTGCTGAGGGGTAAATTAAGAAGATTGCAGGAAACTAAGCAACATGTAAAAATTTCCAAAACAAAACAAATTTTGAAATTTATTTAACAAAAAGACTTACATTTTATTTGATCATCAGTTACAAAATTATTTTTGGAATAAAAAGATCAGCAGTATATAATTAAAAAATTAAAAAGGTTTGTAAGAATTGGCAATATGATAAGAAATGTCCAAATTACATTTACTCATCGCATTACACATGCGGTTTACTCCCATATTTGGCACTACAAGTATGAACGAGAAAGCATGAAAGTATTCTTTACATTTTAAGTGTGTCCATTGAAAATGTAACTTATGCATGATTCTGTGAAAGCACAGTAATTTAGCAGATATAATTATAAATACGTTGATAAATGAAAGAAAAATTTTGAATTTGAAATACTTTTCTACATTAAATAAATCCGACGGTTCAAAGAACACAACGACGAAGAATTGATGAAAAACTTAATGGCTATAAAAAATGTTTAATTATATTTTAATTGCGTTAAGGATTTTTGTAGTCAATATTAGGGTTACTTTCAATTTTGAACTTTAATTTTACTATAGCATGAACAATGTTCAATATTACCTCATATCTTTTTACGTTTGCAATTTATCATTGTAATTTCAAATATTTGTTTCCGAAAGAACCTAAGTAATAAGCGCCTTAGTAACACAATAGTAAATTTTTCCGGTTTCATTTCGACAATACCATATTATGCAAAATTCTCTACTTCATATATTATTATTGGAGAATGGAAAGAATTTTAAGAAGATTTAACATAATTTAAACCACACTCCATTACTAGATTTAGTATTTATAGAGAATCAAATTTATTTCAAGATAGAGTAAAAGAATTAAGCCTTGTAATCACACTGCATTTACTCGATATAGTATTATGAGGGAATCAAAAGTATAAAACAAATATATTTAAAAAAGTATTCTGATATGATATTTAATTATTACAGGATTGAAGGTATTTTAGGAACACATTTTGACATTATTATTTATTATGATATATTATATTGTGACCACACTGCAATACAGTATTATTAAAGAATCAAAAGTATTATAAAACAGTGTTAACACAATAAATGTTACCAGCTTACTTGACACATTATCATTAACGAATCAAAGCTATTATAAGAACAAATAAAGTAGAAGACATAAACACGCTGTATTACTTGATTTAGTATTAACATAATAGAAAATGAAAAGTATTATAAAACAATTAAATAGTTACAAAATAAACATTCTGATTGATATAATATTAATAGGGAAGCAAAGGTATTAAAAAACAGAGTAAAAAAATAGACTTTGTTTTCACACACCTTTACGTTTACTCTATTTGTTTTTATAATACCTTTGTCTCACTTATTACTCTGAAAATCATCCCATACAAGTAGTGCACTGTCTAAGAAATATGCAGATGGTTCAAAATTATCCCGGTAGCGAGTCTAACATAAATATCAAACAATTAACCTAACATGTGCACAGCAGCCAACAGTGCACTTGTCCACCAAAAAAATATAAAAATAACCAATAAAAGCCGTTAATGAGTTAATGATAGACGAATCTGTAGAAACTACTATATAAGTGTAGTGTGTTCTGCCCTTGGTGTGTCTTGATTGCTTTCTGCCTCGTAGCAAGTAATTTCTAGTAGTAATTAACTAAAAGATTATATTTTTAGCACACTTGAATTTCATACTCTCCCCCGTTTCTGACATATACCCCATGACAAGAGCAAGCTTGCTTAATTTGATATATTCCCAATGAAAACAGTATTAGGTCCCAAAAAGGAAATCTAGAAAAGTCATTGAATTCACGAAATAAGTAATTTTTAATTCTACGCTAACTATTCAAATTAATCCTATCTACAAAAAAATCGAGAATATGCAGGGTGTTTAATTTACTATGAACAATCGCAAATATTTCTTCAATGTATAAGTTATCACGTACTACTGGATGAAATCTATTAATTAAATAAGCTGCAATTTTAAAATTAAGATTAAGATGAATTAATAAGAAAGGAAGGAAGCAGTAATAAAATATTCTTGATGAAATAATTTAAAATTACGTTTGAATCTTCCATTTACTACTATCCTGGTATAATACACCTGGACTTATTTTCTTGAAGAGTCGTTAGCTGTACGTTTGCCTTTGGTACATATAATTAGTACTTCTTTGCACATAAATATATGTACTATCGCATATTACTATGGCTGGCATTTTCGCTGGGTGCAAATCTGAATTCCCAAACTAGCTATCTGGCATGATCAGATTGTTTTAAGCAACTCGTTCTATACACAAAATATGTGTCCCTGTATGTAGTGAAATAAACTGCTGTCCAAGATACTGTCGTACGGTATTCTTATTCTATATACAGTCAACAAAGCTACATTAAAAAGAGGAGCAACCCTATCGTTTGCTATCTCCTGTACAAAGTTTTATTAAATATATAGCTAGACTTTTTTGGAGATTTGACTCTTTCAATCATCAATGGCCTTACCAGTACTTACATAATATTATATCCTATAAATATCTCAGTACCTAAGATGCGTTTCGAATCACTTTTAAGTAATGAACGTAAGTCTTCCATTTGGGATGCAGTGAAATCGGCGAAATTGGTAATAGTAGGCAAATTATTCCAGTAAATATAATCTTCACTTATGTGGTACTTACTTTCACAAACACAGCTTGGGGTATAGAAAGAATGATTTATGAGTAGCGATTCCTTTAGAAGTATTGGGAATAAAAATCTAGAAATATTTTCACGATAACTAAAAATACAATTTCGGGAAATGTATGCATCACGTAAGTATGTGGTCATTGGGAAATACAGGCAGATCATGGATAATATTATTAAATGTAGACATTGGCGGTAGTTGACGAATACTACAATTATCTTCATTATGAGGAGTCAATATTTCTACTGGTCTGTTTTCATCATATTGCTGGTTATTTCCCATATTTTGAATAAAATTATTGGTTAAAATATGCATAATTCAATAATAATTTTACTAAATTTCATTTATAACGGTTCATCGACGTGGAAAACTATATATATATATATATATATATATATATATATATATATATATATATATAATATATGTATATATATATATACATATATATATATATATATATATATATATATATATATATATATATATATATATGTTTATATATCGAGCAACTTGCCGTTAGTAATTAGATCAATTGGCTAACAAATTAAATTTGTTATTTTTCCGTTACATCGCTAGGACACATTCACAATGTATACTCGTCAAAAATTATAGT
Source organism: Druceiella hillmani (assembly GCA_039881145.1). Taxonomy (NCBI): domain Eukaryota; kingdom Metazoa; phylum Arthropoda; class Insecta; order Lepidoptera; family Hepialidae; genus Druceiella; species Druceiella hillmani. The sequence continues at coordinate 58,504,148 of JAYKKI010000002.1, forward strand.
AATTGAGATGAGTTGTCTCAGTTCGTCATTATTTAACATATATTGCGCCATCACAGTATTCTTTGTTATATTTTCTAAGTTATAAATCATATAGTGAAGACCTTCAAAAATACAATATAATTTTTTTTATTTTCATATTTACCTAAACTGCGGTAACGCGTAGGCAAAATTTCTATTGCCCTGTACGCATAGTATGATAAATACACAAATTATATATTAAATTTTGTGTCAAACTGCCGCTTTTTTTCCCTTAGCTAGCGTTACTTGTGTTTTACGATGCAATAAACAAAATAACGCAATTAAATGAAACTACGTGATGTAGTATTATTTCTACTGTTTTTAATTTCTTTACCAGACCTAGGTTTCGTTGTATTACAACATCTTCAGGTGGGCTATTAGCAACGATTGCAGCATCTTTACTAATAGCCCACTTGAAGATGTTGTAATACAACGAAACCTAAGTCGTGGTAAAGAAATTAAAGAAAGTAGAAATAATACTACATCACGTAGTTTCATTTAATTGCGAATAATGAATTTCTACAAAATTAACGCCAAATATATTCAAAATAACGCAACGTAAAATACAAGTAACGCCATCTTCATAACAAGAGTAGCAACAGCTTCAATAATTGAAACCTATATAAAATTTAAGTACATCACCACCAACATGTGCAGATTTATGACGTATTGATATATAAAAATTGGGTTTATCGCATCATAAGGATTATTGGGGTTCCTTAGCATTTTGAAATTCAATAGAATTTCATATAGTACCACGTTTTGATATTAATTTGGGTATATTACTTAATTTCTTGATATCCTATCCAAAATCTAAAGGCGCATAATGAAACAAATTTCATTTGAATTATAAAATTAGATGCAACGTACACCATCGCTATATTTTAATTTATTACCACCTATTACGTGTATGGGATGATGAGATCAGCCCATTATATTCCAGAACAGAAGTATAATATGAAAATTGTAGCAAATTCCAGTAAGCTTCAATCATGTCTATTAGGCAACTTATTTCTTCTGCTGTCTATTTTTTAAAACACGTAAAGAAGTTTGAATGAAATCACAAGCTGTCGTTCGAAAACAAAAGAGTGTGACGTAACAAGCCAGAGGAAACATCGTCATATAATAAGATAAACGTTTGATTCACTTGAGCGTTTTGACACAAACATAATACGCTGTAACTACCACCATTCTAATTCTTAAAAATTATTTGTGTATGTAGCTTTTTAGATGACCTATTTCAAGATGAACGATCGATGCCGTACTAAAGAAATATTTGACATGACGAATTTCTTAAACCTCCCGTTCTAATCTAATTGGCATGATATCGTACATTTAGGAAGTTATTTTAAAATGATACTTAAAATTGGTTAGCCTTAGCCATTTATAGTAATTATTTACAGCGTTAAGTGTTGTTATAAAACAAATGAATTAACACGCTATTCACTATTTTCCTGCTGAAATAGCACAAAAATGATGTAAATATGAAACAAAAAGAGGATAACGGCATATTAATCATTACCACTTCCGTACCTTTCTTCTCAATTTTATTCACTTCATTAACTTTCTTCAATAAATCCACCAAAAATTGGAATTTGATGTAAATCGTTTATACCTTAATATAATCTGTAATATAAATAATCTGCTTAATTATCTAAGTTTCAATTACCTCCTAATTTATGAATATGAGACGATCCTAATTTATAAATAAGAATATGATACGATGTATACTTATCAATATAATTATTTATTATTTTCTAAGCAATCTTATGAAAACTAATTTGGGCAAGAAAAACCAAATAACGAGACTATCGTCTTGTCGACTAAGGTAATTTACAGAAAATAGAACTCGTGCTTTATAAAATTATCAGTAGATTTAAGATAAGTTATACGATATTACGGGAGATTATTTATAATCGTTTCTTCATAATTGCCCGCACTGCTAAATAACTGCAAGTAGTGAAATGTTTATGCAATGCAAGTAAAGAAAGTATGAGTTAAGGAATCTCATTATTAATTTTATCGCTTGCCCAAAGTTGCACCTTCCTTTTAAATAATTGTTTTTTAAATTTTTACTCAAAGTTATTACGTTACTTTTTCTAACCTTATTTATGAATGGATACCATAATATAATTCACATAGTTTCTTTTCACTGTTTTATAGTCGATTAAATGCATTTACGTAAACATTCTCTAAAACACGCGACCATTTTGGGACAATGGCTGAATATGAAATAAATTGCATATTTATTTGCATACTTTATTGCACCTGCAAGATATAAGATATTTTTGTTTATAATAACGTACAATATTTTATTTTTAAGTACAGGTCGCAAATCTAACAATATGACGTAAGACATTATATTCTTGTGCTAGATTTTCAGTCGCAATGGAGAACATATAACTAAAGCAGTGTGCAATGCTTTTCATCATTTTTTTATTATTGTTTGGACCAATAATTTGTCAATCACAACCTTAAAAACCCTCGCATACCGATTTTCGGTCATTTAGCGGATTATTCATATTAATCTGATATATTTGTGCTATCTTGAATTTTTATTATAGAAAACATTAAAATGATAGTATTATGCGCACTATGTAAACGAATCAAAATACAATGTGTCTTCCTTTTACCGTCAAAGATTATTGTGTCCCTGTGTACTACATCGCTATATCAAAAACCTCATATCTACAAGTACGGCTCAATGAAGTAATTAAAACGGGTCTACGCACAATATGTTTATTGTTTACCATTGAGAAGTATTATTTGGGTCCTGCTTATATAATTGTTAAGTCGTTACTATTATCTCGGTGAAAATTACTCAGTTAGACTACTAAGATATACATGAAAACAAACGCAATATATTTGCTATATGCTGCTTTTAAACTTACTTTACTTACTGTGTTATCAGATTGGTAACCTAATATTTTTATATTGTCATCGGAACTACATACGAATGAAAATTCAAATCAATAAGTGGAATTAAGTAAAACTGAATTTCCAAAATTGATCCATGAAATCACAAAAAAGAAATAAATGAAACTGTGGTACAACAGAAAAATGTAAGAGTCTCAGAAATCTTTGATTGGCTCTAATAAATTATAATTAACGAAACAAACTAAAACTAGATAGGGATAAACGTACACTAATCCTATCTTCTTAAGAGTAAACTCCCAGGTCGCTATCGGAAACTGTTTAATTCGAGGATAATATCTACTTTTTGTTCCGTCTTTGTTACTCTTACTTCCTAAATATAATTTTTGATCAAATAATAAAAGTGGATTAATATATGAGTGAAACATTTAATATTTGACTAACAATAATAATTAGATTACTAGTTTTATTTCCGAAACTAATTATATGAATTTATTTTAAAAAAATTACCATTTACCTTTCATAATTTAACAAACTAGAAATAATACAAAAAAGAATATTGCATTGTCACTTTACATAAAATAACAATACATACTATTTTCGAAACAAAATGACTTAATGTTCTTACAATTTTTATTTATATGCACGAAATTAAAATTATATGCACAAAATTAATTTTTCATAACATTAAATCAATATGTGCATTAAAAGTGGTATTACGACATTCGTGTACCATGAAATAACTATTTAATTCTTACGATTATCAAGAATAATAAAAAAATGTCATATGTCTATTTAAATAACAAAGTATATTCAAAGTTGAGAAAAGTGGTTGACGTATATTCCATTTTTATGCATAAACAAAGAATACTTTGTAATTTTTATATTAAAAATTATTGGAAAAAAGTAGTTTATCTATTAGCATAATAAGAGATGAACGATGGCTAAATTGGCTACAGAAACATGCTGATTGACAGTCACTGATTGTACCTTTTCTGTTGTTGTTAGACAAAAGTTTTATGTCATTTTAACTAACGTAACATATATATAAAAAGTATTTGCTTGGCTTTTCGAATTAGATACAAGGATTAAATTGAAATCAATGACGCTAAAGATAAAAAATAAAAAATAAGAATGTGTCCCTCTCTTGTACTAAGCTGTGGTACATAAGGTGATTTAATAAATGGTTGTGATTAATAAATTGGATGCAATCAAAAGAGTTTTTCCATGACAAAAGAAAAATTAGGATGAAGCTTTTTTATTATTAATAATATTTATATTATTACAACAGGATTAAGCATAAGTCAGTATTAAGCAACTGTTGGATCAGAGTATAGTGAAAATCCATTTCATTATAATTTATAACGTACAATATTTTTTTGTAGAAATACAAAATGCTACATTATGTGTTAGTGAAGGTGACATCCGTCAAAGTTTTGAAATACCTACTTTGAAGGGTCATTTTAATATATATAACACTGATTAAACATATTTTATGGTGTATCTAAGATGAAAATGTTTAAATTGAAAGCAGAACACGAAATATTTACAACAGTTAAACTTTTTTCGTTAGTATCGTGTAGAGAAAATGTTAAAATTATGAGTAATTAACGATTTGAGAGAAGTTATTTACATAAGCAAAGTCTCCCCTCTTGTACTAAGCTGTTGTACATTGCTATCTAGTTAGAATTTAAGAAAGGTTTTAATCCTTAAGTATGTATATGTTTTTCCAAAATGGAAACCTAAATATTACTTAAATAAATTAAAATATGCTGTGTACTAGTTTGTCCGTTCTATTAGTGTACACAACTTGGCATGATTTGTTCATTCATGAAAGAAGTATTAAGAAAGTAAATATAAAAAAAACTATCTTGTAAATAATATTGCGATTACTATTAAAAAAAACACATTTCCTGTAATTTTATCGCAGCTACATTATATTAGACATCAAAAAACTTCGAAATCATTCTTTTTTGTTTATACCTATTCAACATAACGAGAATGCCGAAATTTGTTAATCTTATAGCTTCCAAGCCGCTGATAAATATGTAAAAGAAAAATGTTTTAGAACAAAGGCAACCCGACCCAACGCCGATATCATCACCGAGTGGAATAATAAAAAGATTGGATCTTGCCATTAAACATTTTTTCCGGGTGGAAAAATATCTTCCAAGAATACAATCGATACCCATTAAAACACAGTAGTTTGAGTAAATATATTGAAAAGTGAAATTATTTAAAATAGTCGTTTATTTATGTAATATAAAGACAATTTTATCTCAAAGTTTTAATAAATTGTCTCCTGTAATTGTTCATAACAATTAAGATAGCATTACTTTCAGGTAAATACAGTGGCGAATGTATAAATATAAGAATCTTCTCTTTACAAAGTATTCCAAGCGTATTAAAATATGATGTATAGCAAGAATTGAAACAAAAGAACAGATTGAATTTTTAATAAAAAATATCTTGTATTTTTTAAAAATATTTTCAATTATTTTTTCTTTATATATATCAACATAAGTTTCTTAAGTACGAAACTTTTGAATTCAAACTGAAATTTTGCTTCTGTAAACCTTAAAAAAAAATTAGTACAATTAATAAAAGTGCATGAATTACCTTTCGGCACTATTTCGCCATCTTAATGATGGATTGTTTTTCATCTTAAGAAGTCTGGATAGCGAGCAGTGTGTTTTCAGGTCGCGAAGAGTATCTTAAAAATCAAATATTTTTAGTGTTAATAAGTGACTGAAGGTTTGGAAGAGACCAAAATTAGCTCCAAGCTCAAATTCTTTCCAAGTGAAGCTCCTGTAGTTTGCGTAACGTCCTCTGTGCTACATGTGGACAAGCATAGCCCTGCAAGAGAATTGGCTTTTTTTATTCAAAAGTCTTTGCTACTTAACTGCAAGCTTCTTCATAATTTAGTCTATTTGGTTACAGTAGTCATCCACTCTAATCGACTGATCAGCTTTCAGAAAGCTAAAAACAATATCAGGAAAACATGAGCGATTGACCACCCAACAGACTCACTTACCTTTTTTCGGGGAATATTCGATTTCAGTGCATTTTATCTGTATTCAGAAATGTGGCCGAATACGTGTGGCTATCAAATTGTAACAATTTTTCATTGCATGCAACAATTCGATGTGAAAATAGTTCACTTTTATGTTGCTAACGCAAAGGAATCATACTTTGGAACGAGTTTTCTCTTGGTGTTTATGTTATTCGTACAGAATCCGTGTATATAGCTTCTCTGCCTGGCCAATTTCGTTCAAAGTGTTTAATATTTTAGGGATAGTAACGCCAAATCTCACTGCGTATTCACGCGTAGTTTCAGATGTCGGATACTCCCATTTCAGATTTCAGTTTATCATTATCTTCCTTGCTATCAATTCACCCAGGTGGTTAATTTTGGAGATCAAAATCGTTAGATCAAAACTTCTGAAAGCATCGGCGAACTATACTTTACCTAGACATAACCTCGCTAAACATTTCGTTGATATTTTGAGCCATCTGTATTGTATTAGTTTCATGATGAAACGCATCTGAAAAAGGGCGAATTTCAGACTTATAAGGTATTTTAATTTACAATTTCAAGCAAAACATGCGTCTAAAAGGTTAATGACTAACAATAAAAATAAAGTTCAATTTCAGCGAAACTGATAATTAAACTTGGAATTTGAGGTTGTCTAACCAAGTATGTTAATATGAATTAATATACAATGTAACAATCGTTAAATAATCCAAAACATTATTATAATTTTTAACTTGAACATTTTTCAAATATTTTTTATATCTAAACTCTGTATAATCCCTTTAACAATGCTACTCATGTTTTGGGTTCCATACCTTAAACTGAAAAATCGAACGCTTATAAAATCACTTACGTGTCTATTAATCAATCTTGTTAGTTCGTCAGTTTCTCGGAAACTATGCGAAGGAAAGTTGAAACTTGTCATGACCTTACATAAATTTTGTTAATCAAAATATATTGCACTAGGTAACTTTCTAAAATATTTATATAAGAATTAAAGAGATATAATTTTAAATTTCATATTTAGAAAAATATTCCAAAACATATGAGAAAATAGAGCATAGTCATGTTTATGAAAAAAATGGAGTTGGTAAAACAAAGAAAGGAGAAGTTTACAGGTAAAAAATAGATCTTTAAATTTTTTAAATATGCACTAAGTTTTACACTTCTGGAAAACATATTAAACAATTGACATAGTGGATTTTGTAAGTGGTTTAATGGAAATATTATGTTCCCTTAAACGTTTATAAATAACTAAACATTTACCAAACTTGGTCGTGTAAGTTCTACTTGTACTGAACATATTTTTTTATTTGCTCTTATATATTCTAACTGCATCTCGAAAAGTGGTCGATCATGTATAGCGAGAGAACAATTATTATCTCGGCACGGCCGTTGATTATTGTTCTTTACGTAATAGATATTTTTATATTACGACTTCCATGTTCTCTAATTTCTGTTACAAAAATGTTTCTTCTTTATTATGAAATTATTATCCACAAATCTCAATATATATGAATATATATATATATATATATATATATATATATATATATATATATATGTATATATGTATATACATATATATGTTTATCGAGTTTTCTGTATCTGAATTTCTATTTTCCTGCTCCGTGGTACTGTTTTTTAATCTAACAATTACTATGCTGCTTACCCCCGCATAATTGTCAGCACCAACGAAACGAATAACTCAGGCACCTTTCCTAAAAAGCATCACCTAAATTTGTAAGGTAACTCTCAACAAGCAATTCGTTTCGCATCTATGCATAACTACTACATTGCCAAATTAAGCTACTACGTTACAAAAAAATTTATTTGGAACAATGTTACAAAAAAAAAATTCATAGATCCTAGATACTTACCACTGTTTGAAATTGGTAATGTTAATAAATTGTAAGTTTAATCAACGGTAAGATTCACCTTATCGTGGTCCAATGGTTACTAACAGTGTTTCGTCGAAATTTGGTGGTTTTATTTTACAGAGGAAAGTGATTTTCCTCATCAGATATATTCAAGAAAATTTTGCCAAGCTCGAGTTTTACTCTTATTTCATACATCTAGCAAATTAAGATCTTTATAATGTATCATTTCATAATAATATTATTCATTATACTTATTGATATTATACACAAGCCATGGTTGCTGATTATCTTTGATAATTATTATTAGGTTTCCATCTTTTATCTTTCAGTTCTATTTTTGTACTTTTTTACAACTGTCAATTATTATCTCGTAGACACTCGGTCATTATATCAGTGAAATGTAATTATATATATATATATAAATATATATATATATATATTTGTATATATATATATATATATATATATATATATATATATATATATATATATATATATTTGTATATATATATATATATATATATATATATATATATATACATATATATATATATATATATATATATGCATATATATATATATATATATATATATATATATATATTTTACTTAAATCTAATTTTATAATAAAATAGAAAACAATTGTCCAATTGATACAATTCTTAGTCAATCTGCATATAACATGAACTAGGATCTGTCAAGACAAAATATTTGATTAGGCAGATGGAGCATGATACTATTTTATTTTAATAGAACACAGTTGTCTCGTTATTCGTCATGCATTCAATATTCTGTTGGTTTATGAAAAAAAACTCACGGTAAAGTATTTGCACTAATAATTTGGTAATAGTTACTCTTTGGCAATTTATCGAGATATAGAGAGAATTTATCGAGATATAGAAAGAAAGATCTAGTTAATGTACCAATCTAATTTAAATGTCAACTTATATTGGTATTACCTATCAATTTAAATATTTTTTAACCATTCACAAAGTGTTTTTTGTCAACATGAACGATTGACGGAGGGTCAAAAATTATAGTGAATCTAGTTGAGGATACTCCGGTTCGTTGGGTCTTTTTGTTTTGGTTGGGATTTTTGTTACATCTTTACAATTCTTTCTATGTCTAATGTATAAGACATGCATAAAACGTTTTTTCTTAGTTTTTCTCCTATTTTTATTTTTGGGTCATATTCAAGACTATAACTTCTTCATCTACTTTCGCGTAAAGCACATACAGTCGTTTTCAATAATTGTGTCTCGAGCTGCTCCCCAAGTAATTGTTACTCATTTTCTCCCTCTCTCTGTTTATTTCATCGCTGTTTCGTAGCTATTTTTTTTTCTCTAGGCATTTTTTGTCTTATTCGATCAATTTTCTATCATTTTCTCGTCGTTCTTCTGCCCTATTGATATAAGTATCCTATTTTTTTGAAAATTATTTCGGTTCCCTATTATTTCGGTTCCGTTGAAAATTTACTAGCAGCTAAACCAGGCATACTTTTTCTTTCTTCTTCTTTCGTTTTTCCGCACCATTTTTGTTTTTTTCGATACAATCCGGGAATAAAAGTTCTTTCTTTCATTTTGGCATTTTTTTATATCTTCGAATTATTATACTCCTCTATTCACTTTTCACTTTTTCTCTGTGTCATAAAATATAGGTTTATACACGGTGTCCGAGTATAGATGTGTGACAAAGAAAGACGCTATTCGTTATCTATAAAGGAATAAATTTTCGTTCACTTAAAACGTGAAACACTCCCTTTTTCTAACTGAATTCAAAAAATATATTGCATATAACTCTTTTAATTACACCCAATACTTGCCCAGAATGCTGTGTTTATCCACAGTGGCGATGTTGCAGCTGTTCTCGGGTTATTCCCCCGAGATTAAAAAATTTCTAAAAAGTCATCTTTTAATTTTATTTTAACCACAATCAATTATTTTTCTTCGTATTTTATGCTTATATATTATACGTCTTTATTTATCCGCCACTTATTCCCGGACACCGTATATTTATATATATATATATATATATATATATATATATTTATCTATAAATATATATATATATTTATCTATATATATATATATATATATATTTATCTATATATATATATATATATATATATATACATAAGTAATTATTTTAATAACTTATACAAATCTTTTAAATATTTTCATTCTAAGATCAAGCAACTGTACGGCTAAAATGTTGGTACGTCGAATTGAAAATCTTCTAGTTCCGCATTTGAACATTTTGACACTATTATCAAATCATTTCATCAGATATAAATGATTTTATTTTTAAATTATACTTTTAAACATCTCGATTAAGGGAAAAATAAAAGTAAATGCAAATATTATATGGAAATATTATATATATGCAAATATTATATGGAAAAAGCGAATGTCTTCAGAGGATAAAACAAGAAGCAGAAAAAGAGAAGGAAACAGAACCCCACAGAATTAATCTTGTCCTCTATTCCTTACGTTTTAATTTCGTTTATCGTATGGATTAATAATTGAAAGAAAAAGATATAAGTATCCTATTTTTTTGAAATTTTTTATATTTTTATTTAATTTTTTTAACATAGAAATTGGAAACAGGGATAGAATATATTAATAGCATAAAGTTCACAAGAGAACACTTGGAAACCGTCATCAGGAATTTTTGATTTAACAAATTACACGAGTACATAATTCGTACATAAAATATTTTTTAATTTAATATGTTGTGTCAATTGAAAATATCTACAATGCCTACAAAAATAATCACAACTGATAAGAAAATTAAATGATATTTCCAGAGACATTTTTGAAATTGTTTACAAAATATTTCCTTAACCTCGGAAATTCTACATTCGAATTATGGCCAAAATGGCATTGCCACAAGATTCTCTAAAATTTACCCGAAAATTAAACATTTATAAAACATACCGTCATTAAATGAAAATATAGGAAAATATAGTAATTGCTGACACTAGATAAATTATTTCAGCCAAGTTTAGTGTGAAAATTGTCTTGACATCTTATAAGTATGGTGAATGTAGGGTGAAAATCTAATTAGATGTGAAATAAAGATAATTTTTATGTGCTTGAATATAAATGATATGAACACTTATTCAAGTAGATGAATAAACTTTCTTTTTGTGACGTACATGTATTAAAATTGCGACATTTAATATTAACCGCGTATAAAAGAATACAGAAATATAATTTATGAAAGTATTTGACTTGTAATCAATTAAATTACCTGTTTAATCGATGTTCGCTCGGGGCTGATGGACGCGAGTATATTTCAAAAATTATAATGTTCCCATTCGATCACGCGCCCGTCATCACGTAATTATACTCCGTCTTTTTGTAGTGCCATCTGCCATAAAAGTCGGTTCTAGCGGATGATGTCCTTAATGACATTCTGAATTAAGTCCTAGAAAATTCATCTATATTAAAGTTCAAAGGTAGAATCTAAAAAGGAAGAAGGCGGGAATATTGTTTAATTATTAAATACGTAATTAACATGATAAGTGGTTTTTCACTAAGTGAAAGGGATAAATAATTTATTTTGACATCTCTTCTCATCCAGTTTTTTGTTTCAGAAGAAATGCCTCTTTAAGGGGTGTGACTATTCCTCATTTTTTAATCTGTTTTTTATAGTTAACAAGGGATAATTCACAAAAATTGTGTTGCACTACTAACATTCCTAGAATTAGAAGCAATTTGCAAATAATTTCATAAGTTCTTTCATGCCTTTATGGAATAATTATTTAATAATATAAATACGATGTATCATGATCTATCCATTATTGCTTTTGCAAAATTACCTTACCCTAGCGATTAGATATTATATACAATAAAACTCATTAATATATGCCAATATTTTATTTAGTGGGATGAACAATTATCAGATATGGACTGCTCGTGGTAATACCAGTTTTGTAAGAAAAATAAATCGGAAAAAGGAACTAAATAACCAACTGTGCACTTCAGCATACATGTTTGAATTGGGCTTGGTATGTAAGTCTTTTAAAATAATATTTGAAATAGCTCAAAAATATATTTATTTTCGCACGTTACTACCATGCTGATATATAACTCAACTTTTGACCTTATACATAACCCCTAGTGCTATGTTAAATTCATCTCATAAGTTGTAGCATCGTCATAAACCATGTAATTATCAAATTATTCAATAAAAACATATTATAAAAAAGAAAGACAACACTTATGACAAAATGTTTTTCCTATATTACTTTGTATCACTTCCTCCCAGGCGGACTATATAATTTACATCACATTAAAATCTAAATATTTTGAAAGATTTACCTATCGCAATTTACACCAACTACAAAAGAAGTCGCATTACAAACTAATGACAAAAGATTAATCGTCGCACAAATTCAAAACTTTTCTCCTAGTGTGAATAGTCGAGATGATTAGCTAAAATTATTTAGCCACTTATCATGCGATTATTTGCTTTCAGTATTAATTCCTAAAACCGCTGCTGGTTTGAAAGTATAAATTTAACTTTAACTAATATTATAACTTTTAATGAAGAGTTACCATACCAACGAAACAAAGGAAAATAAAACTAAGAAATTTTGAGTGATAATGTCAAATATGGCATTAATAAGGGCATACTTGTATTTACAATTAAGTTTAAATTAATCCTTTCTCTGCTCAACATTCAAAGGCAAGTACTATTTATTTCAAATCTAAGAATAAATAGAGGCATAATATCCTGGAACTCCATTTTGGTCTGGTGTTTTGAACAGTCATCTATATTTATGATAGAATATTTACAAGTCAATTGGTGAAACAAGTATTTTGCAAATAATATTCACAATTCTTTTGAGTAAAAATATTGCTCATTTGAAAGCCTTATGCCAAGGAATGAAGAAGATGACTGTATTCAAATTTATTAAAAAAACGTGACTACACACATATACACACCCACACGTGCGTGCGGGCACACACACGTATATATATATATATATATATATATATATATATATATATATATATATATATATGTGTGTGTATATATATATATATATATATATATATATATATATATATATATATATATATATATATATATATATATATGTAATATGATGAAAATTATAGGAAAATGTATTTTAAAGAAAAACATTTACATCATCTGTTTTAGGGAATCTATAAAAAAATGACACTTAAACTTATGCAATCTTGACAAAGAAATTATATGTAGTCTTAATTGGTATGTATACAGAAGAGGCAAAAACCGTTATTCGTAGAGTAGAATTTGTCTTTTCAATAGCTTTCATGTAGCTTCCAGGTTACATTTTATCTTTGCTACTTTATGCGGTAAATGAAACGTGTTTTTATAACTACGTGTACGTTTCATCTGTTATATTATGTAATTCGAAGTCGTGATCGTAATAGAAAATATCAATACTTATGTAATGTTGATGGAATAGAGCGAGACGAAACTATTAATTACTTTTTTTCAATATCATCATACAAGTATACTAATAAAAATCAAAACTACTCTAATTGAATATTTCCTATAAAAACATGTTAAAGAGCAAAGTGATATTAAAATTAGTTGCAAAGTTTTATTTACATCAAATAAAAAATGTTTCGTGTTGTTTTTAACTGAGACAGCAACAGCTTCCATGGATTTGCAAATAAAGGTCAATAAAATTTTCTTATATCTTATCACGTTTTCGAGATACACTATTTTGTTATATGTATAATAAATTAAAAACATGGAATAAGAATTCACACCTAAAAGGCTAATAATATTCTCAATTATTTCGTCAGCTCAGTAAAGAATTAAAAAGGAATTGTCAATTAAACAGTTCAAAAATATAGAGAATCCTGTAATAATTTATTAAAATAATTTATTATTTTGCAAATAATAAAGACTTCGATGAAAACCTGTTTGAATAATTGTTTTCAGTTATCTCAGTGTTGGCTGGCAATATACTAAGTTATAATATCCATCAATATAAAATTATTGTCACACATTATATCTCGACATCCAAAGTGTTTATTCAATGAAACACAAAATATAAATAAATAAAATATAAATTAATATAATATATATATATATATATATATATATATATATATATATATATATATATATATGGGCCATTATTACAAAAAATTAAAAAATAATGTTACTTTTTTAAATATTACAAGATGTACTATTCACAATTAAATGAAACTACTTGATGAAGTATTATTTCTACTTTCTTTAATTTCTTTACCACGACCTAGGTTTCGTTGTATTACAACATCTTCAGGTGGGATATTAGCAAAGATTCTTACTTAAGAAAGATCTTTGCTAATATCCCACCTGAAGATGTTGTAATACAACGAAACCTAGGTCGTGGTAAAGAAATTAAAGAAAGTAGAAATAATACTATATCACGTAGTTTCATTTAATTGTGAATAATACATTTCTACAAAATTAACGCCAAATATATTCAATACAAGATGTACTATTATAAGATAAACTAATACATATGTATAAATATCTTTATAACAATAGGTGAGATGCGACTATTCTTTTTGTATATAACAATAAATGAGTATGTGGGACAAACATGCAAATATGCGATATTCTTTGTGTATACATTTATATGAACATATAATTTAGATTTATAAAAGTTATGTGTTATCACTACATTTTTCTTCATTTTCTTGTATTTGATGTAAAACCTAAGAAACATTATTTACACATAGGTTATGTTCCTAAAAATTATGTTTATTTCAAAATATTTATTAAGTTTATATAATATTATGGAAATAGGATTACAGTTTTAGGCTAATTTATGCATTAGACAATACTTGAAAATTATTTTCACCATTATATGCATGTCTACAACAGTATTTGATTAGATGCAGTAAACGTATATCCATTCCTATTTTAAAAATACAAACGTGTAGTTGAGATCTCAATTTGAAACATTCATTTACAAAATTTCGACTGGATAAGTAAAAAAAAATTACAAATTATGAGTGTATAAGCGAACAGATTCTCTTCGTGGATGCAATAAAATAATGACATATATTTTTTAGTACCGAACAAAAAATTTTACCAAGTTGTATTTTTTTCAGAAACCTCTATATTTTCGTATCTGCTATATTTTTTTGCATCGAGAAAATTATAGCTATTATTGAGCTCGAGACAAAGTTAAATAGCCCTTCTACTCAGCATATTTAATAATCAAAGTGGGCGGAGAGGTGGAATGAAATCCTTGTTTATGGAGAAAATATAATTCAAATAGGTCCTCCAATTTTTATAGCAGTGCCTATCAACTTTTTAAGAATTTAGTTTTTTTTGGGGTCAAGTACACATGCTATTGAGGTTTGATAATTCGGCAATATAAAAAAAACATTCATCCGAAATAAATTAAAATATACTGACAAAATCGATTTAATATTTAAGGAAATTCGTTAAAAATTCTTCTTTCTGAAAATATCTTTTCACGTATATAATTTATGTCCATAACCATTAATATATAATAAATGATATTAATACTTTCTTCTTTTCCTATGGTGTAGCTTTACCACTTTCTATTACCCATTGGCAGATACGAATTTTTAAAATTTTTTAAATATCTTCATAATTCATTTGCGGCACTTTGAGCTTTTACTTACAAAAAGTCCCTAAAATTGTTTTCCGAGTATCTTTAAGTTTTTAAATCTCATGATACCGTGTATAGTCACATTTCTGTAAGTCGTTTGTTCCATCGTCATATTTAAAACTTTGAATTATAATCGTTCCTAAGAACAAATGTCTAAATATGTTGAGAATTCATAATCAAACATCTACAAATTTAATCGGTCATGATTTGAAAATGAATATAAATAAAAACAATTACAAATGCAGCAAACAGCATAATTTTTAGGCAACAATCGGAGAAAACCGGGCTAGCTACGAATATCAACGACAAGGTATGGTATTTGAGACTATGATACAATGTCCGCACAGCTAAGTCTGACATATTATAACTTTTTGGCGTCAAACTCAGGTATTCTCCACCGAGTACCAGATAAAACTGATAAACCGCGAAGTGTTAGCTATTAAAGTGCCTCATATTTTTGTCACTTGCTGACGATGTGGTAATTTCACTTATTCTATGTACTTGTGGTTTTGCTTGTAAAAAAATACTTTTGGGTAAACAAAGTCGTTTTGCATTTTTGGTGGTATTATATATATTATTAAGAAAAGAAGTATACATTTTTAATACATAACTGAATTTTTAAATTTTAAAACGACAGTTCTTATTTATATGAAATAAATGTAACTACCGATGAAAATATTGACATCTCAAATATTGAATATGAATTTGAGTATCGAAGGTAATCAGATCCAGTAGACGGTTAAGTGGTATACATTCATTCCATTAGATCGTTTGTCACCGACAACCATGCAAGCAATTACGTACTATGTAAGTAGATTATTGGTATGATTGTAATCTGTTATCAGTGGTTGTACCAAGCGCAGCCTAAAAGTTGCATTTTGAATGTGTTTTACTTCAAAAGGGACTCTTGAAAAAACTCCCATGTACCGCTTATCTGTCAGTCTGTCACAATTATTTGTATTATAAATTGTTTCAAGTAAAGATTCAAGATGTGGCATAGCAAAAAAGAATATAAAATGATCTTAATAATTAAAAATGTTAAATTCCAAATGATAGGGGCAAAAGTGAAATAATAGAACATTTTTATTAAATTCGACTCCTGTGGGGAGTATTATTTAAAAGAGCAATTTACTTACAAATCTAATTTTTTTTCTGAATTTTGCGTACGGGTTTTTTCCAAAACTTCGTGATATAATTTGAGAAGTTAAGGAGAAAGGAGTAAAACACTACCCTGGACTACGTGGAAACAAGAGAGGTTCATTTTTGCACTACGTATTAAAAAAATGAAATTGTAACTTGAAGTAGAAAACTACGTAAAAAATCAATAATAACTTCGTCAAGTGCAGGATATTTTGACCCTTTCATCTTTTATGGCCGTTTAATTATTAAAAAGTTGTAGTTATCCCTAATAAGCTTTTGCCTTTCGATAAATAATTTATAAAGTACAAAAAAACGAATAATGATAATATAAAAAGACAGAAAATATTAAAGAAAAATAAAATTAAACTAAAGATAATTGTGGGAAGTCGTGAAGTTTTCTCCAACGAATTTTATTTAAATTTTCGAAAACGTTTGGTGTTTTACGTTTAATTAGTGTCTGCAGCGAGGATAAAATTTCATCAAGTTATGATTGAATATATGTTAGATGACAATATGAATTCCATTACTTTTTTGGAACAATCAATCATATATATATATATATATATATATATATATATATATATATATATATATATATATATTTATATATATATATATATATATATATATATACATATAGGTGAAGAAAAATATAATAAAGAAGTATATATGAATTTTTCACAAGAGAGTTATAATACTTCAGACTTAACTGTACGTACATTAAATCATATTCTCACATACCATACGTTATCATTACCATTCATAGCTCGCCCAATTTTTCAATTTTCCCAGTTGCTGCATTTTCCATTATTTTTGTTTACATTGAAACGTTATCAAATCATGACGAATATAATTTGTAGACATATTATAATTATGCACTTTTACTGGATTTAGACATTTGTTAGAAGCAAAAATTCTCATTTAAATTTTTAAATAAGACGATGGAAAGAGAGACTTATGGAAATGTGACTATGCAAAGTTATAATGAGGTTTAAAAATGTAACGATACTCGAAAAAAATATTTAGAGACTTGTTGAAATTAAGAACTCAAAATACTGCGAATGGAATGTGAAGATACTTCAAATAAGTTTAACAATTGTTATCTGCTAATATGCAATATGTGGTGGTAAAGCGGCAATAAAGGTAAATAAGGAAGAACGATTATACCTTACTAAACATTAATGCTTATGGATATTTATAATGTATGCGGAGAGAATTTTCCAGAAGGGAACATTTTTACTGACTTTTTTTAAATATTAAGCCGACTGTGTAGTTTTTACCAAGTAGTCAGTATATTTTCATTTATTTCTTATAAATTATTTTCTTATATTGACAAATTATCAAACTTCAATATCATGTACTCAACGCAATAGTATGTTAAATGATTTAAAGGCAGACAGGGGCTACTGTAGAGATTAGTGAAGCCATTTGAAGTATATATATCGTACAAAAAAGGATTTCATTCAACTCCTCCCCAACCTCTCCCTCTTTGTAGGACTAATGCTGAGCTAATTCATATTCAGATCTTCGAACACAGTGAGTAGAAGGATAACTGAACTATATCTCGGGCAATATATTGAAGTCAAGTCAATAACAGCTATGACCCTATAATATCTCTACTGCCCGAGAGTGGTTACCAGGTCGCGAATAGGCCTCGTAGGCTTTCTTCCATTGAATACTCATAAACACTGCACTCTTTTTATTATTGAAGCGAAAGTGCCCCTTTTAATTTCCAAGAAGGAACTGTGATTCATGCGGCATATAATTTGCAATGAAAAATAGATAAAAAATTCACAAATAAATACGAACTAGTGCCGTTTCATATTGAAAAAGGAAATCGTTGCTAAGCGAGAGGGGAAGTGCTTATGTGAATTTTATACACGCGAATCAACGCTAAAATAGCTTAAGACAGAAGATTTATATCAAAAACTTTGAAACTTGATAAAGCTATAAACTATATTAACCTGCATATACTTGAATAGTTTATATCCAAAGGCACTTACATGGAAATTCTAGAATGGAAAATAAAATGACAATTTTTTTTCACTTTCATATCTCGTGTGGAGTATTAATTTTTAGAGCAATTTATAACGATACCTTTAAAATTTTATGCCTAGAAGTTCTCGGGACATTTTTGAAAACGATCACAAAAAATATATTTCCTCTCTCTGAAACTACTAGATTCAAAATTGGCAGAAAAAAGCGTTAATAGAAGATTATTAAATGTTAATGGAAAACTACAACAATAATTTTTAATCTCATATTTTTTTATAACTTCACGATATTTTATTCTTGTGAAAAGTATACTAGGGGACACGTTCACGTGGTGAAAAATAATATTAAATTCTTAAATATTTTAATGGGGTTACTATGTACCATTAACTGTATATAGCAACCTAAATATGTGCAAAATTCTCGCGGTGCAAATTCCACTATTATGTAATAGGCAATATTTTAACCCAAGGGTTGATCATGCAAATTTACCATGTACGTTGTGTATATATTTAGATAAGCATATAATTTAAATTTATAAAAATAATGGATAATCATATTACTATTTCAGATTAATTTATGAATTATTATAGCGGCAATAAACGATGCTTGAAAATTATTTTTAGTAGTTTATGCATGTCTTCTGGACAGCAGAGTTGGAAAACTGACAATAGCATTTACCACTATTCCCAGTGGAGAGATGAAGGAATTTTCTCAAACGTGTATTAATTTTTTCTTAATATCGTTTAACAGATATGTTGCTCTTTGTATTGAAATAGATAATGGAAATACAATTAATAATATTGAATTTACCTACAGTAACAAAATCTGTTGATCCGTAATTATGGCGTTAACAAAATATGGAGCTCATGTTAACGTTATGAAATAAAGTACGAGTAGAATTCACCTCGTACTTTATTTCATAACGTTAAGTACGAGTAGAATTCACCACGAGAGTTCCATATACAAATATACATTTATAAATATTTCACCGTGAGTAGTATTATTTATATTAAACTGTTATGAAAAATTATTTATTCATTTTCATAGTAAATTGTTTGCTTAATGATTATTACATTTTCGTTAAGGAAATTAATGAGAACCATAAAAAGACATTTATTGTTGAAACAAAAGTACAAAATAATGGTTGAATTGCAATATATAATATACACACATATATATATATATATATATATATATATATATATATATATATATATATGTATATATATATATATATATATATATGTATATATATATACATATATATATATATATATATATATATATGTTTTTGTGTGTACATACATTTAGATAGACCGTGAAATTAATACTCTGGTTGTAGATCATCCAAATATAGTATTTGATCCGTAATCTAAATTTGCAAATCTAAAATTAGAATAATTCGAGAATGGGCAGTGTCTTTTAAACCTAGCTTAATAAATTAATCACACGGACAATCTAAAATCGTATGCGAATAATTTACTCGCTCATAATAATCTAGTATAAAATGCCATACCAATACGTTTACTTCTTCCTGGGTTTTTTCGCTTGGTGGGTTTTTTTGCAAAGTTTATATATATGATATACCGAATAAGACGTAGTTTCTGCAGCTGAGCAAAATAAGTACTCGAACTAAATTTTAAGATATACAGTAAAAACCTCTTTCAAACCAAGACATATATTTTGCATTTAATAACTTTTAGCGTTCAATATGTCATAAGGAAAAAAAGGGGGAAGTAAAGATAAGCGGTAAAGTTGAAAGGGGCAATGATTTTTTTATTATTGTCATGTAACCTGCGAGATATCCGTTGACTATAAATATTGTCAAGATGTATATTTCAAAATTTTATGTACTTGAAATTTAGCATAGTAACAAAATGTAGTAATAAAAATATTTGCATATACATAATTATTTTTTAAATGTCATCTATCACGTAGAATATTAATAGAAAAGAGAAGTAACAAGGTTTCCTAAATTTTTCTTTTAGTTTTATATGTAAAATATCTTTAAATGTAGTGTTAAAATACCCAAGATAAATATTATACCCCCGATTTCTGTTTTCTTACTTAAGACGTAGTTATAAAAAGAAAGCGTCGCTAAAAGTTTATCTACACTCTACTATAAAATTATGATATTTATTCTAAATCTCATAATTTTGGAAAATTCACGATATTTTACGCCTATGGAAGACATACTACGTAATGTATTTATATGATGAAAAATAATATTAACATCTACAAATAGTTTAATAGAATTACGAATGCAATTATAAACCTTCATTGTATAAGTTCTCCTCATATTCAACATCGGTGTTAAATGGACATAAATGCTGAAAAATAATGCAAAAGTTATTACGAGTTAGCCTAAATTGTTTATAAGAGCAAAGTGGTTTGTTACAATCCTGGGGTTAGGCGGTGCCTGTAAAAAAAAGTAATATAGCTAACATGATACGAATACGTATAAAAGAATTCCAATGTTTGCACACCCATGCAACAACGTTCCAAGTATTATATTAAAATATATTGAATATATTTGGCGTTAATTTTGTAGAAATTCATTATTCACAATTAAATTAAACTATTTTTACTTTACCACGACCTAGGTTTCATTGTGTTACAACATCTACGCTATTAGCCCACCTGAAGATGTTGTAATACAACGAAACCTAGGTTCGAAATAATACTACATCACGTAGCTTCATTTAATTGTGATTAAAATATATTTTTACATGTGATATGATTTAAAAATTCGGAACTTGTATAACCAAAATTTATAATTCGACAATTTTACAATAATTTATGGGCACTGTAAGGACTAGATTAGCAGCATTGCCGTATCGGATGCAAAATTATATTAGATAAGTTTTAGATACATAACTAAATTTCAATTTTTTTTGCGTTTGTAACGTTGTAGCATCCGATATGTGATACATTTTTGATTTAACCACCTAGATTTATAGGGATAAAGTAACATAATTCTTACAAATTATACATAAATTTTTGCAAAGTGTGTAATTTTATATTTATTTTGATAGAATACCTAACTTAAAATATAATAACCTAAATTATACAAACTCAGATTGGAATGTGATTTTAAACAATTGATTTTTTTCTGTTTGGACTTACTGTCTATGGCACTACAAAGTTAGTGTTGTATATATTACAAGTGGAGTAGTTAAATTTCGCAACACAATTAATTTTAATCATATAAAGGTGCATAAATAAATAAAAATTCTTAAAACTGAAGTGTTTCTAGTTTAATAGATATCGCAGTGGGGCTTTTCTGTTGTTTAAATTGTTATTCTATAAAGTGAGTTTAGCAGAAAGTGAGTTTTTTTATTTTGGAATAATAAACGATAAATAGCCAAAAATTTCATTTCTATCTCAAAAGTAATTTTGTTGTTGGCATTGTTTGTTTGATTATTTTAATATAATCTTTATTGATGTAAGTTCAAATAGACTAAATTGTAAACACTATTGTCATTATTTTTATTTTTATTTCCATTATTTTTTATATTTACAAATTAGGGAATGGATAATTATTTAACCATACATGAAGAGGATCAAGAATAAATTATATTTAAAACCTGTGAGGAAATTCAGTGAAAGTCCAGAAGTATTAACTTAAAGTATCGGCAGCTATGTACAGAAAGAGATAGAAGTTGACACGAAAGGGTTTTTATGTTAAAACTCTATCATTGCGACTTAAATTTTACCTGTCCCTTTTATTCAACCATAAAGGTACGTTTCACTTTGATGGAAGCGGATCGAAAAGTTTCATCGCTTTAGGAGAATTTCTCGACTCAAATCAGCATTTGTTCTATATAAAATTTCTTATCATACAAATTGTTATTTATGCCAACTTGAAAACTTATTGAATGAAACTTTCGGTTTATATATTTTTTGTCAGAAAATTGATCACAAATATTTCACGACAGGGGGCAAGAAATTTTTACAATAGGAATGCAGTCTTTGTTTTTGCACCTTAGTCCTAAATAAATTTCTAAAACAAGCACATTTCTTATTTTTATAATAAAAAGTTATATTTATTTATTTTTGTTTTGTCTTTGGCTTTATACTTCCTCTTTAATTAATATGTAATCAATTATTGCGAGCTTTGCAGATATAACGTCTGATTTTACCAATTTTATATTCTTAGAGGAGATGAATTAAATAGTAAAAATGAAAATATTAAAATGTTACATCGTACAATTTTTGTTTAACCACATTTTTTACATGATTTTACTAAAAACAGAAATAATAAACACATCCAAATTTTTATGTTAAGAAAATAAAGAAAGTATTTCCTGTAATGAGTTCAGTACTATATTATTTACATGATGTTTCATTAACTAAGTATATTTAATAATGAAGCGATAATTTACCTTGTTACTTTAATTTTCTGTTTTATAATATTTGTTTTTATCGATTTTAAAAAAAGAAGGAAGTTCTCAATCCGACTCTACTTTTTTGTGTAAGTTATTTCATACCTCCAGTAATTGTCAAACTATTCATATGATTCTTATTTTTAAGTTTGAAAAGTATGTTTCCAAGTCTACTATATCCAAGTAGGAAAGTTTAATATA
This sequence comes from Druceiella hillmani, assembly GCA_039881145.1. Taxonomy (NCBI): domain Eukaryota; kingdom Metazoa; phylum Arthropoda; class Insecta; order Lepidoptera; family Hepialidae; genus Druceiella; species Druceiella hillmani. Next base: position 58,527,317 of record JAYKKI010000002.1, read on the forward strand.
CATTACACAGCTTTTCGATACTGAATACTACAGGTGCCCTGATCGAGTTTGGGTTATGTAGGTTTAATGATAATCTAATAAGATACGACTAAAACCGACATAAAGTTGCTCTTTAGCAAAATTAGAGTACAATGATGGAATCGACAGGTGGTGACAGAAACATTTTATTGATGAAGGTCATCAGATTTAGATTCGTTTCACTTGTATTTACATAGCAAGAAAGTAACAAAGTTAATAAATATGTAAATTTGTATAGGCACGTATAATATAATTACCTTTTTTCCGCCTAAGTAAAGGGTTACTAAGGTTATTTCCTGGTCCACCAACTATCTCTGTGCAAAAAGTCACTTGATTTTTTACTCCAGTATAACTTGAACGAAGTAGGAATAAACGCACTTTTGCATTCATGATATTAGACAGAATTATGATATTACTTAAAATTATATTTCTTGGGACGAAATATAGCCTAGATTTTTTCCCTTTGCGCCACTGTGTAAAGTTTGTAAACACAAATACATATTGATATTAAACAAAAATCTAAAGTAAGCAGAAAGGGTCGCGTGAAAGATTTATATATACAAATCAAAATGGGTAAGAAAAAGAGAAATCCAAAACACTAAAAATTTAATAAGCAAAATGGATTAAGTAAAAAAATAAATCCAAACACATACTCAAAAACATAAACCAAAACATTCGAAAATTGAAGAAGCAAAAAGGGTCGCGTAAAGAAAGTTTATAAATTAAAACCCAAATGGATAAATAAAAAAAAACATACTCAAGATATTCAAAATTTAGTAAGCAAAACGATTACGTAAAAAAATATAAATACAAACACGAATTGATATAAAAAAAATACGCAAAAATTTAATTAACAAAAAGTATCGCGTAAAGAAAATTTATAAATACAAACACGAATTCGTGATTTAAAAAAAAACTTAAACATCCAAAATTCGGTAAACGGTAAGGATTATTTAAAAAAATATAAATACAAAATTAATTAATCTATAGAAAACCAGCCAACGTACACAACATTTTAATAACCATGTAGGGTCGCGCGACTAAAAAAAGAAGAAATAGACACCGCCAAAACTCGTCTTTGTATTCGGGAAAAATATTACGTCTTAATTTTTTATTCGAACCTATTTACTTTTGTCGAAAATAAAAAAACAACCAATATTTTAAACAAGAAGTGAAGAGTCAGTCTTTTTAATTCTATTCATAAAGTATTAAACATAACAGAGTTAATTTGGTTTCAAATTTATGTTACGAGATATTTTTTTCAGTTATAAAAGGTATTTCAGTTGTGTTTTGGAAACAACCAGGACTTTAAAAATATGATAAAGAATAAAATATATTTTTCTCGTGGCCATAAACTTAATAGATTTTCCTAATTTTTTTTTAAATAAGCTCAATTTGGTCTTGTCAAGGCCTTAAATGGTATGCCTACGGAACTCTTCAAACTAATAAGATGAAACAAAATTAAGGTATCTTAGCCCTGGTATATCCTTCAAAACAGAAAAATAACTTATTAATGAGTAAAACTTAATTTTAGTTCTCATGGGCCATTATTTCGTATAATGACTTCTAAAATATTTATATATGCCCCGTTTAGCTTTGTATTGTTATTTTTATTGTTCGTTGTAATAATTCTATACAATTAAATTTATTTCTAAATTTATAACATTTTCCAATTTTTCGTGTACTCCAAATATAATATGCCCGAGTTTATGAAGATAGCCTTTTTTGTGTTACAATCGCAAATTTTATTTTATTTTCTGCTTCTTCATGATCAATTCTGATTTATTTGGTTTTTTACATTCTGTAAAATACCAGTTTTTTTTTAATTATGTTTTATTTCTATGACGTCAAGTCCATTTTCACCGGTCTCTGCTAATTTTTCAAATATCCCAAACTGTTATCACCAAAACACCTTTTAATATTTTTGTCTAAAATAAAAATCTATAATGAAACTATTATAATGAACCATCATCAAATCTGAAATAATTTAGAAGACAATATCTGTTAAAATGTGGAACGAGGACATAAATTTAATCCTTTTTCCGTTATAATTATGTTTAAAAATTATGTTATCGATGACATACATTTTGATTAATGTTTTGTCAGTTAAATTGTCGCCGGCGTAAAGGGCACTTGCCACTTTAAGGCCGCGCTACTTCCACTACAAAAAAAAACAGTTTCCTATCTGTCCCTCCGAGACCACAAGCTTCGTTACTGTATGGACTTCCGAGAATCAGTTTCTCTCGAAAGTGTTCACTTCAACAGGTTATTTAATTTACTCGACCTGGCAAGCTCATATCGCCTAGCTGGTGGATCAGTTTAGAAATTCAGTAGCATTAAATAACCCTAATTTTTTACTTGTAAGTTGGAGCATGTTATATAATTATGGGGATCTAAATGTTTGTATTCTCAAATCTTTTTCGTGGAATATAGTTTTATTTACTCACTTCAGTAATTATTCTTGATTCCTTTTCTTTTCTTTATTACTTTTCTTTCCGATTAAAATAACTGATAGTCGTTATGAGGTGATTGTAAATTTATTTTTATTTTAAGGCACTACAATATTTTGAGTGGTATAAGATGGTTTTACCAAAATAATAGTAATTCTAAAGAAAGTGTTTAAAAGTAACTGCTATACCATGTCTTCGAAAGAAAAGTGCTAACTCATGTAAAAACAAATTCTTCATATTTTCGAACACTTGTCATGGGAACTGTGATGCGATCGAGTGCCTGTCTTATACAACTAACGCAGGTTCCACAGATACGCGTAAGCTTAAATTTTATAAGAATTTATCTTAATATTATTTTCCTTCTTTTAAACTTTTCTTAACATGCGTGATTGCTCTCATTACCCAGAAAGGAAAGGAAATTATTCTAATATTTATTTCTAAGGTAATAGTATTGTACAGGAATGGTACACTCAGTTATTTATAAAATCTAAATATTTTACGTACTGGTACCATTTTGTTTACTTCTTACCATTTAACCAACAATTAATAATATTCTAAATATCCAGGTTTGCACATTCTATGTATCCCTGAATTTGGCTATGTCTTGGTTTATCATGCACAAGCTTAATTTCTGACCAAAAGACTTGTGAATTCACTTATGATGTCTTCTTTGTCCCATTTCACATGGAGTTACTGTGGTTAAAAATAGGTTATTTATCATGCGATTTTCGATAACGATAATAAATTTGATTTTTCTATCAGATAACGTCGGAAAGTCGATAGGATCCATTTAGCAGTTACTGGTCTTTTCATAATATAAAATCGGCTTGACACTAATTTTTTTCTCCTTTCGGCACTTATTTTAAAACCATCCAAGATGTTGTTGCAGAATTTGCTCTTTAATAGTCGATTGTTTTTTAATATGATTGGATTATATCGTTAGTGATGCAATCTCGGAACGAGACGTTGGGCATCGATCGCAAACATTACACATTTAATCATTCTACTTTATTTCAAGGAAACATAAGCATAATAAAGCCACTCTTGTAAATATTTAGTAGAAATTATGTACTAAAAAATAGGGAGAGACTAGGACTAGTTAGGCACAGAAATGCTACATTAACGTATCGTAATTAAATAATAATATTTACAAAATGATATTGACAATTCACTCAATATCTTTAAATATTTATGGATTATGTTGTTACACAAAACTTTCCCGTTTACTTGATATTAGCTTAACAGTTAGTGAAACGCACAAAATCAAATTTTATTTTAATAACATGTAAAACTACTGAAAATATTTGGGAGCATTTATACATGTACAGAAGCACACAATTTTTAAAAACTAGTCTTGCATAAAGATTTCATTTAAAATACTAACAGATTATGTTCAGACAAAACGCTTCCTTGAAAAGTCAACGCTCTTTAATTAATGACCAATCAGCTGCATTGGTTCACCGCCCATTGTCAATTTGTTTATTATCCATTAGATGCATTAGTTAATGGAAGTAAGTTATCATAAGCTGTAGTCCTGAATTATATAGAAAATTTACATCATAATGTTCTTGTTATTAAGGGAAGAAACAATACGTAAATAATTCCCATGGTTTTAGCTAGTTAATCGATTCCAAGGTTTGATATACTAACGATACAACCTCATAACCACATAACAGATATGCATAAGGGATATTGACAAGAATAGAATGGATTTACCAACAAGAAAGAGGAAAACACCGTCTACAGTACATTTGATAGGTATTTTATTTTCTCTACCACATTCCAAGATCGAAAAGCTTCAAGGAAAATTTCACTATTATTTAGGGCAAGCAATAGTCAGTTTTGATTGAACTTAAAAATGTTATCTTTAAATGTAAATATTCTAATTATCCGTATATATATATATATATATATATATATATATATATATATATATATATATATATATCCCAAAAAACGAATCAATATGTATGCAATAAATAGAAAATATATTGTGCTTAGTAATTTCTCAAAATCAAGACTATGAAAATTATGTACAATAAGAATTACAAAGAATTGGAATTATTATAATTAGGCCTGCAATGCGGGGTCCTCGCCCGCTGCTGTGACGTCGTTTTACAACGGTCGCTCAGTGTACGCTTCGCTGCCGATCTGTGTGTATGAACTTTGAGATGAAAATTTATTAAAATATTGAATCCACAAACTACAAAATTGTGTATCGTGCCAACATTTTCCAATACAACTACCATCGTTCCCAAAAAGTGTTTTATTGTTCCATTCTAACCTAAAAGCCGAAAGAAAAATATGAAATAATAAAAACGGCTGATCCACCCGGAGCCAAAAGTCGTGTCTGTTGTGGTGAAAATATTGTCTGGCCACATAATTAGTAGGAACTAGGTACTTATGTGTAATGGTAATTTCACCTAATATAATATTTTTTTACAAAGTTTCAGATTGAAAATGACATGGAAAACTATGTGAAATAAAAATTAGTTGGAGTCGGAATAAAAGTTAAAAAAGGAGTAATTTCTCATAAATTTGGATGGAAAAAATCAATCAAAGAGAAGCCTGAAAGGTCTGCAGTACATAAACGGAATCGGATTAAGTTTTTTGTGAACCATTACAGAATGATCATATACCTTAAATATCACACAAGCCCGATGAAGAATTTTTTCCTTGTCGTGATGAGAATGATGTAATAGAAGATCCATTAGACGATAAAAATAATCAAAACTTAGAAAAGTCTATAAATCACAAATCTGTGCAAGTATGATTGAAAAATAAGGTTGGCCATTAAGCAATAATCACTGAAGAAAAATATTTTGAGAGGACAAGAACAAAACGGACCAAAAGTCAATGATGCGGGACAAACGGTCGATGGACAGAGTTTCACCGACACTTCTTCAATCACAAGTGCAAATTATGGTACGTACTAAAAAGATTCACGACCTTCAGAATCAGAGGAAACAGAATGTGAGATGGCATTTTTTAAGTAATGCATGGAAAAAGCAGCTCTTATGTGTATATCTAAAGAACCTCAACTATTATAAGATATACCCCGACAATGTTATTTTTGCATAAATATTTTGTTTGAAACTACAAACTGTAGTCCAAGAAATATAATTAATACTTTGAAAAAATTCGCCTGCATCAACCTAATGCCATCCTTGCACTATATTTTGGTTTAGCAATAAGTTCAGTAGCTTCCCTCATAAAGCGTACTATTCCAGCTTTTTCAAATTTTCTAATATTTTTTTCCGTTTTCAGAAGATGTACTATTAAATCTACCTATTCCTTTAAGAAGAAGATATGACCATGTTTAAGGCATAGTTTAATGCTTTGATATACAAATAGAGAAGCCTATTAATGCTGTTAAAGAGGTCCGACTACAAAAGTTGCAATACCATAAAATATCTGATATCGATAACCCCCCGATAATCTGATAAATTTTATATCAGAAGGATATGGAAGACGAGCAACAGATTCTAAAATTTTATGCTTCCACATGCTTGCGTAGATTTGAAGCAAGTTGATTTGTTAGATTTTATTGTATTAGTACGAACTAATGTTCAAACTTCATAACTTTAAAGATATGAATGTTGTTACGTTTGCATCGGAATACATGTATGACAATTTATTATAAGTAAAATATAATTTAAACCCATTTAAGAAAAATCGTAATAAGCATAACCGTAATACCAGATATAATAACAAACTTTCTAACCATGCAGCCAGTCTATATAAAGTTAGTGAATCATTTTTAGGTCTTTGTATACCCTTTTACTATAAGATCCCTGGGAACGTATAAGATTTGCCTTTATGTAAATTTAAAAAAATAATCAGCAAAATTGCAACGTAAATCATATTACAAAATATCTGACTACTAAGAATATAATAACCTTGAGGGGTTGAGAGTTATTATGATATTCATACTGTATTTGGTTAAAATTGAAATAAGACAAGTTTAGAAAGATGTGATTGCTGTGGAATTTCTTGCCATTTCTTCTTCACTGATCAACGCCACACAACAACACACGCTGACATGGTGTTATACAGCTTCAAAATTGACTTCAATAAGTGATGTATTTCATCCTTCATTGAATAAATATTTTTGAATTTTTACTTTTGTACTTTTGTCTCTTAAGAATATATTAAAACCAAATTAATATAATATGATACAAAAAATTATGAATATAATATAACAAATTACGTGAATTTCTAGTCATTTATTCATATATAACTAATTAATAAGTTTGTTCTAGATGTTATCTCTCCAAAATATCTCACATTTTTAAATATATTTTCACAGTAATCATAATCGTACAATATATACATCAACTTGCTTTGAACTCTTAAAGTTCACGTATGCAATACAAAATAAAACTTTATTTCTTCCAGAATTGTTCATTTGAGCCTGTATTTGTGCATAATGCTTTTTGCCTACTTTCCCATGTTGTTTTCCATGCCTCGTTTTCTATTTGTATGGAAACTTTATCTCAATGACATACTCATTTCTAAGTCCATCAGGTGAGACACCAAATATCAGGCATTTACTGTCTAAAATAAACCCAGGCTGTTCTACTTTCAAATTGTTGATATGTGAAACCTCTTGTCTAACATCGATTTTCAAAAATTTGTCCCTTTTAGCAGCCGCAGTTTCCTTGAATTTTTTAGCACCACTTCTACAAGAAATCATCTTTTGTTTTGCACTGGGCCACTTCTTGAATTTTTGAGACCGTAATGCGTTCATAGCGTATCTGAAACCGGAGATCGGAGTCAGATTGAGTCATAGAGGCATCTTTTACTTGAGAGCATCTTGACTCAGTCATTTCATGTTTGCAAAATTCTATAAACTTTTCAGCATGAAGACCCGTTCTGCTTTTTTAAAGATGCATATTAAATAATGAACAGATATTTTATTTATTTAAGTTTCCTCAGCCATACAGTTAAACAGTGAGCATTTTACATGTTGCTCACAAAGCTTCGAAATACATTTGTCATAAAAAACAAAATCTTTATTTTGAACTTCTTCATTATGTGTCCCAAAATCCCTGGCCTTTACAAATGTTTGCATTGTGCCGATACCTGATAAAATTTAATTTCATAAAATAGTAAATAAATAGTTAGTTAATAAATGAGGGCTAACATAAAATAATTACAACCCTACACGTCTACCAATCGACATTGGACTAGTATCGTAGACTAAGGGCTAAACCCTCTTTAAGAGGGGACCCGTGCTTCAGCAGTGAAGGTATTTAAGGCCTATGGTAGAATTAAATAGGTAATGAAAACAATGGCATAGTTAGCTAAGCATGGGCCAAGCGCTTTCTTCGAATTTGAGGCTTCACGCTATGAACTATAATCCTCACCAAATAAGGAGCTCATTTTGATATAATGTTCATTTTCGATTTTACAGCACAGAAAATGTGTTAGATTGACACCTGTCAAAAGGCACATGTCATTTTGTAAGGACTATTAAAAACAACCACAAAAGTTCCGCTTTTTGAGACCCTTCGAAATCCTCGAAACTCCCGAGACGACCGTACGGTATCGTTACTCGGATAAGAGCATCAAGTTCATGTACTAATATTATTGCCTACATTTTTAAAACCATAGTACTTAATAAGAAATATGTATAGGGGATTAGAAGATTTATGATAAAAATAACATTTAATTAAGTTATGGTTTTGTGATTTGACTCCTCGCATCTCAGCCGCTAAGAAATCGAAGCCATTTTAAAAATGATAGGCAACCATTAATCGTCTATTTTGGGCAAGTTATCAAAATGTCTTTTTCAAAACCATCAATCATATCTAATATTATATTTATAGTGCTATTGTAGCACTGATTCACATAAAATACTTCAGTTAATAACATGATTGAGGTCGAACTTAAGGAACAGTCGATAGTAATGAATGAGTCACACAGTACGGCGAGAGCGGCGCGTTGTAAAATGACGTCATGCGTGTACGTCGCATCTGCGCCATATATTTGAATAAGGCGGAAACTAAAATTATCGCAAGTTCAAAATTACTCGCGTGACTTAAATGAAACAAGAGCAGGCATATTTCTAGACATTTTGGTTAGACGGTCATAAAGTATGAAGTGATTTAACAGACCCAGTGATATTTCTCATTGTAATCTTTTTCTTATCAAGATTTTTTTTGAGAAATTAAATATGAATAGTTTATATTAATTGAGCCACCCGTACAAGTATGTCCTTAAATTGGTAGAGGTAATAAGGATACGTATTAATTCATTTTTAATGAACATTGCAGCAATACTGCTTATGAGAAGTACATAATTAACGTTACTATTAAAAAGTTAAAAAAAACATTTAAAAAGATCATTAATACATCTTCAGGCGTGAATGATTTATATTATATTTTTTGCCACCAGTTTTTTTTCACGGCTGATACTCAAATGACTGCAATATTTTAAGTTACCTTCAATACAGTAGACCAAAATCACCAATCTGAACTCCCATTGGCTCTTAGTTGCTGACAATAGAAAACTCCTATTTTTCACATTTTCCTTAAGTTAACAATATGTCTTGTTTATTTTTTGCTATTGTTTCGTAAAAAGTTAAATATGTTTATCTCTGTAATTAAATATTATCTCAATTCTTTGTCCTCGTGTTGCTTCCAGTTAAAATAGTTTTAAAATTTTCAAATTTTATTAAGTGAACATTATCGTTTTCATTATAATCACCGGCAAATTAGGAGGGATACCAGAACTAAAGAATGTCCTTTTTTATTACAACTTAAACCCTACATAACAAAATTAACTCTACATTTTCCATGATTTCTGAAAATTTTTCTACCATTTAAAATTAAAAACTAAACCAGAAATAACGATTAAAAATAAATATAATCCCTGCAATTTCGCAAACATTTCCTCGTAGGATATTTATTTTTAAAGAAAAGTTGTCACGCACATACGTCTATTTATTTAATTGATCATGTATTGTATACCTAATAACGAAAATATTAATTTTTTGTTAAAATTATTTTTCAAATATTATATATCAACAAAGTGAGAAGAGTAGAGCTTATATATCAAGAATATATCATCACATTAATATTCTATTAAAAGTGAATTGCCAAAACACCCAACTCAATACCGATGGTTGGTCTTTCTAAAATAGAAAATAATAAATAGTGAGATTAGTTGTAAAAGCTCTAATGAATGGTGTATTCAGACTTAATTTTAAAATTCAATATTTCTTAATGCTAAATAAAACTTATATTGTGGATAGCTTGCATAAGAAATAACTTACATAGCAAGAAATTCTCTCTGTGGTAACAATTATATGTTGTTACCACAGAGGGAATACTGCGTTACAATGCGTTTCTGGAACGACGCGTTCAATAATAATGGAAAATACTCAGTTATATATTTCCGTAGTTGTTAAATACAATTTTTATTTTTGGGCAAATGCCTAGGGTTACTGTTGGGTTACTTACCTACTCACTTTATTAAAAACACCAATAGGTAGGTGAGAGTAAGTCGATTTAGATTGCTGCTGCAAAATTGTCTTTTTGTAACAGGCGTGCGTTAAGCAAGCTGTATTTCACTAATATATATAAAACAAATATATTTATTACACAAAATACAAAACAAACTCTTTTTTTCCTTAACATACACTAAACAGACTATTGAAAAAGTAACATTAGAAATCACACAAAACTAACAGCTCAAAACTCATTCATTCAATCTGATATTTTACAATTTTTTGGCGACAATCTCTATTCTGTGCAATTATTTGTGTTTAAATTTGATAGTATGAATGTAAACAATGAATATTTTCATGTATTTGTAAAATACAATTCAATGTATTTGTAACAAATATTGTGCATAAATTTTAGGCTTTAGCCTTTTTAATTTTTAAGCTTTCTGCGCTCCTTCTGTATACAAACTTTAATTATGCCAAATCTCCCTGTTCGCAATATGCTTAAAAAGGGGTAGAAAGTTTTCTCTTCACATATCGATATATAGATAGGAATGAATTAAAAACATAGAAATTTTTAAGGTGCATAAGTTTCATCTGAATACAGGAAGCATCAATTATTATTTTTTATCAAAAATATTATCTTTTCCTTTCTCAACAGAAAATATTACAGTTAAAGCAATCAACATTTTTACTTATTTTAATTTTAATATTGTTTATAGTCAAATAAAGATTTGATAGGAGGAGATTGGGGGATAGATTATAGGAGATTGCCTTAAAAATACAGCTATATATGAAAAATAACATAATGCAAAATGTTTTCAGAGCTGTGTACTGATGCTGTTACTGTGAACTCTATGATAAATTTCTTTAGACTAATATAGGGGAAATTAAAATCCATCCTAATATTTATACATATCGTGATGATTTTACAAGAGAAGACGTAATTTGTTTTTGTGTAATGATTGTTTAATAGACTGAAAAATTCGATTCAAAAGGAAATGGACAAATTATGTAAAGCACGTATGGAACTTGCCCTACGAGAGTTCCGCACACATTTGGATTATTATAGACATGTAAGGGCAAATAATATTCCTATTATAGTATTAATGAATATTAGTTATTCACAACGTAACTGTAATACGTACTATATATTTTACAGGCCTAAAACGTCGTGAATATTTCAAAAAGTCTCAAGATCTATTAAAATAACTGTAGCTTCTCTGCAATTTTCTAGTCTGATTTTATTAACCTTGTTATTTTATGATTTTTCCTCATTTTCGTATATTTTCATGAAATATATTTTAATACGTGCAATTTATGAAAAAAGTAAACGTAAAACCATTGCACTATAAATGGAAGAAAAAAATATTTTTAGGAATACCTATTTTGCCTTCCTGAAAATTCCTATAGAAATATTTCTGGGTGTTAGCTTTCAATATATGTTTTAAAACCATATTAAATTTAAAGTTTCTGCTTCAAGCGGTTTCTGAGAAAAATGGCCGTAACGGTCTGACGGAAAAATACGTGAGTGATCTTTTAAGGGTTGCGTCTTTCTTTTTGTAGTACGGGATCCCATCAAATTATATCATCTTGCCAATAGATCAGAAGACAAAAAAGTTTTTTTTAATATACAGCGATTTTAGGCCGCATAAAGTAATTTTTATCTTATCAACAATTATATACATATATATCCATATAAATGTGTAATAAATTTCTGTAAATTATATTTTTAACTACGGTATCGCAAAATATATAATTTACTTCCCTCAATTACAAGAGCCCATAGTGAAGTCCAGCTATAATATAAAGATAATATATGCTCGAATAAAGTCTCAAACAACCTGCCTGCGCAATACATCTCTAAGTATGTAGGATTCTCTAATTATTATCACACAATTATTTTCCCCTCCTCATTGTGGACATTACAACTGCAAATCTATTGTCTCGTCGCTTTGCGTCATTTCTCTTGGCATCCGTTATTTTACTCGCCATCAGTATTGTATAACGAATACAAGTCGTATTCAGATTGTCTCAAAAGCGGGTATATCATTCTATAGAGTTACTTAAGAGACTTATATTTTCGGGACTTTAGTCCATTTAACTTTAAATGTACATTATTGTGAAGTTGATAAAGTGAACCTGTAAACAAATATTTAGGGTCCCATACCCCAACAGGACAAAAACGAGACCTTTATAAGGACAATTACGTAGTCATGCATACATCCATCTATGGTTTTCATCAAAAACTATTTGATTCAGAAACTTTAAATTGAAACTTTAAATTTGGTATAACGATAAGCATATAAACTCGGATATATTTCAATGGTTTATATAAAAATTCTCACATGATAATGGCGGGGGGGGGAGGCAGGTAAATTTAACTATATGCTTTTATTTATTTACCTACATATATTCAATTTATATATATATATATATATATATATATATATATATATATATATACACGACGGACTTATTGTAATCTCTTACAACCAAGCAGAATTTTTATTTACTGTATCGTTTGAAATGTATTATTTTAGAAATGAATCATCATATCATCATCATATATATTAATACGCTAAGGTTAAGATGTTACTCTCCCTTTTTAGAAAAAACCTCACAACTAATCCACATAAATTATATATCATTTTATAGATAATTGCTCGCTCTACCGGCATCCACAACTAAAAAATTTATTATTGCTATTGTTTTTGCAAATTAATTAATTATTAAAATTATATACACAAAACAGCAATGCTGCCATGTAACGGCTCAACGTCAATATGATTGACGGTCGGTAAAATTTTTGTTTAATTTCAAATCCACTCACGTATAAATAAAGTGGCGCTTTAGCTCAATGCTTTTGATACTTGCGCCTCTATATGTCAATTTTAGTAAAATATTTGTTTGATCTGTCATCTGAGCTTCATAATGGAATAAAAACGTAATAAACAGTGTGCAAAATTAGAAATGAATTGAATACCTGCAATCAATTTTGATTTATTAAATTGAGTTGAATAATTTATAATGCGAAGACTTCGCACGGGTCACGCTAGTATAATATATTACCAGAGATGTAAAAATCTGCAAACATTTTCTCAAAAACTGTTTGATATGAAAAATTAAAATGTAATATGATTAAAAAGCATATTAACTTACATATATTTTAATAATTAATACTAGAAAATGGATATTTTTGAAATAGTAAAAATTTGCAAAATTTCTCTTTTTCATTTATGTATCTTACAATTGTTCAAAGATAAAACTATTTGAAAAACCTTCTTGCTTGAAATTATACCGGGAAACTATAGCGGTGATTACAAATTCCCTATAATTTTACACCCGCGAAAAATATTCTAGACAACATACTTTCATGGTGAAAAATAATTTTTGTATTTGTAAACAGTTTATTGGAAATACCACCTACCCTTTAAATGTATATAATTGACGAAGTGTGAAAGGAACTCCCGCAGTGCGAGATATACACGTCCTAATGAATACTATATGTTAAACGTTGTATTTAATGTCAAAAGAACATACTAACATACATACGTACATTTACTGTATCGATTTAGAATTGTTTCCACGTCTTGTATAGATTTAACTGAGATAGAAAATCGATCGTATGAAACGTACACCGTATTTCACAGATTTAAGGAAAACAAAGTTAAAATAATACTTAAAGAAAGTAGAAAAATAACCAGACATTCCACCAAGAATTACAACATAGCGCTTTCATATACACATAAGTATGTAGACTGTTTTAAAATTCAGCACACATCACAGTCAAATAGACAATTTACACATGTAATAAAATGTAGAACTGGCCTGCCTGTATATTCAAAGCATTTCCAATAAATTATTTAGGTGTACGTAATATCAGTAATAGCCCAAAAAAATGGAGATCTTGAAATTTTTGTCTCCTTGTCTATGCCTTGTCAGATAAACATCTGCTTACCTATTTGCATGTTTGTTTGAACTCGCATCACTTATAAACTAAAATGATTTTTTTTTCAAAAATAAGGGGTCGACTTTAAGTGACATTTATTTCTTCTTTCATTGGAATTAAACTACTGAATGACAAAATATAAAAACATAATATTTAAAAAAATTCTTACATGTGCTTAGTATAACAAGAAAGAAGTTCCTGGCTGCTAGATGTACCTCAATAAATGGTGCTACATACATTTTAAATCCCGTATTGAAATTTTCTGCCCAGGCCTATATTTACGAAATACGTAGTTAGATATAACATGTGAAGTGGTGTGTGAGAAATAGATGTTTTGTTAATCTGAATCCAGGCAAAGGCATGAAGGCTGACTTCGTTCTTGTATTCGATATAAGCTTACTTAGTTTCCTCAATTTATTTAAAATTCGAAGCTGTTGTCAATATTAATAACTTAATTATTTTTGGGGTTTAATATTAGGCTGTAAAAATTCGGTTATCGGTACTCTATTATCTACATATAATAAAAGTGTAAAATTAGGGTAATTTAATACACTGTGTATTAAGGGTAACAAAAAAATGATTTAGGGCGACTTAAAAAAGTTATAGAGCACTAAAATATTTTTTGTGGAATATTTGTCTCTTTGATTGTAACCTTATGTTCTCGTTTGCGCATCATGAGAAAATAGCTAAAAGGACATAGACAAAGTTTTTACAAGTGCATTACTTTGAGTCTGGGGTAACATATAGGCTATGCTTTATGACCAAGGAAAAAAATATACGGTTGAAATTTTAATGCAGCGTTTACCTATTTAAAATAGTTTACTTTTCACAATTAAATGAAGCTACGTGATGTAGTATTATTTCTACTTTCTTTAAGTTCTTTACCACCTTCTTGACCTCATCTCGATATTAAATTTATTACCTTTTGTATTTATTTGTAATATATAGGGGGCATTATCAGTATGAGGGTGATGGTTATTTTCAATGAAATATTTAGCAAAGTGAGATGTATGTGGTTTGTTATTTCACCAGCTGGCAATGTATTCTTTATTAAAAATTACACAAAAAGATAAAGAACAAAGACAAATCTCACTTTGCTAAACACCTCATTGAAAATAACCATCACCCTGATACTGATAATGCCCCCTATATATTACAAATAAATACAAAAGTAATAAACTTAATATCCTAGAAACATTAGAAATAAACAGACATAAAAAAGACACCAAGGTTACTATATTAAATAAACAACTAAATATAATATCATCACTCATACTTAATATCTTCTAAATATAATACAATTAGACAATATTGATTCTACGGTACTCTTCAAATTGTTTCAGCCCACATACACGTATAAATACAAGTAAAAATTTAAAAAAATTAAAAAAGAGAAGAAATAAGTAAATAAATATTTAAATAAACAAAACTGGAGATATGTAAAATCAGTGGTACAACCTTGTTCTAATTTTCAGATACCCTTGCTTTTATATAAATATATTACCGAGAATAACTTCCATTTAATTTTATTACATACACCGGAACATTTGCATTGTACAACCTCATATAATAACAACAATTGAATTGATTACCCTCACTAAAATTCTGGCATATCGTATAACTCTCGGAAACATAATAAAACCTACACTGCTCCCCTACAATAAACTCACTAACACAAGCAGTGGGAAAACCCACAAAAACCCGGCTTCGGCTATTGTGTTTGAAAGATATAAATGCTGTTGGATGTTCCTAACAGTTAATCTTTACTAATAGCCCACCTGAAGATGTTGTGATACAACGAAACCTAGGTCGCGGTAAAGAACTTTAAGAAAGTAGAAATAATACTACATCACGTAGTTTCATTTAATTGTGAATAATAAATTTCTACAAAATTAACGCCAAATATATTCAATAGTTTACTTTTCTAATTATTGTTACATATGGCTTTAACATGTATTAATCTTATAGTAACTTAAACTTAATAATATTTGCTGAAAATTCTACACTTAAATGAAATTGTGGGTACAGTTAGTAGACATTAAAATTTTGTAATTATAATTTATGAGAATGTTGTAATCATACCTATTTTGGTAGTTATTATATTGGTAGTTTATATACTATATGACATTTAACTATTTATATTAATTATAAATTATTATGTTATTAATTTAACGAAATTTTGGACACAATAAAAAATTTGGCAATGAAATATTTAATAGAGGATCATTAAGTTGTCTAATAGACGAGCAAAAATAACAACAAAAAAGTGACGAAAAAAATAGCTATATAATGAGATATATTTGAGCGGTAAAGAAAATACTTACATTGGAATTAGAATTACTTTTACCCGCCGTGAACTGAATAACATTTGGCATCGACGCATACCGACTTGACAATAGATATTTGATTGGAGTGCCCGTGAAAAAGTCGAAGATTAATAATTTGAGAATAGTAACTGCCGACTCCTTTGTGTTCCGCGGTATATATTATCCCTGGGAATGATCGAGAGCTTTTTGGGTAAACATTGTATTCTCAGTATAATAAAAACCTAGGAGATCCCTCGATAAAGTCGATATTTTCGTCACGAACCAATTTATTTATTGGATTATATTATCAAAAAAAACTAGAGATTTCGTGATACATAATATTAGAAGGGAAAAAATGAAATGTTTGCCTGAAATTATATAATCAAATAGGAAAACATATCATTATCACAAAAAACAAATCACATTATTTGAATCTACGCCGGTACGAGTGAATTGAACGATATCAGCCTATATCAAGCAAAAGCAGATCGTTCGTCCGGGATCAGTATTTATAAACCCACCACTTTTTTGCAATTTTATAGCGAAAGTTATAGAATATTTCTGGTAAGATTTATAAAAAGTTCTACCTTCAATTCAGTTAGCAACTGAGCTTCGACGAGTAAAGAACAGACAGAATATGCTAATTTCATGAGATAAATCGGAATACCTCATATATTTCGTTTAGTGCGAAAATCGTGCGGTGCAATATGCGATATATTTACAATCACAGAGCATATGAAATCACTAGAGATGGTAAGTAGGCATATTATTCGCTGCGCAATGACGTATACTTTAGTCGTAGACTGGATACGATGAATGATAGTAGTCCGTCGTTTATTAATCATTATTGCCAAATACCTAAACTAAAAATTGGAAATATTCTCTTTGTCAATCACTCGAGCTGATATTATTTTTATTTCACTATTTGTTTAATTTGTTGTTTAATAATTCGAGCGCTAAAAATTTAAAGACGACGTCCGTCTTTAGGTTGAACTTTACCGATTTACATTTCTAGTGTTATAGATTGAAACTTGCTATGTTAAAGGTACGAAAGAAACACTTTTTTTTTCTTTTTAAACAATTTCAAACAATCGAGGGTTTAATGAACACACAAAATTAAACGTTTGCATACCGAATAAATTTTGAAGTAAACGATCAGTATACTCTACTTTCTTTGCCGCCTTGGTTAACCTTCTGCCGTATTTTTGAATCGTACTACGAATAAATATAACCACTACGTAATAGTACATACGAAGTACTGATATATGACGGATGAAGTTATTTCAAGTATACATGTGCTATAGATGAGAAAAGAAAATTACGAAAATACAAATAATACATCGTTCGAAATAAATGATTACTTTGTGTCCAAAAGCTTTCAGTTTAATATAAAATTCAGACGTTATAATAAATTTGTATAAAAATTAACGGACACGTATATACTAAATGTAATAATATTAGAGTTTGTATTTATAATTTTCGAATTTTTTTTATTTTTTTCTCAGAAAATGTTAGGCCGAGATTAAAACTTGTTAAATTAGCCAAAATTTCGTCAATCAGTTTGTCAGTTTTTAACTCATAACAGATTTTCTGTGAACGATAATAAGAAATTTAATTTTGAACATGCTATTATGCGTCACTTTTAGTTTCAAGACAGTGTATTAAATTTACTGAATTGTTTTAGAGTTGCAATAATTTGATTATTATTTATAAATTTCTGTTCACATATATTGATTTGTTTAAATCAGTACGCAGGAAATGAATGAGACGAAGCAAATATTCGTCTTCATGTCCGTGTATGTGGATAATTTATTTTATGTGCATATATTTTTAATCATAAGCATGTTAAGTATGCTAAATACATTAGAATTTAACAACCACCATCTTTCTTATGTTCATTGCATTAAAACTTAAGCTTTACTTAAATAGCAGAATGACATTATTTTACAGAAAATATATTTTATATTTCTTATTTATGATATGTGTTCTAAACCATTCTTGAGAAAGATAACACGATGCAATAATTGTTTTTTTGTTCATTATAACAAAATAATAATCTTACAACTACAATGAGCTTGAAGTAGATACTGAGACTATACGTACACAAAAAAAAATCGATGACAATTTAATAGTAAATTATTGCAAGGCAACACTCACAAATCGTTTCTTCGCGTGTACACTAAAGTCATTGCGTGCTCGCTTGACGGAATTACTGTTGTTTTTCCTTATAGTTTCTTACGATATAAAAAAATTAATGTAATAATTCTATAAGATAATTTCTCATTTTTTTTAAATATTCATGAAGATACCTCTTTAAAAATTATTTTATTTTCTGCGTAACACAACACCACTCATGAAAAACTAGTACATCATAAGAAGTTTTTTTGGTTAATACAAAGAAGATATTCTTTGCTGTAATGATATGTTTATAACACTGATTTGGTTTCAACTCTTTGAATTAGTATTAATTATTATGTGAATATATCAAATAATTTACATACTACCGCTTATAAGGCAGCATGAGATTTTACTTTGAAAAAAACTAAACATTAATCTTTTATACCAAAATTCTTAATGATTGTTTTGTATTATATTGCAAATCTGTACAACGCCACGCCAACTGTATAACAGCTGTACAACGCCAAAAGTTTCAAATTCAACGTTTCGCGAAAAGTTCCAGAATATTAATAAGGCCACTAAAAGGATTCAGTAGTATTTTTTTCTTCTATTGGACGGTCATTGACTATATACCTAACAATAATCCGATTTATACTTCCTGCCTAATTTCATTTTGTCGATATAAACGAGTGACTGTTTTTGTGTTCAATGTCATTGTGAAACTTCTGTCATATTAATATCGTTTGTTAAATTAGAATAATTATGTGGAAAAAGAGTTACTTTTTTCTTTTAAAACCCAGAACTTCTTTTGAGACAAAATATTGTTTTGTGATAGAAAAATATTTTTTTCAAGGGACAAATCCCGCAGGATATTATATAACGCTTCCTTGTAGTTTTGTAAATTTTGAGTTGGGTAAATCATGGTGAATTTTTAATAATTTAACTACATCGAAAACTGGTTCATTGTTAAACTTAGTGTACAATTCTTTTAAAATAAATGTATATAATTCATACGTGTTTACATGTTGCCTTCAGGATACTATGTCATGATATTCATGTGAAAATAATAGACAAAAATTACTTGATGAAGAAATTGGGTTTAAAAGAAAGACTCGGGAAAGTGCATAGGAATAATTGATGTGATTTTCTCTAGCTCGTATCAGGTGTAAAATGATTGTGCGGCTATTAGTTAACGCATTAAAATAAACATGTACTTGACTACTGTTCATGACTACTCGTACATCCTCAACAAATTGCTGATGAAGCAATCGATGTATTCCGCTCGATACAAAATTGAACTGCTTATATATCACGTGCACATGAAAAAGGGCACACGAGTTACAAAAATAAAGCTAGTGGTTCCCGAAGTCCTGTGGACGAGTTGGAGTTCAAATGCTTGCACAATACGTACGAGAATCACATAAACGTCTGTCAGCCGCCATTACTCGTCACTCATCATGCATTTCAACTATGTTTCCAATTTCTAACCTATTGCAGAAATATGGTACTGCAAATATTGCCTCTTTCAGTATTCGAATATATTCAACCATTTTATTTGCTGTTACTGAAGTAATGCCTTGAATTAGATCATAAAGTGAAGATCCGAGTCTAAAATTTATTCCTTCATTAATTATTTTTATAAAGTTTTAGTTCAATTAAATTGTAAATAAAGTTATCTTATATCCATATAGAGCTAGAATAATATAAACAAATACATTACTAAAAATGAACTCGGGTTACAGTAGTGGTAAGCGAACCTAACTTTCTATACTTAGAGTATCTCGTAACTGTTGTATTAATTTATAAGATATGAGAAGACTATTTAATGTTGTTATTACATCTAATAATCTTAAATGTCTTAATCTTAAATATAAATACAAACGAAAAATTTGCCAGTGATCATGAAACATTTCGGCATAAAAAGAATAGAAGCTGTCCAATTGTCCATGTTCGGACTAAAGTAAATAAGAATTAATGAAAAATCATACACTTCACTTGAGATAATTGGTGTGATTTTCCTGGAAATATTATATTTGTTATCTTGTCCAGAATTTTTTATGTTTTTGTAAGGCGATCTTAAATTAAAACTGCATTAATTAGCATTTATTATGTCAATTTTAAATATTTAATTTATTCTTGATAATATCTAAATACTCAGTTAATTATTTATTGTAAGACATATAGTTAACTCATATTTTCCCTAGGAAATTTTACCATCTTGTAAATTGTGTACATTTTTTACCTTATTACATGTAGGATATTTGTCAGAAACTCATAATACATTAAATACTATACACTTGAAAGATTAAATCAATTCTAATTCATTACAGAGGTGTCAATGGAGTTATGTATTTATTTTTTTCCTTTATATTTTAACTTTCCGTTCAATATGGGTTTGAACAAATTTGATATTTAGAAATTGATTTGTAGCCAAATATTATTGTATTATATATTTTTATTTAAAGTAAGTTTACATGTTAATAAAAATCTTATTATTAAATATGAATTAATAAGTAATTCAAGAAGAACTTGATATATTTAACAGTGTCGTTAGTTATTAAAAGCAGCCAAGTTTTTAAAGGATTTTGTTAAAGTAGTGTAGTAATAGTAGCAAATGAGTGTAGTAGTAGATGAGGGAGTAAGAAAGAGCTTTGCGTCTTGATTTATTGGATATAATATCTATAGCCACATTGAAATGGCTGGAGTGGATAGTTTTTATATTTCCACCCTTTTAACAAGCAAAGTAAGGTTTAGAGAAAATTTTAGTGATATAATATATTTTATTACGTAGCGAAACGATAGAAAGATAACAATGGATCGTAGCTAATTTAGATATTGCTGTGTACATAACGTTCAATATATTTATTATTTCAATTTAAATCAATTAAAGTCTAAGTTACATCTAAATGATCTACACTTCCCTGACAAAACTCTAAAAGAATTTGACCTTGCCACCTTATAAGACTAATTTTATAAAAGGAAACTTTTTACAGTAAGGTTACTCGCCAAACGATGACATTTTGCTTTTCCTTTTGTGCATAGTATTTCTTTTGTTTGGGTTCTTCATTATATTACTTTTTAGCAAAGTTAATTGCATTTGTCTTAGTTGTAAGCTTGAATTACTTCCAAATGATCGACGACCGACTCATAGTCTGGCACAGAAATTATTAATTGTCATTAAGGCCTATATAATCGTCCTCTATAAAACACACACACTTTTTTACAGTATAAAAATAAACTAATTGCTTTCTCAGAGAATACTTTACGTTTAATGAAACCAAAGTAGTTTTTTGTCAAATCGTATAACTATAAAATATCAAAAACTTTCCCATTAGTTACAAAATTAAATTCGGTTTTATAAACCAAAGTATTACGTTTTAAAATCAAATTCCAAACAGTTATCAAAAGTCGTAAGTAACAAGAAAAAATTATAAAATTATTATAAAATTTGATAAGTTCGTTAAGGTAAAGTTTTCTTTGCTTGTTTTCCTAAACACTACACGTGTATCAAATTTCAAGATCCTAACTTATTTCGAAATGCTTATATTCGGCAATTATAGGTTTTGACGGTCTGTCAGTGAATAAATAAAATATCGCGGAAAGTGAAGTATAAACAAAATTAAAATTTGTAGTACGTTGTGTTCAAGTAATAGTTTTTATTCAGCATTTCAGTCTGTCAAAATAGATACGAAATAAATTTAACGGACTAAAAGATGCAAAGTCTGATAGAAAATTATTAGTACAGTTTCGTGCACCCAGATTCGTTCTGATCCCTCATTTTCAAAAGTTATATTTCTTTTAACTATATTTTTCTATGCACCTCTCTCCAATCGTGACATATATATTTGTTACTATGATTTGGAAATAAATGTTTACATAAAAATATAATTAATAACGTGACAACAATAAAAATAAAATATTTGAAAAATTATTAATTTTCTTGTAACAGTAACTTATATTTTTTTTATATTAAAAGTAAACAAGCTACGTATATTGCTTCTCAATCGCACGACGGTCACTTGGCTTAGCTAGGTGAATTCCCATTGGAAAACATATCTTCATTTCGAAATAAGGCAAATGACGGTTAATGCTACTAATTTACTAAATTTAAAATCAATAATTCCTCAACATACCAATCATAAACTTTAATTTAACGATGAAGTAATTTTTCAGTTATAATAATGAATATCCCTTCTTTAATTGGCCATTTTTAAAAGTGTTCGAAAAGTGTTGATGAAACCTAATATTTGGCACCCTCATTTAAAGAAAAAATTGCCATCACAATGAATGAAGATGGCAATTTTTTCTTTAAATATTAATACGATGATTTCAGTGATTAATGGTATGACATACTCATTTTGTCTGTATTGCATAGTTTTGATGTAACGCTAACATTAAAATAAATGGAACTTGTAACATTGTATGTGATTATGTGTTCGAAATAACGATGGAGATAATACGAAGATAATCAGAAGTGTAGCAAAAAAAGTAAATACATGCCGTTTTGGATTTCTTTAGCTATTTTCTTTAGTTTTATTTAGATTATTAAATAATAATATTATTTTTCCAAATAATTTTGTAAATATAAATAATCCATACTAAAACGTAAATATAAAATGGATACATGTATCAATTTTATTACAAAACTATTGAAAATAATCTACATAAACAGCGTAATGAAACAAACAATTGCCAATTTCTTTATTCTTCTCTCTTCCAAATATATGTATAACATACATGTTATAACATACTCATTTTGTCCGTATTGCTTAGTTTTGATATGTAACGTTAACATAAAATAAATGGAACTTGCAATATTGTATATAAATATGTTTTAGAAATAATAACGATGGAGACGATAATAACGATGGAGATAAGCAGAAGTGTAACAGAAAATAAATACATGCCGTTTGAATTACTTTAGGTATTTTCTTTAGTTTTATTTATTTATATTATGTCCTAATAATTTTGTAAACATAAATAATTCATACAAAAAAGTAAGTCTAAAATGGATACTTGTGTTAATTTTATTACAAATAATTATAAATAATCTACGTAAACTGCATAATGTAACAAAAAATTGCCAATTTTTACATTCTTGTCTCTTTTGCTATGAAATTAGGATATTTGGAAGAAAGCTCAAGATATATTTATTTTTGAACTTTATGACAGGAAAGGCGTAATGAATATTTTCCGATGTTCACGAGTTTGTTTTGATTTTATGCTTTCGTTAAAAATTACGGGAAATGATATTGCAGTACACGTGGAAGTTTAATAATGAACATGGTGTCAATTTTGTTTCAAATTGATATATGAGGGTGCGAGTAATTTATGTAAGAAAGATTCTGGCTGTCATAGTTCCTTCACATGAAGAAAAAATTTATCAAAAGAAGAAGGAAAAGTTTTAATTTAATGGGTGAAAAATAATAAATTTATTGATTGCTTGCCGTATATTGTGCACTTACGAACGTAAATAAGGATTGTAATAAAATTGCTAAATAATAATTAATTGAAATAAACGTAATGATAGCAGTTTCTTTAATTAGTATTAAGCAATTTTATTATAATATTCGGACTAATTATTCATAAATTAACCGATTAATATTAGCTTATTGACTTGTAAATAGAGTTGAGTGATTTCTTAATTCCTTGTCAATATGAATGGCACCTAATTAGTTAATGTATTCTGCGCTACCTGTGCAGGTACTGTTATGACGACTTTAAAATTTAAAAAAACTATTTTTTTCTTGTATGATTTACTATTTTTTTTAAATATTACAAGTCAATTAATTTTATGATTAAGTACTTAGTTACACACGGCTCTGTGCCTGGATTACGACTGAAGCAGACTAAGGACTGAATTGAAATGCGATGATCTTAACCTCGTGAGGCTTCCGCTTAGGGTTTCATAAAGGGGGAGAAGTACTAAAGGAAGTAGAGTTTTATAACGAGCCTGGGGACATGCTTTATCAAATTAAGGTGAGGCTCTGAGGGCCAGATCTCTCTTACCGTGGTAACATGAAAATTATGATAGCGGTGCTGTATAAACGTTACTGCTAGCAAGTATAGGGTATAACAGCTACTCGGTATAGAGTAAACCCCTACACTTGTGGGAATTTAGGGTATGAAAATTCTAATTCTAGGTATTGGTATCGGGAGAGTGGCTATGCCTGTATGAGAAGAATGGCATAGTTTAGGTTATTTGGATTAATATAAGTGTAACTTGATAATTTTTGCACTTTCTTTTACATCTATAAACCATACAGCTATTATAGAGCACAATGTTTATGAATATACATATAGTGGTACACCAATGATATTGTCCATATTTTAAGATGTGAGGTTCACCTATCTAATCTAAATAATTCTTAATTTTCTTAAATATTTTGCCCTTATATTTAAAAGAATCTCAGTTAATATCAATTATGTCACATAAGTACTTGCTAACAATTTTACAATTTCTTAAATTATCTAAGTTACAGATAGAGTTAAGAACTATTCTAGTTCTTATCTCTAGTTAAACCAATATATTTATTTAAGACGATTACGGTTACATATGTTTTGTGATTCGTTACATTATACGCCACGGACAATGATAGGTTATGATTAAGGTTAAATTCTTGAAAATTAACTAAAGGTATCTTTAATATAAATACAATTTTATCGTTGGAAGTACGGCTTATCATTTCAGATATATTAATTCATATATGAATGTGATCTAATTCTAACGATACAGGTAATAACTGAAAACTAAGTATATATCTGTCCACTAAATCTTGATAGAGCTTTATTAGTGAAATAATAGACGAATACGGGATGTTATTTTTGATCTTACAGGGTTTATCACATCCTCAGTTTTAAATGATAATTCTCCATGTTCTAATATACTTGACTACTCAAATAAAGTTTTTTGCCAAGGCCAACTCATTGCAATATTTTCAACAACGACATTCAAACTCCATTTATCGTTGTTTAGTTTGTTTATTACCTCCTGAAAAGCAGAGTGGTCCATTTAATTAAAATTACTTCCTTGTAATTAAAATTAATTCCAGTGTTATATTTGACAACTCAAATAAAGTTTTTTGTCAAGGCCAACCCAATGCAACATTTTCAACAGCGCTATTCAAATTCTATTCATTAGTGTTTATTTTGTTTATTATCTCCTGAAAAGCAGAGAGTGGTTGATGTAATTAAAATATTTTTCTTCGCATATTTTACTAATTTTCTTGTACCTATTTCTAGGTTTTGAATAGAATTGTGTTATTTAGTGGCGTTGTTTTCGTCTAATGTACCAAAAATACGTTGGAAGTTTGTTCCAACACCGACAAACCAAGCTGAGCATTAAGATCGTAATGAAAATAAATAGGACATAGAGTGGAAATATTCATGATATCATAACGACGGGCAGAGAGTTATTGAATGAGAATATGACACTCTACCCTGTTAAAGAAACCGGGTTGTTTACCAAGAAACCTTAACGTACCGAAGATAGCGTTCATTTTATCTAGGTGCGACTTTATAAATGATATAACAATAAATGACTTTATAAATATATCAATAGGAAGAGTCATTCAAAGGTGGATATTAATGACCTTTAATGAGCCTACAGGATCAAGATATGTAGCAGAAGAGCTTCTTATCGATTGTATTCAATCAGCATATGCCTGAATGATGACACTGCACTATGTGTAGAATATAAATACAAGGGTAATTATTTGTAAAAGTTATTTAATAGTTGTATATAAAAATTACATGAAATTGAAAAGTAGTAAATTATGTTAGTATGTTATGAGTAAAATTATAAATAGAATGGACTAAAAGATATAAAAAATTATATGGAATTTAAGATGCGGAATCGTTACTTCTTCTTGCAATATTTACTTCATCATAGTGAATCTTTGCTAATAGCCCACCTGAAGATGTTGTAATACAACGAAACCTAGGTCGTGGTAAAGAACTTAAAGAAAGTAGAAATAACACCATCATGTAGTTTCATTTACTTGTGAATAATGAATATCGACAAAATTAACGTCAAATATATTTAATATTCATCATAGTAATTAACAATGATGTTTTATTAATAAAATCGGAGGACTTCGCCCATTTATTTTGATAACTTAATAGATTCCCTTCCAAATATAAGGAAGGGCTTTTCGTAGCTTGAGATAGTTTCTAAGATTGATGTAGTCCTCAACTTGATACTTTACAGGACGTGAATGAGAATCATAGCAGGTTTTTGAGATTTACTTTGATGTTCGTATGTTTTCAAGAGTTTTTTCCCTAGAGTACTTAAGACGGTGTTGTAACATTTTTATATAGTCAGGGTAAGTGGCGTCAGGATGAATGTTGTAAATAGAATTAGAGATAAACAGCTTATGGTCGAATAATAGCTTGTAAATACATAGTGGGTTGTTGAATGTATCGCAGCATCGCGATATAAGTACATCTGGAGGAATTGTCTTCAATATCATCATTAGAACATTTTTAATATCCCTTGATGGTAGAATGCCTGCGTTCTAAAGCTCTTTGGGTCTGAGAGTGATATGGTGACGTTTATTATAGTTTTAGTTAGAAAAATCACAGATTCTATTTAAAATACCCGATTTGAAATTTGTTCCTTAATCGCTGAGAATTGTTTTAGTGTGCCAAATAAAAGTACAAAATGTATTAAATACTCACTAGATTCTTCAGTCGTAGTTCTTTGAATAAATGAAGCTGTAGTAAATTTATTAAGGTCGTCTTTTATTGTGAGGATGTACGGAAATTTTATAATCTCGGATTTAGGTGAAAGCCCTACAAAATCAAGGGTTAATCATTGAAATGGAGAGGTAGATGTGCTTGTGATTTGTATGGGTGCGCGATTTATTTTTCTTACGGCCATGTTTACTTGCCACGAGAAAAAATTATTTGCATAATTATCGTTATTTTTTTGTATGTTTTTCCAATTGTACTATTATAACGATTACTTCATTTCAGGTTTTACTTTATTTTTGTTTTAATATCTTATTTCTTGCATTCATTTAAGATTACTGTTCAAGTGCTGTTTAAATTTTATAAGAAGTCATAAATGTAAAAATAATTGTTTCATTCCTATCAATTTATTTTGTACATATTAAAGTTCCATCGTACGGGTACACAATGATTTCATTAAAGTGACAAACATAGTTCGGGGATATGTCATTATGGCTCAAGAAAACTCACCAACTATAATCGGGCGTGATTATTCCAATGAATATCAATCACAAAGTCATAATAAGAAAATATGAATTCTGTTTTCGAAATAGTAAGGTTACTTTGCAAACAACAAATTATATTTGATTATATGGAATGTCATAATCTAACCCTAGTAGGGCCATTCATTATTATGACATAAATAGTAATTTATGTATGTAATTTTCATGACGTACAAACTCCCGTCTCTGTTGGGTGGCCTTTGAGATTCCTTCAAAAACCTTTTTGGCACAATGAATGAATATGACGCTGTTAACAAAGATTACAAAGCTATTCAAATTGTAGAAAAAAATCAAAAACGAATTAAAAAAATACACGAAATAAAACACTTGTATTGCGTCAGCGGTAAATTAGATAAAAGCGAGTATAGTTTTAATAACATTATTGAGAATATACTAGTTTGAAAAACGTACTTGCTACTAGCATTTCATATAATATTTTACTGTAAGTTCACAAAATTATAAAATATCTTAAAGAAAAGTGTACTTACGCTATCATTTATTATGGAGAATATAATAAATTCTGTAATCTTATAGTAAAAATATATGTTAAGTCCATCCATTATCTCACAGAAACCATTGTGTCAAGATTTAGTAGTAACTACAGTCTTAAGTTAATTCTTATATTCTCATTATTAGATCATATTCCCATTTTAATTAATATTTCTAAGTCATTATAATAAATTTATATTCCATTAAATATTACCACGAGCAGGTACTGAAAAATATGATATTTATTATAACTTGCCATTTCTGTAAGAGACTACAATGATTACAATTGTATACATCAAAATATGTAAATAAAATGAAGAAATAAATAAACTTGCTATGCCCAGAAACACATAACGTGAAAAATAATAAATATTGCATAATATAACGAATCAAAAATATGGTGTTACTGTAATTCCTTGAAATATACATATGTTCTTATTGATATCAATAGATATAAGGGTTAATTCGGTAATTTGTAAGAATGCAAAACTAGTAATAATTACTTATTTGTGTGACAAAATATTTATTTCAGATCTATTAATTAGACTTCCGAACGTGAGCTGATTTCCAAAGTTATTACTTCTATTCTGAGCTAAGTTAAATCAAATTCTTTTGAGGAAATAGAGAAATTTGGCAGCAATTAAAAAATTGTTAATGGATTTTTGTTGTTTCAAAAAAATTAAATACATCCTAAGGAAAACGTTTACGTAACGATTCTGCTGGGTACAAAAATACTTAATTTATCGCTCGAACATATTATCCACTATAATATGCAAACGCGTGAAATTGCATAGTACCGGTGAGTACTATGCAATTTCATGCGTTTTAAAATTCCAGATTTTGCCACAATAAAACTTTTTCGGTTTGTCCTTTAAATGACTATGTTTAGTTTACAAATGTCGCTCCAGACTAGTCGGTCTCAAGGCATCATTACTCAGTATTAAATAACAAATAACGCACTATGGATAGTCGCCATCATTTTTGGTAATGCAAACAAAGCCGTATTTAATATAATCGTCATTGTATTTGCCCTCCTTTGATTTTAAAAATGTCTCACTTAAAAAACTAATCTTGAAAAGAATTATGTACATCCACCTGGAAAGTATATTCAAAATTTAAAAAAAGAGTTTTTAATATCGGCCCATACAATAAAAAATTAGGAGTGAAAATACACCAATAATAGTTAAGAAAATATACAGGTCGAATTGAAAAATTGTGGAAATGAAAGATTTTTAAAATCGGTTAAATATATTACAAATTGATCAACACTGTTACTTTATTCATTTCTCGTTCACTCGTTATCTTCTTGTAAAATTTACATTCAAGTTTCTAAATATTAGCAATTTTAACGTAATGATGGCACAACTCAAGATTATTTTAAAGTATAATCTTCCGTTGTGGCCTTTATTTCGTATTACAATTAAAAATACTGCATATGAACACAAAGTTTGAAACCATAACGGATTGTATGACACAAATCGTTATGGTTTTACTTTTGTTCTAGAAGAAAAACCCATTTGTAATATATCTGAAATAAACACTTTTGGAACACCACCCGCTTTTACTGCATGTTAACTTCATAATTAAACCTCACAACAAGAACACTTATCTCTATTTTGTTTCTCTCCATTAAACCGACACACACTGATACTATTATCCATGTCGTATATAGGCTTTCTCGCGGTATATATATATATATATATATATATATATATATATATACATGTATATATATATATATATATATATATATATATATATATATATGCACAAATATATATAAATGTGTGTGTGTACATATATATGTATATACATGTATATTTTTTGTATAAAACGTCGCTCCCGTGGAATTTCAACAAAACATATCTTCATTGCAGATTCCTGCGCCGGTTTGAATATGATAAGTCCCACAGCGAGGCGACGGCGGAGCATTTAAATAATCTTAAGATAAACAAATGGTCGCGCGGAGCACACGCGAGCTGCGTACAGAACGATTTAGTGCGCGTTTATCGCTATTGAATATTTTTAGTAAGATGTTTATTTTGGTGTCAGTGAATATATTTTTAGAGAGCAATCTTATTGATTTAAATGTGGTTTTCAAGCCTCGTTAAATTTTTTTTAAAGTGGGAATGACAAGCAGCAGGAACTGAGTAACAAGGATGATAATGTCTCACCAAATAGGAATAAATAGAAAATAGATATTAATATATTTTTATTAAGTTAAAAAACAATTTAAAATTAATGGTCGCTAAACACAACTCGACAGTCACCTATTTTATTTCTCGTAAATGTGTGAATCTATTCTGAATATTTCGTTGCTAGTTCAAATTTCTTATTATAGCTCTGTTGAGTTCTACGTAATCACTTTACTTTTCTTTCGGGAGGATAAGGTGATCGATTTTTCTAAAAATACTTCCTTTACATTATTTTATTTTTGCAATATTAAATTCATACTTACGTCACTTAATTTTATTAATATTTGTCTTCCCTTTTTCATAGAAGACCCACGTTATTCAATTGTGGTTGTATTTACTATTCATCAGTTTTAACTTAATTTTTGAAAGGAAAACTAACATAATCAAACATTACGTATTTTGAAGTTTCGCGGGATAACTATATATAATTTTTTAATTGTATTTTGTTTTGATGAGCAATAAATTGTATTTACATTATTTAAAAATTAAGATACCTTGGGTGTCGAAATATCTATAACCTGTAGTTTTTAGGGTTTCGTAGCTTAGGAGAAAAAATATAACGCTTGTTTTTTGTATTCATTTACATGTCTATTAACCACAGTCGATTTTCTCAAAAAGTGTCTAACATAGAAAATTTAAATTTGGCACAGTAATAGACTGAAGTAAACTTCATATCTTGCTATTATAGTAAAATATTTATATTTTAAATTGACACAAGGGAAAGTAAATATTTGAAACATGATAACAATTAAACAATAAAATTGTTTGTTGTATATATCGTGTGGGATTGGTGGACAATTAAACAATAAAATTGTTTGTTGTATATATCGTGGGGGATTGGTGGACAATTAAACAATAAAATTGTTTGTTGTATATATCGTGGGGGATTGGTGGACAATTAAACAATAAAATTGTTTGATGTATATATCGTGGAGGATTGGTGGACAATTAAACAATAAAATTGTTTGTTGTATATATCGTGGGGGATTGGTGGACAATTAAACAATAAAATTATTTGTTGTATATATCGTGTGGGATTGGTGGACAATTAAACAATAAAATTGTTTGTTGTGTATATCGTGGGGGATTGGTGGACAATTAAACAATAAAATTGTTTGTTGTATATATCGTGGGAGATTGGTGGACAATTAAACAATAAAATTGTTTGTTGTATATATCGTGTGGGATTGGTGGACAATTAAACAATAAAATTGTTTGTTGTATATATCGTAGGGGATTGGTGGACAATTAAACAATAAAATTGTTTGTTGTATATATCGTGGGGGATTGGTGGACAATTAAATAATAAAATTGTTTGTTATATATATCTTGAAAAGGCTAGTCATAAGAAAATTAATATTTTTTTAGGATTTCAAAAGAAATTATCTCATATGATGTGTGAAAAAGTCTAAGTGCATTCTATCCTTATTATCAAAACTACTGAATAAAAAATAAAGAAAAAAAAAGCGCTGGTAGAATCTGACAAGGAGATTACAGGAATGTGATTATTATGTATTTTCTAATTTAATTTTTTTTTAATAAAAAAATTATTAAAAAATTAGATAATGCGGTATTAAGATTACAAATTATTACTCTAATTGTAATTTTGTTTCCTATTTAATAGCTTGGTTAGTTTTCAAAATAATAGTCACAAAATGTTAAAATACCTGAAGTTTATAATAATAGCGCTGATGTTAATTTATAAGTTTTTATTAAAAACTAAAATATTCTAATTAACCAAAATAAAAAAAATAAAAAGAAGGCACAGCAATATATGGGAGTGAATAATAAAATAGACTATTAAAAGCAAGCACTCTTAATGTCCTAGACTGGTTGCATGAACGAGAACTGATTTTCCATGAATTTTTGTTTATTTGGAGGCATTTTTGAACTTTGGAATACTAATTATGGAACAGAGATATAATGAAATATGAGGATTATTAAGAAAGTTAAATAGAGTAAACTAATATAAAGTAGTTTTGGGCCAATTGCGAATATCGCCCCTAGCGAGTTATGACGAAATTTAGAAATGCGGTCACATTTATTGAGATCGTAAATAAGTCGTATATACATGTTTCAGAGTTGTAAGTAGCGTTTATTTTTTGTAGAATTTGGTTAAGTAAACATTTTAGCAATGCCCCTGAAATGTTCCAAAACAACTTGTGTATAAAATAAATACGAGGCAAGTACAATTCAAGATGAATCTTGCAAATAAGCACATATTACGAACGATAAGTTACACTATTATGCCTAACTGAATTGGTGCCCGGTAGATTAACGCGATAGGGGCGGCTCGGTGGCTAGAGTGTCGGGGTATTTATCCTAACATGTCACGGGAAGAGAGACATCGACGGAATGAAGAACGACGGCTTCCTCAAATTAATGCTTACAATTAATGAGTGTATATATTCTGTACAAACCATTAAGCGTTATTATATACGCTTTAATATTTTATTAGCATATATATTTTTTTGTAGTATTTTTCATTTTGAACTTTACACTTTTAATTTGCAAAATTTATATAAATTCCTGCCAACAAAATATTAGAATAATTTTAGATATGCATATAATGGTTATAAGAATGAATTATAAAATGTTTATTTTCATTGATATTATATATTAAAAATAAATTTATACTAATGGTACAATATTGTCATGCAAAAGTTTTAAAATATATTACTTGTCTAATATAAAAAATGCAATAAATATATATCTATTGTGATGTTTTGCTAAGAATGCTAAGAATCATTGAACAAAATGAGAAAATTCACAACAAAAATCTATAAAGTGTAGGTCTCGACGATTAGACTAAAATTTTACTAAACACTAAAGACTTAAGTTTAACTAATTTTACTAAACACTAAAGACTTAAGTTTACTAAAGACTAAAGTTTTTAGACAATTAGATTACAAAACGAGTAGACGTATAATACAATGAAGATTATTTTGAAATTATGCAATGACGTTGCAAATAAAGAATTAGAATTAACTTTTCATTGTTTCTTAGTAATTAATATAAATATAGTAGTTGGACTACCGTAAAAAAATATTGACGTATTTCATAGATTTCAAAAAGAGTGTTATAATTTTATCAACTAATGGGAATATACTTAAAAAAAATTCGTATATTTCTTTAGTACATACAGGAAGTATTACTTTACATTCAATACGAACACAAGAGGTAAAAGCTCTGTGAAATTATTACTAAAAATGGAAGCAGATGTTGAAACAAATACCATTTCTCAATTAAAATAAGGTCAATGCTCCCAAAGATATATGTTTACTTTTAATATAAACTAAAAGAAAATTGTTTTAAAGAATAGTACTTTATGATTATAATCAAATATTTGTAGTGAAAGAAGACATTTGGTACATTGAAAAGAGTTTTCCAAGTAAATATTGTGTTTTGAATTATAATTGAAGATAATTAATTTTTAATCTATTTTTTCATGCAGATATTCTTGTAACTCTTCGTAGATTTTTTTATATAAAATTCGTGAAAAATTATAAATATCTCAAAATAGTTTATTTTCTTTAACCAAATTCAATATACAATTTTTAGTCCTCACAAATAACTGAAAATCGATATCATCGCTGCCTCGACACCGCCTTACTTCAAGAGATAGGATGGAACGATGACACCTAAGTTGTTGTTTGATTCGAGAGATACAGATTCTTATATTTATATAATTCAATGGAAGGTCGCTTTTGAAATAGTTTGTTTCTATGTATGGGTTTACTATCATTTAAATTGACAAAAGTATCTAAGAAAACTGATAAAAAGGCTCTTTGCAAATAATATATGCTATGCTCGTGTGAAGTATTATTTTTGGGTCATTCATTCATAAATTATATACGAAGAAAAAGCGCTGAAAATTAGAAAAGAATAAAATATAGGAAAAATTAATATGGGTGTAAACAAATTTGTACTTAAAAAATTAGTTTTTTTCAGCAAAGGATAATTTTATCGAAACATTTAAAATGATATATAAACTGTAACATTTAGACAAAATATTCACTGACAACTGAAACATTAACTTAAAATATGTATCACACAGGAAGAACGAAGGCAAAGCCAGTAGCGACAAGCCTGTCCAGACCAATGACTTGTCTTCTCCTTGTTTATTAAATGTAATCTGTTTTCAACTTTAAAAATACATCAAAATAATTTACGAAAGAATAAAAGATCCACAACAGATGTTCAAAAATTATTAGTACACGTCTATCGCCGTAGAAAAAACGAACTTTTTCAGAATTATCCATTGAATCGATGTCCTCTTGCGGTCCACTGATGATTGTTTATGAACATGAAGCTGACTATAAATTTAATGGAACCTCTTCAACTAAAAAAATTATATGATGAAATTGCAGATTTATTAAAAAAACTAATACAAGGCAAGTGTGTTTGAAATTCTGAACGTCAGTGAATTATATTTACTATTGATTATAACAGAATGTTTCAGATATGAGAAATTACAAAACTTTATAATTGATTTACTATTATGTTATCATTAATTTTACTAGTTTGCAATTTGATACTAGAAATTCAGTACAATTAACACATTTAATTAAAAATGAAGCACATTTAACATCTTCAGATCGGCGATGCAAATATTTCCTGTTTGAAAATATAATTTCGTTCATAAATCAAATGGACGTATAATAGCAAGGTTTTTATTCTTTTTTTAACGCATCTAGACGTTTATGGGAAAATGAGAATAAGAATACAAGATTTACATTACAAAAGAAAAAGTATATTTACTTATTAAATTTTATTTTTTTTTATTAAAAATTTGGGAATGACAATTTCTGTGGAAAAAGATAATTAAGCAAATAAAAGATACTTCACAAAGCTTGCTTCATTTTGTAGGTTACCGTAATTAAACTAATCACGAGTTACATATTCGTCTTTCGAATATTTTATCTTTCAATTAAAAGTATCTAACTTTTCCAATTGTCGTCATTATTTTTTTGATTAGATTAGATTTTAAAATATATTTAGTTTCATTTTACTTTGAATATAACACGGCATTCTAAACTTGAATTTTTAGATGATGTGATTTTCAATAAATTCTGGAAATAAGATAAGAAGGAAAATGAATATTAATTTCATTTGCATTATTTGCTACTATTATAATGACGCTTAAATGCTTAGAGTCTTCTAAGACAAGGAGACACGTCTGTTTATAAACGTAGAATAGGAAAAAATGCATGAAAACTTGGTACTGAGTTATGTGGGAATGTAAAATTTCTCATAATAAAGGAAATAAAATCGCTGACCACAATTATATCGTTTTCACAATTATTTTTAACAGGATGGTTAAAAAAATAAGAAATAAATATGTTACAACCAAAGGTCTTTACATTTATTCCTATTAGCAATACCATTGTTCTTTTACAAGACTAACGTTTATAATAAGTTATATTAGTTTAAAATTAATCGATGAATCAGTAAATTAATTACAATTTGTGAGCAAGAAATTTTGCTGAATTCACTAAACTTGAATAAGTCTTGCGACCTATGTTTCGTTTTTAATTTATATCGATATTTACATCAGATAATGCGTAGAAAAGGAATTACAATTATATTAACCTGTCCAGTGATATGTCATATATAATTTATATTGTTTACTTATATTACTTTGAGTCAATGTGACACGACTTTACACTTTAAAAAAATCTGAATTATATAGGAAAGGGTTATATTGTTGAAACGAAGAAGTAGTTAGAATTTCATATTTTGTAGTATCAAATCCTCTTTCCTTTTATTCACCTACAAAAAAAAATTTAAATTTGTGTTATGTATCCAAACTCACAATTAAATGAAAATATGTGATATCGTATTATTTCTAATTTCTTTAATTTCTTTACCACGACCTAGGTTTCGTTGTACTACAACATCTTTAGGTGGGATATTAGCAAAGATATTAGCAAAGATCCTTCGTGTAAAACCGTCCGATCCATCGTGGTAAAGAAATTAAAGAAAGTAGAAATAATACTACATCACGTAGTTTCATTTAATTGTGAATAATGAATTTCTACAAACTTAACGCCAAATATATTCAATACTATATGTCCTAATTATTAATTAGTATTAAAAATTTACATTTTCTCTATTTCTAGGGAGCATATGGAATCGATAAAAATAAGCGTCAAAATGTCTAGATATTGATTATAATTTTTTGTAATCTTAGTTCTCCTTGATCAATTTCATCGTATTTAAAATATCATGCACTTTTGGAGAAAATAATCTTATTTTAACATTAGACAATTTTTCATTAATGAATGTGAGTACAAATATACCACGTGTATTTATAAGTTCCGTAGTCCACAATATTTGTTATTACATCCCAATTGGATCGAAGTTTTAAAAGAGCGATGAAACATTAACATTGATGACAAACTTTTATTTCAGTAGAGAAAATATCCATTTTGACAATAATAAGCTGCTATTTAAACGTTCGTTTAAACATCAGCTTACTACTGAGCTCTCACTGCATTCGCGAGTTTTATTCAATTTTTAAGTTTTCTTCAATTGATACTTGCCCATTAAACTTTAATGTTTTGCCTTTACTGACCAGAATGAAAAATTGCAGACTTAAATGTTAGAATGAAAAATATGCCTCAGCACTTTACATCGGAGAAATTTCGAGAGATTATATTTTTTAAAGCGTTGTCAATTCGGATTGTACAATAGTTATTAAAAATGTATGACATTTTCAATAAATTTTTCGAATAAACAATTAGACTTCTGTTCATAAACATATTCAACTTACTTTCCACGTTCATCTACTGCACAAAATAGTTTTTGTTTAATTCATTTGTAAAATTGAAAAAGTATCACTACATTTTAAGATTTTAGCATTATTTTAAAATAAACACGAATGTGATTTGTTTATGAAATAGATATTTAAGTACTACGGTTGTTTTATATCTATGTGGCTATAATATGCATGCATGCTATATTTAGCATGTGGATATATGTATATATATATATATATATATATATATATATATATATATATATATATTGCTTTATAAAGTTTACGTAGATCATACACATTTTATGAAATATAAATATGTGGTATCCGAATTGCGATATTCCAGATTCCATTGTTCCTTTATTATTCTTAATCACCTGTGTAAATACAAATTATGTTAAAAATCTTGACGGGAACATTTAAAATTCATAAAAAATAAGGAAATTAGCAATAAGCTGAAATTCAATTATTCATAAACTAATAAATCTACATTAATTTTCATTTATTCATTATTTCACTAAAACTATTGATTTAAAAACATCTAAAAAATATCGTTATAAATTTCAGTATTCTCTACGTAAATCTAAAATTCGTCTAAAATACGTCTATTGCTCTTTATTCATTACTTGTTTCCCTTTTAATATCAAAAAATTATAGCAGATATTTTTAGAAATCTAATACAGCATATTGTTACTCTCGTATAAATACCGCAAGTATATTTCACTAGTTGAACAAAATGTCAGCAACGTCGCGAAAACACTATAAAAGACGAAGCTGTCAACCAAAACTGGCTTTGTACAAAAAGGTCGTAATGAGACTGGAATCGATATCTTCGTACGACTCTATAGTCGTGTCAATGTCATACGGGGCCAGGGTCGCGGGACAGCTGACGCTGTAACAAGACATGGCTGAATTATTGATTAAACTACATAACCTAAAGTTTAGCGTAAATTGATTGTGTCCGTTGTACTTGTTATAAACAGAAGAATGCGGATAACTTGTAAAAAAAACAAAAACACTCATGTAAGAGTTGATATAACCGACATGGTCCATGATAGTATTCAAATAGTTATTTTTATTTTATAATCACCTTGTTCTTCATCTAGAAGGAATTGGTAATGGCAGTGAAGCGCTATCTTGCGGGATTCTGATATATTTTGATTGAATTTTGTTACTGAAATAGGATGTTCAGAAATTTTACCCTGTTATCAAAGTTTTTCTTATTACCAACTTGTAAATAGTCGCATGGAATTCATATATTTTTATTGACTACTTTTATATCCGTTCTCATATAGATACCCTTAAAGTATATACAGAACAGGGATTCTCAAAAACCATATTTATGACTGAAAAAGCAACAGAGAAAGAATTTACTGTAAGGGAAACTAACAACTAAGTCAGCTTTTTTTTAAACAAATCGTTGGTTTTTTAAATAGATTAATTACGATTTTGAACGTGAAAACGAAATCTTAATAAATTTAGTTGTGAAAAGATTATTTAATTAAAATTTAAAATGCAATTATTTCTTTAAGTGATATCATAATATTTATTAAAAGATTATGATGATAACTAAAAAAGAACGTTTGTGGGTTTTTATATAAAAACTAAGAAAAAAATGTAGTGAAATTCCCACTTCAGGGCTATTGGTAAAATTTAAAAGAATTTATAGTTTTAGAATCTTTGTAACTTGATATTCAATTGATATCTCACACGGCAAAGGACATAAAAAAATTAGTATGCTTAATCACAAATTGTGCCTTAAAATCTTTCTGAGATATACGACCATAATAGATTGAGGGGTGGATGGATACGCGAACAATTTTTTAAGGATTCTGTTGACAGAAGGCAGGTCAATGGTAGTTTAAATTAAAATTTATCTTTGTTATACTATTTATAACAGAGATTTGAGGATAATAAATAACATTATAAAACTAAACTAGATCAAATATCAAGAAAAATGAATTTTCCATAGAGAAGTGTAAGTTTTCATTCATTTTATGTTAACGTAACTACTATTTTTTACAATTTAAAATTGCAGCGTATAATTCTAAAAAAAAGTTATGTGCCCCATTATATTCCTATACATTATACAATTCACATGACTCATAACGAGCAAAATACATGAATTGGGTGAGAGTAAGTAGCTAAAATTATGATAAATTCTTCATATAATTATAATCCGTAAACGGTAAATTGTTTTATGTATCTAAATGTAGATTTAAGCGGCACGAATACCTACTAAACATTTCCTACTGAACATTTGCAATTAAAAATATTTAAGTTAAATTATATTATATTTTTTCATCGCAAACGTATATATTCATATTATCTAAATATCAGGTGCTTTAGAAACGAGATAACATTTTACATTTATTTATATATATTTATTTATTTATCTACTTTAATGTATCTAATTGATACATATGGCGGACTTATTGCTACAAGAGCAATTTCTTACAGCCAACCACAACACCAGTCCAGCCCCGTTCGACGAACGGCCGGGAATCGAACCCGGGTCGCCGCGGTGCGTCGCATCGTCAAAGGCCGTATGCCTTGTGATCAACCCAACACACCACGGTGACGACGTGCCTATTTACACATACGTATTTATATCTATAAATTCATATAGAAACAAGGGTTAAAACATAAATATAAACAGGTATATGTAAAACACATTTACTTAAAAACAAAGTTTGAGTTCCATATATACTTAACAAATTTTATTAAGTCTGCTAGAAAATTGTTTGATTTTTGATAATATATACAGAAATATAATTATTAATATAAAATTATAAAAGCTGTTCCGCTCTATCTACAAACATAGGGCCAATCTCGTCAGTTCATATAGAAATACACTTAATCCGTCAATTATGGTCAGTTCTATTCACCCAAGTAACTCAATATTAAACAAACTAGCGTGATCCCAGGCAATTCATAAAAAGAATGGGGCCTATAACTTTACTTGTAAACTCCCTATTAAATCTATCCAAGTACATATTTGTTACTCTCGATTGCCTCTTGCCTAAAAGAAACATACATTACACCTATGGCTTTTATTATTTAAACAATATTCTCGACTATGCTGTTTGAAAATCGATATTCTCCTTACTAGATTTTAATTAATACGATAATTTCTTCATCTCTATCTCTTGTCTTGTTTCTCGTTTAGCAGTTGGTATTCAATAAGCAGAGTTCGACGCACAACGAGTTGAAATTTGCGGCTTGAAAGGTTGTCGTTTAATGTTTGCTACAATTTAATTACCTTTAACGCATTCTACGTTCCACGTAATACTATTATAACGAAATTACTGTAGTATAAATTAATTTGAATTCAAATGTAAAAAGCGGTCTTCTTTAATCTTGTTTGACACATAATCGTAATTTAAATAAACGCTATACCGTATTCTGAGAGGTTTTAATAAAATCGCGTAAAATTTTAATAATGAATTGAGACATGATGTAAGTCTTTATTTAAGTGTACAGTCATAGTTTAGGAATAGCTTTAGCGCACAATATACATCGCATGCATGTCTAGAAAAGCACTTTTTAAGGGAAAACAAAATATTTTTGGAAATATACCTTTATTTAATTAAATTTCTTAAAAGAAACAGAAGTGCTTAAAAATAATTTTTAAATAAATAGCTTTATAACTAATTTAAAATATGTTATTTGAATATTTAATAAGAGTAGGGATCACAATTAAATGAAACTACGTGATGTAGTATTTTTTCTACTTTCTTTAATTTCTTTACCACGTCCCAAGTTTCGTTGTATTACAACATCTTCAGGTGGAATATTAGCAAAGATCAATCTTTGCTAAGATTCAATCTTTGCTAATATTCCACGTGAAGATGTTGTAATACAACGGAACCTAGGTCGTGGTAAAGAAATTAAAGAAAGTAGAAATAATACTACATCACGTAGTTTCATTTAATTGTGAATAATGAATTTCAACAAAATTAACGCCAAATATATTCAATAAGAGTAGGGATATTCAGGAATATCGGATCCTGAAGAATCTGGTAAATATTATTATTTTTTCTCATTATTATGATTTGAGTATTAAACAATTTAAAAAAATGTAATATTTCTGGTAGAGTAAAAATTTAGACAATTTTCAAGATTTTTGATTTGTCGACCACACATTTGTGGGTTTTAGTAGCAGCATAGACTGTCATTAAAAAAGCTAAAGTAAAGTTAATTGATACTACAACTAATTTTAGGCAACACGTTTATTGCTTTAAATAAAACAAATCATTTGGATTGTTCATTTCATTATTGTTATTTAATCGATGAAACAATGAAAATCAAATAATTCTGGAAAAAAATTGTATGTACGAATGAAATGTAAGGTCGAACTATATATTCTTAAGTAAAGGATTGCACATTTAATTCAGATACACAGTGGAGTGGTTATTAAAATTAAAGTAATGAAATTATTGAAAAAGAAATGGTTGAAAAGGTTACTTTCAGATAAGGGAAGGTTGATAATACGTTCTTTTCTCTTCAGACATTTTGGTAAAGTTCATACACATAGATGAAATAAACGGGTCACTTGTAGGCTAAGGACAACATTTTCAATTGCAAACTAAAATCCACACACGATTAATTTATTAATTTTTTTGTATCGACCATTATGCTATAAGTGGCAAAGCGAAAATAAAAATAAAAATAAAGGCAACGACAACGAACGACGTCTGACAAATTAAAAAAAATGGTAACGACCAATAGTCTACTTAAAAGTATAAATTAGAATTTAAAATTGAGACTTGTATGAAAAAAAGACAATTCTAATGTGTGAAAAACTTTCTTTCGAAATTCGCATTTCAATAATGTTTAAAGAAAAGTTTACTTCGAAAATATTCTCGTCGCAATGTTTGTTCACCGTGGAACTGCTCATTGTGACGTCGTTATTTTTATTTATTAACACATGTCAAATGTAAACCGACGTTCATGATTACATGCCAAATGTAAACCGATGTTTTATGATTTTACCGTCAATCGTGCAATTACGTTTATTAAGCCGTATTCCAATCGGCAAGATCGTTCGATGCGACCAATAAGCTTTGCCGAAATAAAAGTAAATTTATAATTACGGAGAGTCGTATAATAAAGTCCCGTAAAGATCCTTAATTTAATAATCAGGTTTTGAAATCTTTGAAATCTGTAATATCAAAATAAAAGAGATGTGGCATTTTATAAAATAATTGATATTAATAATAGTGGGTTCAGAAAATTTTCCGAATGAGAAGTTCACGTTTATTATAATTGTATCTAAAATTAGTAAAAATACAAAATTCTAAAAATTTTTTCCATTTTCGCGATAGGAGATTTTATAATTTATAATTATTTACTATTATTTAGTAATTACTATAATTATATTATAGCGTAGAGTTATTTTACTAACATAATTTGGTCAGGTGCGTAGTGGTTCTTGAAAGTTGATTTTCAATAATATTGCACAATAATGATTCGTATTATAAGTGTTAGTCAAAAAACTTTAAACCACATAGAATAACAAATCATTTCAACAAAAGTTTGAAGGTTTATTCATGACGTAAATTTATACATGCGGACTTAAAGATAAATATTAAAATCGCTAGTTAAGTTTTTTTTTTATTATTAATAAACTACTATGACGGGTGCAAAGTGTAGTCGGTATTTATGTGTACTATAAATAACATTTACTGAAAATAAATAAAAATAAAATGACATTGAGAAAATTAGTAATTATACCTAATATTGTCTTTAAAAGATT
This sequence comes from Druceiella hillmani, assembly GCA_039881145.1. Lineage (NCBI taxonomy): Eukaryota > Metazoa > Arthropoda > Insecta > Lepidoptera > Hepialidae > Druceiella > Druceiella hillmani. The sequence goes on from JAYKKI010000002.1 coordinate 58,570,046, forward strand.
TTAAAGTAGTTTATTGGTTTGAAAATAAATTATGTTATGGTGAGCATGTGGCATTATACGCAGTAAGTAGTCTTTGAATAAAAATTGATTTCGACCTAGGGAAAACATCGAAACAATGTGAACGTGAGCAAACATTTATTTATAATTTCGGAAGGTATGCGCATAAATTGAATATAAATTCACTTAAGAGTTATGAACTCGTGTTTAAATTTTTAATTATGATGAGTTATTTGGATATAAATAAAAATTAGTTCAATTTCAACAATTGAATAAAATCAGATATTGTGTTCCTACGTAATTTTATTATTTATATTTAACATTCGTTGTAATTATATTAATAATTTTACAATAAATACATTATGAAAACAAAATTTTGTTCAGAAACTAACACGATAGTTTAAATAAAAACAATATGTACGTTTAAAAATGTATCTAATAAAAAGAAACATGAAAATAAATCATTCTAGTATAGTATTCCTTATACTTTTTTGTAAAGAAAACTCGTCTATTCTGTTATTATGATCCAGTATAGATAGAACTGATATAACTTTATTTACTGTAAAATCTTATGTGATAAAAAGAAATCTATTGATAAAAAATTATTGTTGGTGGCACATACGCCAGCTTTATTGCTCGTAGCTTGTATACCAAGACATTATTTTGCCGCAAATATTTGAATATGGAGAAGGTAAAACGCAATATATTTAGAAAGTACAATGCTTAATTCACAGGCCTTTTAACAAATAATATTTTGCCAGTAGAGGATATTTGTAAGATTCTTGATAATTTGGAATAAATGTTCTCGATAATTCTGAAGTTATCGACTAAATCAAATAATATTTTTTTGCTGTCTCCATATATAGACTTGTCAGCCTAACTGTAAGAAATATTATCTTTTTAATGATATATTCGTTCGAAATATTTCTATAGTAGTTAAATCCCTACTCCATAAACTTTCTAAATTCTGTCTGTTATAATAACCTGAAATGGGAATAAGGAATAAATTGGCAAACATTTTGAACTCGTCTGAGAATAAATTATACATCCTGTGTCCATTATAACAAAGTTTGAACTATTTGTGGGGGTTCAGTATTGTAAAATTTTATCATTTTGTGATATGTCAACTGATATTACAAAATTTGGGCACTGATATAAATTTCATATCACCATCTACTCAAGCTTTTAACCATTCTTTAATAATTAATGTAAACTGCCCTGATGTGAACGTTGCACAATATGGGGTAGTATTATATTTAGTGGTTCCTTTGTAGTGCAAGTAATACTTATTTATTTTTTACCGGAGGAGGAAGAAATAGATGTCTCTATCCATATGGAATGTGGCTAGTACTACAGAGGTCTTTAGACTTTGCTTCACTCAAAAAATCATAAACAAAATAGTAATATACACTAATTCAGAAATACAAACGCAATGGGCAAAATTTAAAACGCCTGAATATTAGGAGGTGGAAGATGATGATGGATCGCCTGAAACCGTTCAACCCTCATTTGCACGAGCTACTACGGCATCTAAAATTCGAGCATAGATAGGTATGTACTGTCTGCTTGGAGTTTTCAATATGAATTATCTGTCTACTGAAGTTACATTGTTCAGAGCCACTATGCCTAGACCAAGATTCGAGTATTTGACTAACTGCTTTAGATTTTATGACAGAGAAATGCGGGTATAAATCACTTAGTCGTGAAAGTAACTGCTTCGCTCTAATTAGAAACATATGACCACATCGTAACATTCAGTAAAGATATACCTAGTTTTTTTGGTCGACATTTGTTCAAACCCTGAACATGGGTCGAAAACCATTTTACTCTGTGGCGCCTAGACAACATATTTAATAAATAGTACCATGTATCTAGGAAAAGACATTACATCGCAGGGAATACCAGTAGCCGATTATTATGTCATGGAACTGATAAAGCCTATACACAGTATGAACCGAAATATAATACGTGACAACTGGTTTATGGTCATACCAACTGCCAAAACATTACTGAAAAAGGGAATTATCATGATTGGAACTTTAAAACCAATAAGCATGAGATACCACAACCAATGCTGGAAACTAAAGATTACGATAGAAACATGTCTATGTTTGCCTTTAACTGACTGCTGACTTTACCATCGTATTGCCCTTAACGATCAGCGAAAAAGAAAATTATGATAATGCTATCTACAATACCTGATAATGATAATGAACTGATAATCCTGATAATGATAATGAACTGATAATCCTGATAATAATAATGAACTGAGCAAAATCATAGGGTTTTATAATAAAACAAAATATGGTGTTGACGTTTTCAACCATCTGAGCAAGAAGTATTCTTGAGCAAGTCAATAGAATACACACACATATATATATATATATATATATATATATATATATATATATATATATATATATATATATAAATGTATATAACTCAATAACTCATATAAAATAGAATACTCATAGAATACACACAGACCCTTCTTGGGTCTGTGTGTATTCTATCGACTTATAAATACGGTGGGTGTCAATTTATGGATCCTTTACACTATGCCTATGATGCCAGAGAAGAAACCAATGCAAAAGAGACGCCAATTTCTTAAGCAATTAGCATTACCCCTTGTAACACCGCATATGCAAGAGAGCTTAAAATGACCAAGATTTCCCCGGGATATCCGAGTATCTATATATGCTATCCTGAAACTTATTAATGCTGAACCAGTTGATCAAGACGTCGGACTCGGGCGCTACTGCTTCTGTCCCTGCATAAAACCGAAAATCCAAAACCGCGTGCTCCTCTTGTCAGCGTGATATTTGTGCGGAGAGTCGAATAAAAATGTCAAATGTGCAATGCAAAGTCAAGGAACTTCATTTCATCACTTCTATTAATGGTTAATTATAATAAACAAAACATATTGATTAAAAGGTGGCTGTTTTTTATTTTTGTTCACCAAATACTTGTCTGTTTTTTAATATAGGTTTGTTAAAAATCATATTAATTTTAGTGCTTTATATCCAAAAATCAAAAAAGATGTTAATTCTTGAAGATACTCCAGGAGCCCACGGTTGTATTAGTTTATATGAAATTAAGAGTAGTATTCTAGAGTTAACAGCCATTTTAGAGCTTTGATTATATTTGAAATATATATTATTCTAAAATCATGCTGATTTATTATTGTCCCATAAATTTTTGGACTAAAAACGGTTTTACGTACTAGAATAAAGTTATTCTTAGATATAGGAAAATTATTTAGAAGATGTATTATTTCACCGCTTTAATATTATGAACAAAAGATAAATTAGGTGATACAGTAATAAGATCGCGACTCTGTATCTAATTTAAACTAAAACTGTATGTGTAGGTAATATAAGCTGAAAATAATTAAGCTGAAATTCATAAAACAACGTTGTCACCTGGAAGTGGAGATTCCGCGGTTCACATAAAGCAAACTCTTCCTTTCATAGGAACTACGAGAGGAGATAATAGTAAATTTTCTTCCGGAGAAGTGTGATTAGGGTCGCTGTGTTTTCATTACACAAATTTATTTTCCTTCAACGAAATTAAAGAAGGAAAGTGTTATAAGTGGAGTAAACTAACATGATTAATCGAATTTTATAAGTTAATATACAGTTTGGCGCTGCCTCTAGATATTTAAAATTATCTTCAATTTTGCGCAATACTAACTAAATGTACGTGCCACTTCATTGGAGTACCCAATGACGATTATTTACTTTTTTTCTAATTTTGCCGAGGACTTTTTACTTCTGCAACAGTGCATACTTAAACTTACTGTTTTGATGTTAATATTTTGCAATCTTAATCAATAAATATAAGCAAACACAACAATATTTTAACCCATTAACAACAAACATAATCATACAATGTACATTAAATAAACCCGAAAATACATCGTAAACAGTCATGAATATAATTCACAGTACAAGATGTTTGTGTACTTCATTTAGGCACATATGAACATTTTATGAACAGAGTATTTCTACTAAACTCTTTACAAATATTATTATTATTTTTCACTACGTCTATGCAAGCTTTGTATTTCATTTAAAAACAATTAAAAGATAAATTGTTGCCCTACTTAAAGAATTATTTTCAGAGTAATTCCAAATATTTATGCAAAAATTTTTTTAGTAATCCTCCCTTTAAATATAGTTTTAAAAAATGACCTAAAATATTTGAATTTTAAGCAACTCCCGTATTTCTCTTAAACGTGAAAGACTTCGCCTGACGGACAGATGGACGGACAGACGATGTTGCCACACCAATCGGATGCCGTTCATATACATCGGGTAAGAAACCGAATAAAAATACTGATGTTCAGAATATATGTAAATGTTGTATCTATTTTATATATAATCAAGGATATAGATAATTAAAGCCGCACGATATATATGAATGCAGATATTTTAAAAGTATTTTAATCACAATGAAAAGTGTTGATGAATTTGTGTTATTTTCTTCTTACTGTCAGTGGAATCGTATATATTTTAGAAAATTTGTACTTAAGTATATAAATTGAGTGACAATACCATTTTACCTTTAGTTAAATGTTAAAGCGTAACAACTTTTGTAGAATTTGTGAGTTAAAATTCTTTATATCTGTCATTTATATTGTAGTAATAAACAAGAAATGAGCAAACATGCAGAAGTCCATCCAGAAAGTTCTTTAAAAAAGAGCGGGAATTATTAAAAACGCTGAAGGATATGTCTATCAAAATGCGAGCACTTATTAAAAACCACTTAAGGAATCTGATTAAATAGTTCATTAAACATTATTTGAAACTTATAAAATTTTCTATTACAGAGATTAATGCGTAGTTCTGAGTTTTTCCTTATGTTAATTTTAAATTCATTGACGTTTGTTAGCTACTCCTATTTTAAAATTAATACTGATAACAATATTTAAATTTCTTAACCCACGCTCGCATGAACGCGCACACACACGAACGCATGCACGCACGCCCACAAGCATGCACGCATGCACGTTCGCACGCACACATGCATGCGTGACGTAGGCACGCGCATCCGCAAGCACGCATGCGCGCGTGTAAACGCGAACCTGCACAATAGTTCGCGCACGCGCCCTTTTTTCCGCTTATGCACGTGCACGCACACGCGTCCGCAACCATGCACGTGCGTATATAAGCGAGCCCACGCAGTCGCTCGCGCACTCGCAAGTGCTAAAACTCGTGCACGCGCACGAGCATAGACACATCCATACACGCACACACACACGTGCACGGTTACATACACACACACATACACACACGCACACACACACGCATTCGGCCACACACACACACACACACATTTTTATATTAAGGCCTTAACCCTTATCGAGTCACTCACATATTTCTTTGTGCGTCTGTCATAACCGATTTTCCCAGAAAACATACAACGTAAAAACTTGAAAATTGTGCATCGTGATACTACTTATTAACCCACATGATTTGCTCTAACTTATTCAAATTTTTTATATAAAAATTAAAGAGGGGTAAAAAAATACTCAATTTGGTTTTATATTATGTAGGGATATGACAGCAAAAGGATAGTCAAGCAGAGAAAAGAAATAAATTGATAAAAATATTACAGTGTAACTATAAATAATTTTAAATAGTTCTGTATAATATGCACATCCACAAAGTTAGTACAATATGACTTGAAGATTGTAGGATAATTATAGCCTCAATTTTAAATCTCGCAACAATTTTAAATGCTTTTTTAAGATAAAATAGGCAATATATTTATGTTGTGAAAAATTAATAATTATAAACCATTTAACAAAAATACTTTACACCCTTAAATATTTATAAGAGCCTCAATATTTTTTCGTACCTCTTAAAGCGAGTCTGATTCATATTTGAGAAATTTTACTTGGAACCTTCCTTAAAACACTCTCAAAATGTTAAAATGCCTACATTTGGAAATATTTATAGTACCAGAAAAATAATAATAAAAATGATTAGGTCTATGCTAATGTAACATTCGTTACGAAGAAATTTCAATGAGCAAAGACCTCAGGAATGTATCAAAGAGGCGGATGTTGGTACGGAGATGGGACCCGGCAGAAAAGGAACCGAGAGGAAAAGAGAGGTAATTGTAACATTTTTGCCATGCCATAAGTACTGCTAAATGACTGAAAATATAATTTATTAACATTTGGCTCAAGAACATTAAGAACAAAGCCAGGTGGCATGATTTTCAATTTAACGTACTACTTGTTTAAAAAGACAATAGCCGATGAAGTCCATATTTGAATTTTAATTTCCAATATTCTTTTGGTTATATGTCAATTAGTACGTTAGATCAAAAATATTTGAACTTTACGTAATATTGGAATATAAATAAATCTTCGTAATACAGTTAAGCAATTTTCACTATTCGGATACATAAAACGGGCGTTCACTTAAAAGAAGCTTAGCAAGTAATGTTTGCAGAAGAGTCGTAAAAAGTGAATTTATCCTCTTCTGTCTATGTTCAGATTTCGGATAATACATTTATTATAAATTATTGAAATTTTTAAATTTTTAGAGCACATTTAAAGAAATTATTATTAACATTGTAAATTGTTATACACACATTTCATTGAGCGTTTTCATAGCAAAAATATCCAATTAGCGATGCCATCTTTTCATTGAGTAATAAAATAATCATTTATATCTTACCATTTATATATATACAAATATATATATATATATATATATATATATATATATATATATATATATAAATATATATATTTATAGACATATATATATGTATATTTATATATATATATATATATATATATATATATATATATATATATATATACATTTATATAACCTTTTACGATCTAAACTGTGCTAGATCGATAACATATAAAGCGGACGAATCTAATAAGTTATTAGTTATATCTCAATAAAATAAATTTTCGTATCCTTTTTACTAAATTAATTTATAGTTGCTGCAACAATATCTTTGATGGACTCGTGGAAAATCATGATAAATCAACAAAAATATGAAAGTACATACATTTTTTTTATTACAAATAATACTTATGAAAATTATAATATTTTAGTTTACGATAAAAGAAATTTGTCTTAAATGGTTAGTGTCCTTCACATCAAATACGATTATTTCCATAAAAATTAATTTCTTTGTCAATAAAAGAATGGTGTTGTTATTAGGAAAATTTCAGTAAATAGTGAAAAAAATAAAATGTACACAAAAAAATTTATGTATACTTATGTATGTGTTAGAAGTTATACTTCTTCGGCATAATATGAGAAAACATTATTTATTCCCAAAATAATTAGTGGATACAAAATAATAAAAGGAATGGAGCTTGATTATTAATACGGTTGGTGAAATATAAATTAAAAGAAAAAATTAAATTTTGAAAATAAAAATTTAAAACTTATTTAATAGAAAATGGTCCACTATTTAATTTTTCTGCTGACTTTCCATTCTAAGATAATTATCTTCCAGGCCCTTTCCGAATAATCGCGGTTCAACTTTATTATTTTATCATGTAAAGTAAAAAAACTTGACCTTCTTGTCTATAATTACAGTCATTTAATATAACATTAATAATAAGAATAATTATTATAATAATTCTGAAAGTGATTATTATTATTGTTATTTAAATTTAATTTAATTATCTTTACAATTTTGTGATCTCAAATTTCCAGTTGAATATAAACTCGTGTATACAAAAACGGTTTTATAGATGAGTGCTTATAATGGAAAGCTAGCAGAAATATAAAATGGTGGACTACTCAATTGTGAATTAAACCATGTAAATATATGTTTAGTGAGCAACTTTGTTATGTTAATATTCAATAGATTTTTTTTTAAATGTGCGCAACTTCATTCTGTCTGTATTTTTGCATTTGTACAATTTCACACTTAGCATTTTTTTATACCGCACCTAAAGAATTAAAACTTCAAAAATTTTGCAAAACATTTGTAATCATCGTGCAATATGCTATTTGACAATTTACTAGTAGTAATTTGATACTGAGTAATAAAAAGACTACGAACTAAGGTAAAAGAAATATAAGTTAAACATAAAATATGTAATAAAGGATACGATATTATGCAAAGAAAAAACGAAACTAAAAGTAGTGGTTTCTTATCTGAATATTATATTATTTATATGAAAACAGGGCTTTGTCATAAAATTTTTAGAAACATGGAGTCCTAAAGTCAAATAGCATACGCGATCAGACGAGTAGAAGATTGTATAAGAGAGTGGAACAGCAACCCATAAATATAATTTGAGTGAAAATTTCGCTTCGTTTTACAATAAAAAAATAACGTATGATTATAATGTTTCTATTTCATTAATTGCATCGTCTCGTCTTAAGATTATCTATAATAAATATTTTGCATGTAGACAGTTATCGTTTTTAACGTTTCGTATCTCGAAAAAAGAAGAAAACGGAACCCTTTTACTAAATCCACTTACGTGTTCTTCCGTTTGTCTGCCAGCTTGTTTCTATGTCAAACGTATTTTGAGCTATTTATCTAGATTATACTGAAATATAAAATGCGTTTAATGTAGAAACTTAAAATTTGATACAAGAACAAACCATATTGATCCTCGTGTATTTCGATATGATCCATTTCGATACTTTACTCTCTAAAATATTTACATAATATGTTTTACAGTAGCAAATAAGAACCATGGAGGGTGTTCGAGCACATATTCAAAAAATATTAGTTTCTCGTATCGTGTGGGATTTTAATTGAATAAGAAAATTATAAGGATTCTAATATTATTCAGAATTTTACATTGGTTCGTCCTGGAGACATAGTATAAAAAAATAAATTAATAGTAAGTAGTTTAACAGAAATACCACATCCACATCTCTCACTAAAGATATTGTCATATTAAATACAGCGACGTATAATATTTTAATACATAAATTTTGAAATTAAAGATAAGTTTTTTAGTAGATTGGTGGATACTTTTATAATATGTGAATTTTTCATACAAGCTAATTTATTTTCATCCCTAGCTTTTAACTTTATATCTCTTCATTTCTAAGTCTGAAGTATAATATTGACCTATTTTTGTAAAAGTATAAAATCCCTTTTCTTTTGCAAAGAGAAGCGATGTCTGTATCATGCATTATTCTACTTTTTCTAATTTTGTTATTAACATTTTTAGCACTAATCGTGAGTTCACATCTGATATTTAAAATTTCTATATTTTATATACATTGTTTCAACGAATTGTAAATTAATATCCTTTTAATTAAAATTACTTTAAATTTTACGTAAATTTACACTGATTTTTAACAGGATTAATTAACCTGCCAATTTGACTTACATAACTGGTACCGCCGGTCCCACGCATCGGGATTTTTAACCTAAGAGTTTTGCATTGATTAAATATACATGCTACTTTTTTTTGGATAAGTTATAAAAGTACAGGTTTGTTGACAGTAAAATCACAGAATTTCATAAAATACAGATTTTTCATTAAATATTACACAACTGGTTATAAAGGATTAAAATTAACAAACCTATTTTATGTTTGTAACAAACCCATTTTACAAATTCAAAAACAGACAACAAACTTATAATTTTGTAATTAGTTAAGTCTTTGTTAAACTTACGACACTAGGAGCGCTTAGAAAATAAATAAAAATGGTTATCGTCATAACAAAAAACAAAAAAATACATATAAAATTACTCTTTTACAGCAGCCAAATAGCTTGCGTAATAAGGCACTACGTGCTCAAGACAGAAATATTTCTTGCATTTATGGCACGTGTACTTGGTTTTTCTATTTTCTTCCATCCATTCATAGCAACGATCATTACTGGAAGAACCAGCTGGCTTAGGGACATCATCGATCTTCAAAATTTTTGAAGTCTTTGTCTCAAGGATCGACGGAATTTCAGCTGTGTCTGCCGTTCTCTCACATGAGGTTCAATTAGCCCCATGGCCAAATTACTAGTGAAATGATGGCTTTGGAGTCTTGTGTTTTGATTATTAGCTGTATGGATCACCTAACTGTTTATAGTACTAATATTGAGCATAGCGTAAAAGGTTACCATAGGCCAACGCTTTGTTGCTCGTGCACAATTGTAATTAGTACATAAACGATCTACGATATCGGCTTTGCCCTTAGTGACATTGTAGCTCAAAATTATATTGGGTTTTTGAGTTTCAGCATCAACTTTATCATCACTATGCAGAGTACTAATCAGTAGCCCATTTTTCTTACTCATAAGACATAGGAAACCAAAACCATGTTGTCACAAAAACTCAACATATTAGACTACACATTTCTACCACGTAATACATTGAAGTCAGGAGGAATTTCCTTCTTATTCTTTTTGAATTGTTGTCAGACTTTTATGGAGCAATGTTTTAGCTAAGGGTACCAGTTGTCATTTGTGACATTATTGAAAATCGGATCGCATAACCATCGAACAACGGCTAGGCCAGAATTATCAAGATTGTATTGACCTTCACTTGGCTGTTTTTCGGCGTAAATTTCCATATTAAATGTTTAAAATATTTTAGCGTCACAGATAGCTTGAATCTTGATGCCATAAAAATTTAGTTTATTTGGAATATATTGCTGAGATGAGCATCTTTCAAGAAAAACTTCCAATTTTTCATTAGTCCTAAAAGCAGATAAGGTGTAATAATTGTTGCAATTTTGGACAAATTTCTCAAATATTTCTCTGATATGGCAAATCTTGTCATATGATATTCTTTGCTATTTCATGTTACCATCATCGAATCTTAAAACTCGCAGCAGTAATTAAAACCTCTGTACAAGCATAGAATATCGATATATTTCTACCGCACCACCATCCGTTCGAAAAAGCTCATCAACATTCAGATGACTAGATTTTTTTTACTCCTGCTAATATCAAACTCATCAAGCATTTTATCTTGTTGAGGTTAGTTGACCTTGCATACGTTTCTTTGCTATATCTGTCGTTGACGGAGTCAATTTGTTGGTATACTGTCAATTATAGTGTCATCTAAGAAGTGTCTAAAAATTCCAAAAGGTTTTCTTTCACTTGAGATAGCCGATTTAGGCTCTGGTAATTGAGTTATAGTATTGAAACTTCTATTACGAATAGATTAGCGGCGGAGATCTTTACTTCATTTTGTAGATTTGTTCCTAACCAAATAAAATGCCGAGTTACCTGGCGATTAGCGGTCACTCAAATCCTCTTCGCTCTCCGAATTGTGTATTTGATCTCGTGCGGGATCTTTAGGTTCTTATCACTTCCAGCTTCACTGTCCGATGACGTTGTATTATGTCCTCATTAAATAACGATTGTTCTAGAATATCCTGAAGACGACGCTGTTGACTTTAATGAGACATGCTGAAACAAAATAGGTAGATAAATTGAAAAACAAAAGCAAGTGTTTTTTGTAAAATACCGATAAACACATGCAAGGCGCTATCAACTCGCATTAATATAATTACTGAATAAAAATAACTCCTAAGCAATAATAAAAACTAGCTTAGTCTAATAAAACATGTGAAATAAAAAAAAACAAAAATAACCATTTGACTTACGTACTTTGTGACGCCGATCTTACGCGCTGGGTTGACGCCAAAACTCTGGAACGAGCGCCTGCGTCGCTTTTGTGTCAAGGATTGATGGGGGGGGGGCGCAATGAGGCTATTTGAAATCACAACATTAATTGATAGCAGATGAAAGAATTATTCGATTTTATCCAACCGTCCAATCTCACAGACATATGTGTCACCAGCGGAGGGTTAAAGGGTTGAGTTGAGTTGAGGTTGAGTTAAAAGGTACGATTATTTACCAAAGTTTGCATAAATTTTTATGAGGTACCACAATTAGTTTGAATCTAATTTAGATAATTTTGTTTGTTGATATATCCTCACATCTAGGTTTTTGTTTCGTAGGCGAACAATAATTGTTGTTATTCATTACATGTACTGGTTTCATTTTGTTTTTTTTAAGTATCATTTCGTTTGTTTATATTTAGGTAATTTTTTAATGCTTTATCCCATGAGCTATGCTTTAGACAATGACAAATTTGAAATTGAAATAAAACAATTAATATTTTAAATTACGGTTTATTGCATACTTTTAATGGCAGAAATTTAAAAAAATGTACGGAATAATGAGGACAAATGTATGTAATTAAATATTTAAAATGCAATTTATTTTATATCGACTTCAAAGTTTGACCACGTTGTTCCAGGATTAAAAGAAAGGAATTACAGGATGCTCTTGGAATTTTAAGCATAAGAAGGACTATTCACATGGTCGAACAGTTACTCAGCAAGTAAAAATATATTAAAGTTTGAAATTTAAATAAAGAATTAATATTTTAAATTACGGTTTATTGCATACTTTTAATGGCAGAAATTTGAAAAAATGTACGGAATAATGATAACAAATGTATGTAATTAAATATTTAAAACGAAATTTATTTTATATCCTTTTGAAAGGTTGACCACGTTGTTCCAGGATTAAAAGAATTGAATTACTGGATGCTCTTTGCATTTTTAGCATAAGGACTAGTCGCATGGTCGAACAGTTACTCAGCAAATAAAAATATATTAAAGTTTGAAATTGAAATAAAGCAATTAATATTTTAAATTACGATTTATTGCATACTTTTAATGGCAGAAATTTAAAAAAATGTACGGAATAATAAGGACAAATGTATGTAATTAAATATTTAAAACGCAATTTATTTTATACCGTTTTCAAAGGTTGACCACGTTGTTCCATGATAAAAAGAAAGGAATTACTGGATTCTCTTGGAATTTTAAGCATAAGAAGGCCTAGTCACATGATCGAACAGTTACTCAGCAAGTAAAAATATATTAAAGTTTGAAATTGAAATAATGCAATTAATATTTTAAATTACGGTTTATTACATACTTTTAATGGCAGAAATTTAAAAAAATGTACGGAATAATGATAACAAATATATGTAATTAAATATTTAAAACGAAATTTATTTTATATCCTTTTTAAAGGTTGACCACGTTGTTCCAGGATTAAAAGAAAGGAATTACTGAATGCTCTTTGAATTTTAAGCATAAGAAGCACTAGTCGCATGGTCGAACAGTTACTCAGCAAGTAAAAATATATTAAAGTTTCATGTTTTCTCTGGATTAGTTATAATGGGGCAGATTTTAACAAGTCATTACAATTTATATGAATTTTAAGGGAATATAAGTATGTATTCATCAAGATATTTTCCCAAATTTATGAAAACTTCACAATGCGATTTTTCAAATCGATTTTTTTCTTTACTTTATCTAGGGAAAATCAGCTTTCTGTATGCAGCGTATACAATATAGAGAATTGCTTGTATTTATTATGTGTATATGGTTTTATATATTGTGGTTTAATTAAATTTGTTGCTACTAATTTCAAATATTCGTCAGTTGTTGTCTACATCCACTTATTTACCATTAATTAGCTATTACAGTAATTTTATTAAATTTATCCAAAAAAGTATATAATTTATGAAAAAAAATTATTTAAAAGAAAACAACTGTTGATTTGAGATAATTTGAAGTATTTGTAGTTGAAGTATATTTTCATTTAGCGTTTGATTATTTAAAACTGTATGCATTTTATATTTTTTTATTATTACAATTCTATAAGTTACGTGATTTATTACTTCTATATTTGAAAAGAAAAGCCTTATTAAAATAATGTAGCTATTTGGAATTTAATGTGTTCCCTTCGTAAACCTTAAAATAATAGAATATTTTCGAAGGCATCGTGTTCATATATAATTTATATCTACTACTATAGTAACAATCAATATTAATTTCAAAAGTCAACTCTTTTTTTTCATTACGACTGAAATTAATTATGAGACGTAAATTTATTTAAATACGTTAGATAAATAAAGTAATCAATTCAAAACATATACCACAAAATATTTCCTCCTGACATTTACTGTCTGATCTTAAAAACGGCGCAATTTTTTAAAAAAATCAATGTACTTGTTATAGAGTAATTATCCAAATGAATACCATATTTTTTAAAAGATAATTAATGTATGTATCAATGTTTTCTTAGAAAAAACTATATTAAAAGGATGCAAATATTATTTTATTACATTTTAATAGAAAAATTTATATTAATATGTAATATATACAAAAACAATACGCGAAAGGATATCTTTGAATATGTTTTAATAATAAGCTATATATCAATCGGTTGCTTTGTTCAAATGTATTTACTTGGAAGAAATCGTTAAAATTTGCTTTTGCCTTTTTCCGTTTAAACAGGAAACAGGTATCGCTCTCTATATCCATCAGTCCATTTATTCTGTCTCAGGTTTATATTTATCTATTATTTGTATCTCTCGTACATATATATGTATGTATGTCTGAATATATATTTATAAATATATAATTTTAACATATTTAATGCAAGAAATAATATTACAATACTCTTAAGGTGGGATGCGTGAAATAGATCCATTATAACTAGGCAGTAGCGTTAAGGCACGTGATTACTTAAATCCCAACTAAGTAACTTTGTAAAATTACTTAGTTGAAATTTAAGTAATCACGTGTCTTAACGCTACTACTTGGTGAATTGCAAGTGACACTGACATATATTAATTATCTATACACATTCACAATAAAAGTAGTAACCACACGAAAATAACCTTTTCAAGCGTCTTAGATCAGTGCCTAACGCTGAGCTTACTTATACTCACATAAATTTTACAAGTTGCTTGAATGCAAACCCAATAAGACTGCTGAGTAGCTGAAAATATTAAAATAAGGGTAATGCCTATGTAAATGGTCTAATTTATTTGTTGCAAAAAACTTATTATGAAGCAGAAGTTATTAAAACTGAGAGAAAATATTCATTAAACAAATAAAAAAATTAATTATAAAAGTGGTTCTTTTCAATTACAGTCTTTTCAATTTCAGCAAGTCGATAGAAAGTAGGTAAAGAAAATGAAATAAACCGTCACATGAAGAATTATGAAACATGAAGTGTCTTTCATAATTCTTCAAGTTTATCAGCTCAGCAAACTGTATTTCATGTAGTATGGATTCCTAATACCTGTACTAACTCACTATGTAAAAAGACGTATTCATTAAATTAGTTTAAAAAAAACAAAATCCTTTGTATTTCATAATAAATCTAACCTTTCGAAATTAAACTTTTGCTGCATCGTAAAATATTCCCAATAATTAGGCGCTAATCAAACCTGAGTCTTTAACTGATATGACAATAAATCAACCTAGAGGTGTATCGTTGAAAATATATTTATATTCAGTTTTACAAGCTCACCAGCTGTGCCTTACCATTTATTATTTGTATAGACGTAAATCGCTCACAACTGTTTGAGGACAGCATCGATATCACCCAGCAGCAAATCGTATTCTTCTGTATCAATGTACCTAAAAATATTATCATATGGTAATAAATAGCAGATATCGAGTAGATTTATCGTATTATCGACATCGATTACAAGGAAAATGAATAATAATAATACGTATTGAAATCTGCCCCTTCGCGATCATATAACTCAAATAAATCAAATTGATGATTGGACTCAAATAAATGTAAAATTGCTCATTTTGCTCTATGTTAGCATGGTACAAACCACAAAACATAAAACAAATAGAAGTGGCATATTCGCCAAACTGTATGAAAACACGTGTCGCCAGTTCGAAATATTGTAATTTTAAACGCGCCAATTACAACACGACGCACTTTCTCATCCTTGTTCATAAATATTGTGGATGTATTAAATTCGTTTTCATTTCCGCACGCTTTGTCGCATATTTTTATCCTGCTGCCGACAAAAATTCCAAGATGTTAGTATTGCTCACACATTTAACGACCGCTCACCACGATATCGACATAAAGCAACAATACAAATTAACCGCTATGTTTAAATATTTTTCAAGAAAACTTAAATTTTACGAAAAAAATTATATTTAATAATAAACATAATATTTTAACATTGCGTATTCATCATAGATATACATACAAACATTAATTTTTTTAATTTTCAATAAATGACTTCTTTGTATATTCAAAAGTTTTCTATTTTATTTAATTATAAGTACCTAATGGATTACATTTATTTAAACAGAATATTATAACTATATAAAGAAAACAAAAAAAGCAATATTTTACGATTCGATGTTGTGTAAATAATGAAAAAAACTTATATTTTGTCAGTATACAAGAACACACACGCACGAGCGCTCACGGACTTGCACATGCGTTAGAAGTTTTTTATATGTTGAATTGAATTGTCTCGAGGTGGGGTTATTATTTGAGCCACCATGTTAACGTATGTTACTAAATAACACTCCGAGGTGATCTTGACTGGATCTTGACTTGTAAAACGGCAAAAACATAAGTAACTTACTTGCAATTAATTGTGAATAAAACTGTTTCAGTACATGAATAAAACCTCTAAAACCCAGAAAAAACATTTTCTAGTACTTTCAATTACGAGTTTTCCGTCTTCATACTTCAGTGAGTTTAAATATTTATTTTCTTCCAAGAAAGGCAGTATGATATTATAATTTCCGTCACATAGCGGTTTCTTTAAATCAAATCTACACATGTTTTTTGAATTAAATTTGACAAAAAGATTATTAATTATTGACTACTTTCAAATTGAAAAAGTTTTAATTCATTTCTGCAACATGCAAGTACGTCAGCTACACTATTGCTGAATAATTGAGTAGCCAGCTTAACTTTCATTTTTTGATTTTGAAAGTCAATGTGCATTCGACGAAGTTTATTGACTAAGTGAAACGTTTTTGTTTCTCGAATACTATTCAATTTCTTTAAATATTTTCAGGTAACCTGATTTCCGTAATTATCCACAAAGTTTTGATACACATGAAATGCATTTGTTATAAGTTTTTGAGCATATGTTCAAGATCCAATATTGCTGCGACGGGATTTTTAGTGACTGGATGGGAAAAACTTTTGATTTTTTTGTAGATATTCTAAGTTCTTTCAACATGGTTATGTTTGCTGCGTACCTATCAAAGTCAAAGAAATTAAATTTTGTTTCATACAGGAGCTTCAAACATTGTTTAACTAAATTTGCTTTTTGCACCCCTGTTATGCCATCTATAAGAAAATATTCTACAGGAATTTTCCAATTACTGGTAATAACTGTTATCATAAAAATTATAGCTTCTTTGGCTTCAGCTAAAAAATCATTTCCCTTTCCTTTGTTCCCTATATATACATATCCGTGAAATTCTTTTCCATTCTACTCAACCAGTTGACATATCGCCATTTCATAGACTAAAAGATTACTGAAAATTATATGTGCTGAATTATCTACTTTCCATTTTGAAGCGTTTAAATATTCTGTAGTGAAACCTGCGTTACTGTCAATAGATTCGTACCATTTTTTATGGTATCGTGAAAGAAGACAAGAACCAAATGTTTCTCTAATATAATTGTAAGCTTTTCGTGAATAAAAGTGCAATGATAATGCTAAAGTTCTTAAAGTTGACGAATATTTGGTTTGAATATGTGCCCTATTCACCCTTAATTATATGTCGACACGTAAGGTTTTACCTTCTATATTTGAATGTTTAAAAAAAAATATATCGTCTTCTCTTACTGAGACTTTGGCATAAAATGCTTTAAGAATATTTTCGACTCTTTCAATTTTTCTTTTGAATCGCCTATTTTGTGCGTGAAGTTTTTTATTTGAAGCCTCTGTCTTTTAATTATTCTTTCCTTATGATTTATCATTGAATGTAATTTTCGCTTGCGTGGTGATAACGAATTTTGGGAGATTTTTAGTGTCATGTTTCTTTGAGGTGATGAGTGACGTAAAATCACGTCAAGCTGAAAATTAAAAAAAAACTCATTTTTTTACATATATTTATTACTGTTGATATTTTATACAAGTGATTTGGAAAATACATAATTTAAAAGAAAACAGCAATTATGTTAATGTAAAGCAAAAACTTTAATACTACGTCTTTTAATAGTCGACAAAGAGTGTAATACCTCACATAAATGAACACCTAATCGTCGACATTTTTGTGAGGAATAAATAGTTTTTACACGAATTTCTAAAAATAAACTCAAACAAACTGTGTTTCATTTCATAAATATGTTCACTCCTTTTCTGCTTAACATCCACTTTCCGAACTCACTCACCTTAATACATGTCCAAGTATGTAGTGTTGGTCTTGCTTAAGGATATAGAAACTTCTTTTGCGGTTTTTTTTTTATTATTTCATCATCTTTAAAATGTTCCCAACAAATTGTGCTTAATTTTGCAGGAAATCAATTTTTTAGATCTGTAGCTTTTACCCATTTTTCTTTAACGTCACTTTTTCAAATCCTGTCAGATTTCCAAAATCTAAAAAGAAATATTTTATGAAATAAAAATATAAATATCCATTAATTCGAATAAACACAATAAAATAATTACTAATATGAGATATTGTACATTTTAACATTATATAGTGATAATCTCTAAGTGGTATACAAAATTTTTACATCGATATACATTAATATAATTGCAAAAATATCTATAGTTAGATTTAAGATGACGTGGTGCAGCCCTACAATGCTTCGTCGTTGAACATCGGCGGCATGAAAATAAATGTCAGTTTAATTTTCACATACCGAAATCAATTTCAAAATCATCATATCTGTGGTAAAAATCCTTTAGTAAGGTTTCGTGTACGGCTTTAATTTTTAAACGATACAAATGCACGGTAAGGCATATTTTTATTTCCTTGCGCAGAAATAACGGAGCATTTTCTGGCGTCTCGGCAAACAACAAACTAATGTAAGGCAAGATGAACTTACTTCAAAATGAGCGAAGCGCTGCTTATGCATGGCGCAGTCGTCACGCCCACATGTCATTTCTATTTACTCTCTTTTCTGTGGTACAAACAGATGAAACATGAGAGTTAGGGAGTGAATCCAACTTCACTAAAAGCAGTAAACGGTGACGGTAATACTCTTGGTGAAGCCTAAAAAAGACGTAATTATTCATGGGACCAAAAGCTTTTTGCTAAACGTATTCAGCAATATAAACCTGAAATTCAAAGATAGAAAACTTAGTCGATTTTTCCCGGCCTACTCGCTATATCATTTTCACACGAATATTTATACATGTCAGCTGTTATAAGATTTTCTATTATTTTTTAATATGTATAATTACTATTCTTTCTTCTATTTTTATTCATAAATAGCGACCTGCGCACGACAGTAATTCCTTAGGCAGAGGAGATTTTCACAAATATGACTAATCCACGTTTTCTATACATTTATCACATTGTAATATGTACTGTATTTATGTGACATAAAATGAGTGTAACAAGTCAAATTTTCTTATTCGCTATTAATAATTATTGGGTGGAAATAAGTAGATTTGAATATAAATTTTAAAACAAACCTTACTATTAGTAATCAGACCTCTGAGATATCTATTCGACAATATACTTATATTATTTTTTATTGAATTTGTTCTATGCAATATCTGATTACAACATGTTTTTATCTTAACTGCTCCTGTATACCTCTTTAATAAAGTTGAGATATTAGAGACATCTAAAAAAATCTCAAAAAGCTTTTGAAGAAATTCGAAAACTATCATGGAATATTTATCTAGAAAATATATTTACTTCCTCCATTTTTCAACTTTTTTCTCTGTCTATGATTAAAGAAATTTTGATTTAATATCATAAAATTTTATTTTCAAATTTTTGCCCGCAAAAACCATACCTTTATTTCTTTGTATGTTTGCTAATAATACACACATAAATAATTAATTTTTCAGAGATGTTACCTAATTTTTCCGATACCTATTTTGAGTAAAATAATGTTAGAACTGGCGTCTTGGAAGCAGAAACTTTTTTCCACTCCTTATATTAATAATTATCGATGATGTTCGTAAGAATATTTATAGTTGCTTTCACTTTTGTAATGATAATCTACAAATTTATGCTTATTCCAACTATTTTTTTAATTGCAAATTATATTCTTAACAGCAATTTTTCCTTAATGGAAGAGTGAAATTATTAAATCAGTGTAATAGTAATAAAAACAAACTAATTAAACATAACACAGCAATCCTCTATATGTCAAGTAATAAATGTTTATTTACTGATGGATTAAGAGGTTATTTTCTAAAGTAGGATAATCTAATATATAACTATATATTATCATAATTTCATCATGACACAACCGCTCAAAATATTCTCCTCCTCACTTTGCCAAATATTTTTATCACATTTAATTATTTGTGACATTTTATATTATTCTGAACTCAATTAATATTATTTAAACTTAAAACCGTTGAAAAATCTTAATATTCTTCAAATATTTGACTTCAAATATCATAGTTATAATTCTACTTATGCCTACAGGTTACATTTAAAATCATTATAAATATATGAAAAACGACCTTTCCTATAACCTTTGGTCACGCTTGAGAAACTTCATTGCACCACTTGCTTCTAAAAACACTTCCCGTTTCTTTTAAAAATCTTTAATTGTTTAGGCTATAAACATTTTAATAGAATTCGAAAACACTTCGAATTCAATTTTGACACTAATACTTCGCGAAAAAAAAATTACCTCTAGTCTTTCTGACCATCTGAAATTTTCTTTTCCCGTCCTAATTTGCATCTATTTGTTTATTATTTTTTTAATTAATTAATTAATTTATTTATCAACTTTCATGCATAATACATATGGTGGACTTATTGGTACATGAGCAATCTCTTCCAGTGAACCGTAACAATTGGTATTGAAATTTAGTTGTTAGGCCGTACGAGATTTTACAGTGGAAATTATTTGTAGTACATTAGACAAAAAAATTTTAAAAATACAAAAGTATTAGTAATACAAACTATTGGCATGATTTGGGATGGGAAAGACAGGAAATAACAAGGGCACAAAGGAAAAGGTTTCAGGAGAGGCAGGACTTTTTCACTCGATCTTTGAAAATATTAAGGACGTGATTTTCCTGGTGTCAGTATCCAGGTGATTGCAAATTTTGGCTGTTTGGACAGTGAAGGATTTTTCGTAAAAGATAGAGGTATGTTTAGGAACAAGCAAGGTGAGTAAACTTTCAGATCGTAGCCCAAGGCCGTAATCAGACCAATCTTTAAATTTGCAGGTAGGATAATTTGTGCTCTGAGATGGGCTTAGGATTAAAAAGAAGTGTAAGTATGTGAAACTGGCGTCGATCACGGATTTTCAACCATTTGGGAAGTGAACTGTATTCAGAAATATAATCATATTTTCTGAGGCCGAAGATGTACCGGATGCATACATTTTGAAGAGGTTCCAACTTGTACAAATATTCTTCATTAAGATCAGGATAGCACACATCTCCATAACCAATTAGTGATAATAGAAGTGTTTTACATAAGTAGATTTTCATTTTAGTAGGTAAATATTTTGAAGACATTTGAAAAAATGCATCCTTTTGAAAACTAATATAATTTACTTTAGGGCGCCAACTAAGATTTTGATTTAACAGTAGGCTCAGTTTTGATCTATCAGTTTTTAACAGTTAGCTTATATGGTAATATTGTATTATTTAGCATTAATTTCAACTTGATTATCAATGGTGATAGTTTGAGACTTGCTTGGGTTAACGAAAAGACGTATTTCATGAGTCCACTGATCAATTGAAATGAGATCTTGATTAAGGATGTCGATGGTTTTTGATAAGCTATGGAGGTAGGAATGAGCATAGAGTTGTAGGCTATCAATATAGAAATGTTACATATATTTTCAACAACATCGTCAAACATACTGATACTCATCAAACATACTGAGAAAAGGAGAGGAGATAGAACTCCACTTTTAGGTACACCAGCTGTAAGATCATTCCACCCAGAATACGTATCTGACGACTTAACACCTTGCCTGCATCCATGGCGGTATAATCTAAGCCACTCAAGTGAATATTGGTGTACATTAAGTTATTTCAAGCGGGTAAGAAGTATATCGAAATCCACAGAATTAAACGCACTGTTGAAATGAAGAAACACAAGGACAGTGACTTGGGTATTACCCATAGCCAAGTGTATATCATCAGTAACCTTAACAAGGGCATTTGAGGTACTGTGACTCTACTGTATTTAGAGACATGAGAGTGGATTTAGAGAGGATTATGAGTATTGACGAAAGTAACGAATTGACCATGACAAATACATTCAAAGACTTTGGGTAGAAGTGGTAGGATAGATATGGATCGAAAGTCCTTGGGTTGTTTAGGTAACAAAATAGGTACTGGCATAATATAGGATTTTTTGATACCAAAGGGAAGACAGTAGTTGCCAAAGTAGTATTAAAATATTAGCAATTACCAGAGCCACAATATATATAACTGGTTTAAGAGTATTAATATTTAAGCTATCAATTCCTATAGATTTAGATTTTATTGCAATATTAGCTTTAACTTTTGACTCACAGGTATCCATTAGCGTAAACTGATGTTCACTAGAAATAGATGAAAACTATATACCGTTCATAGTTGCATACTTAATGGTAAGTACCATATGGCGTAGAAAAGAGCGAATTTAATTGGTTTATATCCAGTCGCTAGCTATTCGAAGTGAGAGAACATTTTCCAATACCTAGACTACCCAGAAACTTCCAAATATTATTAGGACTACAATCTCGTAATGATGTAGAAATATGGTGTTTTGGCATTTCTGTATATTTGAGAACATTTATTTCTAAGTACTTTAAAATTCTCCCAGCGATTTGGATGTGATCACGTTTGGCCATCATTTTTATTATGGAATCGTTTAGCCAAGGAGTAGCTTTTCGCTTAATTTCGTTAAGTTTTAGGGGAGCCCGTTTATTAAGCAGTTTTGTGATACAATTGCTGAAAAGAGTGAGCTTGTCATCAACAGAGTGATTGATCGCAATTGTATCCCAGTTAATGGATCTGGCATCTTCAAGAAAAAATAGTAGGACAATACAAATAAAGTCATATAGGAAGACGCTTCTTGAAGAGGCTTTAGGGCTACTTAATTTGTAAGAAATATTAGTGAGATCATGATGAGAAACACCGGGTTCTGGAAGTTGACCGCAAAAGGATATACTTTTCTAGCAGGTTACTATTACTAAAATGAGATCAAGAAGGGAATGACAATTATCAGCATGAAAGGTAGCAAAGGATGTACGAATGGTGAGGTTTCCAGCCTTGACAATGCAGCTTTTCACTTTTATTATTTTGCTTGTACAGGCAGGTATTAAAATCATCCATAATCAATGCATATGGGTATGAAATTAAGTAGTGGTCAAGAGTACTTTCAAAATCATTGAAATATGAAACACCAGAAGGGGAATATATAACACCAAGTAATAACTTGTTCTAAAAAAAGGTTACTTCGACAAATAAGTATTCCATTATAGGCGTGCAGCCATTGGAAGATTTTGCGATAAATTTGAAAGGTAGGTCAGCCCGAAGATATATAGAAACTCCACAATTACGTCTGGAAGTACGGTCGTTACGTATTAAAACCTAGGAATGAATACAAATTTGATGTAAGTAAAGTTTTGAGACAGGTCTCACCAACAAGACAAGCGTTTAATTAATTTAATTATTTTTCATTTTAGTTGTCTAGGAAATTGCTCGCCTCTTTTATAGTTACGATTTGATAATTTAATGTAAATTTTTGCTCATATCAGATCTAAGTACCATTTGTAATTACATTAAAACTTTATTTAAATTGTAACTGAAATAAACGTCGAATTATTGTAGTTTACTCATTTGAAAAATATAAGAAACAAATTGTTTATAATGTCAATTATGGAGAAGAATTGCCAACTTTCTGAGTGTAGTTTTGGTACAACCAGTACAAAAAAATTTCTGTTACAATTACCGGTATAAAAAACTCAGTTCTCTAAGATTTTGTATCGAGATTGAAATTTTAATACCTTTATTTGAAATCTTCATCCACTGTGATTTAGGCTAAATTTTTAAGTCTATCAATTGAAAAAATATGAACTACTTAATTTGATAAATAATTGCCAAGCTTTTTAACGTATTAATGTTTTGCCTAAATAGTGATTATTTTTTTCCCAAAATGCTATCTAAAATTATATAAAGGTTAATGATGCATTTATATGTTTTTCTTTACCTACACCATAATTTTTATCAACATATTCAACTAAAAAGCCCATTATAGTAATATTAATAAAATTTACATTTTTTTTCATTGCCTATTTGAAATGTACAATTTTTTTATTACTTTACATTATATGTATTTGCTGTGCATTTGGGTATTCAATTTAATTTCATTTCATATATCGTTGAAACACGAGCTAGTGAAATGGGTAAAGTTAACGAAAATATGAATTTATTTTTTACTGATTACAAAAAAAGCGTCATGTGTTTATTTCATTGAATTTGAATTAAGTACTTTTTTGCGTACACAAATATGTTTCTATTTTAATTAGAACCAATTATTATAAATGATTTATACTTTATTAAATTAGTCACTACGAGCTACTACATTACAAAATAAGTACAAATTTAGTCTGTTTTTCCAAAAAAGAATAACTATTTATATTAAAAAGATATTTAATCTTACTTCCTCTAATATTTCAATAGTAGTAAATTTGATTTATTGTCTCAAATAAAGGTTTTTTCCACAATTTACGATTCTCCAAATATGTTTTGTACTAGAGGACTTTGTATTGCATTTGACTTTCTTAATACATAAAATTGTAATTATTATTTATGACACCAATCTTTAACTGAAAAAATATTTTCTAAGACTTCTGAAGATCCAATAAATATTGTGAATATCTTTGAAATAAAACTTTTTTAAATTTTCAAAGAAAATACATTATACCTTTCATACAACTCGTACAAATGTTCCATTTTTGCCTATAATACTATATCACTTGGTCAATATGCTTATGCGCAATTAATTTTCAAATTAATAAAGTTTTGTTATGTAGTGTAAATGCATAGTCTCTAAGCTAATAGTAACTGTTAATAGTTCGATCAACGATAATGATATTAGCAACGGTGTTCGAAAATACGAATATTTACTACTATTTGAACAATAATTTGAAATTTTAAATATTTCATTTGACTACGCGTCAGTAAAAACTAGAACCATGCGTCTATAAAAATAATATTGTAATTATTGGCTGAATTTAATTTCTTTTATTAATAAAAGATCAAAATTAAGGGAGAGTTCAAAGGAGAAGGAAATCGTTGACTTTTGACCTTATTGCTTGATTATAAGTTATAAAATATCATAATTATCTTTCTATTTTGTATACAGTTTTTTAATAGTGTACATGTGTGTTCCATATACGTAGGTTAATATGTAACAAAATAAGGAATGTAATTCACATTAATCATTCAGTATCTTGTATCTGCTCGAAAGTCACATCATCAAAATACAAATCGTACATTAGTTTGATTGATGTAAAAGTCCGAACAATCGAATATTGACACCATGAAATACAACTTAATTTTATTTGACAAAATCCCCATAATCCCCAATAATACTTAAAATAGTTAATTGTATTTATTTTTCTTTAATTTATTTCCGTCCATGCTATCCTTTTAATTATATATCACATTTTTGATCCCATTTATTTGATATACAATTATTTCTTACTTCTAAAAAGGTCGATCCCTTAAAAAGAGACAAGATACTAAAGTTGACGTATCACAATCGCAACATTTTTGAGTTACTCAGGTATTGCGACAGAAAATGTTATTACTGGCAAAAAGAAATATGAAATTTAAGAGATTATTCTAAAAGTATTTAAAACGATAAGGATTTCATGATTTATAACACCAGAAATCCACGAACTGCATTTACACGGCAATCCGATAGAAAGTTACGATACCTTTTTTTCCATTGTAATATATTTGTTTTAATTTTCGAATTGATATTTATTAAATTTTTAAAGTTTTGTGTCTAAACAATTTAAAACAAAACACATTTATGTTCAGATATATTATATGTTATACTGACAATGACAGCAGCCGTCAATTTGCCTGAGTTCCCAGCATGAAAAATAAACCAGCCGTCGTCTTAAGATGGAGCAGACAAAATGTGTATAGAGAAGTTTTAAGCCCCACTCTGTCTGCAAAACACTATATGAAAAATGATAAAGTTTGGACTGCTTAGTGATTGTTTATTACAGAGCTAATACTCTGCCAAAAATGAAATTATATACTGAAATGGAGGTTTATCAGCAAACAGACCATGATATTTAGCGCATTACTTTGGATTAACTAGATACATTCATACCTTCAATTTATGCTCGTGGAGTGTATAATGGACTCAGTTAGCTATAAATTTTCTCCGTTTTCGAAAATCTCCCGTAGTAGAAAACAGGCAGCACACGTTTTCAAAACATAATTAGCAAAAGAACAATCGATAATATACGGGTGAATTGAAATATTTTCGTTTAAGTGAGAGATTTACTAATCTCTATATCATAAATGTTCATAGAGTCGACAATGTAGACACCAGAAAAATTATCCCGGTGTAAATTTGGCTGCTAACGAGTAATAATAATTATTTCCTTCAAAAACTCAATAAAAAACACCAGCCCATATACTGAATTTTTATGAAAGTGTTCGTATGCAAGGGAAGTTAAAAACGATTTTATAAATGTCGGATGAGAATTTGACGGTAGATCCACATGCATTGGTGAGAGTTTGAGCAGATCATTTAATGATGAGATTAAGTCCAGCGGCATAACTAATTACATTTTGTGATAAATATCTAATAAACAGATAACTATTTAATAGAAAACTAGAATTATTAACTTTGATGTTTTGGTTAAACTGACACTGATTCTCATAGAAGCATCATTTATTTATGCGAATTTATCGATTTTCAAATTTTCCGAAAGTATTAATAATTCATTTAAAAATGTAATTTTATATATTTAAATATTATGTATTCTATCTGAATTAATACAAAATATTTTCGGGAAGCTTCTAATAAACAAGCGCGTCAATAAAGTTAGCAATTCATTAAGAAGCTTTTGAAAGATTCTTTCATATAAACATGTATTTAAATATTATCTAGGATTTTGTCCATAAACCTTTTCGACGCGTCAAGGTTTCTCGGAGATTTTTATTTGAATGGGAATTTAAATACTTTTGCGTTGAATTTTTGCGTGTGAATGATTCCTCAAATATCGTTTTTATGATTATCAGTGACTAATTTCTTGCTGAAAAATTCCGCCCGCCTTGACGAAGTCAAATTGATAACCTGATTCTGTCCACCACGTCTGGCATAGCAAGTGCGCAGAGTTTATTTATAGGTCATTATAGTGCAGACATGGTAGTTTCTTATTTTCAACTCGATGAAATCTGTTGTAGCCTGCAGTTTTGGAAACAAAGAAGCGTATTTCATCCATTGATAGTTGATTCAAATTGAGAGATATTCGTTTGCAAAAAAGTTTATCCCTGTACATTTACCTGATAAATTCTCAAAGTAGGCTAAAATTTTAAGGATTCTTTACAGAAGCGAGTAACATGATAACACTATCAGTGTGACATGATAACACAAGACTTGCGAAGAAACAAGACATTTTGGAAGTGGATTTACGTGTTTCACAGTATAACATGGGGATTACTTTTAATGTATATTAGTGAGTGATATAGGTCACTGACGGAAGATGACATTCTTAGAAATGGTTATTCTAGATTTTTTCTAGCGCATATATTTATAAATCTAGTGGACAAATACAATCTGTTCATTAAAACAAATTAGTATGTTCGTCAGTGCATGGTGACATTCGCAAATTTGTTGAATTGAAAAAGAAACTAAAAGCATTGCGAGAATTTTTTCCAGGAAGATCACGAAACTTTTATCTTTAGAGCATTCCAAGTATTTTTGAAAAGTTGAAGATTTGTAGGAGAGAGACGTGACGTATCCAGTTAGGATCCACACAAGATTAAGTTTTATGAGGTAGAACTGAATGTAATAAATCCACTTAGATGTGTAAGAAAGAATGCGCACTTTGTATAATTGTTTTGTTATTCATGAGTCGAGAGACCTCGAACAAGTTTTTATTGCGTTTTTCAAAAGTTACGTTAAGTCATTTAAATGAACAGGACGTTGACAGAGGCCAGCATATACTCTACACGAGAAACTCTGTAACAAAGAAAATTTCTGACTCTTGATCGAGGTGCGCACGGACTTAGGCAGGCTTCCCGTGCTAATGGAATACTCTTACGATTGCTGTTGTAAGCAAAACTGATAGATTATTATTCTCAATTTGAATATATTTGGATGACGTTATTGTTTGGTTATTTGGATATGGGATTGCAAGAATAGTGGCAGCAGTAAGTAAGGCACTTGAATAGAGTAATTTATGACGACTCTGCTCGTAGGTGAAACAGCCCAATTTTTGTAGTCTCCATCGAAGGTTAGTGTCTTTTCTCTATACCATAGAAAGTTAGAGGATCAATTTTTGTGAGCATTTGATGGCGGTACATAGCATTATACATGTCAAGAATTAGTTGGTGAACAAGCACCTAATATGACGTCTGACATAAATAGTTATTAGCTAACTTTTAGTTAGCTTCTAGATAGTTTTCCATTCCTTTTTTAATATCCAGAAATGACTTGTACATTTCGTAGACAGTCTGTTAAAATTATGGTTATGAATAACATTTTGGTTTAAGTACATTCGATGCGTCTATTCGATATGTAAGTAGGTTGCAATGGTTGACTTTGAAACGTTTCCGATTGGCGCATAAAGTCAAGATCATCCCCTGATCGTGTGCTTGTGGAAGAGAAGATGCTTTTTGCGGTTATGAAATACTTTTGAAGAAGTTCGTTTACTAAGACTAAGAATACGCTGATTAATCTACTAATGCTGATGATTTTCAAAAATTGTATACAAGTAGCTAGCTTGAAGGACCAAAATGTATAATGAGAATAAGACGATAGTTCAAAAGTACTTGACTGATAGATGGAACAAATCTCTAAATTACAAAGACAAAGTCTTGTAAAATAACTAAATATATTGTTTTGCAAATATATTATTATTCAAGTTTTTGTTAGATAGCTGTTTAATAGATTATTGGTAAATCAATTCTTGATAGATAGCTGATAGACAACTTCTTAATAGATAACTGATAGATACTTCATGAAAGATAATGAGAAGTATCAATTTGATGTTTCGATATAATTGATACCGCGACCCTTATAAATATTGCCGATTTATATTATGTTCGAGGCTTTCAGATTCTTTATAAGTAATTTGATGGATTCAAAAATTTACCCTTTGTTGTGGAGCAAAATAAAATAAATTCCTTTTCAGAGTTTTCTAATAAGCAAGTGCGTAAAGAGTTAGCAGTTTCTTAGGAGACTAGTGAATGATTCTTTTTTCCAATATATATTTCAATAGTGTCTCTGGCTAGACGATGGGTTAAAGTCCTGACAGATTATTTATTAGAATGTAGATTAAAATAAAAATGCGTCATTATCTAATTGCTCAGCGTAACAATAATTTTAAAAAGTTGTCCGCAACACATATTGTCGTATTTTATTAGCAGACACATTTAAAAAAAATACTCATTTCTTAGGTCATAACACGATAGAAGAATTATTGTAAATGACCTCACGTCGCAGGTAGAGCGATTCACCCAAGCTGAAAAACTGCACACCTATTATATAAATAAATATTCAAATGATATTCAACTGACATCGATTAATCAATAATACTTGCTAACTTTCATCCCATACTATGTTCAATATGATCCACAAAAATTATTTTATACGGTTCCCTACATAGCACTTGCTTAGTATACACAAACAAATTTAAATTTAAATGGGGGCACAATAATAGGGGTTACGACTATCTATCTGTAGTCTCAACCGTATCCATACATACTTGAGAGTAGTTATTTTAATAACGGGTAAATACATCCTAAAATTGATAAGGCATATCTATTCATATCATGTATAATTTTCAGACAGCGTATTAAACATCTCATCGATGACATTAGAACACGATTGTACGTTCTATGAGCAGATCAGAACGATGTACCTAGCCTGCTCGAAGATATACGTGGGGAAAAGTTTACCCACAAGGTAAAGATAACTGCAACCATGCTCACAAGTACTAAAACCCCCTGTTGTGCTAATTCCTCCAGGTTGTGCTATTTTATTTTAAAGTACAAAAAAAATTAACAGTTTCTAAATATTTATTATATATCCTATTATAACTCTCAAAATTTTGATACAGAGGAAAAACATGTAAAAAAAAAGGGTGCGTGTACTGCGTGAGACGTTATACTTCTTGTACACGCGTGAGAAGTTATACTTCTTTGGCATCTTTAAATTAAATTTGTTTATTTATTATAGAAATAATTATAATTTTCTAAATTTAATATTTAATAATTCATAATAAATTTAAAAAATTGTAAATTAATAATTTAATTATATATGTATATATATATATATATATATATATATATATATATATATACAATTATTAAAATATTCTTAATTTTAAATGTTTATTATTGATTATTTAATATTTCAAAAGTAAATGAATAAATTTAATAATTTCAAAAATTGAATTTAAGTTAATTCATTTTCTATATATAAATATATTTAATATTTTAAAAATAAAGAAATAAATTTTATTAATATTAAAGTAAGAAAATGATAACAATATTTAAAAAATGAATAAACTTAAATTCAATGAATTTGAATTTATTATTAAATTTATTTATTTACTTTTAAAATATTGAATAACCAATAATAAATATTTAACATTAATAATTTAATAATATTTAGTATTAATTATGTTAAATAATAATATTTTAATTTATATCAATAAATAATACATACGGATGATAACCTCAATTATATTGGAGCACTTGAAAAAGTCTATAAACACAATTTTTTCACTAATATTTACGAATAGTAAATATATTAATCAAAATATTGAATTTAAATCACTACTGAATATAATTTATCAGCACATATATAAATCGTACTTATATGAAACTAAAATACGTGTGTGAATGTAGACACTAGAAACATGTGGAAAATAAATACTATGAATATGAAAACAGTGAACAGAGGCGACGATGGTGCCAACTTGCGCGACTAATAGAGGTTCTATTTCTATTTTGTTTCGAGACTGTAACCGCTGCAACTTCATACTGTAACTTTTGTGTGACGAATCTTAAAATTTCACTCTCATCATTTTTTCATAACGCGCCTAAAGAAGTATAACTTCAAAAACACAAAAACTGAGGATATGCTATGTGCCCTAACATATTGGATTGTCCAAAAAATAAAGAGCAGTGAATACCCTATATAGTAGTAGGTGTGAATACCCATACACGTAAAGTCAGAGTGTTAAAATGAAAGTATTAAGAACTTTTGTGGGTTGAGTTCTGGTACTTTTCAACTTATTCGAACTTGTAACTTTAAACAACCTACTTATACAATCATTTTCATCAGTCTGCTAACAACTTCGTTACAATATTCTCTCCAGCGTCTCGTATTTCTTTAAGTCTTCGTCAGGTTGACGAACCTTCAAACTAGTAGATTAGTCATGGAAAAGATTTATAATTTATTTAACTTAACCTGCGATGCTGAAAATTCAGAGGTCGCCTTGAATATTATCAAAGGGCGTAAACACGTTTTTACATCATAGTAACTGTGGAAATTGACTCACACTTTTAAGTTTTCATTTGAATAGGTCAAAATACCTTTAAATTTATCTTATGAGGGATTTCTGATGTCACATTACGTATCAAACTGAGTATTAGACATCTATTTTATATCTATTTATGGCCTGACATTATTTTGTATATTGTGCCTTTTCAAAAATAAAGAACTACTTCATATCAAACTATATATACTTATTCCAGGATTAGCGCTGATATTTCAAAGATTAACGTTATTGATGATGGTAAATGGAAGAATTTGAATTTTATGTAAAGGTGTGCTAAAAGTTGGCAGCATTTTTAATCAATATTTATTTTTGTAATTTTATATATAGGTATGTACTCTATTTAACAATCTGTTAAAAACAATAGAAAAACGAATAAATATAAAAAATGTAATAAAGTTTACTCACACTAACAAAATTCTGATAATAAAATCAGATATAAGATTCTAAAATTGTTCATGGCGCATGCAAAGAATTTTCATAATGTTAATTTTAGACTGTAGATAAAATAATATTTTTATTTTCTTTTTTTGGATTTGTTCTGAGCAATTAAACTACCTTATTTTTTTTCTCTTTTCATTAACCCATTATTTTCACTTCATAATTTCAGCAAAACTATTAGTTTTTCCGTACTAATATAGGTAAAAGTTTACAGTTTTTTTTCATTATTATTCTTAGGACTATAATAAGCTTTAAGTACATATATTTTTTCATGAAATGTTTAGTGTTTTTACACTTTTATACAATCGCTTTAATAAATAAAAGTACTTACAGCAGCCGAATTGTTACTTTTGAATTATCCCATCAAGAACTTTTCGCTATGTCGTTGGAAAAAATGTCACTCTTTTACCATTTTTCCATAGTCTGTTTTTCTATTTCCAGTGTATGTGTAAAAGTCAACTTTCGCTAATTCAAAATGGACTAGACATGCAATATAATAGTAGTTACTATCGTTATATAAGCGGTGTTGGTTTTAGCCCTATAAAATTGTGCTAATATAGTTCAAAAATAATTTCAGCTCTCTCAATAGCTTGGTACATATAAATTTGGCATAATACGTGCAGTGTCAGTTCTACCCCAGCTTCTTTCATAGTAATTTCTCCCAATTGAATTTTTGTTATCATATTATATATATTTCCTTTTTAATTTTTTTTTTAAATATTTTTATAAAATTAAAATATTTTAATTATCTCAGTCATTAAAATATTTTAATTAACTCGGTAGTTAAATTTGTTAAAAAATTAACATATATTCCCTATTTTGTAAACAGTCTCAATACATCAAATCTTATAGAGATTACAATCCAAATAAAGAAGTTTGACTACTACTCGTAAGTGGGTTAGTTTTCTATGACTGCAACTACCGATACAATTACAAGTTTCTTAAACTAGTGTTCATCGAGTGGTACACCTCTTCGAGCTGGTATCAGCGACAAATAAAATATTACGGACTATTATGTAGACCTAGACAACGCAGTTGCAACTTGAAGATCAGACGTCATTGTGAGTAGGCATAATTATTATGCCAACATTCGAAGACATGAAAGTGTAACATGAAATGAGAATTAATATAGAATGTATTCTCACTATGAGCCGTAATATTTCAAAGACAAGCGTCAAAATTGTATTGATTTGTTTTAAAATCATCTCATGACCAATATAAAGAGTTTAAATTAATTAAACCTACGTATTTCAACAGAAATAATAATTTAAATATTTTTCGAAATAATAATTAAAACATTTTTTCATTTCAATTAAAAAAAACTCTGTCCAAAACACATAAGATGATCAATACAATTTATTTTAAATACATCCCTATAAACTTTGATAGATTGAAATAAAAATCATTGCTGTGACAATAATAAAATATGTGAAAGTTACAAACCTAATATTTATGTCAATCTATTTGGACTGTTACTTAATGTTTCTAAAGAACGCGTGCAAAAGTTTATCTGTGTAAATCATGTAACTTACGTTATATTGTATTGTAGGTCAGTTATCGGATAATCTGAGACAAATTCTTAGTTTTCTATTTCCGATGAAGTTTTTATTTTTACTATAAAAATATATGGTGAATTTAATGACAATATATATATATATATATATATATATATATATATATATATATATATATGTATATATGTATGTGTGTATATATATATATACATATATATATATATATATATATATATATATATATATATATATGTGTGTGTATAAAGTATTGCAAAGGTGGAAATGCTCATATTGGTTATAAACGGAGAGGTGGTGGAGTCATGGTGACTACGGTTTGAATACGTGGTCTGTTAAACTATGTATGGGGTGGGAGAAATAATAATAAATTTATCCTTAAACAGAAATGTTTCCAGTGTGTAGTCTACCTCAAACTTCAGAAAGCGTATAATGAACAAAGTGAGAGTAAGTTTTGTATTATATGTTACAATAATATATCTGGAATCAATTATTAAGAAAAATACTGCATCCAAAATGATAAAAATATAGTCTGAGACCCAGTTCCTATCAATACGGATTGCACACTTACTTCAACCGTCAGTCGAAAATCATATCTATACCGCGTTTTTCCTTTTACTATTATGTGTAATCTCGATATTATTATATATAATATTATTATCCGATATATCTAGTAAACAAATTAAGTTAATAGTCATTAACAATTATATATGAGTAAAGCTACAATAGATTGCGATAATGAATCAAGGGAAATAATATTTAACATTTGACGCTTTTGTGTCGCGAATGGTTGCCTGATTCTGATATGTCTGATTAATATCGAACTCATTCGTTTTTTTTTCTAAATACAAGAAACGAATATATCAAATCAAATACATGTGGTCAAATTTCAGCCTATAACAACTTATCACAACTCCGGCACCATTTCAAGCGCTAGTCTTGGCAACTTCATAAGTCATATATTACAAAACATAATAAATCATAAAAAAAAGTAACAAAGTAGTTTGGTCTTATGTTTTTACTTTGGATAAAATAAATATATATTCTCTAATTTTTCCATCAGGAAAAAGTACAAGCATTAATCAGAATAAGATTTGTCAAACATTCACATAGTTCGTTCAGACAAATTTCAAACCAGCCGATCCAAGCTTAAATAAGTTGGTCGAATATATTGAAAGAGGATCTACTGGCAATTGTAAAGTCAATGTTCTACCATTACATTGGAACTTCTGCAACAAGTCCGAATAATACTGGAGACTTGAGATTTATACGAAGGTCCAAGACCACATAGGACTGCAGTTATAAAAAACGTAACCTTACCCTAAGTTTTAGGGAAATTGGTACGGGAATTTCTGCATTCAATATCTTATTTACACGTCATTTCCGAAAAATATGACTTTATTTGCAGCTACAACCACTACATCACTGTTAGTACTTCTTCGAGTAATTGAATTCAGAACAGTAAATCAATAATGTTTTAAGTAAGCCTTTGGTAAGGTAAATTACTCGATACTGATTTAAAAACTAGCTTTTATTGTTATCAGTAACTTTGTTTTTGGTTCATTTATATATTCTAGTTTTTTTTTAAATTTTTAACTAGAAGGCATGAAAATATTCATAGTTAACAGGTCTTTAACTTTATACAGTCAGGTGATTTCTAGTACACCACTGAGATAGGCGCTTTCTTATTCTTATAACACTGTTCAGAAATGAATTTCAGAAAAAGCAATTTTTCTAATATATGCAAGTCATCTAACAATATTATTTCGTAAGAAGAACATTCATTTTAATATATAAACTGTAAATGTGTTAGGTTTCACACTTATTGTGAACAGAATAAATTTAATTTACGTTACTCCAATTTCAAACACTTATATAGAGAAAAAAGAACCGAGAATTTTTTTAGCTGGCGACAGAAGGGAAATTACATTAAAGTGTGACAGAATTTATGATTGGATATATTTGGCGTTAATTTTGTAGAAATTCATTATTCATAATTAAACTAAACTACGTTATGTAGTATTATTTCTACTTTCTTTAAGTTCTTTACCACGACCCAGGTTTCGTTGTATTACAACATCTTCGGTTGGGATATTAGCAAAGATCTTTGCTAATATCCCACCCGAAGATAATTAATACAATGAAACCTGGGTCGTGGTAAAGAACTTAAAGAAAGTAGAAATAATACTACATCACGTAGTTTCATTTAATTGAAAATTTATGATCTTATGTAATTTTTGGTGGAAAGCTGTACTTAAATTCTCACATGAGCAGATTATGTTTACGTCCCCTATAATACTTGCGTTGGTATAAAGAAAGGCCTAGGTTTTTGAAAGTGA
The DNA here is from genome assembly GCA_039881145.1 of Druceiella hillmani. Lineage (NCBI taxonomy): Eukaryota > Metazoa > Arthropoda > Insecta > Lepidoptera > Hepialidae > Druceiella > Druceiella hillmani. The sequence continues at coordinate 58,606,046 of JAYKKI010000002.1, forward strand.
TGAAATATAGTTATTCTTGCACAATGGCTCTTATAGGACAACTCTAGTGTAATCCGTCTGGAATTCAATTATTCTGAGAATACTGAGAAAAACCAAAGGAATGTTTTTGTAAGCACTTCAGTATATTATCCGTAAACTATCGTAAAATTAAAAAAAGTGATCATAGACGTTCGTAACTAATCATGTAATGAATTTTTGACATTTGTGCAAGTAATTATGTCTGTTCACCTTTCCTGAGTAACTTATAGAATCGAATTAATAAAGTTGTAACTCGTAGCTGTCTCGTATTTCAGGTTGATTACACACAAACCGTATAACTATAACATTGATACTAATTTTGTGATTTCTAGAATAAACAAATGATGTCTCACAACACCCTTTCCATTCACGCCACCAATTTAGGTAAATAAATGATTTTTGTTATTTTCATTGATTTGCTTTTAATTGAAATGGTATAACTAGAGTATTTTGCATATATAACTTATATTTGCAGTTGCATGTAATTATTTAGTAAATTATTTTTTTATGTGAATTTTATATCACTTCAAATAAAATACTGTCTCATTCAGTTAACACTGTATCATTTATATATTTTCTTTCTTTCTTCTTCTTCATGGAAATATTAGCACACAAGCTTATTATGAACGTTAGGGTTTATTATTTCATAAAATAAAAAAAAATCAGACGATTGTCATAAATAAAAGATTCATTTTTATATTACCTTATAAATTAAGCTTTGTATATATATATATATATATATATATATATAGGATAATTGTAATTTTGATAAAAAATGAAAAAATATTTGATCAGTTTTTTTATATTTTAAACCCGTATATAAAATATCACATTTATCTTCTTCTTCTCAACTAATGGTTAAATAAGATTCGAAGAATCCGAAAAAATTCTGGAACTTTATAAAAGTTACTTCAATTAACTCAAACCAAAATTTTAAAAGACGTAAATTTTATCAAAGGCGTATACTACTTTTTATAAAGGCCAAGTTCTTCTTTAAAAAGTTAGCCATGAAACTATTAAGATAAAAGCAAATAAATGTTTATACATCATTAATTAATAAATAAAGGGTTTACATTACTACTTAGAAAATTGATTATATAGATATTGAGCTTAGCCGCAACAAAGTCTTATGTCTCCTTCGATGATAATATTCGTATTTATATTTAAAATATATTGTAATAACATATTTTTTTTCAAATTGTAAAAATCCAGAAATAAGGCCGAAATGTTATGAGGGTATCAAAATAGCTGCGAAACACTTTAAGTAAGGATAAAATGTCTTGTATTGCCGGTGGAAATAGATAAACGGTACTTGGTCGATTTTTTAAACGAACGTGTATATTTTATGAATTGTACGTATTTATCACTTCTAAAATACATATTTAACGGACAAAACTGCAGTTTCATAACAAAATTTCCAATTTTAAAATATTACCAGGTGCTAAACTGAAAAAACTAAACCAATTTTTGAGCTTAAAACATTATTGCAAATTACTTTTAAGTGCCTCTTTAATTTTCACTAGAGGAGAAAGAAATGGCTGATTTGTGTAGAGGATTTAACTCAAAAGGGCACAGAGATGAAGTGGTTTACATTCATTTGAAACAGTACCCTAAACTAAAAATCTGGCAAAATGTTTAATTGATAACTTTTCGATAATTATACATGAGCTTCATATTTAAAAGAAGAAAATAATTAAAAATCTTCGTTAAATTAACAGTACGTTAGTTTTCGGTTTTTACTGTCGAAATTAACAGTACGTTAATTTTCCCCTTTTATTTATCATAAGGTGAGTAGAATCACTCATTATCTTGCAAATTTTGTCAGATATTTTTCTATATTCTGCATAAACGAAGCGAAACACGCGTCAAAATATTTATCATAATGCACTTAATGAAATGTTTATATGGCACTTAATAAATGTTTTAGAAATATTATTAAAAGTTCTAAAATATTTTATAATGACAAATAAATAAATTTTAGTGTGCCCAGTTAATAATGGCGCAAACCATTTTATAGTATTACATGAAAGAAAATGAATTAAGGCGGTAGTAAAAACAATATCTTCTTTATTAGGTCCACCTAGATTACTTCATCTTACGGAACGGCAATAGTTTTGATCTTTGTGTTAAAAAAAGAAATATGATATTGAGGATGAACTCTGTTCTAGAAACAATTGTATTGATGTACTGTGATTGCGACACTCAATTAAACAGGATCCTAGACTAAAAACTTATAAGATTCTTACCTAATTGCAATCACGGCACAACAAAAATGCATTTCCATAAATAAGGCAACATTTAAAATGCTGTACTTTAATGCCTTTTAGAATATTGGTTGAAAATTTAATAACTAGCCCATCTTAAAAATAATATGGAATATTATTAGAAATGATTTTGATTAAAATTTCCAGTCAAATACTAGTATCTAAAATATATTACATTAAAAGTTAGGGAGTTTCATTAAAAGTTATAATCAATTCTGGTATCTAGATATTTTTCCTATTTTTGAAGGATTATTTCATGATCATTTTCGAAAAACTATTGCCTAGCATTTAGGATTTTCTTTTTCTCCTTCTTCTTCTTCTTTTGTTTATATCTGACCATCGGTGGAAAATGGTGGATTCTTAGTCATTACGTTGTTAGGAATATCGCAAAGTTTTGGAGCTTGGTGGACGATCTTCATACTTATTAGCAATATTATACGACGGTTTTACCTTCCAGGAGAGTCGAATATTAGTTCCGGAGATCTTCGTCAAACTAAAAAGTCTATATATTTTTCGGTGCTGCGGGTTAAAATTGCCAGGCAATTGATCTTTTCCGGCGGATAATTTCGAGTAACACATAATCATGTTTCATTATAACCATATCAATATAAGCTCAATCTTCAACAATATTTGTATTAGATGAACGATTGTTGGCTAATTTATTCGTATCAGTTAATTTTTTTGGTTTAAGACGCATTTGCATTACACAATTCTAAGAATTTAAATAAGGACATGAGTTTGGAAGACCTCTAGTTTGTACTTATCAAACTTTAACAATGTCTTGGTTTCCAACGTGTAAATAAAGACTGACAAGATAACTACTGAGAAAATATGAAACTTGGTCTTGAAAAAAAAATGTTACGTCTCATCCAGAAGAAAAATTTGAGTGCGGTAAACGTTGCTGCTGCCGAGCCAACGCTGTTGCAGATATCGTTAGTAATTGCTACTCGCTTCCTTTTTTTAGTATAGTTGTGGAGTATTTCTTCCCATGGTGAACAAGTTGGAAAAGGGATGCAATAATAGCTTGGCATCTAAAGATATGGTCCAATGTTAGCGGAGTTTGGGGACAGTTCGTGCAGGTGGGATAAGATTTTGAACTATTTTCTGAGGATATTTCCATACCTTTAAAGTATCTTAAATGGAGTCTTGACAGATTTCTTGGGCAGTCAAGATCTGAGATTGTTGCCTTGCTAAATCGCTGGTTAAAAATTTTACGCTTGGCAACAGCATTTGCATCTACGGCAGTGACTGTGGGAGGTTAATCAAGGTCTCAAGCTTCCTTAGCAAGAACGAGTGTGCAGATGCACACTCATTCCCGTCAATGCCGACATGAGCTGGAATCTACTGGAATATACAAGGTTTATTTATTGCATGGAGACGGATATTTATTGCAGAAAAAATGACTAGTTCTTCTATTGAGTAGTCGGATTGCTGTGAGGGGTAGAAAGTGAGGGCTTCTTTAATTGCAAATTTTTAGGTTAAGCAAAGGTTTAAGCAATTTGGCCAGTTTTTTGAGTTTCACATTGTTGCCGGAGGGGTGAATGAGAAAGATGCCTGCATCTCCACAGTTAAAAGTATTATCAGAGGAACCATCTGTGTAGACTATTACATTGTTTTTTTGGTAAGTGAACGGATTATGTCTTCTCATTACTGAAATAATAAAATAAGTGTTACTTACTCCCCTCGGGGGACAAAAGATAGGTCTTACCGGCTCCTCTCGGGGGTGGCAGATCTGAGAACATCTCCAGTGGTCATCCGCTGGGCGGTAGAAGGGAAATAAAATACCTTCAGCGGATAAACAAGCAGAAAAAAAACTTATTTGAGGCTCTGGCAACTCCTTTTCTATGAACTGTGCAATAGATTGTGAAATCGATCCTTATTCGGTTGTTATTGGAAATCCGTTCATTTCTGTTTTTGAGAAAAAGGTTTATTTTGTCCTTATCAATACTTATGATATCCAGAATTACATGAACTTGCGATGAATTTAATAATATTTATTAAAATTTAAACAGAGGTTTTCGGAAGTTAATGGACCTAAATAAAATTGATATAAAAATATCCTACATACCTATATAATTGTACACACGCGTGTGTGTATATATATATATATATATATATATATATATATATATATATATATATATATATAAATTACTATTTGTGGATACATAAATCACATAACCCCTTTTGGTTTCACCGTAGTTAGTATTTCATGCCTACATACTTACTAGTATACTAGTTATTTTATACATTTGTTTATACCTTTATTTATTTCTTTAAGTCAAGACTTGTCTGTCGCATCAAAACCCGATAAGTTTACTTCACATAGATGAAGAGTTCCTTTCACTAACATCATTATGTCCTGATTTTGCTAAAAAAAATACCTTGATATTATTTCATTCGTTTTCAAAGTTTAGTGACTTTATTATTATAATATAATTCGACCCATATCAAACAAAATCAATCAAAGCATCTATGGCCTTCATTGCTTAGAATTTCTATGGCACACTTTTAATTACTTTCGTCAAATTCCAATAAAATTGGACCACAATGGATTATACTCGTCCAAATAAAAAATTACCATTGAATCGAATGGTAACTGCTGAAGTTGTAATGTAATACACACAAAAACACAGTTGAAATTAGAACCTCTTCCTTTTTGAGAACTTTCTGGAAAAATTAATTACTTTGACATTGAAACAATCAAATATCTTAAAATGAGACTGATAATTTAAAAATTTCTATCTCCTAAATTTAAACTATCACTGAAGACAAATTGAACTTTTATCGTTTCCCTTACACAATGTATTAAAATAAGATGTTATTTTTTACTTCACATTTGATAAATGAGGATCTCTGACTCCGATTGATTAGCTCCTCGAACGATTAATTAGCTCCTCAAACAAAATACACATTTATAACTATATTATGTCCACAAGCCAATATTTTTGCAATTGACGCTCTCCACTTCTTTACTTTTAAATTCACCTAACAAAGAAAGGTCTGATACTCTTTATAGAAATATTATATTTTTTTGTATATATTATTAAAAAGAAATGTTTCAATAAGGGATTTTGCAAATATATGGATAATGATACTAACATGTGAGGTTGTTTTAATAAATCTTCAGTATTATGAAACTTATGGGACTACGTATTTATTAGCTAAGGGAGTAATTATCACGACAGCTGTCGAAAAACTCAATGGTTTGAGCTATAGAATTTACTTTTACAACCTCTTTTATTCCTCATTGTTCAGTGTAGTCAGAATTAATTGAACAAATGCCATGGTTTCGTAGGAATTGATAGCTGATAAATATATGAAGCGTGGAAACAGTGTTCGTCAAGTGATCGTCAGGTGATAAGTAAATGGGGCGTGGAAACATTTTTATGACAAATTTTATCAGGTTTACAATTTATGTAGTAGATGGATAATAAGGCGGTGCACATGTTGACCAACGTTTTGTTACTCATCGAATCGAATATCCTAACACGCTTCTTTTACCGTGAAAAAATTACTTAACCTACTGCAGTGACGAGAGTGGTCACGTATATTTCTCAAACCAACAATAACCTTCACATTTTATAAAAAAACTCGACGACAGAAAGAGATGGGTAAACTGTGTCAAGAAGGAAACATAAAATCGCACAAATATTACCTGAATTTCATGTAATTTTCAACTTTGTTACAGAAATGAAAAGAGTTACTTGCTGAATACTATAGCCGATTTTAATTTATATATAAAAATAAATAAAAATATATATAGATTTCCCATTTTTCAATAAATAATATACACACACACATATATAACGTAAAGGGGTAAAACATATCAGGGAAGCGACCTAGCAACAGGGCAATAATGGAGAGGGCGCCTCCATTTACTGTTATTATCGCCACTTAATATTAACAAAAACACTATCAAATAATTTGAAATAGCATCCGTAGCTTCATTCTTTGCTAGTGAAAATTTTTCGTCGAAAACATTGTCATTAGAGCATTTCTATATTACAAAGAAACATAATGCGTTACGGCCTGATTGACGCAAGGTTCCATGTATCAGAATTATACGATACATACGGCTCATCATCAACTTCATACCAAACCAACTATATCCAACCGGAACCAACTATATCGCGACCACTTTACCTAATACTTATTCATCGATAGTAATAGTTTTATTTACACTGGTTTAGACTTCAAAATTTTGTTTCTATTGCGGGATAAACAGAGTAATCCAGAGGAACTTTAATAAAAATATATCAATAATATATATCTTGAAATAAATTGCATCGATATTTTAATTTTTTTTACCAAACGCTTAAGTTATAAATTTTGTCTCAAGGCGTGATTTAAATCATATTTTAGTACCAAAAATCAGAACTAAAACAACAATCGTCCATGAGTCCAATGACCACATTATATTTTACGATCAAACTGTAATAAATAATTGATAGGGATTTTAATTAATGCAGTAATACCACTCTAAGAGAGTTACAGATTCGTTAAATAGTCTATGTCGCTGATTGAGCACGATATCAGATTAATAATTATTCTAATAAAATTCATTACAATAAATAAAAAAATTGGATAAAAACTAATTAACCCATCTGCTTTTCGACATCTCGACATCATCGACTCTTAACATCTTCAGGTGGGCTATTAGCAAAGATCTTTGCTAATAGCCCACCTGAAGATGTTGTAATACAACGAAACCTAGCTTGTGGTAAAGAACTTACAGAAAGTAGAAATAACACTACATCATGTAGTTTCATTTAATTGTGATTAATATTTATACTTACTTGTTATTTGCATACGAAATCACGCAACATAGATAGTCTCAAATAATTTATCACACCAATTTTTTTTCTTCATAATGTTTATATATTTCGCAAGGGTTGGAAATATGAAATACCTGTTTAGTTTTTTAAGCTTCTGGTAGACTACAATCGCATGTGGTTATATTATGTTTACGTATAACTAAAACAAATAATTACCCTTCAGTAAAAAATTATATAATATTTGGAGAAATGAACCGTTTCTTTAATAACTATTATTTATTTAGCATGCTTACAATTAAATTGTGTTTATTTAAATATAAATTCAGAATGTGGATTACGCAGGAGCGACGCAATACGCAGGAGCCAACCCGAACTTCGTTTATTGAAAACGATTAGTCTTTGTTAAGGGGATGAGGTGCTTGCTGAAAATATTTGCAAAAAATAGCTTCAAACACTTTTCGCTAAATGAAATGTAGGCGAGCACGGTCGATAAACAAGAAAAAAAATTATTTCACTATTTTAATTTTGTAATATATGGAAGTTTCTGTATAAAGAGTATTCGTGCATATAAATACGTATATATATAGGTATACGAGTACATATACATTTTTTTTAAAGTGTGTAAAAAATTAAGAAATTCGTAAAACAGTTCTGCATTTTTTGAAAGTAGTATGGTGCTGTGCTACAACGGTCCGCGGCCTTTTTGTTACATTCGCTATTAACAATATCAACCCCCCTTGGTGTAATAGCAATCAACGATTTCGTTGTATTAACTTAAACTTGGTTTGAAATTATGTATTAAATAACGTATAATGGCAACATTTTTCATTCTTATGTTTCGGAAAAATAGAACTGATTAGACATTCATGTCCCCGTAGGTCTGTCCGTCTGTCACAGTTGTTTTTCTCAGAAACATGTGTAGTAGAAGTTTGAAATATCGCATAGTGATATACTATTTCAAAACGCGTATATTTCAATTAATTTACGTAACAATTAAAAATATTTATGCTGTTTGAAATTTTGGGAGAAAAAATTAAATTACCGACTTTTTTAATTTTATGAATCGCGAGATAATTATAAGGTTTTCAAAATATTTCAGAATTTTAATTAAAGTACTTCAAGGGATATTTTTGAAAACGTCCTCAAAAATATATTTACTTTCCGCCTCTTTTTCTATTTCCTAGATATTTAAAGTAAAATATTTAAAATTTAGCCGAAATTTACTGAAAAGCTATATAAATAATTCCAGAGTTTATTACTTTTTTAGAAATTCATAATCTTTTACACCTATAAATTACATACTGAAATATATTTAAATGGTGACAAATAAGGTTATTATTTGTAAATACCTTGATAATAATACTACGTATCCCTAAACAATTATATATGACAAAAATTCGTACGGAATCCTTGTGGCGCGAGTTATATTCGTAATTAACAAATTTATTTGTCATATATTTTATTTTAAGCTTCCACTATTTCCAACGTTTGAAATTTGCTGCCCTCAGTACAATTCAATGAACCTTTGAATTTGTTCCCAAATCTGAATTTTTAAGCAATTCAGCAGTGGTTTCTCGTTACATATTAGAAAAAAGTTTGTAACAATACCTGTTTACTCTGTTTTTTCAATGTAAAAAGAAATAATTTTTTAATCAATTTTATTTTCAGAAAATACCAAAATTTAATTTTCAGTAAGAATATATATTATGAAAATACTAAAGTTATTTCGAGAATATTAGAAGTCTGTCCGTAACACAAAGCGAACATCATTTAAATAGTACTCGTATTATTTCAGTCGATCAATGGTATATATATATATATATATATATATATATATATATATACATATATATACTACAAAAATTTAACTAAATCGATAAGGTAGTCGTCAACTTATTTCTTTAGGTTGTTAAGTTCTTACCCTAAAAGAGAGAAAACTAAACCATAGATAGGTCGGTACATTAAAATGAATAAACTCGTACATTGGGAAGTATTATACTGATTAAAGTACCTAAAATTTGGAATAAAAATAATATATGATTTCCTTGAAATGTTTAAAACATTTTTAATAAAATATTTTTGTTGGATTTATACTCTATTTTTTAACACTTGAACTTAGTTCTATTATTTACAATATCTCCCATTAATTTGCAGCGTGATCTACTATGACACAATATATATATATATATATATATATATATATATATATATATATATATATATATATATATATATATATTATTTTAATTAGCTAATAGATGAAGTCCGTGACCCGCTTTCACCTGCAGAAGTTCTGTCCTTTTTTTGCAGACGTTATTCACATAACATATATCCTATGGGCGTATAACATATATAGGTTAAGGCATAAATCTATAAATAAATAAAAAAAATGTTTATAGATTTATTTAGATATTATTTGTTATAAATAATTAGATGTTTAAATAAATAAAAGTTCTTCTAGAAATTGATACGGAATATATGTTAATTAGAAATATATATAGTATTATAATCATTTAAAACTTTCGGTATAAAAACTGAACTGATCTTCATCACAAGCTGGTGGTATATACTGTGCGCTCGATATTTATGCCAATTTTTGGCATATCGTATATTTATTTCTTTTTCATTTATTCTACCTCTCTAGACAAATAAAAACTAATTAGTTTGTTTAACATATTTACTTAAACTTGTTTAAAATGATATGTATATACTGTGTGCTCGATATTTATGACAATTTTTGGCATATCATATATTTATTTCTTTTTCATTGATTCTACCTCTCTAGACAAATAAAAACTAATTAGTTTGTTTAACATATTTACTTAAACTTGTTTAAAATGATATGTATATACTGTGTGCTCGATATTTATGACAATTGTTGGCATATCATATATTTATTTCTTTTTCATTTATTCTACCCCTCTAGACAAATAAAAACTAATTAGTTTGTTTAACATATTTACTTAAACTTGTTTAAAATGATGGAAAAACAAATATTATTTACAGTCTGTGCAACACTGATGAAAACTTGGGAATTATGCCCCCTTTCTTTAACTACTCGTATCGTTGGATCGTAACTATGCCTTAGGTTTTTCCTAACTAAGTACTTAACAAAAGTACTTCAATGAGTTATCCATCTGTCACAAGTTTTTGACGCTTACTACTTTTGCAAAATTGCGGCCTCATAATATATCGTCCCTTTGAAGTGTTTAAGAAAATTATACCAATAGTTCTATAATTTGCTAGAAAAACATAAAAACTAACATTAAAAAACCGATAAAATACAATAACTGTGATTGAGAATAGACATAAATTCCGCACGCTTTACTCGATCTTTGTATTATAGCCACTATTGTTTTGTATAGCAAAAAGAAGCTAGTTTCCTGATGGAAATATTACGAAAAATTCTCCCAAAAAATTATATGTAAAATGCTCGCTAGTTAAGTTGGAAATAATAGAAAGAATGTAACAAATGCAATATTAAATAAAAAATTCGAATTTCATGCTATATTATTTCTAAAACTATCCACGACAACATTACTAAGAGTGAAAAGTTTAAATTGGTTTTATTTGACATATTATCATAGTCGCATGGTTCACCATATATGTAATTTCCTAATAATCTAGAGGGTGAAAACACTAAACTTCATAAAAACAATGACGTATGTCTTACTATTTAATGTGTGTGTCGTTTATCTTTTTAATTCTTTGAAAACAAATTTATTGCTGATACAACACAAAGGTAAAAAAAATTGCTTTGTGTTTCAAAAATATACACAATTTTTAAACTTAAGATCGGGAAAGTATAAGTAAATTGGGTAAGACTCCATTAAAATTTCTTTTTTTTTTGGAAAATACTAGATTTTAAACTCAAACTACCCTAAAAAACTTGCCTTTAATTTATTTATCTATCTATTCAACATTTTTAAGCTAGAATGAATTGAAAATAATTATAAAGATGAATATGATGATTATAAAGATGATAAGATTTAATTATACCACTTTTGGTTTGATATTATGTTTTTGTAATATTAAAAAAATTGGTATGTATTGTATGGAAAACAGTTTTAAATGGTAAATGTGTATATTTTTATATATTTTTGATTGGAAATATTTTTTATTTTTCTGAAAATATTTGTTGTATATAGCTTTTCCAACAGATTGAATTTTAAATTTGTTCTCAAAAACTTATTTTCTCTCGTCATTTCTTAATAAGTAAAATTTAAGTCATATTTGAAGTTTTTCTTCATAAAGTATTTCCGTTACTTTCCATTAAACTATTGAATTTTTGTAATATATGGACAAATAGTATTACTTAATATGAAAGTATTACGTTTCGAATAGCAGTTTTTACTATAATTATTAGAATAAATATTTCTTTTCCAACAATTCATTTTCATTGCGATAAATTTAACAGAGATTTAAATTTTCATAAGTTTAAGTAAATCCTCGTGAATACTTAATTATTATATTGGACGAATTCATTTTGTTATTACCGTATTGTAATATCCGATAATTATACAGATTCCATCTAATTGGGGGAGAACATTTTTGGGGTTGTGGCATATAACTTGTTAAAAGCGAGATTTAACCTTGCAATACTCCATTTTTACAATTTTAAAGGGAAAATCTGATATACCAAAGTATTACTCAAAACACTTTGTCCTTTCAAGTAGGAGCCCATCAAAAGGAACATTGAGTATCGTAATAGTTTTTTGATCCCATACTTTTAGGATACTTTTAGGCCACTAGAAGACTTTTAGGCCAAATTCAATCAAAGCTTGTTGAACATCTATTTAAACAGTGTGCATTCCTTTAACGCTTTGTTTTATAGTCGAGGTGACTCTGTGTGTTTGTTCTAGTGTCCATGTTTTTTGCTAGATAGGATTTCAGTCTTGCTAGAATTATCTTTCACAAAGTGAGTGACGGAATCAGACTAATTGGACGATACGATTTAAGTGGTTGAAATGATAACAATTGGCAAAATTATTGAGAAAGCAGGAACGTGAAAATTTCTACTAGTTGCACTGAAGTGGTTCTTAAAAAAGACTATGTACTTCCTAGGGAGCTCTTATAGAAGCTTAAGTATGATCATGTCAGATTCGGAAAATATTTTTGAATCCATGTTGACAATTTTCAGAGTAAAGGGAGGTATTATGTAGAAGTAAAGGGAGGTATTATGTAGATCTTGATTTGAAACAGACTATATTTCAGGGTCTTCAGGAGCGTAGTTTTTGTTTACCTAGAATGCATTCACAATATAGATTACAAAGATTCAACATTTTCTATGTCAATATATACCCGAAGGTAAATTCCTAATATATTTAGGGATATTAGGGAGATATTTAACATCGTTGAAGATTTGGTATTGTGGTATGTTTTACGTGGCTTTCCAAAAAAGTGCCTCTATGTGCTAAATGCAAATAGGAGACACTTTTTTACATTCATCAGAAGTTCCATTATCAGGCTTTGTTGAAGGTTTCCTCACTTAATTCGGCGTGAAGATTTTTAGTTCTTCAATTGAGTGTTTTAAATGTTTTTGTCCACCCTGTTGCGGACGAGATGCTAGACACTGATCCGGCTTTTTCGGAAATGTTTTCGCAAAAATGCCAATTTCCGTCTCCAAAATACTAAAGCCATAAATTTTAAGTGGACATGGTTAATGAGAATTTACCGAAAAATCATAATTTTTGAGAAATTCGCGTTACGTATAGGCTCGAAAAAGTATTCAATAGGTTTAGTTTTATACTTAAATTTTAATTTAAAATTTTTTTTCGGAAAATTTTATTAATTAACCTATAAAAATCTTTATTTTATTAGCTGATGCTTAAATTTTGAATGGTTAAAATATTACAAGCCACCATGTTTGATATTTGCTTTGTATTGTTATATCTGAATATTTTAGAGGTTTTGTATGTAACTTTATACTTTAATTAAGATTTTTCGAAATTTTCTAAAAATTAATTAAAATTAAAAATTTAAATTTTCCGTAACATAATATTGTTTTAATAATTTCATGTAAATTTGAATTGAAAGATACAACTGTTCGATAAATCGGCATAATAAATCATTTCATATTTTAATTACCATAGGGGCACTTTAACACTTTCTGAAGGAAATAAAGTTACTACTGTTAATAAAATATAGAAATTACTTAAAAATATGCCTGATATCAAATAAAGAATTATTAAATATCTGTACTATCTATAATATTCTTAACATGGTATAAAAAATACTCTACAAGTACAACACAACACTAAAGAAGTGACATACTTCATCACGGCACTCATCATTGAATCACGGCAAATTGTTTTTCAACCTTCATCTTCAGAGTGTCTCATTGTCAATATACAGCTCAGTCACAGTGTGCAGTGGCGAGAATTTTTTGTACATTATCAATCGCAAATTGATTGCAATAATTATTTATTTTCTTTCATCGCACGTTACTTTTTGTTTTTGTATGTACTTTTTCTTTTTGTTCTTTAAATTCAAAACTGGGATGAAAATTATAGTGCAGGGGTCCGTTAATATAAATTTTATATTTTAATTGTTTATCGACGTCATAAAGCATATATATATATATATATATATATATATATATATATATTCATTTATATAAAGTATTTGTATGATCGAAAGAAAATTTGAACCCGCAAACTTGCAGTAATGATTTAGTAACTTGTAAGTCAAAGTAAACAGACATGTATTTATCTCTGCTATCCTGTGATAGATAAATTCCATAATCTATATGACAACAATTACCTGACTACTGATTAGTCAAATTGTTAAGTTGTTTACTTAGTTTCTTTTGATAATTTACAGCAGTGGTACTCTCTGTTCCCGGTGTAATTTAGCAGCAAAGCATAGGAAAGTTTATTGTCGCTAACATTGCAACTCTAATTAATTCATGTTTTATTTGAATCGCCACTATAATTCTATTTAGTTACTTAGGTAGTCAGCAGAAAAGTATGGCAATATGTCAATCAGAAGAGTATTGCGGCTTAAAATTGCCCTCATTTTTAATAATTACCTGACGCTGGTAATAGTAGTGACAGCAGAAAGAAATTGATAAAATCAAACGTCAATGGCTCAAAAGGCATTAGTCAAACTCTCTTCTAAAACTAAAGGCAACTCTCTTCCAGCAATAATTTGTTTTGTTTCTGTTATGTTACGATTTAATATCATAAATTTGTTTTTTTTTCTAAATAAGAGTTTTTCTATTCTATCTTTCCCTTTCTGTTGAAATTAAGATAATTCTATCAACAGTGAAAAATTCTCGATTTGAGTAAAATTATTCAAGCTGGTGACGTTTTCTTTGTTAGCAGTTTTTTCCTGAAGTGTGAAGTGATACTTTACACTTCTTGAAAAAACTAATGAAAATAACGGGTAATTCTCAGATATTTACCTCGTTCCAAAAATGTTAAACAATACGTTTTTTAGTTCAGGATTTAAACCTTTGCGCGCTTTTAACATGAAAATATCTTTAATAATTTTTTTCCTTATTGATAGCGGAAACTATATTTTGTCCGGGTATTATTAATTTTACTACTTACACATATAACGTTAAACTAAAAAGCCTTATAATATAGTACGAAATAAAAAATATTAAAATATTTTAAATATGTTCATTATACTTCTCGATGTTAGAGATATATCAAAATACGTAACTTCCTAACCAACTGATGCCATTAATGCCACAAACTAAATAAACGTGAATAGATAAAGCTTCTATATAAAACTAAGAACAAAAAATCAGTTGACCTATTATTATGGACGCGTGGCTTTGAAAACATTTTAAGTCTATTTAATTTTTTTCACTATTTTTATTTCGTGTATAAAAAATGTTGACATCAAGCTCCTTTCGAAATGTTTCAAAATTGAAGGGCGCAAAATTTTTGATGATTAGGTGTATGACAACGTGAATTTTCTTAGCGTTAGGAGGCATCGATATTGACGTATTACTAATGTACATGAGAGTCGCTTATATCATGGCTATGGATCTTGCATTATATGTGCTCATCTTGAACGAACACACAATTAGTAATTTATGAATAATTTTTGGTTTACCAGAAAATAATTTTATGCAAACCATAATATATATTAGATAGCTCTGATAATTTAACATATAACGTGAATAAATAAGCGGGTACTCCAGAAAGATTAGACGGAATATGTTTTTGGTTCAAACGGAATACATTGGTTTACTCTTGTTGGCGGAATTTCCCGAAAAAACACACTAGTGATAACACCCATCGGACATTGTGATATCGACATTAGTGCTGACCATAACTTAAAAGAGATATGCAGAGATTTTATGGCAATATGCCTAAATCAGACTTAAATGTGATCGCGCTTGGAACACTGCTGTAAGTCTTGTTTTGATCGCAGTGTGTTAATATCGTTCGGAAACTTTGTTATAATGTCGAGTTATTCAGTACCTGAATGTACAACGAAAGCACAAACAAAATGTTAAAAAGAATTGATACCGCATATCAAATAAGTATAATTTTATAAATATTTAAACATTTTGTCGGTCTACATATCTCATTTTATTTACAATGTAAAAATGTCAGTGCAACGCTAGTCGGCACGGCTCATGGACTAACAATGATTATCGATTGAAGTCTATCTAAAATTGAATGTTATATTGACATTTTTTTGGAGTACGAACTATTTTTATCGAGTTTCTCAAGTGACTCCATAATTAAGAGACTCGTGCAACAGAGAGGAAGAAATGGTTTTCACGAAACATTATATATCCATCGTGAACCTCTTGTAGTGTGCCTTTGCTACAAATTCATGTAATATTTTTTATCGTAAGTTTAATAGCAGTTTAATATTCATAATGTGATTTGTCCAATTTTATCGCCACATGCGTATAACGTAAAATTTATTTTATTTTTTGGCCCCTGTTTTCTCGATAGTATTATTGAACATATTTACAAAATGGAGTATTACAATAAATATTTGAAGAGTTTTGTTTATTTCATGTTATTGCGTTGTGAATCAGAGACTAGACACTGTTTTCTTGACAGTCACAGTATGCTGGTAGGCGGTACTGTTTTTATTCAATTCTTTTCTCTGTAGCCTTCTATTGTCACCTATGAAGCTATAAGTTCTTTCGTTCCAACTTAATTTCTGCTTTAAAATCCTCAATTTCACCTGTTTATTATATCATAAATGAAAGAAAAAACAAACATACTTATTTGCATACGGTACATTTATTATTAATATTATTATATACTAAGTTAGTTTATATTGATACTGTTTAATTTACAAGCTTTCAAATAAAAAAATAACCGATTGGAAACGTTCATTGCTGATTTCCATATCACATACTCTTATTTTTTTTATTTTACCGCATGCTACATTTTAATCTATTACTTATACTTATCAGAACATCAAAGTTGGAGAAAATAATTGATAAAAATATAGGTGATGAAAATTTGGAAATCGAATTCCAAACGACCAAGAGAAATTATCAGATTAATGTCTACCGCGAATAATATTTTGAAGCTTTTGTATGACGTTTATTTCAAATTTAACATAATATAGATTTGGTATAAAATACTGTTTACAAAAAAATGCGCTACCCAATTTTCTCAAATACACAGTTTTCTAAATACAAAATAAAGGCTTAATCTTTCAAATATATTTGAATAAAGCGCAAACTAAATTTAAAATCATCAATTGTTTGTTTTTGTTTGTTTTTTTGTTTGTGATATACAAATTACTAATTTGCATTTTTAATCATAAATATTATTGTACCATATTTTGATTTTATAGAACATTCTTTATACATTAAATTTTAACAATGTACCTACCGCTAACGTTTTCCAGTCATTTCACAGCATTGCGTCTGTATCATTTAGAGTTTTATAGATATGGACAGTTGCTAGTCTATAAAGCGCCGATGATGTTATTCCGTTTAAAGTGTGTATGGAATGTGATGTGCACAATGGTCAACTTCATTCTTTGCCTGAGTAGTGATAAACAATTAAAGTGATATTAGACTCCACATTAAATACATTTCATTACATATCTACCTATATTTCATATTCCATTTCATTACATTTCATTCATTACATATCTACCATTCCATTTCATTACATATCTACCAGAATTATACCTGATTCTACAAAATCAAAAATATGTTAATTAGTAAACCAAAATGTGGGAGATCAGATTATCCAGTACTAATTGACCAGTGGGAATATTTCGCGAGTCACTTTTGAAAAATAAAAAAAAAACATTAATTAAATAACTAATTTTGAATTATTTGTTTGTTTTTCGTCATTAACAATGAAGATAACTTTCAAAATTATAGTTCAGCCATTGGTTTTGATGAAGTATTAAAGAAGATATAGTGTATCAACAAAAAATTCTGCCACCAAGTTTTCTTATATATAAATATTTTTACATACTTCAGTCAGTACCACGTACTAGCTTTATCCGCCATATCCCACTCCTGTCAGCCTAGTATGTTGTTTATAAAAGGGAAATTCTTTTTGAATAATACTTTGTTTCATTTCTTATCAACTAAGTGATAAAATAATTGTTGTCTAGTTAAAAATGGATTTCAAACTGAGAATTCTTCACTTTTGTTGTAAGGTGTGTATCTCCGAGGCGTTAATATTTTGTTAGCAACGACAATTTATTTTTCTTGTAATTTTTAAACTGGTAATATATTTCCCTTCTTGCCTTCGATATAAACATTTGTATCCAAATCCACATACCAATTTTCTTCACTAAATTTACCGTCTGATAATGGTTTTACTTTCTCTGCCTATTATCTGATATTGACACTAGTAGATGTTTACGTTGATCAAAGAGAGTTTAACCTTTTGCCATAATGCGTATACCTCCCACATTTTGATTTCTTAATTAACATATTTCATTTTGTAGAATCAGATATAATTCTGGTAGATATGTAATGAAATGGAATGGTAGATATGTAATGAATGAAATGTAATGAAATGGAATATGAAATATAGGTAGATATGTAATGAAATGTATTTAATTTGGAGTCTAATATCACTTTAATTGTTTATCACTACTCATGCAAAGAATGAAGTTGACCATTGTGCACATCACATTCCATACACACTTTAAACGGAATAACATCATCGGCGCTTTATAGACTAGCAACTGTCCATATCTATAAAACTCTAAATGATACAGACGCAATGCTGTGAAATGACTGGAAAACGTTAGCGGTAGGTACATTGTTAAAATTTAATGTATAAAGAATGTTCTATAAAATCAAAATATGGTACAATAATATTTATGATTAAAAATGCAAATTAGTAATTTGTATATCACAAACAAAAAAACAAACAAAAACAAACAATTGATGATTTTAAATTTAGTTTGCGCTTTATTCAAATATATTTGAAAGATTAAGCCTTTATTTTGTATTTAGAAAACTGTGTATTTGAGAAAATTGGGTAGCGCATTTTTTTGTAAACAGTATTTTATACCAAATCTATATTATGTTAAATTTGAAATAAACGTCATACAAAAGCTTCAAAATATTATTCGCGGTAGACATTAATCTGATAATTTCTCTTGATCACCTATATTTTTATCAATTATTTTCTCCAACTTTGATGTTCTGATAAGTATAAGTAATAGATTAAAATGTAGCATGCGGTAAAATAAAAAAAATAAGAGTATGTGATATGGAAATCAGCAATGAACGTTTCCAATCGGTTATTTTTTTATTTGAAAGCTTGTAAATTAAACAGTATCAATATAAACTAACTTAGTATATAATAATATTAATAATAAATGTACCGTATGCAAATAAGTATGTTTGTTTTTTCTTTCATTTATGATATAATAAACAGGTGAAATTGAGGATTTTAAAGCAGAAATTAAGTTGGAACGAAAGAACTTATAGCTTCATAGGTGACAATAGAAGGCTACAGAGAAAAGAATTGAATAAAAACAGTACCGCCTACCAGCATACTGTGACTGTCAAGAAAACAGTGTCTAGTCTCTGATTCACAACGCAATAACATGAAATAAACAAAACTCTTCAAATATTTATTGTAATACTCCATTTTGTAAATATGTTCAATAATACTATCGAGAAAACAGGGGCCAAAAAATAAAATAAATTTTACGTTATACGCATGTGGCGATAAAATTGGACAAATCACATTATGAATATTAAACTGCTATTAAACTTACGATAAAAAATATTACATGAATTTGTAGCAAAGGCACACTACAAGAGGTTCACGATGGATATATAATGTTTCGTGAAAACCATTTCTTCCTCTCTGTTGCACGAGTCTCTTAATTATGGAGTCACTTGAGAAACTCGATAAAAATAGTTCGTACTCCAAAAAAATGTCAATATAACATTCAATTTTAGATAGACTTCAATCGATAATCATTGTTAGTCCATGAGCCGTGCCGACTAGCGTTGCACTGACATTTTTACATTGTAAATAAAATGAGATATGTAGACCGACAAAATGTTTAAATATTTATAAAATTATACTTATTTGATATGCGGTATCAATTCTTTTTAACATTTTGTTTGTGCTTTCGTTGTACATTCAGGTACTGAATAACTCGACATTATAACAAAGTTTCCGAACGATATTAACACACTGCGATCAAAACAAGACTTACAGCAGTGTTCCAAGCGCGATCACATTTAAGTCTGATTTAGGCATATTGCCATAAAATCTCTGCATATCTCTTTTAAGTTATGGTCAGCACTAATGTCGATATCACAATGTCCGATGGGTGTTATCACTAGTGTGTTTTTTCGGGAAATTCCGCCAACAAGAGTAAACCAATGTATTCCGTTTGAACCAAAAACATATTCCGTCTAATCTTTCTGGAGTACCCGCTTATTTATTCACGTTATATGTTAAATTATCAGAGCTATCTAATATATATTATGGTTTGCATAAAATTATTTTCTGGTAAACCAAAAATTATTCATAAATTACTAATTGTGTGTTCGTTCAAGATGAGCACATATAATGCAAGATCCATAGCCATGATATAAGCGACTCTCATGTACATTAGTAATACGTCAATATCGATGCCTCCTAACGCTAAGAAAATTCACGTTGTCATACACCTAATCATCAAAAATTTTGCGCCCTTCAATTTTGAAACATTTCGAAAGGAGCTTGATGTCAACATTTTTTATACACGAAATAAAAATAGTGAAAAAAATTAAATAGACTTAAAATGTTTTCAAAGCCACGCGTCCATAATAATAGGTCAACTGATTTTTTGTTCTTAGTTTTATATAGAAGCTTTATCTATTCACGTTTATTTAGTTTGTGGCATTAATGGCATCAGTTGGTTAGGAAGTTACGTATTTTGATATATCTCTAACATCGAGAAGTATAATGAACATATTTAAAATATTTTAATATTTTTTATTTCGTACTATATTATAAGGCTTTTTAGTTTAACGTTATATGTGTAAGTAGTAAAATTAATAATACCCGGACAAAATATAGTTTCCGCTATCAATAAGGAAAAAAAAATATTAAAGATATTTTCATGTTAAAAGCGCGCAAAGGTTTAAATCCTAAATTAAAAAACGTATTGTTCAATATTTTTGGAACGAGGTAAATATATGAGAATTACTTGTTATTTTCATTAGTTTTTTCAAGAAGTGTAAAGTACCACTTCACACTTCAGGAAAAAACTGCTAACAAAGAAAACGTCACCGGCATGAATAATTTTACTCAAATCGAGACTTTTTCACGGTTGACAGAATTATCTTAATTTCAACAAAAAAGATAGAATAGAAAAACTATTATTTAGAAAAAAAACAAATTTATGATTTTAAATCGTAACATAACAGAAACAAAACAAATTATTGCTGGAAGAGAGTTTCATTATATGCACAAATGAATCATATGCACATACTCTCTGTTATAATACCTGCATAATATCAAGCTGTTAAATATATGTTGCTTTATTTAAAAAATATAAACTTTTTTAAACAATAGTTTTGTTTTAAAATTTTTTCTACATTTTTTGTTTGTATTTTACAGCAAAAATATTAGTAAAGTCAAGCCACAAACACTGGGTTACTCTATTGAATATATTTGACGTTAATTTTATGGTAATTATTTTCACTTATATTTTATTCACAACTTAATAAAACTACGTGATTTAATGTTATTTCTACTTCATTTAATGAATAAAAATTTAGTGGTTTACTGTAATTATTACAAATAAGTCCCTACTACGTGTAATCATATAACAGTGAATTAACAAAGACAATTTCAAGGTTATCTGTCGCTGTAATAGTTAAATATAAAGGTGGCTGCATAAAATTTACAAAAGTTTTTATTAGGACATGCCTATAGTTAGATTTATTTCAAATGTGATTATTTTACAAGTTAGTTGTAATATTTTATTCCTTACAATTATGCAGAACACAATAAATTTTTGATTTTGGAAGGTTTGGACCATCATTTCCATTTTTTTTTTAAAATAAAGTATATGTTTTTAAAGGTTTATTTCAACATATATTTATTTTTACAATCTAATTAGGTAAATTCCAAGATTCTATTATGAAAAATATATTGCTGGGAAAATATTTCTTACGTGAATATAGTTCCTAAGCTTTTTCGGTATTACTATAAAAAAATTATCATGCAACCTTGACTTTCGTGGATTTATATTTAACGATTTATCTTGCCGGAATCCTTGAGTAATGGTTATATAACTTTCAAATGTTACATATGAAAAAAAAATTAAGAAATATTATTTTGATTTTCTTGAAATATAACATTAAAATCGGGTCTAAAATTCAATTTACTTAACTGAATACACATACTAGTAGAAGCTTGAGGATCTGAAACCGAATTATAATTGGGTAATATTACTGAGAAGGGAAGGAAAAGACGTGGACGTTTGTTGTTTCACTAAACACCCGTTATAAGGTATAAAAATAAATATAAATAAATATATAAAAAACAGAAAGATTTTGAGTATATTTTTCAGGTTAGTAGAAATTGTCATTTCGTACTTGGTTACATCGATACCTAGAGATTAAAATTATAGTGTCTAATACAAAACACATTTAGTTTAATATGTGTATAAAATATTATAATTTGTTTCTAAAATAATTTCATTGGAATTTCTTGAAAATATATTTTTCTGAAATAATTTGATAAAGGGCGTAAAATTAGCTTTTTCCCTTTAATTAAATGGAACTTATAATGTCGTGTAAAGCGATATCAGTAAATATATAGCGAGTATCACTCGCCTCGGATATTTCATAGTTGAAACTAGTGACTGGAATTACAAAAGAAATAAATGACAGCATTCAGACACCTAATAAGTTCTTCTCTCTCGACTTTGGCGCCCAATTGTTCTTCGGTAATTGGAAATCCCTTTGTGATTTCACATCGTTTTATTTGTTCAAATACGTAATCACAGTGAGTTATTGTTCGCGACATTTGATATTCGAACTTGTCTGTTAGTTTATAGAGAAATGATGTACTTATTGTAAAATTTCTATGAGTATAAATGAGTCAAATAATAAAAGTGAAATTTTACGATGCGCGCATGCACACCCACGATGCAACAAAAATGTACAGGTGAAGTTGCTCACTAAATGTAAATTTAAGGTATTTGTAAGTACATAAGAAGTGTTATATATTGAGACAAATCTAAGTGGTATATGTGTTTTTTAATAATATTTTTAATATTTTGAGTTTAATAGTTGTCCATATAATAAAAAAAAATTCATTTCTTCTAAACATTCGTGGTAGAAATAATGCTTATAAGCATTTTAAAATATAATTGGAGTGTTTTTTTCTAAGTGAAGTTAAATTTTGGTATGTGTTTTTTGCATTATATATTATTACTTTATCATCAAATACTTAAAATTAATAAACAAAAATTACTTTGCAGTCTATTCATTAATTCTCATTGTTAATTAAAATCTATTTAGACTTTCTTAGTAAGTTTAACAATTTATTTTTTAGCATTTCAATTATTAAAATAACCATATTTAATTTAATAATTTTAATAAAACTAATTAAATATCTAAATAATTTGTTTTCTTATTATTAATAATAAGCGTATTTATGCATATACTAATCATATCGAAACTTAACCTCATTTAGAGAAAAATATGTATTTACTTGTATTATAACTTATCACTGTATTAAATACTTAATATTAATAAATGACCATAAATTTTTAAAAAATTCATTAATTTCTTTATTAATTAAAATTAATATTTATTGTTTTAATAAATTGAACTACTCGTTGTAAACATTTAAATTTATAATATTTAATTATTTGATTTAATTTCGATTTAACCAACCGTATTTGTAATTCCGGTCCAGTCTTTTTATTATTTTATTTCCATTAATTATTCACAAACTAAATAAAGTTATTCTTGTATTATGTTCAACAAATATATCTTCTGATACATCTTCTTTCTTTTTTTAAAATACGCTTTTTGCATTAATGCATACATTTATCTACATTATAGATAATTAAATAAACCACGTGATGTAATATTATTTCTACTTTCTTTAAGTTTTTTACCATGACCTAGATTTCTTAGTATTAAAACATATTCAGGTGGGCTATTAGCAAAGATCTTTGCTAATAACCTAAGTCGTGGTAAAGAACTTAAAGAAAGTAGCAATAATACTACATTACGTAGTTTCATTTAAATGTGAATAATGAATTTCTACAAAATTAACGACAAATATTTTCAATACATAATAAATGTAATAACATAAAACTTTTATGCCGCCCTGAGTTAAATATGCATAATTAGTACGTGTCCTCAGGGATTTTCTATGAATGTAAAAGGGGAAAATATTCTAAATCATCCGTGGGCAGATGTGGTATTTAACCGATATTATTCGATAGCGCTGAAATGTCTTTCACTAAAGTAAAATTTTTCACCAGTTACTTTCGGGCTTAGAAATGATATGATCAGTTTGAAAATTTCAAATCATACTCATATATTACTCAATCTTGGGTTAATCAAAGTAGTCATTTAGGCCCTCTTGTTTCTCAATATTTTTAAAAATTTGTCCTCAGTTATCTGCACAAAATAAAGAAAACACGCTAAATTTAAATAAAACCTTTATAAATAAAATATATTTTATCCACTTTCGAAATATTACATAAGTTCATTGAGGTTACTAAACTATTTAAATCGGCATTCTTATACATACACACATATATATATATATATATATATATATATATATATATATATATATATATATGTATATATATATATATATATATATATTTATATATATATATATGTATATATATATATATGCATATAAGAATGCTACTAAACTACTAAAATCAAGGAAAATTAATTCATTTAATTGATAAATTTGCACACTCGATACCCTCTGACAAGAAAGTACATTCTATATGACAAAACAGATTAAAAGCAGATAAAACTTTTTCTTCAAAAATCTCTAATTGGCCATGTAAAAGCTTGAATGCTTTAGATAAAAAAATTAAAACGGATTTGGGCAAAAATCTTGAGGATGAGTGGGCAGCTGTTTTGTGTAATTATATATGTAATTAATGTAATAAATACATTTATAATGATAGGTAGCCGACTTTATCTTCAAAGTATCAATATTTATACTACAACTACTCAAGGTTTATTAAAAATCTTGAAAGTGTTTTAATTTTAATTATTTTAGTTTGGGTAATTTAGATTTTCTTAGCCTTGGATAGATTGTCGATCGTAAACCACATTATGCGAGTAAAATATTATGAGCTCTTTTTTGTTTGCAATGTGCAATGGACTTAATTCATATTTTGCTTCTGTAGGTTTGGTGATGTTTTGTTTTCAATCAATTGGAAAATACATAACCAACTTTTTCCGAAAAGTATTTCAAACGTCATTAAAATATATTTTACTTATTAAAAAAAATTTTATTTATAAGTTCTGTGTTTGTTTTTTTTTGGTATATACTTAAAGTAAAATAAGTTACACTTAAAAGACAGAAAATACATTTTCAAAAGCGATGGAATACTGTGAAACAACGTAAAATAATACGTACAACTCAACGAGAATTTATTTTATTGAAAGTGTTCAGTCTTGTTTAAAATTGTGCCGTGCTTGTTGCTCATAATATAAAAAAAGCAACATAAGATTGTCTTTTTTTAATAGAACTTAGATGATCACATAAGTTAGCCCATGGGATTTCATAAAAGTTCAAGTTAAATAGGATTTTACTATAATGAAACGCTTTTGATAAAATGTAGTAATTTAAAGTCTTCAATAAAAATAACTAAAGTGTAATTGAAAACTTACTGTCTTATACTTTATTTGAACAAAATGGTATTTAAATTATCTATTATTATTATTATGAATATATAACTATAATAGAACCCAAAATATTTATTTACTTGCTAATATTGACGTTTGGTATTTTTCTTCATTTTATGTGATTTAGAAGCTTGACACGCGTCTTAGCCAAAGCATCTTGAATACCAATCATGAATTCAAAGCGTATATACTTATACACCTGACAGTTTCATTTGCCTGATTGTCCTTAGACATTACCATCTGCTTATCAAAATTCAAATACTTTTCCACTCTCTCGACGGCAGTGCCATTTACTCTGGAGTCAGCAGTACTATTTATATTATTATCCGTGACCTTGGTTTTTTGGGCGAGGTTCAATGTTCCGAAGCGAGTATTATGGAAGTACTTTGTCAAATGTAGAAATTAATGAAATATATCAGACGTCCAGGTAGCGTATACTGAATGAATTCGGTTCTGTGAAATGCATTTTATATATCACCGACATGACACAATGAGATATATATATATATATATATATATATATATATATATATATATATATATATATATATATATATATATATAAAAATATACATATTTTTATATATATATATATATATATATATGAAAACCGAGACAGAGCGCTACGACAAAGATGAACGATCGCTGAACCAGATAACGCATACCCCGCAAGCCCCGCGCCCCGCACTGCAGTCAACAGCACGGTCCCAACCGCTGGCACATTACACGGCTATTGTTTGGCATTGTATTGAGCAATTTAATCATACGTAATTCTTTGAAATCATTTTCCGCCCTTAACAATATATCGGAGGTAGATGGCGCTAAGTGCGGCTACAGTTCCTTACCAAACCACGTTGTTCATGGACGTGGTTAAGTTTCGTAAAACAGTTCCTGCGTTCTGTCTTTCGTTTTCTTAGTTTTTACGTTGCGAGATGCAATCGCCAATTTAGTTGCTGTATTAGATTTTGGGCAAATTTTGTTCGTTCAGTAATTTTTTGCACCCCAGATTTTGCTACTATCTCCAATTCTGCTACTATCTAATTGGAGATAGTGGCGACTATCTATTACTACTATCTCTAATTCTGCTTTGTTTCGGGATCGCTCTACCTTTGGGAACTTAGAGCGAGTTTTTCTGTTAAATATTCATTTTAATCGGAGCCTCAGTCCGATTGCCTAAGGCGTCTAGGTGAATGAAAAGTAATCCATTTATTTTGGCTTATGGTTATTGCTGTTGGTCTATACTACTGGACTCTTCCGCTACTGTTCCAAGAAACCATACTCACTTTATATTTTCCCCTATCCTTTATCTGTTTGTTGACGTAACTTTCCACTGACATTTCCACCCAATCTCCAGCAGAGTATATTGTTCAAGCTAACAGGGCTGATCAAGAGAAAGTAAAAGAGGAATTGAGACGCTGAGGCTAAAGAGAACTACACTGGAGGAATTTCTCATTTTTTGCTAGGCTCGTATACCTCATTCCCCTAGATTCTAAAATTTTACGTAAATGTAAAAATTAATATGAAGATATTTAATATGCATTGTGGTGTGATATGACGTGGGCACAAGACTGTTTAATTTCTAAGAATGTGGGTAGAAAACTATTAAATTTGTAAGTTAAAAAATAATTTTTTTTCTTCGAAAATATATTTTTTTTTAATATATACATAAGAATACTTTAGACATTCTTTATCTGCTTAAATGTGGTTATGTTTATAATTTTGCAAATTTTTAAATAAAAAAAGTCCACAGGTATGGGCTTTTATGATCATAGTAGTCAAAATATTGTTATAATTTCTCTAATGTTCCATACATGTATTTTATTGTTATCATTGAAGTTAATGGCTAGTATAATTAATACTGAATGTTATATTCAATCTGGGTATTGCATCGTCTCTCTAAATATACATATAACATGAAAACATTATTAAATAATTAGTGCTAAATTAAAACTTACCACAATATTTACATATAAACAATATTCATAAACCATTGGATTTTGGTTTAAATATATCCTTATATTTTCATCAAACCCTATTTTTATGTAATCCACCATACTTATAATATTTTAACATAGCTTTTTCCTAGTTGATACATTTCCTTTGATCCATTTACTCTAGTATTACGGCCATTACTTTTTTTCACTCGAATCGTCTAAATTACCACTTTACATTTTCTTTTTTAATATACTCAAAAACTATAGCGTCATCATAATATATATTAATTTTTACAAATTTAGGACAACCCATATTTCAATTATTAACATTTTTCCATTATTGTGCACTTTCTCACGGGACATATTATATTGGAGCTATGGGTTATTTTCACTTTAAGTCAAAAATTTTCATTACGGATTTAAAGTTAGTACCGTTGGATACTTGTGTAACTTTTATTATGAATTTTTCAGTAACAGCTTAGAATATCTACAATGAATGTCGCCGTGGTACAGAATTAACTTGAACAGGCAAAGCAAACTTGAACAGGAATAGGAACAGATATATTAATTATTTAGAAACATAATGATGTGTGTGGAACGATGCGAGATGCTCTTACAAAATGTCGATGAGAACATCGAAAGTGACAACGAATCTCGTTAACTAGATTGAGGAAAGTGCTTTTTGATGTTGAATTATGCAGATTAATATAAAAGATAATATTTATTATCAATAGAGACCCGGCTCATTATGGTTATTTTTAAAAAATAATTTTAGTTTTTTCTTTGTCCTTATATTTATCTACCTATTGCTGATTACGGGATAAACAACGCAGCTGAATTATTTATCGCAATGATATAAAAGGTGTCCCAAAATTCACGCAAGATTTGAATTTTGCTCCATTTGTGCGGTAAAGTGTTGCCAACCAAAAAAAAATATAGCGTGACAGCTGAGAGTTCAGGGTTATTAAAAATGGAGCGTTACACAAAAGGACAACGCATTTTTATTGTTGAGCAATATTTTGAAAATAATGAAAGTTTGGCAGCAATAGTTCGCAATTTTCCTACAAAATATGGTCGGAATAGTGACTTAACTTCATCAACTGTAAAGAGAATGAATGAATAATTGAAAAATATAGAGAGACTGGATCAATTAGTGATCTTAAACAATCTGGCCGTCCTTCAACAAGTCGGTCAATACAAAACATTGAAGCAGTTTGAGAGAGTGTTGCTGAGAGTCCAGAAACATCAATTCGGCGCCATGGTCAAAAATTGGACATTTTGAGTAGCTCTCTACAGCGTATTCTCACGAAATATTTGCATCTTCATACTTATAAAGTTCAATTGACTCAAGAACTGAAGCTTACTGACCACGCACAGCGAAGAGAGTTCGTTGAATGGATTATGGAACAACAAAAAGTGGATGCTGATTTTTCGAACAAAATCATCTTCAGCGACGAGACTCATTTTCAACTTGATGGCTTTGTTAATCGACAAAATTGTCGCATTTGGGGTTCAGAAAATCCACAAGTGATTGTTGCGAAACAAATGCATCCACAACGTGTAACTGTTTGGTGCGGATTTTGGGTTGGAGGCATCATCGGACCATTCTTCTTTGAAAATGCAGCTGGTCAGACAATAACGGTTAATGGTGCTCGCTATCGCGACATGATAATAAATTTATTGAATTATTGATAACAAAGCCATCAAGATGAAAATGAGCCTCGTCGCTGAAGATGATTTTGTTCGAAAAATTATCATCCACTTTTTGTTTTTCTATAATCCATTCAACGAACTCTCTTCGCTGTGCGTGGTCAGTAGGCTTCAGTTCTTGAGTCAATAAAAAATATTTTACTCGAGATTCGCACTTGTTCAATTAGTTTAAAAATTCCGTATATTTACAAAAAATTGACGGAAACAACATGGTTAAAATATATTAGATACCGAATAAGTGACTAAGTGAATAATTGCTGCTAAATAAGTTGAACCGAATTTGTTTTCCCAGAACAATAAAAATATTTTAGTTGCGCTAATTACTAGGTCAGAGCAATAGTTGAATGGTTAAAAAAACAAAGAATGTCAGCAGGAGAGAAAGTGAAGTATAATAATGTCGAACCACTATATTTCCTGAGAATTTATAACGCTTTCTTTATTTGGAACGAGATTTTCCTTATGACATAGTTTTTCTTGTATTCTTTGTTGCAGCTTCCCTGTTTCTACTTTTGAATACAACCACGGTTATTTATTAATAAAAATATAAATGAAGCAACCTACATATATGCGAAAAATTCCTGCTTTTTTCAGGTTACCTCCAACATTTCCACGCCCCGTTGCTCAATTTTTTATCTTGTTATCATGATATATCTTCGGAAATTACACTTTATGTTTGACCTATCATTTTCGTGAAAATAATAAACTTATGTAGAATTTTATGACTTATATTGTCTGGTTGTCACTACATCAAGTCCTCTCTAAAAAAGCTTTTATACAATGAAAAATAGTGTAAAGCGAAAAAATAAAGGCAACATGACTAGTGGGCGTAACATAACCACAATTGCTCGCTTATTGAATGTATATCACCTTGACGTTTTGTCTAATATAAGATAATTTATTATGAAAGTTTCCCGTTGCATTAATATTTTTGGCTATTATATATTATATTAATATATATATTGTAATTAAATGTCTTTGTCCATATTATGGATCTTTATGCGTGCAAAAATATATTAATAATTTGAATAGGAAACAAAAATAACTAAAACGACTCTTTTCGTTCTTTATTATAAATAATTCTGCATGTTTTTCCCGAGGAAAAAGTTGTGCTTTGCTATTTATTCATCGAAACCTGTTATCGCTTATACACAATAAGTAATAAATTAATTACAAATCTATGTAATACACTGAATGTAATAATTTAAAAAAGGTTAAACACAATAAACTGGTATCACATTTTCTGTCACCATAAATGCTTCGATATTTTCGATAGAAATATGGTTAACGTTTTTTTATATCACGATACAGTAAGATGCTACCATATAGGCTGTATCGTGATACAGTTTGACTTTGCATGTTATCATGCATTGCACATGCTAGTTGGAAAATTCCTCATCAACCTGTAGTCCATATTACGAAGATGCTGTTGGTAGTACGTTAAATATTCAGAAGGAGATGGCTTATTATAATTATAATTAAGGCGAGTTATCTTTATAATAAAGGCCGACGATTCCTCATTTTATCAATACATAACACATCCGAAGTGAAAAGACAGATCAGAGTATATGGAAAAATAAGAAGATGATCCGGGTCTAGATGCATGACAAGTTAACTGAGGAGTTTGATCTCGGTAAATCTGGAAAACAGCGAGTCAGCGACGTTGTATATATGGAAGGATTTTGTGCAAAAATAAGGGGAACTGAAATTATCAATGATTAGGTTAATTATTTGCTTTTAATAGGCCTACAACTACTAATTGTAACATCATAAAAACTAAACTCCTAGATTTGAATTGGAATATTGGTAGCAATGAATAAAAATATGTGTTTTAGCAAAATAAAAACAAAACTCTTATCTCGATCTGTCAAAACTATTAAATGTTACATATGCCTTTGTTATCGTTGGGACAGTGCCTTAGTCGAGTATAGGAGTACTTTGGAAATCAACACAAAGCTATAAAGACCTATTCCGTTTTTTTACTATGTCACAAACTATGTTACAAATTGTTCTCAAGAATTATTACAAACTGAAGATTTGACGATTTCCACCCTCCAGAATAAGTAGGGTTTTGACAAGGCGATAACACCATTGATCAACTACGTACTCTGCAATAGGTTACACAGAAGACTGCAGTATACAACCAGTCGCTGTGTCTAGCTTTTGCGAACTACAAAAAAGCCTCTAGTGCCATTTAAATTGAGCTATCCTAGCTGTCAATTCCGTTGATAATATCTCGCTGTGTTGAGAAATCTATGCGACACATCTACAATAAACATTCAAGAAATAAACCAGGAAACAAGGCCTATCCAATTTTGCCGAGGAGTTAGAAACGGAGACATTTTATCACCAAAATTGTTCACAAGCCCATTGAAAGCTGTCTTCAAGAACTCAGATAGAAACGACGCTATTGTAATTCTGGCAAACTTGCTGAAGGAGTAGGCGTAAATGCTTATTGGTTTGGAGGATTTTTCTAAAAATTGGGCCTAATGAGTATGAACCAAAACAATAGTCATGTTCAACTCACGGATCATGGCAAGACCATTTAAGGTCAAGAGTATG
Organism: Druceiella hillmani; assembly: GCA_039881145.1. Taxonomy (NCBI): domain Eukaryota; kingdom Metazoa; phylum Arthropoda; class Insecta; order Lepidoptera; family Hepialidae; genus Druceiella; species Druceiella hillmani. The sequence continues at coordinate 58,637,637 of JAYKKI010000002.1, forward strand.
GCTAAGTATGTGTATTTGTGACAAATGATTTAGCTGGGTAGAAACAACTTCGATAAAGAAAATCATAGTAGACTTTGTGTGGGCAAAGAAAATGATAGAAGAGTTATTTATAATTTGAGAAAATGCGTTGAATCTTCATGTTGCCTATTCTGCAAACGCTAAAAACCAAGGTTCATAATCTGTGCATTCTGCCTCTAATAATGTACGATGCTAAAATGTGTTCCTTCATGGCCAACTTGGTCCATCTGTTTAAAGTCGCATCTTGAGCCATGGAAATAGCTATCCTCGGAAAGCCTCTTAAAAATAACATTCAAAATTGTGAAGTCTGACGGAGAACCATATTAGGAAACATAGTCTTTAAAAGTAGCAGAGTAAAATGGCAATGGGCAAGCTATATTTTCCGGAGAACTAACAATTGATGAGGTAAACTAGTTGTTATGTGAAGACGCAGTGTAGAATTCAGATGGATTAAAGACGAATGTATGGACGAATGTATTCTGCACTAGCATGACACAAACCAATTGACATTTTTGGTAGAAAATAGGTTATAGAATTGATAAATATATATATATATATATACATATATATATATATATATATATATATATATATATATATATATATGTATATATATGTATATATATATTTATATATATATATATATATATATATATATATATATATATATATATTTATGTATATTATATTCTATATTCATTAGTTCATTACTTGAAACATTTCAATAACAATTATAATGAAATCGAATCACCCAAAATATATTTTACAATTAATTTATAGTGCTAAATTTAAATTTGAAATATTTGAATGATTATTTATACCTAATTAAAGTTTTTAGATGCTTATTGTGATTCAGATTTCTTTGCTAAATTATATTTTCAACTGTACTGGTTATATTCTTAAAATGGCGGTAATACGATATTGCATAAAGCAAAAATTCACTAAACTGTCCTGTAATGAAGCAAACTACCTAGCTAAGATTCTCAATTATCATATATTTTAAGCAAATTTAAATATAGACATGATTCATCCATTTGGTATAACGTTAACCAAAATGCTCAGAAATTAAATTAAAATTGTTTGTTTCTTAAAAAAAAATCAAACTTATCGAAGTTAAATACAATTTTGTTAAATTATTTGTAAAGGAGGGTTTAAAAATATTAAATATTTGGAGGCGTAAGACCTAACTTCAGATATTCAAACAAAAGTTCGCCTAAATTGCCCTCATTTGCCGTGTAGTTGTGTAATAAAATTAACAATGTGTCCTTCAAAGATACAATTTCAAATGTTTGTTTTTAGAATAAGAGCAACAGAGTTATTAGATTAATCTGATAAGGAGATGTGCCAATAGTATAAAAATTATCATAATAACGTCATCTGATGAAAGCTATAACAAATGATATTTCTTGTTTGCCAACATAATATTTTAAATTCATTCTAATTCAACCAATAAAATGTGTTTCATTAATACTTATTACTCTGCTAATTGCAAAAACTAATCAAGTTTTAATAACACATGTGCTATTTTTTCTTACTATGACGCAATTTTCCAGTACTGTACTTATATAACTAGAGCTAGTTTGCCACCTCCATAGTTGCAAACTATTTTAGCACCTAGATTAACTATAAAATCATCTATCTATTTCTTCTTATCACTGTACTCCAAAAACTTTAGAAATAAATAAACACGGAGCTCTCTTAAAAACATTAAAATATATATTTTGATGCGTAATATAAAACGTAATTATAATATATATTATAATATATATTTTGATGCGTAATATAAAACGTAATTTTTTACTTTTTTCATTACTATTGCACACCTCACGGTTTGTGATTTAGCACCAACTAACGCGCCAGCAACGAGTTATTATTGTAAAAGTAATTATAACTAGGGGAATATTAAATGTAATCATTATTACTTTTTTAAATATTTATTGTAATATTTTGCCTTTGAAAAAAGCGTTATCGTGCGTTGTTCATATTTATAGCACCTGGAATATGATTACATACGAGGACACGTTACAGGTCGTAGTTCAGGGTCGATTTTGGTGATCGTTTTGTTGTCGATTGGTTAACTATTAAAGCCGATGTCGAATAATTTCCACAATTATTTGTTAAGTGGCTTAATGTTTTATAAACTTTCTTTCATGGCAACTCCTTTCTTTCGGACTCGATGGCTGTTTTGTAACCCCTTCTTGTGTGGATGCTCGTTCTCTCAGTTCCCTGCTTGTTCCTTTTAACTTTTTTTTAATTTACTCTTTACTGCATTTATTTAGTTTAATTATAAACCAAACAATATCATATATATCCCCAGAATTACATATTTTTTTTCAATAATTGGAAATAAAATTGAGTAACTTTGAATTGTTTTAGAGTTTAAATAAATGGCAATTTACCACATCAAGGAGAATGTGGAAAAAGTAATGTTTCATAATCAGAAAAAGACTTTTTCAAGACTTCATATGACACAGATTTAACTAATTCACTGTAAACTTACGCATTAAATAGTAAATTATAAACTGCCTTATAATAAATGTGTGTCAATTGAATTAAAAGTAACGGCAGAAATCGAAATCACAAGCGTGATGTGTAATTATGAGAGGTTTATCGTGTTTCTCTTTAATACGTAATTTTTATACCTAGATTATATCACAAATTACCACACAAGTCACGTCAGTTTAATAATTGTATCCAATTAGTTTTTTGCCATTGTTACAAAGCACCACTAATTATATTTAGAAATATAGTAAGACGTAGTGGGGAATCCCACTTTAAAAAAAACACTATAACCATGGTATATGCTGTGATTGCTTATCAGTAGTATATCTCCTTGTATTTAAATAAAGTAGTTATTGAGAGAAACTCAACCCAAGAACTTCTGAAAATATTTATTTATGCATATTTATCTCGTCAAACCTAAAAAACACATTAATATTGATATGATTGTGAGAAATAATGTAAACAGTAATGGTATTTAATAGTTTGCCAAGTAATTATTATATTAATAAGGCACACATTAATTGAATTGAAATTATATAATTAAAAAAGTCAATTGCAAATTAATAAACTTACTTTAAGTTTTCTTCGACTATGACTATACCTGATATGTATTATATGACCTTTCCTAGAAAACAGGAAGATTCTGTAGCAAGCACAGTATTAAATTAGGCAAAGGAAATTGATTCAATTGAGATTCGATATAGTTTCGGTAAGGGGCGTTTGACAAGTTGTTTTGAGAGAGTTAAAGTGGGAAAGTCAAGCCAAAATGAGGGCGAATTTGTGTACTCAATCGCGGACCCTCCGTCTGAAATAATCAGATTAGATATATTTATTTATTTACGGAAAGTCGTATTTTCAAGTTGACTTTATTTACATGGCACAATTGAGGATAATTATATCTGTATCTTATGCTTAAATTAAATGGGTGGGGATAAGTTAATTTAGAATTTAATAAATCCTTACATTTTATACGTAGCTTCTTTAATCTTAACATAATTGGTTGGTTTAAGATTTTATTATAACTATAAAGAAGAAAATGGACTATAAAGAGTAAATCAAAAATATCGGAAACAAGTATTAACTTATTTTCTATTAAATATTCCCTTATATTTTTCCAGTATTCTCATATTTCAGATGATACCCGCGGTTTAGAATGGGTGGAAAGTTCACAAAACCAAAATTAATTTTAATTTTTTATATGAAATACGATATAAATTTTCACCTCGTAAGGGGTGGGTGGGAATCCAAGAATTTCTAAATGTTTACGTGTCAGAAACTTGACAATTGAGGAATAATACAGGTCTTTCGTGTTAGGGTGGGCACTTACGCCATATCATCAACATCCTCCAATTATCTCAAATTTTAATTCCTGATCGTACCCCCTTCTCCCTTTCGCCTATCGTAAATGAATGAGTTAGCAATAAATTCACCCTACATTATTTTTAGTTACAAATAAAAGGCATTTTTTCCAATTTTTAAGACCCTATACACATGGAATATGATTTTTTAAATCGATTTTTTATGGTTTTGTACCTATCTATTTGTAAAAACGAAAACCTCATGGTGAGACATCGATGTCTGTTTGTTCGTATGTCATGACTGTTTTCTTAGCAGCTACTATTGCTATCTACTTGAAATTTGGCATATTTATGGGAATAATTGTTCGCGTGGCTTTTGAAAATCTTTCGGAAATATTTTTATTTTCATTAAACATGGTGTTAGGAATTCACGGTTGAAATTTCAAAGTGAGGTAATTTGGTCATATGAAAGAAGTTTGCAAAAAATAATTATTAATAATTAAACAAGATTTTGTGAAAATGTTATGCCCCCTTAAATGTACAAAATGTTACCATGACACAAATATACACATTATTATAGGGCAAGTTTTAAATGTAATTTTTTTCGAGTTATATGGTGAGCAGTCTTATCGTCTGCAATATCTTTTTTAAACATACTTATCTTCATAAAAATCACATTTTCTTTCTATTAAGAAAGGAACTTAGTTTAAGAATTAAAACACATATACTGATACATGTATCTTAATGCACTGGCTGCCATGTGTATAAAGTATATATGGTTATAAGAGTGTGAATGTCTTAAGTACGAAAGTGTACCCTCATAGAGTCAATGTTCGTAGTTCTTCAATTTTTTTTCTAGGACTTTCGGCCTAAGTGAGCAAATTAACTCGTCAAAAGGTATGCTTGGAATAAAAGCCTAATAAAACTCAATTAAAAATGTTAGCTTAGGAAGCAGAAAATAAGGTATATACCACAGACATGCAAATTACTTTCTGGTCTTCAAACCTGCATTCTTAAGCAGCTTTAATTTTCGAATATTTATGCCATTACATTAAATCAATTACAATGAATACGGTTAGCATTGTATGAAGATAGTGAAAGATATTGTAAGTAATATATAGGTATCATGAAAGTTATGTTAATATATGTGTTTATAGAAAGTATATCATGAATATAGTAAATTATAATGTAAATGATATTAATAGTCCAGTCAAATGTTTCAGTCTGCTTAGACTGAGACATCATTAATTTTGTAAGGAAGTACTATCAGAGATAGAACTTTAATCGACAACATTTTTAGCAACGGGGTTTTATATTATAGAATATATTATATACATTATTAATTAATATTCTTTTATTACAAGAGATATCTTACAGTTTTTTTTAAAACAATATCGTGCTTACTGTGAAAATAAATGATTTATAAATAGTGATTGAATATCTAATTTTTTTAAAGATTATAATACTTCATATGAAAATCACTTTAAGTACACATTAAACCTGCAAATTTGTCTATTACTTGATCGGTTTTTTCATGTTTACTTAGATAATAATATATATGTTATAATTTTTTATTTTTCATCACTCGCCTAAAATTCATAACCAGCTAGTGAAAAATAAATTTCATAAATATTTAAATTCAAGATATCTGTTTTGTCGTTCATTCAGTGGATCTTTTATGGGACATATCAAATAAAAAGATCTCACGAATGGTATTTATTAATGGCAAGCGAATCGTATTTTCTACATTAAACTTATGGTCCCTCTGCTTAGTTTCTGTGTAAAATATATCTTGTTGGCAATACCACCTGGCTTTAAGGCATTTACCGTTACAGCTCTCTGTACTTGTTTCTTTCTATAAATGCCATTTTATGATTTAAAAAGAAATTGATTTAAATTAAAATGTTATCTATGGTGATATGGTGGGCGTGAACGTTTAAAATTCTCAAAAGAGTTCACAAATATTTCTCTTGATGATTTACTTGAATTTTTTTAGTATGTGTTTTTTTAATTTCCTAAAAAAAGAATAAAAAAAAATTCATTTCAATAATATAGTGAAATAATATATTTGATTATTTCATTCAGGGTGAAAAATCGGTATGCTATCTAAGATTATAATTGATGTATAGTCTCTAACAAAGCTGTATACGGAAATATGTATAAAAATTATATAATAGACATATTCTGGTTTATTTTTCCAAAATACAATTTGTAATGAATAATAGTATTAAATTTATATAAAACAAAACACTTGAATAGGGTTAAGTCTAAAAATTAAATTTTTTGCTAATATATAAAAACCTTTGTTTTTCAATCGGTTGACGTTCATCCCGTGTATTATGTTCAACAGTTCTAAAGTCTTCAAGTATTTTCCACAGACAAGTTGGTGTTAATGAAAACAAACGGCAATTTTCCAAGATGTTGTCATAGAAGAATTGCTGTGATGTGCTTACTAATTACACTTCCCCTAATTGGCTGTGCTTAAACAACTGTCAAGGTACTCCCACTATTAGGGTCCCGTACACATTTAGGCATTTATGAACATTTAGTGGTACGTAATATTCTTATCGAACTATTTACAAAATTTAAAGATTTAAAACGCAAATATTTTGCCTGCTATATCTTTCACAAGCGCATAGTTATTTTATGACATAACTAATTCTAGGTCAACGGGAAATACCCTATAGGGTTTGATTTATTTTTGAGTCTCAAAATATGCACCATAAATGTTCGAATTTTCAGGGTTCTTCTTGAATGCGTTGACTTAGAAACTTTGAAACTTAGAAGCTTTGTAGCTCCAAGGGACCGTAAATTTAAGAATAATTCTCCACTTAATACCTCCACGTGTTTCTAAGAAAAAGGGTTTTGATATACTAAAAGTTGGACATAGCGTAAATATTGTATTGAGCTTTAAATTCAGTGCAATATCTGTAATTGCAACCACATAAAATTGTGATAAATCCAATAAATAAAAGCTTTTCTACGTTAAGCTCGATAAGGTTATCGACCTTGACATTATATCCTAATGAGTATTTATTTAAATTGCCTTACGAACCCTTAGTATTCGTATTGTCCGTACATCTCTACGATAGATATCAATTTGGTATCAAGCTCAACAACTGATTTCCTGTGTATGCAATATCCTGCAGGAAAACTTTAAAATCATCGATGCATTGTAACGAACGTGTTGCAAAAATCGATTAATTTTTCATGGCAGTATAAATTATGAAATGAATTCTAATGCAAGTAGTTAGAATTTGCTAGTAAAAATTAATAGATCTAATTAGTTAATGCATGACAACTGTATTTGATCAGTTTGTACACATTGAAATAATGATCATATAATTATTTATAATAGTTCACCCAACGAAGAATATGTAAATCAGACTTAGAATATCAGTGTGAAATTAATAACCCCTTGTTGATAGAATATTTAAGTTTACCACTCAATCAAATTTTGGTTATTTCAAAACTGATGTCTTTTCATAACGAAGTTATATTCTTTTTTCTGTTGTGTATTTGAAATATTTCTGAATAAGTGATATGGTATCATATTTAATTGATTTCAGTTAATACGATTTCTATTAATATTTTTTTATGTCTTACTGCTTTAATCATGCATTTGTATGTTATGTAACTTTATATCGTTTTCAAGTGACAGAAATCAAAACCTAAGTGTGTAGTGTTCTTTTTTAATTGAAATTTGTATTATAAATGAATTTATCACTGATAACTTTATTCTCATTCCATTTGAATACGAATCCACCATTTCCAAACTATGGTTCAAAATAAATGACATTCTTAGCTGAACCTCTTTTATGTAGTAATGTCACAAAATGTTGTATGTAGTAATGTCACAAAATAAAATTTAATTGAAGACAGGTGTCTGATGTGTAGGAATAATTGCGTTTTGAAATACAAATTTTGAAGTAAGAAGACATACCGGAATTCTCGCATCGCGATATCGGGGCCATTATTATTTACAATTTTTAGCGAGTCCTACCTAAAAAGATCACTTTATTAAGATTAGCAATTATAATTAACTTTGCAAAAAAAAAAAGAGTTCATTGTTCATAAATTAATTCAACGTAAACAGGTACCAGAGATATATTGTATTTCCACAATAGTGTGAACTAGACACCAGAAATTTAACATATATTCACAAATAGTTTATTACCTCATTTATTTAAATATTTATTCACATTTATACACATATGGACAGATGCATACAAATACCCATATACTATATTTGTATCCGAAGTCGGATCAGAATGAAATACTTTCGTGCCAAATTCTAATACTTTCACGGAAACTAACTCCGTTATTTCGTCTACACATTAAATAACTTAATCTACACATTACGTAACTTTTCTAATATTATCTATCCTATATCCCCACATGCCTATCCTCACATGCCATCCTATTATCCTCACATGGACCCTCATTTTTCATTTTGGGCACGGTTGGCTACAACTTTCTGAAATTTAAAAGAATTACACCTAGACTCGTATTATTAAGAAATATTAAAAGTTTACGTTGATGACATCACAATGGGATTGCATTGTTTTTTGTCCTGGACTATTTTGTGACCTATTATAATGACATCCACTTCTGATCTATAAACATCCGAGCGCTTATTTTGCTTAAATTGATACTGGAGGCATCGAACAATTTTGATTAGATTTACAAATTCTGAGTTCAAATATTTATATTTATATATATTATACATATATACATATATATATATATATATATATATATATATATATATATATACCACAAGGCGAAAAATACTTAATAATACGATCTGTATCATAGAGGTAGTGTGGTATGTTATCATGTTTTTTATTTAGAGGAAAAATTGCAAATTTTATGATAGCCTTTTGCTATGTTTAAGATATGTGCAAACAAACAATGTAAAGCGCACTTTTTCCCACATCTTGAAGTAGTAAGGTGCTCTCTTAAACAATGATCAGACGAATATTATATTTTACCCACGGTGTAGACCAAATGGACGTATTCTCCCCGCAACAAGATGGAGGATGAGAGATAATTTTTAAATTTTAAGTACAGTATAAATATTTGTTCTGAGTAGCTTAGACTACCACATAAGAGACTGCTTAAAAATACGGAAGGTTTTGTCAACAATTATCCGGATTTATATCGTCGAGTGCATACCGAAGTATACAAAAAGATAATATAAATTAATATCATTATGATTAATTTATTTTCTCGTTCACGGAACGAAGGACTGATGAAACAAAATCATCATGGAAATTCGTTGTCTAATTTTTACATCCCTAAACAATATTCTTAAGTAATAGAATTGGTTGATCAAATCGACAAATTTGAATTAATATTGGCTAATTTATACAAATTACCTAAATTATTAATGAGGTTAAACGCGACGCGGACATTCGCACGCTGTTTTTACAACGAATATTGGCGATATGCAGAGTACATAAAGAGAAATCATTGAATTAGAACTAATGCATTTAGGCAAGAGTAAGTATTTAGCCTACCTGAACCTAAAATATACTATCGTTTTAATTTGTCTGCCCAACAATATCTTGATCTCTGTAATAAATTTTGTTCTTAATGCTGTCCACGAGTAAATTACTCGTATCCGTATAAATTTTGGAAGACACGTTTGTAGATTTGTGCATCTTAAATTTAACATGGTTTTAATATTGTTTATTTAATTGTCACTCATTTTAGAATTAACGTAAATTATATTTAAATGTTTCTGTATGACAATAAAAACGTACTTTAGAAAATAACATCCGGAAAATGTTTTTTTTGTCTCAAGTGCATTCATTTATAGTATTCCTATCAATTCGTTTTAAATAAAGAATTCTGAAACAAATGCGTTAGATTGATTTTATCAATTAAAATATTAAATTAAAATTTGTATTAAAATTTAACGATAGAATATATTCAACTGCTTTATAACAGCCAAAATAATTTTTCAGGTTTGGTAGCATTATAAAAGCGAACGTTTATTTTTTGCAGAGGATAATTTAGACAACTACATATATTACCCGGATAATATTTTACAAATTCATTCTCCTTCCCAAATTTAACATGGTAGTCATTGATGAATTATTCTTGCGTTGGTGAAACCGCGTGGGTGATTTCTGAGATATTTCTGGCTTAGAAATCCGGATAAATATCCACCGCATTTTGATGTAATGTATGGAGAAAAGAGGAAGTGCAATAATAGAGTTGCAGTTTATATAATATCTACCATAGACTATACGGGAATAGGCGATATTACCCTAATCAAAAATATATTCACTACCCCCCCTTTAATAAGAACCTTCTTGACAGATACAAACATTATATTTTGGTTACATTATTGACCTCTTACTTTAAGTATATCTATCTGTGATTGTTCTTCTCACATTTCATAAGTTTTGTATGTCACTGAAGGTCTTCTAACATAATTGCATTAATACAAGGATATATATAATATAGTAACCGGTTTTAACCAGGATATTCAACTAAACTTAATTAATTTTAAACTTCAAACATATATTTGACATTTCATGTTTATAACTGCGCACAGTATGATGAAATTAACTTTTCTCAAGTTTAACCTTTACACATATGCTTGACGTTTCACATTAATAACTGCGCACAGCATCATACAACTAACTTTTCTCAAGACAAACCTGTACACATAGACTTGATATTTCACATTTATAACTTCTTACGGTATTACACAACTAACTTTCCTGAAGTTTAATCTTTACTCAAATTCTAAACAATTCACATTTATACTACAGCTGTTCACAAGGACATCCAGCTAATTTCACCAAGTTTAAGCTTTACGTATGCAGTTAACACTTTTGCATTTACAATTATACATAAATATATCTAACTAACTTTTCTTAAGTTCAGACTTCACAGGTATGTCGGTCATTTTACATTTGCACAAGGATATTTAACTAACTTTACTAAGTTTAAGCTGTTCATATGCAGTTGACACAATGCATTTTCAATTATACATAAAAATATCCAACTCACTTTTTTTAAGTTTAGACCTCACATATATGTCTGATATCTCACATTGCCACTTATGCACAGCTAACTTTATCAAGTTTAAGCTTTTCACATTAATTTAACATCTTGTCCTTAAAATCATGCACAAGCATATGCAACTAACTTTTCTTAATTTTACACTACCGTATGTTTGATATTTCCTATTTATAATTATCTATAAGGAAGAAAAGTTGGCTGGATAACTTTTCTTAAGTTTGAGCTGTACATATGCATTCAACATCTTGTACTTAAACCATGCACAAGGATATGAAACTTAAATTAAAACTTAGCACATATAAATGTAAATCATTTCACATTTACAGTTGTCTACAATGATAGTCAGCCGAATTTTCTTAAGTGTGAGCTGTTGTCATGCATTTAATATCTCGCTCTTACAACCATATACAAGGATATGCAACTTACTTTTACATTTCTCATTTTTCATATTGTGTTTTGCAACTTTTACTTTATATAAAATTTTAATTCTTCACTTAGGGGTTTATATTCACCTTCTACATTTTACGCTGTGTGCATCACAACTTTTACTGTATTTTAGGGTTTTACATTTTACCTAAGTCATTTCACATTTCATGTTCTACAACGAACTTTTACATTACCCAAGGGTCTCACTTTTATAAATTTTCCATTTTATGTTTTCACCCTTTTAATTTACCTTAGGGTTTTTCATTTTACATTCCGCCTTTTACTTTACTTAATGTTTAGCCTTACATATTTTACATACAGAATAACTAAACAAGACGCAGAGTTTCACTACTTTAGAACATTGCTCATTAAAATGAAATATACACAGAACTGTATATTTTCCATCAAATTTTATTGAGCGCTTGGAGTTGGTTTTCTACCTAATCACATATCTGTTTTCTATCTATTCATATATCTACAATAACCTTATTACCAACCACCTTATTACCAACCACCAATTACCAATCAATCAACCTTATTACCATACTAGACCGTATAAGACAGGCAATATTTATTATCTACCGGTTTATAATCTTATACATGAAAACTTCTGACCACACATGGTGACAGCTTGTGGCCGAGATTAAAAAAACAAAATAATTATGTAATAAAAATGCTGCGATTTCTTCTGCTTAATTCTAGACTCTTCATAATATATTTGTACAAAAAACATGCCTTTTGTATTTATTGCAAACATTAGTAAATATTTAAAACAAAAATATTTATGCTTCACTAAGTGATAAGTGATTTTTAAAATTTTCTGTAAAATTGGCATTGTTCACAATATCTTTATGAATATAAAAGTCACAGTGAAAATTAACCTAAATGCTATAACAAAACATTAGATTCGGTGTAATATATGAACACATATGTTAAAAAAAACTAAAATATCATGGAAATTTCAATTTAATATTATATTTAAAATATAAATTATGAATACAACCATGATACCATAACAAAGAATATTTTAGCTGTTTTCTTACTTATCTCTACTAGCTTTCACTACAAAAACATCGAAGAGCTTTGCTAGACCAATATTGCTCATATTCATTTAATTCATATTAATTATTGCTATAGTTTCTCAGTTCAATACTAGTAATATTTAAGATATTTTCAACTCAGAAAATACAATGCTATGAAATAATTTTTTGTAAAATATGCTGAGTATTAGTTAACTCAACCAAGAGAAACCAGACCTTTTACAATAAAAATTACTTATGAGACATTATTTCAACCAACTTATGCAGATTTTAAACCCAAATTTAACATCTTGAAAAAATAAGAGTGATTTCGACCAGCGTATAATTATTTATTCACCACCTGATATTATGAATAATGTGCATAAGTTAATGTAGCATATAAAGAAACCATTTTGACTGCATTTAATATGTCAGGTATTGATTTATAACAGAGTTCAAATAAATAACTTTGACATCCCAATTCCTTTTTTCATTGATATAAATTTTGTTTTGGATAAGGCTTTTTTAGGTATGTCTGGATATTTATAAATTGTACTTACATAATTCTATTCTATAGTATTATCATGTGGTTTTTATTTTACAGATTTCTACTTAATGTCTATATATTTACATATTTTATGAAACTTGGTATTTTATCACACTTGTGACACTTTTGTTATTTATATTTAAACGCACAGGTCATTAAGCTCATCAAGGTCACACAATAACTGCTTCCACCATATTACCTCCTTTGTTTAAGGGAGCGGCACTATTGGCACCCGTTTTTATCAACCAAAAAATGTATGTTCCATAATTTATGTAACATCATTTATGTCATTATCCTGTTAACAAAACTTTTAACATTTTGACATTCTGTAAGAATTACCATACAAAGATCTTTTTAGCACCCAAACTCGCCGCGTGACACCAGAATCGTTGAAAGAATATACTAGATTTTTCCGGACTTTCTTTAAAGTTTGAGCGTCTTGAATGTAGACATATAGCGATGTGTCAATCAACAAAATACTTTTTATTCTTGCTTTTAAATAATCTTTAATTTAAAGTAACTCTTTCACTGTATTATATATAATCCCACACTTCCTAGTCTTAAAGATAAGTTTTTTTACAGCAACCTTCCATATGGAATATTATTACGACCCGAAAACTCAATTAATATTAATAAATGTTTGAAGAAATTTTAACTTGCGTTTTGTAGCTGGCGATTTGACAGTCCACGTGTTTGTAGGTTATGATCTTCCGACAGCTTACTTTTTTTTAATTGTTGCATTGTTTCAACACTAAAGCTTTTGCGCCCATAACTTTGGTTGATTATTATTGCGCTGGTGAAACTGCGTTAGTAATTGCAAATACATTTTTGGATTAGGAATCGGGACAAATAGCCACCGAAACTCTTAATGTTAATGAAGGAAAAAAAAGGAAGTGCAATAACAGAGTTTCGGTTAAAATAATCTCTACCATAGACTATACAGAGAGTTACCATAACCATAATAGTATTACCATAACCATAACAATATTACCCAACAATTGTCATGGTGCCATGCCAGAATAAAACTAATTAAAGCATGTTCTGGAATATGAAATTGTATATGTGATACTTAAAATTTTGTAGATATAACAAAATTACATACGCAAATTTTAAATTTTAAATTGTGGATTTTTTAAAATCGTGTTGTGTGTTGACTAACTACAACAGAAAATATAAAATAAAAAAAATTACAAAATATATACACATTAGTGAGTTTAGATATATGACATAAATAATGACAAAATATCTAAACTCACTCCGAAAGCAAAATTTCTTAATAAAAACTAACATCACATGGTGTTTTTAAATGAATACTATATTCAACGCGTTCACAATAAAGGCAAGATTATTTAATTCCGAATTGAAATGTTACTTCTGGAACAAATCGCGTAATTACTGCTGATATAAGAGTAATATATGTAAACTTTAAGGTCGTCATCACTTACTAATTTCTCATCAATATCTAATGAAAATGGAAAATACAATGACGTAAGAGTTAATGATTTAATTGAAACTCAAACTGTATATGTGGACATGACGCCGAACATTGACGTTAATGCGTTAAAAAAAGTAAAAAAACTATGTATGTAATGCTGACTATTTATGAAAAAAAAACACTAGCGATCTACCTTTTCTTCATCGGGATACATTTTAGGATAGATAAAGATAACATATAAAATATTCCTCTAAATATCACATTAAATGCAATTTCTCCACATGCCAAAACCACAAGTACGATGACATCGTAAGGTCACAATTATTTGATTAAAATATTGCATAAGCATTTTTTTTATAAAAGCATGTACTTATATTAACCTATAAAAATATATAAAAATGTATTGCAACATGGTGCCCTTGTGACCCACCTCGCCTCTCCATCCTCCACTTTTGGAGAATGGAGTGATGAGGATGATGGATCTAATACCTAATGTTCGACCTCCACCACATTGTCCTTGTTCCTTTAGAATACTTTTAAATATCAAGTAAATAAGGTTGTAGACTATTTCTACTGGCGCTTGGTAAGACTTCCACTACCAGGGTCCTGGTATGGATAAATACCGGGATCTTAGATTTTTTATACTTTTTTCAATACTAGTATTGAAATGTCCAACACCCGGATCTCGGTATTGGTGATTTTACTTTATTTTCAGTATAAAGTACACAGTGACATATTCTAATTTCATTGCAATACGTACAATATTTCTGTACTTATTTTTTATTTCGACAAGTTTCAGGATGCATTTTAATTTTGGCAGTTAGATAAAATCATATAAAATATGATTAAATCACTCCAAGCTCAGCCCATCATATCAGGAATGTCAGGTTGGTGGCGGCGCCACTGACAGTTCACAAGTGCAATAAATTTGAACACAAAAGAACTGAATGCAGAACCAAGAAAAAAGCAGAGAATACTAGCCACGTTACCGCTTTCACTGCTACGACCAATGATGCACACGAGAAAGCAAATTCCTTTTGTAAGACGGGCATGAATAGTCATCGCGGCTCGGCAATGGAGACGGTATTACCTGTTATGACGATAAAAGTGGCGGATGTCAACCTACTTTCAGTGAAGAGCTCCAGTTAGGTGAGCCTTGACGTTCATGATTGTAAGGGTTCATACAAAGGAAGTATATTAAATAATATATATGAAATCATCTTAGATAATAATTTATATGTGCCTAATTTGGCAACAAATGTCAAAATGTGATTAGTCAAGACATTAAAAGCCCTGGCCATGTAAAATTCAGTAGTAAGGATTCCTGCATAAAAAATAAAGATTACGAAACTGTAGCTACAGCCAGTCTAGTCAATAACATGTACAAGTTGAAATAATGTAGTTACGTTGCACATATAACAGATATTAATATGTCTGACTTTTTTGTGCAGTATCAGTGTCTAGTTTATTGTTGTGATCATATAAAGTATACCGATTAACTAAGGTTTAGTTCCGGTTCATCGTGTGGTTTACAACTACTATTTGCCTCGTAATTCTCTGTCAATTCATTCTCTATATTAATATTATTTGTAACTTCTGTTTCTTCATTTTGTTCTGGTGGATTTATTTGTAAAAAATATATCCTGTGTCCTTTCACGCCCCTTTCCATACAAAACCAAAAATCCATTTTATGCTTTACTCTCCCACTTTTTCCTCCTTTCCTTCGGTATGTGTATATAAACTTCGGTATGTGTATACAAACTGGTGCTCCAAATGTTTCTTTCTTCATCCTTACTCCTTCCAGTTCTATTCAGAATAAAAATACAGTATGTACCGCTATTTCCCACAACGTCTTTGGTAAGTTTTAACGTACAACATTGGCCTTGCAGCTTCGACTAATATTCTATTGTCTCTTTCTCCTGTTACATATTACTCCGAGGTATACAGCACATTTATCCGGTGTATTATTACGCGTTTCGAAAAAATCTCTTTTTTAAAATATTGTAACCATAATGGCTTATAATTTTTCACTTCTAAACACCTTCACTTTGTTTCCCGTTATATCTTTAGTCTTATTTATGAAGTCTTTTAGGCAGCCCTTCACTTCATGTTTACTTTGACAAAGTCGAAATACCTATAGTTAGAGAAGTAATCCTTCTTTATCACGAAATATCTTGACTCTACAACTGACATTTCTTCCCTTGCACTACACGTATCCGCATGGATTAATTCACATGATTTGGTACTTGTATTCTCACTGTTATTGAATGACAAACGATGTATTGTTCCTTGTAAACAACCATTTAGCAACAGAGGTTTGTTTCACATAAATCTTATTTTTCATAGGTATTTTTTGCATGTAGTTAAAGTTTTAATAAGCCAATTTTTCATATCACTCGTTTAGTCCATTATTCGCTGTTTTTGCAACACTGACTATTTTGGAACCACAAAAACATTGTTATTTTTATAAAATTTATACAAATTTTCATCTGTCACCATGACATAAACTTTGTCCGAAGCGCGATTGATAGAGAAAAGGTTTGTTTTCAATTCCAGAATGAATAGTACATTGTTCAATATAATGTCAATCCATTCCCTTCCGTTATGGACTTGCATTGTCATCTGTCGATAAATTACCATACGAATCACAGCACCATTATCAACAATTACAGTTCTTTGCGTGGCGCCAGTAAAAGATGTAAATAAAGCCAGATCAGTTGCTTCCGAGTCCACTAGCTAATTTGATTGTTGATATTATTCTGATGAATTTGACACCACAAAAGCATTATTTTTTTTTATTTTCACTATTCTTCTTAAACATACACTCTGCTTTACAATGATCTTATTTTGCCACAGTGAAAATATTTGTTATTGTTCCTATTAATATTTCTTTTATTTTTACTCCGACACTCAGTTCGAAAATGTCCAGGTTTATTACATTTAGAAAATATTACATTCTTCTTATCGTTCACCACAAAAGCGGATGAGGATGATGACTGTTTTAATACTACAATTTTCTCCTTAACCCTTTCTTCTTAAACTAGCAATTAGGCCACTAAAATATCAATAGTCTGCTTGTCATCTGGTTCTGACACCTAAGTAGATGCAAAATGTTTGTATACGTCTTGCAACGATATTAAAACTTTTGTTGTAACAATCTTAAGAAGAGTACTGATAAAAAAATCGAAGCGCCTACTGACCATAGCCAATCTCCCTAAACAATATTGGATTAAAGCAGTAAATGCGGCTGCCTATCTAACCAACAAAAATCGATATGAGCACTAAACTATAAAACTCCTGAGTAGACATGGTTAGGAAAGAAGTTGAACCCCAGTCACCTGAGAGTATTTGTATGTGAAGCAATACTTCATCTCCCAATAGAGAAGAAAATAAAATGGGATTTAAGCGGAAGGATAGTGACTTTCGTCTGATGTGAAAAACTGTACCGATTTGTATTATCCAATTCGAAGTATAATAAAGAGCAGAGATGCGGTGTTCATGAAAAACACCGTCAAAAAATCAGGTATCGTTACAAATGACGGAATTGAAGAGCCGAACATATTGCAAAACTCACAAAGCTCATCAGTAATGATAGAGATAGCTACAGACCGCCAGTCTGGTAAAGAGGACATACCTCAGAAGGATTCGTCATCAAGTAAGAGCCGATATCTACCAAACACATAAACTAAGAGTCCGACACCGTTCAACATGACATTAAAGCCAATAAACAAACAACATAATCAGATAACAGATACTTGTGTTACATTGAAAGTTTGGTTGATAACACGCCTGGGACAGTCAGCGATAGCAAGTTGTGGCTCGTTTTGTCATAGAAGCGGATCATAATAACCTGTGTAATCATAAAAAGATGCAATGTGATTGTAGCAATTTTTGCTTAACATTAGTGAATTCAATCAAAAGACTGTGCGTTTAAATACAAATAAAAAAAGATCAATATACAGACATGCTTACAAAAGTTTTATCCAAATCAAATTTATATCAAAGGAAGAAAGAATTGGAAATCAGAACAGTTTTATTAGTACGGATTAATGTTAACTGTTTTCAATCTAAAATGTACATACAGTTATTTATTTGAACGTTGTTATAAACTAATACTAAATACATGAACAGAGTAAATAGTTTTATAGTAAAATGTAAAATGTAATTAAAATGTTGAAACTACCACGTAAAGTGTAAAACCCTATATGTAAAATTAAACTTAGGTAATGTAAAAGATATGATATGAAATGTGAAATAAAAAATGTAAATAGCAAAACTCTATATATAAAGCTGAAAATAGGTTAAGTAAAATGAAAAGTTTAAAAACATATGTGAATAACTATATAAATTAGGTAAAGTAGCTGCATATCCCAATGTAAAGCTGTAAATGTGAGCTGTAATGTGTAAAGTTAATTGCATATGCAAAGTTTAAACTCAGGTGAAATTAGATGCTTGTGCGTGTTTGAGAATATGAAATGTTTGTATAAAGCTAGTTGCATATTCATCTGTATTAATGAATATTAAAAGGTCTTCAGGGATATATAAAATACATGAGGTGTGAAATACAAATTAAAGATAAATTAGAATTAACATAGATATGTTTAGACACATAAATACTTAGACACATAAAAAATAAAAAACACTAGAAATATAAAGATCAATTACAGAAAAATTAATATAGATATTCTCGAGAATCGATATAGATATACTAAGAATAAGGTTCTTAATGTAACTAATGTAGAATTTTTATGTCAGGAAAGTAATTATGAGTGTGTTAAATGTTGTTTTTTATGGTGAGTTCGCCTCTTCCTCTATGGTCTATATTAGAGCCTATATAAACTGCAACTCCGTCATTGCATTTTCTCTTTTCTATATACGATGATATTAATATTAGCGTTGACTATTTGCAACTGACTGCATCAAGAAAGTTTCAAAAATAATATCAAGAAAGCTTTGTATTTCAAGTTTATGACTTATGCACCTGTACTTACGATACTGTAGAACTTAGAATTGAGATATTATTGAGAATAATGTAAATATTATTAACGTCAAACTCTTCTTGTTAAAAACGATTTTGACAAACCGTATACGGACGGAGAAGTAAGTGATATGAGTTTTTTTAATGTATGCAATTGTAAACGCGGAGAAAATTGGGAATGGTGTACGGATATTATAGGAGTACTATAGTGTCACTCTTTAATATAATCAGATTTCTCGTTTAATCCCTATAGTTATTTATTTAACTAATTCCGAGGGAAATTTGTTAGAAGCGACGGGAGTTATAACATGAGTTTTCCAAGAATATTTTTTGCGAAATAAATTTATCACTGAAGAATATTTTCTTAGCTCTGGTGTACACATTGCACCTTGTACTGGTTAAAATGTCTGTGTATGCAACGTCTTTTCTTTCTTAAATTTAACAACTATTTATTCCTTAAGTATCCTCTTTTTTATCTCTATATTGATCTTTCCCCATTATATTTTTTTTAATTTCCTTCATTAATATTCTCTCTCTCTGTTTATTTTTATTTATTCCTTTTAATAATATCTTAATTTCTTCACTTGAGAATATTTTTCCTAATCCATTATGAATTTGTATAAGGTCACATATTTTTGTCAATATTTTCTTATGGTTAAAGGTTAAATTAATTTTAAATAAATGCAGGTAATGACTCGTATTCGCGTGACATCTAAATTTATGATATCAGCTTCGAACGGATTGCTTTATTTTAATTTAGCTTGGATGGTTCTTCTTATAAAGCCGTCGTAATAACAGTTTTTTGTGGAGTAAAATTGTTTTTCACAAAACAAAAATACTATAAGGAGTAACATTTTAAATTCATTGTTATTATTGTTAACGTCATTATTCTTGTCTGGAATGTTATCAATGGCTGGCCAAACGGATATCCAATTGGTAATTAGATTGTTTTCCATAGTAAAATATTTAGACTTACGAGCCCTATTAACGCGAATGATTAATGAGTATATCAGAGTTATTTTTGCTAATTTTATCGTTCATTAATATTATTTTTTACTTTTAAAGAAAAATTATTTACACTGTATACTATTAATGTACATACAGTAAGTGTATACTATGGCTTACTTACTCAGTTCGAAGAATTGGAGATCTAAATAAAACGTTTACATTTTTATAATGGACCTAAACCCTTTTCAAATAATTGTATGTTATGTTTACAAACTGATACACTTACTCTTATTATATTTATTAATACTAAAATAAATATTATTATATTTAATAGTGCTAAAGACATATCTGAAATTCTCAACCCAGAAAAATAATTTTGTCAGGAATATATTCTATGCATGTGATGAATATTGATCTCCAGTTTTTATAAATTATCCTAATTTACACTACCATTTTCTGTAAAAAGCTTACCTTCATTTTTCTTCTGTAAATGGCAAGTTTCACTCCAGTACATAAGTATAAATAGAGATATAGGTACTTTAATAAACAACTGCTTTTGTTTACTTTGTAATTTGTCACTCACCATTTTCTTTAGTATAACTATTCGTGCAATATTTCAGCTGCGACCCCTTCGTTGACTTAGATGTCAGACATTTTTTTACACGCGAGTAAACTTTTGTAGCGAATACGAAAAAGATGCTGTTAACTTATACAAATTTATAGAATCGAATTATTGAATTATGCAATATCAGTTATTAACAAATGTTATTAGACATTTGACGTTGATAAAGCCAAATATGTAAATTACCCAAACACTTGTATTATTTATTCCACACTTAGAGTAGTGATGCCAAAAGCAATGGTATCAAAACATCATGCTCTAAACAGTTCTAATTTTAAAAACTTTAATTGTAAAGACTTTTAGTATATTTATTCATATGTTATTTATTGAGACGTCTATGTATATTTAAACATATATGTACTAGCGTATAAACATTGTGCGACAACGTATTATTTTTTGCATTTTTTTTGACGTAATGCTGATATTTTCTAAAAATCACGAGGCAAATATAACTCGACGTTGCATTAAATATATGATAACAATTATGTCTTTATTGTAGTTGGTGTTAATTGTGACAAATATTTAAGTTCACATACATCACATTTAAAATGTTCTACAATTGTATTAGCTTTTGCCGATGTTAAAGGAATAAATAAACTTTTTTAAAATGTATGATGTTGGGCATGTAACACATGAGTGTACATTTATATCACGTCCTTATTCGCGCCATTACACTGTATGACTGTAAAGAGCATATATAAGAAACAATGCCTGCCCGACCAAAATTTAAAATATATTTTTAATAAAAATATTACTCAAACGTAGCTTTTTGGTTTAAAATTATTACTTCAACTTAATTTCATCTAACTTAATATATTAATATAGAAATGAGTATAGAGTTTTTTCTTTTATTTGCCTCGTTGTTACATTTTAGCTACTAAACAAAATTCACCATTTAACAGGATACTTTTCGTTTCAAAATATTTTTTTTAATAATTAAAAACTATCACTTCACAGATAGGATTGTTAAAGTAAGTAGGAGCGTGAAGATAATACTTAACATTAAATCACAGCAAAAGCTCAATCTATAGCTACCTAACACGGAATATAGGCTTTATTTAGACGCATTTTACTTGTATTTCAATTTAATTAGCTATTTGCAATGTGTTGAGGTGCAATATCTTCACAAGAACATTGTTTTTAAATTACACAATAAATTTTTCCTTTTTGACACAAATTAAGCTGTAGGTCAAACCTGGTTACTTATATTTAATACACACAAATAGAAGACAAAATGATGTCAAAAAAATTATACAAAGACAAAAAAAATCCGTGTTTAATATTTAGACATACTTTAATTTCTAAAATGAATGTTCGCACTTCTCGCATCGCACTTTTGATTTATACTTGCCTAAGTCAAATATTCTTTTTTAAAATAATATTATGAAATTATTCCACCAATTTTGTTCTTAAAGTTATTTTATGATTAAATGATTTTAAAATATCTTCAAAAATTGTTCAAGCTTTCTTTCATCTTTAAATCTTTTCAAGCGCTAAAAACATGACAGAAGTTCTTGAAACATTGTGTGAGAGAAAGAAATAATGTAATGAATACCAGGAAATTATATCCACTCCAAAGTTAAAACACGTGAAGATGCTGCTTAATTGAGCTATTTTACCGAAACCAACTTAAAACTTAAGCGCCAAAATCCAATATATTTGAAAATAGAACACTAATTCAATCTGAAAGTGGAATCGAATAACGTCTATTCCGTTTATTCAATTAAGTTCGTGTCATAAATAATTCAGCTCGATTGTCAATATCACGCTCCGAATCGCTCCCTTGCTGCGAGTAGTTGTGTCGTGACCTCCGCCTTTGTCTGCAGCAAACTACGATTGTAGGTATATTTTTTTATTACATTTATATGTTTTGCGATATTTTTTCTACCCTCTCTGAATAATGTAAATAGTGTTTCAATGATTCGTATTAAAGAACATATTATGTTATTATCCGGAAATCGATTTTGAAAACGGGAACTCCAAATAAATTTAAATTCAACTTATGTTTTTATGCAATGGTCATTGGAGTGTTATGTACAGTGGAATTTTGTTATTTTATTACTATAATGATTTTGTTACGTTTTCATAAGATAAATTTGCGGACACGAACTTCAATAATAACTCTAATACTGAATAAAAATGTTTAATATATCTGTAGAAAGTATTAAATTAATTATGTTAAATTTTCCGAATTGTACAAATTTATGCTTAAAAGGTAAGTTTCTTTACTTTACGAAGCAATCATTTGGGAAGCAAGCAAAGGCTATTATTTAATATTATAAAATAAAAAATTACCATGTTTTTGTGTCCATTTATTAGTAATATGAAAAAAGTATTTTGAAATAAACTGTCAAATAAGAATTTAATTTATTAATTCATTCCAAAAATTAGGCATGTTTTAATATTTGCAAATGATAGAAAATAAATAGAACACAAACAAGCGCCTAGTAAAACGTACAGGAAATATGTTATTTCTCTATATAGTAGATTTTTTATTTTTATTGAATATGCTTTTCTCTCTGCCACGCAACGTCACCGTGCTCACATCATTGTTGTTAATTTACATTATTTTAATTAATAAAGGATTACAGTTCATTGCCAAAAGGTTTATTTTCATCAGGTTAAGGGCCCAGACCGAACGTAATTATTCAGTAATCTGTAATTAAATTTTAAAATCGACTAGGTAGATTTAACCTCAAAATTGCTCGCGGTTATACAATTAACAAGATGGTTAAACATAGTTATACACTATAAATTAAAAAGTAATTACAATACAAGAAGTTATGGGAATATGTAAAAAATTACGCTAGTGTCAATGAGACTTGAAGGCAAAATCAAGACGCCGAAACAGCAAAAGAGGTATGGGACAAATTGTCAAGCATTTCAAGACTCTGGTCTACTCCGAAAGGTCGGTTTATTAAATGATCTTATTAATACAACTTTCGAAAATGGTACAAGTATGGAAAACTATGTTAACAAGATCATGTCATCAGCTCACAAGTTAAGAAGTATTTCATTTCAAGTGGACGATGAATGGCTTGGGACATTGATGTTAGCGGGCTTACCGGATTTTTATAAGTACATGATAATGAGTATTGAGAGTCGGATGTAAGAATTACTGCCGACATGATTAAGACAGAACTATTACAAAAAGTTAACGCTTCAGGTACTACTGCACTTTGCCTAAATTTCAAACACCCACAATAAAAATAATAAGCAATAAAAAAATAAAGGCCCCCGATATTTCCATTGTAACAAATATGGGCACTATAGCAAGAATTGTTGGCACAAGAAAAATAAGTCTGAAAGTAATGATAAGAATAATGGTTTTGTAGAAACCTTTTTAGCCATGCAGGTAAATGATTCGATAAACTGGTACGTGAATCCAGATACATCAACACACATGACCATGCACAGGGAATGGTCAGAAAACGAGACTACTCAACCTGTTCAATGTATAAGGATTGCTGATAACAAAGTATTACATGTTCAAAGCTGTGGCAATGTGAGAGTTCATGTACCTATGAATGATGGCAGCAGCAAAACAATATAGTTGATAAACGTAATGTATGATCCAGATTTATCTACCAATTTATTATCTGCAAGCAAAATGATAAAAACTGGCTGTAAGGTTGAATTTAATTTAAATCGATGTTCAATACATAACCAAGTATGTAAGAAGGCGGCTTCAGCAAAACTTATTAATGATACTTATAAACTAAATGTCAGCAATAAACAAACTCAAGCAATGATCTGAAAGCTACCTTTGGCATCAGTGCATGGGGCACCTAAATTTTAATGATGTCAATAAAATACCAAATTGTGCAATGGCGTTAAATTATCAGTAGCGAATGAGAGTTGTGTCTGCATTTCATGCCTAGAGGGCAAGCAAACTAGGCAACCTTTTCCAAGTAGTGGCTCTTGGGCAACGGAATTGCTAGAGCTAATCTACAAGAATATGTGTGATCCGATGCAAACTACATCAACCGGAAGTACCAAGTATTTCCTAACTTTTACTTACGACCACTTACGTATGGTATTTGTGTATTTTATTAAGAGTATGGTAGACTAATATTACAAAAATCGTATAGAAACCGAGTTAAATAAGACAATAAAAGTATTGCAAACTGATAATAGTACAGAATACAACATTTCGAGAATTATTTAAAGAAAAAATGGTATATGACATCAAACATTGATTTCGTACACTCAACTGAGGTTTAAGTTAGAGAATAAATCGCACGCTTATTGAACTTGCCAAATATATGTGGTTTAATGCTGATTTACAGATAAACTTCTGGGCAGAGGCGGTGGCAACAGCTGCTTATATTGTCAACCGCTCACCCATTCGAGTATTCTCCTATATCATCCCTGAAGAAGTGTAGACTATACATAAGCCAGATTTATATCACATGAGAATATTTGGATGCAAAGTGATGGTGCTTGTAAGGAAAGAAAAAGGACAATAGCTGGATGCAAAATCAAGTTAGTTTATTTTCTTTGTTTATTCTGATTATACAAAAGATTATCGCCTTATAGACCCAAAAAGTAGATAGATAGTCATGAGCAAAGATGTAATATTCCTTGAAACTAGTATAAAAAGAAAGATGTTACCCATTTCTTCACCTGAAACAAAAGTGATTGAAAAGATAATACAGCAATTACTAAAAAATTAATGCAGATATATTATGTATGAAGAAAAATGTATCTGACTTACCTTTAACAGAAAAACAGCCTAACGATGTTCATGAAGATGTACATTCTTCACCAAGAACTTCGATCATTAGTTTTTCAGAAAGTTCAGGATCGAGTACACTTTATTACGATAATCCTGCAGACGAAACATATAGTGAAATTTTATATGAATGACATGGGCAAAACTAAACAATATATAGGATTCAAAATTACAGGAAAAGATAACGAAATATCACTGGATCAATAAATTTATATAAAAAACGTTTCAAGTCGCTTTGGTACGCTTTACAGTAACCCAGCTTGCATTCCAAGTAATGCAAATGTTCAGTTAAAGAAGGCTGAGAATGAAACAGAAGTGCTAAGAAACATACCATATCATAAGTTATTGGATGCTTGTTGTAACTCACTTAAGGGACCCGACTTGATATAGCTTTTATAGTTATTTCGTTTAGCAGGTATAACAGTCAGTCCATCGCCCAACACAACAAAATATAAAAAAGAATATTAAAATATTTAAAAGCTACAACAACCTACAAGCTAACTTTCAAACGATAAAATAAAAGATGAAGTAATTAATAGATTCAACATGTTAGTTCACAAAGCTCGATGTTTACATATTTTTCAAAAGGTTATGGTAAAGTATTATAATTTAAGTCAAGCAGATACTCGTTAACGAAAACTTGCCACTAATATTCGTTGACAGAAATCATTTAAAATCTACTCAACTACGCAAAAAACGTAAATGAGAAATATTTCATTTTGCAGTATATGCTACGCACATCGGCACAACAAACTGTTATTATGTTAAAAAAGATTATGGAGAAAATATAAAATTTGACCTGGAATTTTGCAGACATTAAACTTCTCACATTGAAAGTAACAAAAATGCCAATCGCCCAAAATTACCCATAAAAAGAATTGCGTAACCCACGCAATTATTTCGTCAGTATTATTTGGAAACAAGCAATAAAAGTAGTTAAATCAAAGCCCCTTTCATTTAATTTCTATTAGGGACATTATAGATTTTTACATACGAACATTTGGAATCTTTAGGTTAATCGATTTATTCAGTCATTTAATTGCAATTGTTATGGGGATATATTGGGAAAAAAATATTTATTTCACTGAACTAAATTATTTAGTGTTTAATTTAATTTTATATAAACAAAAGTGAAAATGCACAAAAAATTCCTTCCAATTATATGTCCATAAAATATCATATCAGTGCATTTATTAACTGGCTTTTAGGTCGTATCATTTGTTTATCTTATACCTATGCGTCCATATAACTTGACTTTCTACTCTTGACTTCTACTTGACTACTTTAATGACAAAATAATATACGAATTCAATTATTTAGTATTCCATCCCAGGAGCGGATCAATGAAACAAAGACAAAGAAATAATTAGGATTGAGACAAAGGTAGAAATAATTAGGATAAAATGTTGTTCAGAAGTTCAAAAGAAACGCTACTTGAGTTTGTAGGATTATGAAATATTATCAACTTATTCTTCATAAAACATACACATTTAGAAAAATTTTAAATTTTTTACACCGGAAACTTTAACTCGAAATTATACGATAATTCAATTGAATTTACCATTCAATCCATTCAAAAATATATTCACTTTTGACATGATAGATTAATCTCATTGTAAATAGATAGTCTTCCCGCTCTTTGAGCGTACTGATTACAATGCACCGGCTGTTCTGGAATATAACATAAAAGTTACTGCAGACGGATATATCGGTAATTGCATGCTTGCTATTTTGTAGAAAATTTGAGAGCGACACCCTGGTAGTATAATTTTGTTTCATCACAACAGCGGCTCTGTGCTCTCAGTCAGACGAAAAACTCACTAGTCTGCAGATATACCAGGCAATTGCCGTGTATATAGTCATTGAATGATATATGTGGAATATACTTGTATTTTGTGAGAAAGAATGTGTATATATTTTGTTCAGCCACAAAGTTCCAGTGTTCTTTCTTGATCATATAATTATTTCATATGGAGTGAATTAATCTCTAATAGATTTTATGCAGTTGGTACTTCAGTTTAAAATTATTGAAATTGGAATTAAATTAGACTGGTTTCGAATGCACATATTTATACATTTGGTTAATATTTATAACTCAAAAATATTTTTAAAAATTGAGCAAATTAAAAGCGTTCATAACCGAATTTCAACTGAAATTATTTCAAATTTCATTTATTTTATATTTTTGTCAATGGAACAGTATTGCAGAAATTACGATACGGGTGCATGCGTGGAAGAATAGACCTCGTATGAGGTATATGCTACAAATGAAGGTTATGTTCTAATAAGGTCTATACACTCAAAAATTAAGGAAAATGAACCCAAAGTAGAAAAAAATATATTTGATACAAATAAGGCCTACCTAAATTAAATAGGCCCTATTTCTATCAAGAACATTAATTTATCTTTTCCCGAGGTCAATTTATTCACTATATTCAACCTCGCTAATACCAAGTTATACTTTAATAATAGTAGCCATGGGAATTTTCAAAAATAAAACTAAGTATACAAAGTAATAACTAATTGTTATTAAGGCACTGGCGTCTGTTTGTCATCTATATGATCTCGATACTCTAAGTCCACAGGACAAGGAGGTGAAACATGTTTAAGAATTTTTAAAGAAGTTTAATTTATTGTACTCGAGACAAAGTTTTCCTATTCTCTAAAGAAATTTTAGTCAATAGAAAACTCATTTATTGTTAACCAGAAATCTTATCACAACTCCTAGTGACTGACCACATTTTTCTTTTTTAACGTTATTTTCCTAAAAATGTATCTTTAGCAGTAAATATATATTTAAATATATATATATATATATATATATATATATATATATATATATATATATATATTTATATATATATTTATATATATATATATATATATATATATATATATATATATATATATATATAAATATATATAATTATTAATCCTTTATACTACACTTTCGATATACATATCATATTTTAATTATATATGGTATTTAATGGTCAGCACGGGCGTAAAGATTTGTGAACATTTAGGCATTTAGTAATAAAAGTATTATCAACAATACCATTTCAATTATCCAGTAATTTTATCTAACAAAATATAAGTTTAATGTGTTTGAGTACAAAAAAAAAATAAAGCACAGACCCAACTGGACATTCATGAATAATTGATTAATTTAGGGCTACATTTACGATGCGAATGCAGGAATAAATTTGAGCGAATTTATTTATAAACTTCTAATACTTATCATGACCTGTTCGTCATCAAAGCTTCAAAGATTTGTCATCTTACGAAATATAGGTGTAATTGAAATAACACTCAATAGGGAATAAGAAAATAACTTCTCCTGAAGTTTATTCCCGGGACCTCGAAAAACTCCTTCAATGATGGACAATTTAATTAAAGTGACTAAAACAACTCTGCGCTATAAATGTCAGATTAAGGTTTATTATTTTTCTTTCCAGTTTACCTTCAGATTATTAATTTTATCATTAAATGCTATAACAATTTTTTGTGACGAGGCACATAAGCATTTCTTAATAAAATTTTATTATGCAATATGAATAGCAATGACCCGATCGTCTGTTTTATAATCTATCGCGGTCAGAATCTATTTGACATAGTAAATTGGCGTAATAATAAAGCATAATGTTTAAGACGGTATATTAGTTCATCGGTAAATAATATTATATTACTTTATTATTTTATAATAAAATATTCTAAACGTCACTTTATTCGAATAAATATATATATATATAGATATATATATATATATATATATATATATGTATATATATATGTGTGTATATATATATATATATATATATATATATATATACATATATATGTACACACATATTTATATTTATATATATATATATATATATTATGCATAGAATTAAACCAACTTTTAAGTTAGTTTCCGCCACGCGCTAGTGATTTCAATCGTTCACTTTTTTATCAATAAAACGACTCGATATAACAAACTTTTTTTCTCAAAGTCATCTTTAATTTACGTGTTATAAAATGTCATTGTGAATTTGAATTTCGAAAAATGTGATCATTAAAGCCATTTATAACTTCACTGGGTACTTCGGTAGGTTATGTAACTCGTTTTTCAATAAAAAATATTTTAAATCAATTAAGAAATGTATTACCAAAAAGGAAGACACGTTTTTTAGGTGAGTAAATGTTAGGACTAAAAATATGAAAATTACATAAATTGTTCTTTATAGAAATTATATAACATGTAATATGTCATTAGCAGAAATGTTGCGGAATGGAAATGTATGCATTGTTGAACGTTCTTTTTTCTACATTTTAGGTTTACAAAATGTCCAAAATGTCTAGAAAGAATAAAATAATGGATTGCGGTCATAAATGGATGCCACCTGTACATTAAAAAATATACTTAAATAATTTTCGTATGATTTCAATAATTGAAGTATATTATCAGAGTCACTAACTCTAAAAATGTATTTTATTTCATTTAGGTTGGGTATAATATAGGAATGAGGGGTAAAGTTTAAAAATAATGTAAAATTTTATGTACGAAAAGATCAAAAAATAATAATGTTTAAATTATTCCTGGTGTCTTGAAAACAGAGATTTGTACAAAGCTACCGTCTTAATCTTATTCGGAACGGATCATTGATAGTCATTATAAATTTAAATAATCATAAAAAATTTGTTGTTTAAACTTTAGACATTGAAATTATCATAATCTTTTCTTTTCAATTTAAACTTTTTAATCCGCAATAAAATCATAAAAATTGCAGGTTAATTTTTTTGCGATTTGACAGCATTTTGATCCAGATGACACATGTATTATTCGGTTTCTACTGCAAAAATGGTTTCGGTCAAAATGCCAACCATTTTTCTTATTTGGTAACCTGTAATTTTAGTACCAAAGAGAAATATTGTATTCAGTACTATCTGGTAAAACAATCAAATCCAAAATCTCTTCAACTACTTGATCAATTCTCATTATATTTATATGCGTTAGGAAGATATATAAAATGAATTATTGAGATGAACTGCAGTGATAGACTGAGAAAAATTATAACTAATTTTAATGAAAAAATCCCTAAATTTCCCACTAATTAACAAACATTTTTAACAAGCAGATTCAGTTGATACAATTAAGTTGATAAAAATTTAGGTTATTCAAGAACATATGGAATATTTAACTTGTATTGAAAATGAAAATCTTTTTTAACTTATTTAAGAATCTACTCTTCGTGACTATCTTCTCATAGCAATGTTAATGCAATGAAAAACATGATGTTCTTTTTTGACGGTTGCATAAACATAGAATATAACTTCCAAAATAAGGTAATAAAATGTATGTAAAATGTAAAATTTCTTTAACTTATTTACTGGCATGAATTCCCACGAATTTGTTTGTGAATACCGCATATCACAACAAAATAGAGCATATTTATATTATTTCGGCGGCTATGTGCGGCTTAACTAGAGCAGTGTTAATTAATTAAGTTTCCATTGTGATCCTTTTATAATGTAGTTCAAAATTATATTCACAAATATTACTCTTATCCACAAAATATGATATACATTTATGTAATAGGGTTTTTGTCAAGATATCAAACATCCAAGGCAAGAGATAATTAGACGTCGGTTAAATGGTACAGCAAGAATTTTTTTTGGACGTCTCAAAATCTAAGGCGAAAATATTTTCCAACAAGTTCTTACTTGTGCATATGTTATGGAAAAAATTACTTATTTGTTATTTTGTTTTCATCCCTTTCTCAGTAATAATTTCACTTTAACATTTCATTGTAATAAATAGATCCTTCATGAAAAAGAGTAAGGACAATCACTTAACTAACTGTATGATCGGTTTTTTTCGTCCGTAAAATAATATTCCTATCCCTCAATATTCAAAGCCGAATAAGAAATTTACTTTATTATTATAAATATGTAGTTTTTCATCAAAACGATATATGAACAAAGGACACGTTTTCCGCGGTAAATGAGTCGTTTTACATCAAAATAATCAGTGGATCGAACAGTGTTCGGTTTTCGTGCATTGTCGGATATCTAATCTTCACATTCATGTTTTAATAATGTGTATCGAGAACGAAATCAGATACAAAAACAAATTTATTGATTATGTACGTTTTATATTAACGAAACAAACCGAAGCTGGATTGCGCTACAAGTTTAACATTACAAAGATCATCATTTACGCAAGTATCGAACGTAGCGAGCATTCCAATAGGAAAAATTATATATTAATTTAATATTGAAATGAACTAAAATCTATATTACTTAAAATTGAAAAATTATGCTACAATATATTACCTGTCACTATGAGCGACCTCTACAGCGACTGGTGGCAGACTGACTCCCTCCTCAGATGGTGTTAGCATGTTTATTTCTCTCGCAAGTTGATCAGCATTCTTGTTGGTGGTCTTTTAACTTATCTTACTTTGTTCGTACTTTCTACACTTAAACCCTTATTTCGGGAGTTCTGGGTTATTGTTCGTCTTTTGCCCGTCCAGTAACTTTACCTTTGCTAAGATTACAGCGTATAGTAACTTGATTTTAGGTGCTTTCTCTCTCTGTTATTCTTTCGGCTATGTCGAATTGGTTTATTTTTGTGAAATTGCTAGAGCCACCACGATAAAGCGTTGACGGGTATAGAATTTAATATAATCGATGACCAAATCGGTTTATCGATATGGTCGATTATAGATTCGGTTTCATTAAGTAAAATGTTTATTTCCTCCGTTTTTCTTTCAACACACTCCGCAGTTCATCGAATAGTAGATATATTTTCTAGTCGCACATGAATTTTATCGAGGATATTATTTGATTAGAATTATAATACCGTTTGATTTGTCTAATGGTTCTGTTGCAATGAAGGCTGTTTTGATAAACATAATTGATTCGAGTATTTCGCACTGCTAGCGGGGGATAACCTTAATATTTTATAGTAGCCTCGTTCAATCTTTGTAATCGGGTGCTTTGTTTTCGCTACGTTGTTTGTGCTTGTATATTTTAATATGGTATTTTACCTGTGTTATACTATATATTCTATTGTATTTTTGACTCTGATTACGTAATGCTGTTAGTATTTGTGTAAAATATATCTAAGTGATTGTGTGAGTAATATGTGTCCAAATAGAAGCTCGTAAATTGCGTAACCATTCCTCAATGGATTTTTTTATTACATGCATCACGCGTAAGGTTAGTGGTGTCGTCCTAGTTTATCAATCGCTGTAATTTTATTAATTCGCTAATCGTTGAATCGTTGAACCGTTCAACAGGAAATAATTAACTCTAATTAAACTGTGTATTAAGATGAATATGAATTTTATTAGTGTAAATATTTGCTTAATCACTTTTTAGTCAATTTTTGTGACAGAGTCTATGTAATTTTTTGGTAAATATAGGAATTAAAATGCCCATGATAACTCCTCGGCTAAGTAAACGCTTTTGTTGCTATAAATAGAATAGCTTGAAAATACTTTCAAGCTATTCTATTTATAGCAACAACTCTACTTTCGTCAAGACACTAATTCCACCTGACATACATTTATTTATTTCTTTACTTTAACGTGCACTTTTGATACATTCGACGGATTCATTGATACGAGATCAATTTCCACAACCGGAACATGGAACCCACTCAAAAGTCAGCCGACAATCGAATCAAGGACACCGCCGTGTGCCGTGTCGTGATTAACTCGATGAGCCACGGCGACAACGTGACCTTGTATATTAGTTCATGGGAAGGTGTTACATAAGCTCGATCGGAATATAGAATAAAGTTTTAAGAAATTTTTTTCATGTATTTTTCTTAAATACAATTCGCCCTCTTTCTTGGACTTTTTAACCGGAAAACGAAAGCAACGTGTTTTTTTCTAATGACAGTTTCTGTATAAATACTATATCTGCATTGTCCTGTCTTCGTGGCAATTTATGATTATTTAATCTCGTTCAAGTTTATTTTTAACCAATGTAAACTTAAGTACATTCAATTAGTTTTGACCACAAGAACATACTTCGGTCCACTCGTCATTTTCACAGACAAAGCAGTGTAAGAAACATTGAGACCTGAACGGATTCCCATGGTCACTATAAAAAAGACATAAAAACATATAGCTTAAATGATGCAACGGGTGTGATAAATATAATGAATTTTATCAAAAAGCAACTGCAAAAAGAAAATGAAACTTTAATACAGATAATATCCCCATTCTAATTTTAAATTCCCATAATAATGACGTTGACCGAGAAAAACCATAAGAAACTTGTGGCCAATGCTTTTTTCCAAGAAAATAATCGATTTTCATCGTTACGGAATTAAAATAATGTTTGTCTCGTCACGGAAGAAGTTTTTAAATTTCGCATTTAAATCTAATAGTGGATTTGAAATACCAGATTTAAATGTGAAATTTAAAAATGATAATTCATAAGTGAGCAATAACTACAAACAGTAAAGTCAGAATGCGCATCTAAGAAAAACACTTCCCAAAATTCTTATTTCCAGAGATTGAATTGGGATGAGTCTGAGTAAACCTTTTGTAAAAATATTGGAATTTATTGATTATACTTGTACAATTTAGTTCAATAAGATTTTTGTAACACTTTTCTTTCATCAAATCAAAGTATCTTTTAGGTAATTTCTATCTATTTTAAGAATTTTCTCATTTTAATGATGTTATAGTGCCACTATACTCATTAATATTTAAATACACAGTTTTGATCTTATTCACCTGTACTACTCGATAAAAGTTTTATTCACACGGCTTCTCTGTTGGAGGAACAGGTTATCACGAAATCTAAATCAATCACGGACAGGGCCGTACCCTGCTAACACTGACTGGACCAAGCGACGACGGTTTTGTTTTTCAGAAATATCTAACCAGTCATCACTAACTTATTTAACTGTCTAACTATCTTTGTCTGAACCGACCGATTAGCTGAGCTGAACGATTGCCTAAGCCGACTAACTGCTTGAGACCATTGACTGGTCGAGCCGACTAATTGATTGTATGCTGATTTTCACAACTGTTACTTAGTTCAGATTTATAGTCAATGACGGGTTTGTGGAATCGGATCTATCAGTGGAGATCTCAGAATTATTGCATAGATTTAATTGGCCTTAAATTCATTTTGAATTCTATAAAATCCATCTGAACATATTTTTTTCATGATAGACTCTAGAGAAAATGCGTTTTTGGTTAAATTTTATTTATTATCTTCTAATGATTATGTACATAACAAATCAAATCGGAAATCTATGCCAGGTTATAAAAATAACAGTCAGTTTTTATTATAGGCTAACTTTGCTTGTAGAAACACAATCGAGCTGCCGGAATTCGATATACATAAGGAAAACTTGGACGAAAAATTGTGGATATCTACTGGTGACATCTATATGGCGGACAAACCTGTTCAATGGTCATCACTCATGGTCGCACTAAATAGCGAACTCAATAGTCAAGAATCCGGGTGGCTGTTGCTGATTTTGTTTCGTGGATTGACCAGGTGTAAGTTCAATAACAATTGTATTGCTCCTTTTGACTGCCCAGACGTCTGCTGCCCTTATCGTAAATTTAAACGAAGCAAGTGTCTGGCTGTGTACTCAACACGTGTGATAATATCAATAATATCACATGGAAAAAATATGAAGTTTGAACAAATAGTAGTGTCTATAGTGACGACGTATTTGGCTGGATTTAATAACTGTGGCCAACGGCTAGTTTCTATATCGGATATTGCAAATGGAAATCAGCTTTGAAAGGAATTTAAGGTTATGTCATTTTCAAAGGTAAAATCTGGATCTATTAAATAAGAGGTGAAAAAAATAGAAATCTACTACGTTAACTCAATCTTTCAAGTATTACCTGCGCGGGAAAGAAGGTTATGAAGCACCAATATGCCGAACAAATACTGGACCCACTAAGCTTAAGAAACCCAATTTTAGTAGTAAACAGCATTTCCGTAAAAATCGAGCAAAGACGAAGATCATGAGTGTAGTATCCATATACTGTTCCAGATATGACCACGTGGGGCAATATGCATCAATCTGAGAAGCGAGGACCGGAGGTCGGTGCTGGGATCCCTAATACCATATTGGAAAAGCGGAGGGACATGTACATTTTAGCGCGTTTTCTGGTCGGCTCACATATTTAAGTAAGCATTTTTATGTCATTATTGAAGATTTTGTGATACAACGAAACCTAGGTGGAGAATGTGCATTCACAAATTGATTACTTGTGCCTCATTTATTTAAATCCCGTAACGATGACGGATATCAGATAATTTAGAGTATAATGTATGCATAACATTTTTAACCACGGTTTAAATTAATGGTGTAACAATTGATATTAAATTTCATGCATTGCCGTATAGTTGTTATATGACGTTATGATTGGTTGTAAAGTCTTAAGCCAAGTTCGATAGTTTACATGGCATGAGAGTCTTAAACTTTAGAACAATGACTGACGGACAAGACATCGCAGTGGAAAATTTACTTCAATAAGAAAATTTAGTCAGTACATAGCCTTCCTAATATTTCGGAAATATAATTGTTGATGGAGTCTATGATAGCGTCCATTGTTGAGTCGCAGGTAGAGTCCGCAATAGAATACCGGTAGAGTTCTAGCTAGAGTCTATCGTAGAATTGCCGGAGCCATCGATAGAGTCAATAGGGATGACGGAACTTGACTATGTAGGGCCTTATATGAAACCCAATGAAATATTAAAGTCGTGAGAAAATTCCTGTATAGTCGAATACTATAAACTCACAGCGTTTGTAACTCTCGATGGACAGTACGTGTACCTTATTATGCCGTTTTAATTTTGTAATGCACTATCAGTTTTTCAGTATTCGGTCAGTAAATAATTCCTCTCCTACTAGCAATACTTGTTGATTATTTTTAACCCAATTTTCAAAAATGCGGAAAAAATTCCTTTCAGGCTTTTGATTTTGAAGTTGTGTTTAGAGAATATAAACATATAGCTAATGCTTGTGTCTTTAAAAAACCCTCTCTCCTGTCTGTGAAAGTAGTGATAGTTTTTATAAAAGTAAGAAACCTGAAAATAGTAATTCCTTTTCATGTATTGAGCGTGAACGTACCTATGTTACCAATATCACTAAAAATTACTTTACGTAGATAAGGAACTAAGTGAAAAGTTCCACAAATTGTTATAAAACTTGTGTGTACTCTAGAAAAGTAGCAACAATTTATGGATTTCGTTCAGGAATCCTCCATATAAATGATAAAATTTATATAATATACCATACCATATTAATATACCAACGGTAAAATTCGTTGATTGCCTATATTACCTAGATCTTTGAAATGGTCTGTTATAAGTTCCACTCATGGGGCTGTATGTATTTTGGAAAGGATAAACTCTTGGAAAACTATATGATATATACTGGTTTGAAAACATATCTATATATTCACAATTAAATAAAAGCACGTGATGTAGTAGTATTTATACTTTATTTAAGTTCTTTATCACTACCTAGGTTTCGTTGTATCACAAAATCTTCAGGTGGGCTATTAGTAAGAAGGAATATTGAATAATAAATTCTACAAAATTAATACCAAATATATTCAACATATTTATGTATATAAAAGAGTTTGTAGATAATATCCAAATTTAAATCTGGTAAAGTTCAGGTAGCACTTCATCAAATACAAAAATCTCCAGTCTTTGGCATACCGTTCATAGAGACTCTACAGGTAAGCTTAGTAGGAAAACAATAGGAAAGTATACGTATTCATTCTGATTGATGTATTTGTTAAGTTTGTGCTACTGCAGCCATAGAGGAAGCCGGGTCATTATTTGGTGCTTCTGCACGTACAAGTGCAGATTATGGTGATTTTTTTGCGAGCTCAAGCTTTCGTGAATATACCCAGCCTCATAACATTTTACTTTATTTGAATGCTGCTAAAAGAGTATGTGCCAACGGCCAGGTGCAGCGAATTATGAGCGCTTTGAAAAATATGTTAACTACTATAGGGACCAGTAGCGATAAATCGTGGCAAGATGCATTGCCTATGTTCCACTAGTTTTGCACCGTGCTACCAATGTCGTTTCAAAATGTAGTCTATTGAAAATAATGATCGATAAATTAACGCGACCATTAAATTTGATGTCTCTGATTACAATAAACCTGAAGCTGACTTGTATGTAAAACTTTTGCTGTCAAAAATATTAACAATAGCGTGTCCTATGAAAAAGCTAGATTTGATTGCAATAAGGCTAAGCTAATTAGGTTCTCATATGAGGTTTTTATGCTTTTAAAGAACAAAGGACGCAAATAAGTAAAGTTCGGTTCATTAAGAGTAAATTATTTTGTATTAAATCGACTCTACCACACAATATTACTAATGCCCATAAACATTAATGATCCTGTAGAATTACCTAGCCTTGCCTTATATATATATATATACATATATATATATATATATATATATATATATATATCTTGCTGCTTAAACTGCTACGCCGGAACGCTGGTAGGCAAGTTATGTTTGCAAAACTATCGCACAAAGTCAGCCGATACAAATTGTTGGCCGAGTTAGCCTTTTCAACTATTGCGTTATTACATATCAAAGTCGAATATTTATGCATGACTACTATACATTGTTAACCCATGTATAATATCCACTAAGTTTGCAGTTGCAATCATAATTGTTACATCATTTATATTTCTAATTAAAGAGCCAGTTATTTGATAGACTGATATTAAATTAGAAATATAACATTTATATTTCTGTTATATGACGCTGATATTTTATTACAACACTAAAATGTTGTTATATAAGAGTTATTTTTGTTATAAAGTTAACCAAAACTTTTCAAAATCAAAGATTTATTATTTACCACTTTATTGTCATGTTAAATGATGCTATTCCTTTTATCGAGCTGTAGTGGCTTTTGCAGTAAATTTTTGTATTTGGCTATGAGTATAAAAGCAAAATAGATACTGTCTATAAGCCAAGTATCACTCATTTATCGAAAATTAAATGTGGCACATAAGGTTAAACTCTTTTGATTTCTTAAATTATTGTTTTGCTTTTATTTCACCTGCACTCTGTGCAAGTATCTGTTACATAATCAAACCGTTTGTCTTCTCTTATAACAAATTTCCTCCGAGAATTTTTTTTAAGTCCTTTAATTTTTGAAGAGAAATATTTATTTGTTGCGAAATTTTTGTACCGCTTTTGCTTATCCTGACATCTTTTAAAATGTTTACTTTGACTGAGTCAGCGCTTTTTTGTATACCAGATTTCTTGATTAGAGTGATCATGATCTTTTGTAATTATTCTTTTGTAATTTATTTATGTATTATCTGTAAAGAATTTTCGTACTAGCTCACAAAATAAATCTATTTGACATGTAAGCTATGATCCATTAAAGGTACGTGTTATATTATTCCATACTTCTTATGCATGCATTAGCATTGTTATTTTTGGTTATTTTTCTTTTTATGACTACAAATATCCACGTAGAATAATTTTTGAGGACTATGAGCGGGTTCATTGCGGATTCATAAATGAGTATGTTCGGTGTTAATCTGATACATAAATGGGGCTAAGCGCCATTTTCGTTTGTTTTTGCGCATGCGTACATTTCATGCCTTATGATATCTTGTTCATATATCATTTTAGGCAGAATATAACAAATTTTTCTTTTGATAGATTTGTTATATTCTGACAACACAAAAACTCTGTCAAAAATTTTCCTACCTTGAAAATTTTACTCTCATCGCGCCCGAAGATGTTACACTTCAATAATGAAATGCAAGAAATTTTAGCCAATTAATTTAGCCAGTTCTTTTGCTATTGAGAAATCAAATAAATGTATCAATTCCAAACATTATTTATAATTAAAAATAAATATTCTTCAAGTCAATTTGATATTTATGGAAACCAAGAACAATATTAAAACTTTTTTATACTTTTTTTTTCAAAAATAATACGTACCCAATCTCCTGATTAATACGTATTATTTGAATGAAACCAAGCCTTTAGTGATCATTTATAAAGAGGATTGACACTCAAGACACATTGTATGTTCACCCGTTACATACTTCCCGAAGCTTTATCGAAATATTCATGAATGAAACTCGTTTAAACCAAACAAAGTAACACAAGGTAAATTAGAATCATTATTAAAATGTCTAAAAAATATTTAAACTCATTTTTAGTTTATTTTCTATATGTCAATAATGAGATGAAATAAAATTCAGGTTATTGCCGAATCATAAAATAAAAATAAGTATAAGAAGTAACACTTTCTAGTATTCAGTCAGCAAAATTGTCAAAACGCAACTTTTAATTACTTCAGTATCGGTCGGTCCATCAGCCACAGGTGACTTTTACGTAAATTATTAGATGTAAAATTTATAAATTTGGCATAAATAAAGAATATAGTCGCCCAATTATAATTACATGTAATAAAAATTTTTATGAATTTCTTTAAACGTTTTTCAAGAAAAACGCTTCAAATTTAGTGTGTTCAACATATATCTTAGAAAGAATTGCTCAAAAAAATTTGAAAATTATCAACATCGAGAATTAGCCATAGATCAAAATAAAATGATTAAGTTTGATATATTCTGGCGCAATAAATTTCATAAAAAAATTAATTATTTATTTCTATATAACTGCTTTTGGTTGTTGTTTTTGGATACTGATTTTTATTTTTGGTGCTATATCCAGTGTTGCTGTATCTATATCCAAAGATTAGCACTGCACATATTCCAATTGCATTTCTATTAATAATTTAAGCGGGGAGATGTTGGCACGGAAGGGTAAATGTGCAAATATAGCTTGGCCATAACCGATTTTTTAAAAGAAAAATATTATTGGTAAAACTAGCAAAATATCACGTACCAAACACATCGAATATATTTACATATCAAAGATTCTCAGACTTGATATTACCAGTCTATCAACGTTCACCTTCGCATGCTAGACGATAATTCTCCACGCTTCGCTACGTCTACCGTCACCTTCAGGAAGTGAGATAACGAATGAAAGGAATTTTGTCTCGATATTATGTTATAAGCTTAAATCGATGAAAAACAACGAGCCATAAAATGCAAAACTGTACCAAAATATTAAGCCATTTTATTACACTTTACTTATTACATAGCATAATATTTCTTCGTTTACATACCCGATTTTTGGGAATTATTTTCATATGAAAAATAATTCAATGGTTTGGATAATTTACAATATAATCCTACATATTTATAGGATATGAACATGTGTGTAATATTTAAAAATAATATTGTATATTTATCTTTATTCGTCGATGAACAAGTGAAGAAAAATTTCTGAGAGAATTAAATGGTTAATTTTTAACTAAAAGTTTTCATTTCCATACTAAAAAAAATTACAAAAAAATTACTTTTGGGCAACTTTTTAAGTGTATCAACATCGCATACTCTAAAATTAAAAGAAATATTAAAAACAAAGAGAATCGGTTAATCAGGTTTTTTAAAATTTTGCACGCCATTTTCAATAAAATGGTTTCAAGAAAAAAGAGTAACGTTAAATATAACTCATTCTTAATCGGACGAGCAAAATTTTTTTGGTTGCATAAGCTTATACATTTGAATTTTTGTTAGTAGTGAAGAAATAGTGTACATGTATACGATTGTAACGCATGACATTCACAACGATGTCGTAACTATCAGTACTATGTAAATGTTTAATACTCATTTTTATTCTCATGTTAGTCTACATTACACTTGTTTTTTCATTACCGTTAAACGGCCGTCTTGAAAGTCTTGAATGATATTTTCCATCAGTTTCGCTTCCTTTCGAATAGGAACTCATTTTCTAGCTATCTTTTTTAACCAAAATCCAGTATGAAGATATATTCGAACATTTATCAAATATAAAACAAGGCAAAGATTATACAATAAAACTATTCAATTATCAGCTATTTCAAATATTATTTAAATTTGAAGCAGGTACGATGTGTAATGAAAATATTGTAACAATCATCGCAGAAGAATGACTTTGTAGGTGGCCAGACACCCGCCAACAACTAACAAATTTCGTCGGGCAAAGTGGGTGATCGATTTTCCATCGGTTCAG
Source organism: Druceiella hillmani (assembly GCA_039881145.1). Taxonomy (NCBI): domain Eukaryota; kingdom Metazoa; phylum Arthropoda; class Insecta; order Lepidoptera; family Hepialidae; genus Druceiella; species Druceiella hillmani. The sequence goes on from JAYKKI010000002.1 coordinate 58,679,306, forward strand.
TGTATATAGGTGTACGCTGTCGACTAAGTGTTTTATATTTTCTTCCGTTAGCACATTTCAAATCGTAACGTTCAGATCATCGAGAATCAAGTAAAGTCGCTTTAATTTTTTGTAGGACTGATTTTCACAGAGCGTTCACGTTAGGTATTAAAGGTGATATTTAATATTTCTCCAATTACTTTCGGGTCAATTTTTATGAGAACAAGCGTGGTGAACGACGAGCAAGACGCGTACTTTTTTCTTACTGATAACGCCAAGACGGTGAGGAATCTTCGGTGTGAAATTTTTGGTATCGATTAAAGTGAAAAAAAAATTAATTTTTGAATTTTACAAATTGAGCTTGCTATGATTGTACATATTTAAAATAGCAACACAGTCACCAGTTAAAATCTGGTTTTAATAAAAATTAAAATGACATTTTTTTGTTATAGTTATGGGTCCCCACTACTTAACAGTTAAACAACCATTTTTTAATATCTGAAAACTATATGCAATAGTAGTACAAATAACGAAATTAAAAGAAAAGTTATGACAGCTAAGTATTCTATACTAGTTTACGAGCAATGGTCGACCAACTTATGTTATATAATTGGGTTCGTAAAAAGTTAATATAAACTACTAATTTGTCTAGTTCATAAAACTAAAGATTACTACAAAACATACGTGTTTTAAAATATATATTTATTGATTTATGTATTAATTGTTAATTTTAGAAGTTAGAGTAATGCGGAGTAAAGTCTTCACCCAGATGTTAGAATTTAAAGGAAAGTTCTTTTTTGTAAACAAAATCGGTATGCCAAAATAATTCAAATTATGCGTACGATATTCTAATATTTTAAACTAAGATATGGCAATTCATTATTAATATTTGTATTTATTAATTAATGATAAAGTAATGGACCTTTAAACAGAATCGTTTGGCAATTCCACGAATCTGCTTAAATGGTTTAATAGAAAACATTACAAATTCTTAAAAGGTTTTACATAGCTAAGTGTATAGAGAACTCCCGTAGAATTAGTTCTACTCATACTTAACACGTTTTTCATTCTTAAATCTTACACAGTTTAGTTATCTTTCATACAATTTTGTAAGCAATGTTCTATTTTGGAAAAAAGCAAATGGAGTCTTAAGAAAATAAAATCACTTCCAAAATTGTTCGCACTATGTCCTGCTTTAATGAAATTATTAGTAGGAAAATAGCAGTACTGTTTCTAATTTTATAAACTTTATAATACGCGATAAAATTATAAAGCACTTCATTCATAGAAATCTGAAAATGAGTCTTGAATAGAAAAATATTTTTAAATATTGCAAAAATTTGAGGAAAATTATCGTAAGGAAAACAAGTACAATTCGAAACGGAACCTTAATTTATCTACCAATAAATTTTACAAGAGTGAGGAAATACAAATATACGCTCATCAAGAGACGCTCATAGTTCCGGAACCTTCTAGAATCATTTACTTCAACTTTACACCCTGACCATTGACAGAAATTACCTAACTCATAATAATAGCTAGGAATAATAAAATCCAATATCTAATAGGATTTTTAGTTAATCAGTGTAATTGGTTAGGAAATATATGCCAAACATTTTTGTGCACGTCGTCATCTTTCAGTAGGCACTCAAAATTATCTGCATCATGTAGCAATGATGTAATATTGCATTTTTTAACGATAAAGTACAGTTATTTTTTAAATTCCATTTTTTTTCAAAGTTAATATCAGAAAAAAAATCGACAATCGGTAAAAGAAGGTAGGAAGTAAATTAAATGTTTCAACAACATATAATTTATTCATAATTTGTTTAAAAATAAAAAAAACCTTATAAGAACAAAACCCAGAATAAATTCATGTTATCTGATAAAACTGCTTTCATAATCTCTGGTTCTGGAATAGAAAAATATTTTAGGAATTTGGGGAAGAAGTGAAAATATTCAGTTTTGGCTATCAAATGGGTCAAAATGCGCGAATTTAATTGGTGTATTAATTAATCGCCAACGTAAAATATATGGTGAAACGAGCCGCACTACTCGACATAGCAACCTTACCCGAAGCGCTTCGTAGCTGTATTCAAACCCACACAAGTCCACTGCAGCACATGCTGGAAGTTTAATTTTCAGTATATGCAGATATAAATAATTGATTATAAAATGGTACCAATTCGAAATGTTTATCAACATTAAACTTGACGGCGATAAATTCTTACGTTTTATTGCTTTGCTTTATTATGGTATCTATAAAATCAATAACATTTTCTATTTGCATAACAACCAGAGTTAAGTGATAAAATGTGAGAAATACCCATCGCCAAGTTAATGTGTAAATTGAGATGAATGTTTTAATAAATTTAAATGCAAAACGCTGACTCTGTTTCCTAATACTCTGCAGGAATATTGCTGCGGTTATCTCACTATTTATAGGACTAAATGTTTTAAAGGTTTTTCAGAGTAATGTGTCTTATGAGATATAGTCAAACTTTTCAATGTTCCATTTCTGGAATATCCGATAATAACTTTTTCATGAAGAATTTGCATGATATGGTATTCTACTTTTGTGTTCACCCCTCACCCCAACACCCCGCATGAACGCGCCTACTGCTTACAATACCGCCTCACTGATGACGAAGTGAACTATTTTAACATATTAAAATTGTGTTTAGAGTGAAAAACAATGTAAAACTTTAATTTATTGTTAAAATTACATGAAGTGAAGGCAATTAGTTACGTACTATTAGTATTGCTTTTAGTTTTATAAATATAAATAAAAATATTACGGACTTCCCAAAAAATTATATGGTATGATCAAATTTTTCTTTTATCACCTTAAAATACACAATTCGTTTTTCAATTATTTTGCCGTATCTGTAATACCTTTCGCAGTGTAAGTAAAGCTAGCACTAAATTCGGTATTTATCTCCGGTTTGAATTACAAATATTTCTATGTCGGATGAGACCTAAAACTTTTAAAAACAACACATAACCTAGGGTCACCTCTATTTGAGATGACTGTCCTGTGACAGCTAAAGAAGTTTTAAAATCTTTCTTGTATTTATCGAACTAACTGCTTAAAAAAATTATACAATTTTCCGTCTTTCTCTCTCTCTCTCTCTCTCTCTATATATATATATATATATATATATATATATATATATATATAAATACAAACACAAACACACGTACATATTTATATATATATACAATACTAGTGCAGAAAAAGACCTCACGGAGGACAACATATATATTTGATCCTACCTACAACTACAATCTTAATTAATTGTAAGGAAGCGATTTTACTATTTGCATCATATTGAAGTATTTCATATAATTGTCAATGTAATATTAAATAAAATTATAAAACTCCTAACATATTTTGATTATCTGAAAATAATTGTAATATTGTGTTTGTTTCATTTTATTTCTGGAGGTGGAGTAACCTAATATTTAACACTTTATTTTACTGTCATTGATAAGGTTATAGACATAGTTTCAATATTTAAAAAAATTTGTAAAAATAGCCTACAGTAATATCAAACACCGTTTAGTGATGTGATATTAGTATGTGCAGAACTTCATTAAAAGGACAATGACAATCAACGTAAAAAAATTATAATATTTAGTATTTCAGTTAAACTATTTACTAAGTCTTTCACAGGCGTAAAACAGGGCGCATATTAAAAAAACAATAGAATCTGTGATAAACGCTAGAATATTCTTCTAATCTTCCAAATAAATTTTATCAGCTGTCTTTTATTAATGTTTTCTGACTCAGTAGTTTCATATATAAGAAGAGAATGTAGTATTTTTGTATACTTTTTGACATTTTAACTATGCAATTTTTATGAGAAACGAAATATCGGCATTTCTCATATAAGTAATTTGAAGTTACTCGTATATTCATAGAGGAAGAATTATAATTTCCTTAACTTTTTTAAATTGTACCCAAATAACTCCATTTTACTTTTTAATATGTCTTTGTGTATCCATTAGTCAGTTTATTGTATCGCATGTAGATAATAACTTAATAAATAATATAATACGTACAAAAATATTATATCTTTATGTTAACGGAATATAATATTGCTCCGTAAGCCCGAATCAGCACACATATCAGCTACAGGTTTAATAAAACTAAGAAACAAAAGTGAAATCTTCCATTTCTTTCATCCTTCATTTTTATGTGTAGATTTTTAAAAAGTTAGCATTAAAAAATTTCTATGCTGATAACATGTACATTTGTACCAAAATTTATTTACAAAATTGTGACCGCGGAAATCTTCGCTATAATTTTCCTATAGGCTCTGCTTATGCTTCTAGGAATCAATTTTTCCCTAATTTTAGGTTGAATTATTTCGAAAATAAAAAATTTGGAATATATTTGTTTTGCATATTGTTCATTATATATGTAAAACTGTGATAAAGAGGAATATTAAAAAAATATTTTTGAGACCCTTATAACTAGCCATCGTAAATTCAATTCCGCACAATATATACCGAAATAAAAAAAATTCGCGTAAAACATACGTCCCTCTAAAATTTTGGAACATTTTTTAGTTTTAGTAATAAAACAAATCAACCCGCACATGTTTTATTAAAATATGCACCCGTTGATTTCTTTCATTACTACACTAAATTTGAAGTTTCTATGTCAAACGGTTTCTGAAAAAGGGGAGTTATAGACGTATGGACAAATAACTGAGTAATCTTGCAATGTTTCCTTTTTAAGTTGCAAAACTTTAAAAGTGGCTTTAAATATTCTCTTTAGTGAAATGAAACACAACGAGATGCTAAGAAAACAGTAAGATATATATATTTAAAAAGTTGTATGACCGAAACATTTACTTTTGTTATGAATTGTGTTGTTAAAAAATAAATTCAAAGGGAGCGCGGGCGTGAACAAATCATTTATTTTAACAATTTTGAAGAACTAATTTGATGAAATAAAACGCAGCCGAATTTTACTTTACTTACGAATACAAAACGGGAAAAGGATGGCCGGAAAATGCAGGTATTATATAAATTTGTAACTAATTAGTGTGTCACCACATGAATAATTACGTTGAAGCTCTACTATATTCATAACCATATGCAAGTAATATATACATATCTATTTGTATTTAACTCTCGAATAATATTTGTCGTCTAAGGCTAAGCACTGCGCAGATGGCGTGGAGGGTGTTAGTCGTCTATTTCTAAGCGCAAAGTGAAGACTTTTTATATAGTTAGCAAGCCAATAATTATATACATGATCTATATATTTAATCCTTACATAGTTACCCACAGAAAAGTGAACTAAAATTTTTGAGGACGAGGAAAAATCAATGATGTCTGTCTGTACTTAATCTAGTATTTTTCTTCCCCAAAAGGGGAAGAAGCATAGAAACTTCCTACATTTAGTCCTTCCTACAATTTAGTAAACACGATTTTACTTATTCATTTATAAACTGCAAGTCGATTTATTCTCCAAATATAGAAATCTAGTTTAAGCTTTAAACTGCGATTCATGTGTTTCATGTAATGAAACTAAAAATCTACATCGTCATATACACAGAAAAAAAAACAGGATACAGTTGATATATTCGCTGAACTGTGTGAAAACATATGTTGCCATTAGGAAACTACTGAATTTTAAATGTGCCAAATATGCGGCGCACGTATCCACCTATACTCTCAATCACCATTGGGGTATAAATTTCTTTCTCGTTTCCTCGCATTCCGAGTCCCACATCTTATTTCGCTCGTAACAAATGTTCTAAAATGTTAGTATTATTCATACCATTATCGACAGCTCACCACGATATCGGGCTTTCGAAGCAATATTATATTCCGTTATCATAAAAATGTTGTAATATTTTTGTACGTATTATAATGTTTATTAAGTTATTATCTACATGCGATACAATAAACTGTTTAACGGATACACAAAGACATATTAAAAAATAAAATTGAGTTATTTGGGTACAATTTAAAAAATTTAAGAAAATTATAATTTTTCCTCTATATATAAACTTCGGCGCCCACATATTTTTTCAAAATTTGATGACGGTATTGAAGTTAACAATAAAGATCAGATATTCACAGATAATAATAAAGACAAGAGAATGGAAAATAAAGGTCCTCCCATTTTTAAATCTAAAAAATATCTGAATTATACTTGACTATTTAATCAACCGAAAAAATTAGATTCCTCGTTAGACACGATAAAATATATCAGAAAATGTTTACCTTATTGCCCGAAAAATAATAAAAATGTATTTAATAGTTGACGTTATTCCAATTTAGTATTCAAGTGCTTTGTGAAATAATATAGAAGACGATTAATGTATTTATAAATTATGGCTTCCTATAAATCGATTACTAGATTGCTAGAAGGAAAATTTTCATCCTGAAATATAAAAATATTATCTTTGTGCACATAACAAGATACGAAGTTTTCATCATATTTTTAACTTTTTCCATTAATCAAATATGTTATTTAGACAGCGTAAACTTTATACTCTTAGTACAAACAATTTATCAATTTTTTTAAAATTTATCTTATGAAATAAAAAAAAACACATTAATAGTTTCTTTTCGTATCAATAACATACTGTATAATTACTATGTAAATTAATCAGCTTTAAAATGTGAAGCCCCTGTCCCATTAAGATGACATTCTCCAAACATTTTCAAGTTATCGATACATATAATGACCTCAAATATTCTGCACTAGTATCGCAGACCGGCGCAACGACGTCGCCAATAACATTTTTATCTAAAATTCAATAAAATATTTTCAAATTAACTTGTTAAGTTTAGAAACTTATGCAATCGGTTACATTCTTTTGCCGTATTTATTTTTGCATGTAATTGTAGTACAAAAGCTTATTTTTGGGCCTAAAATGAAGGAGCACTATCACTTATTGAATTCAGTCTAACACTAATATATACCTCATTGCGCAGAAAATAATATACGATTAAAGGATCACATAAGAGGTGCACACGTTACGCCTACTCAGCATCTCTAATTATGTTATATGCTCGTGATAACAGCTTTCTTTAAATTAGACCATTCTTCAAACTGTCGAAAATGCTGAAGCAATTTATTAATATTTTAATAAAATTACACTGAATTTCTTTTCACTTATACGGCTGCCACCTATCGGCTAATAAAAAAGTAACCAATTTTTAAGTTTGTAAAATTGGTAAATTCGTTCCAAATATTTTTTATTCACATAAGTTCGGAAAACACGTACCTTCCTAACAAAATGTTGCCATAAAACCTTATGGTGCTATGACAACATTTTCAAAGTTCGGAATTGACAAGTTGAATTTAAACTGATAGTGACAATGAAAAAGAATTAACTTGATCTTTGGTAAGTTACGTTGTCGCCGTGGTGTGTTTTGTAGACAAGAAGCCAAGGAGAAGGTTCGATTCACAGCCGCTCGTCGAGCAGAGCTGGACTGGTATTCTAGTTGGCTGTAAGACATTGTTCTCGCCATTAAGTCCGCCATTTGTATCAATTAGATATATTAAGGTACATACATATCTTAGAAACTAAGTATACATACATGCACAAACACACACATGCATATACACACACACACACACACACACACACATATATATATATGGGATGGGTTGCGGGAGTAAAGGGAGAGAGTGAGGGCAATTAGTATGTGTTAGAATTCGTAATTATGTTAACGAATATCAATATTGTGATGATTTTAAACGAAAGTGAGTTTGGAAGGTGACATTTACTTTTTAGCAAGCGTAGCTAGCAAACAGTTTGTAAGTATAAACATTTATAATTTAAAATCTATAGACATTGTTACCAAACTTCGGATACAAAAAGGAACTCTACACACTTTTGAAATGCCCTCTTCACTCTGAATTTCAGTAAAGTGTAATTATTTGAAATTAAAATTTTTGTTTAATTTACAGTATAGAATCAAGAAAAAAACTATATATTTCATGATTTTTTAATGTAAATGTAAATTAAAAATAATTTTATTTATTACGAGAACACCAAGTGACACTAAGTCACGACATTTTAAATTCTTCCATTGTTATGCAATTTAGAACATTTGACTGATTTTAACAGAAATACATTTAATTTATGCTTTCCTTTTGAAGTTTATATTTTTTACAAATAAATCCAAAACAATAATATATAACTTAATTTTTGGTTCTAGTAAAGAATATACTTTTACACTTTTGTAAAATATGTTTGGTTTTACATATATATATATATATATATATATATATATATGTATAAACGTAACTCTATTTAACAATCTACATAAATGACGACAAAATGTCGTACTGAACAATTTGAAGCAATCCTAAACAGAAATGTCTGAACCAATTAATTCAAACATTACAAATAATTGAAAGATAGGTCTAAAGGACTTTTTATGTCAACATCCTACGTGAATTTTAGTAATGCATAAATAATATTTTCCTTTCGAATTTGTGACTTAAGAATCATCGATCATGGGTTCATTAAAATAGAAAAAAAATTTCATGTCCAGGGTGAATGCAAAAGAATTTTTTATAAAATATAATAGTCATGTTTATAAATGTTTCAATACTGATGAGGATACGTGCGGTCATATAAAATGTCAAATATAAATTAGGTCGAAGATTACTAATAACAAAAAAAAGTAACCGTTCTACGGAATTCAAAACCAATTTTAATCTTGCATATATCTTAATGCTCAATCGGTTTAGGTTTTAAAAAGTATTATTTAAATATATTTAGAAATTTTAACATTTAGCTATATGATCATACATACAAATTTACGTTTATGTACGTTTATCTTTATTGTAAATCTAAAAGGTCAAAGTTATAAATCGTAACAAAAGGGTAACTCGCGATCCTGGAAAAACAAAGTCAGTTTGTGCAAAGTTTAATTTGGTACGCAAATTCGATGTTATTATCATATAAATATCGTGCCATTATTGCTGAAGTTAAAGGTGCGAAAAATTATTATACGAGCTCACACTGGATAACTTGAAGAGTTTCTCGATTACCATATTCGATCCAAATAAAGCTATAATGCAAAGTTACATGAAAAGCAAATTTTGGAATGTTTCCTGAAATTTCGAAATTTTCTTTTAAGTCTTCTTACCCGATTTGTTTTTTTTTTGGTTGCTGGATTGGACGAATCGGTGTTCACCAGATCTCTGTCACTGTTTGTCTGTGGCTTAAACTTTCGTCGCATATGGAGCAATTTATATATTGTTTAAATGACCGTTTAAATAATAGACTATAAGTGTTGAATTGCCAATATACCAACTCTTATTACGTTGGTTATTTGATATAATAATAATATTATTCACTATTTATTAAACGCAAATGTATTCGTGACAAAATTCATACTGTACAACAATTATATATTACACCTTTACGCTTATTTTCATTTAGGCTGGCTTGAGTCTCAACATTTTAATAATTAAATAAATTTTATGATGTAACCAATGACTTCCCGATTTACACACACACACAAGCGCGCGGGCACGGCATGCACACGCTCGCACGCACACGCAAGCGCATACGTACGCAAGAGCATACACGCTCACACAGACACTTACACACATAAAGACACCCACACACACACACACGCAAATATATGTGAATATATATATATATATATATATGCATGTTTGTATGCGCGTTTGTGTATCTATATATTTTATGGTAAAGGACGAAGGAAGCAAGTTAAAAATTATGACTTTCAACTAAAACTGATTTATCGTACAGCTTGACCCCTACGTAAACTAAACTATTCATATACACCCTATATATATTAAAGAAAATCTAAGTAAACTTTTGATTTCTTTCAATACAAATTTGCAAATTTGTTTCATACTCAAATAAACTGTTAATTAAGACATAGCCAAACACAACGCAACAAGTGAGAAGTATATATAGATGGTTATGGGGAAATATTTGACCTTTTCAAGGGAGTTTTAAGTGGATTGGAGATAAAAGAAGTGAGAATTTTTTTTTAAAATATCACATAAAAGCGATAAAAAAGTAGAATTTAAACAACATACAAAACAAAAAACAATATAATAAAACATTGGTAATTGTAAGATATGAAACAATGCTAATGGTAATGAAGCGATCCGAACAACATCTTTTAATTAAACAAATCATGAATAATTGAACATTTAATTAAACAAATCCTGAACAGAATTGCATATTTTCATTTTAGTATCAGTTAATATATGTGTAAACTTTGGAATGTGTAAATAAAATATGATACCAAGATAATCTGAGTTTAAAATGAATCTTTCGCTTATTTTCACTATAACACTGGCTCCTACGTGATTCCTCATCACCATCTTCAACTTCTACTGAATCACTTTCACAAGTCATTGTATATTGATAATAATAACACGAGTTTGAAAATAGAGAAGAGACGTTACGAATATTACGGCGCACACGGATTGATAAACACGCAAGCTTAAACGAATACAGCTGATGCGCATACCGGCCGTATACACATACGGTAGTATACCTGTACATTGACATAGGCTTGTAAACACGCAAACGTTCGTAATGTAGCAAAGTTGTCGCTCCAAATCTTTACACTTTTGTACTGTGGAAAGAGTGTTGGTCCAAATCTTACCTTTTTTCGGGCGACCTTTTATTTTCAAGTGTGTAACATGCAATAATGAACTTCAGACAATAAAAAACAATTTCTTAAGTTTTCTTTATTAAAATTAGAACTTCTGCTATTGTATAGATATATACGTTCGGTCCATGGAAAATATTTTTTTTCAAATTATAAAATAAATCCTATTTGAAACTATCGAAGAAGTTCATTTAAATTTATATGTGAATTATTTAGGTTTTAAATTCTAAATTATTCAATATTCGAATGAAAATAAATTATTATTTCTTTGTACACATAATCATGTTAAAAGTGATAAAAAAAGTTTTATATAATGGTTTTTGGTTTTTTTTTAAACGGAAAAGTGTAGAAAAACGGAAACCATCTACACGTAGCTATTTCATAAAATATTGAATTAGCTGAAAAACGTAGTTAATTAAAGTTAATTTTACTACCCCAATTTCAATTGAAAAAAATGAAGTAAATTTTGGTGCTTTTGTAATTTAACTGAAGGTTACCTAACCTATTCGATAATAGCGTACATAAATAATTCCGTTCTATTGTCGGTAAAAAGTTACGCATTTTGCTATTAAAATGAATCTCGCCACCTCAAGAGCAGTCATAATTTATTTTGTCTTATTTCCTTTTTCGATATACATTTTTGGCGGGTCGATACAAATATGTTTTTTATGTTTTAAATCTTAGCACAGCGACCATCACTAGAATTTCGTGTGAAGAATTTATCTTCTACACGTATTTAATTGAAAGAAATTACTAAGAACACGACAAGCAATATATGTAGATGATATAAAATGTTATGTATTTGAATTAAATGAGATAAACGTATACAACTTGCAACTCGTGTTTTTATTACCGAGTCACGTGGTCGAAATTTAAATACTTTTTTATTATAATTATCCACTTCATGCTTAAATTATAAAACCATAGCTTAGCCAAGGCTTTTTTTTGGACAAAATTTAATTTGGAGTTAGCAAAACTCCTTGTATTTCTATTCAGTAATTGGAATATGATTATATATATATATATATATATATATATATATATATATATATAGAGAGAGAGAGAGAGAGAGAGAGAGAGAGCTATGAACTTATTTTCAACATTAAGTTCAAAATAAGTTCATAGTACTTATAAAATATTATTTATTAGGCTAGAACAATTGTATAAAAATAAAGAACCCGATTACGTGATATTTTTACTTTCTTGTTACGATGTTTTTATGACCGATCATAAGAATAACGTGATGACTTTCTTATTGCAATTCTTTTTGGAAAATTTTTAAACTTCCGGCACATCCTAAATAAACTAAATATTTTAATTTATCGGTTATTTATAGCAGTAATGAAGAGGTACTTCAATATAATTTATTCGTTAATATGTCAGTTCGTATGCCATACGTGCCATATACAGTACAAACCAAAATAAAAAAAATAAGCTAATACTTGATTAAAATCCTTTCCATGATTCACAGAATTTTCTTGCTTTGAAGTTCAGATATCATCGGATACACCAGGAAAACTTTACATTCGTTATTTGCTATTTCAAAAGCGGAACAAGTGATACCGAAACCCGCGGTTGGAATTTTATTCGACTGCGAACGAAAATAATTTGTATATCCTACTAAACTAGATAATAAAGCATACTGAAAATGTAAAAATGAAAACACTTTCAATGAGCTCCATAGACGATAAGCTGTCACGAAGTGCATTAACTGTTAAATGTGTTTTATTATTGTAAAGGGAATTTTTTTAATCAAATATAAAATTTACGCTTATTTTCTACATACAGTTTCAATATGTATATATATATATATATATATATATATATATGTGTGTGTGTGTATGTGTGTGTGTGTGTGCGTATATACATATACATGTGTATGTGTTGATGCCTAAATTAAGAATGGCATATACACTATATTCATAATTTATAAGCGTACTTCCCCATACTATAATGTTTTAATACTTATTCGTTTTATCATAACGACAACCAACCTAAATGTCCGAAATAACTCCTTATGATATATTAAACAATGTATAATTGCTCGGTACATTAATTTAACCGAGTAGATCCCTAAAGAAGTTTTTTTTGCATCATATGGATAAACAATACAAATTTTATATATAATATCAAAAATTAATAATTTTCTTTCTTTAATTTGTCAAAAACGTAAATTTTAGGTACTTAAAAGAAAATTACAATTTAAAAAGTCGACACCTCTTGCTTTTAGAAATTTATAGAATTTGGTTGAGTTACAATAAGAATATTAATAATCAATCAAATATACCGTAAATAGTCGTCTTATTCACCCACCTCTGATTTTTGAAGAAGAACCAGCAAATTATTGATGTGATTCGCAACATAACGGTAATTAAAAAAATTATCCAATTGTATCGTAAGTGGAATAGGCTATTAGTTCGGTAGGATAACTAGTCTACCTGTTTTAACATAGTTTATATTGTATACATTATGCAGTTTTTTTAGCAACTTGCTACACAACATTAAAACATTGTCTCTTTTTATTCGATATTTCCTAGAGAAATGGAAATAAATATGAGAAAATATAAAATGTGGGAAACCATGAGCTTAACATCTACGAGTTTGAAATATCTGCATTTTTGAATCAATGTCAAGAGTAATCAAAGATGTCATTGATACAATAATTTTCTATAAAATTTGCCACGTCATAAAAAAAGTCTTTTGAACATCTCCTTTAAAAGGCTGTAAATATAAAGTAGGCATTAAAACATATTATATAGTATTATATATACACACACATATACACCCTCGCATGCACGCACGCACGCACGCTCACACTCACGCACGCAAGCACGCACGCACGCACGCTCGCACGCACGTAGGCACGCACGCACTCGTACACGCAAGCATGCACGCACGCAAGCACGCACGCAAGCACGCACCCACGCATGCAAGCACGTACGCAGGCACGCACGCACGCACGCACTGACATGTCTATATGTGTGCGTATTAAATGAACGTTTTGGTCAGCCGTGCAATAATTATTTTCTTCCTCTTTTTGTCGAAAAAAACTGACCATATATTTTAGGCGGGCCAATAATATGTTTTTTTGTGACTCGCAAGCTACATTTTTCTTTTCGGTTTATGTATTTTTTGGTTGAAATATACATTTTTGTTCTAGTTGCTAAACTTGCGTAAATTCGACACTTTCATGTATCAATTTAGTTTGTATTTATATCTAAAGTTATGTTTAAAATGGAATAGTAAACTACAATAAACTATATACCTTAAAAGAGACTTCCTGAAATTTATTTGTAATTCGGAAACAATGAATGTACTTAGTTATATAATATTTGTAGACATAGATTTTCTACAAATATTATATACTATTTTCCTTTTAATAAAATATTGTAATATTGTAATTTACTATTTTCCTTTTAATAAAATATTGTAATTAGGTTTCGTTTCACATATTTTGTCACAAGAAAATAATGAAACTGCAATCGAGGTTTTAGAAAGGTATATATCCTTTATGAATAAAAAGAAAGATAGTGATGGTGTCGTATAAACCATGTTAAGACTAAGGGATATTTCCTTAATCAACGTGATTGAAAATTTCATAATTACATTAATCTCTCGCAGCGGTTAATATGTAAGCAATTAGTTTAGATTTTTCATGGGTTACGGATTGCAAATAATTTCAATTGGCAAAAAAAAATTATTTGCAATCCACATTCGTTATTGTCAATATAACATTAAAACGTCAATATAATGTAACGTTACCAAGCGCATCAACCACTATGCAATGTCGTGGAGTATGATGCATATGAAATTATACTGCAAATATTTAATTAATTTTATTATATACATATTACATAACAAAGTTATGTAGGCTGTTAAAATATATTACGTGAAATGAACTAATTTGTATAGTATTTACGACGTCCATGTTTTCCAGCGGCCAGGAAATTAAAGTAAATGATCCAAATAACAAAAAGATTCAAACATCTGTTTCTTGCTACACTTCAAGCGACCTTTGAAATTTCGTTACTTTGTGATGTTAAGAGGTTACAGTTTTAACAAGAAATATTGGAAAGATTTGAACTTGATTGTTGTATTCAGTTCAAAGCTTAAAATTAGTTAGAAATACCTGTCACATAAATATTAAAGTTTATCAAAAATAAAAGTAGACTTTTGAGATGTTATTAAATATATTCATTGGTACATGAATAATATTACAATTTTGTCATAAGTGAATAAATGATGCAGGTTGTTGGTGAAACTACTAATATATTGTAGCAAGGCCACTATTCTATAATCAAGTATTTCATTTTATCATTCAAATCACTCTCGTATTAGATATTCTACTCACTAACGAGTTTCTTTAAAATGTCCCTCTAATAAATATTCTTCAAAGTTGACGCACTGTTATTAGAAGGTTTCATAAATTAAATTTTCGTGTTACACCACTTGTGACGCAATTTTAATGTTTTTAAATTTATTAATGGCTCTCGTTACTGATACCTTAAAGCTATGCCACTGACACTGCCCAGGCTACATATAAATTGTTTTTAATATAACATCCAAAATTCAATTATAATAGCATTTTACTGGTGCAGTCTGAATTCATAAACTCCAAATGACGGAATATGAGTTTGGATTTCATTAACATTAAAATTCAAGCCTAACTATATCGTCATCAAAGGCCAATTTTAGGGTTAATACGAAATATACAATTTTTTGTTAATTTTTAACTATTTTCGACCTAAATAATTGGAATATTACGCTATATATATTTTAGTTGCAGTTGCAGAACTTGCGTAATTTCGACATTTTCGTGTAAATATTTAGATTGTATTTATATCCATAGTTATGTTTAAAATGGAATAATAAAATACAGTAAACTATATAACTTAAAATAGATTTCCTGAAATATATTTGTAATTCGGAAATAATTAATGAACTTAGTTATATATTATTTGGAGACCTAGATAAACGATTATTTTCTTTTTAATAAAATATTGCAATTGGGTTCGTTTCAAATATTTTGTCACAAAAAAATAATGAAACTGCAATCGATGTTTTAAAAAGGTACATTTAATTTGTGAATAAAAAGAAAGAGAATGGTGGTGTCGTATAAACCATGTTTAGACTGAGTTATATTTCCTCAAACCACGTGATCGCAAAAAATATTTTCATATTTACATTGACCTCTCGCAGCGGTTAATCTGAAGGCAATACGTTTAGATGTTTCATAGCTTACGGACTGCAAATAATTTTATTTGGCAAAAGAAAATTATGTACAATCGATTGCTATATACCAACACTGCATGTACACCCATACTTCGGCAAGTGAAGCACTGAAAGAATTTTAAACTTTTTTTAAAAAAATTTAGTTTTTAATAATTTTCTTTATTTTTATGTTGTGTTTTTTTTTCAATAGAAATATCCGTCAAGTGTGTGTAATCATAAAAGTACTTCAATTTTATATCGATGCTCCTAATTTCACGAGGGTATATACAATTTTACACATACTATGTGTATAAAATATTCTACACATACTAACGAAGCATCTGAATTTCTATAATATAGAAGGAAATAACTTTTGAAATAAAACAGACAGTATAAACGCTACCTGCAAAGTTTTGTGTGACATTAAATAATTGTCCCATTAAATAATACAATACACTATTAACGAGAATCACAAAACTATCTACTTTTGTCGGCATTTAATACTGCGATTTATACATTGTTTAGTTGTATACACATATATGACCTTGATAGAAATATAAAATGTATATATGCATAAGTATTAAAATTTATAATTACAAAAATTATTTTAAATTAAAATTATATTTAAATGCTGTCATTTAATATAATGACTCAAATGAAATAAATTTTTCGATAATTTTGAAAAGTGTTTGAAAAATAAAAAAAATCGCAATATGCGGCATATATTAATGAAAATAAATGCGATTATTCAGAAATAAAATTCTTCAAATTTTAAATAATAAAAATGTATTGTTTGTCTGTATTGCATACGATGAATATCTGTTTAAAACCATATTTGTCTATTTCAAGTAAAGTGATTAAATCGCAAAAAGTGTCGCCGAGAAATTTTCTGGAATATTTCCCAATAGTTCTTTGACATTTTTGCCATGAGTTTTTTATACGTTTCCCATAAGCTTTTTGATCTTTGCCAAAAGTTTTTTGACTTGTTTCCAAATTTTTTTTCAGATATTTCACAGAAGTTCTTTGACATATTTTAGAAAATCATGTTTCTTAATTATCAACAGAATTTACTTTACCAAGCGCATCAACCACAATTTAATGTCGTTGAGTGTGGTCCATCTAAAGTTGTACTGCGAATGTTTAATTAATGTCAATATATACATATTATCAAATTAAGTTATGTGGCCTGCTAAAAAAATATATTATGTAAAATAAACTAGTTTAAGTTAAGAGGTTACAGTTTCTAACAAGAAATAAAAAAATGGATTGATTTTAACTTGATTATGGTATTCAATTCAAAACTTACAATTTGGTACATTGTCTATTTATGGATTTTTAATTGATCATTTGAGTAGTTATGCACGTATATTCACCATACTTTTATTTATTTATGTCATTTAAGTTAATGATATCGTCTTTGACAACTATGCACATATTATCCTGTTATAGATATAATTTAAGGGTACAATTTATTCATAATTGTTTGTATAAGCGAAGGTAACAACTATAAAATCGTAACAACACAAGAATGAAAAGAGAATAAATATCGGTTTCTGAAAATAACCCACGTAGTATCTCATATTCCAAAATAGTAAATACATTCCAATAAAATCCTGTTTAACATCGAAATTTTTCTCTTCTGCTGCATACAAGATGAAAAATTAAAATTACATTCAACGAAGATTGTCCTGATTTTTTTGACCTGCGATTATTTAAATCGCTTATAGGTTTAAATATCTTTTTGCTACAGCACAAGCTAAAGTAGTGTAAATTGCACTCAAACATTTCTTTATTCAGAATACAAACGATTGTTTGTCTTATATGCATAATTTACCAATATGACCCTTCCCTACAGTCGTATATGATTTAATACGTTTACTATTTTCTGTAGTGGTTCAGCAAAAATATTTCAATTTGACATCAAAATTTTTATGCCGAGAATCATAGGATTCATATATATATATATATATATATATATATATATATATATATGTGTGTGTGTGTGTGGGCTAGTTTTCATTGTGTTGCTTATTTGTAGAGTATGACGCGTAATATTACTTACAATAATAACTAAGAATTAATATAAAATTATATATTTCGTATTAACCCTAAAGACGGCTTTTGACGATGATGTAGTCAAGCGTGACTTTAAATGTTAACACTACACAGTACACGCGCCCCTTTTTTTACTTTAGTACACGCGTGGCCCATTATATGAGGTCATTTTAAAATGTCAATAAAATGTATGTTTATAATTTATTTATTAAAATAATAAATGCAAGGAAAAAGTTTTTTACCTTACTTATTAAATAATGTTTTTAGAATAGTGAACAATTAACGATTTAGTAAATATCTACTATCAAAAATGGTACTTCTGAGGTCACGTAATTTTTATTTACCTTTAACCTAAATTTAATTAATATTTTATTTATTTTCTCACACATTAGGTCTCAGTGATCGGGACAAATCCATATATTACAAGTCTTGCACCTTTTTTTTGTCAACCGATTTCGAGCTCTCGAACAGATTGTACATCGTCGTCGAGTCAAATCATATTAAGACTCTTGGCTGTGAGCTATGTTGCCCAAAACTACTTCTATCCTGAAGTTAAGTTGTTGGGGAAGTGTTTCAACGGATGCCCGACGAACCAAAAGCGGTTTTATCAGATAACAGGACAAGTCGGGCAAAAAGTTAAGCCTGATAATTTTTTCGGTTGAGGTGTTCATTTGGTTGATTACCAAAGCCTTGATTCCAACAATGTTCATTAAATTAAAAAATATTGGTAGCGGCCATCGGCGGTTGTTACGCAAAACACTATACTGCTTGCACATTTTGTCTAGGATGTCTACGCCACATTTAGTACGATTATAAAAAGTAATGATCTCAGACTTGCATTCTTCTTTTGTATCGGGATGGATAGCCGCATCATAATGCATTGTAGGCAGTAAGTTGACTGTTTTTTTAAGTTTAGGAATGTAGTAGAAACAGGTATAACGTATTTTTGTAATCTAAAAAGAGAACTTTTGCTAGTCCCAGACTTTGAAAGCTTGAGCTCCTTAGGATTATGGGGTCTATTTGCTTACACTGTACCAATAATCGTGATTTTCTTACGCAATAACTCTTTAGCCGATTTGTAAAAAAAATTATCCTTTGACACATTACCGCCCAAACAATAAAGTAAATCCAGCACTCTATGGACAAATTTGTTTACCTTGGTGGACTTTTGGAACTGATGTTCAGGTTGAATTGCAACATATATTTCAAAATTGTATACATAGAGAAATTTTGTATCGACCACCATGAAAATCTTGATTCCGAATTTGTCAGGCTCATTTGGTATGTACATTATGAAGAAGCAACGTCATCGAAAACCGACAAGTTGTTCGTCTAGCGTCAAATAATCACTAGGAACATAATTGTTGTGACAGTTGTTGGTGACACGAACTAAATAATATTTTTTTCTAATTTTATGTTATTAAAAAGAAGTTTAACTTATATTTTTGCTGAGAATACATTTGTCATTTATCATTTTGTTGAGCATGCAACAGAAGAGAAATCTCTTGATTTTAAACACGGTTGGACTTAATTGTATTTTCTAATTTGGAATATGAGATATCACATGGGTTATTTTCCGACACCGATATTTATTTTTTCTTCATTCCTGTGTTGTTACGATTTTATAGTTGTACCCTTAAATTATATGTATAACTGAATAATGTGTGGATAGTTATCAAAGACGATATCGTTAACCTAAATGACATAAGTAAATAAACCGATACTGAATATACGTGCATAACTACTCAAGTAATCAAGTAATAATCCACAACTAGACAATGTAACTAATTTTAAAGGTTGGACTGAATACAATATTCAAGTTCAAATCTTTCCAACTTTTGCTTCATTTTTTGTCAAGTCCTTAACATCAAAAAGTAACGAAATTTCAAAGGTCGCTTGAAGTGTAGCAAGAAACAGAGGTGTTAACTCTTTTTATTATTGGGATACTTTATTTTAATTTCACGACCTCTGTAAAATATCAACATCGTAATTATTATGGCAATTAGTTTATTTGACATACATTTTTTTAACACGCCTCATAACTTCATGATGTAATATGTAATAAAATTCATTCAATATCTGCAATAAAATTTCAGATACACCATACTTTGTATAGTGGTTGATGCGCTTGGTAACCTAATTTCCACGAAACATGGGTTTTTGAAATATGTCAAAAAAATTCTACGAAATATAACAGAAAACTTCTGAGAACATATCAAAAATTTCAGCGAAATATATAAAGAAAACTCCTTGGAAACTTGTCAAAAATTTTGGGAAACATATCAAAAAATTTATGGGAAATATGACGAAAAACTTCTATAAAATATGTAAAAAAATTTTTTGGGGACATATTTATTTGTTTCTAGTAAAGTGATTAAATATAATCACTTTACAAGAAACAAATAAATATGGTTTGAAACAGATATTCGCCGTATGTAATGCACAGCAACTATAAATTTGTATAATTGAAAATTATAAGAAATATATTTTTAAATAATTGCATTTGTTTTCATTGATGTGCGTAGTAGCGCACTATGATTTTTTTATTTTTCAAATAATTTTGCAGATGACTAAATTATTTAAAAATATATTTCATTTGAATCAGCATATTTTTACCACTTAAATACTACTTTTTAGTTACAATTATTTTTGTAGTTATAAATTTTAATAGTTATACGTATATATATTTGACGTTTCTTTTAAATTACATATAAGTGTGTACAACTAAACAAATTGTAAATCACAGGATTAAATGAAGAATTTTGTTATTCTAGATTTTGATTCTAGTCAATGGTGCAATGAATTATTTAATGGGATAATGAGACTCGAAGCTTTGCCGGTAGCATTTATACTGTTTATTATACTTCGAAAATTATTTCCTTGATGAGATGACTTGCAGATATATGGGTGTGTAAATGCATTGTTACTATATAGCTGTGGATTGCAAATAATTTTCTTTTGCCAAAGAAAATAATTTGCAATCCGCAAGTTATGAAATATCTAAATTAATTGCCCACAAATTGAACGCTGCGCGATATAAATGTAATAATGAATTTTTTTTACAGTCACCTTGTTTAAGGAAATATCTCTCAGTCTTAACATGGTGTATACGACACCATCATTCTCTTTCTTTTTATTCACAAATGATACGTACCTTCCTAAAACATCGATTGCAGTTTCATTATTTTCTTGTGCCGAAGTATTCGAAACGCATTTTAGTTACAATATTTTATTAAAAGGAAAATAATCGCTATGTATATACGAATTATAAATATATTTCAGAAAATCTATTTTAAGATATATAGTTTACTGTAGTTTACTATTCCATTTTATACATAACTTTGGATATAAATACAAACTAATTTTTTACATGAATGTCGAATTTACGCAAGTCATCAACTAGAACCAGAGTATATATTTCAACCAAAAAAACATAAACTGACAAGGAAAATATAGCTTGCGACTCACATAGAAGGATATTATTGGCCCGCTCTAAAATATATGTTCGGTTCTTTCCACAAAAAGGGGATAAAATAAAAATTAGACTGCTGACCGAAACCTTCATCTAATATGCTCTCATATAGACATGTGTGTGTGTGTGTGTGCGTGCGTGCGTGCGTCCCTGCGTATCTGCGTGCGTGCGTGTGTGAGTGCGTGCGTGCGTGCAGGCGTGCGTGCTTGCATACGTGTATGTGTGTTTGTGTATATATATTAATATCTAATACGTTTTAATGCCTACTCCAAGAATGGGTTAAACTTTATTTCAAAGTGAATATCTATAGCATTTTAAAGAGGATGTTCAAGACGTAGTTTTGTATCGGTGATTTTCACATTTTTTTATGACGTCGCAATTTTTGTAGAAAATTATTGTGTAAATGACTTTATTGTATAAATGATTTTCTGCTTGCTTTTGACATTGATAAAAAATGCAGATATTTCAAACTTGTAGATGATCAGCTCATGGTTTCCCGTATTTTATATTTTCTCATATTAATTTCCAGTTCTCTATGAAATATCGAACAAAAAAGAGATGATGTTTTTATGTTTTATAACAAGTTGCTAATAAATGCGTAATATATGTAATATAAACTATTTTAAAAACATATATACTAGTTATCCCACGGAACTAATAGTTTACTCGTTCCACTTTTGATACAATAGGATAGCTTGATTAATTACCGTAATTTTGTGAATTACATCAATAATTTATTAGTTCTTCATTGCCATCGTCCATATTTTTACAAGTAAAAATCAGACGTGAGCGAAGAAGATGAATTTTTAAGGTTTTATTAATTTATTACATCTTCGATCAGCTGCTAATTATGAATATCCTTATTGTAAATCAACCAAATTCTATAAATTTCTAAAAGCAAGGTGTGGCAACTTTTCTAATTGTAGTTTTCTTTTAAGTACTTAAAATTCGGATTTTTGACAAATTTAGGAAGGAAAATGATTAACTTTTACATATATAATGTCATAGAGAATCAATAAATTTAATTTTGAATTATGTTTTAAATTCTAAATTATTCAATATTCGCATGCAAATAAATTTTCACGTGTACAAACACATGAAAATTTACATGCATTTGAATATTGAATAATTTTGAAATCGAGTTTTTAGTATTAATTGAAAAATAAAAGTTGTCCCATGGAAATTTATAAACAATAGCAGAAATTATAATTTTAATAAAAAAAACCTAGAAAATTTTGGTTTTATTGCATAAAGCCTCCCACCGACCTGTAAATCCATTTTGTTGTAAAATTTCAATTTGGAACGAAGTATTTTATTGCACTTTGTACACTTGGCGAATAAGATCTAGCCCAAAAAAGTATAAGATTTGGGCCGACACTTTCGCTATAGTACAAAAGTGTAAGATTTCGAGCGACACTTTTGCTACAGTACAAACACTTGCCTGTTTACAGGCGTAGGTCAATGTACAGGTATACTGTAGTATAGACACTCGGTGTGCGCATCAGCTGTATTCGTTTAAGCTTGCGTATTTATCAATCCGTGTACGCCATAATACTCGTAACTTCTCTTCTTTATTTTCAAACTCGTGTTATTATTATCAATATAAAATAAATTGTGAAAGTGATTTAGTGAAAGTTGAGGATGGTGAAAATAACGTTAGGTAGGAGCCAGTGTTCAGGTAAAAATAAGCGAATGATTAATTTGAAATCAAAATTTTGAGATAATTTGGATTTCAAATGAATCAATCGCTTATTGTTACTTGAACACTGGCTCCTACCGGACTCAAAATTTGATAACTAAAATTTTGTATATTCCAAAGTTTACACATATATTAACAGATACTAAAATGAAATCATGCAACACTCTTAATTAAAAACTTAGATCACTTCATTACAATTATCATCGTTTCACATCTTACAACTGCCACTGTTTATAATATTGAAATATTTATATATTCCTGTAGAATATACATATATATATATATATATATATATATTGGGTTGGCTAATAAAATTTTAACCACGAGTTTCTCTCAACAATTTTTGTGAAAAAAAAAATATTTTACACTAAATTGAATATTATTATCTTCTATTTATCGGCTTCTAGTTAGCAGTGACAATATGCCTTTCTTGTAAAATTCCGATGACTTTGATTCATAAAACTGTGCGAGATTGTTTTGGAGATCTTTTTTAAATTCGAATTTTTTTTCACTTAAATGGTTACTTAGAGCCCTGAAAAAATTGTATTCAGAGGGCGCAATGTCCGGCAAATATGGTGAATGAGTGAATAAAATACAGCCGAGCTAATATAATTTATTATGAGCACGTTTTGAAATATGTGGTCTAGCATTTTCATATAGAAAATAAACTCTATCCTGTCGACTACCCAATTTGTTAGCTTATCAGCCCAATTGTTCACATAAATATCTACATTTAATGATAATACCCCAGGAAGTAATTTTCAATGAATAATGCTCTTGACATGCCACCAGCAGCTGAGTACCACGTTTTTGGAATTCATTGCAGGATTGGATACTGAAACTCCTGTTTCCCCGACACTCAGCCATTGATGTTTGCGTATGTGGTTAACGTATGTAACCCACTTCTCATCGCCAATTACTGACTGATTCAGCCAGTCAAAGTTACGTTTCAATGTCAATGACTCTCAACAAGTATCTACTCTGCATAGAAGGTGATATGATGACAGCTCGTGGAGCATTCACACACCGTATTTTGAAATTTTCCCAATTCGTGCAACTGTTTCTATGATGCCATGACTACAGTCTAGCTCATTTGCCAATTGACGGGTCATCAGTTGAGGATCCTCCTCAATTAGGCGTCGTAATCATTGAACATCCTATACAACAGAATGTGCGGTACGGGGTTCGTCCTCAAAATCGTAGTCCTCATTCCTGAACTATCTGACCTGTGAGACCTAATTTAAAAGATCAAAAAGGAAAACCAATACCCAAAGACGTAAAAATCATCGTATATAATTCATTTATTTATTTTAATTTTTCATTTCATTTCTCTCAAACGTTGTTAACATATTTCAATATGCTTATTGTAATATGTATATTTCATTATGCCGTTGAATATTTCAATATGTATATTTCATTAGGTCTGTTCTATAATATATTACGAACGGAACTTTGTTCCACCCGGGTATCCGAAAAGGTGTGGTCATAAATAGAAATGGCATATAAAAAAATTGTGATACAGTATAAGGACATGTATCGTGTATGTACAGTATATAAACATATCTCCGCCATCTCTCTTATTTTCCGCCACCTATGGCCGAGAGTAATAGACTTGACTGAGTTCCACGTCTAGCGTAGACGCCGAACTCGGTCGACTTTGCGACTGGATGGCGACTCAACGCTTGGACCGACCATTCGGAAGTAATCATCGTACAACGCGCAACAAAGATAGAAGAGACGATGGCGCGTTGCTTAGTGCAGCCGCTTGGTGGTAGTCAGAAAATAGCAGATGCTGAGGCTAATTGTTCTTCATGGACATTTATGTTTTTCGTAGAAAAAATTATTATTATTGCATTGTTTTAATTGTTGTTATATCGGATAAGTTTCCACAGCCAAATACTCTTCCAAATCGTAGAAAATACCTATGATACATATTGATAAGTGGTACTTTCAAAAGGTTGTGTGTAATTACACATATGTTAAGTATGTACTACAATACGAATGTTGTATATGCGAGCGATGTTAACGTGAAAGATTAGTCAATGCTAATAAGTGTAGGCGCAAGTTTCTCCCGTTGCCGACACTATTATGGAAATTACTAATCCGAATTTAATAAAACTTTGATAAACGTGTTTTTCAATTCTTGGAAAGTATTATATTAGCAAGAAAATCATTGAATATAATAATGCGTTTTGTTGAAGCTGACGCCAAAAAAATAATGCACACCAACGCATTCAAAACGTTTAAGTCAGTTTATTACCAAAGATGATTAAGATATTTTTAGGCGATATCTGATATATAATAACTTTTCTGGTTAAGTTGTAATTAATATACATCGATTGCAAAGGTTGACCTTTCCATTTTAATCAGTAATTGTAAATATTAGTCTATCACCCATTAACATATAGAGGTAACTACGGTATAAGCAAGATCAGAATCAACCTTTTCTTGAAAGTATTACAATAATAGTTACCAAGCTACAGCCGTTACCTCTGGCTTTATATATTTGTTTTTTATCGTTCTGGGAACCAAGTAATTCAAAATGTATACTACTGTAGCTGCACTTCCCGCTACATATCAAACGGCGACACATTGTTGAGCGCGGAAAATAATTCAAGAAATAAGGATTGCACAACGGAACCATCACCTGCGTAGCACCTCCGGTGGCAAAATGGAAAGCTTGTATCCCGCGCGCAAATAATTATAGAGATTGTTCGCTAACGAAAGCCTGTATAACGCCACACCCAAAGAATTCCTTCTATGTATTCGGTGACGGTCGATGGCAAATTGTGAAACGTGTCGGCGGTGGGGGCCATTTTGTTGACTTTGCGGTGCGGGCGCTGGTGTATTGCGGGGTATGTGCTATCTCGCTCGGCGCTCGTACATCCCTGTCACAGCATTCTGTCTCAGCTTTCATATATTGCTCTCTTTCTAGCTCTCTCTCTCTCTCTCTCTTTCTCTCTCTATCTCGCTCTCTTTATCTCTCTCTCTCTCTCTCTCTTTGTGCCGTATTGGCAAAGATTATTAATTATGGAATAAAGGTTGGGATTAAATTATGTATTAAATTATGGATTAAAATAATACGATGGATGGACTTGAAGAGTAAAGACATAAACATACTTCGTAAAAGTTATTTCGTGTGTGATCTTCATTTTGCTAAGACTAACTTCCTTAAAAGAAAACTTAAAACATATGCTGTTCCTACTTTATTGCTACCACAGTTGGAAAACCCGTCTGATGACTCAAAATATACTCAAACTGACATAAAACTAACATGAAGCTCCTATACTTCACAATATCGGTGCAGTATGATTTGGAAACTCCGAGTACTTCGCAATCAGTACAGACAACTAAAATTTTACCAAAAGATGCACCTCGAAAAAGGAAGCTGCGAGCTGAATTAAAATCAGAAGGCAAAAAACGGAGATCGCTCGAGTCGCAAGTAGAAGGTAGTGCTACTGTCAAAAGAATTGGATATGCCGCCTTTACTTAAAAAAAATATCGACATTCAAAAAAATGTAAAACGTAACTTTCGTGGAAACCGATATGATCAAGAATATGTAATGTTCGCATTGAATATATATTTTGCAAGTCTGGTTGCTTATCGAGTTTTCCCTGAAACACTTAATTTGCCCAGTTGAAGAACTTTACAAAGACGTGCAGCCTTCGAGAAAAGCACAAAATTCGACGACAACGTAATTAAATGTTTGAAGTTTAAGATTCGCAACTTGACTGAATCTGAAAAATATTGGATCATATGTGCTGATGAAATGTCATTAAAAAGATATCTTAATTATCAAATAAACAAAGATAAATTATTGGGTTCCACGAAATCAACGAAAAAGAGTGTTTTCTAACTGGAAACAACCATTGGCATATTGTTTTTTGGGCCAAAGTAAGTATTATACAGATCTTGGCACATGGTTGGAAAATGTAATAACACAGATGCTTGAAATTGGTTTTAATGTGCTTGCATTTACTTCTGACCAGGGTAAAAATTATATAAATATGGTCAAAAATAAATCTGTTACTACAACCCAACCATTCTTTTTAGGTAATGGTCAAAAGATTTATTATATATTTGATATACCACATCTTATAAATTTACTACGAAACAACTTAATCAAAAAACGATTTAATTTTTCACAATACTGATGGTTCTAAACGATTAGTATCTTGAAATGATATCGAAAGTATGTATGATGCCGAAAAAAGTCAGAATTACAAAATTGCATTTAAATTGACTGAATCACATATCAGACCAAAAAAAAATCATATGCTTTAAAGCACACAGACTGACCATACATATGGCGCTTTAATTAATTCACCAGAAGATTTCAAACAATATATTTTAAAAATAGATAGCATCTGTAAAGATCATTTTGTGAATGGTGATTTTTATCATATTGGTAACGAAATAATTGCTAAGATAAATGAAATTAGATTTATTTACCATGTCCTTGTTTTCCTTTGGAATACATAAAAAAAACTATTTGTTAGATTTAAAATATTTAATGTTGTGCGATATAACAATAAAATGTTTAGAGACAAAAGTTTTAGAAGAAAATATTTCAGTGTATAATATATAAATTTTTATTTCTTTTTCAAAATATACAAATAATATTATTATCAAATCACTTTCAACGATTATACGTATAGTGCTAAATGAATATTTACATAATTACATTTTTACAATAAGATAATTATAAATTTCATCGCGAAAAATCAATCGAGCCATTGTAAAGTTATTGCGTCAGCGCGCTATCCAGACCGTCTTCCGATTGACGCTGATGGTTAATGGTTAGAAAGAGAAACGGGCAACGGCCATATTGAGTCGTCTCGGTCGATTGGTGCGGATGCCCGCAAACATCTAACCGATCGTAGTAATAATAAATAATTTTTACCTGCACGCTGCGGCAGCCCTACATTAATTTACGCACACACACAAACGGATACGGACAGGCGAGTACGCATGTAATAGTGTAAGCAATTAAATCTGTTCGCTAGTATGGAGTGTCGGGGATGTGGTATTGGTGATGTATAAATGGGCAAGTTGCAGAACCGAATTTATGCAGTATGCGCTACCTGGACTTCCGTTATATTTCATCGATTTCCCCATCTGACAAACAGCGTGATAATTATGATATGACTATTTTTTTATTATTTTTCACCCCTCATGTTAATTATTCTAACCTTTACGTGTACATAGTGTTACAAGAAGTTTATAGAAATTTTAACGTAACCTGAAATAAGAATAGAGATAGACTTATTCATAGGCAAACAGATATATATTCGCATGCGTACAAGGGCGGGATTTTTCCTAAATTATGGTTAAAAAAAATTCCTTCCCGTTATAAAAAAAAATATTATATTGATTTATTTATTGGTTAAATTAGTGTATATGAGAAATATTCGTTAAAATAGAATGTTTTTTCAATGTAATTAATGTTTTATGCAGTACAAAAATATTGACATTTCAGTTTTTTTTTGAATTAGTTAAATATATTTCTTACGTATTTAATCGGTTAGTACATTTGACTCTAAAAAGTTTTACTGTTCATTCTAGAACATTCTACACTGTATTTATAACTACTTTTTACAAGGTTTCGAAGCCAAGTGGCAAACAAAAATTAAGTGTTATTATATAATCATGTCTGTGGTTCGATTTTATATCATAGTGTCCGTTTCAATTTAAGCTCGATTGAGCTGAAATTAATGAAATCTTTTATTTTAAAAAAGATTTCATTAATTAATGAAACAATTATACCGATCCATAAAAGTAAAAAAGTAAATATTTAACTTATCTTTTTTTTAAACTCCCCTTTACCTGAAATTTGAAGAAAAAAATGTTTTTTTGCGAATTTCATAATTTGAAATTCCACTCCACCATTTTCTTCCTTCTTCAATTTCTTTGCTATGCCTGTAAAACATGTGAAAGGGGGTGTTAGTGGCATGTAGTAAGTATTTAAAATGAAAATTATTTTAGTTAAATTATATTAAACACATTACTTTCAAACATTATGCAGTCAACCAAAATTATTTTCTCACGCCAGTTTATTTTCTTACGCCTCTAAAATATATACTTGTCAACATATTCAACAGTGAAAAAATATACGTCTTCCAAATTTACTAAAATCGCAATGTTTCCTTAATTTTTTCAAATTTTGTATGTACCTAAGCGTATACAGAATTCCCATAGCGCAAATATTGCTTCTACCTTACGAGTTTTTTTTTATAATAGAACAATTTTTTTATTTTGATTATTTTAAAAGACGTGAATGATATTTATAATTTTGTTATTTGTAATTCAAATCTTTTAATTGATTATCTATTTATTTCAATTTTATTTAAAGCTTGAGTTTTATCTATACATTTTAAATTAAACTACGAGTAGTTACAATTAAGTAACCATGATGAACAGGATTTTCATTTAATTTACATTTCAAAAAAATTACTTGTTATTTATATTGTATATAATCAAGTATCATGGGAGTTGTTAGAATATCTGTGTAATAATTTTTTATATGCTTTTAATGATGTAATTTTATTACATGCATGATATTTTCTGTTATTTGAAGCGTAATTATTCATCAATCGTCAGCTACTGAAGATAAATTAAAGTTATTAATGACCCAGAAAGAAATAAAACCACAAGAAGGAACGTGATTCATTACGTAATAATATTGTAAATACTAAAGGCCTGAAAGAATGAAAGATGAAAACCCAGTAAAGAACGTTTTCATTGTGAAACCTATAACAACTCGTAGAGGTAGACCAAAATTACGATGGACCGATTCAGTGGAAGAAGATTTTAACATTCTCAGGATAAAGAACTGAAAAACCCAGGCGAAGAATAGAACTTCCTGGAAGAATCTCCAACAGAAGGCCTTGGCCCTCCCTGGGCTGTCATGCCAAGTATAATGATGACTAAAGGTCTAATATTAATCGGTCAATATATCATTTTCGCGTCCATCTCCGTCTAACAATTTCATCAAACTATCACATTGGTGATAATCAGCGGGCGTTGGATTATACATTTTTATAGAGTTTGTTTATTATTAATAGGTATATTTACAATTAATTTTAAAATGTTTAAAGAATAATTTAATTTCCCCTTTTATTCAGGATTCAGGAACTATAATGAGGACATTATGATATATCTTCATATATTGATCTGTCTTCATATATTAATATTTTATACACTATTTTATACGGCCTTTGTCATAATTTTATATTTAAAAAAAATGTGGTAATATTGATAGAGAAAAAGTAAAACAGCTAGCATAAATCTTATAAAGTTACATTAACAATATTTTATTTTTAAATTAAATAACATAATTACATTTCAATCTGTTGTTTAAAAAAATGTGAAGTTATGTTCGCAAACAAAACAATGTCGGAGAGGATCTCGTATATTAATACTAATATAAAAATTATGCAGGCAACCAACCTATTAGAAATTAAATTTATTTTTAGTAACTTAATAGCTTAGTTGGACTTGCAGCTTGCTGCACATATTAATTGTATATTTCTTCTATCTAATTTAGATTATGAAGAGGTATGTTGTTTAAATTCTACTTTTTTATAGCTTTTATGTGATATCATCAAAATTTTTCTCACTTCTTTCGTCTCCAATCCATTTAAAACTCCTTTAAATTTACTGAAATGATCAAATATTTCCCCATAACCATCACTTACACAGTCTATAGCTGCATACTTATACAGTCTGCCACTTGTTGCATTGTTTGGCTATGGAAGATTGCTCATGTAGCAGTATGTATTTGCTAGTGAATAAAAGTAAAATACTAAATACTTCAAAGTTAAGTTTTATTGAAAAGAAATCAAAAGTTTAATTAGATTTGTTTAAGTAAATATAGAGTGCATATGAATAGTTTAGCTTACAAAGGGGTAGAGTCAAGCTGTACGATAAACCAAATAGTTCTAGTGAAGTCATAATTTTTAATCTGCTTCAGAAGGAACAGAAATAATTTTACCTAGAAAAATCTTCATTGACCCGTAATTTACTTTTACTTTAACGTAAAATATTACACACACATACATACACACATGTGTGTGTGTGTGTGTGTGCGTGTGTGTGCGTGTGCGTGTGTATATATATATATATATATACATACATTTATACAAATATATATATATATATATATATATATATATATATATATATATATATATATTACATAAATATATTTCTTTTCTATATATTTATACACACTTATGTTTATACATATGCATATGGATGTGTGTATGTGCACCTGTGTGTAGGCGTGCGGGCGTGAGTGCGTATAGCCGTGTGTGGGCGTGCGTATAAGCTTGTGCGGGCGTGCAGGACTACGCGTGCGTGCCGTGCCCGCGCGCGCATTTCTGTGTGTGTAAATCGGGAAGTTATTGATGACTTCGTAAAATTTATTTAACTTGTAGTATGTTGTTCCTTAATCAGCTGTGAGTTATTTAAAATGTTGAGACCCAAGCCAGCTTAAATTATGATAAGAGCGAAAGTGTTACACACCACTGAAGCCAGCAAAATAAGCGGTAAGCTGTAATATATAATTGTCGTGCAGTGTGAGTTTTGGTACGAATACATTTGGGTTCAATAAATAGTGATTAATATTGTTATCATATCAAACAGCCAACTTAATAAAAGTTGGTAAACTGGCAACTCAACGGTTATGGTCTACTATTTAAAAGGTACTTCAAACAATATATAAATTGCTCCATATCCGATAAGGAGTTTTCATTGGTGAGCGATAGAGAAACAGCGACAGAGAGCTGGTGAAGGTCGAATCGTCCAATCCAGCAACTCAATCCAAAGTGTCAAGGAATTCTAATAATTTTACAAACGTAACTAACGTATTTTACAAGTAACTTTTTCAGATTTGTGAAAATATTTACGTCTGCTTATAAAACTAGAACAACAATGTATTAATAATATTATTTTATAAGAATGTCAATTGTAATATCTTGATTCCTCGTAGAATTCATTTTTTTCTCTACTACTCTTGTTTAACATTTGTGCGAACTAAATTAATATTTGCGTAAGTCAAGTTACAATGCATAGAACATAGTGCTTCCAAAAAGTGTCACGTGCGTAAAAGAAATTGCCTGAAACAAAACCGTTTTTGCATATTATTTGCAAGCAATCTGCACTTCAAATAATACAAATTATTAATGTAAGACTTACATATTAGTACATACCCAAAATTAAATGTAAACTTACTTTTAATTTTGGGTGTTTCTTAATATTTTGGTTACATACAAAACATGTTAAAATTTTCTACAATTTATTTTTTTTAACTGCCTAAGAAGAAACTGCTAACCACCACAATAAATAAGTTGAGATAAGACTTCCCTGGCGATGGTTTTAAGCAGTGTCATATTTCGTCGGTTCTAATGTTATACACCACCTGGTTACATCAGCCAGACGCCGGTTGTCTGAAATCACTTCTCCAGGCAATAACATGCTGGAAGTTGGATAAAATTGATTTAGTGGGTAAATTTTAACACTAAAATATTTTCAAGTATTCCATTGTCTTCCATCAGCTCATGCAGAACCAAAACTCGTCGACTTAGTATTTTTCAGTATAATTATGTCATTTAACGATATGTTGATTTTTACTTACTTGAATTATTGTTTATTACATAAAATTTCATATTAAAATAAAACAATATTTGCATAACTTTTTTAAAAATTTTGTATTATTATGATTACCATAGAGTAATAAAATGTCAAAAATTGAGGCAGGACAAAATTGTCCCGATCACAGTTAAAGGGGATTAGCATGCTTCGGCTGATCTATTGTTAAAGCATGAAAATGTTGGATTTGACGGTTTTGGTGCACATATTGAATTCTCAATTGATCATTTTTTGACGCTTGAACATTTGGCTTTATCAAATTTAGAGCAGCGTCCATTGGCTTTATTTTTTTAATACAGTAATTTTTCAAAAATAATAACACTGGACTGACGTTGACAATACTTATTCTCTGTAATAGAAACTGCCCCTAAAGTTAAAATCTCTTTAGGATAATAGGTCAAACTGCGTAATACGAGTGTAATAAATATGTTATAGGAAACTGAATGAAAGAATGTACATCGATTATTTATATGATGAGTATAAATAATACTTAACGCAAATCTACTATCGAGACTTTTACTTAAAAATGTATTTAATATTTATTTAGAGTACTAAACTATATATTTTCAATAAAACTGTCACTCATTAAAACTAAAAAAAGATTGAAAGGTTTGCTAAAAATCGGGTAATATAATTTATGAAAAGTACTTCGAAATGTCAAGAAAAAATTCAGAATCTACTTTTATGTAACTTTGCATTACAGCTTTATTTGAATCGAATATGGTAATCGAGAAACTCCTCAAGTTATCCAGTGTGAGCTCGTATAATCCTTTTTCGCAGCTTTAACTTCAGCAATAATGGCACGATGTTTATATGATAATAACGTCGAATTTGCGTACCAAATTCCACTTTGCATAAACTGACTTTGTTTTTCTAGGCTCGCGAGTTACCCTTTTATTACGATTTATAAACTTCAACCTTCTTGAATCACAAGGAATAAAAAGAGTTCATATAAGTTTTAAGTATGATCACATAGCTAAATGATAAAATTTCTACATATATATTTAAATAATATTTTTAAAAACTTAACGGATTGAGTATTAAGGAATATGCAGGATTGAAATTGGTTTTGAATTCTGTAGAACGGTTACTTTTATTTTTTTGTTATCGGTATTATTCAACCTAATTTATATTTGACATATTATTTAAC
Organism: Druceiella hillmani; assembly: GCA_039881145.1. Classification (NCBI taxonomy): domain Eukaryota; kingdom Metazoa; phylum Arthropoda; class Insecta; order Lepidoptera; family Hepialidae; genus Druceiella; species Druceiella hillmani. The sequence continues at coordinate 58,713,171 of JAYKKI010000002.1, forward strand.
TACACGTATCCTTATCAGCAATGATTGAAACATTTATAAACATGACTAATTTATTTTATAAACAAATTCTTTGGCATTCACCTAGGACGTGCATTTTTTTTCTATTTTAATGAATATCCATGATTCCTACGTCACAAATTTAAAAGGAAAAAATTATTTATACATAACCAAAATTACATTAATATTGTTAATTAAACAAAATGCACATAGGACATTGACATAAAAAGTGGTTTAGTCCTATTTTTCAATTAATTTTAATGCTTGAATTAATCGGTTCAGCAACCTCTGTTTAGAATTATTTCAAATTGTTCAGCACAACATATTGTCGTTATTTTTCCAGATTATTAAATAAAGTTACGTATATAAAAATATAGATAAACAATACTATCAAATATAGATAAATAGCACTAGCCAATCATATATAGAAAAATAACACTAACCAATCATACATAGATAAGTAACACTAACCAATCATACATAGATAAATAACACTAACCAAATATATTTTACCAGTGTAAAAGTACGTTTTAAGTGTAAAAGTACGTTCTTGTACTAGAGCCCAAAATTAAGTTAGATATTATTGTTATGGCTTTATTTGTAAAAATATAAACTTTAAAATGAAAGCATAAATTAAATGCATTTCTGCTAAAATCAGTCAAATGTTCTACATTTCATACCTCTGCATTTATTAATGGAAGAATTTAAATGTTTCATTACACTAACTCTTTATAAATAAAATTATTTTTAATTTACATTAAAAAGACATGAAATATATAGTTTCGTTCTTGATTCTATACTGTAAATTAAACAAAAATGTTAATTTCAAATAAGTACACTTTACTGAAATTCAGAGTGAAGAGGGCATTTCAAAAGTATATGAAGAGTTCCTTTTTGTATCCGAATTTTAGTAACAATGTTTATGGATTTTAAATAATAAATGTACATACTTATAAACTGCTCGCTAGCTGCGCTTGCTAAAAAGTTAATGTCACCTTTCAAATTCACTTTCATTTAAAATCATCACAACGTTTAAAATCAACACACGATATTCGGTAATATAATTACGTCTGATTCGAATAATTTGTCCAATACATCATACAATCATAACATCAAAAATTAAGATTGACGCCATATTAAGAAATATGTAACAGAATGTTTTTATCGTGAATAGATTAATCAAAAATTCAATAAAGAAGTAACTAATAACATCTAGAAATTTTGTATTTTAGGACCTGTAACGTTAATGTATGTTCTTTAATCTATATATATTATATAAAATTGGTATATATATCTCACTCTGCATCTACTGCAACTACATATCGCAGACGAATGTCATTTATGCGTGGTAACAGCCTCAAACCTCCCATCGTACACATATGGCAAACTTATTGCCGTGAGAGCAATGTCTTACAGCCAACTAAAACACCAGACGACGTAATTTACCAAAGGTCTAGTTAATATTTTTATTAGCCGATAGGTAGCAGCAGTATAAATGAAAAGAAATTCAGTGTAATTTTATTAAAATATTAATATAATGCTTCAACATTTTCGACAGTTTGAAGAATTGTCTAATTTAAAGAAAACTGTTATCACGAGCATAAAATATAAGTAGGCATAACGTATGTGATCCCTTAATTGTATATTATTTTCTGCGTAATGTAGTATATCTTAGTGTTAGACTGAATGCGATAAGTGATAATGCTCCTTCGTTCATTTCAGACCCAAAAATACGCTTTTGTGTTATAATTATATGCACTAATAAAAGTAGCAAAAGAATGTAACCGATTGCAGAATTTACTAAACCTAACAAGTCAATTTGAAAATATTTTGTTGCATTTTAGATAAAGACGTTAGTGGACACTTCGCCGGTCCGCGACACTAGTGCAGAATATTTAATGTCATCTTAATGAGATAAGGGCTTCACATTTGAAAACTGATTAATTTACGTAGTAACTCAACAGTATATCATTACTACGAAAATAAACTATTAATATGTTTTTCCTTAATTTCATAAAAGAGATTTTTAAAAAATTAATATTTTTTTAAAATAAAAGTATAAAGTTTACGCTGGCTAAATAACATATTTGATTAATGGAAAAAGATAAAAATATCATGAAAGCTTCATTTCATCTTATATCCATAAAGATATTGGATAGCCTTTTTATATTTCAGGATAAAAGTTTTCCTTCCAACATTATAGTAATCGATTTATTGAAAGTCATAATTGATAACTACATTAATTGTCTTTCATATAAATTCACAAAATATTTGAATATTAAATTGGCAGGACGTCAAGTATTTATTAAATTGGTATTATTTTTCGGGCAATAAGCTAAATATTTTCTGATAATTTTATCATATCTAACTAATAATCATAATTTAATCGATTTAATAATCCTAATTTCTTCGGTTGATTAAATAGTCAAGTATAATTCAAATATTTTTTTAGATTTAAAGATGGGAGGACCTATTATTTTGCTTTCTCTCATCTTTATTATTATCTGTAAATATCCGATCGTTATTGTTAATTTCAATTCCTTCATCAAATTTTTAAAAAAATATGTGGGTTTATTCAAGCCGCCGAAGTTTATTCATCAATTTTCATCTACTTTTAAGGTTTTGTACTTTAAAAAGAAAAGCGGAACCATTGTAAGATTACTCCCTTATTTGTCCGTACGTTCATAACAATCCTTTTTTCAGAAACTTTTTGACATAGAAACTTGAAATTAAGTGTAGTAATGAAAGAAATCAAAGCGTAGTTCAAAAGATTTTTTTAGTTTTAATAATAAAACAAATCAAACAAAACTTTTACTAAAATATGTGCCGGTGCACATATTTTAGTAAAAGTTTTTCTATTTCCGTATATAGTGTAGAATTTGATTTACGATGGCTGGTTAGAAGGGTCTGAAAATATTTTTTTAATATTCCATTTTATTACTATTTTACGTACATACTGAAAAATATAAATGCAAACCAAAGGTATTCCAAATTTTTTAACTTCGAAATAATTCATCCTAAAATTAGGGAAAAAATGGGTTCCTAGGAGTACACGCACAGCTTGTATGAATATTATAGTGATGATTTCAGCGGTCACAATTTTTTAAATACTCACCATATTTTTACACCTACAAAACTAGAGTAGGCAAAATATTTATATTATTTTCTAAATATAAATAAATTTGGTATAATTATATATCAGCACACAAATTTTGTGCCGCTAAATTTTTAAAAATGTTCACATGAATGAAAGAGGGAATAAATTATAGATTTTACTTTTTTTCCTATTTTTTTTTAAAGTGTGATTGATGTGGGATATAACTTGAGAATAACAGCAAATTTTTTTATGTAAAAATTGAATAATTAAAATATACAAAAAATGCTACATTCTCCTCTTAAATCTGAAACTAATGAGTGAAAAAATATTAGAAAAACAGAGTTGACAAAATTTATTTGAAAGATTACAAGAATATTTTAGCATTTATCATAGATTTTACTGTTTTTGTAATATGCGTTTACGCCTATGTAATATGCTTTTACGCCTATGTAAGACTTAGTAAATAGTTTAATTGAAATGCAGTGCACCTTAAATGTCCGTATATACCTGAACGTGTACGGAACTCTCGTAATTCGGATCCTACTCGTGTTTTGCTTGTTTTTTTACGTTAATAGTCATTGTTCTTTTAATATAATAGTTATGTGACCTTATCAATGACAGTTAAATAAAGTGTTTTATATTAGGTTACTCCACCTTCAGAATTAAAATAAAACAAACACAATATGGCATCTACGTTCAGATAATTAAAATACGTTAAGAGTTTTATTAATTTAATTTCTATATTAAGTTGACAATTATATGAAATATTTCAATATGTTTCAAATAATAAAATCGTTTCCTCACAATTAATTAAAATTGTAGTTGTAAGTAGGATCGAATATATATTGTTGTCCTCCTTGAGGTTTTTTTCTGCACTAGTATTGTGCATGTGTGTATATACAAATATACAATACATATCTGTCCGAGGGCCGTCATCGGAAATAATTGATGACCATAGATCATGTTTTCTTTTTAAAAGTTTTAGGTCTCGTCTGGTTAGTCCGGTAGTTTGAACAATTAATTTAAAATATATAACAATGTTTTTGAATACGCTAAAATAAATCACTGCGTAAGCAGTGAGTCGGCATCGTAAGCAACAGGCGCGCTCATGCGGAGTGTTGGGGTGGGGGCGAACACAAATCTAGAATACCATATCATGCAAATTCTTCACAAAAAGTTATTATCGAACATTGAAAAGTTTAACTATAACTCATAAGACACATTACTCTGGAAAACATTTAGTCCTATAAACAGTGAGATAACTGCAACAATATTTTGCACGGTATTAGGACACCGAGTCAGAGTTTTGCATTTAAATTTATTAAAACATTTATCTCAATTTACGCACTAACTTGGCGACGATAGATATTTTTCACATTTTGTCACTTAACAACCAGAGTTATGCAAATAGAAAATGTTATTGATTTTATAGCTAACATAATAAAGCCAAAGCAATAAGACATAAGAATATATCACCGTCAAGTTCAATGTTGATCAAAATTTCAAATTGGTATCATTTTATAATCAATTATTGATATCTGCATATACTAAAAATTAAACTTCGAGCATGTGCTGAAGTGGAGTTGTGTGGGTTTGAACATAGCAGGGAAGCGCTTTGGATAAGGTTGCTGTGTCCAACAATGCGGCTCATTCCACCATTAACCCATTACTTCAATTCTAGTATTTTAACCCGTTTTATAGCCAAAACTTAATATTTCCACTTCTTTCCCAAATACCGAACATATTTTTCTATTCCAGAACCAGAGATTATGAGAATAGTTTTATGAGATAATGTGAACTTATTCTGGGATTTGTTCTAATAAAGTCTTTAATTTTTTTAAAATTTAAACAACATAATTACAATAGAGGAGTTGAAAATTTTCCTTTTTTGATAGGAGGTATTAAATATTAATCTCTGTCACAAGAGAGTATATCTTCATCCATTATTGTGTGCTTTGTGTGTTGTTTCTCTCATATTTCGCTCTAAAGTAAATTCGCAAAGCCAAATCACTCTAAATGTTCTTACACTGGGTGTTGTTAAATTAGTATAAAAAGCTGAATTTTATGCAAGCGAGATACGCTACTTCAACATTACCGCAAGAGGCAAGACTCGTTCAATATACAAACATGGAGCACCGCGATGTTATCAAAGTGATGTATAAAGTGACACAGTTAACATCTTATTTGGTTTTGGATAGTCAGCGCACGAATATTATTTTGCAAAAAGAAAAAAATAATAAAGAAAGGTCATTATATTCATTTAATAAACGTTGAAAAGGATCGGACAGTTACACAAATGGGGTAATAAATTTAAATCAAGGTTTAGTGCCTTGATTTATCTAAATAATGCATAAAATAAATTATTTCGGTTATATACACTTATACATGTGTATATACATTAAAAAGCAAAAAAACACGCACGGCACGGCATACTTATATACACTTATACATGTGTATATAAATTTGCAGCTATAATTGTTGCTTTTCCTCTTCCATATATAAAACTTTACCTAGTTCTGAAAAAAATGTTATCACCCATATAACATTTCATAATATTTTAAAAATACCTTTGTTTAATTATAACTACGATGTAGGGTGTACACGATTTTAATTTGGTCTTAATTTAGTAAAATTTAGTTCAGGTGTGTATCGAAGGAGGTCGGGTGGGACATCGCACCTTCCCTTTATCTTATTTATTTTTCTTAGAAAAGAATGATAATGCGCCTCAAGAAAAATATGCTATGTACTGTAAGTTTGAAACTCTCCCGAGAATATCCAAACTTCTTGGATCCATTTTCTAAATACGTGCTTGATCAAGCTAGAATTAATATTTATAAACGTGTGCCTACTTCTTGAGTCACGTTTGGTATTATGGAATTCATTGCCTAGCGTACATACATGGACCAGATAAAGAACTCCGGTTAACTCAGTATATAATTTTGTTTAACAATATCTTTTGAATAAAAATTTTATTCATATTTAATCGCATTCGTTGAATCGGAAGAAGTTTGTATCAAAATATTATTATTACTTTGAAAATTGGATAAAAGTTCGTGTAGTTAATACGGAACAATTGATGGGAAATTGTGTTGCTAAAAGATATAGCAACAAATATCCAATGTATATATATATATATATATATATATATGTATCTAGGTACGAGAACTGCAAGGACTGCTATGGTCAAGATGAGGAGGATATGAAAGAATATTAACATTACAGAAACAACTATGAACCGATTCGTTGGAGCATTGATTTTCCTTCTTTTCCTCTGCGCTGATGTGGATGCTACGAGAAAGCGGGAGAAACAAGATAGATGCTTTAGAAATGTTGTGTTTTAATATTGTACAAATCCGAGTAATAAAATTCTTCGGACATATGTCCCGGCGTAACAATGATAATATTAAACGCCCGTTGATACAGTTGATACAGAGCAAAGCGGAAGGTACTAAACGATGTGGAAGGCACCAATGAGATGGATAGATTAGATCAGATCGCCATAGATTTTCTTCTATATGAGTGCACCCGGAGAAGAGCTGTTAGATGAGGAATGGGGAGATAAGAGCATAATGAGTGAGAAGACGTATATATATATATATATATATATATATATATATATATATATATATATATATATTAATCTTCAGATTCTGTGTGGTCTGTGTGACAACAATTTAAATGTACCTTTTACAGTCTGACAATTATCCCTTGAATAGATTATTACTGCTTATACTGCACAGCTGAAACAATTCCAGTGATTTGACTACCCTTTGGTTTGAAGAATAGAGCAGCCATTCTTATAAAAACCTATCAATCACGATTAGAATTCGAATTATTTGAGTTTTGCATATAAATCAGCGCTTATTAAATGTTTATATGTACTGAAATATACGTGGGTATATGATATATCTACTAAACTATTTACATATATTAATTTCTCATAATGTAAATGTATTGCAGTCGTGAAAACATGGTATATATTTAAATAATTATAAGGTCTACGATAATCGGTTTAATTTTCCTGTAAACTTCTACGCAGTTTTACCGCTTTTTTCATATTTTTGTTTCAATAGTTTCATTACTTTTCAGCACATCTCTGAAGATATAATAACTTAAATTGTGAGAAAATTTGAAATACTCGATTTTATCCTCCTAAAATTTTCAAATGAATATTTTTGAGTTTTAGCCATTGCAATATATTTGAGTATATATAGCTATTGGGACGTATGTTTTATTACTGCGCCAAATTATAAGTCTCATTAGCGAGGGGTTTCTACGAAAAAAACGGCTGGGAAAGTAGTGATATCGTTTTGAAATGAAAGAATATGGAGCATTTAATATTTAATATACTTACTATGATTTTATTTAATAGTAAAATTTGTGTCTTCTTATGTAGACGAGTACTTTGAAATGCGATTATACGATGTTCATTGATTTGTAGAAAAATGGTATCCTCATCGTAATTTTTCCCTCAAAAAAATTTAGGTGGTATATGGTGTCAAGATGTTGGTTGCAAAATTATTTAACATCCAATGCAATGTTTTTTACAGTTTACATATAGGACATGTATACCTTTGGTATATTTCACTTCTACAGACAAAAATGTCGTTGAAAAATTCTTTGGCCATATATTTTTAATTGGTTTCAAAAAATTAGGAATTCCTAATTCTTATTTTTATTATGGTTTTTTTATATTAACTGTCATAAGTCATTGTCTCATAACTTTTTTTATTATTTTTCATAGTCTGATTTTGATTTTGTTTTTTTAAATTATTATTCTTCTCATACACTTTTTTAAAACGTGGCTTCAAACTCGAAAACTAAGAGAATTCTTAAACGACCAATAATACTTCTCTAAGTATAGATTTAATTCTACTAATTTTATGCCCTTGAGCATCTTTCCGTTTGGCAGTGAATTCAGATCAACTTTAGTGGTAGATGACAGGCAGGGTCTTACGAGGAATCTGGAAGGTGGTACCAGGACCTTCTTAATAGCGAAGATTGTATTCATCATATTTAAGTCGTTCCGTTTATCTTGACGGGTCTTTTAATCACAAGCACTGGGCAGATGATAGTGCATCTGATGATAGAGTTGGAAGGAGGTGACAGATACTCCTCGATAACGAGTTGAAAAAGTAACAAAGATTTGTCACTTTCTTATGATAATTAAATTTTTATGGACGGTTTTCACGTTAAAAAATAAGAAAGAAAATTAAATTATTTTACTACGTCATGGTATCAGTTGTCCTCTCATAAATGACATTGTCATATTGCCCGCCCAGATTAATTAATTTTTTACCGTATTAAAATACTATGTACATATATTTAAGCACAATAAGCGTATTTTGAGTATCCGATACTTTCATCCAAGAAAAATATTTTAGTAATTTTCTTAAACTCGAAATTATTTTTAATGTTGCTTTGCATTATAACTTAGTTTAGTTTGTTACAGTAGTGCCGAAGTAATTAAAAAAAGGAAGGCCGCACATTATTTGGCAAATAATTTCACCTTTAAACCTCTCAAGCTCAATATTTATATTTATAAAGAGATAACAGCACGTAATAAGATACCACGTAATAAAGTAGACTTGTGAACAATTCCGCCAATATGTCTATAATAAATTCTGAGCCATAAACTCAAAAAATCACTAATTTAAACACTTACTCAATATCTGACTAGCAGAAAAACAAATTTTTGAAATCATTTGAGCTAATATAGAAACTTGAAATTTGAAAAACATCGAATATTTTTTCTGAATATGTAGGAAGCTGTCTAAAATTGAACAGATATAGTCAGAGTAGATGCTGTACTTTTGGTCGTCAGTACAATTTCTTACCCTATAGTCAATATGAGATATTTACAAGAATAGTAGGAGATTTTCCATTCCGAAGCAGAAAAAAAACGCCTACTAATTTTGCATAATAATTGCATCTATTTTACTGTAATTAATTTATTTTTACTGTAATAAATTATATTTAGTTTAAATTTCCAATTACAATTTTCTATCCTATATGCCATGTTACGTAACTAGAGTTTAATCTTATATTTTCTAACCTTTCTTTAATTTTCCTGAAAATTCCTTTATAAAACATTACAATTTTTTTTATAAATAATAGTTACTTAAATAAGCATACACGTAGCTATTATATATCATTATTAGTACTAATCAGACAAGCACAACAGTCAGCGCGTGCGGTCTGGACAGCGCGGGTCGGCTGGCATGATAAGCGGGTGGAATTTATGAAAGTAGAATTTTAGCTTCTTAGAACTTGCTTTATAATAATATAAATAAAAAAAAAAGATTTAAATTTCGGAAATCGAACTTCCTTTATAGTCCATATTTATTTATTTAAAATATAAGTATTTTTCTCGAATTTGTTGATTGCTTTTACAAATTGGCAGTAATCGGAAAACTATGGGTCTAGTTTGTAACCCATCAAGTTGAATTTGGTATGGGAAAAAATGTAAAAATAAATTATTCATTTCACTTATATCCGAAATTACTGAGCCAAAAATAATAAAAAAAACAAGGTGAAACTAAATAAAAAATTACAGACAACCTATATCGAATATCGTAGATGTTACCATTTTTCAAATTTGTACCATATTTTTACTCTTGTAAAAGATATAATACTTTGAATTATATTTACGTTGTTTAAAATTTATATTTATAAATATTTTAATGGAAGTATGGAGTATGCTTAAATGTTTATAAGTGATGAAAGGTGTACAGAACATTTGTGGTGCTAGTTTTATTCATACTTGACAATTTTTTATTAGAATAGCTGCTTTATTCTTCAATACAAAGTGTAGTTGCTACACTGGACTTGCTTTAGCCGCACATTATGTCCGATAATAACCTATTTTAGGGTTAATTATGAAATTATAAAAGACAAATCTTAAATTTTTATTTCGAAATGGCTAACTCATAATATTCCATTAGTGTATTACGTCCATTTGGAACTAGTACATAAATTATATAAACCAAAATTTCCTTGTTTTATGAGTACCATATTATACATGGCAAAAGATCTTAGCGCAATAATTGTAAGACTATATTGAATTTTTGCAATCTTGTCAAACAATTGTGAAAGGAAGTATTTTGTTGTTTTATGGGATATGTCACAACAAAACTTTATTGATAATATAGGCAAATATGAAGCAAGTGTTTGCTTTTCGTGATAATCTATTTTTTAGAATAACCTGCATTTTAAGCAGAATGCAAACAGATATGCATGGAGAAAAAACACTTTAATGACAAAATAACTCTTTGTACATGTAACTTTTACTTCGTTATTTCATAGTTAAATAAAAAAATCACTTCGACGTAAACAAGCACAGATTCTGACGTATATGTGAAATGGAACTTATTCAATGGTGAAGTAATCTGACAAGTTATTCAGCCAAGTCAATATTCACTTATTTCACAATGAAGATAATAGATAATAAAGCAATTCAGTTAAATAAAAATTAACCCGAATAAACTACTGTACTGCGTTTTTGTATTTCAAATTCCTGCAAAAAATTGTTTACAGCCACAAAGAAAAATAAGTATAGATAAAATATTTGGTACAATTGACTACCGCCAAAATGACATTTACGATTAATTTTCTTTACGAATCTTTATGACGGAAAAAAAGTATTATAAAGAAAAATTTAATTGTAATATTCCCAAGTTTGTTTGTAATAGTTATTTACAAAAGTGACATTTGTGTTGTATATTATATAGGTTTAGTTGAATAACATTATCCTATTACATATTTTACTTGACAACCATTTAGGCCCAAAAATAAAATTTTTTTTAAGAAATATTATCGAATTTATAACCATAATTACTACAAAATTTCTGTACATAATATCTGCTATATTACTTATTACACATTGAAGATATGTCTTCTTTGGGAAACAAATTTACATATTCATATGCATGGTACGTTTACTCTTGTTGATAATTAAAAATTTTTTACTCTTATTGGTAATTAAAATCTTCATTTTGTTATTCATAAATGAACGAGATTATTTTAAATACATCAAGTAGTGTTAAAAAATATTTGAATTCCCTAAATTATTGCTGATAAAACCTATTCCAATCAATATTTCGTTAACTATTTTATAATTAAACAATATTTGTGCTTTACCTTTTTTCTTTTCTAAATTTTAAATTTCCTCACCAAAAATTTCTTTCCAATTTGTTTGTGTATCTAAAAGCCAGAAAAAAATATCTTTTGGTACATACAGTCCAATACGTTCTGACAAAAATATCAGATATGCTAGCGAAGAGACATTTTAAAACATTTATATTAGGGCGCAATGGGGTGGCTTGATATTATTCTGAGCCATATAGTACAGCGAACAGTTTACGCGCACAAGTTTTTGCACATTTATCGGGAAGCTAATGATGTCTTGTATAATAACAGCACGGTGCAGACAATTTTTTGTGCAACAGTTTGAAAACGAAAATGTAAAAACATGTATATTAAATAGCACTCAAACTCGAGAGAACAGGTATTTACCATACCAAATATAAACTAAATAGGGAATGGAAAAGAGAAAAACCATATTATCTTCTATAAAAGTAAATTAAAAAAGTTTTTAGAAATCTTTTACAAATAAATTAACACTTGTCTTCTCGAGGACTCGATGTGATACTTTGCTGCAAACAATGTCTTCCATAAAAGATTAATAGTTATCAACCACGAATAAGTAATACAATACTCAAAAAAAACTAATCATTCACGCTACAATTAACACATTTTAATTGAAAACTAATTGATGTCACAATCAAAAATTACAATATTTCGAATCGAAATCACCAATCAATTGCTAAAATAAATTGCAAAACTTGTATAATACTTCAAAGGAAAGGCTAATTAAGTTTCTTAAAAAGTTTACTAAAGTGTAATATTTGGTGAATTTTGATCATTTTATTAAGTTTTAACATGCCGACGGCAATTCCTTTTCTTAGCCATTTATTTAATATTTATTTATTACCGTTTAGTACCTTTAATCTAGCTGTTGCAAAATGAATCGATACATTGATAGTTGTAATTTATTATATTTCTGTGTGTATATTTATCCAACTTTTCACATACAGAGTAAATCGCTTCAGTACTTCATTTTAATTACAGTGGAATAAATTGTTTATAGCAATCATTTTCAGGGCTTTCAAACCTACGACTGTTTAAGAAATCAAATTTGCGACCTATAAACGGTACTCAATTTTCCTTAAAGGAATAATTTTCATATGAAATAAAATATGTCTATTAAATTAATTATTAAGAGCCCAAATATTAAATTCTTTTCTGCAGAATTACAATAGACGCTTTTCATATCTGCGAATAAAGAATAAATTTAAATGTTAAATATTGAAAAAATCACAAAAGCAATTTACGCTGATGCTTTCTCGTTTAACTCAAATTATTCATGAATTCCTTGTCTAAATGTTTTAAAAAATAAACATATTTATGGAACTGGTAAAACAATCGTACGTATTCAATAGAACTTTCTCTATTGTTAGATTATTAAATTTTCGGAAGTATTTCCTCACTATTACGTAATTATCGTAATCTCTGCTTAATTACCGATATTAATTATATAAGAATATATACATTTTTAAATAAAAGACATATTTATTATTTTTGTCGAAAAAGGTGGCGTACACTATTTTGCCTTTCATAAGATATCTGACGAAAAAATCAAATATCAAATTTTTAAAACCAGTCTTTCGAGCGTCACATAAATCTTAAAGGCAAAACTAAAACATTGATACTTTATTCACATTTGTAAAAACTAAATATAGTATGTGATTTATAATTTACGATCATTTAATTACTGCATGGGTATTAAATAATTCAATAAGGTATAATTAGTCTTCTCCATTTTTATAAATTAGTGGTTACCGACTGAGAGGTGTATGTAGATTTATTTTCTGGTTACTTTTTAATCACAAAAAATTATAAAACGTATTTATATAAACTAGATTCCTGTACTTGATATGTCGAACTTGGATAGGACAACAGAAAAATGCGAATTTTTAGACCAATATATTCGGACTTAAATGAAAATTCTATTTAGAATTACATTACATCTTTTAACAAGGAAAGTACCGTGAATCCACAAAAAAAATTGACGGCAACAAAAAACTGGACGAAATTTATACAGACTCAATGATAATTTGTATATGATAACGTTTAAAGAGTTTTATACCCGAAACAGCACCAACTACAAGAAAATGAAACTAATGAAACCAATGATAAGTGGTGAAATCTTCTTGAATTTCTATATAGTTTTTATAATCGAAAAATTATGGCATACATGGGCCAAAGATCATGAACCTTATATCAAATTGGTCAGTTTAGTAGCGTGTCGTTTGAAATCTTTAATACTCAAATTGACTTCTAGGCTTTCAGACTGATAACCTCAAGATTATTTTGGATAATATATCCTTCCTTCTTTACATCCTCTATTCTTCTTTCAAAGGGCTAGAATTACATAAAAAACATAATGTAAAATGTGTGCTTTCGAAATAAGGCCGCTAGATGTAGCACTATTTGCATCACCTAAATATTACCAACAATTTATTTTAATAAAAATTAGACAAAAAAAATGCTAACAATTTAATAGTCTTTTGCGGAAAGTGAAACAGATATTTTTGATAGAAAGAAAAATAGTATAGATGGATTCTATATATTTGCTTATACTTTAAAGTAGGATGACACCTTGTAAAGGATGAATGAATATTTTATGTGTAATTAATATCAATCGTTTTAGTGGATATGTTAAATTATTTGCCTGCCAGAAATATTCCAAAAAACCTATATTCCAACTTCGTTAAACAACCGCCTTTTTAAACTTTTGTGCGGTTTATATCATCGAAATACCCAAGATTTGTTTTTTTCCCACATTTTGTAGTATATTTAGTGACATTACGTAAAAGTAACAGTTTTCTTGCCTATGTACTTAATAATAATATTGCCGTATCATGCAAGTAATACTACAAAATTTTAATCGTAAATGATCTTGAATTCTATAGCGCGAAAAACATTGTGCACACAATTATTTGGACAAATAATTTTCTGGCCGCTACTGATTCCGCAGTATCTGTAATTATAATTTTGTCCACAACAGATCGTGGGAAACCAAATCGACACACCGTTACGAACGTCTTTTTTTTGTACAATACTTATGCTTATGTATTTGGTTTCCCAAAATCGTTGAAGAAGAGTTGGTGCAAAATGTTTCTTTAATTATAGACAACGTGAAAGAACTTTACAAGTTGTCCGATCAATGAATTCTATTGCAAATAAATACTTACCCAACCAAGAAATGATATAAAAGTGAACAGCAGAACATTCCATTTTTCTTTGCCTTTGTGAAACTTTTGTGTACTCGGATTAGCGTACAAATAAAAGTAAAAAAAATGAGATTTTCCCCTCAAAACCACACAGCAGAGGGAACGAAATTCGGTGGGCACGAAAGTCTTATAATTTCCCATAAAATAATTCTCACATGTGGGGAATTGTATGAAACTGGATATATTAAAAAATTTAAAATATGAAAACATAAAAAAATTTAATACTTATAAACAATAAATAAATAAGAAGGCGTCGATGTGTGCCGCCATCTTGGTGTCGAGAGGCGCGCAAGCTATTCTTTAAGTATAGCGAATGTGCAGCGAGCTAAGGGCAGCAGCGCGGCGTGCGTCGTGTGAAAGGAGTGAAATTGAAAACTCTGCAATTGAGCAATCGAAAGCGGGCAAACACTGAGGACACGTTGTTGTCTATTATTTTTTAAAATTAAGACCCTGGTTGTACTTCGTTAACTAATAATATAATAAAGATGTTGTTTTGTGGTATTATTACTAAGTTCTATATTTCATTTTGTTACATAGTTGATAATTAGTTGTTGGGTTTATGTTTGATTGAAATTAGGTTGCTATAAAATAATAAGTTAAGTTTTCATACACTCTTAATTTATTGAAATTATTTTAAGAATTTTATTGAATATGTTGATATGCAAGTTATCTACATAGAAAAAGTAATAAAATTCTACTGATTCTTACTTATTTGTTAGATTTAAAATAGAATATTTAAGTAAAAATAAAAGCTATAGGTACGGGTTGTTTCGATAGAAATGTAAACGGGAATATGAAGCAGAAATGTTTGATATCGGCGCCATTGAGTGGTCCACATACCGGGACATAATTTTTATCTCATACATTAGTTACCATACTAAATGTATTTTAAAACTAATATTGAAGTGACGTTTTAAGCCAATTTTAGTCTAGTTAAATATGTTTTAATTCATTGCGTTGAATTATAAATTTATGGAAGGAAGGGTCTACTTTTCTTAATACCTGGTATTAATTTTGCACTATATTAAATCCTAAAAAGTACGGCGCAAAATCAGAGCTTATTGTTCCAGGGACTATTTATCTAATCACTTTTGAGGTATACTGCAATTATATTTTGAGAGAATATTTTCGTGGTATCGGCGATCCGTTGAAAGTTTATATTTTAGTGGAAGTTTTCAAAGTGATCACCGTGACTTTTCGCTCAATGTTGCCTACCTTTTATATAATAACGTTGTCAGTTCTCAAAACAGCACAGATTTTAATGAATGCTTTATCAATTCCACTAATACTAATGGTGGTATCTCTCCATACACCGTGATCAGTACTAATAAAATAAGAAGACCTAAAAAGTTGAGGAGAAAGACCGAGAAGATCCCATTCCTACAAAGTGATAAGCTGCAGCCAATTACTGTAATAATCATCCAAAAAATTTAACGAAGATGGAAAAACCATCTGAAAAGCGGACGAAAACTATAATACATTGTAATAATTCACATTTAAAAGAATACCGTAAAGCTTTTCCGCGCTTTTTTAAGTCCACTCAGAGTTTGCAGAAAAGCTGTAGCGCCCTATTTAGATTTCTATCTGGATATTAACGGGAAAGTTGATACATGCTATTCAGCTTTGTGTTGGATGTTACAGATGGAAGTTACAGAGTAATTGCAATGCATTTTATGCAATGGAGAGTGGAAAAGTTTAAAGAGTTGTTTAAATCTTATGACATTGACAGTCTTGAGTTTGAAAGCTCATAAACTCTAAAAATTGTGGGCAACACCATAATTAGACAGTACGAAAAGAGTTCAAAATATTTTCAGAAAAGATTAGATACACCAAAATTACATCTGTCTTATAATAAACTTTGCCTCATAGAAGATACTTAAATTTTAAATCCTAAAGTGTCGGATCACAATTCATTGATTATTGTAGTTTTAATAACATTAATTACAGATCGCATATATGCCACACATGCCCCATAAAGATTCGATCAAACCAATTCCTATGTATGTGCGGTCTTAAAGACTCGTTGGTTAATTAAATATCAGTGGAGATAAGCTAATTGAAAGATTACGTAAGGTTGTTTACCCAACGTTCAAAGGCTTTACAAGTTGTCGTATCTATGAATACCGTTGCATATAAATACTTACCCGACAAAGAAATGATAAAAAAGCGAAAAGGAGAGTATTCCATTTTCTTTTGCATTTAGAAGAAATATAAAAAAATGCCTAAACCCG
Organism: Druceiella hillmani; assembly: GCA_039881145.1. Classification (NCBI taxonomy): domain Eukaryota; kingdom Metazoa; phylum Arthropoda; class Insecta; order Lepidoptera; family Hepialidae; genus Druceiella; species Druceiella hillmani. The sequence goes on from JAYKKI010000002.1 coordinate 58,729,850, forward strand.
CCATCCCATCATTACACGTAAAACCCAACTTTCAAATAATATTGCTTAATATTTGTTATTATATATTAAACTCTAAAACTATTCCTCTAAATAAACTTAAGTAACAGTGCCCTAGGGTGCTGAAGTACCCCTACGACAGAGTATGAAATAAAACGTCATTATTAAGAAATATTAAACATTTCGTATCAGTCGTACTTATAACAAATAAATCTTTATAAACATAACTTTATATAACAGATTTAGTAATTTTTTTTTTGTGTTCTGACATACAAAAGTTTTACATTTATTTTAAAAAGTCCGTGATTTACAGTTTTTGACCTGGGGCAAAACAAATATCATTCATCCAAGTAGGGTTTTACAAGGTCAAGAGATAAAGTCTTCATATAAGTTTTTCTATTCTTGAATATCCGTTTACCTGCAGCATTACATGAATTTACTAATATGATATAATTAATTTCGATAATATTTAAAATTCCATATAACACACAAAGGCTCCAGCGACGAGTTTAACGAGAAAGACTATAGTTATGACAAAGTCGGTCAAAAGAATCTATATCGCCCTTAGATGGTTGAAAAAACTTATCATTTCCAAAAAATCAAGAGATTTATCTTTGTCCGTTTGTTGGTGTATATTATAAATCATAGTATATTTTTCTTCTATCCTATAATTAATTTTAGAGGCAAATGTGATAGTAAAGTAACCTCGATATGACATGCAAACATCAAAGTGCTCTTATCACGCTTCTTTGGTTCGAAAAATTGTGTAAACTGTTGTTATATTTTTGTTAGCAGTTTTTGAGCAGCAAAAATGGAGGTAAACCAGTTATCATATGTGATATTTCTATAAGGTCCACGAATGGAAGATGAAAGTTCTAATACGTAATATTCAGCAATAGGTACTCCTCGTGGTGTACAATCTTCTTCTGTGTATATAATGCTATCTATAAAATAATATGATTTTGAATCACATGACATTGATATTTTAATTCAATATTCATCTAGTTTGAATGTTATATATGTATGCGGAATGGGCATTTGCCACGAAATGCAAGTAATTGTCCGTCAATAGTTATGCAATTGGAAGAGAAGTAGCGATTCTTTGAAGTTTCGACACCGTGATCGAGTTATTATTATATGGGAGCCAATTTATCATATTCCCTTTTTTCAGCTCTGTGTGTATAATTATGGAATCGAAGACAATTTGTCAAAAATTTAAATCCCTTCTCAGCCAAAATAGACCTAAAATAGTATTACATAAAATATTTATTTGACCCGTATTTATATAAAATATTTCTTTGACTACCAAATGATTAATTTTCATTACTCCGGCTAAATAGCATAAACCAAAAAAAAGCTTTCAACTCAATAAGTATTGTATCTTGTACAAAGGAGAGTCATATGTTTGCAGGGACAAAATCATCATCATTTCCAGATGTTGTTGGTCTGTCTGACTTATACTTCTTGCGCTGTTCAGAAATTAAGGTTATTAAGAAATTAAGGATTAAGGTTAGTTATTATAATCTGCATTTTCTCATCCGTAGAAAATAATGTCCAATAATCAAGGTCGCTTGTAATGAATTTAGCAGGACCCTTGTTTTCTTGTGCATGAAAAATTATAGTTTTTTGTGGTGTACAAGTTGACCTAGGACGAGATCTATACCATGCAAACTTTTCACAACTTCGTTACTATTTTGTTCCTTTATTTCACAAAACTTCGCGTAATTTAAGAACGGTTACTGGAGAATCTGGAATTCTAACCTGGACATTATTATCTTCAAGTTCTTCGTCTGAACTAAGAAGATCTGCTTCACAGTAATTTTCGGCATAATTATATTCATCGCAAAAATCTTCAACAATTACATCTGGCTTAACTTTTATTTCTTCTCCAAGAAACACCTATTTATCATCCGAATTCAAGGGCAACTTTTGGATTTCATTTTATGACAGGTGTTGACGTGAAAACATGAAAAACGGTTATAGTTATAAGCAGTAAACAAAAACAAATCTAAATATAAAATAATTAATATATAAAATAAGGATATTTTTTTAAATAAAGTTAACAAAACAAAGTAAAAGAACATTAAAACAAATACATAAGTAACGTTAGCTATACCCAGGGGTACTGGCGTACACCAAGCGCAGTATTAACACGACCACACGCTCACAAGCTTCGGGCATGACTAATCATTCGACGCTATCCGCCGCCCTCCACAAATACGTGGTAGTGCGAACGAATTTCTTGTGCAGCAAAAGAGTAAGCGGAAATTGTTTTACTTTTAATTTTTACCCTAGGGTACTAGGATTAAAAAATTAATAAAAATAGGTAGCACATAGTCGAAGAATCGGAAAAAGATCAGGATAACTGCAATATGAATGATAAGGTGATAGCATTTCTAATTCAAATAACGACATATAATTATTTTATGGTTAACGAATAATTCACCATATAACCATTATAAGAAAAGGAAACTACATGATGTAGTATTATTTCTATTTTCTATAAGTTTTTTACCACTACCTAGGTTTCGTTGTATTACATCTTTATGTGGGATATTAGCAAAGATCTTTGCTAATAACCCACGTGAAGATGTTATAATACAACGAAACCTAGGTCGTGGTAAAAAACTTAAAGGAAGTAGAAATAATACTACATCACGTAGTTTCATTTAATTGTGAATAATGAATTTCCACAAAATTAACGACAAATATAAGAAAAAGAATAAATTCACCAATTTTGGATCTCTACCAAAGGATAAAAATAATCACACACCACTATGTATTCTACAAACAAAGATCTTTATGTGAAGTATTATCCTTTTTTGTTCCTAGAAGGAAAATATGGTCAGTTTCATACATGTACACAAAAGTTAACATAAATTGAAAATATTTAAGCTATATTGATGTAAAATATCCGCAAAGTCGCCTTGACAAACAAGATTAATTTTTTTAAATAGACGATGCAAATAAGCACCGGTTAATCAATTAACCCTTGCATACTTTATTACATGAACACAATCAACAAGAGTCGAAAAATTACTGCAGCGCAATATTAAGAGATTTTAAATAATCACTAGTTGAAAGAAAATCTAATCGCTATAATTCGATAGACTGAGAAACACGGAACTGCATGACTCAATTCAGTTCCGTCACGGAACTTGCCTGTGAACTGCATGACCCAACATTATGATCCAGCTATATAATTTCTGGCCAAAAGATCATATGAGTGGCGATGAAACAATTTGAGAGAATATATCAAGGAGGTAAAATCATTAGAAATGGGTATTGATACAATTTACGTATTAGTAGCACCGGACCAGTATCTTCTTCTTGTTTCATTTACAATAAAATTCATGAAACATTGGATACTATTACTTCTTTAAATAATTATCTTAGAGAAATGGAACAATAATTTGGAGGCCTAAATATCAACTCAATATTTCAGTTTAGAATTATGGATTAATTAAGTTCACGTGCTTTATCTTTCACCAACAGACGATTTAGCAGCTTTTAACTTTAAATATATTATATGGGCAAAATATTAGCTGAAATGTTTGTACGCTGGAATTTTCATTATTAGTACGCTAATCCTAGCCTAAAAAATTTAAACTAACTAGAATATTACTCATTTTAGCTTTTTAGGACAACAAGAAGTTTCCTAAAATTTTCGATGATCATCAATGAGTTATTAGTTAGTGACGAAATTATTGAACTTTGCATATTAGTAGAACTTAAGCTGAGCAAGAAACAATAAATTTGGTATGCTTATTATGTTTGCAAACTAAATTATATTCTGAACATGGGCTTTCGAATGTTATCCAGACTAAATTAATGGGGTTCTAAAATACGGCGAGTTGCTCCAAAAAAAGGTATTGCAGTGGTGTACTCGTCTCGGCTCATCTTGGTTATGGTACTGTCATGCTGTGAAATAACGTTCTATGAATGCTTATTAAAGCAAACATAAACATATTGATAATTTTATGGTATTAAAGGCACACAATAGGCCAAAAATAAAACTGATCACTCCGTAAATATAGCGACCAGATTTTGTAAGTAGCATAGTACTAAAAACTTTAGATATCCGACAATCTACATAATACTTTACTTCCGAAAAAGAAAGTCTATAATAAAATTGGAACGTCTCCAAGTGTAGATTCACGTATTATTGAATGTCCCTCTGAATTTTACGTTTCAACTGAAAAGTTAAGAATTAACTTGGAATATTAAAGAAGTGAAAAGCTAGATTACAATAAGTTTTCTACGAAATGGCACTGCAATAAATTTAAACCGAACAAATGTCAAGTAAAGAAAGATATTTATTTCTAAATGGAAATTGATATAAAAAACTAACAGATATAAAATTTAAAAAAAGGGATGGACGGATAGAAGAGTAACAGAAAAAAAAATAAAATTCTGAAATTATAACTCAAAGTAATGACAAAAATAATACTGAGTCTATTTTATAAGAGAAAACAAGCGTAAGGTATAAGACACAATATGATACGGAGATCCCAGAAAAAAATGTAAATTATTACATCGCCTTAATTAATGACGTAAGCCACTTTTAAAGGATATGAAATAAAAATAGGTATTAACGTTTTAAAAGCCTAGACAGGTAAAAGTTAGTAAAATCTTGAATAATTTTAAACCAAAGAGAATTATTATAAACCTAAAACACGCCTCGCATTTAAGTTAAATTTTAGTAATCAGATTAAAACTTGAAATATGCTCTGGTTCAGTTAGAATATGCTCAGGTCAGAATGAATATTATTAATTAGGATCTCGTACCTGAGAAGGAAAAGAAACAATCTTTATAAAATCATTCATCTTTCCATTCGTTAGGCCGCTTGACAGAGTATTTTTTGTTAGAAACTGTTTTTAAATAGGAACTTATAATTTGGAATAATGAGAAGGCATAATAATCTGCAAATGTTTCAATACTCAAAAATTAGTCTTAAAATTAACTGACTTAATGAAAAATATTCTTCTTCATTCGTTTTAGAATTGTTATGTGCTTACTTGCATACCTCACTCTGATAATTTATTTGGAATTTAAATTTAAGTATAATTACACTCCGGCTTTCTACTATATTGTTGTTTAAATGCCTCAAAACCTAGAAGGTAAATATATATATATATATATATATATATATATATATATATATATATATATATATATATATATATACACACACGCGCGCACACACACAAACGCATACACGCGCACGCACCCACACACATGTGCGTACATATTTGTAGTTTATTTTAATTTTTAGTTACTAGTTATATATTTATAAAATATTCTAGAAAATATTGATATGCCATCCACTCCACCTTCATAGTGTCTTCGTTCCTTTTCCACTAGAGGACACATTTTTCGTCACTTTTCACATTCCGTCTATGAGTAATATGTTTCAATTTGTTTTTTCTTCCAATCATTTGTGCCACATCAGAACGCTTAGAACGTTTTATCTCTTTAATCAGATTTCATTAATTATTTCGAAAATTTAAACCTTCGCGTTTCTCTTGTTGCTGAAACGTAGCTGAAACCATCCCTCCATCGATTCTATTTGTACTCCCGGGCTATGTTTTAACAAGTAACTATCATACTTCCGGATGCGGTGATGGTTTATTCATGTTCCTACGAGCTCATCTACCTTAGAAAACCATTGCAAAACCGTTCTTTGACCACATATCCATAATACTAATCTATCAACTACTTATCTATCAAAATAATATTTTTCGAAACAAGCTAGAACTTGATGTGATATATTCTCCTCCTAGTATTTCGTATTTTGATGATTTCCAAAATATACTTGTAGTTTATTGTTGTTTGACTTCAACACATGTGTATGTATGTGTTGCCTTACAAGCATTATATGAGTAGTAAAAAGCATTAAAAAGTCATCAAAATCGTTCGTGGAAAGTCTATTACTATTTAAAAGAGTCGGCAATTTGACCTCGGTCTGTTAAATTAAAATTTTTCCAACCTATTCCTAATACTTGATTCAGCTGTTACGTCGATTACTGTAGAGAGTATTTAGTCTCCATCTTTATTTATTTAGTACTAATTTACGCTAATAGAGTAAGTAAAAAAGAGAATTCGAAGTAAAAACCTATTTTCTCGCGATTAAATCAAAGACCATGGGAATTACTGATTTTAGTTTAAATATTTTTAAACCAAGCATAGATGATGCAGGTTCGGTAATAACCAACATTTTTAATATTTCTTTGATAATTATAACAATTATTTTGTAATGAAAAAAACGTACGTTCCCTCCACACTTAAAATATTGTCGCCTGCATAGCCTAAAATATTCCGCCCATGTATCCTCTCCTCACCCCTCCTTTTCTCAATATTTATTGACGATATTAATAGTGTACCTCTCTGCTACACATGTACATATCTATGAACTTTCAAGTCTTTATTAATTGAAAGAAGTCATAGACACTTCCAATAGGGATATTGTTTCTATCGATAAACCGGTTCATAAAATAGATTTTTTGAATTAAATCAAGCCAATATCGGATTATCATTTTTTGTAAGCAAACAAGAATAAATTATATAGTTTTTCTAAATATGTCAACTGCTGAAGACTTGCTTCTACTATTGCTGAAGATTATCGCTTGAAATCTCAATTGGCATAGTCAAGTTATTGATATTAATTATCATATTTTCAGAAAAATTGACTCAAGAGTTTTCCAAAATTTTTACTGACTTAAAAAAACCTACCTCTGTTAAACATTCCTATTACAACTAATTAACTGTGGAGACTTGTGCTATCCTCATAATAATGAAGAGTGTTTAAAAATGTTAAAGCACCTTTAAAATTTACGAAACATGCGTGATTAACTACAAATTTGTATTTCATCTTCAATACAATGGTTAAAATATATACACTTCTAATGGTTTAAAATGATATTCCGACAGATTGCACAAGAATGCTTCAACAATATTCGTTTTTAAATAACGTGTGAAGATAAACCGGCGACAAAAAAACGACGCATAATAGTAATAGCAAAAGGGATAATCCCTAATGCGAATTTAGGAACACCCAATTTCCCGGTTTCACTGAAAAATAAATATTAGATATATATCTTATTCGATATGATGATATATTAGATCTAAGGCACTTGGTGAATACAAGATATCCACACAAGATAACCAATTGTCGAAGCTAAGTTTTAATGTTTGAACATATCTTAATCGATGGAAGATTCCAGATCAAAGTGTATATAGTTGTCATGACCACAGATTTTGCTTCCATTTGCATAGTAGTAAAGTATCTACTCGTATTGTCTAATAATACACAAGTCTCACAGATAAGAGCTGTTATGTCGACATGAAAATATTATTCCTTATGACTAATGGCAACAGTTTTTTCGATATTAATATTCAATTCACTTTTTGTTGGTTTCTTGAGAAAATAAGCTGTTAAAGAAAAAGCAATTCAGCCAATTTTAAGATTTTTTGCAGTCGGTGTCGATTAAGCATAATACGTCCAAGATCACCTGCCACACTGAACATATTAAATGTAAAATAATACATGTGACCATGTAATATAATGCGTATAAATTTTATAGTAAAATAAATTGGAAATTTTAAAGGGCTGAAAAGATTTGATTAGGTATCGCGCCCGCTGGACAAGATACAAAAGGCCAAAGTCACAGAAATCCAATTTTTGCATATCGTTGGAATTTTGATGATAATTTATTGTGTAAAATTGTCCACAAGTTTGATCAGGTGTATTTTGTGTATGATTAGTAGTTTTCGAGTTAAAGAGAAGAGAGTCAGAAAGGTGCATATGCATTTTATAGGGTAACGTTTTTAACTCCGCAGACAAAAGCACAGTATATTTAAAAAAATTAATTACTGAATATTTAATATATTTGGCGTTAATTTTGTAGAATTTCATTAATCACAATTAAATGAAACTACGTGATGTAGTATTATTTCTACTTTCGAGTTTACGGTAAAGAACTTAAACAAAGCAGAAATAATACTATATCACATAGTTTCATTTAATTGTGAAAGTTAATTACGTAAAGTTATAAATATTAATATTATTCTTAATAAAGTGGGAAAATTTTAAATTTATGAAAAAATGTTTATAAAATAGAAAAATTAAATAGAATTTCGCAAACTGTAATTTATTGAAATTAAATAATTTCATTACACCATTATCATTTGCAGAGGTTTTACTTTGCATTACATTCTTCAAACAGTCTGTATACTCAATTTATCTATGATTTACCTTACATATTTAGGAATTTATTTAGCCATTCTCTGAACGAATAGAGAAAAAATATTTATGCTTTTTGACATTCTGGCAAAAGGTTCAGTGAATCATGAATTCAATATTTAGTCAGATGGTCTTTACTTTTTGTTTGAGCACTCTTGTATTAAATAATTTGAACAAGAAGATAAATTTTGCCAAAAATTCGGCTTTTCATAATACTTATAAATTATAGCCAAAATATCGGTATAATTTCCGAAATTGAGACGAAGTGTCAAGAAGTCCAACATTTTATGGCCCTTATGCTGTTTTTACCCTGAAGTTATTAATGAAATTGAGACTTCTTATTTGTTTAATTTTGTTTTAAAACAGCGGTGAAAAAATGGTTTTAAAATAAAGAAATTTGGATTTTGCTCGCAATTGTCTCTGTAGAAAACAAAGGTGTTAAAGTTTCGACTTGTTTTTAATTAAAATTGAAACTAAAGAGTTTGCACAATTTTAATATCTGTAAAATTTATTCACTATTACACAAGTCTAAACTGTTCCGGTTTATGTTTCTGATGCCGACTTGTTTGCTTCATTAGTTTGAATTATTTTATAATTTCTAAGTTCATTGTCTATTGATTTGAAAATAATTGAATGCTGTAAAACTAATCGTAAAACATGAATTTGAAATACATATTTCTTATATTATTTCTTATATACTTGTTCCGTTATTGTTCAGAATACGTATTTCTGCCCCTTTGACCGCTTCAGGAATACGATTGGAGTTGTTTGCTATTGCGATTAAAATCACTGTATATTTTTTGTTATTATTCATAAAAATTTCAATCTAATTTCTCTTTATTGTATTCACCTATGACTCATAATTCAGTTTCTTTAAGTTTTTATCTAAGCTTTTAGAGAGTAATCACGCCCTTTACTTTTTTTAAATCCCGAAGTATTTTATAACAAGACTGGATCGTTATTATTTCACAATTGTCAGTTTGACTACTCGAATGCACGCAAGTAAAAAAGGGTTAAAATATATTTTCGTATACAACAGCACGAGGTAAATGCCAGCATAATAATTCGTGGCTCAATCGACTGACAGTCAGGTGAAGAGAAATTATCGCTGTTGTCAGTATTGATGAGGAAATATAGTTATGACTAAGTTCTTATACATCGTTAATAATATTACTTACCTATACATCTTTTATATATATATATATATTTTGTTTTTTCTTAAGCATGCGTCTGATCGCCAATAAAAGCAAATAAAGAGTTATAGCTAGGAAATTTAATTACAAATAAAATGTAAATTATACGTATAGCAAAATACAAATGCATGTAAATTATAAGAATAGTAATTATTACGTATTATGATAATGAATACAAAGTCGAAAATAAGTTAATCTTAACTTGAACTTTTACACAATTAGTAACTACCAGACTATGATACCTAAATAATTAAATCAAGATACCGAAAGCTGATATACCTTGAAATAAAACATGTTAATGATTTTTTGTCGTATATTCTATTGATATATCATAACTATTCGGATCGACGAGCTTTGAAACCAATATACTGAAAAAAAAATATAAAAAAAATTAAAATTTTACATCTATTTCGAAAATTTACAAAAATCGTAGTGTAGGGTCAAATATTTAATTCTAATATCTCGCAAGTGGATACGCAAATGACTTCAAAGTCGATACAATATTTGACTTTGTATCCTTATGTAACACGGATACGAAGGAAATCATTAGTTTAAAATTACGTAGTGATTTTTTGAATTCAACATTTTGACTGCAATATCTTTACATTTCACTTTACATAGTAATATTTTTGTTATAAAATTGTTAATTTTTGTTAACGTGTTACGGACATCAATAAAATATTTAATTATTCAATCGTTTCTGTGTCGTTAAGCATTGTAGACTCCAGAACTGTGAAATTACCACAATATAATCTATGATACCGAATATAGATAAAGCATCAGCCTGACAAATTAATAATATTATTTCACGCCATTTACAATGCGACCATATCTACTCCTGTTCAAGAGACGAAAATGTGCGCGCCGCTCCGATATCAAAACTCACTCACAAAATAAAGATGAATGTTTTACCAATAAAGGGCAATGTGTGCAGCTCGCTCTTTTAGCCGATACCATTCATTAAATCAAAATTCATGTTGGGCTTTTATTTATTTTACATGAATTTGCTCCACTTTTCTCATATATCAGTGAAGTATATTTTTATTGCAGGAGCATCTTTATTTTATTTGATTGTACTGCAGGACAAATTGTGTGGACCAATACGCAAAAGATAAATAGGGCTTATATTTATAGAGATTACAATATTAATAAGAATGATGTTTGTATATTCCGTAATAGATCATACACGTTTCAATTTTCAATAATGTTTTAATGAAAAGATAGTCAACATTTTTGACAAAACCGTGTTTCTTATTTCTAAGTCTCTCAATCGCAATTAACCCAATTTTAGTTTTTTTTCAATGTTACAACTCTAGACTTGGCAATGAAATACCTTCTTAAAGTCTTCCAATTTTGTTATATTTTAAATCTCAAATATCCTTGATTGTATATTATGGTTTTATCATTGATATTTTCTCGTTATTTGATAAACTGCTTCGATCCTTTACTAACCATAACAATAAGTTTTTTTGCTGGAGAATACATAACATTTTGCAAATTTTTAATCTTTTTAACACAATTTTAATAAATTAAAATATGCCAAATTATTAATAATTCAGTATCAACAATTTTCACCGCCATTATTCAGTTTAAGTTCGAATATCGTAAATTGTACATATCAGGGATAATAAGGCCAAAGATAATTTATAATAATTTATGTATTTATAAATTTCCAATTTATAAATATATAAATTATCATTATGTCGACAAGCAGACCTGACTCCTATTACGGTATATAATTGTACGTAGGACAACCAGGTATCACAGAGGCTTTTAAAAACCGCTTGCCTCATCCAAAATGTGTAAATAAGTCTTAAAAAAATTGTCTGAAATATTTTTTCATCAATGCAATTTATTATAGTGAATGAAATAGTTATATTTAAATTTCAAGAATGTGCGTGAATTATTTATATTTATATGAATAGATGTCACGAAATACGAAAGAATCCTAACTCAAAATGATTTCCTCTGTTCAGAAAATTTGACATGGAGCAGTCAACGTTCCTTTGAACGTTAAGAAAGTACCCAACATGTTCTTTGTAAATAAATAAATAATAGTGAGAACGGCATGATGGAATTTAATCGTTGTTACAAACAACTTGCGTAAATGAAATCATTTGATGGAATGAAATTTTATTTACAGTCAATAAAATTGCATACAATTTTAAGTACCATTAAATTAACATTTACACTGAAAGTTTCCTGAAATTATTTTTGACATAAGTTTTGCCATTTTTTCAATCTCGTAACGGAATATCCATAAATGTAAAAAAAATTAAATGAAAGACTATCTTCCGCGTTTCAACGCAATGCGGGTGTGAAATTAAATAGATATTGGAAAGAACTAAGCATTTACAGATTAATTTGTGCATAGTTGTATTTAATGTTTTATTCTATATTACGCAAGGCATACAAAAGAACAAAGATGGTACCATTATAAAAGGATAATATTAACACTGTAAATAAAAATATGTCGACAATATTTTCTAAAAAATATATAATTTAAATTTTAAAAATTAAAATATCTTATTATATCGTGTAATAATCTTATTATATCGTGTAGTAATTTGTATGCAAGCATAACATATGTCACAAACTAATAAATTAATACCCTAATTTGTCATTTACTGCAACGTGTTTCGTTACCAGCATATAAAGTATTCGAAAAGGGCAATTAAAGGAAAAAATATACTTTAAACTGTGAAGGATATTACAAAAAAATTAATATTAATTAATTTGTTTTAAGATAAGTCTATAGATATTACGGAGGATGTCCATAACAATTTTCTCACATACCGTTTATTGCGGACACTTTAATTTTACCTTACTAATATGACTTAATCACATGAATATATCTAAATATGGAACATGGAAAAATATGCGTATGCAAATTTTAGCGGGTATAAATAAAGTGAATATGTTTTACTCATTTCCTATGTTTGAGTGGAAAATTAATTAAAAGATAAAAATATAAGGGTCAAAATGATAAAATATAGTTTTGGACTATTTAACTAAAAATAGAGAAAATATTTTTGAACTAGTGACTAAAAAATATATTTGAAGAATTGACTGATGAAATATATTGTTTTTCCAATTGTTCTATAAGGAAAAAAGCCTGAAACTTCATATTAAAAGACCCGCGCAAAATCGATACGCTAGAAATGGGGTGTTTGACGCGTATGTTTAAAATTCCTTAAACCGCTTTTCGTACGAATATCCCAATTATAAAGGAGTTGAGAATGAAAGAATGTCTTTCGTCGATAGTACAAATGCAAATTCTTAGATTGTTCGGACTTATTTCCAGAAATTCCATTTTTTGTATAATATCATGAGATGTAGAGATAAGTTGAAGGTATGAGATCACGAGGATTACTTTCAATCCTAGAAACGGAGCTAATTAATTCTAAAAATACTAACTTATTTCTGCTAAACCTAATTAAATCTACAAACAATTTAGTTCTAGAAACAGTACTAACAGACTGAAATAGAAATGTATTCTTAAATCTGCCATACCAGTCGAGAGGAACGAGGTAGAAGACCAACCGTGTACATCAGCATAGAAATCACGACCACTCTGACAATAAAGTGACGACTAAAGAGGGTGTGTGCTTTAAAAATGAAGTAATATGAAATCTAAGAAAATAACTTTTTGCATTGTAATATCAGTGTCATAGACCATAACAAAACAAAAATAAGTAAAACCCACGTTTCCAATATTTACCGGAATATGAAATAATATTTTTAGCGGAATTAATATATTTAATGGTGTACTATTGAAAATAATAAATAAGATAAAGCTATCTTCTCTTACCTCATGTCATAGCTAATTAAACTCCTAATGACTTAATCATCACTGCAAGAAATTAAATGTTTTTCAACTGAAAGAAATTCCACATTCACTTAAACCTTGTGCAATATTTTGAAATCGGAATAAGAGGATCATAATTTATGTTACGTAGAGTTTCAGCAACATTCGATTACTATTAATAAATTAATCAAATTTCTAAACAGAAACCATCTCAACAACATCAGGTTATTAAAACACTACGCATATTTAAATGTTTACGTGTACCTATGCATGTACGGAATCTTAGTAATGCTAGTTCTCTTCGCACTAGGCTGTTTTTCCCTCAATCAAACAAATATGGCAACCCTTTATACGGAAGTTTAAAATGCATATTAATCATCTTAAATCTGATATTTATATTAATATTTAAGTGGTTTATAAATGTAAAACCTAAATGAAAGTAACTCCCTATTATTTACCTGCTTTTTCAATTTCTAAAATGTTAAATAATTTAAGAAAATTAGATAAGAAAAAGAAAGTTATTTCGCCACAAAAGCATATACCTTTTTTCATATATGTATATTTTCAGGTAATTTTTTATTCTACAGCTCAGATCAGTATTGAGGACGATCGAATAATATTATAAGAAATACAAAGATATATAACGCAGCAAACACAGTAAATGAGTGCTCGTGGAAGGTAGTACTTTTTTCAGCAATAAGGAGGAAAAGTATGAATTTAGATTGCAATTCAAGACTATGGGTACTTAAGGAATTTAAACCCAAATTAAAATAAAACTCTTTATAATTACTGAAAAAAATAGGAGCAACCTAATCCATGTCTAGGATGTACGGGCCATGAAGTAATTTATTGTGGAATATCCATCAAAAGTTTTAACATCCATGAAGATAGGATTTAAAAAGATCTAAGCTGTTATATTCGGAAGTTAAAATGTGAGAGCAACAGAATCAAATGCATTATGAAAGTCTGAAAGAACTAGTACGGATACGAATACAAGATTGAAGATGAAGGGAAAGTTAGAAACCCGTTGAAAATATATTAAGCATATATATATATATATAATGTACATATATATATATATATATATATATATATATATATACATATATACATATATATATATATATATATATATATATATATATATATATATATATATATATATATATATATATATATATATATATATTCCTTATATATTTTTGTATATTACATAATCTTTGAAAAACTTTTTGCTCTTCAAATGTCTATATAAACATAATTACACAAATATACACATTTCCTTTACGTAACACGGACAGACCCTCAGCAAATGAGAGCCCCTTAATTACTTTTTGTAACAATTTCGCGTGTTACTTAATTAAAATCCACCCACGCGTGTTAGTTATACACACAAGTAGATATATTCCCACAGACGAGACATTTTGTAATACACAATTGCCTTTTGTTAGAAAATTCAATTTAGCACCAAGCGGTCAGCGCCCAGTGATGAAGAAAGTTTTCAATGTAACCTTTACAAACGTACGAATGGAATTGGGAACAGAGTGACCTTATTTACGTTGACAAAGGACCTTTTATAAGTAATGTAGATGAAGGCATTTGAGGAGGGCGAAACGAGTTTCGATTCGCAAAAGTATTCTCGTTACAGATGTAATACAATTAATAGTTCACTTAGCCTTCCATTTGTGTTGTTGAGTAGTTGCCCAGATTTTCAGCTAAAATTTCGTGATATAGTAATTACCTAACAACGTACCCCTGTGTCGCAAATACTCCGCACCTATGATATGTTTATTTAACGTAACTGTACTAAATTAAATTTTGTGATGATACAAATTGCATGGTACATTTATAGCTTACTACTCAAATCCGAATACAAATTTCACTGACAAAGAAGGTTGCCAGAGTTAAAGATATAAAAAAATTATTTGCGCGCTTCCAAACTCCTTTTTCTTTTGCACTTAAATTAAACCTTAAATAAATTTGTATAAGTTACACTATTTTGAACATTACTTCTCATTATTTTTCCATTTGTTTATAATTTTTGGTAAGTCTTATTTATTTTAAATCTGAACAGTTAAGTATTATTTATTTTATATCTATTTATTTCATTATTATACAGTTGGTCCAAAAGTCCGTTAAGATTTGAATGGGCAGCTGCGTCGAAAAGCGAGGGTGTGGTGGGGTGGGCGAGGTACGGAATATTAGAGCAGCTGATGGGAATTTAGTGCCATGGCGTCATTTAACGAGAAACAACGTGCGTTCTGCGTACACGAGTATTATCAAAGCGAAACAACGATTCTTCGACTAGCAGAACGAGAATTTTGCACTCATTACAAAATACGGCATAAAAATAAAGCTACATCGATTCAGTCAATGAAAAAATTAGTCCTGAACTTTGAAACTGGTTTAGCAATAGATAAACCACGATCTGATCTACTTAGAACATCACGGGATCCCAAAAACATAGAGCGTATTAGAGCATCTGTTGGCGTAGCGAGAATAACCTGCACTCTGCTCGAAAGCGGTCTAGCGTCTTAAACGTATCCAAAACATCTTTAAACCGCATTCTCACAAGGATTTACATTTGCATCCGTACAAAATTCAAAATCTAAATGGTTCAGCAGTTAAAGCTTCAAGATTATGCTCACAGACTGCAATTTACAAACGAAATGCTAGAGAGGATCGCCAGCTTTAACATTTTTTTTTTCAGACGAAGCCCACTTTCACCTAAATGGACATGTAAACAGACAAAATTGCAGATTTTGTAGTGACACTAATCCGAAATTGAAGCATCAAAAACCCCTGCATTCACCCAAGGTTATTATAGAGGCAGCTTTATTAGTAAGAGGCATTATTGGTCCATATTTTTATGAAGATCAAAGAGGAAATGCTGTTACAGTGAATATAGAGCAGTATATTGTCATACTACAGAACTTTAATGCCCCAGCGCTTCAGGATTTTGGTGGTTTCAGTCAACGATCATTGTTTCAGCAAGATGGGGCAACATGCCACACTTTCAACGACTTTTTAAGTGCAGTTCGCGAAATTTTTGGTAAAAAAGTTATATCCAAAAGAGATAACATTAACTGGCCACCTCGTAGCCTGAACTTATCTCCAATGGATTTTTTCTTTTGGTATACCTTGAAAGTTTTTAGCAGCAATGCAGCGACTCTTGAGGAATTAAAGGCTCATATTTGCTAAGAAATGCAAAATATTTCCCGAAACACTTGTCAGTCGGTCATTGAAAATTACCGCTCCAGATATCAGCGTCAATGGACAATGTGATTTTTAAGAAATAAAATTTTTTAGAACAAATAAATATTTTTTTTGTTTTATATAACTAGTTTTTTTTTATCATCGAATGAAACGTTAACGGACTTTTGGACCACCTGTATTATTTTCGTATTCAACCATTATCATTTTTATATTTAACGAAGCTATGAATAGGAGTCATTTGGATTATATAATAGAAAAATGTAATCATTTAGAAAAAAGTAATATTAGTCGTTGACATGAGACGTAATTAACATGAAATTATAATAATTTAAATGATCGCTTTTGTCTATATTTCAGTTATACCCAGAATGTTTTCCCTAAAGAAAACTATATTTTTTCAAACTAATGAACTTGAAGAGGTTGTAGTTTAATGTATATCGATTGCAGTAAATAATTTCCAGTGTCTGCGTTCACGAAGCTATTGATGAATCGATATAAACAAAGTAGCGACTTCTGGCAGGGAATCTTACAATAATGACAAATTTTCTCCACATTAATCCCACACAATAAATTTGAATGAGCTAAATAACTACAGGAAAATATTAAATCATATTTTTAACAAATAATTTGCGGGATGAAGTCGCAATAGTATAAAAACTTTAACCAGGGGTTATGTCTTCAGTCCTATCTTGTAGAATGTCTTTTTTGATGATATACTCGCTATACCCCTTCAGGAATACGGTACCATCGCGTATCCGGATGACACTCTGCTGACAGTCGGGGAAACGAGTTGCAGAGAATTAAAAAATTGGGCAGCCGACTCCCTCGCCGAATTACATGACTGGGGCACTAAGAATAAGCTCGGCTTTATTCCACAAAAGTTCGAGGTTATCCTCTTCAAGGGCGGACTAGCGAGAAAATGGTCTGTTGATAATTGGTGCCAGAATCAGTGTGCGGGATCAAATAAAATACCTGGGCATGGTCCTTGATGCGCGGAGGAGCTTTTTACCACAGGCGCGGTACATCGGTAACAAGGCTCGGGTTGCCTTCCACGCCATGCCGGTGTCGCGTGGGAACTGAATAACTCCACCCTCAAGCTGATGTATACGGCCATAGTATATTGACACCTTGGTATATTGACTTATGCGCCATCGGTTTGGGGTCTGTGGTGCGTTGGGGTCCAGAAAGTTAGTGCTGGGATCGCAGCGTTCGCGGTGTTTACACTGACAAAAGTTATCGAACCTGCTCAATGGATGCATTGCCAGTTTTGGCGGGTCTTTTGCCTTCCGACCTCATGATCGTGGAACGCGCGGCAAATTTCATCTTGGCATGAGGTAAGAGTTTTGATGCTGGTCCATGCGCTTTGTCCGAGCGGTTGTCGGGTGTCCGAGCGGTTTGTATAAGAACTGGCTCATAACCGATTACTACACTTCGCAGTTTTTAACGGGACATGGCGCATTCCGTGCCAGTTTGTTTAGATTCGCCTTCCGAGATAACCCGGCATGTTCATCCGGTTTCGAAACGTAGGGTATGAATCATGTGTTATTCCACTGCAGTGACCACGAAGATTTTTTTTTTATCTGTATGTAACTTGGCAATCTGTGTGACAATGGGCCAATCCGTTGAAGTTAATGTCGCTTGTGGTCAGAAGGACCCTGTTTAGGCGAGTTCCTGTTTTTTGCTGTCACATCTCGCGGATAGTGCAGGTACATTATGCCGTTTGAGACCGGAGTATGTGACACTTCCTGTGCTCTCCAGCTGTGTTATCAGCTCATTGACATGTGTTGCTATTCTTTTCTGATACTTTTCGCTATATCTGGCAATCTCCTGCTTAACAGTGTTGATTTTTAGGTCCTCGTGTATATATTTGTTGCTCACGTAGTAAGGGGCATTTATCGTTGCTCTAAGTGCTTTACTCTGGAATCTTTCGAGAATCTCGATATTGCTATTGCTTGCTGTACCCCATAGCTGAATCCCGTATGTCCGTCCCGATTGGTTTTAGGATATACTTGTAGATGGCTAGTTTGCTTTTCCGCGTGAGTTTCAATTTAGGACCTGTGAGCCAATACATCGATCTGAGCTTTATGTCCAGCTGTTTGCGTTTAGTCCAAATATGCTTTCCCCAGGTAAGTCTTCTATCCAGATGCATACCCAGATATTTAGCATCTTTCGCTTGTGGTATAATTTCATTGTGGATTTTTATTGGGGGACAGGTTTGTCTTCTAAGGGTGATGGAGACATGGATAGATTTTCCCTGATTAACTTTGATACGCCAATTGTCTCGCCACTTCTCTACCTCGTGAATATGGTCTTGTAGTTTAGCTAAGGCTACTGTTGGATCCTCGTGAACTGACAAAATCGCTGTGTCATCTGCATAAGTCACTATTAGAGTATCAGCGTGCGTTGGCAGATCTGCAGTAAAGATCAGATAGATTAAGGGACCCAGTATGCATCCTTGTGGCACTCCTGATTGGACTATATTGAAAAGTGAGGTTTCATTGTTATATTTTACCTCGAAGCACCTTCCATCGAGATGTGATTTCAAGATCGGGAAGAAGGAGTGTGGTAACAATTTTTTAAGCTTGTAGAGGAGTCCTTCGTGCCACACTCTGTCAAAAGCTTGACTAGTGTCTAAGAAGACAGAAGAACAGTAGTGTTTATTTTCTAAAGTACGGCTTATGGTATCTGTGATATGATGTATCTGCTCCACGGTGCCGTGATGTTCCCGGAAACCGAATTGATGAGCAGGAACGACATTTGGTAGGTAGGTACACATCCTGGTCAGCAATGTCTTCTCCATCAGTTTATCCAGCAAGGAAAGTAGGCTTATTGGTCTATAGGAACTCGCTTCGTGGATAGGTTTACCTGGTTTTGGGATCATTATTATTTGCGCAATTTTCCATTGGGTGGGATAGAAAGCAAGTCTTAAACAGGCATTAAAGATTGTAGTTATAAAAACTACTCTTTTCTAGGTAATTGTTTCAGTAGTTTTGCGTCGATTGAATCGTAACCTGGCGTTTTACCCTCTGGTAGTTTCCATATTTCTCTCCACACTTCTTTAGGACTGGCACAGTTTAGTGGTAGGCACATTTGCATTGGCGAATGAAGATACTCTAAGACTTTCTTATCGTGTTCTGGGTTTTTGCTAGGTAAAGGGTGGAACACAGTTTTTAGGTATTCCGAAAATACCTGAGCCTTTTCAATGTCAGTTCTTGCCCATTTCAATTGAGAGGCTTTTATAGGTGGTATGTGAACTTTTGGTCGTTTTAGCATTTTTGTTGTCTTCCAAAGTGAGTAGTTGCTATCTTTGTTAGGAGACAGGAGAGCCAGCTGATTTTGGAGTATTCGTTGTCAGCTATACGGATCATGTGTTTGAGTTCTTCTGAAGCATTGTTAAATGCTTTTTTATCGCTGGGATATTAAGTAGTATGCCATTTTTTTCTCAGTTGTCTTCTTTCATACACTTTATCTTTTATGAGCTTGGAGTAGTGACAGTTTTGCTCAGTAGGTCTCATGATGAGTGTTGATTTTTTTGCCGCCTGGTGGATGACCTTGTTGAGAGATTCAATAGCTTTTTCCACGTTCTCTTCCTTCTCCAGCGGCAGACACAGGCTTATTGAATCTGTTATTATTATCCTGTAAATATTCCATTCTGTTTTATGGTTATATAACCTTTGTGGATACTCTGTCAGAATCGCTTTGTAGTGGTAGTTGAGTATCGCTGGTGTATGGTCTGATGATAGGTCTCTACATTCCTCTATGTCTATCTGGCTAGGTGTAATATTTCTGACAATGAAAAAGTCCAGCAGGTCTGGCACCTTTCCCTGATCAGACGGCCAGTAGGTGGAAATACCATGTAAGACAGATTTAAGATGAAGTTCATTTAGAGCAGCGTACAGGTTTCGACCCCTCGTTAGTGTTAGCCTGGAGCCCCATGACATGTGTTTGGCGTTTCAATCACCACCGCATATGAAACTATGTCCAAGTACGTTGAAGAAGGATTTGTAGTCATCACTTATAACAGAATGTCTAGGCGAGCAGTAAATTGCAGTCAAGATTGTTTCTGTTCTATGGTCCTGGATTCTAACTGAGTTAGCTTGAATTTTGTCAGTTTCGTATTTTTCAAGGGTATAATGTTTGATGTTCTGTTTTATTATGACTGCTGTTCCGCCATGAGAATTGCCAGAGAGATGGTTTGTGGTATACACCTTGTAGTTTTTGAGACTGAAATACATTTTATTTGTAAAACTCGTTTCAGAGATTAAGGCCACGTCAATTCTTTCTGTTTTAAGAAATAGTTCGAGTTCTTGTCTACGTTCTGTCAACCCATTGGCATTCCATGTAACTATCCTTAAGTTTCAGTGTGCTTGACAAGGCTTGTGACTAGTTGGATCATACGATCCATCATGTTGTCTAACATAATGTTCATTATGTTTTGGAATTTGTCAAACATTACGTCTAGTACTTCCGTAAAATTGTTTGGGTCATTGATATTGGTTTTCGTGTCAGTTGTGTTTTTTTGTTTTATTGCTTGTGCGTGAGAGGTGTTAGGTTTAGTGAATTTGTAATATTTGTACTGATTGCTTGTTTGTGTGTTTTCTGTTGATATATTCAGATTGCTGTTTTGCGTTGTACTCTTTGTATTGTCATTCATGTCTGTTGTCTTTTTTGTTTGGTTTTGCATTATACTCTTGGTATTGTCATTCATATCTTTAGTCTTTTTTGTTTTGGTTTTCAATAGTAGGTCTTTCTACTGTTTATAGTTTTCGCATCCTTTCTGGCTAGCAGGATGTTTTTCTTTGCAGTTTGCGCAAGTAGCCTCTGTGTCAGGTCTTTTTAGACAGCTTGCCGTAGGGTGTTCTTCCCCGCATTTTACGCATCTGAAAGGTCTAATGCACTGATTTTTGGCATGTCCGAATCTCTGGCACCTTTTGCATTGCAATATGTCTAGCTTTTTGTATGGGGCTTCAAATGTAATTTTCATGTAATTCAGTTGATTGATCATGAAGATTTCTTTATTGTTGTATTTTGGCTCTAGGTCTACGTAAAAAAGAAGGAGTGGATTTTTGGTACTTTTATGCATTACATTTGTAATTTTTCTGACCTCGTGTCCTAATTCTAAGAGCTCTTTTTTTCTTCTGATGCGTGTGACCCACGTAAGACCACACAATAGGCTCTTTCGCTTTTAAGTTTACATGTATAATGGCTAATGTCATTCGCAATAAAATTAGCCCTTATACCTTTGTATATATCCACATCAGCCGGAATTATTTTTACGACATGACCAGATTTCAAAGTTGTCATAATGTATTTTTCTGATTCTGCTATTTTAGAAAGAATGTCTTTCAATTTTTTAATTTCTATGACTCCCGTTACAAAAATAGGCTCGGGTTTTGGTGGTTTAGGTTCCTTTTTTTGGGTATTTGTCTCTTCAATATCGTTTGATTCAAGAGCTTGAAATCTGTTTTGAGTTGTTACCCCATATGCCGTCTTTGAATTTTTTTTTATTCCTGTTGACCATTCCAGGACTTGTGTCTGCTTTTCTTTTTTCAGGTACCTGATCCTTTTGCCAAGGTTGGTTACTTTCAGTCTGTTCGTCTTTAGCGGTGCACTCTGCATATGTCTTATCTGTCATACTTATTTGTGTTGATGTTTCTACTGGTAATGTTCCGAGTGAGTGACTTCTTGCACGTATGAACATATCTTTGTACAGTATTTGCTGCACCATTTTA
This sequence comes from Druceiella hillmani, assembly GCA_039881145.1. Taxonomy (NCBI): domain Eukaryota; kingdom Metazoa; phylum Arthropoda; class Insecta; order Lepidoptera; family Hepialidae; genus Druceiella; species Druceiella hillmani. Next base: position 58,752,039 of record JAYKKI010000002.1, read on the forward strand.
GGGTTTTCATCATTTTTGTTTTGAGTTTTATTATTTATAGTATTCATGTTTAATCCCACGAGTAGGGTCGATATAAAAGGTCACTTAACGGGTGACGCCCATTCCCCCAAGAAGGCATACTTCAACGACGTTTGCCGGGTCCGTCGAGGTTGCCGCTAGATACTGATCTCCCATCAGTCATTCATCCTATTGGTACGTATCCCACCGTAGGATTGGGGTGAGGTTTTCAACCTCAGCCCGGGCGGTTAAACCGAGAGTTGAATTTCCTTCTATCTAGTGAAGGTGCTGATGTGCAGCGGTTATTTCCTACCTCTGCTAAGTGATGTACTGAGTCGAGTTATTTAACCGTCGCCCGAGGCTCGACTTTGACTTTTTACAGTTGGTTTAGTCTCTTCACAACTAACCCTCCTCCTTTCGCATGCGGGCTTGGGACCGTCAATGGCGGAGTTACCACGAAGATGCGCGTATAGTTTTAATAGAGAGCAAGCGCTTTAACATTAGAATACTTAACCATTTTGAGTGTAATCGCTGTGATTGTAGAGGCGGTACACTATTAGTGGACCTTCGAATGTTCCTTCTTTTATATGAGGTGGGACGTTATGTATCCCCGAATAGGCCCTTAGACAACCCAGGAGAAAATGACGGGAATTGTGTCTATATGAAGGTATTAGTTTCTTCGTACAGACACTATTCCTGCTATTTTCATCCCGTTCAAAATTTTCGGTACAGCAATATTTAAAATAAATGAAAATGTGAATGATTTTGAAATCATGCAATAAGACACAGTAAGCAAGTTATATGTTTAACACAGAACTATGGAACGAAAAAGAAATATAGAATTGTTTTATAGAGGAAAAAAAACTATGAGCAACAAAAGAAACATGGCCAAATTGACCTGACGATATATGCCAACTAAGCCTATACAGTTTGGAATATTTTCACATGAGCTTCATTTTTTATTATGATAATACATTGCTTAAGGGTTGCAAAACTGAGATATTTATATATTCATGGTCTTTAAAATGCATTTATGTTATTGTTAATTTATACTAAAAAACCTGTCAACTACGAATCAACTCCCGCTATTAGGTTTCCTGACAGATAAAGGCATCCTTAAACTTTTATTTGTATATAATATTTCTATTAAATTATTTAAAAGCATTAATTTTTCACAGCCTAAATATATTGCCTCTTACATCTTTCACAGCTGTAAACATGCGACGTTTGTTTAAAAAAAATGTAAGATATAGGATAATCCCTAAAACTTTCTTAGAATCTGTGCATAAGTCCTTAAAAACCCTGATTTATATATAATTTTAAGTTGATTAGTTTAGAGAATATGGGTGACAATATATTTTTCTGCATATTTTTCAGTATTAAGGGAATACTTTTTTTTCCAATTTTGTGTGATATATCTAAAGATATATTAACTAAGTTGGAAAAAATATTTTATGATTTTCATAATTAGCATTTTCAAATGACCAACATAATGACTTACTAATATTTTCAAATTATGACTTTATGTGTATTTAGAAACAACTTTTGAATTACTTAATGTATCTCTACTAATACACGCACACACACACACACACATTTATATATATATATATATATATATATATATATATATATATATATATATTTAATTTTAGCATTGAGATATGAACGCCCCAATATATTTGATTACTATCGACACTAGCCGTTACATTTACCGACATTATATTAAGAAACTATTACTGTTGATCAGGATTAAATGCATCAATAAAACTAGTTAAAATGAGAAAAAAATTCATTATTTAATGAACTAATTGAGATATAAAGTATCAATGACTGCGCTTCGGTTTCTAAGAATAACCATAAAACAAAAATATATGAATATAAAAGAACTTAAACCTCTATATTTATTGCTATTTTGATCAAATGTACAAACGACATATTTGCATAAAAAAGTAAACTAATTGTGTCTCCAAATTGAATCGTGGTTGGGACCACTACTAAATTTGGAGACTAATCTTGACTGGAAAATAAGTCACAATATTCATACATTTTTAAGTGGTTAATATATGCTCGGTGTCTTTACCGATTAATAAGAAATTTTATTTTGCTTAGTTACGAAAGATGTTGATCTTAATACTAGTCAAGCCAGTACACATTTTTTTACGGTGTCTGTATATAAAATATTTAAATCGTATCGTAAGATGCTATTGTGCTCAATATCACAGCACATTTTGTTTTTTTTTCTGTAAGTTCTCAGAATGGTGATTCTCTGAGTGAATTCTCAGATGCGAAATACATTATCCAAAAAACATATTAAAAAAATAATCTGAAACTAAAATAAATTCAAAAAAATTACATACATGTATACCCACATGTATATACATATCTAATTATACAAAGAAAAAGTTTAGCTATTTTAAAACTAAAACATTAAATTAAATAAAAAAGGAACCCAAAATAGATCAAGTATGGGATATTTGCTATGGAATGGAATTCGTAGCCTCTCTTTTTTTCCGTACCTGTTAATTGTGCTAGCTGAAGTTATAGTGAACAAGGAAAAGACGTGAATTGAATCATTTTTGACGAAGCGTTGCTGAATTCAATATAGTGGTTGACTCGTTTTTAGCCAAATGTATGTAGATTTTGGTCTATTTCTATCAAACAATATTAATATAGAAATTAATACTGAATATGCAAGAAAACATCTGATGAGACATATTCAATTATTGCAACACGTACTTTAAAACGAACACCGTTTTAATTCGGACCAGAGAGAACTTTTTATACCATACTAAAACTGTTACTCTGCCGTTTCTCCTATTTACCGTAATAATTCATATATGTTATAGCATCTTGCGTTTTCTCGGGAAGATATCATAAATCAGTGAAATTGATCATTTATATTAAAATTTTTGTTTAGTAAATATTACACCGTGCAAGAGATCGCAACTTTCTGCTAGTGATTTGGTTCGATTATTTCGGATTTACGCTCCGGATTTAACGTATTGGTCAACTAAATATTGATTTAGGAACTTAGTGAATCTAATTAAAGTATTAAATTGTTTTTCTAGTCATTATTTGGAACCAATAATTCTTTATACATAAAAGAGGAGAAAGATATTTTTGGAGATCGTCTTCTGGACTGCGAAGTACTATACTTAGTTTGTTGAATTGTTATCCAGAAATAATAACTGCTACTTCACTTTTCGAAACAGCATTATAGCGGCCATGATATTTGCTAACAAGTACTTGACTTGAATTAAAATCTTTGGAGGCACAATATTAAGAGTAGTTTTAATTAATGGTTTAAATCCATTGAATTCGGCTTAAATGTTATGGTGCTATTCTACAAAGTTTCGATATCTGATATAGAATGTATGAGCAACAATTTCTGATCGTCGGGTTGAGAGAAAATAGACCGTCGATTAAAAGTGAATTTTTCCCTATAATGTAAAAGTGAGCATGAAGCCTTGTTCTGTATTCTGTGTAATGTATAAATAATGGCTTCATTATATTGCCGGATATGATAGGTAATTTTATAGGAAACTCGATAATGACCTGTGGGAAACGAATGTCAACGCTCTTTTACGGTGCGAATTTTACTTTGTGCGAACTGAAAATCAATGAATATCGCAATCGGTTGAGATCTCTCTTCCTCTTCGTGATTTATTTTACTGATTGTATCTTAATCGAATTTTTTTTCTCTTTCTCTTCGAGAAACCGTTCTTTCTCTACTGTTTGCCAAACGAGTTTTCTACCGTTCCCTTTTATTTCCTTGTGCTAACCATATTCTTTCATTTATCTTATATAATGAATCGACATTTAAACTTTCATTGTTTTGGTATACTAGGGCAATATTCGAAAAAATCGTTAAAAATAACCTTTTAAACCAATATAAAATCATTACTAATGAAATTATAATAGAATAAACATAAATTAATAATTAAGTTGATGACGCTAATGAGCACATAAAGTATTGACAGTCGACCCAGAGCCGGCTAAGTATATAGACCGCTAAAGAAAAGTAGCGGGGGTTTGTAAATAGTAAGAGAGCAAATAATCACACCTCAAAATTCACGAAACATTCAAGAAGCGAATGCTATAGAACTCAAATCTAGATATTCTATCATAGTCATGAAATGCACCCACAACGCAAACGTTTCCACAATATTTCAATTTTTTTTTCAAACTACTTTCCAGTCTCATATTGACTTTTCCACAATTTTGTAGAGTTTTCCCGATGTTCTATTCTTTAAAACTTTCCAGAATCGATCTCTTACATAATGTTGAAAATCGCATCAGTTTCGTTCAATAGAAATCAAGTTATGAAAGAACAAAACTTATTGAGATTAGAAGAAACTACAAATTTTAATTAAATCCCACAACAAAATCTATATATAATAGATTGCACAAAAATACAATTAAATCAATCTGTGCTTTAAATGTGTTTTATGGAAAAGAAGTATTCATTATGGGTCATGCATAACAAATATATGAATCATATAGATCTTAAGATCCTTTAATATCTACAATCCTGTCGTGTATTACATTCTAACACGAATTTGCGAGATGTGATTGATTAATTTTTCAGTTAGTTTTTTCATGCTACCGCATGGTATTATGCGTCATAACCTTTTGGGGTTCTAAACAATGGGGAGAATCGTATTGAAATTCACTCAATAGTTCTCATATTTTAGCGAACACGTAGAGGAGTAGGTGCCAAAAGGGAACTTGGTTTCTTTTTATCTATTGGTAAGTATTAGCAACGAAAAAGTGAAAATTTTAATTTTTTCCGATTTTAAAGATACCTTTAAGTGTACATAAATTTTAATTTTAATTAGGATGCGGTGGATTCTTATTTTCTCAAACCCGTAAATAATCATTCTAAGGACCATTTTTTTAAATGAGCTTAATTGCCAAATTTAATTATTAACTTCGAAAAAAAATTAATTTTTAAACAAAAGTGTAGTCTGCTGGTATAAAATTTTAACAAAATTCGAATTATCCAACAAAATGTGACAATATTGGAAATATAAATCATTCTCTGAACCCTCTGAAAACATGAATAATTTAATAAAATAACAGCGTGTTAAAAATGGGACGAAAAAAAAATTGTAGTTAATCACGAGTTCATGTTTTAGATTGCTTTTATGCATGGGTATATCAATTCCAGGGAGCGTGGTTTTAATAGATCTTTATTTATTTTACACAAAGAAGCTAATTATATTCGAGTACGGATCATATTTAAATGACAAAATCTAACCTCATCAAATAATCTGAATAGAGTTCGGATATTACATAAATTATGTGGGTTCAAAGTTTCCTTAAATGTGTTCCTAATGATCTTATTTTTTTCTTTTTAAAGGTTTAATTGAAGATTATATTTAGTAAAACTTATCTTATAATAAGTTGTAATCACGTAATGTATTTGTAATGAAAGACCCTAGTCTTTAACAGAATAAAATAATGAAGGCAGATTAGGGTTAAACCTACTATTAAACCTAATCTCTCCTTCAATTTATAAACTACCATGGAGTTGTAATTAATGTAAGCCCACATGTTACCGAGAACGACTCAAGTGTCTCAAGTCGTTTTCAACGAAATGACACGGTAAACTTAAGTCCGATTATGTAAGCGAGTCTCGCGATATGTAACTTAATCGCAGCATAATATAAATATTACATTTTTTTTTATTATTGCGGCTAGAAACTTTTGTCTGTAAGTACACTATTAAAGCGTAGGCGCCAATATCATAAATATTTGATGTTCTAATATCACAAACTTTATTCTTTTATAGATCAATTATTTGGAATAATTTAAAATTAACGATCTGAATCATACGGTTATATTATTTTGTGCACTCAAAATCTTATATATGTCTATGAGTTTCACGTCAAAATTTTAATTTTAAAGTACTTAAAACCATAATTACTCTTTTTAAAATTATACTGCTGTCATTAGTATCAAATAAATCAGAATTTAAATTGTTCAAACACATCAACTTTATTTTGGAGGTTCACCGAAAAACTTTTTTTTTATGGCATAATATATTTAAATAACCAATTGAGGACTACCAGGGTTTATAAACGTATTAAGCTTACAAAAAAAAAACCAAGGACACTTCTAACAGCTTACTTACGGTTTTTTGAGGTGAAAAAATCAGTTTATTGCTAAAAAAATTGAAGTTATTTAAAAAAAATTAAAATTCTTCCATCAATACAAGTTTTTGATGCTTTTGATAAGGTGTATAAATTGAATTTATATCCTCTGGTAGTTATTGAATTGCAGTGGTCACCGACTTTGAAAACATAGTTTCGAGAAAAACACGATTAAAGTTTTAGTCTAGGCGCGGTGTTATATTATACTTTTCATATAACTTTGAAGTAGGTGAATGTGGAAAACCCCCATAGGTATTCAAAAAATATTTTTAAGAAATATGGAAAAGAATAACATTTGTGAATAGAACGTTTGTGATCAATAGAATCTACTAAGCCGGTCGACACTAATTACTTACATCTGCTGTCCGCTACCTGCCATCGAGGGTCAGAGGAGCCTTTAGTATTTGTTGAATATCTCGAAAACTATTGGTTGAAATGATTTGGTTCAGGTAATATTTTCAAGACATCGTACTTTAAGAAAAATCTATTTTGTAAAAATTCTGACTGTATCTCAACCCTTACGTCACTTCTAAGAATATAAATTATCTATGAATAAAATGAAGTTCTTAAAGTGATAAAAAGGTGCGATTACAGTTATTTTCAAATATTTCGGAAATATTTAAAAATTAATATGAAGAAATATAAAATTAATGGAAAGGAATTAATTAAATAATTTTAATATCAAAATCTGTTAAAAAATAATAATATGCTTTGAATTAATTACTCAGTCACAATATTGGTTTCAAACAACTCGGTCACAACATTGGTTTACTTATCTAATTACATTTTATATCTCAATATCTGAAAAATTTAAATTTGATTTATAACATATTCATGAGGTAGACTCCGAATTCCTTTAATAAGAATTATTGGAAATATTACCGAAATTTCATAATTACTTACATTACTAATACAACAGATTATTTATGTGTCCGTCAAATAAACTAACGCCATATATTTTTAATGGACAGATCCTCCGTAAAAGAAATTTCTCTTAAAATTACCTTTTCTTACTTTTTTACATATCCTTCCGCCAGATGTTACTCTTAACAATAAAATAAATTTTATTTAAATTTTGGGTAACATTATATAACCTTTCCCAAATATTTGACAAGAAACCAAAATATTTACAAGCGACAATTTTTTTATTTTACTATTACCATCGAGAACTTTATATTGTATTCATTGCGGATGTATTCATAAGAATGGGTCACTTTATGTCACTGTAAATACAATGAAATAAAAATATCAAAATAAAACATTTATTTGTATTTAGTCCAATATAATTTAATACATCTTGTATTAAACAATACCGTTGTTAGAGCACATGCTAAATTGTAACTTGAATTTTCTTCATCAAATATAAGCAATATCTTTTATATTCAGCTGGGAAAATAAAATTGAAGTAAATGAGTGTCGCGCCTTTTATAATGAATTTTCCGCAAAATATGAACACTTACAGACCGACATACATATAAAGTTATTACTGGTGTTTAAGTAACCAAAAACATTTTTCACGTTGTTTTACCCGCATCATTAAGAATGCAAAATTATCTGAGATAATTTAGTAAGTCTATAACTTAGCACCACACGAGCAACACCTTATGAATCATTATACCCACACGTGACAAAAAAGGATCGATCGAGTCAGTACCGATAGTATTGTAAAGCGAAACACTAATTACAAAACAAAGGTACAGTTTTTTATCGTCTATAAGAAGCACAGTCGACTGCAAAATTGTTGTCCAGTTGAAAATATCTCAATTTTGACGCCCCGTAATTTTATTTTGCGATTCTTCTAATGCAACATTTTTATGTAATTTTCACAAATAATATTTTATAGCTATATACTAACAACTCAAAATCTTTGCTTCGCAAACACGGACTACACTAATTTCTTTTTCTATTGCCTAATTATACTAAACTGCATAAATTTAAATACACGGATCCATAAAAACCATATTGTTTTTTCAAAAAATTGTTATGAAATATCTAGCCGCACCTTACTATTTTAACTTCGCAGAGGTCAGAATTGAGAGACGAGATAAAAAATATTATACTTGTCCAAGATATTCAAGTAAAGATTTTTATTAAAATTTATCACATAATACTAATAGAGCAGAAAATGATTCGCAATATAAAAATGCATTCAGCAAGGTTTCTAAATTACTTTTGTTGCTTGTGGGTTTAAAAAAAAATACAAATTAATTTGTTTGTTCATTGTATCTAAAAATTAGTTAAGAGTTATGGATATTTTATCATTTTTAAATCAGCGTAAATATCTATATTTCAAAACTTCGTTTTGAATGAGAAATTGAGGTACTTTTTACAGAACGAGGGATCCACTTTTGTATGAGATAATAAAATAGCAATTCATGAGGGTTGAGTTTTAGAGCGAGCTAAAAGACAGAAATACCTTCCGAGGTATAGGGCGCCGCCTTGCTCGTTGTGGGGCGAGACAACATGAACAGCAACGGAAAAACTGAAAATATTTTATGGGAATAAACTGCAACCAAATAATTTAGTAGCTTTGGAGAATTATCAAGGATTATGAAATGTGCATACAGGTAAGTAAGTTTAAAAGTTAAAAACATGATCAAATGAATTTTATAAAGGATAAACTGTCTAAAAACATTTATGGATTTGTCAAATCCTGACAAACACTGAACTCTCTCTCGTATAAAAAAGGAGCGCCGGCATCTTTTACACGTGAGCGAGCGAAGTGGTGAAGAAGGACGCTAGGAGAAGCGTATATACCAACGTAAATTAATTTTAATTCGTTTTCCCTTTCAACGTAAATTAATTGATTGTGTTATATGTTAGCTAGAAGCTATTTGATTTTTACAAAATAAGTGCTGTTTACTTTTATATAACTGCACTTTACCGACACCCTTATTTATTGCAAAAATTCGGACTATTTTAATGCTAACATTTCATGTTTATGTAAACTCACATAGAAAAAATTCTAATAATTGTGGATTTCATCTTCAAATAAAAATATTTTTTATTCCCTTGTAAGATCATAGTCATGTCTGTCCGTCCGTCACAGTTATTTTTTCCAATAAACCGCTTGACATAGAAACTGTAAATTTGACATATTAAGCCGCATATATTCAATAGCAAAATTAAAAAATATTGATTTGGAAAATTTTTGGGGCAAATTTACCACTTGATTTTTTAAAAAATATGAATATAATATGGGACATCGTTTGAAAGGTCTAGTTTTAAAGATCTCAAAAATATGTTTTTTATAATAATACCTGAAATATGAAAATATAATACCTAGCATATGTACTATATTTTCAAACCCATACCGAAAAACACAGAAAAAAAATTACCTCCCTTATTTCTAAAATAAGGGAGGTAATTTTAACCTAAAATGATGAAAAATGTGGGTTTTTAGAAAGTTGTATTAAACTATATCCATGACACCAGATGTCATATTTAAATAGGCACACCTTCAACTCTAGCTCACTAACCTTATTTTTGGGTAACGCTGCAACTAACCATTCGTCTGTGAGACTACGATATAAAATATCAATATTTATTTTCAGACTATCGAATTTCTGAAAAAAATTATTAATTAAATTATTGCGTATAGTTACTACACATGCAAATAATGTATTCGCCACAAATCACCCTCGTGAAAGGGTATCCCATACAGGAATATATGGTCATGCGATATTTTTTGAAAGCGCAATAACTGCAAATTATACGATTTCTTGCTTATCTTCAATTTGTAATATTTCGTCGATTATTTGTCTCAAATTACGCTACAAAATTACTGTATTTATGTCACTTACGAAGCCAAGGTTCCATTAATTCACCAGTCATGTGCAATGCAAAAACTCATCCTTCATCGGGTTTTCTTGGTCCCGTATTTCTTTGGATGCATGCAAGTCATAAGCATTCGATCAAAAGTCATAACTGTCGATAAGTTTAAAATACCATAAAAGCGTAATGGCTACCGGTTTGTTTTACGTCTAGTAGTCATGATTGAGCACATCTGATCCACAGTGCCGACTACTCCTTTTGTGGTATTATAAAACTCAATAGTTCAAAATAAAAGTCGTAGCCTAATCATATGTGTACAGGGAACATCAACTTTCTTATTTGAATATTAAATAATTTTATGTAAAAATAATTTTTTTCACAATTAAATTAAACTATGCGACGTAGTATTATTTCCTCTTTCTTTAATTTCTTTACCACGGCCTAGGTTTCGTTGTATTACAACATCTTCAGGTGGGCTATTAGCAAAGATCTTTGCTAGTAGCCCACCTGAAGATGTCGTAATAAAACGAAACCTAGGACGTGGTAAAGAAACTAAAGAAAGTCGAAATAATATTACATCACGTAGTTTCATTTAATTGTGAACAATTAACGCCATATATATTCAATAATTCTTTTGTTCTATTCACAATATAAAACTGCCAAAAAAATGAAATCACTTCAATTTCATACTAATTTTATGTTTTACATGTTACACTCAACTTTCGTTTGTTCCTATCAGTATAAACCAAAGTTCTATAATGGCATATAATGCTTCATGCCCTGGTGTATCTCAATTTTATATTAAGTACTTGAAAATTTATTAGCGAAATTATTTGGAACTTTTAATTATTACTGCATAAAACTCATTCTTTCAAAGCGGTAAGAGAATTTTTTTATCTCATTGCTCAAGTAATATGTAAAATAAATATTGGAAATTGGATACTATGAAAGAAAAAATGAGAATATTTCTCGTAATGGGAAGGATTTTAGCTAAGAAAAACTTGCTAAGTTTAATGTCTTCCTTGTTACTTATAAATTAATTGAAATCATAAGTTTATTTAACACAATTCTACTTGGCGGAAAAGATATTTTTTCTTATCTATTTCCGACATTACATTTTAAGCGACAGTATGATATTATACAGAAGCTGTATTTTTGTTTAATAATCTTAACTGTTTTAGCACTAAACTTTTCCCTGACATTCAGGCAAATCGACAAAGTGAAATAATAAATTTAAAAAATTGCGAATTTTGTTTTTGACCCCAAGAAATCTAAGCTACGGTGGAAACTTTTGATGAAAAAGAGCAACATCATACCCACATTAAAGCTTTCATTTATCATTAGCAACAAATAAATTATCAGTTATACAATTAAACATTTTTGCTTTATATATATGTCAATTTATAAATTAAGTTATAACTTAAAACAAACTGGATGCAATGTTCTTTTACTGATGTTAATATTTTGTTAGCTTGCAATATGTAGCTGTCTTGTTAACTACATCAAGAAATTTTATAGAATAGGGTGGTACTTGAAGCTAATTTCAATGGTATAAGGATATGTATTAATATAAATTTGTGTTAAACATTTCGCTTGAGGTTAATATAGCATTACTAAATATTCTGTAAATCGATCGAGATAATATCATCGGCCTACATAAAACAGAGATTTGTAGCGATGTTATTTAATGAAATTATCCAAGCATTCTCTGTCAAAGATATTTCATATTCATTAAGCTATGTAAAAATATAATGTGTGATATCTTGTGTACTAAGCTAATAGTACTTTTTGATGATGTTAAATAAGCGCGAATTAAATTGAATAATAAGTAATGAATGTTTAATAATCAAAACACTCTGGCACTCGTATATCCACATTTTAATTTATTCGAACGATAAGTTACACAAACTTAAAATAATTAAGAGACATCGTTATTTATGGAATATATCCATATTCATTGAAATATGATTTATTTAGTAAGGTTACGCTATTTAACTAGGGAAAAGGAAAAGTACCCTCAATATCCAGAGCGCATAAATTTATGCAACTGAAGAAAGAATAAGTAATAGAGATATGGAATTTTTATAAAGTTAATTAAATAGTGTACTTTTAAGATAATCGATTTATATAATACAATATAGATATCAGACCTTATATTTGTTTAGTCTGTAGTTCAATCTATATCTTATATGGTTGGAAAGCTTTAAAAATGGTTTTATTATTTTTGAAAGAAAGATTCGTAAAAGTATCGTAGTATCTGATACTATCTGGTAGTATCTGAAAGTATTAGTAGTATCTGATCTTCTTTTAAAATTCCGGGCTTGATAGAAAAGTATAATTTTTACTTTCCCATAAAGTCAACATGCGATTCCAGCTTCATTTTATATTATTCATTTAAATATCGACTCCTCATATTTAAATATTCTCAATAAATACCTGTTATTTTCTTGGCCTGCCATGACAGAGCCATAAATGTTTTTTTTTAACTTTGCATCTAAGTAATTTCCACAAATAGACCAGATCTATAATAAGCTTAATACTTAGCCTTATTCAGCTTTATTTGCTTTATAATATAACAAAATATTTGCTGAATGTAATTTGTTGTTAATTGCCTGTGACATTGGTAACGGGAAATTTATTATTTCTGAAGTCAATAAATCGTGACTCTCAGTTGTATGCCTCTATAAACCACTGAGTCTCTAAAGTCGAAAGCTCGTTTTTGCCATATATTTTAGGTTCATACTAGCCTACTTTGTACTATCATTAATAGAATATGTATTAATAGAATAAGTTTTCAAATTAACTTCATCCAGTCATATTTTCTCTACAATGTAAGGCTACTAAAATTACTATAATTATATTGTCGTTAATTTTAATACTGAGCAATAAGTAAATTAGTTCTCAAGTCTCTGAACTACAATTTTCGATCATACAGCATGAAGATTTTTTAATCTACCCATATGTCAAATATTATTATCCGAGCTGTACTTCTTCTTCAATATTTACGCTGGAGTTACCCAGGAATATTAGTCTTTGACTTATCATATTTATCACTTTTTTATTTATTTCTATATACGTACTACACAAATACTATTCAAGTACTACACCTGCTTTCAAAGTTGACGTTTTACATACTTCGAGACAAACAATTTAATTCATCGCCTTTGAACCTATTCTTCATAATTTCATCATTTACGGTACACCCGGTATTGTTGTTCATCTTCGGTGAATACTACGTTCTTTTATGACTCGTTTAGTGTTATTTGTGATATTTAAAGCAATTAATCTTGATTATTTACATCATTTGTCGCATTTTTATCGTTCTTGGTTCAGGGTTCTAAACTTTTTGTATTAAATAATTGACATGGCATCTGCGCTATTTTAATTGCTGATTTATTAAAATGTAATCTTCTATAAGCTTCTCGTTGAAATTAATGAGCATTGTTACTCTCTTTTGCATTATTATAGCATGTTGAACATATAATTTTTAATACTAGTTGACTAACACGAAATTGTCAAAAAAATGAGTTGATATCTATATGTATTAGATAGTGTAGTGTTTTCGGAAGTATGGCTGGGATTAGATTTGATTTCCTCGGCCCAAAAGTTACCACTGTCTTCAGTGTTATAGTTTAATAGTCCATTATTGGTCCTGTCTATGCGTATTTTTATATAACCTATAGTCGATAAAACCTTAAGTAGTCTGCTAATTTACAAAATATAATAGACTTAGCTAAATTGAAACGGAGTTCAAGCTAGAAACACGGTTTAATGGCTCTCTTTTCCAGTCCATCTTTGTTCTGAAAGATTTGTTACTATTTCAAGTCATACTTTGAGATAGAGGTTCCTATTACAACCGTTTAAATCTATGTCATCCGACTGCACTAATTATATTTCGTTATTAATTTTATTGCATAAATAATTATGGACACATCACACTTAACCGTTTTCCAATTGCATAAATGTTTTTCACTTTGCTAATTGCATATTAAACTCATAATTTTTTTGGACATGGGACAGTTCAATTGAAAACACCTACACAAAAGCAATAATTAACCTCCTCCCAGTAACGATAATTGTTACACGCATGATGTAGCCTATTGATAGCAGGGAATGAATTCAGTGTTCATACTTTTCATTTACATCTAAAAGCAATAAGAATTTTTTTACTCAAACTAATTTCAATAGCTTATTAGTATGTCTAATTATACATATAATATTTTATATAATATCTTGGTAATTCTCCGTCAAAATTAAATTTTTTTTATTTAAATTTATACGATAAAAAAAATTAGCTTAACATTTTCAATTTTAAAAGGAATGTTAATTTTAAATTGACTTGCACAAAACCCTTTACAATAATAGACCATTTTATTAAAAATTAAATTCCATTTACTTCTTTATATTTATTTGTTCTTTGTTATTAATATGATAAATTGGCGAATACTACATGTGAAAGTAAAGTTTTTCCTAGAAGTTAAACATTATTTTGTTATAGTTGATGATGGTTACATCATTTGTAATTTAGAAATTCAGAAGTGAATACAATTATAAAATCAGCAATCTTTTAGTTCAAAAATATTTACTGTAAAATAATAACAGTACTCAGGTTTAATGTAAATAATAATAAATAAAATAAGGCCTATAATAAAGTAAAAAAGAGCGTATTGGAAGAAATATAACACAAAGCTTTTAAAGAATATCATACCGAGAATGATTATGAAGATTCCATAAAATAAAGGGAAAAAACGGAACCCGTATAGAATCAATTGCGTATCTATCTGTATGCTCGTGTGTCATAGCCCTCCTTCTGAGAAACCGTGTTATGTGCTCATAGAAACTTAAAATTTAGTACATTTATAATATTAAACCATGTTCATATGGAAATTTTTTAGTTTGGTAATAAAATACAAATTTTTTTGTCATATGGGGCAAAATATATTTTACAATTTAAATAAGATATTTTTAGATATATTACTGAAAGTATTATTAAAAACATATTCCGTACCTAATAAAATCAAAATCATGAAAAACGACGTTAGTAGAAGTTTACTTAAAATTTAATGGAAAATTAAGTGGTGATCGTATATTTCATATTTTTGAGTTATTATTTTACGCTTGTGTTAAATACACTGGACAAGGTATTTAGATGATGGAGAAAAATGAAATTAATGTTAATAAATGGTTTAATAGAAATATTTTATATGCATAAATATGTGTGTGTGTGTATATGCCTAAGTTTTCTAATTAACTGGTTTATAAAATATATTTTGGTATAATATGGTTCTTATAAAGCATGGTATTCAACAAACCACCAAGCAAAGTTCCAAAAATCTGTCGTCGTCGTGGTTTGTTGGATCGATCACAACAAATCCCGCATTTGACTGCACAGCGCACCGCGAGGAACCGGGCCGCTCGACGAGAGGGGTTGGACTGGTGTTCTGGGTGGCTATAAGAGATTGCCCTCGAAGCAATAAGTCCGTTATAGGTATCAGTTAGATACATTAAAGAACATTATTACATAAGTTAAACGGTTATTACATAAGTTAAATTCAATCAAGTGCAAATCGGTCCCTCCCTACGAGAATTTCGTATCTATATAAATTGAAATCCTGTCAAACTCTATGTAATACATCCATATTTTTGGATTCCTTACCCGAAACTAAAAAAAACAAAATCTTTATAAAGTCGTTCAATTATTCGTCTGTCACAGCCGTATTATTGGAGGTAATACCCATAATCGCTACGCTGGCATCAAGGGCGCTGCTGCTTATCACTGACCTGTGGTATTTTTTGTTACGCGATTACAAATAAACCTGCATACTCACTTGGCAAGCGGCTGGATTCAAATTGTGCAATACACCCTACGAGCAAAGACCATAAGCTCGTAATTAACTGCAGTGGCGGCACTTAAATTTTTGATGTGGCAATTTACGATTTCCCATAATGTTTACCCAGACTAATTCATATATATCTCAAAGCTCAAAATTCACAAATATTAATATGAAAATTTTAGAAGGGAAATTTAATGTAGTTTTTTTATTTCCTTTATCAAG
Source organism: Druceiella hillmani (assembly GCA_039881145.1). Lineage (NCBI taxonomy): Eukaryota > Metazoa > Arthropoda > Insecta > Lepidoptera > Hepialidae > Druceiella > Druceiella hillmani. Next base: position 58,768,024 of record JAYKKI010000002.1, read on the forward strand.
TGGAATGTTAATAGAAAAAGAAGTGTAAAAATATTTATTACATTATACACATTACGTATTGTTTTTTTTCACTCTATTGGGTTAAAACCAGTTATAGTTAGGGATCCCTGCCCCACGCTATTTCAACGACTACTATAGTATTTCATAAGATAGGAGGAAACTAATACATGTATATTAATTTTCCTCCCATTAAAAATTCATAACCACTCACCTATTTAATTTAATTATGGTAGCAAAATTTTTTTTTTCATATTCAGGAGAGTTTTATCACGCGTGCGGTGCATACCATTCATTAAAATAACGCACAGAAAAGTTAAACTAAATAAGACCGAGCAGTTTATAGAAGGTCTCTAGAAAAAGAACATAAGACACAAGGTTTTTTTATTACATCTACCAGCGAAATAATTACAATGAACATAGACGGCCCTGAACAGATCATATTATCCAATAAATCGGTGCTGCTTAAATTCAAACAAAAGTGCAAGAAAGTAAAGAGTACTTAAGAAAAACAAAAAAATATATAGACCAAGATATCAAAATAGCATTATTTTATGATGAAGGTCAGAAATTAAATACGGGGATATTGGTTTAATAGATATTATGAAATATTAACAGTTTGATAGTGATTTTTTGTATCAGAGTCGGCTATATAAAGAGAGCAAAATTTTTTTAGTTCCCTAATATTAAAAAAACCTGTAACTAGCAAACAAATCAAAAAAGGACATCTCACAGGGTTTTTGTAGAAATGTATACTGTTTTCCATACCTCTAATTTTTTGAAACATGTACAGGCTGATCTTAATTTTAAGATAAGTTTTTCGACTGGAACAATCCAGAGAGTAAATACAAATGCACGATAATTGAGCATGTGTGTGTAAATTTATCAGCAGAAGAGAGGTAGTCGAATCGAATAGTTTTTTGGGTATTCAGTTATTAACCTAGATAGAACTCATTACTTCTCACAATATCATGACCATTACTCAACAATTTTAGAGCTAACTACTTGAAAATTTTGAAGTTTTTTAGGTAGAATGTCTAGTTTTTTATGTTTTCATTTAGCAAAATATATCATCATATCTACACCGAGATCATGAGAAACCCTCTAATTTGTCTTCTACAGTAATGCTTCGACAGTATGTAAAGAAGCAAAATAATGAAAATTATTAAGAATGAAAATTATAAGATATTTTGTCAACCTGAACGACCTTGAAAATATATAAATACGTTGGAGTAACAAATTATGAAGTAGTAGAACATTTCTTTAAATTTATATTAATATCGAGCCGCACTTAACAAGCGCTTGTTACTAATGCTTGACAGAAGAATTGAGAATCATGGAATTGATTCTCGAAGATTTCAAGTATTATTATCAAAAGAGGTGAAAAGACAGTATTAAAAAATTGCAACTAATATGTTACGATATTCAAGTTAATATTATTATAATAAATAATATTTTTTATGAACAAATATTATAAATAATAATCGGCTTGGACACCATATTCCATGTTCACAGCTGATCGATTTTATTAAAGAATGTGCCTTACAATACTACATTGTAACCATTCCAATTTCAGAACAGTATGATATAACACTTTCGTTCGCCCTCAATCCACCATTCTAAAAGCAATATATATTAACATTTTAATTTGGCCTTAATTCAGGGATAAGTGCATATCTCAAGGATATTTAAAGCAAACGTAAGCAAGATTATATTGTAGTTTTAAAAAGTGCTTAACATAAGGTTGGGCACAAAGACTAAGGGTTTATTTGATGGCTACAATACATTGCAAACATCTTTACACATCATAGCTAAAAGTTGTAATTAAAATTCACATACAAATCATAAGATCTAATATCTTCTAAATGATCAATTAAAGAGGAATTTAATATTATCTAAAGAAAATAACTACGTATGAGTTAGATAGAACTAACGTAGTGTGCAAGTTTGTAAAGGAACACAATAAAACTGAAAATTTTTGATTGTATCAGTCCATACATCCGGCACAAGTGAGATACAAAAAAAACGCCCAAATGCATGTCTGGATATGCATAAAGTAGAGACCCACATTTATCCATATCTCCAGAAATTGTCGATACAAGTCAATCGTAAGAATTATTAAATTTTAACTAAAAACTCCAATTAAATACTAGCTCTTGATTCTTTTAAGATTCTTGAAACCCTTTTCCACAATAAAGATGGATAGGGATTGCATTCTCTATGTAAATTTAAAATTTAATAATCAACTCACATGCCTTAAGAATAAAAAAAATTGTAAATATAATTCTAATTTTATTTCAAAATATGACCAAGGAAATATTTACATATACGAACAGGTTCATTTTATTTTTGTATATTTTTTACATTTAGCTTCATATATGCATCTAATTTTGTATACATAGCTTGGAAACATTAATGCTGCAATAGGCGAACGAACGACACACGGATAAACAGACGTACGTGATGAACTTATCTTTTTTCTACGGAAACATAACAAAATATTTTTAATGAGTCTTATTGGTCTTGCTATATAAATTAATAATCCATGAAATTTTAGATATCAGGTACGGAATGCCTAAATTAATTTCTTTGAAAACTCTAACTCAACAAAGTTATAATGGTAAAAGTTTCAAAGTGATTTAATATTCAGTTTTGTCTATTGTAGGATGAATTAAATTGATCGGCGTAACATTTTTGACCGACCTTTGCAAAACCTGAAATTATAAATCTGGTTAGGGATATTCGTTTTTATAGTGACCGAACGTAGGTTGTTTTTAATAAGTTTGAGGAATAGAATATATTCGCATAATTAATTTTATTCAATGACGGTGAGCTAATAAAAAGTGGAATTTTTAAGAAATTCTGGTCAACTTCATTGACAATACTCGTCGTAATGTAACAAGATTTTGTGTATTAAGTGAAATCATTTTTTAATGTATGTTTTTTTTCATTATACATTAGTTTCTTTTCATTTAACTGTACCTTTTTAATAATTTTACTGAATCATGCTTAGAATTTTGAAATGGAATGTTTCACCCATTAAACATTCCCAATGCTGAAATGAAAGTATACAGCAAACCTGTGCATTTTAGCAATAGTGAATTTTGTATTGAATTTTAGTTCTAATTGATAATAAATTTATAATAAAACTTATTTTTGATACTTAAAATGGTTGCTTACGTTATATAAAAAAATTGACGTGACATCTTCTTTCCTTATGTTCTCTTAGTAAACCATTTTTCACAGTTTTTTTTAATTATCCTTATTTTTATCATTTTATGTTTAATATGTAAATACAAAACCAATTTTTTAAATACAAAATATAAAAATTAGACAACAGAAAAATTTGAATAAGTAAAATTAATTCTTAAAAATATATTTGAAATTTGACATTTTACAATTACTTTTATTTTCATTACTGACAGTAATGAAAATACATTTGAAATCAATTTTTACTAAATTCCTTCTGATCAAATTCTAATTTTACGGCTTCAGGAAGCAAGTAACCTAGATCAAATCCAAACGAAAAGTTTGCCAAATGGAATCAATGCGTATTTATGAAATTATACTTCTTACTTAAATTAACTTCTACTACGTCACAAGTATATAAGTAAATGTGGATTAATAGTTCCGCGAATATGAGCTGTCAAACAATGTAAAGTGTGGAGTCAGCCAGCGACTGCCTGGAGTACAAAAAAAGAGAGTTTTTTGGCCGGATTTCGAAAAATTCTCTACCAACTTTAAAAGTGACATCAAAAAGTTGCTATTATACATCAATACCAATATCTTGTAATGTAAATGCTTCAAATTAATTTAGTTTTTCTAGGACATACGCTTAAATTTTTTAGTGGCACACTAAAGAGCGATATGAATGTTGAAGCTTAGACACTTATTATGTTCATCCTTCTGATTCTATTAAATAAGAAAGTCTGTAATCAATAGGATGCTGTCTTTAAATTACATGTCTTTGATAACACAAGTAAGTACTCACATGCTTATATTTAATATATTTACCCACAGATCACGATATAATTCATGCACATCCATTAACATTACCTTGGAAAATTCTCTTCCTTTTTAAATTGCATTGACTTCCTCATGGTAATCCTCGTAAAACTACTTACATATCCGTCCATATGTGCATCAAGCCATTTTTTTTCTGAAAATTTTTGAGGATGATAAATCAAATTTGACATATTTATGAAGTATGTTAACTCAAAAATATTAATAGTTAGCACTTAATACTTACATAAAAATATCTTATGGACCAAATTACTTTTTATTTTTTTAATTTAATGTACCAGGAAGGAAGAAAGATTTATAAGGCTTTTCTAAGTACTTTTTCAGAATAATAAAAGATATTGCAAAAATTATTCAAAAAGGAGATGTCAACCCTATCCCATCCCAAAGTTTCTAAAACCAAAATAATGAAAAAAGACGTACAAGTCTAAGTTTACATAAAGTTTACTGTAAAATTTTGATACAGAGAAACAATTATAAATTGCATAGCTTTTGAAATATTGACAATATTTTTAGACCTGTAAAAGATATATAAGTTAATAAATAGAAATCGTGAAAAATAACATTATTACTCATAAATTATTTAATAGGAAAAATATGTACACTTAAGTTTTTAAATATTTCTAAGTAGGTATGAAACTCTTATAGTGCGAGTTCTATACATACTTAAGGTATTATTTATGCAATATATATATTCTTTGGCCTAAAAAAATACGAAAAAATTTACTTTTACTAAAATGAACAAACAACTAAGCGGATACCATCATACTCGTATGATGACATGAGCAGAGAACTTGTTAAATATGATCACATATATCCAGTATGGTCTGATAGTAGAATGAGTTTTTCACAACTGTTTTAAATAGGCGTAGATGAGACTGTAGATTTATTTAATTTTTCGAATTGCGTATATTTATATCAAATCAGAAAAATTATGAGAAAAGCTTTGTATAAAGAAAAACTGTGTTATTAAAGAAACTTATTTTGTTAACCTATAAAATTTCCATGACAATATGAAAATTACATTTTTTAATGCAAAAATCTAAGATCAAATTAACTTAGAATTGTCTTTACATAACCAGTTATAGAGTAAAATTATTTGATAATAATTATTATAAAATATATTAATTTAAAGTAGGAAGTAACAATGCTGTATTGAAAATATATTTATTAAATATTTCATAGAATGGTTAATTTCCTTTTACAATTGCTTCATTAGTAATGTATACAAAGTTTAGGAGAAAAGTGCCGTAAAGGTATACATCTAGAATAAATCATTTTAATTCGTAATTAGGTATTTGATTTCATTCTACGTCAATTTGGTATTTCTCATTGATAAAACGTTTTTTCAGGCATGCTGGAGGGAAAATTAATTGGTTCCGGAAAAAGCGAAAAAACATGTAAAAAAACATAAATATGGAGAAAATATTAAAGTGTTTTCCTCTTTGATAATAATAAATATAAATGTGAGTTAGATTATAGCAAAGTGGGGAATCAAGTTGGCGAAATTGAAATAAATTTTTGGAATAGGTTGGAAAAATAATGAATTTCTTACTTAAATTCATATTTAATTCTACAATACAATTGACCCTATTTTAAATTAAAATAATTTCTAGGGGAGTACGAAGTATATGCCCTAGCTGTGTGTCATTCATGTAAGTCCAACTCGAAATAAAAAAAAACAAAGAGAGTAGTCTACTGTTGAGAAATGTAGAGAATGACTGCAATTTATTAAGATACTCAGAACGGTTTGCAATTTATTGCAAGATGCAAGTTTGTGTTAAGAGGAAGATGCATTTAGTACAGAGGAATTATAAAACATCGAGTTCCAAATTGTAGAAATTATGATTTCTCGTGTTAAAAAGTGGCTTATAAATTAATATCAATAAGGAACTATGTCTGAACCACATTTAATAAAAATCTGTCTAGCCATTTAAGCGTAATTGAGTATTAACTATCTTAATATACTTTTCACTTTATTAGTTTTTCAGGTAAGCGAAAGGCAAAAAATAATCTACCGTATAAAATATCAGTATGCGCGTTAAATCGTTTGGCAATCCTTGCGTAGTTCCAGGGTTATAATGCAACAAAAAAATAGAAAAACTGACAAGAAAAAATAGAAGGGTTTAGGTAGAAATGAAGGAAGTCCAGTAAGACGTCTCATTCTCATAATTTTTCTGATTGGAAGTTGTAATTTGGCACTAATATTTTTAATATCCATATTTCATAAACATTTAAATAAGAAATGAAAAAATAGCCAACTCCATAATGATAAAAATATCATTGTGGATTTGGCTACTTTTTCATGTCTTATTTAAATGTTTATGAAATATGGATATTAAAAATATTAGTGCCAAATTTTTTCTTACATGATGTTACGAATAATGTATTCGAAGTGTTTTTGAGGAAATAGTGGTATACGCCTGTGAAAGACATTACAACATATTTAATCCTCGTAATGCGAGTTTTACTCGTGTTTGACCAGTTTATTTTCTACATTTTGCCTTCATAATTTGTTGGTATCTGTAATAATTTTTATTGTATGTATTGTACTTTAAATTTACTAACAGTATTTAAAAAGTATTTATCAAACGAACGTTCCTTTCGACTTATTTTTAACTTTGATATATACATCATTCATAATTATACAAATAAAAGATTGGTATTAAGAATTGTATTGTAATCTCTAAACGCCTGTATATTATGGAATAGTTTTGACTTCCGGACATTTTGGAATACTATTGACTTAAGCAATCAAGTGGAAAGATGAAGAACGGTGATTAGTTCAGAATGGATCGTGCATAATTGAATGAATTCCCATAATACTTAAAGAATTTTACATATATTATTTGCCATTATAAAGAAAATAATTTCTAAAAAAGATTATAATAAATAATTGTTATTCAAAATTCATTCTTTTTGATTTTATAATAATGATTAATTATGTTACTAAAAAAGGAAATTAACTTTAAATTTCTAATATAGCTCTATTAAGTTGAAATTAAATATAAATGCTCCATCGATAATAATATTAGCATAAATAGCGTTAAACCTGTAATAGATATTATTAGAATTATTAGTGAAAGATAAACTTATTTTCTTATAATGATGTCTTTATATTTTCACCATTACTTTCTCATTCGAAATTGAAAAAAAAATTTAAGTACTAATAGAATTTGCAATATGAGGATTTACAGAATCCTTTATAGAGTCAGTAAAATATGAAAGTTCAAACATTTATATTTTATGAAAAGTATGCGAATACTTCAGTGACTATAAAATATCGATATTTTTATTATATTATTTTAATGTGATAATATTTACACACCTCTTGACATCCATTTAAATCTATACTTAAAATATTCTAAGTACTCAAAAAATATCTAAATATAAATAATAAATCGAATATTCTCACTGCTAGAAGAAAACATTTTTTCATTTCATTTTGACAAATCTGAGTGAAGTTTTCAAGTTTTTTTACGTTATGCTGCATATTCCCATATTCTTAACATTTTTTAACTGCAGAAGGCAATTTATCTTTTTCTTCGTAATTGTTTGTTCCTCATGTATTGAAGGAATAAAGCAATAGAATCAAAAGCTGGAAAACGTTTGAAAAATCGACGTGCGATTGCTTAAGTCCTTACTAGTGGAATTAAAACTCTCATAACATTTAAGTACATTTCATGATTTGCCATTTTTTACTAATTATCTAATGATAATCTTCAGTTGAACGATGTGTCTGATGCTAAACACTGAATCTATAATAATACTATAATATTTCGCATCTCATGATTTAGCGGAAATTTGTTTCAACACCTGACCTTGTCTAATAATTCCTTCATAGATTATTTCATATAAATATTATATTGAGTAGAGTGAAGATCTTTTAGTTGAAGAATGGTCAGAATATTTTGTTTCTTCCACTGGCACTGTGTATTTTGAAAGAATAGTAGTAATTTTCATCAAGGTAATCTCTTGACTTTTACCATATCATTGAAATTTAAAATCTCATGTAACTTCTTACCACTTTACCCCAAAATTTCTTATAGATTTGAAATAGTTTTTAACACGCACTATTCAAAAATGTTACCGACCATGTTGTATCATGTAGCACATACGTAACGTATTTAATTTTTAAGTAATATTTCTTCAAAGAAAGAATAGATATTCTTTTTTACATTTCACAATATCAAAAATATTAGTAAGTTAATTTAGTCAAAAGATATTTTTTATATGAGTTAATATACATAACAAATTCACCAAGTTTATTTAATAAAATTTTGCCTCTTTAGGTCCAGGAGCGATCTATAAAATTAATTTACTAGTTGTCTTATATGCTATGTGAACAATTCGTAGTTTGACATGTACAAAGTTCAATGGCGCTATCTCATATCGCAAGCTATAACTACTTATCACATCTTTGGAGATGGCTTGAAGAATATTACCTCGAGCGTGTGCTTTCGCCGCCATTATGTATGCCGGTCGTGCTTCTGATAGTTATGTACCGAGCAGACACAAGTATCACCCTTTCAATAAATACAGACATACGCTTGTCGAACCTGATGATCCGCATTTGGCAGCAAACACGGAGAAAATCACGCGTTCTTTCAATAGTTACATATGGGCCTCGAACGATCAACCACATTACAGTAGGTCTGGACAGGGTGAGCATATCCCTACGATCAACCATTCGTGAGTATGGCACCGCTGAAACTGTCTCTTTGACCGACATGTTGAAGTTGCATACTGGATCGATGATCTAATCTTGGTGATATGATGCTATATCCTTTTTTATTTATATAATGCAACATAAAATTAATTAGCTGTGGCTATATAATCACCAGAGGATTCTATGCGATTTTAACAAAGAAGATAAATATCAACTTTTTCACAAAAGTTATGATTCATGATAAAATTAAAATCATAACTCATCTAGTAGACAAGCCTTAACTACATTTCAAATTAACTGCAATAACTAACAATTACGAGTCCATCCTTCTATCATGATGGCCTACTTTGGCTATTACTTAGTTCAATTACCACAAACTCCATTTGTCCTCAACGTGCATCCAGTCCACTGATTGTCGTACGCTTCAGCAAGTGAGAATACATTACCATCTTCTCAAGACTCAAACTACGCCAGCATCAATCACGCATCGCGCTCTATCTAACTATTTGAAATACCTCCAGTGACGCCGATTTGTACTGGATTATGGCTACAAAATGGCTATAGGTTTGATTCATATCATTAAAAAGATGGCCCATAGAGCCGTGTTTAATATACCCTGAAAAATACATTAGTTCAAACTTAGTATCTATTTTTTATTACCTACTCTTTATTATATATTTTCGTCAACATCGGTTGGATCTTAAATTTTAAGTGAATTCATTATTTCAATTACTTTAAACGACAAAATTGAATCTTATATAAAGTTTATATAACATTCAATTTTGTTTGATTCCATTCTTCCTTCATATATCGACAATTTAACCATAACAAAATTAGATAAAGGTAACAAAATGTAAAATTAAACAAACGTGCTCAACTAGCGATCGTTCGTGCACAAAACGAACAGGAAAGTGGTGTTATTGGTACATTACCGCTCGATAAAACTAAGGGCCAACTCAACTTCAATTGAAGCACGTGAAGGTAGAATAATACAATTCAAGCATATACAGCAGCGACACTCAAACGTTCGGCAGTTTAAATCAACTTTTTTACACAATAAAAAGAAATATATACCATTATATAAACATTCAAAAACAATAAAAACAAGTTATCAAGAATTAAACAGAGTTAAATTTATTTTTGGCATTCTAGCGGATATCTCAACGAAATTAATCACTGTCACATGTACATGTTAACCAATTATTGTATATTCATCAAATTAATGTAATGAAATAATAACCAAAAAATAGGTACAGCAATAAAATATGTGACCTGAGCTGTGAAGTAAAAACGGGCGCAATCCTTATTTCTCCTAAGGTACAATAGATTGGCGATTTGGAATGTTTCCCGATACAAAGATTAAAATTCAATCCTAAAACTACTTTACGAACAATAATTTATTATCCAATCGTACAACCGTAAATAAAAACTTTAGTTACTTAAAGTCTTAATACGATCTACTTCCTCTGACGGATCATCAATATTATGCAACTTGGGGTCAGAGCAAAAAATATAGAAATAATGGTTAGGCCTCAACATTGATCGTCATGCAACCGTATGGATTAGTTATACTATAGAGGTTAATACGGCATAGTCTTAGCACTGGGGCGCTCGAGCTCGACGTCGCCGCAACATCGGAGACAGCAGCCGACGCTGCCGCGTCAAGCTCGCAGCCTCCCCGCGAGGGTATTTGCCGGCAAAGTGACCTGTGACTTCGTAGTGGAAACAGGAAAGGTCACTGGGGATGCGTTTAGCATTGACCGGCGTTCTTTTGTGTTTCCTGCGACAAACCACTGATCTGCGTCCCATCTTCTCATAGTGGAGGCATCAAATTCTGGTGCTGCTAAACGTGTACGCATTCATACAGGTAAACGTGAACGATTTCTGTGAACCAGTTGGTTGCGAATCCCTGCCCTTACATAATCTATAGGTTAGATTTTCTCCTTAAAAATAATGTAGCCTTAGGCACCTTTGGAAATTGATTCCTATTTTCAATACCTGATGTAAAAAAATTATCATCGGATATGGTTATCAAAGTCCAACCACGTATTCCATTACTGCACACATTGATCACCAATATAAGAATGGTAACTTACTAACCCCTGCACAACACACTCACTAATGTGATAGCACAGATTTATATCCCATTTCTGATCTATAGTAAATTTTGCTGATCTATAGTACATTTTAGCCCATAAGTTGCAAAGAGCTCAAAATTCACTGACACCATCTCATATTGAAGGCTATAATTACATAATGCGAATCAAACAAACATACAATGACGTGGAAAACGTCATTGCGCTATAAACAATTATAAAGGTGATAGATATTTAATATCGGATTTTATTTGAATGATTGTTTAATATGATTTTGCTCTTAAACATAATCTAATCGTGTTTATTTTCAAGAAGTGTTGTGAATGCCACAACTGTCACAGAAAATAAATCAGAAACCGGTGTGACGCTATAGTATCAAAGATCCAAAATAGTATATTTTTTCGTTTATGATACTTTTGTTAATATGCGATTTTACATTTGACACACAATATGTTTATATTCGAAAAGTACTATATTTAGTACATTTTCCATGACAGTACTGAAAATATAAGAAATATGTTCGTTGCCAATAATGCATTTATACAGCGACAATATCAGATTTTCAATAATATAGCGGCAATAAAAAAAAATTTAATAATAATGCAGCGCCAATATCGAATTTGCACGACAACGACTATTAAAGCTGTACTAGAAATCTGAATACCTAGGTAATGACTTCCTTAATGCTTTTACATAATCAATTTAACTGCCTCCGAAAAGACATGGTTTTTAATTCAACCTGTCTGTATGTAGTATTTTTGGTAATGCGTAATATTCATTTCGTTGACTCTTACTTATGGGCTTCTCAAAAAAAGTGTATTTGTATATGCTTAATTAATTATTTTTCAGAAGCTACGAATATGATTGGGATAATCCTGTATGTTTAAATGATTTTCAGGTTGGGAAATATTCCACGATTTTTTGAAACTTGGTTTAACAGTGAAGATTTTTAGTAGAACTTTAACCATTATGTGAGTTTATACAGATACAAATTTGACGTTTAATATATGTGAATACCTAAATACTTTTTCTGAATTAACCGTTCCCATAATTTTCTTCAAGAATCTTAAAAAAAATAAATTAGTACTATTGTGAATATTGACTTAAGTGGGTTTCTATATAAATAAAATACTGAATTTCATAAATATTCGTTGTGTCCACATAATTATCTGAAACGATTAATCTAATTCCCATAGTTCCATGGCAGTAACGATGCTTCCAAATATCATAAAAGTAATTAAAGTAGTATTTAAGGGAATTCAAGAAAGGAGGAGTTTTCCAACAAGACGTGTTCCTTGGCTTTTGAATGTACGTATGTAGAGTTTGTTACTCGGAGACACTTACCAATTTTGATGATTCATTTTTGTTTCAAAATATATTATTTTGACCAGACCCATGTTAATTTAGCCAGGAACGAATTACAGAGATATATTAAGGAAACGCTCAATTGTTGAGCGTACAAGGCTTCTGAGCAATTTGATCTCATTTCATATGTCTTTATGAGTACTTTTTCTACTGACAATGGCCGTGTCTGATGATGAAGCTAGAAGGCTGACGGAAATCCTTAACAATGCAGATTGGATCATAAAATTTGGACTCATTTGACTTGTATTCCCTAGAATTTTGGCATAAATGGTGACCAGAGACATATGGTGAAGCCGGCAGTCAGTGGCAGGAATTTAACAATAATGAGGAATAAATGTATCATGTTTGCGCCTTTTATCACTGTGTCAATGTATAAAATATATATAAACGTATCACTTTTCTTCTTCAGTCTTTCTATTCTACATTTTGGTCAGGATGTGATTATAGAACTGGAAGTTGGCAACAGGTATTTCTGAATGGTGAAAGATAAATTTACGAATTCAGGCTTATTTTATGATGGTTACTTCGGTTACGGGTAAAGCTAAAGATCTGATGATGAAGTGGTTAGGAGCAGATTCATCAAGTTCAGTCTCATTTGGCTTATCTAACAAGCCCTGTAGTCAAGTGGTGGCCAGAATTTGAGTCAGGTGGTGACCAGAGTTTGAAGATAAAGCCGACAGGTCGTTGTCGTCAGATAAAGCCGACAGGTCGGTGTGTTGGGTTGATCACAAGGCACACGATCTTTGACGATGCGGCGCACCGCGGGGACCCAGGTTCGTTTCCTGGCCGTTCGTCGAACGGGGCTGGACTGGTATTATCAAGAGATTGCTCTCATAGCAACAAGTCCGCAATATGTATCAATTAGATAAAATAAAGTAAATAAATAAATAAATATATTTAAAAGGTACATTAAATAAAATAAATATATTTAAAAATAAATTGTAAAAATTATGCATAAATATAAAACGCCACCTCTTTATTTTCCAAATAAAGGAGCTTCAAATCATGAAAAACAGGTTTGGTGAAGTCTGATTGGAAGACTACAGGAAGACTGTAGTGGTTATACTTGACCATATTTTTTTTTAAAATACATCATGTTTTTATGCCGATTAAATTTCTACTATATAATGAGATGCAATATATTTACGTTACGAAAATTAATATTTGTAAATATTTTAGTATAAGTACTGTGTACGCGCAAATGTCTATTAGTGTCCAAAATTAATGCCAAGAACCTTCGTATTGCGAGTTTTACTCGTGCTTGACAATTTGTTTGATTTCTGAAACGGATGTTACTTTCTTTTTTACTTACTGAGCTAATATACAAAAATTTCATTAAATTATAAGTAACTTTTATACATATCCTTTCCCGTTAATTTTATTCAAACACCACATAATGAAGTTACTTACAACTTCACGGTTAATCAATTCCTTTTTTCAATTAACGTGGTGATCTAAAGAGATCTTACCCTATTTTTATATTTATTATGTTAGATTTAGTATGTTTTCAAAATGCTTCACGCATTCGGTATTTTCTATTCATTTTACGTGTTATATTTATATCTGACTATTAAACATACATTCTTCGCCAAGCTAAATAGAATATTAGAGAAAAAATGCATTTTCACTTATTGTGTACTGACCCCACTATAAAGAAGGATTGAATTTTTTTTTAAATACAAAGTAAATTAGATTAAATTTATAGCGTATTTATTATTTATTATTAGATTAAATTTATAGAGAATAAAGTGAATGCTTGCAACGAGATGATAATTTAATTACCAACAAAGCTTTAAAGCTTATTATGTTGTTAAATGCTTTATACTTTACCTGTGATGAGTAGCGCACACCTGTCTGCACCGTTACACATACATGTAATCCTGTCACAGGTATGAGATTTTTCGAGTTTTTGGCTTGCAGATTTAAACTTATAGGAAATAGTCTTGATGTAATAAAAACACATTTGGCAAAAGCATTAAAATTCGGAGCTTCCCATAACACCCAGAAAATTAATATCTATATTGATAACTAATAAATTTTCAATTAATTATTTCGAATACTTTTATGACCTGCTATTTTAATGTAACGATTTAATATATTTAAAACAACCTTTAATAAATTTTTTAACTCCTTACTTCAAACTATATAGGCTATTCATTATGCCTATAACATACCAATCAGCTGCGTAATCCGCAAAAATCAAATTAATCACACTCCTTTATTCATTTAGCTTTGCTCATTGCCTTTTAATCATTTATATGCCAAACATCCAGATTTACGAAATAATCAAGCATCACAGTGGATATCACTAATTTTTGAACAGCACTTTTCTTCACACTAACCGACAGTTTTAATTTTTAATTCGAATAAAAGATAGTTGTTTGTCTATCTATAAATACTTTATTTGTTCTTTTTTTCATAATATAAAATATATAAATATCTAGTCTCCATATGTAGATCATCGACCGTAGCTTTGTCATACCAGGGTGACATTAATAAATAAACATTTTTCTGTAATAAACGTTAAAATATATATTGATTTACGATATTTAGATATTTAGGAATGTTTTGTTAAAGGTTTTTTAGATAGACCTGGAAAATCGAAAACGATGAATTTGCAGGAGTATTAGATATTTTATTTATTCCTTCTTGTATTAAAATGGAAATATTCTCATTTAGTTAAAGCCATTAGATTTAATATGAAATTTACAGAATAGTTTTATGAACATTTTTACGGCTCTGCATATGTACTTCGTATGAGTTTATGTGGGAAATAAAACTGATGCGACGAAAAAAAAGTGGAGCTTAATAGCTTAATAGATAGCCCTACGTTCACATGAAATTTAACTGGAATTTGTCAAAGTGCAAATTAGTATATCGCAGTCCGCAATATTTATTTTAAAAAATTAAATGTATGGAACGGCTTGTTTGAAAACATCGCTTTATTTTCATGTTAAGTGTTTTAACAAAATAATACAAGTATTACATTTGAAATTAGTAATTTTTATTAACATTCATAGAGTTTTGATTTTAATGAAACGGAAATGCGCATTAGTCGTGTTTAACATAATTTCTAATAACAATTTATTAGAAGAAGAAAGTCGAAAATTTTCATTTACCACAAGTTCTATTTCTTGTTTTCTTTTTATTATACAACAGAAACTCAATTAAATTCATGCTCTACGTATATTTAAACAGTATTCACGCGAAAAACATCATTCTATTTTTTATATATTTTATAGAATAAACTTAAACGAACTCAGTCCATATTGCCACGTACGCTACAGTAAAACACTGTTAGTCAGTGACTAATAACAACTCTTATTACTGTTAATTGAAAACTTTTTACTGCTTTGAAAAATGTCATAGTAAAAATTGAAAAGAAATTTATTTGCAAGTTTTACAATGATGTTCAAAGTCACCGTTAATAAAAAAAAATTTCTAGAAGAAAAACTATTATGTTTTTGAGAAAATACAACTATACAACTTGTGCAATTATACCAGTTCTAGCCTCTAAATAATTGAATAACTTTGATAATTTAATTATATTATATTGTTTTGTTTAGTTTTCAAAGAAATTTTTCGATTGCTTACTTGCGAAGAAATTTTGCAAGACGCTAGTATTTATATATATATATATATATATATATATATATATATATATAGTCCTTTTTGTCTAAAGTGGATTATCAACAACACACAGAAAAGAAGCAATAGTGGTAGCCACCAGTGGTTAGCTGTTGGCCGTCGAGGAGTTCCGTTCTCCATAACCGTGGTCCATTATTAGATTTTTTAAAGTGACAGCTACCAGTTGAGAAGGTCCTTCCTCTATATCCAACATCCAAAATCAGGTTATACAAAGTAATAACTAATTTTGCAACTAATCAGTAACAAATATATTAATTTACGATTGG
Organism: Druceiella hillmani; assembly: GCA_039881145.1. Classification (NCBI taxonomy): domain Eukaryota; kingdom Metazoa; phylum Arthropoda; class Insecta; order Lepidoptera; family Hepialidae; genus Druceiella; species Druceiella hillmani. Next base: position 58,784,085 of record JAYKKI010000002.1, read on the forward strand.
TTTGCTACCATAGTTGCATTATCCATCTTCAGAACTCATCATCTGACCCTAACCTGGTTGATGGTGCAGTTATTTTGCAAAGTAAAAACTACCAGTATTCAATATCTTGAATTACGGTTGATTTCTACCATCCTATAAGTAGTTCCAATGTTCATCTTCAGAACGCAGGATCTGACTTTGACATGATCCATGGTGTGGGTTTTTTTTCAAAGTAATAACTACCAGGAGCAAATATCTTGAATTACATTTAATTTACTGCCACCCATTAAGAAGTTCCACAGTTTATCTCTGAAATTAATTATCAGCAATAATTATAAAGCAATAATAATTATGTTAGCAATAATAAAAAAACTACAACTAAAAAAACTGCTTACGTGCACATTTACGAGTAGGCACTTATAAATGTTTATGTGTAGATAGTATTTTTGTTAAATTGTTTAAAATATTAATAATTTACAACATAAATATAGTACCTAATTTATATTTCATGGAAAGTAAAGTAAAAACATAGTGTATATTTAAAAAATTAAAAATCTAGGATTATCACTTCAAGTTTTCTGTAATTTTGTAATTGTACTTTACCAACCTTGCTCGTTTTATGATTTTAAGCTCAATCGTTGTGGAAATAAGGAGAGCATTTTCTATTTTCGCGTAATTTTGTTTTTTTAATATGCACTTAAATATCATGAAAAAAATATATTTCCATTTCTCGGAACAGGCTTTTTCAAAAGATATCACGAATGGTTTACAAAATTAAAAATTTAATTACCTATAACCTATATCTATCCCCTTTTAATTCCTTTAAAAATATTTATACATAATTATTCAGTGGGTAATATGTAAGTTAATAAAATGTATTACTTTGTCAAATTTCAAGTGTTTTTGTTGCATATTTTATGAGAAGAACGGCTGTTAAAGTAGGAAAAAGAAATATATCGACTATTACATTGCTCACAGATGCAAACAAATTGCATATTTCAAAAGTTATAAAATTTGCTATCATCGCTATAATTTTCCTACAAACTTTGTATACGCATCAAAAGCTCTTATTTTTTCATAGTTTTAGATTACCAAATTTTTGCCACATTTTTCAACGTATCTTGAAGAATACAATATCTAAAATTGGGAAGAAATATTTTTGAACCTTTATAACTTAATGGAATTGAAAAAAGGTCATGTATTTAATTATCCCCAAAATTTTGCAAATTAATATTTTTGGGTCTTGTGATCTTCACCAATAATTAATATTTTCTTAATACCTTTTTTTATCACACGTAAAATACAAATATACAAATTTTCCCTCAAAATTAATTACGTTATTATTGTACTTTGTGTAGTTTTCCATATCCATAAAAATTACTTGTAAACCTGCTTGGAAGACTTTATGAAAATTGGGATAATATTGATTGTAGTTCGTACGAAATAAAACAATACGTCATTAACATAGTTTTAATTTAATCTAGAGTCAAGTTATATTTAATAAATAATATTTGTTATATTTTACAGATTCTAACTAATGTTTTAAAATGATGGCAGGTTATTTTATGAAATGACTCTTTAAGTTCGCTCTTGGTTTACAGATTAAATAAAATAATATGTTTACAGATTAAATAAAATTATTTATTTATTTTTTTATTATGTATATTTATCAAATATTTACAATAAACTCCAGGTGACAAATTGAATTTCACTTTATTAATTTTTCTATTTTGGAAAATTACAGCAACCAAATTAAAAAAAATAGGAAGTTAAAGTAAACAAGTACTGTTGAAAAGGTAAATAAAAAAAAGAAATTGTCAACATGGTAGACAAATAAAAAATGTTTTATCGTGATCTTAAAAAAAACAAAATAAATTTATTTCTCATTTTAATGTTTCATTAAATTTTATAACTGCCGTTGAACCTTGTTATGGAAAGTGCAGTCATCGTTTTAACGAATATAGCGAATCTGATGCAACGCACGCAACGATGTAGGACAGGGTTTCCCAACCTTTTTTTTGTTGAGGCTCCCCGGACTATAAACTATATTTTCATGCCCCCCTTTACTTTTTCATGCGCCCCTTTGATTTAGTAAATTAAATAAAAAGTAACTGAAGTTTGTAAATACACAAACTTACTTTTTAACAGTGAGACACAATCATTTTACACACTCAAACTGATTTCTCAACAAAAAATGTACACCAAAACGTCAAATTTTTCGCAAGTTTGTGGTAATAATAGTGAATATTATATTTAATTTCATTAATTTTATGCATGTAAATTAAACATTACATTGTAATGTTATTTGTTAATGTTGTTTGTATATTTTTTTGTTTTTTCTTTCTGAAATGCAAACGCTTTCCGCCCCCCTTGACATCCCTTGGGAAGCGCGTCCCCCTGGTTGGGAACTCCTGGTGTAGGACGTACGTAGTAACACAAAGACATCTAACTTTCATACTTCGTAAACTATTATACTTGGGGGTACGATGTCAGATATAATTTCTATTTTTTTCATTAAATGTGTAATTTTCCAGGCCTAAATTTTGTCTCGATATTGATGTTAGATATTATATAGATCATAGAGACAATTACCTCCTCCTATCCTGTGCGGTCTTATTCTCAAAGGATAATGCCGGTTAACTTGAAATGCCAGAGATTTGAGTGCTATGAAGAGTAGACTTGAGTTCCTTATTCCAGTTTTGTGTTGGTATTATAAACTATTATAAAGCAAAATATATGTGCACTCATACGACTCATACATCATATAACGATATGCCATACGAATATGTCGATACTCATATGAATTACATGTCGATACTCATACGAATTACATGCGTGTCGAATTGTATAGCAATGCATTGCTTGGTTAAAAAGTAATTTAGTACAACAAAGATAAAAAAAGAACTTCTTTATAGTTTTAGATGTAAGTTTAGTTGTAAGTAATGGTAGTACATTATGTTCGTTTTTGTTAGGGCTGTAAAACATAAATAGGTTAATTGCCCTGTAACCTCAGTTAGCATCACGTTGCCATGTCCAGATACTGAGCCATTATACTAAAATTTTGGGGGTTCAACTATTCACAACTAAATATAATCTTATGCGGATAAAGAAATTTTCCATTTTGTTTATTTTTTCCTAAGCTTGTATTTATTTAATTTTTATTCCAAAAATACGATCGTTTCAAGAAAAATTACGTGGTTGCATTGACAACCCTTGCTGTTAACCAGATCTATAAATTATGCAATGAACCGTGCGGTATTTGACTGTCTAATGCGGTCATATGCCGTAAATATTCATATCAAAGCAGATTTCATCCGATACATGGATATTTATTAAGGTGCCATGCAGAATTGCAAATTTATATTATTTCTGTGCGATTCATGAAAAACTTACATCCGTTTTCAATGATTATATTAACCATTTCCCGTTAGTTTTGGGTAACTTTTCTTTTATTTTACTAATTTTATAGTATTTGTCCTAATATAATATTAAAGTTCTTTTGTTTATTTTTAACGGAGCATTTTCCATAACTTCCAAAAAACTTTGTAGGTTGTAGGTGTTCCAATTAAAAAGGAAATTTTGGAAAATATATCCAAATGCCTTCAACAGCATCACGATGTTAAACATTGTATAACAAGGTACAGATTTTTCTTTGGAGGGAAAGGAAGCGGAATGAATTTAAAAAAAAAATATTGAAATTTTGTGACGGAATTGGTAACAAATTTCTAGGCATATCTAGGTAAACGACTCATCAAACTCTAGGTAATCGATTTGTTTAATCACTGTCCGTCAATAAGCGAATAGATTTAGGATATATTATAGATTAATTTGATCTGAATATTTCCCCATAGACAATGCCAAAGTTAATGGAAAATTGAATGTCAAAATTGTAAAAAAAAATTCATTAAAACGGTTGATATTTCCGCGATAGCCTAGGGTCTAATGTACGTATGCGCGTTAAGCCTGTTATCTACTGTATAAATTGTAATTGTAATTGTGCATTGTTATATTGATCTCTTAATTTAATTTTGTTTTTAATTTATTTTTTATTTTGAATTAGTAAAACAATATAAACAAAACAACTTATCTCCTGTTCTGTATCTTGATTTAGTATTATTATTAAATTGGTAACAAATTTTGACATGATTATAATTTATGAAACTAGAATTCGCAAGTCTCGCATATGTATGAAAGCGAGACATTTTACAAAAAAGCTTATCAATGAAAAAAGAACTAGAAATTTAAAAAATTTAAAAAAATCGCCTCACAGCACTGCGGGACCACGCTAATTTTTTCTATTCACTCCTATTTGTACCCGCACAGACCAGATGCTGTATTGGACTTTTGATAAGTTAGCACCGGAAGCAGGTGGGAGCTTGTGAACTGCTGGACGCCTTTGTTGTCCTGTGTCATTTGTGCGTCATCTTGTACTATTTGTGAGCGTTGTTTCACAATCGGCGCATAGTTTGAATGCCGATTTCTTGAAAACTGGTAATGGTAAGCTGAAGTGAGCGGAAATCCATTTTACATTTGAAAATGTATTACATTAAATTGTGGATATCTGAGAAATTAATATTTGATGAGAATATTTGATAATTTATGAATTTTTTTGGACCTTCACTCTACAAATTCGGGAACTTTCCTTCATTTTATTTAATTCATTTCAAATAGCAACGTAAAACTAAAGAAAAAATTTCAATTAAGATAAAAAACGACGCATCAAATATTCTGATTTCTATCGTCAGCGGAATTGGTATGAGAGCAGCCTCATATTGTTATTTTCTTGGAGGAAATTCATTTAAAACGTCGAAAGATAGAGATTAGTTTTGTGCCAGATATTGGTAGTGTTGATATTATGGCTTATGAAAATGGGGGAATAAAAAACAAATAGTTGTATATTATTTACAATTTATTAATAATATATAACTCCAACCAGATTTGGAGTTAAAGAAGCTTTTTTTCCTACAGGGTATATTTGTAGTGCTAGAGAAGTGTTACTTCTATCTATGCATACAGAATCTGAAATCGGTCCTAATTTCGGTAAATTTTACTTAAAAATAGAATAATACTATTTTGTTTATAATATAACCTTAACAATTTCGGAGACAAACGGACATGTTGTTTTAAACATTTGTTCACAATATATCTACCTTTTTAATTATTATTCTAGCCCTTTTAATTATTATTGGGAAAAAACCGGTAAAGTGGGCCTCAAGAAACATCACCTTTCCCCCTCTCGCTAAAACCCGTATTCCGCCTAGCTCGTACAGCTTCTTTCATAAATAAAATACGTGTACATGTACGTGTGTATGTGTATATATATGTATATATATATATATATATACATATGTATATATATGTGTATATATATATATATAACTTATACTATTAAACGAGTAATTCTTGTGTATATATATATATATATATATATATATATGTAAATGGTTTCTCGGAAACGGCTCTAACGATTTCGCTGAAATTATTAATTGGGTGATTATATTGAATAATTTCGAAGATGAGCTTTGTCGGTTAATTCTTTTGGAAATGGCAGCCATTTAAAATTTTCAAAATTGCTATGAACACTGTTATTAAGACTTAATCATTTTTGAATGGAAAAACATAGGAAAGAATGGCTTGGGGCAGGGGGTGAGAGGGGGGAGGGGAGGAAGAGAGGTGCGTGAAGGGACAGGAAGCGGGTAGGGGAGGGGAAGGAGGAGGGGAGGGGAGGGTGGATGGGGATTTTAGGAGGAGGGGGAGGGGGATTGGAAGGGGAGGGGAAGGGAGGATGGATGGGGATTTTAAGAGGAAGGGAGGGGGGTTGGCAGTGGAAGGGGAAGGGGTGTAGGGGTAAGTGAGGGGATGGGGAAGGAAGGGGAGGGCAAGTGTGGGTAGGAGTGTGAAGAAGGGGTGAGGGGAGAGGGAGGACGAAGAAATGGAGAGGGGAAGGGAAAGGAAAAGGGACGGGGGAGGGCAAGGCGAGTGGCCGGGGAACGGGAAGAGGAGTAGAGGGAGAGGGGAAAGGGAAGGGGAGTAGAGATGAAGGGTGAGGTGAGAGGAAGGGGAGGTGAGAGGGTGAGGAAGGGGGATGAGAAGAGGAAGTGGAAGGTAAGGGAAAGGAGAAGTAAGGGGAAGGGAGAGTGGAAGGAAATCGGAAGGGGAACTGGAAGGGAAGGGGAAGTGGAGGGGAAGGGGGAGCGTATGGGAAGGGGAAGGTGTCCGGAAGGGACGGGGAAGAGGGAGCGGAATTGACGGGGAAGGGGGAGCGGAAGGGAAGGGGAAGGGGAGCGGAAGGGAAGGGGAAGGGGGAGCGGAAGGGAAGGGGAATGCAAGGGAAGGGGAAGGGGAGCGGAAGGGAAGGGGCGGGTTGAGATCGAGGGAAGGGAAAGGTGAAGGGAAAGGAACGGGGAAGGGAAAGGGCAAGAAGGAACGGAGAAGGGTGTGGTGAGAGTGTGAAGGGGGAGGCGAAGGGGTGGATGAGGGGAGTACCGGGAACGGGTATGTGAAAAGGGATATGGAGGGGCAGGTGAAGATGAGAAATGGGGAAGGGGAATAAGGTGTAGTGGAAGGCGAAGGGGAAGTGTAAGGTGAAAGCGGGGCGAACGCCAAGGTGAACGCGAGAGCGGACGCGAAGGTGAACGGGAAGGTGAGGGGGAAGGCGAGACCGAAAAAGAAAGCAAAGGCAAAGGGGAAGGGAAAGGGTCGGGGAATGAGAAGAAAATCGAATACTAAATCTAATACCTTGAACCAAGCAATTTCACATTCCTATGGGGAACTTTGAATAAACCGAGCATCGCTCGGTCACCTGGTACTATATATATATATGACTAAATGACCAAATTTTCTCATTTGTTTCTGGATTGGAATACGAAGGTTTAGAATAAAAAAATATGGACAAAAATCTAAGATGATTTCGAAGATAAACAAAATTGGCTCAACACTTTAAATAATAAAAAATCAAAAAATATCTTGAAACGCCTTTACATTTATTCCAAACTAAAGGTCTATTATAACGCGGTATTTCCATCAACATCATTTCGTTAATTAATTTTTTTCTTTTACGATATAGGCAATATTCTGTTATCCATTATTTTTCCCCTTTATAATATGGACGATATAGATACTCAATGGTTTTGTGAAATTTAGCTTTCTGATTAGCACTAGCCATCGTCTTTATTTCTTTCTTTGAATTACGGAAGTACATAATTTACGACGGGTGCGTTGAATGCTTGTCTTTTGTTTTTGATTATAAAATGAGGCTGACCATATTACAGCTATTATTACAGGGCCTTATGGAATTTTAGTAAAGTTATACAAAATATATAAACATAAATAACCTTGCCAAGAATATAATTAATACTTAGCATTGAAATATCGAATAAATTTTTTGAACCACACGCCTTAAAAGTAAGTTTTTCAATATCTATCAACACTTCACAACTATTATTATGTTATATATTGATATCAATAATGAATATATATATTTAAAAAGTGATATTTTGAAATTGCACTGCTGTAAGTTTTAAGTCAATAATAGTATTCATTTATTAGTTTGATATATGGATGAAAATATAAACTTAAGTAAAACCAAAAATTTTAATTACAAAGGAGATCCGACCAAAAAGCGAAGCATAAACTAGTGACACTTAAGAAATTTTATAAAATTTTTATCTACATAATTAAAAAACTCAAGACTACCATCACATTTAAAACAAGTTACAAATAGTCAGTTAAAATATTACAATAAAGTGTTTCGTTACAATACATTTCTAAAAATTATTTTAAATTACCATTTAAATTGACGAAATTTGTTTCATGTCCTCATTGTGTTTTTATTGTTAAATAACTCTATATTAAAAGACAACAAAATTGCAAATTTAATTTTTTCCATGGACATTTATATTTACGTTCAAATTACTAATTTTCCCATAATTAATAAACAACGCACTCTCAACAACAAAAACGATAAATTCGCTAAAATATTATGGAGGCTATGGAGGATGCTTACTACGTTATTTCTTAAAACTCATAAATCATCAATTCAGACCGCAATGGAATCGGTCCGCGAGATTGGTGTATGAGCCATAAAAATGCAAATAGAAGAGCATTATAAGGATAAAAATGATGTTTCATGTTCATATATGTGTATATTCATCCACTAGTAGATAGTGGTACATAAATATGCGGGATCCGGCAAATTTATCCTTCCCCGCTTCAAGATGAACGAGTCAGTTCAAGAGCGTAATGAATATTAAATAACAGAACAACACATTGCGGTCGTTCGGTAACTTTGGTTAGGAACGACCTATAATGTGAAATATGAAGCTTCGTATTATAAATAAAATATTCAGCAAAGTGGCTACAATAAATCATGTGCTTATGTTATCCTTAATGTATGATCCGATCAATAATTTTTTAACCAACTGATGTTTCTATTTATTTCTGTATAGAATTGAAAAATTTATATTTTGCTGACATTCTCATCTCTAAGCTTCTGGTTAACAGTTGTAAAGTGAAGCTTTAAGAAGTATTATAATTGGGTGCGTAAAGAGAAAACTGTCTAGGAAGTTAATCGTTTTCCCTTTTGAACATAAGAATATATTACTTTACTACTATTTTAAAACCTTTCTAAAACTTACATTTTGTTTATTAAATAGATTTTTTTTGGTAATTAATATGCAGTCACCAAAAATTAAAGCGAAATCGATTGTTTCCATTGACTAATTTCGATAATGAATTTTTAAAGGTATTATAAAAGATTGGTTTGAACAACATATAAGAAAATATTTAAACAATTAATTTCAATATTTTAGAAGTGGTTTTTCACTTCCTTTGCTGTTTATGGGAAAAAACCAACCATTTTCGTGGAAATAATCATTTATTTAAGTAAGTAGTTTTATTGAATATTTCTGAAACTTCAGAGATTTTGATGATTGAATACTTTATTTAGGCAATGTATTGATAATAGCTTTTTACCAAATAGGTTATAGATATGTGTCATCTTCTGTGTAAAAAGATATGAAACATTATGGACAAATCTAAATTTTTTTTAAATTTGAACTCTAGACGAAAATAATCGGTTTGATCCCTTAAGAAAGCATACGGTAAAAAAAATTCTTTAATTGTGAGACAAATTATACATTTTTTTTTCAAAGTAATATTTGCGCTACATTTTTATCGAATTAGCACTAGTGATCCTTAGATACACTTATGGTTGCTTAAATTTTGTATGCAATTGCTATAATTAGAAGAACCGATTATATTTTGTCAGTATCTTTCCATGTTCATAATAGTAAAAGTCGTCATTCTGGATATTTTTTTTCCATTTTTACTGGTATAATTCTCATCCAAATGAATTTTAAATACTTACGAAATAATTTGAGAAAGGGACAAAATTGGAATTGTATTCAACATGCAATCTACGACTCTATTATTCTATTAATTAAAAACTTCTCTTTAAGCAAAGCTTTAAATTGCATTAACTCGGTAAATCCTATATGCTGCATCGGGGATAAAGGTACCCTACCAATAAACACTGATCCGGATTCTTATCTATGGTAGTAAGTTTGGGTAGATCGCTTCAAGAAAATTGTGAGGCATAATAATATGCATAATATTAAGAATTAAAAAATAGGAGAGATTGTGATATCCATCTAGTCTATGGTACCTCAGGATATTGGGTGATACATACAATGAAATCAAAATGGCTTTTATTACATTTAAATTTGTAAAAAAAATAATACGAACAAAATCCATAGAGCATAGCGTCGTCGCCAATTGTCGTTTACAAAATTTAAGAAATGCAAAAAAATGTAGGTTCAACTATTAAAAGTAATCACTATTATCAAGGTTTATTATAAGGACACAAAAGACTTAATAACAAATAATGAAAGAATTAATCATAAATTAACAGATGAGAATGTCCATTTGAATATTTTTCCTTATAAAAGAAATCAGGCTCCAAAAATTTTACAGGTCACAAAACTTATTTTTTTTACAAATTATCTGCTTTAAAAGTATCAAATATAAGCAAATTAACTACTTAATTCTGACATAATGTTTATTTTTTTCCATCACGTAAAGGTTTTTATCTATAGACACAATAAAATAAATGCCACATTTAGCTTAAAAAGGTTATTATTATAATAATAAAAAATTGGTTTTCCGGAAAATAACCCAAGTATTATTTCAAAAAGTGAATCTTTACATTCAATATAATAATTTTCTAAAATTATTCAGGATATTTTCAACTAATTGAATGTAATTGGAACTTTGTTTACTACCAAGAACATATTTAACTATATTTCTGTAAGAAATCTAACTTAAACAAAGCCTTCTTTTTGCTTGGCCTTTAATGTGAAGAAAATATTTGGCAATTAAATTTTTAAATTTTTCCTTGCTTCGATATTACCTTCACAAATCGTTTTATCAGCCCAAATTGATGAGACGACAGAACTTCTTTCCCAATAAATATGTTCTCTTCTAATTTTTTTTTTTAACTCTTACAAATGTCTTGAAGGCCAATATTTTATTGTCGAGAGTAAATTTTTTTTCGATTATTCCACTCGCAGAGAAAATATAGACGTTTGGTGTACTTTCGTTCTTGTTGACGTAACAAAGATGGAACCTTTTAATTACCGCATATGATTCATCCGGTTCTTCAGTGTTGAGCCTTAAAGTATACGGACTAAATTCTCATTTTTTGTTCTTCTCGAACACACTTCTCTGAACAAATTGCACATACTTTTCGGAGAATAGCATTTGCTATTTTGAACTGGGGTATAAATCTTCTAAATAATTTCTCCGACAGCAGTCCGTATCAGTTTTTGAGTTTTTTCAGCTTGTAGAATCTTTTAGACGTGGTGGGTGCCTCCCATTTATTTTCGTCTTCAAAACTAATTCCATCAAGCTATATTTTGGTTTCTTCATTATATATTGCAGATACATTATCTTATCCTAGATAGCTTTAAAGAGTCAATGTTAACACAGCGTGAACAATTTTAAACTTACCAAACGACGACGTCCACATAATGGTAAAACATAGAATTATTTCGGTGAACACAATCACATAATAGAGCTTGAAACAATTGAAAATATTGAAAAAAAACACAAGACCGTTTCTGTTAAGTCATTCAAATTATAGAGCGCGAGAATGCAGTCATAAGAACTCGAAATAAGTGACGGCTGCCCACTGCGTTATTAAACGCGTTGGTTAACAGTGGCATGGCACGCTATAACCCAATGGAACTTGCGGGGATCTATGAATCCAATATGATCTACGAGCAAAAGAAGCGTGTGCACTCGGGTCTTTATGTAGACTTGCGGCGCGGAGATACACAAGGTAATAGAAGCGATACGTAGAAAAATAATATTAATATTTATAGTTTCATCGAAAATTTCAACTGTTATATGTACCTGAGTATGTACTTAATTCTTATAGTGCGCGTTCCATTATTTTTTTATATATTATTTACATGAATCATTGTGAGCAAACAAAGGAATTATATATATTTATATATAATATAATATATATATATATATATATATATATATATATATATGTATATATCATATAAGGAATTACATGTTTGTAATTGTATATTTTCAAAGTTCCTCATATTATTTTATGTTTTAAATATTAAAATATAAAAAAAACTTTTGCTAACAATTTTATTGGTAAAAAGGATATATAATACTAGTATATATTAAAAATAATTTAAAATGTTTTATCTAAATTTACTATTTTATTAAATGACCCTCACTAGTGTAATTATAATATCAATGTAACCCATAATATCAATGTGCGTGGTAAATTGAAAATATATTATGTACCATATTGTATAGCCAATCTATACAGAGTAATGTAGCATTTTTTGTTACGCACCATTAATCGCGCGTACGTTAGAATGTGCATGTGAAGCTAATAATGTACTGACTGGTGTGATTGAAAAATATACTTAATGATTAATTTACGTAATATGGATGTTGTACTTAGTTTTTCACTTGTCATTCGTATTCGTTTTTCGTTTTGAAACTAAAAACAAAAAAATTAAAAACCGAATTATAAAAGCATTCTACGGTATTTATTTTTTTCTATTTTTGTTGTTACTAACGCACTTAAATTTAGTTTTTTTCCCATTAAAGGGTCATCCAGGATAGAAAAAAACCTCTTTATTTGTAATGCTCACTATGCGCTCACGAGCGCTGTCAGAAATCTGTCAGAATCACCCATAAACTTTCCACTCAAAGGATTTATTTTTGTAGGTTAAAAGCATTAATCAATAATCAAAGCAAACACATGGGCGATTGACGATAATGACGGTAACTTGCTATTTGAAGTTGACCCAGTGGTAGAGAGGTGGCGCACATAATATGAAAATTTAAACGCAACTGCATCTGGAGAACACATCATCCTCCCCTAATCGACGAGCATTTTCATCATGGAATCTAACATCATTGCGTCTGAGGACAGAAAAGCGTTTTGAAAAATAAAATGTAACAAATCTGCCGGGAAAGATGGAGTATTTGTCGAAGAGCTAAAAAACCTGAGCGACAGTATGTGGTAGAATCTTGTTTAACCATTACAATAAAGTCTAGCAGACATATAAATGGCCTACAGAATGGAGGGAGTCTCTTCTCGTACCACTCCATAAGAAAGGATCCACTCGAGCATGCGGAAACTAGAGGACTGCGACCTAATGCAGTTGTTTGTGTATGATGGAATTGCTTGTGGAAAGTCCTACTGGAAATGGGCGTACCCCTGCATTTAATAACTTTAATAGAAAACCTGTACAAAGACGGCATCTCCAGGTGAGAGTAAGAGTAAAGATGCGCTGTCTCTACTGTATAAGCCTGAAAAAGGTATACGGCAGGGATGTATTCTACATCCTAGTCTTCAAAGAATGTCACAAATGCCAAAAAATCACGCAAATTTCGATTTGCCATATATTTGCTCTTGTTTTGTATAATTAAGTTATTTAAAAAAAAACTAATGATAAAATAATAATACTGTACAAAAATATAAACGAATAATTTATGTTATTACATAGCTTAAGCAGTAATATCCTGCAAAGCCTACTTCATTAGTTTGTTTTGCATAAAATAAGAACCAATTTTGGCATAATTGCTTACTTGATTATAACATATCCTGGCATTGCTGCTACACTGGTATGTAGAGAGAAATAATAAAATACACTCTGCTTTCAATTTTATGTACGCAGAAACAATTTTTTTATGTTTCAAAGCAGACCAATTTGGCCCAGATGAGGAATTATTTTGGTCGTTACCTAATACTTCCAGCAAGTTTTATCCACCGTACTTAAGAGAACCCGAATCGGGGAAGTAAAATTGTATAAAATGCTGGTACATTTGAAAGGTAACAATATCAAATATATAAAATTCAAGTGTCGCATACAAGGTAAATACAAGTGTAGCTTGCATTCTTTGAGGGAAACGTTTTGCGTAGTTATTTGCTGCGGTAACTTGGTCATTTTTTTCAGGTTAATTTTCTTATATTATTAACGTTAAATTTTATAGAATAAGCAATCAAAAATAGCTTTCTTCACAAATGGGAACATTTATATATGAAATTCACTACATATGTGAACGGAAAAAGGACATGTGCTACCTTTAAGAAAAGCAAATGTCTCTATGTAAATTATACTATTGACATAAATCATTGCACGACAATATCGTATCTACGCATATCCGCAGGGAAGATATTTTTATAACTGTGCGAATTGTGTTCCATTCAGTCCAGCAAAATTATACATTTAGAAAAAAAACCTTTAGTTAACCGACCCTGAAAATTGTTGGAATTTATCTGTTTTGGTTTCACGGTATTAAGATATTTACAACTAAACTTAAGATTAATTTGCATTAAACGTTATTTTAATTGGATCAATAAAAAGAGCAAGTAACCACTTTTATTTAATAGTATGTGAAATATAATAAACGTTTTGTTAATATGAAAACTAGAAAAAATACAATTAAGAAAGAGAGGAAAACTCCAAAGTAATTCGATATAAGGATGCTGTTGTATGATATTATTTGATGACGATAGTAAAATAATGTTATTTTTCATGTATAACTTACACATTTATGTGAAAATAAACAAATGTCATAAATAAAATAAAACAAAACATTAATTTCTTATTTTAAAGGCTTGTATACTTCTGTCAAAGCTAAACAAAATCTTTAAATTGAAGAGGACAAATTTAGCCTCCAATGAGTTTTCTCGCAATTTTTTTTAGGCAAGAATTCCACTTATCACTTAAAACCCGCCAGAAGTCGCTAACGTCAAAGGATAAAATAAGATTATTTGTAATAAAACCAAACATTTTGGTCGTTTGCATGGATATGTGGATTCTGGATAACAAAGAAAAGCATCGTTAACCTAAAATTTCCTTTTGTCTAAGAAAATAATATAGCTTCGATTATGGATGAGGGAATTATAGGTCCAATAAGCATAGCGCTATCATAAACTGACTTGGTGGATGAATATGTGAACACTGGATAAAGAGAAGAAGACAACTAAGCTGATTCTTTTTACAATAATTGTAAGCAAAAGTAGTAATAATGTTCACCCTTAACGTACTGCTGCCAACCGTAAACTGCAAAATGGGTTTCCTGCAAATTATTCTTAAAATAATCTATACTTTTTCTAACAATATTAATACTATTATAACTGGTAAATTGGAATTTTATAATTTTTTTCAGCGGTTTACAGAATATTGTACAATTCTTAGAGAAATCTATAATAATATAAAAAGCACGGTATTCAATATTTTGTACATTTATTAACCAAATTTTGGAACGTAAATGATAAGTAAAATATGTAAATACCCTTATATTCCCATCGTGTCTCGTGATTCAATTAAGGTTGAAAGTAGCGAAGCGACGTGTATAATAGGGTGGGTAAAAAAGATCTTTTTGAAAGTGTACATTCTACTAGCAATGTTATGTTGCCATTTAAAGCAGGTATTACGCGTGTTAAATATGATTGCGATTGGTTAAGTGCAACTGCATCCGCATTAGCTTTAAAATTACATAAAATTGAAATTCCAATTAAATTGAAATTGTTATTAAATTGAAATTCCAATTAAAGCTTTGCATTTTGACAATATTTATATCTACATGATATGTATAACTACAAATGAAAACGATATTGTAAACAAAAGTTGTGGGTAGGTGTAAATATTATTGTAAATATCATACCGAATAGCAATTGCTTTAGTCGAAATTTTGAATTGGGTCTAATTAGAACAAACTTTGTGTTATTTTAAATTTACCATGTATTGTATCCAGAAATCTTGGAAATATCCTGTACTTGGTGATACGAGTGACTTTAAGGACATATGTCCCCAACTTATGAAGATATAATAAAATGTTACGACTGGACGAGTCATCAGGTAAAAAGTACTAATAATACCAAAAAGGAATCGTCTTTTCGAGAAGTAGTTGATATTATAACTTTGAAAATATATGTAGAAAAGCATCATTACCAGCAATTTCTCAACTAAGAGTGCAACAAATGCTTAAGCTTATTATTGAAAATTTGAACATTTTTTGAAACCTCATCCTAAAATTTTGAAAAAAAAGAAGATTCCTTTCCTTCCAGGAAAGCATTATTATATATTTTATCTTTTAGATGTTTAGATTTAACGAACTGTGTCTACCTTAAGAAAAAAAAAATACCACCACACGATCAATGTTCCTTCAGGAACTATAAGAAATATGATAATTCTAGGAAACGCAGACGTGGCTGTAATAAAAAAATTAAAAAGCATAAATAGAAATCTTAAACGGAAAATTTTAACCAGTTTTCGTACACAAGCCAGCACCAAAGTTTTAACTACAGCTTCTTCTCTCATTATCACTTCTTGTTCTTTAGCATTAAAGTCTGATGTAACCGACGATAGCAAAGATTTTCACCCAGGTAATACAAAGAAATGAAAAGTGGAGGCTTCTGTTTCGATAAACTACTCAACATTATCTCGAACCTATGATCAATACAATATTTCAGACAGAGCAGTCGCTGCTATTGCCTCCGTTGTTTTACATGAAGTAAAAATGTCCATTAGAGATAAAAATAAACTCAGAAGAGAAAGAAAGGAATTTTGAGAGAATATTCAAAGGGATGATAAAATTTGTCAAGTGCCTGCACTTTACTATGATCTCTGGAAGCATAACACGCTGATTGACACTAAAAAAGCGGGAAATACTACAAAGAATTCATAGTAGAGGAATACATTTCATTAGTTAAGGAATCAGAGAGCAAATATTTGGACTATTTGACACCATCATCTGGAACAGCCAAATTTATTGAAAGAGCGGTTATAGATTTTCTTTAATAAAAAGGCATATCATTGGATCATTTAATGGCTATCGGACGTGATGGTACCAATGTCAATGTGGGTATATTTTTTGAGTGATAAGGAGACTGGAAGAAATGCTTAACAATAGATTATAGAAAGAAAAGCTGTTGTTAAATTTCAAAAGATTCCAGGTCAAATGTCGCTCATAGATCCAAAAGATCTCAGTTTGGTCCAACATACTTTTGTGCAACATAGTATCAATCTACTACCCACAACATAATACCACCAAGTAATATCTGGTGATTAACCCAAGACTTAGTAACAAATCACCTGGAAAAATGTCACATGCTAGATGGCTTATGCGAGCTAATCGAGTTCGTCGCCTTTACATTGCAACATCAGTTTCTTCTAATGGGCTCGTTACTTTAACAACTGATGTTAAAGTGTATACTCCAATATGGTTTCACATTGAAAGTAACCCCATTTGCAAAGAAGGAGGGAATCCTCTGTGGAAATTAATTTGTCAGCAAAACTGTAGATTGATCCCGTGAAAAAACGCAATGCTTACTTTGCTCATGCGGAAAATCCTTTGCTAGCAATGCTGTCAGACTCCCAAAAATATATCAGAGAACTAGCTCTTCTTCGTACTCTAAAAGCAAAAGCAATCAAACAAATTAAGACTCCCCCAGGTTCCAAACTTGAATAGGAGCGCAAAGTTTATTATGACCTTATTTACTGGCAAACTACTCAACTCTCGCCTAAGGAGAAGAGAACCAAATGACTTTTTTGAATTTGCCTTGTCACACTCAGGAAATCAAGAGAGCAGTAAAGACTCAGAGTGAAGCTTTAAGAATTTTAACCAGAAAATTAGTACGTGAAAGTTTTATTAAAGCACAATTTGAGTCTCGCAAAATTATGCCAAAATGTGAAAGTAGAAAGAATTTTCGGGTGAATTTAAATAATTTAAATTTCTTTAAAATGAAATCAATGTGACTTATATCGACATTGTTCTACTACTTATTTTACTTTAAAAATAAACGGCAATAAGTTATTCAAGTGTCCAGAAACAAAGTTGTTTTGTTTGTTTTTACAAATACAAGACCAATC
This sequence comes from Druceiella hillmani, assembly GCA_039881145.1. NCBI lineage: Eukaryota > Metazoa > Arthropoda > Insecta > Lepidoptera > Hepialidae > Druceiella > Druceiella hillmani. Next base: position 58,801,484 of record JAYKKI010000002.1, read on the forward strand.
CGGAGCCAGAAGATAAACGTCGATTGTTGAAATTTATTACGAATTTTATTACCAATGTAATACTATGTAGTTTCTTATTGTATTTCATATGAATATTGGTTAAATTTTATTGCTATTATGAGTAAAAATTAAAATATTTTTTTTTCTACATGAGGATGATCCCCTCTCACCCAGGGCATAATATGCACAAAGATGGGTGAGAGTGTACACTCCTACATTTAAAAAAAAATTAAAAAACCTTGTTGAAACAGATCTCTGATAAAGCACCTTAAAAATAAAATCTTAAAGTATTTGCGAGAATATAATATAAATGAATGTGTTCTAATGAATCAAAATTATTTTTTACTATAAAAAGAATCGTTTTTCTTGATGCAATTCTTTAGTTTAGCCATTTTTATGTAAAATGATTCTTAAATGAAACAGTTGAGTACAAGTATAACTCAGTAGTTTTGGAAAAAGAGGAGAAAAAGCACTTTTTAACACATTGTGGTTCATACTTCTGGGAGTGTGCCACTACACACTTCTAGTGTAAGATTTTTGAGTTCTCAGCTTAGTTACATCCCTTTTTAAAGACCTTAAACACGATATGTACATAAAAAATATCTGTTTTATTTGTCCCCTCTAAAATTGCCGGACAAATATTTTCCAGTATTACCTACCGCAAAATATGCAGATTTCAAGTTTCAACTTCAAATCTTTTCTCAAAAAATCGGCTGTGACAGTAGACTGATAATTATGATTTCAAAAAGAGTTTCATTTTGTTTCGGAACTCAAACAATTTTTTCTCATCTTTTCTACTTCATATCGATGCTTGTTAATTTGAATAAACTTGATACTTACGATGAAATATAAAAATGAGTAGAATATAAATATACATTTTTTCTTTGCACTCAATATTAACTAGTCACTTTCAGATTTATATGCTACTATGATATACAAGCGCGATAGAAATTAATTTAAGTTGAATTATCCGTTACCGAAACGTTAATTTCAAGTACTTTTCATTTCCATTTTCAAGTTTTACAAAAAGTTACATAGATGAGCGATGTTTTACTTGAACGCAGATGGATAAAGATATGATCGACCATTTAATACAAGTGCGAAAAATCATTTAAAAAGTTAATGTCAAATTTCAAGTACGCTGGTAATGTAGGTATCGCTGGAAATAATCAGATGCCATAAATATGACTATTTTTTATGTGATTTCATTACATTGGCACATAAAATAGTACTGTTTCTTATATTAAAAACCATTTATACTTTAATGTGTGCACAAATCAAACGACCAGACCAATACAATTTGACCCTTTGGGTAAATTCAATGGTTTCTCTTGACTTTTAAATAGATTAGCTATTTAAATCGAATCCAGAACAGATTCATTAAATATTTTGCAGTGGCTGTAGCATGGAATTAAAAAATGTACAATTTTATTTGTTTTTAAATTATTAATATTGTATAGCTTTCGCTTCCTGGTATTGCAAATTCAGTTCCATCGATATATTTGAGATACTTATAAAACAACAAATATGGTTTGTGGTTTGCTGATACTGGGCATTGTATTCAAATATTTTAGACCATTTTTATACAAGTTTCAAACAAATTAATTCTTTTAATTTTTATTCTAGTAGTTCCACGACTATTTTCAACGACAATTTATATTTAAAACATTGTAATAATATTATAATATGTGAGATTTTAATTAACCGTGTCAGTCTATATTTCGGTGTAATATTGTAAAATATCTTCTCTTCACTTTATCAAACACTTAATACAAAGTATATTTTAGTGCACAACTATTTTTCAGAGTTAGCAATATTAACTGAATTCAATCACAGTTTTAAATTAATAGCCTAATTATTGAAAAAATATAATTTAAGTAAAGTCTGGTAAAATTTTTGTTAGATCGCACATAGAAAAAGCTTCGATTATCTTTTAATACAAAAAAACGACGCATATTTCGTTTACTTTAATATTGATATATTAGAATATTAAATTTTTCGCGTATTGGCCAGTTACATCATTTTGAATTAAAATGGGGTAATTAATGTTCAAAATTATGAAAAACTAAAATGACCGTATATTAAAGTGTTTTAATGACCGTGTATTATAATAATTTATATTTACTTTACATACATTAAATTATTTAAAAACGTTACCATTTTCAAAAATCCGATTTTGATTATTTCCACGGATATATTGCAATAAGTGGATCAACACGGAAAAGTAGATTATTAATTTAAAATATTGCTTAAAATGTGAAATATTATAAGTAAATTAGAATAAAATTAATAAAAATAACACATATAATTTGCATCGACAATTAATAATGAACTGATGTCAATTCCTGATATTGTTTCTGAAACACTTCTATGCTCCAATCTTTACCTTTGTTGTGAATATGGAATTGCAGTTAATTAAATGATGTGATACACCATGGTTATTAGTTAAAACCCGTTGATTAGTTAAAACCGGAAAATTACGTCAATAAGTTGATTAATAAAAAAACGTTAATTTAAATTATTTTGATACCGAGATATTAATCCACTAAATGATGGAACATTTCACAATATTAGGTAATCAAGAAAAAGAGTTATACTGTTGGATTTGCCGAACGCTCCGTAAGGCAAATCCAACTATTCTCATTTAATTGCAGTTCTATCTATTAATCAAGTGTTTCATTTTAATTAATGTACTTGAAGGTATCTTTTGAATTACAAAAGTGTTGTTGACGTCGTTTATGAGGATTATGAAGAATTTTACTTCAGTTATTTTTTTTAAAGAAATTCGCTAACCAAATGTCATGACTACTCGGAATTCTGAAGAATGGCACTAAGTAGAAAATTTCAGTACCGTCAGAAGTGTTATTAATTTTTTGATTATTTTTTTATCAGCTGCTTAAATACTATTTTAATAAAACACGCATATATTATATCTTAAGAGGATAGAATAGATTTATTTATTTCTGTATTAAGGAATTTTATAATTTATTTTATTTCTTCACTGAATTCAATAAGTACTGAAAAACTAAATTTTCAGACAACAAGTTGCATAGAAACCGTTTCACAAAATGTCTTCTATTTTAAATTATACTAGACTACATTACAATAAGCACATTTAAGTGATTTTACTGAATATTATTAGCATATATCAAATAATTTATTAAAAAATTACCTTAACTGGTGAAATAATGACGCTAACTTTGCGGGATATAATAAAAAACTTCCCTTCAGAATCATATATTTACCTTTAAATGTGTATAAATTAAAAATGTAAACTACAATTAAACGCAATAAGGAAGCAATTTTATGAATCAATCAGCTTTGAAATGTTGAGCGAAACTAATAAAATACGACATTTTTTTGAAGCGACCGCCAAGTTGCGCTGTAAATTTCCGATCTCATCACTGTGAGTCCACAAATGGAAGTTTTCCGCTGTTGTTTTAAATGAAGGTGATAGCCGCATTCGGGCGCGCAAGGAGCTTTAAATTATTAACTTTCCGCTTTCTAGTTGAATACAGAAAAAAACGGAAAGCTTGTGATTCGAAAGGCCACGCTGATTTTGCGCTTCTTTGTTAGTTTTAAGATACTTTTAATTAATGCAGAGTGAAATCAGAATTTTCGTCTAGAAACCTCTGCGATTGTAAATAATCTTTTGTAAATAAAAGCGCCCGGGCAACAAATGCAAACTGATAAAAATTCACACTAAAACGTGAAAAACCATATTTAAGTCTATTAATTTTTTAATATTTTTTTTCAATCTCAGACTTTCAATATACGTTATATAACAGGAATATTTGAAAACATATTTAATAAGCATAGCCTTTATGTAATATTTTTAAATTAAAGGTATCAGAAAAATATTTATTTTCTTTTGTGGAATTTTCATATTATGCAGTTTTTTAATTTTTTAAAAATGTTCTATGGCCAACGATGGTCGAGATATAGGGTTAAAATAAGTAATGTATTAAGTAGTCACCAAAACTAAAACAATAAAACAGAAATGAAAAGTTAAGTTTTTATATTCTTTGTAATATTTTTAGGTAGAAGAAAAGTCCAGATATCTTGTAATAAATCATCGCATTCCAGTATAGTAGATTAAATATGAAGAGTTTGTGTATGATATGAAAGATGTCATTTTCACATAGATGTTTATTAGGAATATAGGTGTCATGTGAATATTATTGAAAATAGCCCTAGTACACTAAATATTTTTCGAAATTGCCCGCTCGCCTCGGTATCACTGCCCTCATAATATCTTCAGGTTTAGGTAGGTCCTCAAGTGGATGTAATATAGAATTTTTTTAGCTTTTTTCTGCAAGATGGTAAATAGTTCTAATAGTGACTTACATTAGGCTTCAAGGTATGAAGAATTTAATTTTAGATATAAAGTATTTTTTACACTTTACAAAACTATATGAAATATTTGTGACGAATACCAGGCTTTAAATTACAGTACACTGTACCTATGTTGGGTACGTCATTGATATTGCTATATTTGTATTACGGGAAAAATTAATGTATTGCATCAGCTATGTGAAATTACGGGTAACATGCGATTAAAAACGATCTCCTGCTAGCAATTTCAAAAAGTTGGAATTATGATCATATTTGTTTCTAATATATGTATGAATATATATATTTATATAAGTTATATATATATATATATATAAGTATATATATATATATATATATATATATATATATATATATATATATATATATATATATAACCATAAAGCCCAATTATTGAATGCAAGTAACCGAACCACAAATAAAGCTATGCACAGAAATATTGTATCGAATATGAAATAAATTCACAACTTGTCATGAAATGTATATCACCATTAAGCTTAAAAGTGGACTCTGATAACACTGGGCCCCTTTATTCGATTGAAGTTTCCATCATTAATCATTCAAATATAACGTCGAGCTTTGTTTGTTGTGAGGAGTTTGACTCAAGCCTTAGTCTAACTTGTATTACGATTCCCATTGACGCTTTAAATGTCTTTATTATTTGTTTTTATAAGTAAAAGACAAGAAACGGCACGTAATTAGAGTTATAATAATTCTGGACAACATTCACGTTGATATTGGTTATCAAAGAAACCCAAATAAAATATTCAATTTGTTTTTAATTCCGTAGCTCAAACTCTTATAAGATGAATTCGTTTATTCATCTGTCATTAATTTTCTGAGAAATTGCATTTATCGTGTGAGTAAATAAGAAAGTAACTTGTATGGATTGCAAGCAAACTTTTTTCGTAATTTTATGATATATAATGTATCTATATATATATATGTATATATATATATATATATATATATATAAATATATATGTATATATATATATATATATATATATATATATATATATATATATATATACTAGCGGCCCGGTACGTGGTTCGCTACGTATAAAGTGAAATATTAAAAAAAAATAATTGGAACATCAAATTCATTTATTCAAACAAAAAATATTTTATGAATTGCTAGCTATTTTAAAACTTAATCCAAAACCTTAGGATAAACAATATTTTTTGTTTTTTCCATTTTGAGCATGAATAAACAAACGGCTGGGGGTACCGACTCTAGAACAGGCAACATAAAGTTGGCCATGTGAAAAATATGATTCCTCCAAATTCACACCACAAATGTTAAGTGTTTGCTCTTGGACCTTGTTGATGGACATCGCAAATGATAAACGCACAGGATATTGTAATCGTTTGAATTCAAATGGCATATCAGTTGGAATCATAGGGATACGTGGTATCAAACAAACTTCTCCTTTTGATTTAGCAGTTAAGATCGTAGCTTCAATCAAATTTGGCAATAACTTTTTCACTGCCAATCTGGTGCCATGACACAGTTTTGGTTGATTAATATTTCGCAATAATATAATCAAAGAACCAATTTTCAGATTCAAGCAATGCGGTGGCATACAGCCGGTTCCAATGGATTTAAAAATTCAATTGGATAATTAATTGCCTCATCTTGGTTCATTACACTGTCAATTGATTTATATGTCGTGACTACACCTAGCAGTTTCGCTTGAATTTGAAAATTAATGGCATTGATATTAATGTTCTTCGGTGCTAAAATGGCGCGTTCTCTCAACCAATCATGATTTCTGTAATTCTAAAGAATATTCGGAAAAAACTCATTCAATCAATTCATCTATTGATTGCGCAATTGTACAAAAATTGTTTGATACAGCGATCAATCCGTTGGTACTGTCGGTTTGTATTTTGCCATCACCAATTTCTAACAATTGTTTTGAAAACTCATGGGCAGCTGGATCATTTTGTAGGTGAATACGCATATTAACGTTCAGTGTCAATTTTTGTACATATCTCTAAAGAACTGATGACTTCAAACAGGCATTTATTTCATCAGCAGGAGTTGATCGAGGAATGACAGGCAATGTTTATCGAAAATCCCTTGACAGTAATATCAAAGCACCAAAAGCTGTTGATTACCACGTAAATCTTGCATTGTTCGATTAAATGCTTCTATTGATTTTTTATTCGCCATTGTACACTTATCCCATAAAATAATTGACGTTAATCGCAGAGCTTTTGCCATAGCAGAATTTCTCGAAATATTGCAAGTTGGAGTTTCAATCACCTGTACATTCAATGGCAATTTTAATGCAGAGTGTGCGGTCCGACCACCTTCTAATAATGTAGCAGCAATTCCCGAAGATGCAAGTGCCAATGCAATTTTCTGTTCCGATCGAATAGTCGCTAAAATCAATGATATAACGAACGTTATGCCTGTACCACCAGGTGCATCTAAGAAATATAATCCACCTGCGTTATTGGAAACGGCATGCATGATTGTATCATATACATGTTTTTGCTGAATATTCATTTTGGTTATATTCGATTGTACAAATAAACGCAAATCATTAGAATTGAATTCCTCCTCACATTGCAATTCACGATCAAACAAATCATGCATCTCACGATTTGGTGAGGTCATACCCAATTGTACTAATGCTTTATTTACAATCGTTAGACACATATCTTCAATTATTATCAAAGCTTCGTTGTACATTTCCAAGGTAATCAACAAATCAGGATTTCTTGCATGATGACGCATACGAATTAAAATATATTCTCCCATATAATGTTTATATTTGTTCCATAATTCAAGTGGATTTGATGGCATACATGTTGATAATATAATGGCATATATCATTCGTATTTGTTGTGGATGAGCTGAAGTAGATGCATCTTGAATTGTTGAATCCAAATGTGCATCATCCTCCAACAAATCCAAGAGTTGACATGCTTCATGATATGTTTGACACAAATGACCGTTGACTGTTCTCAATTCTTGAAATAATTTTGGGCCATTGACGTTAACTAATAACAATCTCAAATAAAAACACTCAGCATTGTTTGAATGTACTGTATATATTCTCCCAATTGCATCTGTTTGAAAAATGTCAGGATGCCCATGGACTGCTGTTCCTTGTTTACGTCTTTAAAATTTTTTCGAAGACACATTCAATGAGTAATACTGAGGTACTTCAGAATATAACAAATTTATCGCAAAAGTATCAGTTTCGCACAATTTGAAAAAAGCTGTCAACGTAGTCGCTGGTGGTTGTGCTGCTTTTTTCAATACATTTGCTACATTAAAATAAACACGTTAGCCATTCTCAAGACGCACAGCCAAGTGACCAACCACAGGATATCGTGCATTGGAAATGACATAATCCTCCAGACAGCTTCATTACTACTAATATAGCGCCCAATTTGATACTGAGTAATTTCATCATTTCTATTATCACCAGCAACACCGAAAACAGTCACATCGCTCCCTTTATTTACATACTTGCAAATATATTTAATGGATTTGACTGAATTACAATACTCCATATTTATATGAGCATTGAATATTTTCGATAATAATGGACAATACGGAACCACCCAACGATTATCAACTTCAACGTCCTGGTTACGCATTCTAATGGTTGCCGTTTTGCCATTATCATTAGGTGATCTACGTCGATACAACGGATATCCGTCATTGCCCGTTATTGTGTCTGAAGTCAATTGCCTTGGGTATCGTTTCGAACACTATCCATCATACATGGCGAATTCATATTTAGTTCACCGCACGGACCATGTATCATGTGTTTAACGACAACTTGAAATAACTCAGGATCAACAGTTAGATCAGGAATTTCAGCTGATATAACGTTATCGATTTGATCCAGAGTTATTTTATGTACCAGCCAAATTAATATATGTGCGTGCGGGAATCCCCTTTTTTGCCATTCGATGGAGTACATATGGCAACGCACCTCTCCAAGTACACATAATTTCACAATTAAATCCATAAGTGCTTTCAATTTTTGTCGAAAAACATGTGCTGTAATGTCATCACGATCAGTTGTCGACTGTCCTTCAAATAAATTGTTATTGATGTCATCCCACTGCGGATTACATATAAATGTAATGAACAGATCTGGTCGACCGTATCTTTGTACATAAGACATTGCGTCTTGTGCATATTCGTTCATATTCCGTGGGCTACCAATATACGAAGATGGCAATATAGTTAAACGTCCGATGACATTAACATTAGCATCATTCGCTATCGCATCTTGCAAATGAATATATTCTTCGGATCTTAATTTCTGCTAGGTTGAAACGAATAAAATTAAGACATTCAGTTTCTATTTTTGCATACATATCAACGATGTACTGATGATATAGTTTACCACATCTCAAGATATAATTTTGTTCTTGTGGACGAACCATCAATCGATACGAATAAAAATTCATGGCACTAATTTTTTTCTGTACATGTAGACCTGAAAATAAGTACAAAATGTGACTTTAGAAATTTATACAAATGATGAAATGTCAACACACTGAAAATAGGTCAATTATTTACTTGTTCGTGGATCAATCATTGGTATATTGATATGGTAGCCATCGTCACCTTTCCGATGCAATATTGGGTATTGTAATGCATCGTAACTACGATGAAGTTCCGAAACACGTTGCAATTGCTCATTTCTGCGATGAAGTACAATATCACGGGATTGAAACTGATCACCAAGAATTACAATTGTAACCTCATCAATTATCGGTGCATTGAATCGCCTTTCATGTTCTCCAAAAGGTGTTCTATCAACCCTTATTACGATTTTGTGGTTATCAGATGGCATATGATCGAGAGCAATTTTGAACAATTGAACTAATGTGTTATGCTGATGGAAAAATCTTTGTAGCTCACGAATAATTTCTCGTCTTGTATTCTAAATAATTGCACAACGTTGATTCAATTCACGATTTTCATCACCAATAAAATAAATTTGCAAATATCTATGATCAGCGCCGAGGTATGGCAATAACGAACCAGCTTGATGATAAATCTGGCCCTGAATCTGTAACATGTATGCAATTTTAGGTAGATGTTGTATCATAATTTTTAAAACTATCAAATACTTTATGATTCAGATTGTATAAACATGGGACAATCCTGTTGAAATATTTACCTTAAACGTCGGCATAAAATTATCTCTAATAATTTTAGTAGCACCAAAAGAAGTCATTTGAAATGCCGAATTGTATTATTGAATATGACTCAAAAAGTGCTTCGACTTTTGAGATGTCCCAAAAATTAATGAATACAATGGTTCGGGTGGAGTTTCTAATGCTGGCAATCTCACTTTGCCAGTAGCACAACACATGCCGGGCGTTTCACCTGGAAAGTTAGCCGCATCATAATGTTGACATATTGCGTGACCATCATTCCAATGTATCCGTACACACTATAATCAATCTGACTGTTGTAATTAACAGCAGCACGCATCATTTCAGCCAAAACAGCACGACGTATTCGTGATCGCCGTGCAAGATTCAGTACAGGTACAGGGTCAACAGATCTATTTCGTGCATTACGTTCACGCTGCGATGTATTAACTTGTGCGGGTTCATCTGCAGTCTGTGATCGTCTTAGTAATGCCACATCATTTACATTATGCGTTCGGCGACCTATATTTGCTCGTCTTGCTCGTGGCATTTTTCCTTCAATTAAAAAAGAATAAATCAAATTAAAAAAATAATTGCTACATTAATAGTGGTACACAATATGTTTTTTCAAATAAAGGAACACACATGCATACATGTAATTCTCTTCAACAGTTCAAATCTTACCGTTTGTGTAAATGCGTTTGACAATTTAATTCATAGTACATTTGAACAAAAAATATAAACACAAAGCAATAATTATCGCTGATAATTTGCTTTAATCGAACCACGTCCAAAATGAAATGACCGCATGAATGACATAACAACATGCTTTTACTGTCAACGCTGAAACAAGTTTCAATTTGACAGCACAATCGCCATTTGAAAAAATGTTCAATTTGACAGCAAAATCCTCATTTACAAAATGATCCGCCATTTATTGAATTCAGTTGTTACAAAAAATGTGATAAATGAAGAAACACTCTACCGATCTTGTGCAAACTTCACATAAACCATCTACTTCCGTTCTTGAGTTATAAAATTACAACGAAAAGTGGCATTGATTTTTATATAGATAAAATAATGTATTTATATGTACGCGTTGTAACATACGTTTATCTTTTTACCAACATGGATTAAACAAATACAATTTTCATTTCAAATTATTACAAATATTAATTTCAAATTATTTCGAAATCCATTCTAACCAACAGTTCTTGTATAATTTTCAACTAAATTAACGAATTATAAAGCCACGTTACTTTAACAGCGATTGTGTTTCGTACCTTATCTCTAAATGCTTATAACATACTTCAGGCAGAACTTAATTTTTTTTTAAATTTGGACGAGTTTTCCGCCCATAATTAATACAATATTTATGAGAAAATTAACTACACTTCTGAACCAAGTCATAAAATTATATTTCCTAGTGCCATAAAAAACTTATATCGGCAATTTTGCGTCTTCTTATTTATTCATAGATACGTGGATTGGAGAAGAAAATTTACGTTTTTCATAAAATTAACGTCGGAAGTTTATGCGCCTTCAAATTCGTAATTTAATTTATTTAATGTAATATTGTACGTAGGATAAAAGCGAGTAAGGATTAATTTTTGTAGTGATTAAAATTTGTGCATTCATCTATCTTATCAAGAGATATTATCATTATATTTGATTATATGGGAATTTGCACGTTCCCATAAAGTCAAACTTATTAACTATTAAAAATCTGGCGCTTTTATAAAAAATAATTGTGTTTTATCTGATCGTTAACCAAACCAAACATGTTTTAGTATTGTGATACATAAGAATATTCGTAATTTTTTAAGAAAATTAACATAGTAGAATGATATTTCATTTGTAAGTAATTTTTTCTCTAGTCATACATTCATTTCAATGGAGCTACTTTAAATATAAAAATTAGTTTCTAGCATGATTATGTGGTTTATAATTTGTAGAATCAAATATTTAATGATTACTTATTAATAATTAACAGTTTTAACATAAAAAATCATACTTTAGTCTAAATGAAAATTAAAAATGATTACTTTTAAACAAGGCATAAAATTATAATTAATTTTTTGTGAATTTTTACTTATTTATTTTACATCAAAATAAACGTTTACCACAATAAGTAGAGAGTGCATGTCCTGGAAAATATTTCCTCGTTTAATATAACTTAACCTAATTTAAATATTCTGGAACAATTTTCCTTACCTAATTTAATCTGTCCTACTCTTACAGAAACTAACATAAACTTATCAGTTCAACTAGTATAATCTAGTCTAACTTAACATGACTTCTTTCTACCTAACTTAACATAATTTAACCTTACGTAGCTATTTTATGCTCACTACAAAATAATATTCCCCATATTTTCTTCTTCGCGTATAACCTAATAAAAGCAAAATAAATCCTGTAATAAATAACTTAATATACAGCAGTTTTATTCGTATAAGTATAGAGTGTGTGTCCTCAGTATATAGTCTAATATACAAAAAAATATAATCTGAAATAAATAAGAAATCAGAATACATCTCACCCATATTTTATTCTTCGCGTATAACCTAATAAAAGCAAAATAAATCCTGTAATAAATAACTTAATATACAACAGTTTTATTCGTATAAGTATAGAGTGCGTGTCCTCAGTATATAGTCTAATATACAAAAAAATATAATCTGAAATAAATAAGAAATCAGAATACATCTCACCTATACAACATAATAGTCGTCTTTATGTGAGCCAATACATAAAAATAGTAGCAATCTTTTACCTTTTACTCTTTAGAAAATAGTTTTAAAATTTATCTTTACTCACATAATATAATAATAATTAACTTAGTTCCTAAATTATATAAATTAGTAAGTTCGTTAAAGTGTTGAAAAATATAGACACTATGAAATATTTCAAATTATGGTAGTGGATTACACAGTTTACTTAATTTAATATAACAAAATAACTGGCTCAATGATATAATTAGTAAGCTAATAATAATTGCAAGTACTAATATATATTCCAAAAACTTTCACAATATTCAATGTAGATTTACCACTTGGATCGTATGATGTTAAGTAAAAACTATCTATATACTCGACTATCTGGTATACGCGACTTCATGGGAAGGAAAAATATCTAAAATTATTTTACAATCAATATAATTTAATTTAAGTTATTTATTTTATTACGTGTTATTTCTCAAGTAATATTTTTTTTTGTTTTAGAGTTTCGTAACTTCAAAATGACGATAATTCTCAAGTCAATTCACTCTACTACACACAAAATACTAGATTACTAGAATACGGTCATGAAACATCGAAATTAATATCACAAGCTGATTGACTATATTAGTATAAATAAATATTTTCTCCGTCATACATAAAGTGAACAACACTAAGCTCGTTCATAATGAAACTCACAGTGTGGTTTATTACACTTAACCAACGATACTAATGATGGAGCCTACATTATAAAAACTGAAATAATCAAGAGAAAAAATATTGAAGGGGCATCAGAAAAGAACTGTTGAAATCATGCAAATGTACGAGGTATAACAAAACATAATAACAAACTAAAATGTACATATGTAGTAGCCATTATGATCCATAATATTGTCCTTATTTTATCAATCTATATTAAATTTTCAATTTTAGCGTTAACTACATTATTAATTGTAATATAACGACTTTCATCAAGACATTTCCATTCATAAACTACCATGTTTAATTCAATTATATTTTTTATTCAAATATGCTAATAAGTCAGATCTTTGGTTAAAATCTAACAAACAAAGCCATTAGGGTATGGTTATCTCGTATTATCGTTAGAAAATAAACACCAGTTCCGGAAAAATCGTGGAACAAAATGAAATATAGTTATAATTTTTACAACCCTTGGTTGCAATAGTTTGTGTGGAACTTGATAACGATTCACATGTAAGCTAAATGGATGCATCTTGTAATGATTGAAATCGAATGGAATTTGTTTCATAATTTTATTTAAAATAATATTATGAATAAAATTCTAATACGAAATTTTGGAATTTTTCGAAGAAAAACATTAATGAGTGTCTTATTTGGACAACTGATGTTATTGTGAGTACTTTAATTTATAATCGAGTGATTCGATATTAACAGTAGTTGTAGGTAAAACCTTTGAATGAGCTAAAACACATGTATTTATACATGAATTTCGTATCATTAATGTAGCGTCTGTTATATGAGCTTTAGGTATGAGTTTACCTATTATGTATCTATAAATCTTATCAGTTCAATTTGAATTTCTACCACATTAATAATTTTTCTTGATTGAATATATCACCGTAAACATTACCGATCATTTCAGTCTCATTACTTCTTTTCCCAACGGTGTCTTTATTGAAACCCTTTATTAAACGCGTTCATATGAATAACATATTTTGATGTATTACCATAACAAAGACCACATGACATACGAAAAATTTTTTGTAGCAGATCTACGAGTGAGAAATGAAAATATTCAATTTCGACATAGAATTATAAATTATTTTAATATTTTTTAGTATAATATTACATAAGGTTAAGAACCAAATATTTCTTCGTGCATAAAGTTTTTGGTGTCATTTTATATTGCATTATTACATTAAAATATACTTAAATAAACATTTATTCAAACCAAAGTAAATCCATTTTGAATTTTTCTGGCATTATAAAATAATAACCAACTATTCCGTTTAAAAAAAATACTTTATTTTTACTGAGCGCTATTTCATAACTATCAAAATGCTCCCTCCAAACCATATCTATTTATGTAAATTACGATCCATAGTAAGCCTGGCATTGTGTCTAAATCTAAATTACTAATTATGTAACAGCGTGATGTTACATATATTGTTAAATATTTACATCTAAAAACACTTTTTTCACATTGTGTTGAATAATTTTCTTCATTACCTCTTCAGTCCCCAGAGCTTTCACTACTATTCTGTATATTATTTTTCTTTGCGTATTTACATTCACCAAGGCGCATATGTGTTATATATGTCATTACCTTTTGAATGATATGATCACTTCTGAACCCTATTGATTTTTTTTCTTTTATCTTTCTAGCATTGAATGAATTGATATCTATAATGCTAACACTTGATGATAGCTTAATATAATGCTCAAAAATCTTCTTCTTTCTTCATTTCTTCTCATTTTGTTGAGCTTTTACAAATTTTGTTTTTTACATTAAGAGGTTGCACTTATCATATTGGTCTCGAAAAAGGCAGTGATGATTTTCTTACGTTATACAGTGATAATTATTTAAATTTAATTTGTACAATTCTTTATTCATAAGTCTATTGTTATTTCCACGGAAATCTTGGTTTTCACACAGTAAAAACATCTTGAAGGATAAAACTTTCAAAGGATGAATTGTAAGTATCGTTGGAATATTATTTATACATAATCTTAATTATTTCATCGTAGAGTTACCATTTCATTACGTAATCTATATTTAAATATTACACATTTCTTTAAATTTGTATGACACCGAGGTAATACACCAATTAAAGAAACTTTCCGCAGCATCTATTGACAAAGTAACTTTATTAATTTTTATTTAGTTTCTGATACAAAAGGATATTTTAATAATATGATCTTATTAAAAATTAGTTCATCATTTCATTATGACTAGAGACATAGTCATAAAATATCATTAACTTACTGGATAACCAATATGGAATACTTTCAATTTCATACAATTGTTTGAATGAACTTATATAAATTCTTTTCGCTTATTTTTGTTGCAAAATTTGTCTTAATTAATAAATTATGTGTTTAATTTCGAACATCTATCTACTTGTATAATAGCTAAATTTAGTAGTTGTGGTAATTTTAATTTTGTTATAAATTCTAGCAAAACGTTGATAAACTTTTGATTTAGCTTCAAAAACATTACCTGATGCTAAAATTAAATTAAAATTTTATACAATTTAAATAATGTACGTTGCCATCGAGGATTAATCTATTTAACGTTATTGGATGTATCTTTATCAGAACTCTTAATATTAGACGACCTGATGCGAGAAACCTATGAAATAATAGTTAATATATTCACAATATATAGTTATTATCGAAATGTAAGTATATTATATATGTCTCAAAATCCTTGGGGTCGAGGACAAAGAGAAATTTCTTTGAACGCTAAATATATAACATATTTGAAATATTTATAGGGTAAGAGGGCAATACAACATATGGCGCAACATTTTTTTTTTTCAGAAAATAATAAATTTATTTAAGATGATACTAGCAATGCTGGTTACATTGCTATTAGCATCTTAAATAAATAATGCATATGAATATTTCATGATGGTTCTTAAAACGTACATCAACCCGGTGTAGTTTTAACAAATAAATGTTAGTCTCTGACAAGTTTTGTTATGTATACTTACAAAAAAAGGATTTAAATAGAATATTCCGAAAAATGATATCAAATATTTATAAAGAATATCTACACGAATGATAACCAGAAGTAGATGGTTAAAATCAATTTATTATTCAAAACTATTATTTAGAAATATATCACTGAAAGCTCTCGAGAACATTGCAACAAATTGTTTTTGTGAATGTGTTGTATTTGTGAACGTTTTGAAGGATTTTTTATGAATTAATGATATTTATAAAAAATAATTGAAAATGCGAAGGTTTACTAAGAAAATGTCCTAAAAGGTACAGTAATAGATAAAAGAAAATGTTCATTCAAAACTTTGGTGCCTTCCCACCCATTATCAGATATTAGGATCCTTACTAAGTATTATTTTTGCGTCTCTTTTTAACTAGTTAAATCTCTTTTTAATAAGAATATGAAATGGGAAATGCTAAAAAGATAATTTTATAAGAATCAAAAATAATTGATAGATCACGAAAATCCCATTGCGAAAGTGATGACAATTTATCAAAATTGGATAAAGAAGTGCTATATATTTTAAACCATAACAAATTATAACTGAGAAATGATCCTTCATCAAAAAACGTTGCAAACGTATCTAAATGTAACATAAAGGTAACATGGATCCATAGATTACGATTTCGAGATTAAATTAGTTTATTTAATTATCAATCAAATATTGAAAGGGGAAAAAAGATAAATAATACTGTAAATATTATAATGAAAACCAAAATGGAACTAATTTAAAAATATATTCTCTTATGATGAAACTCAGTTTCAAGAAACAAGTGGTAAAAAAATCTCACATTAATATTTCAAAAAAAATGTTGTAATAAAAACTTATAATAAAAAACGAAAACAAATTGTAGTTATTATGGGATCACAATAAAAATATATTATGATATGAAAAAGGAAACTAGATTTTTTGGTAAATTTGAACCTGAAATTAGTACAGTGAATTTATTTAGCGATATTGTGAGACCATTGAAAAAGTGATTCTGTTGGGTGTAACAATTTTGCATCTCTTAAAGTTGGTATTAATATACCAATATATTTCATTATAAATCCCTAAAGAAGTGAACATATAAAAAAGTTGTACCTCAAAAATTTATTCGAATGTTTATCATCATCTGCACAAAGACGAAAGTAAGCATTAGATGCAAATAGGACTTCGTTGGGTGATGATAACTCACTCCTAAAAAAGGAATAGTTTTGATACATTGTGTATACGGGTGTTCGTAACATTAGAAAAAAAATTAGATGAACTTATGAAAATCTGTTACGATCTATCACATCCAGCCGGTTACAAAGGTAAAGAAAAGTTAATAATATTTCCATCCAATAAATATATGATATCAGATAAGAATTAATTATATCAAGCTGATTTATTATATTTATGAAGTTTAAATAATAATATCGATGGATATATTTATATTTTCTGTATTACTGATATTTAAGTAAAATGGTATTTACATGTAAATTAAAAAATAAAAATCATCCAAATAGCTTTTCGAAGTATTTTTATAATGTGGATACAAACCTAAGTATATTTAATGCAATGAAAGATTCGAATTTATTTCAAAAGGAGTGCAAATATTTTTGCGTGAAAATAAAATTATTTGTTATATTATAAATAGCCCGACATAAAGCTTATCATCATTCAATATTTCCCAGGAATTTTGAAAATGAAAATGTAGCTTTATTTTACTCATAAAAATTTATAGAAATAAATCGATATCTTATCTGGTTTAATCAATTCATATAAGTATACATATAATACTAATATAAAGATATGCCCTACTAATGTTAATTCTAATAATATGATTACAGTTTAGTGTAATCTGTATGATAAAGAGTCGAAAACGGAAATTTTAAATGAAAAATTTGCTGCGGGTTTTTTCGTGCGAACAATTTTACCAATTTTTACAAGTCACTTTTACTTTGTATCAGATGAAGAAGTTAAACCATGAAAATATTAGTGGCACTTTTATAAAAAGGATTTAAAAAGAAAAATTATTGAAAATAGCATTCATCACAAAATAGATAAAATAATAATACAGCGAGGAAAAGGTATAAGAAAGAAAGTGTTGATGAAGTATAAAGGTTATTCAGGTAGGTTTAATAGTAAAATTACTTCTAATAAATATAATAATTTAATGGATACTATTTTTGAATCACTTCGTTAAGTAATGGTTACAAGCAATATTTCCCTGATAACACAACTAAATTCATAACGGAACTGCCAAGAATAATTACTTGGTGATAACTGGCCTGTCAGTACAGTTGAGTTTTACCATAATATTTATTAATCCCACACCAAAGCTTATCAGCACATTGTCAATAGTTTTAGCACTAATTGGTATAATGGATCTATAGATCCAAATAATCCGCTGAGAAAGCTATTAATTCCGTAACCACGTTGATTATCAGGTTTATTATATATATATATATATATATATATATATATATATATATATATATATATATATATATGTACTATATATACATATATATATATATATATATATTTATGTATGTATATATACACATACATACATACAAAACAATATATTAACAAAATTGCATATTTAGTAATGAAAATAAAATAAATGTACTTTGCATAAAAAGACGTTTTCTCTTTAATTTATGAACCAAAAAATGCATAATTTGACAAAAATCAATATGATTGAATTTTTTTTACAATTTTTGATTACATATTGTTTCATTTATCTAGTTAAAATACCTATGCTGATAATGAAATTAGCACCACAGAAAACTTTCACAATATATGTTTTCATTACTCCTTTGCCGATACCCCCTCAATATTTTTTCGGACTATTTTTATAATGTATACCACATCATTAGTATCATTAATGAATTATGATAAACCATCCTTTGTTTCATTACGGATGAGCTTAGTACTCTTTTTCCTTTTTTTGGCTGATGGAGAAATTGGTTAGTTATACTGACGTAGCCGTCAGCACCATCGTCGTGTAACTTGTTTCTTTGATCCATCATCATATTCAGCATCTTGCGAGTAGTAGAAAGAATTAACTTAAGAATTGTCATTTCAAGGTGACGAAACTATACAATGAAATATAACATTAATGTTACTGGATATGAAATACTTATATAATAGAATAAAAATAGTTAATAGAATTTTAATGACAATATAATAATTTACCGACATTGTCATTTCTCAAGTATTCGAGTACATTAGATATATGGGTGAAATCAAGCATCATACGGTCCAAACCCAAAATCTATGTTCAGTATGGTGAAAGCTTTTGAAATATTTAATAGCATTCGCAGTTATATTTAGCTCAGTAATTATATCATTGGACTAGTTATTTGGTCATGTCCATTAAGTTTAGAGGTATGAACTTGCATTCAATTCCACTGATGAGTTTACAAATATTTCATAATTTATATACTTCTTAATATCGTAAATAAGTTACTAAATTATGCTATTTAGTAATAAAGTTAAATTGTTTTAAGTTATTTTAAAGTTAAATTGCTGTTGTTTATAAAATTTTAATGAATACCACAGTTCTCCTAATTTTCCAGATATATTGGACCACATCCAGCGTGGCTTACATATAGATCTCACTGCTAACTTTACTGTTAGGTATGGAAGGTAAGAAGAAGGAAATATTTCTTAGTTGTCCAGCGATGGTTCAATTATAAGCCCGAACTAATACCTAGTAAATAGATTTCACAGTCCATCGAATGTGAAGTAAAGAAGACTATACCTAAATAATGAATTAAACAATATTTAAACTTCATTATATCGTCCTTACAGAGAAATTTCATTTTTAAGAAGTCTCGCTTTTAAATTGAGTACCCATTCGGACAACGCATGATACAATTTTTCTTCAAGCGAATAGAATATTATAAAATACAGATATAATACAGAATGCACCTATTAATAATATGCTTCTTTAACTAAGCTAAAGGTATGCTTAAATTTTTGCTGCTATATTTGAATTTTTTTTCTTAACTTGTCGGACGCGCCGGATTAAAAGGCGACAACCAGTTATAAGCTGCTTTTGTTAAAATAACGTATAACTTCGAAATTAAATATTTGATTGTACAGATTTTTATATATATTGAAAAGAAATGTAGTATAATAGAATCATTTGCACCTTACTTATGTAGTTACGGATACAAAAAAACATGAACAAAACGGAAAGAATCATTCCCAGATTCCACAAGAAACCTTTCTAAAATGACATTTTTATAATTAGCATAAACAACTATAAACTTTATTTAAACAAAAACTTAAAAAAATAACTTTTTTTCAAATAAATATGTTATCGTTAAGTTTGAATTGAACCATCTCAGTTCTCTCAATAAAATACACATTTTTCAAAAAATCATAATTTGAATCGTTATTTCCTAACCTCTTCTACGAAAGATAATTATGAAAACCGATGAGAGGGATGCTCAAGAAGTTTAAAATATTTAACAATAATTCACAAGTTAGTTGCACATCACAGGACACCGTGAGCTACTACGAAACTTTTATGAATGGAAACAAACCATAAAATTCCTACAGTAAAGCTATTTAATTAAAATTATTTGATATGCATATAGCAAATGAAACAATTTTGCAACGAATGAAAAAATAATCAGTGATTCGCGAAAGCTTCTGTCTTTAGACTCGGCATAAATGGGAAATTAATTAAACAAACTTTCCAACTTTCTATTTACTTTAATCAAAAACTGTATTATGTTTTAAAAGAATGGGTATTTGACTGAAAGCTCCTCTGAAACCTCTTGAAATAAAATTCATTCCAAGTTATGAGTTAGTCAAATTTAACGTTTGTATAATGCATTATCCTTTCGATTTCATAAATCACGTATATCCTATTCGAGTGATTTATTCAATATTAAAACAGAAAGAGATTATTGTCGTCATTGAGAAACTTGTTATTGATAGTTGAATTAGGTGTTTAAAGTCAAATATTTAATGAATACAAATTATGGAGTAACAAAATACAGAAAGTCATTTTCCTCTGTAATGATCTACGATTCATGGAATTTGTCGGCTAGGAAGAAATTGAAAAAGAAAATTTCTTACATATAAATAGAAAACTTTCTTTGGTAAAAATGGCGTAAGTGAGACTTTTTTCGTACAAAATGTATTGAAAATATTTTTTGCCGAAATTATTTCCACTTTCTACACACGTACGATTTTTCTCAGAATTTACGTGAAATTAAAAGAAAATTTTTTTAAATTAAAATAAAGTAAATTCCATTTCTTAAACTTGCTACAGCATTTAAGCATAATAGTAAAGAGAAATAATGACTTGGTTATAAAAACAATTTCGGCAAAATGGTGGCAAAAAAAAAATTCCCAGCTTTCTCTAGGTATATGATTGTAAGGAAGCTAAGCCAGAAAATATGAAGCACTCATTGTCTCATATCATATTTGGAAAAATATATATGCGTAGATAAATTTCAGTTCAAATTAAAATTACTATTTGCCACTAAATTAATATTATTGAATGAACTGTAACATTATGAATACGTAGGGATTCACTAGTATAAATACAAAAAAGCATATCAATAAATAGAAAATAAAATTCAAGTCTAAAGACATGTTTATTCTTATGAATTCTCTTTCACAACTTTTCCTTAGACCTTTTTAATTAATATTATATATAAAGGTTATTTTTAATAAATGTTAGGATCAAATTTGTTTTAAAAATATAGGTATTTATTTTTCAATTAAATGAAGGATAAGTAGCATAATGAGAAAGGCATATAAAAAAATATTACAAAATAACCCTGGGTTATATGTCAAAAATGATTAATGGCTCCTTGATTCATGCCACTTTCTTTCAAACTTTTTTTTTCTTATATTAGTTTAGTATTATGTAATTTTGAATTATTAAGGCCTATTCATTTTCTTTTAATAAAAGGCATACTATTCCAAGCAGCTTCCAGAATAGCCGCGATAAACGTATTTAATTATTTTTTCAATTCATCAAAAGTCTTAATCAGCATCATGTTAATATTATTTTCTAGTAAGCAATTATATAATTCCAATCTCTTTATTAATTGCTCAAAATTAATTTTTGTGACTTCATAATGGTTTCATTACTATTAGATAAATTGAAGATTGAAAGAGTTTATGTCAAGTCTTCCTTTAATTTTAATTCAATTTGGTGACAACTTTTCACAAAAAAAACAATCAACAACATGAAAGAATTATATTTCACTCACTAATACTCTTATCACTCAAGTATATATTATTCCAAATTTGATTAATTTTCTTCGTAAAGTTAACTCTGAATAATTTTTTTTCGATGTATAATTTCGTTGACTCTATACGCCACTAGGGCAACATATACATAGAAACGCAAATTAAAGCGCAAAATAATTTGCAAAGAAATATTCATTTATGTACTTTAATGTATTTGATTGATACGCATTGCGTATTTATCGCTACGCAGGCAATCTCTTACAGAGATATAGAGTACATTCCTTCAATCCAAATAAAGCGGCAGAAAGGTTAGTGATTTATATTAATTAAAATTAGATAATTATCACGTCTTAACGCTATGATCGCATTAATATTTAATAAATATTGATTTACTGATTTTACACATTGTCTACTGAAAATGCATTCGATTATAATTATAAATTATTCGATTATTCACAGTATGTACAACGTTCTCCATATCCATTTCATAAATAAATGCCTATTTACTTGTTGATCGATGTTATTTGTTAGTATGTAATCACGTATTAAAATAAACTTACCCCATCATGGTGGAGGTTGCATTGGTTAGGTAAGAGTAGAACTCCACTATGAGGATTTCGTACATATTTAGGCTTGTATATTCAAGGTTTTTCAATATTATTATTTAATTATTAACAAATAATAATGTAGTTTTACAAACATTTATATTAAATTTGAAAAAGACCAGAATATTTTGGAGCCGCTTTTTCAACTCAATGTTTTCATTTGGAGGTAGCAACGCACTTCAAATGTTTCGTGATATTTGTGTCACGAAACGTGTGTGCTTTAATGTCAGGTACAATTAACAATAGCAATAAAGCTTTGGTTGCTAATTTAGCAAAAGAGAAACTCTGAATATTTACAAGATATGTTTGATTGGATTGGGTTATATTCGGTTGGTATTGGATTTTGTAGGTACGGTGAATTGGATTAGGTTATAGTTATGTCGGATTGGATTATGTTAGTGTTTCGTCATGTTATGTTCGTTTACGTTACAGAATTGCAAAAGTGTAGGTGTCAGGGGGGGTTTTTATCGACGAGACTGATAAAAATCATTGAAGTGATTCTGTGTTTCTACAGATTTGAGAAATGCCGTGACATGGTTTCTCATTATAATATATTTATAAATTTTATTGACAGTATATGTACGTGTATTAAAATATATTATACGTCATTATAAATGTTATAATTTAACCAAGTATATCTGCTAAAACCTTAAATAATTTTAAAAAAGTCGTTTTTTCTATATTCATAAATAAATCTGTTAATATTGGATAACAATTTTTGACCAGTAAATTAGAGATTTAATATCATTGCATCAGGTATGACATGAGTTCAATCAAATATGAATAAAAATACCATAATCATATATATATATATATATATATATATATATATATATATATATATATATATATATATATACATATATATATATATATATATATATATATATATATATATATATATATATATGTGTGTGTACACACGCCATTTTAGGAAAAAGTAAACGTTTTTTTTTAAAGTTCTTTTAATGCTGGCGACTGTAAGCCATGCCATCTTCGTCCAGCTGTTGATTGCTCCATTAGCAGTTTTTGTTTTGTTTTATTTCTTAATGTTACAAAATTTTACATATTATATTTATATATTATAATTTGACAAATGTATGTACACCGTGTGATGGTTTCTTTATTCAACATTAATTTAAAAAAATTAACTTAATACTAATCTCGAAATTTATCACGTGGGTCGGGAATACATTGCCGAGCGGTCTTTGATCAACTAAATGGGTTTAAACTGATCAACCTGTTAAAATAACCCCTTAACATATAACACAAGCCTTCTTTTAGTTACTATCTGTATGTTTAGTTTATTTAATGTGTTGTATCAGAAAATGCCACGTACATATACAGGAAATATTAAATTAACTCAAGTGGTTGACGATGAAATATCCATACTATGTGCTTCAAAATATTACAAAAAAATAGTCATGGGCAAGCTTATAGCAAGTTAAAGCTTCGAATACTTTTCATTTTGATGTATCTAACATAAAAGATGACCCTGGTAAGAAACACGGGATATATCAAAGAAGGGTTAAATATCCGGAAAAATATTAAAATTATTCCAAGAGCGTTACAAGATCTTAGTATATGGATCAGCTTATAGCGTTCTCTTGCTTCCTTATATGATTTACAAAAGTCTACATTTAAATGACGCCTGAAAAGGACAGAGGTCAAAAGTGTTGCCATACTGTACAAAAAAATTATTCTTCTCAAAGCTCCATATTCAATGGAACTATCAATGGATGGATCTATTTAGTGGTTTTTAGGGATTAGTTCAAGAAACATTTCTGTGACATGCAGAATGCCTATCTGGTCACAAAGCCCTGATTGATATTGACGTTCTTAATTTGTACGCAGAAAATTAAATCGATTTTACGTGTTTGGTACCTAACTCCACATATTTAACATAACCACTTCACGTGACCTTCTTCAGTTCTATATAAAGTGCCTGACGCACAATTCACACTAATTGGAGGTTTCAAAATGCAAGACTAGCAACTACTCCAAAATGTAGTTTTCCACTTTTACACACAAAAGCATTCGGAAAACTTGATTCTGTTAAAGCTAAATTGAATGCACCATTCGCTGATATGCCAGCTGACGTAAAACGAAATATGACGATTTCTTTTAAAACTACTGGTATTTATCGTTTTGAAAGAGATCAACTTTTTTGGTTGCCAATATACTCGTTTGTATTGCATTCTGTCCTATGGGTAACAATCCCAAATATGATATACACACTACGTTATATTTGTTAGAATTGATAGAATTGATATGCTCTTCGATTTACCGGGTAAATAAAACGTAGGTAGACAATAGAGTAAAATAGAAGTAATATTGCAGAAAGATATTAACATAATTTATACTTATTTTATTAAAGGATACATAATTTATACTTATTTTATTAGACGCTATGTGTAAATTGTCTTCATATTTTAAATTGTTTTTGAATATAAATTATTTTTTTACGACAGTGACAAATGATAAGCCCATACATATACTTGAATGCAATTTTGTTCATATTCATCGTACATTAAATCAATTAAACTGTTCTCAATTGATAATTTTACTATAGACAAAGTATTTGGCGTTATCAATTGAGTTGAACATTGTTTTCAAATGGTATTATTTTTCAGTTAGCTATCTTTTCTTGTGACATAAAATGAAAATTTACCAAAGGTTAAAAAATATAAAATGTTAGCACTGAAGTATATTTGGTGCCTCCTAAATTAACTAATGAATGTTGAGGCTAATAAGGGTAAAACATAGATTATATCTATTAATAAAACGCTGATCTGTATGAACTCATAAGTACGTTTAAAAATATCGTTTTTATATTTGCGTGTTTAATACTTAAACCGTTCATGCGCATGTCCAATGGGGACTCAATGATTTTTACATATGTTGACAGACAGAGAGAGAGAGAGAGAGAGTGGGAGGGATTTAGGACGGTAGAGGGATGGGGAGAGACGGGAGATAGAGAGAGAGAGACAGAGATAGAGAGAGATGGTGACTGGATAATTTAAACAACTTTGTCAAAATACCTATTCGGGCCTTTCACTAGATATGTAATTGTGAGGAATCTGAACTAGAAAGTATAAAGTTAAATGTTGATTTTTTCTGCTGTTGAAACAAATGCTTAATGGCGTGCTGATTTCCTCATTATTGACCAAAATTTAAATTTTCATTTGCGGTGAAATTAAAAGTAAATATATAATAATCACCAGTGGATTTTTAAGATCTTAATTTTTATTTCTTTGATATATTTATAAAAATTACATGATTTACCCAACGATTTCGGCACGTATAAAAATTGAATATCAAATGCTTCAATATAAGCGCATAAGAACAACAACCAATAAGATACAAAAGTAGTAACAATAATAAATAACACAGTAAGATACAGTAATTCAAATAAATGGAATTCTAATCAGTGATTTTGCAGTTAATTATATATGTCGGCCATCTCAAACATAAGAACTTGATATTTATTTAGACGAATTCGATTTCACAACCTTCCTCGGCTATACATATATATATATATATATATATATATATATATATATATATATATATATATATATGTATATATTAAGTTCTTTACGATCTAGTATTACGATCTAGTATTTTTAAAATTTACAAATTTCTTTATTGCTGTCGATGCTAGTTCTTTGTAATTGAGCTCCTTATTTTTATACAATTATTTGGGTGTATCAATCTTACTCTTAATACACAGTAATATTCATTTACACATATTACATGACCAATACTAATATAATTTAAAAGAACACTTCCCATTGAAATAATCACGTGCATAGCAAATAGTACTATGTTTTGGTTTTTCATATTGTGCTTTGTATATTACCAAGTGCAAATTCTTGATCTCACAGATATATAATTATAACCGGTTCAAGGAATAGATAAATTTAAATAGAAGAACATGAAAAGAGTACGTTTGAATCGGAGTTCATTTTTTATGTCGAGCCCAATCGATTAAAGCAAATCTCTTTAGTTATTAATCCTAAAATAGATTTAAAATTTATACTCTGAAGGAAGCGTCGAAAACTTTCGTTTACTGCAATGACATTCAAGTTATGTTTTTTGACCAGTAAAATGTTACTCAATCAACAAGTAAGCAAGGGTTCTTATTTAGGGAAAACACTGAAATCATAAAGAAATAAAAAAATACTTTTATCAAGTGGAATTTCAAACTCTGATGGTTATTTTACGGTTATTTTGCGTGTTTATGGGGTAAAACTACATTAATTACTGTTTAGTATTAAGTCATAATGAAACAAAATAATATGAAATGAAGGAACTAACAGATTAATTGTCTTAAAAAGAGAAGTTAAATCTCCTTTAGGTTTAAAAACTATTTATGCAAAGATTCACTAAAATTAATCGCTCCTCACGGTGTACCTAACACCTTGGAAAATTGCTTTAAAATTTTAACTTAAGTCACAAATTCAGCATTGCTTTTCTTTCACATTTATCAAGCACTTACTTACTTTTTTAATTTGAAGTGAATACTAAGGTTACAATTTCTTATGTATTGGATATCTTATTGATAATTAATAAAAAGGGCTGCGAAATTAACATGCAACGACAACTTTTGCATGTTGCATATTCTGTCACTTTTAGATCAACGATTAATTTATATTTCACGTATTGGCATGGATCGACGTAGTTTATTCTTCTTAGAAATGTTCGTGACGGTTAAGTGAGATTTATCGTCATAATTGAGCGACGATGTAGACGGATATTGATGGAATGTTTTACATAGGCGCGAAAGTATAATGCATGTATTTACGAAACTCAGGTCAGAAACAGTGCTACAATTTTAGTTCTTTGTAAGCTATTTAGGTGTCAATTTTGAGGTTAAAGTTAATTTTTATAACTTTACGGCGTTAGTTGTTTCCCCCTTTGTGTGGTCGAGAGTTATTAGTCACGTTAGTTATTTTTTATTCTCTAAATTGCTTATTGAGTAGAGTTTGTGAGTCAGAACACTGTTTTCAGAGTTATATTTCTACATACATTTTTAGCGCTATTGTTATTTAGTATTATGGAACACTATCAACGATACTTTGAAAGTATTAATTAAGTACTATAAGTAGATTATATCAAACATTATTGTACAATGGCTCTCGTATACATGTTAAAACACATTTCGTTTACTTAACTCTGTATCAATATTTTTATTGCATTAAATCTACTGTATTTGATCCCGATTTCCATTTTCCTGTATCTAGGTACCATTATCTTTATGAACAATAGTTTTCGTGGATATATTAGAAATACTTAAATATCGTGCGATTAATGAAGCTTGACAGAAGTTTAATAGTAGATCTGCCAAATTTTTATAAATGATTGTAAACTAATCTTAAAACAAATGTACTCTTTCAAATGCCATGTTTACGTTACTCTTACCATTTAAATTTTTTTACAAACTTGTTTACCAAAAATTTGTTAATGTTACGAATAAATACCACAGTGTAATTTTTTAGGTATTTGATGTTTTTATAGTAATGGAGATCTTGATAATGGCTTATATAAGAAACTCAAAATGGCTTATATAAGAAACTGATAATAATTATTATGTTACTAGTTTGATGAAGTTATTTGTTATTGTTTGAAAAAATCATTTTGTGAGTAAGAAACTCTTCGAGGTAATCTTTAGTGTTATCGAAATAATTTTGACATATATCTTCCTGATGTTATTTAGAACTCATATAGTTCCAAAATAGGCTATATTTTTTTTATTTTAAATAATGGGTTTGCTGTAAATAGCTGTAATTACAGAAAGTGGAAAGATGTATATATATTATAAAAGAAGATATATAATTTTCACCATTATTAAAGGAAACATGAATAATGTACATCACTATTAAAAATAAAAAAATGGTTTGAAGTGGAACAGTAAAGCATTAAAAAAATATGAATTTTTCTCTTTTCATTTCTTTTGTGGAGTGCCCTAAAAAACTGATCCGGTGGAGTAAACCAGAATAATTTTCTGGTAATGTCATTTAAATATTAATAACTCATCTGCCCATACTTATTTTTTTCCCGTCCGTGCACTCTATCCACTTGCAATATGTTCTTCGCCATCGTCATCGGCTACGATTGTAACTGCTGAGATCGTTGAAGTGTTTCGAGCGCCGAAATGCTTTCGAGTGCTAACCGATATATATCATTCGCTTTAAATTAGTTCAAGTTCCTGGTGAAAATGTTATTTGCTTTCCCAATAAACAAATCCGAGGGATTACCTTTTAAAATGACTGGAATTTATTTCAGATCAGGACTATACTTTTGGTTATCCTGATTGAAAAATTAGGAAAGCCTTATGTTTCATTCCCAAAAAATAATAAAACTATATATGTAAAAAATATTGTCAATTGAGGAATACAAAATGTAAGATAAAGTTTGTGTAAAAAAAGTGTAAAGAACCTAGGAAAAAGTAAATAGAAAGAAGTAAAAAAAGATAATAAATATTTTCTTAACAAGCTATATCCGTTGTTCATGCAAAATAATTCGAAGGAAGCAGCTTATAATTTATACAAATTTTCTTCAAACTGTTTATATGTTGATGTGATTTGAAAGATTCGTCGAACCAGCCAAATTATCCACTCATAGTACATCTTAAAGATGAGTATACCCATTATGCATTATGTATTGTAATTGGTATTTTAATCCATTATGAAGCTACAAATTTTGAAATGGAGTTATAGTTAACCACAGCCAAAATCAATAGATTTTTTTCTTATGAAAATACTTAGAGTGATAATAAACCTGCCGTACTATAGAATTAAATTTTAAATAAACTTTTATTCACTTTAATCGGCGTATCATATGGTCACGAAAGCGCTGTACCATTGAAGGGTAGAAGCATTCAAGGCGTTTAAAAGTGTCCACTCTTCGAGAGTACAGGGATGAAACTCGACATGACAATAAATGAAAGTAAAATAATTTTTTTTTTTACAAATTAATCAAGATAAATTGAGTTTTTCTGCCGAAGGTTAATTTTAGTACAGTTTTTATTGAAAACAAATAGTATATAAGCAGCAACAAACAATGAACACTTCACGATATATTTCTAACTTTTTTATTCCTAATACCTTCATTAAAAACCATTTTGATTTCAATTATTAAATTCTTCTTGAGTTGTGACATTCTGGGTAACATAAGATATTATAAGCACTAAAAATTAAAAAATGAAACTTTCTTTTAAAAAAAATTAACGGAATTAAAACACCAATTTAATAAGAAACGCTAGGAAGGGATACTTAGATAGTATCGATGTCTCTCTATCTCTTTCCCTCTCTCTCTCTCTCCCTCTCTTGCAAACATGCACAACCACAAACAAAGTATAGACATTGGACGGGTATTTGGCTTAGATTAAAATAGCTTAGGTATCAATTACCTGGGTTTCCCTCTTTTTCATGTATATGTGCACCCGTACACAGACAAGTAAGCGCCACGTAAAACTGGGCATGGCCTTATGAAATATTTAACAGTAGCTATATTTTAAAAATTTCTTCATATTGGGAAAGATATTTTGAAGCAAAAGTTCCAAGTAAATTCTGGTATTTTTATTAATTAAAAATCTATTAGAGCAACAGTATTTTGCAAATTAATTCATGTTCGAAAACATATTTTACAGTGAAAGTTCCAATTAATACTAATGTTTTTACTATTTCATGCTATTCCGTAGTTTCTTATTCAATAATTATTTGACATTGGTCCAAGTTGTTTAAAGTTTTGTTAACTTATTTTATTGCATTAATTCACATTTATACTTTTCTCTAAGTTAAGTTGGTAATACTTTTAAAAAAATGTTATCTAAAAATATTTAATAAAGTCTCAGGAACAAACAAGTTTAAGACATCCTTGTAAGTAATTCTGTTGTTCAAAACGTTTTTTTATTAAATAATCGCGACAAGATTTTTTTTTAATACTTCCTATTCCACATACTTTTTTCATCTGACATACTTCGTTGTGGTTTCGGTTTGTTCGAATTTTACTTGAGACCAAATTGATATTTTTGTTCAAAATATTTCTCTTGTTGGAGTTTTAATATTAAAAATACATAATCTCTATTTAATAGTTGTACCCATATTAGACTACCTTCACAAAACTTTCAGTTATGGATATTTTTAATGTATTTTTAATGTAATTTGTATTGTTCTTGTTAAGTTTTCCATTAACCAGCTACTGTGTAAACAGATGTAAGGACTTTCATTATTATCTAGTGTAAGAATTTTCGACGCGCCGAAAGGAGATAACATAAGTCTAGTTCGGAAAATAATACTTCTTGGTACCTTATTTCTTGAAAGTTGTGTGTTTTGTTAAAGCAAAGTCATTGAAGCATATTTAAGCTTTCTATTTTATATATATTTTAATGTTTATAAAGAACGCGAACGCAGATGAAATCAGTTTTAAGGTTTCAAGAATTTTATACTGTGAAGTTCATTAAGAATAAAATTTAAATTAAAATGGTAAATCATTCTGTAATTAATAGGTAACATATAAACTATAAAACTTGTCAAAAATGAAGTAATTATTTTAATATCCTAAAATATTTGTTTTAGGAACTTTGGACAGAATTCTTGTCAACTCATACAATTAGAATTGAGAAATGCTATAGACGTATAGTCTGTAGAAATTGAAAGAATATCTGACGTCAATATAAAAAATTGTTATTAAAATAAATTTTGTCAAGGACACAATAAATGCAAGAATATTATTGTGGTATTTTGCAGTGTTACAGATTCTAGAAGAAAAAGATTTATGTTTGGTTTAGGAAATTTATTGAGGAAAATGTTAAATGAATTAAGAGTTTGTCTCTTATCTCTCTACAGATAATTTTAAATATTGTGAAAATATATTTATTCTATGTAGGTAAAAATACACAGAAAAATGAGATTGTGACTTGAATGAAGTTTTGGGACTATTTCTAATAACGTTACAAATGATAATATACAATAAAAAAATGTTATAAGCTATAAAAATAGTCCACAGTGCTGGTATTTTCAATCAGCTATTTGCCAATAAAACAGCTGTCATATACTGGTACAGATTGTACACTAATTTAAACAAATTACTTATAAAAATAAAAATTACTCATAAAAAAATATTTATTTAATAAAAATAAATAAATAGTTTATACAAAATTTTCTCCAGAAACTAGTTAAGAGTCACATGAGTGAATAACAAAACGATCTGACCATAAAACTAGGCTACAACTATAATTTTCTGTCACAGCATGGTTAGAACATCTTTATATCCATTTCTAAATATTAGTTGTGTTCGTTAATTTATTATTTAATATACTGATCAATTATTAATGTTAGTTTTAAATGGAAATCAATTTAATGTTATATTTAGTTTCATTATATTTAAGCTAATCTTTAATTTTAAATTATGTAATCTGCACTTAATTTTTAAATGTTATTAAGTTAATTCAAGTTTTTGCATCAGATAATTAAAGAATATTACAAAAAGCTGGGGTGCTAAATGAAAGCTTTATGGAAATGTTTGAAACTGGTGCAGAGAGATGACTGTTGTTGCTCAGACGTTGATTCCTGTTATCTAAATAAGATCTTATTCACTTCAATAAATTGGAGCTGTATCTGTCAAGATTCCTACGGAATATATAGTGATTGACTATCGCAAGCTTTGGAAAAGTGTGTAAATTGAATCCATGTGCATTTTTTTAAAAAACCACACATTTAATTTGTATATAGTAATAAATTGCTCGCTGTTGACTTTTTAAAACAAAATCTATTTAATTATGATACAGAATGATTTGAAAAGGGAATAAAGCTTATTGTTCGAACGGGATTCAGATAATTTTGAGAAAACAAATACATTACTGATAGGTCTGTAATTCTTACATTCGTCTTTGTAAACTTATTTGTGGAGAGGAATAAAGTAAACAGTTTTATCAGTGACTAAAAAATTTATGTCATTTAATAAATTTAAGAAATAAAATATATGTTGTGAAACTCAAATGATTTTGTCAATTTTATTTTTTAAAAATTAGGCGAGTTCCATTAGTTTTAACAACTTTGTTGCCATTGATATTCTCAAATTTTAATTGAATTCACTTCCTACTAACATTAATATTACTTATGCCGTCACAGTGAAGAAGAATATTTGAGATATAGTCAAAATAATTGACGTGTTTTGAGAGACAGGGTGGAATAACGGGAAAAAATTCACACACGTCGTTAATACTTAAAGATATCTCAACCTTCGTATTTCATGGTTACTAGGATTGAGGTATATACTTTTTTTGTTACTGATGAATCTAAAAAAATATTTTATGTCATGGTTAAATTATTCTCGATCAAAAGCTACCTTGATATTGTAGTACTGATCCATTAGATTGTTGCGTCTTAATCTTAGTAAGTGAAATGAGTCATATTCAAGGGGAATACTATATCCTTGAACCGTTTGTGTTAATTGACTTTGTCCTTTAATAAGCCGGTCAAGGTTGGATTTAACCTAAAAGGATAGTTATTTGATCTTATACTTTCATGGAGATATATCTCTATACTATTTATTTAATTTATCATAAAATAATTAAACAGTAATATTAATGTTAGGATCCACCAGAATTTTTTCCCAATCAGCGGAACTTGGTTCACTGCGAATATCATCGAATTTGCATTTATTTAAATTTGTTCTATTTAGTTGTTAGCTTTAATGTATTTAAATAACATCAGAAAAATAGATATGTATGAACAGTTGAAACCAATATATATATATATATATATATATATAGACACACACACATATATATATATATATATATATATATATATATATATATATATTTATATAAACAGTGACGAATATATAATATATATGCCTTCTCACATCTGCTACAAATATTATTAAAGTGATCTAAAAAATTTTAATTTTTTTTTATTTTTTGGAAAACACCCAATCGAATCCACATAATAAATTTTATTTTGGTGACAAAGTTCCATACTCTATAAACTAACAATAAAACAGAAGATAGCTAAAATCACTTAAAACTTTCTGTCGTATGAATTTAAAATCCGTAATCGTATTTTCTTCTAAAACCTGGTCCGAAAATACAAACGTGCCTAAATTTCATCTCGGTCTATGTACCCCAGGTAATTTTTGCGGAGGAAAAAAAACAGAATTACAAAATGATATTTAAACCTATATAGTATATCATTGGTACCTACGATGGAATAAAAATTGATATGGGGATAGTCTAACGGCCACGTCAGCATGGATGGGGATGGGTTTGTAGATATCATGGCCACTATGGATTCAAAAAATGAAGCAATTGGGATTTCCTACACTATAATATAATGGAATTGCTGACTAGTATTATAAAAGGAAAGAACACTTAATCGTTTAAAAAATTTAAAAATCCTGAAGCAGATTTAAAACAAATTAAAGATTGTAAAGTTAATTCCGACTAACCTTTAATCATACAGCACACAAGTATATTGATGTCTTTCAAACTTAAATCACTTGTTAACATAAAGCGGGCAAAAATTTAAAACTTAAAATGGCTAAGGGGCGAATGAAATAGGAAAGATAATTTTGAAAAAAATATATAATCGATCATTTTTTTAAATATTTTCCTCAAGCTGGCACCTCCCATCGTGTTTGGACAAATCTCCAAATGTTTTGTACTACAATTGATCTTACTAAAGTCTTCCAGGATTTTAAAGATCCGAATTGGCGAAACCACAAAACCAAAGATGAAAATGGCATAGAAGAAGCGTGTCTTCAAATTATGATAAGACACACGCTCAATTGAAAATAACAAATACTCTAAAAATACGACAAGAAGAACTTTTGCAATAAAAAAGTAACATGCAAAGATCGATTTAACTAAAATGGAAAGTGAGGTTTAATGATTAGGATAAATATTAAGCTTATTAAATGTATTGTCTCGCAGGTCATAATGCGTGGATTGTTTCGTTGAGACGACACGAAGTGAACGTGCGATTTGGATCCTGCCTGTGTGAGTGAGAGTTCATTTGCACCGTTTTAGTTTTTGACTAGCTGAAGGAAGTAAACTCAAAGGCGACGCGTTTGCAAAATAATATTGGAATGTATTTTATAATTGATATAATAATAAAACATAAAAAATTAAAACTAGTGCAACTTTTTTGCTTATGTAATTTTGATATCATTATAAATAAATAAAAATAAAAAAGCCTTTTATTTCTTCCAAAATTGTTAGTTTACAAAGTTAATTTGTTTTCTTAGTACTTATTGAAAAAAGATAATCTGTAGTTTATTATATAGTAGTTAGTAATTGTAATTACAGTTTAAAAATATAAATATGTTAGAAAAATTATATTAAAGTATTATAGGTACAAAATTATTCTGGAAGAACCCCTCTACAGGTAAAGGCCTCCTCCAAATTGAGCCAGTTTTCCCTTGATTGCGCTGTTTGCATCCAGTTTTGACCCGCTATGCGTTTGATTTCGTCCTCCCATCTGTTCCGAGGTCTCCCTTTCTTTCTTTTGCCCGCTGGCCTCCTCCATTCTGTCACTCTTTTTGTCCACCATTGATCCTGCAGGCGTGTTATGTGTCCAGCCCACTTCCATTTCAAGGTAAGAGCTTGTGTTAAACCGTCTGTTGCATTTGTAATTTTGCGTATTTTTATATGTCTTATTTTATCTATTCTTTTTATGCTAAGCATACTCCGTTCCATTCCGCGTTGGCACGTCATAATTTTATTGACGATATTTGTATTAAACTTCCATGTCTGACAACCATAAGTCAGGCATGGTATAAGGCAAGAATTCATCACCTTAGCCTTCAGTTTGATTGGCATATTGCTCTTAAATATTTCTTTTAAGCTCCAGTACTTGTTCCACGTTAGATGGGCCCTACGCTCCTGGTAGTTGTTTAGTCCGTCGAAGCTTATTTGCTTGCCTAGATAAATGTATTGTTCCTTATATTGGAGAGGCTTGTAGTTGACGTATATTTGTATCTTGGTGTTGTTGGTCATTACCATGGTTTTAGATAGGTTCATTTCTAGCCCGGCGAGCTTGCTAGCTTTGTTTAGTGATCCCACTATGTGTTGTAGCTCTTTACCTTCTGATATCAGCACCAAATCGTCAGCAAAACGTAGGTGACCTAAATGCTTATTGTTTATTTTTATACCCCTTTCCTTCCAGTCAAGCTTGCTTATTATCGACTCTAGTGTGGCTATGAATAATATAGGTGACAAGGGGTCTCCCTGTCTTACACCTCTATTTATAGGGAACCAAGGACCGGCTGTTTCTAGTTTGACTCTACTTTTGCTCTTACTGTATATGCTTTTTATTACTGTTATATATTCGTTTTCCACATTTTGTGTTGTTAGAGTTTCCCAGATATAGCTGTGTGACACCGAATCGAATGCTTTTTTATAATCGATATATGCCAAGTACAATGGTCTACTTCTCGATGAGAAGTTCGAGTGTATGAATATGGTCGATAGTGGAGAAGCCTTTTCTGAAACACGCCTGTTCGACCGGCTGTCTTGTCTCTAATGAAGAGCTAATTTTTTTGGTCAGGATTGTAGAAAATAGCTTATATGTACTCGGCTGTAGACTTATAGGTCGATAGTTCCCAATATCGTCGAGGTTGCCTTTTTTATATAATAAAGTTATATTGGATTCAGACCATTGAGTGGGTGTCTCTCCAGATTTGATAATAGAGTTAAATAAGTTTGTAAATGGTGCAGCTAGTATTGGAGCGGCTATCTTTAGAGTCTCGTTTGCTAGATTGTCCGAGGCCGGACTTTTAACTAGTTTCAGTTTGTTCAATGCCTCAATGACGTCATTGACTTCGAATTGGGATTTTTTTTGTATGTTACCATTATTTTGGTTCTCATTGCAGATGACTTCTAACTCTTTTGTGCTGTAGAGATCTCTGTAGAAATCCGTTGCTGTGCTGATGATGTCGCGGCGGTTATTGTTTGTGGTTGTTTCGCCTTGTTTTATCCCTTCGATCCAAGTTTTATTTGGTTTCAACTCTTTGTATGCCTTTTTTGTGCTTCCAGTTTGTCGCGGGTGTTTTTCGATAGTTTTACATCTGTAGTTGGCGTAGTCTTTTTTGATGTATTTGTTGACAAGCTTGTAAAGTGCTGAGATTTCGTTTTTTGTTGCTCGAGTTTTATTCGAACTTTTTTGTAGGTCTTGTCTTCTTTTAAAAAGTTTTAATGTTCGTTCAGAAAATATTTTGTGGGTTTCTTTGGGTTTTGTGCTAGTCGGGCATTTTGCAAGCTTGTGGTGATGGCTCTGATTAGGTTGTCATAATATTTCTGAATTGGGGTGGTAATCTTAGCAAATGATTGATCTTTCGATATGTAGAAATTAGGTATTCTTTGAACTTAGTGATTTCTTCTTCGCCTGTTATTGTGCCGTGTTGAAATTTAGTAAACTTTGTTCTGCTTCTTTTCAAATGTGTATCATATGATATCGTAGCTCTTACTGGCCTATGATCTGAAGGGTAGTTAATGTTCAGCACTTCTATGTTTTTAAACAGTTGAGGTCGATTTGACAGCACAAAGTCAATTTCATTTTTGTGAGTTCCATCTGGTGATCGCCAGGTTCATTTGTTTTTTGTTTTTTTTTTTTGAAGAAAGTGTTTAGAATAGACTACTTGTTCTCCCTGGCGTATTCGATTAATTTTTGTCCTCTCTCATTTCTGGTTCCATACCCATGTGCTTTCATGATTAAATGTTCTTCGTTTTTTGGTATACCAATTTTAGCATTCAGGTTGCCCATCAGTATGAAGTCTTTGTGTGCTAGTTCTATTGCCTTATTTACTGTCGAATAAAAGTTATCGATTTCATCATTGCTTGCCTGTGCAGTAGGAGCGTAGACTTGAATAATTGATAAGCAAGTACTTTCGAATTTCAAGTTCAATATGGCTACTCTTTCAGAAAGGCCGAGGTAGCTTTCTATATTATTTTTAAGATAGTATTTAACTATAAAACCTATGCCATATCTACCAGGTGTATGACCTGTATAGCAGAAAATAAATTGTTGTTCATACTCTTCGATTTTATTTCCCATACGTCGTGTTTCAGCTAATCCTAATATGTCGTATTTAATACCTCTAAGAGCTTCGTTTAGTTCTATCAAACGTTCGTATGAAGAAAGTGTTTTAATATTGTATGTCATAATATATAACGTTTTTTGTGAGGTTGTTACATTTATCGAAGGGTTATTTGGAGGGTTTTGGTCATGATCCTCCACGGTGACCAGCCGGCTTGAAGGATGTATTTGGTTTTTTGATAGCGGTTGTTGTATGTTGGCGTTGCGAGAGGGGGGTGGCAATTGCTATTTATTTATGTTGTTATTTTGTTGATATCATTAAGTGGTAATGATTATTAATATAAAAAAATTTAAACGGAGTGAAAATGTAATTAATTTTATTCTCCGAAAATCCATACTTGGGTATGAAGAAACAGAGATATAGGGCACAAAAAGATTTTTGAAAGATTGTTATATTATTATGAAGAGTCACGTGCGGAAAAATTTGGACATGTTTTGCTGGCACTTTGCATAAGTGATTTTCTTAAAAACAGTTATTGCTGATTTTCCAGAAATTTCATATATTAAATATATTTAATGACATCAAACCTACATATTGGTAAAATTCATTTTAAATTTAATCCAAAAGAAAAACACTCAAAAATGTTAAGTGGAGTGCGGAGAGGTCAATTCAGTTATACTGTTCTTGTATCCTGGAACACGCTAGTTTTGTGGGAAAATATTACTAGAGTGAGTGAACTATAAGATTATATTTCCTGTTTCTGTTCAATTGCCGAATAATTTTATTAAACTTTGTGTGGGAAATCATTGTACCGCAAACTTATCGGCACTCTACTCGATTGACCAGGCAAACGGGTGGCGCGGCGCCTCACAGGCCGTTTTGCTGGGTAATAGGGCAACATAATCTCTCATTGGCGACTACACTTTTTGTCCAGCAAGCAATTTGTGGATGGCACGGAGATATCCATTTTATTATTTAATTTTGTAAAATTAGATAAATAATGAAAAATTCTAAATTCAATATTAAACACTACGTATCACAGCATCTAAATTAAAGATGAAAGAAAACAATTTAACAAAAATATTTTTATTAGTACATCAAAACAGTTACAATAGTGAAGAATAATTAACATAATATTGGGTCCACCATAAACAGATCTTATAGTACACAGAATATACAATCAGTGTAGGATAATATGTGCGGGAAGTAATAAAAACGAGGAAATTAATATCGACATACGTTGAACATAACCTAAAATTTTAGCATGATGAGTTAGCTAAGTATAAAATAAATACTGATACACTACTACTAACACCACCAAACAAATATGGTATAAAGCTCTCTCAATGCTGTCTTCGGACATTTATAATCGTTCTTCTATACCACGCCATCTACCAAACGAATACCAATAAAAAGGTAAAAAAGGTGACTAAAAAGTAAAAAAGGTGACACAGAACGTAAAGTATGTGCTGTATGAAAACATTAAAGAGAGGCTGGAAAATTAAGGTCAAAATATTTACTACCAGGAAAAACAATTTTCTATTTTTGGTTTGAGGAGAACGAAAAATCTTACGCAACCATGGAGAGAAATAGCAAAGTTTTGTACAAAAATACCTTTCAATGAATCTTGACACAAGCGATAAGAATAAGAACAAAAATCAATAAGCCTCTTCCGGTCGTCCTAAAATTTACAACACAGGATACAAAATTCGACTTACTCAAACATGAAAGACACTTCGTATTACATAAAATAAAATTACTTCCTGATACATAAATAAAGGCGAATGGGAAAACGGAAATTTAGCCATAATTAAATATGACAAGCGTGTTATACAAAAAAAACAAACAAATCTGACTATCAAGCGGCCAACTAACAAAAAGCTTTTCGAACTCACTGAAAATAATTAACATTATCAAGTGAACCGAGGAACTAAAGTCAGTAAGAAAAATAAAATTCTCGCTGCTCACCATTCAAAAATCAGTTTTCGGTTTTTCAGAAGGTGAAGTGATGTTTCCTTATAAGCAAAAATACAAAAAGTGCAGCAAACGTTCAAAGTAACAGCGATAAGATGATTTATTAACAAACGTCCACGGTTTTTCCAGAAAGTAAAAATAAGCAGAAAAAAAATAACTCATAAATTACATATTTAAAGCTGAATGTAGACCATGGGAGACTATTTGATTAGACTACAACCCTCCCAAAACAACTATAAAACTTATCCGAAATATTTTCAAAATTCGACTCATCGGTTATGTGGCGACAAAATAGAAAAATATAGTAAATTTATATTGTGAGATATACGACATATACTATGCAAATATGGGGTCGGTTTTATAATAATCCAATCCTTTAAGTATAATATGGAGAATTTCATAGGAATAAAATAACGTGTAGCAGCATGCAATCTAAATGTTCAATGTTACAGATAAATCCCTGCGAAATGTATATTTCCAGAACCACAGAAACTTCACACACCAACAGAGGCAGCAAGCAAAAGAGGGAAACAACGTGGTTTTGAATTGATAGTTAATAAGGCAATGGAAACCGTACATAAAAACATGTTATTAATGGAAGACTGTGATGCTTGCTCTGGACCCAATTGGCACAAAATAGACTTATAAATATATTTGGAAGAGCTCTTCATCCATACCGGGATTCTTGCAGATAAATTTAAATACATTCATGCATGAAATATATAACTAAATTTATCAACTGTAATTTAAAACTATTTCATAACCTTCTTTATTCATACATACATTTTACAGTAAAACTAGCAATATTTTAAGATACAATTTTCTTAATTTAATACTATCTTAAATGATTGTTTATTATTTGCAAGGTACGAAAAACTTTTTTAATTTAATTTAATTTAATTTTTTACATTATATATATATGAACGAAAATTACACAAAGAGTAATGTTTGGAAGTATGTAAACCGTTATCACGTTATGTTAAGTATATTTGCATGAATTTGTCAGATATACCACATAAAATTCTATTATATCAGCTGTTTATTAAATGGCGTATATATCAGCAAGAATTAATAGTAAAACCCCGGTTCAGGTTTTCTGGGATTATATAATTTTTATGTTAAATAAAATTAATGTAGCTATCGCCACCTAGGTGATTAAAAAGAAATAAAATTAAATATGCACTATGAATGTCATGCATTTGTGGTAATTTAGAGACTGTTCAGTCTTAATGTCGTGTTCTAAATACTATAGCTTCAAAGTAAATTTACGGAGTATTGTATTAGCGCATTAATTCTTTATTGTGTTACATCATTGCAAACTTGACCATCTGATTGGAAACGGTGCAATAGTTTAAGTAAAAACATAAGAAATGAATTGGATTGTCGAATTTTTAACAATTGTT
This sequence comes from Druceiella hillmani, assembly GCA_039881145.1. Classification (NCBI taxonomy): domain Eukaryota; kingdom Metazoa; phylum Arthropoda; class Insecta; order Lepidoptera; family Hepialidae; genus Druceiella; species Druceiella hillmani. The sequence goes on from JAYKKI010000002.1 coordinate 58,842,628, forward strand.
TATCATAGTGTACCGTTTAATTTTCATGATAAATGACAATTGTCAACATTTTCAAGATATACGGGTATTAAAACTCATATATCTCATATCTTCAGGAGGTCAACATTTTTTAAAGGGAATCTTATCTGGTGCTGTCATTCTGGTTACACGAACCTACACAGGTAACACACTTGTGTAGCAATTAGCAAGCTAAATTTTCTTTGTCGGAAGTTCATTTCCTGAGCATTTGTAGTGGTAGTTGAAATATCGGCTCCTTCGGAATCATATTTTCGGATTTGATCAATATGTCTAGAACGCATGTATGTATGTAAAACGCCAATTGAACCGCCAGGAGTTTTTGTTATTTTTTTGCCATGTTTGAATTCGATACTTTGTTCATTACCTTCTCTCATGAAATGTTCCCAAACCAAAAATTGTGTGCATATGACCTAAAAAGATATTTAAACATAAATTTAGTTCATTGTTGATTATACTATAGGAACAAATATATTAATTATCCAATCCGATATAATTTAGTAAGAGTTTTTCTTTGTTGGATTTCGATCTTATATATTGCAAAGCCTACCACATTTTAAAAACTTATATATTTCAAAGGTTTAAAAATGTGTTCTTTGGTCAATTTTTTTTTATCACTACACTCATAAAATGTAACTTTTATAGATATAAATTTAATAATTTATTCGATTTGTGCTTATAAAAAAATGCCGTGTAAAGTAAACAACTTAATTAGTATGTAAAAAAAAAAAAAATAAAATGTAGTCCATGAATTTATAAATAGTTTATAATTTTACGACAATGACCAATAATTGTGTACTCACAAATCCAAACACACTAAAAAAAACGTTATCTGGATTACAAAAGTTTAATTGAGTCAGTATGAATTGGATGGCTGACGATAAAACAATGAAAAAAACTTTCTTTCAATTTTTAAAACCGCGCTCGCGGATTTCGCCAAACACTCCTTTACTATTTGCAGATGTTGCTTTGAGTTGGTCATTTGATAATATTACAATCTATTCTTTATTGGAAACAACTAATTCTTAATTAATATTCGTTGTATCAAGCGTGGACTAATCAAGTCTAAAAAATCATGAAGAATTACCGCAACCCAACTAATTAGTGTACAGAAAGACCATTTTGTCCGCTATTTCAAAGATGTCATAACATTTATTTGTATGTAATTTTGTGCGTTTTTAATATGTAATATAATGTAACGACACTCGATCAATATGCTATTTTTATTATTTAATTCTAGATATATACTTGCACAATTATAGAATGAGAGCCTTAGACCAAAAGTTTTTAGGGTTTTCTGAGCATAATATCTGTTATTGATGAAAGCATAATAAAGGTAAAATGCTATATTTATTTAATTGTAGATTAAATCAGTGAGATTTATATATTTAAACATCAAAGCGTTCTTTTTCTCAAGCAAGGACGACACGCACAGTTTTTTTTTAAATTGTATTTTATTGATTTTTTATTTATTTATAAATCTAATTTAAAACATGAGATATGATTAGCTACTACAATTATTAAGTATATAATACATAATATTTAATTTTATACTAAACTTTTTTTTATTTTATTTATTGATAAAAAAAGAGTAAAATTTTAATTTCCCCACAAGTAGGTTTGGAGTGACCACAAATTTGAATGATTCCTGTTTATACTAACTAAAACTTCTAATGAATTTCAAATAAAAATAAATAATTTAGAAATCAATAAAAAACCTGTGCCTTTCTTATAATCACATCCAAGTATGAAATTAATATGTAAGCTTATTGTCCGTTTCTGTCAGGCCGAGGCTAGAAATAGCCATAGATATTGGTAAATAGTTTGATAGACATCGTTATATCAGGATATTCGGTTTAGCGAGCTATTAAGAGTTTCTAATTAGAATTAAAGTTACTAATATTCCAATCTATTCTTAGCTGACTTTTAAGATCAATAAACATATATTTCGAAATAAACATTTTTCGAAGCTAACGTGGTGAAAGAAAATAACAAAACAACATATAATTCGATCATGAGATAGGCATGACTTATGTAATACATGTGGATTAATGTTGCATTTACATCATAAATAATTTAACCCAAAGAAATAAAAGTATTCGATTCTTTGTCTTTTTGTAAATAAGTTAATTTAAAAATTTTTAATGACTTGATGTTGCTCGTCTCATTAGAAGTATCGTGTTTTCTTAGGCTGCATCAAAAACTTTACATTTTATCATCGGATTTCCATGAGCGAAAATATGTATAGTAACTTTATTATTTGTGGTAATTATAGATGATCTTATTTATATCAGTCAGTTAAGTAAATAAAATTCACAATACTTAACGTGGAATTACAATTACTAAAATTACAATGCTGATTGTCTATGAAAATTTCATTTGGATATATTATGATTAAATATAAATTTCAAAGTTCTATATTTTTCCTTTAACACAAAAACTTAATGTAATGTTTTTCAATATAATACTAGTAAACTTTCCGCACGGTCCACTAATGTTATATACTGGAACAATTAAGATGAAACCATTGAAAAATATCATGTTTTGCAAAATGCATTAACAGATTAAATGACGATTAATTTTTTTAATATAAATATTTGATTACAAACCAAACAAGAAGATTTACATCTCGTATAATTTGTAAATGAATTTTGAGTAGAAGCATTAAGATAATGGGATCATCAATCAGTCACCGACCACGCTTGTCGCTATTAATTCTGTCGGAGGCGGGTTTCTTTAAACAGTTACGTTACAGCTTTTTGGCATAAACAGCTGAGTTTTTTAACAGAGATTGATTGCGTTTCATTAGTGAGTGTCATTTTAATTTGTGGGAAAAGTAGTAATTATAATATTAATTAGAGCATTTTAATATCCGGCTGTGTTATAATATCTTACTTACTCGTATATATCTTATTACTTGTTTAAATTGCATCTTTCATACGCTTCACGGATATAAATATTCCAAGCGTAATTAAAAACTTTTCGTAATAGAACGAATAGTACTTAGAAATTTTGTTATATACGACTTTGGCTTAATAATTAGACTTCCACAATATTTTAGTATGATACTGTAATATTACGAGACATAACAGCATAATTCGCTCGGTATTATTTAACTTAAGAGTAAGAAATTCTCCATAGAATTCAACAAATAATGCATTTTTTTATTAATCTTTAAAAATTTTTAAAAGTATGACTGTTAATGACATTTCTAATTTGAGATAAAAATATTTTTTTCTTAATTTCTATGTGCTATATAAATTAAGTTACATTTAAAAAGTGAATTATTACACATTCGCATGTCCACTGGGAGTCTTTTTTTATATCTATTAAAAGGTTTATTACAAATCGTAGTAATATAACTGGATTTTTCTAATCGAAATGTTGACAAAAAACTTTAATTTGTTATCTTAAACTATCTCAAAATTTTCTCGAATTTGAAAATGTAATTCAAGGTAATATAAAAAAACTGCATCCATTCAATAAGAAATTTAAGGTTCTCTTTATGAATATATTAAGGAATTATAAGTTTTTTTTGTATACACTATTTGTTATCAAGAAGATACCAAGTTATCAGAGTCCAGAATATTTCATAAAAAAAGGAAAAATTGTTCTGTAAAGATTATAATTTTTTCTTTTCCTAGAAAATGATTCCTTGTGCCAGGGTTATATTTTATTTGGTCAGATTTTCTGTTAAGTAATTAAACCAATAGCAATATTAAAATATGTCAACCACATTGTGTTTTCTAAAGCGGAACTATGGCGTTTTTTACATAATCCACTCCTCTCGGGAAGGATTTTTTTTTGTATTTTCACACCTACACCTGTTTATGTCACCTTTACACCTGTTTATATCACTTACAAACACTGATACTATACTCCAATAAAATATACACATATTAGAAGTGTTTTTATTCGTGAAAAACTAAATATATAAACTTGAACGTTTCTTCTGGGATTATCTAATAAAGTGATATAAAGATATTGAGATTTTACGAAATTAATACTCTGTACTCGTAATACCGTATATTTCATGAAATTAATAACACAGAGTAGTCATATCTACTGATATTTAAAGCTTCAGTGCCGAAAAATTTTACCGACGATAAAATTTCTTTGCATAGATCTTCCTTTCAGATAGTTTATAAATGACTTTATGAAGTCATTATTTGGTCTTTGGGCTAAAGATTTAAAAATATAGAAGTGCTAGAATTTATATCTTTTTATTAACCCAAAAGTTATTAATATAAGAAGCAAAATTACTCATCAACATCACAATTTAAAGACTCAGGATTTTTTAAGAACGAAAAACGCTTTTTGTTTTGGTCCGCATGTTAAAGAAACTATATATTTGACTTTGATAAATGTGATATCACAATTTTAAAATATGCATATTTAATGGCTAGCTATTCCATATACAAATAAAAAAAACAAATTGCAAAAATATTATAGGTAATATATTTTATATTTTGGTGCTGTGAGAAAAAGCTGTATAAAATAGTTAAAATATCTATTGAAACATCGATGATCTACAGTGGTCATAAAACGTCTATTCTCTGGAGATTTCAATGGGTCTCCTAGATTATTGGTGGGCGTTTTGATGCATTTCTATATTAAATCGAGTATTTCAAGCTAATAGTTGACGAATTTCCTCACACGTGACTGTAATATTCTACTAATGACTCGATCTATTATTTTTAAAATTTTATTTATTAGTAATTATTGACTAGTATAACACTCTCATACTGAACAAAATCTTTAGGATCCTTGTACCAATACAGACTTCGATTCGGTACATGTATTTAAGTGTCAAAAAAAAATATATGCTAAACGTAAAACATTAAGCTCGTAAATTTCCTTTAAGATACAACTGTCAAAAGAAAAATTTGTGTAATATAATTTTACCAACAAAACACACTCATATTTCGGCAATAACAAATTCATCTAAATCACTGAACACGTGTATGTGATTTTGAAATTTACTGTTGAGTTCAAATTCCGGTGTAGTCATACTTTGTTCAGACCTCAGCTTGACATTTGTTTCTCAAAAACTCGCTGTAATTATCATGGGTGTAAATGATAATGATGCAAAAATAAAAAATTAAAATGTTTGTTATATGAAGTGGCAAAATGAAATGAAAATCTAGCGAAATTTAAAATGTTTCCTCTTCAACGAGCTACAATGTTTTCAAAATAAAATGCCGTAAAGGAATTGCAATAATTTGCAAGTGGTAAAATTGTGTGTTCATGATGTGTCAGAACTGTAAAATGAAATGAAAAAAGAAAATTATATCCCGATATTTTAAGTGAAATAAGTCACTAAGTTGGATAAATAAGATATAATGCAAACTCACAAAATTTTTTGGTATTGCTTTGTCAAATACAAATAAATGCATACTTAACACGTCGTCTAACGAAAAGACCTTCGCTGATAAACGAGATACGTATTCTCATAAACCAATATTTTCTTGATACAGTTTATTTAAGTAATACGATTGCTTGCTCTAGAACATAATGACATCACTCGCAGAAGTTTTTACGTGGATTGACAAGCCAAACCGCGCGTCGAATTTCCCTTTTCCTTAGTAATCATATCTAAAAATATTATGAGATAATGTATTCGACTACTATGAGAAACTCAAAAAATAACTATATATATTACGAGATAGTGTATTCAACCATTGATATAAAGGAGAGGGAGGAGCTCGTTAATTGCTGAACGTCTTGGATGTCATGCATCGTTTCTGCAAATCGGTATACTCATTGCGCTCCATTTCGCATCGTTTGTGCGGCGGTTTCTCGATAAAGGTTAATCTTAACACCCTGGACCGACTTTAATCAATTTTGTACGTGACAGTTTTAATAAGCTTAATAATTTTTTTGCTGACCTAAGAAAGAATGTAAAAGTTATGAATTTTTTGCCATTGTGAGGTAGAAAATTAGACAATTGCTTTTGTTTCATTTTGCTCAGTTCAAATGGCGACCTTCTAATAAAATATTTTATCCAAAATTGTGACTTCCATATCATATAATGATTTCTAACAAAAACTTCGAATTTGTACTTTACCGTATATTTAAATATTAGAAACCCTTTCATTCATTGAATGGCTATAAATGGAAAATATATTTTAAAGTCCTGTAGGTGATACGTTATCTTCTTCCATGAAAACTAGCAAACCCGTTCTTATTGGGATTTATAGACTATCAGTTGAATCAAGTACTCTTTGTATCATCTACTCCAAAAATGTTGTTTGATGTACTAATATGTAACTAGCTTGACAGTCTATTATTTGCGTGAACTGTGCAGGAGTGAGAACTAGAAGGCATTTAACGTCTTCGGATAAAGGAGTTATGAGCCTCATATTAGGGATTGCCTCGATTTCTATCACCTATGTCTCTGACTTTTCGTAGGTGAACAATTTATGGCCTATTGTTTGTAAAAAATGAGACTTGAATAATTTTTCGGCAGCTTCCCACACTCCATCGAAATGCGGAGATCTCGGTGGTATAAAGTGCCAATTTGTCCCTTTATTATTTAAAAATGTTATTATGCTGTCATTATGATTGTATTAAGTTTTTATGCTATTTCATTTTGTTTGCAGCAATGAAATTGGTTGCGTTATCAGAATATAAATTCAAAGATTGTCTACGTCTTTGAATTTGTATTTTGATAACGCAAACTAGTAATGAATGCGTCAGGGCTTAAGTCGAATACTAATTCAATATGAACCACCTAGGTTGCAAAAAAAATAATTAGGTAGGTATAAAACTTTATTTTACTACAGTTTCTATATGTTTTTTATTTACTATGAATTGGGAAAAGTTGATTCCAGTATTTAAAAATTGTCCAGTTTGTGCGATTACTGTTCGAAAGATGGCCCAATAAGTATGAGCAGTCAGTCGGTTTTGCTGTAAAACAAGTTATACATTTTCTGATGATTGATTTTGTTGCATTTTAAATCTAATGGGTCAGTATTTTAAACTCACTGCATTCTTCATAGTTGCATGCACTTCGCTTTGTAAATTTATAAGGAGTTGTTTGCGTATAAATAAGTTAGCAACCTGATGTGTGTTAGGTAAGATAATCAGAAATTTACTAGAGTATGTAAATGTTGACCTCTCTAATCTGTAGCCTACAAGAATAATTTCGTCTTTGTCTAAAAATGGATTTAATACACGAACTTTATTATTAGAGATAAGCAGCTATGTAGTGGATAATAGTTTAATTTTGTTTTCAAAACATTCTTGAATGGTCATTTTCCTTCAAATTTAATGCCGGATCTAATTCTTTCGTTGTAAGGTTTTCAAGAGATTTAGTCTGGTGTTTCATGGTATTATTTTGAAATCATAATATTTAAGCTAGACTGCATTTGAATTTACCAGCTTATCAGTATTCAATTAAAAATGAATATAAATCTGTAATTATAGTGATAATTGTCGATTTTAACTCCGTTAATGTAAAAGTGGTACACTTTTACGATACTGTTTGGCTATTCACCCTGATATTGTCGTAGCCATTCTAAACAAATTTTCCATTGATTATTATTTTGAAGTTCCAATGGATGAATCAGACTACAAAAAACTTCTTAATTTTTCAGCAAAGAGCAAAAAAGACCGTTTTTACGAGTTGCAAGAGTAATAATGCCGCACATTTTCCCAATTTAGGTAATGATATTGTTTTTAGTAAGGAAGTTCCATTTTTTGAACTTAATAGATTTTTAAATATTCTTATGCTTTTTCGCTAGCTTCACAAAATCCATGGATTTCAACACGCTAAATATTCTATATTATAACTTTTCTTAAAAAGGTGGTTTTATGTAGGATTGATAATTGTTGTTGAATTGTCATCCAAGAGGACCGTATGTCACCAGTAATAAATCATCACATCCAGCGTTGTATTGGCACAATTTTTGCATAAGTATTTTAGCACAAACAATTACCGAGCCTATTAGACCGATTGGATCATAAATCAGCGCAATGTTTGGAATTTTTGTGGAATTTTTATTGGATTTATGTTTGGTCTATATGTTTGATACAAGATTTTATTGGGAGATCTATATTTTTGAGTAGTAATTTTAATCGGTTCGCTAGTCCTTTCGTGATGAAATGCAATTATCCAGTAATACTCAAACTTGAATAGTTTCACCATTCATTCCTTTTATATTAATTAACACTGTCGATAATTAAACCTGCGTAGCCACTATGGCTCTATGTACCTTTATGTTTTAGCTTCCCGGAGATTCGTCTATTTCCGAATGTTCTTATTTTTGTTGATTATCATAATTATTCGTGTTATTATAGTATATTAATGTATCATGTTTTCTCCCACATTTCTTGCATCCTGACCATTTTCATTCACTATTATGGTGTCCAATATTAAAACAATTGAAACATGCTTTAGCGGGCTTGATTTATTCAATGCGTTCTTTTACATCCATCCTTTGTAATATTTCATATACATAGATTTTTCTTACAAATATTAAAATGACCTATTTTTTGGATAGTTGTCAATGCTTGTCTTTTATGGCAATGACCAGCTTTGTTTCTTCTTTTTAAATCTGGGGTCATGGTCGTCATTCTTAATAGCGTTCCCCCAAAAATTTTGCGAAATCGCCTATTTTGAACAGATTTTTGCCATTTTCGTGCGAGTGTTTTGATCGATTTTTGATCTAAGAATGCAAATAAGCTCCACTGCTCAACGGATTCTCCTAATGAACTTAAAGATCGTACGTGAGTTAAAATCGTATCTAGAAACTTTCTCAATTTGACGGCAGGTTCCTTAGTCATTTATGGTCATTTGCATAATGTAAAAATATGATTTTGTATAATTACGCTTTTATTCAGTATTATACGTTTTCAGCGATTCCCATGCAAATTAATAATTTTCTTCGGATGCTTCTAATGCTTTAATTACACAATTAACTAGACTTTAAATATTGGAATTTTACGAATTCAGAGAACCATGGTTAATAACGAATGAATCTTTTAAAATTTGTATGGAAATCTACCCACAAGAGCCATCATAGGTTATAAGTTCAACCTTTGGCAGTTTTGTACGGTGTGGCCGCGTCGTATTTGAATTATATATTTCATTTGAGCTTGAGATATGTTGTGCTGATGTGCACAGTATTGGATTCATTTTATCTATTTGATCCTGGGCATAACTTCTGTGTACATAGTACAATATCTTACGAAGTCGAAGTCGGTCGAAGTTTCTTTAGTCAGTTCGTTTATATTTATTTAGATTTCTTCAAATTGATCTAGCATACTGCTTATATTTTTTAAACATAATTTTATTTCCGTATGGTTATCATGGTTTTCTTCATTGTGAATATAATTAATAAATTTTATAAATTTCGTTTTAAGTACTGTTCCTTGGTTTTTTAATTTAATTAATATTGGAATATCTTGCATTTTGATAAATATGTATTTTGCAGCGCAATTTAGAAAGTCATATGACAATACGATGTTTTCAAGGATAATGTGTGGATTATTATATAGAAAAGGACAAAATATTTGACCACTTTTTTTGTTGTTGGGATGTTGACCGTTTGGCTGCATACGTTTTTACTGTGTTCCCTGTCGATGCTGGTGATGAGACCGTCCGTTGGCTCTGGAGGAATGTTGTCTGCGTTGTTTTGCTAACGTTTCTCAGTTTCGTCTGCTGATTTTTCTCGTGTATTAATATGTCTTTGTTGACAGAAGGCTTTCACGTTACCGATTTTTATACACTTTGTGTTTAACGATCATTGGATACATCGTACTAAATACTGAAAATTTTATATCGTTTTTAATTAATGGTATTTATAGCTTGCCGCTGTCACACTGTACAATGTTACGTGGCTTGAATGTTTTGTATGTACTTTCAATTAATCCGGTGTATTTATTTGGCTCGAAAAGCCATGCTATGAGGTGTATAGGTGAAATAAAAATATCTAATTATTATTAGACTGTTACAACAATAGCGACTAATTTTATTAAGACTATCACAAAAGAATTGAATTATTTGACACAGATTTTGAATATGTAATGTTTATTAAAATGGTGTCAAGTCTTTGACTTGCTTGATCAAAGTTTCGATTACAAATTTTGTCCGATTTACAAAAAAGGTTGGTGCTTAAAATAAAATTATATTATTGGCTAAAATCTCTTAAACTATCGCATAGGGCGGCTATTTGGCTCGCCGAGAGGATGTTCAGTCCTTTTTAATTCCTTTTACTTCCCCGAATTAACAGCAAAACTAGCAAAAATATTACATGTTTATGGTGGCCTTTCGGTCTGTACAGATAATAGGCGCTGTAGAATTTTCTAACCTTTTTATAAATACATTTTACCTAGAGACAATATGAGGCAGGTACCTGCTGAAAATTTATAATATTTTAGGGAATACTTGACATAAATATTATATAATTTATACATATTTATTTTGTTTTTTTTTCAGTTTACACCAAAACACGCTTTCGAAACTTTATACTTTGATTTTTAATAGGGTAAAATCTAACTAGATAATATTATTCTTCAAATCTAAGAAAGAATTGAATAATAATGACGATAATTTTTGTCAGGTCTTATAATGGTGACACATCGGTGAATCTAATTTATGTTTTTGTTTTCTTGTGTCTTTAAAATAATAAAGCGACGTCCTTGTTTATCAGATCAACTTTACCTAATACTAAGTCTAAATAGTTAAGGAAAAATTTGTTATATATTTAAAATTGTTATTAGTATTATTTACTTTTAATTCAGGTGTAAAAACAAAAAAGATATAAATATACACTCTTACACTCCCATTTTTGTAAATGTTTAAATATATTTATAGCACCAGGATAAGGAATGTGCTGCTCTTGCTACAATATCGTTTTCAATTATTAATTTTTATATTTTTTTGATAGTCTTCACACCTGCAGATACTGTTTCTGTCTGATTTTTTGGCTTATAAACTTTCTAAATTACTTCTTTATTTACGTTAGGTATTTTCGCTGAGAAGTTTAGATTTATTTATTTTTATATTTACTTTCGGTTTTTACTTATACTTAATTTAGCTTTTCATTTTTATTCGAATTTACTCTAGTCTTAGGCAGGAAACAGATACAAGCAAAAGTTTTCTTAGTACAAATCTCTAAATAAAGTCCTAGAACCATATCTGAATTTGCTTTATCTGCCGAAATACTTGTCTCATCTTGTTTATTAACTGAGGGCAGTGCTGACTCTAATTGTGCTGTTTCTAATTCAATAGAGGCGTTCCAAAAATTATTATCCTGGGAGCCTCTATTTGTGACCAAGCTGGCTAAGAAATCAGCTTCATTAACAACGTTTGGGTTGCAAGGAAAAATACCTCTTACCTTGAAAATACCGCTAATCCATGTAGAGATGGGCGTTGATCTAACTTGCATACGAAAACATTAAAATAGAACACGAGAAGGTGAATCGCCTATTTATTTATTTATTTATTTATTATACTTGTATGTCGGACAAACTGAAAATAAACAAAAAAGTTTACATTTGATTTCACTTAAAACAAAACAATCACTGAGTTTCGGTAAACATAAGGGTGAAGAGCTATTAATATTTAGCCTGATTAGCAAATAGACTTACCTTGTGATATTAGATTTGTACTTACAAATCATAAATATCTACCAAACTTTAGGACAGTAATCATAAGACACAAAAATGTGACATGAAACATATAGAAATCTAGCAGATTACCTAATTTGTACAGTTTTAACTACATTTAATTATTTTTCAGCAACATGCATCCACCCAAATGACCAACAAAATACAAGTGAATTTAACAGTGAAAACCATGCCGAATTGGCCATTTATAGGTGGGCTAGGAAGTTATTGTGTTTGTTTTTATTTGAAAGAAACACCGTAATTTTTATCATCGCTCTTGGCTACATTCACAATGTTTTGCATACAAACAATATACAGGGCACTTTTTCTATATAAATTATATATACATATATATGTATATATATATATATATATATATATATATATATATATATGAATAATTCTTCTAATTAGTGGGTTTAATATAACTTATCCTCATCGAAACCATGTCATTTTTTAGGATTCGTTACTCAAAATTTGCCAACCGAGAAATAGTATTACAGAACATATCATATCTATTACAGAACATATAAGCAGAATTTATTCATCATAAATATACTAATTACATCGTATATCAACAGTAATTACATCGTATATCAACAATAACAATGTTCGTTCAGCCATGCAGTGGGGCTTATTAAATGACATTGCTCCAAGTAGAAATCTTTTGACATCATTTATTTTAAAACTAGTGTTTTCTTTCGCTACATATCATTTTTTTGTGTCCAGATCATTTTGATTCTGTTTTTATTACAGTGATATGACGAAAATCTTAGTATTTTTCAATGATATGTTTTATTGAACAGCTGAATAGGTACGGTCCTTAGAAGAACGTTGGCCATTTTAATTACACTCGTACTTAAAAATATCACGAATTTAACACAACGAAGTTAACATTATAAAACATATAATAATATAATAAACTAAATATAATCAAAATACTTTTATGAAACACCAACAATTTAGAGAGCAATATTGGAAAACGGATATCTCCCACCATTACGTTGATAAGTGTTGCAAGCAAGCATTGAATATATGTTGCATAAATAAGTTGTCATACTTGAGCCTAGAGTAAACAAAAAAATATAATCGATCTCCAGAATCTATATACCTTTGGACAAGAAGTGAACATAGAAATAATGAATGTCGCAAATAATTAGACTATCTGTGCGAACAGATTAATAAATATTTTTTAGTCCTACGTAAATTTATATATATGACCACTTCAATACAATTGTTAGGTTTCATGTTTATGCAACAGGCGGACAGATAAATAATCATACGAACCAGCATTGGTTGTCCTCACACCAAAGACTAATAAGTTAGTTTTACCAGATATACATATCCGAATGTAGAATAAAGTTTATTGTTCGGCAAAATTCATAAGCACAAATTGGCATTTTTATCTGATAAACTGATGATTTTTAGAAAGTCAAACGAAAGTACAAGTTAAAAGAAGTATAATATATATGATGCGTGGAATGCGATGAAAATTACTACGACACTGAAAAAATAGCAGATTAGCTGCAATGAATTGTTTGTAAATTATGGCCGTATGTAAATCATATTCCATTCAACAATTCTTGTAGTCCTTGTGTCAAGAAAATAAAGAAACAAGAAACGGAAAAGAAAAACTTACACGAGAAAAAAGAAAAAAGTTACCGAAAAGACAAAGGGAGATGAAAAATGATTGGGAAATTAAATGGCCATCTTATCCCTACATGAGCGGCCAACTTCTAACGGATATTAAGGTTAAAGTTTTTTCTAATGTTTTTGAAATAAATATGTCTAGCATTGAGAATAATCATCAAAAATATACATCAAAATAAAGGTAAAAGTTCAGTTATTATAAAAACTATATCCTAAATACGTGTACAATTTCTAAGCTACACTGGAAAACACTTTAGTACCAACACTTATTTGAAAAGAAAATAACATTATCACAATGTTTGTTTAATTATCTATACTTAAATATACCATAACTATATTTGTATATAAGGTAATCAAATCTAGAAATATAGCAGCGTAAGCTGACAAATTGCAGCTATATCACTCTAACGCTTTATAAAATTAATGAATAGCATATATGGTCTAGACTTTTTCAGCATCGAAATTTCGAATATTTTCATGAAATGTTTGAAACGCCTGACTATTTCGCAAAAAAATGGAGGGTTGTCCTTTTTTCCGTGTAAAATTTTGCAATTCGTATCAGTAAAATAATGGTGTAATACTTGTACTTATAACATTTCTTATAGTGAAACTTTCTGAAAGTAATATTTTGATTATGTATACAGTTTTATAATACACTGGAAATAACACAATGAATTTTATAAATTGGCACGCACTCGGTGCGGGGCCTGTACTGCCGGGGCACGCTGCTCGGTGCGGGGCCTGTACTGCCGGGGCCTGTACTGGCAAAAAGCCGCGTGTCCGAACGAGACGTAATATTATCAACGGTAAAGCTACTTAGTTCTAAGTTGAAAATTAATAATAAGAACAAATAATAAATTTCTATATTGACTATCAAATAACTTAAAATACTTTACTCGTATCTTGTAACTAAGGTATGTGTGGCAGATGTAATAAGTCAATTATTTCACAGATTTTTAAGAATCCGGTATTGCTTTGGTATCTAAATACTATATTTTCTCTATGGTGTAAACGGAGTATGCGCTTTCGTTCCGTTTTAATAGGAAGGACAAGAGATAAATTAAAAGCTTTAAGTACAGTATAAATATTTTTAAATAAAAAAAATGTTAAGTAACTTATTTAGTTACATAGGGAAACATTAAGGAAGCTGAAGATTGTATTAATGTTTATCCTAATAGATATCGTCGAGCGCATATGTAAATATACAAAAACACAATTAGAAATGAAGTTGTGATTATTTTCTACTTTATGGGTTGAAGAAGTGAGGAGAGAAAAAATATTTTTTTGATAATTTGTACGTTTTATACGTACAAATTATCAAAAAAATATTTTGTATGCATTTCGCATGTAAAAGAATAAAGTGTCAATTATGTGTATAATTTGTGTATAATTTTGTGCCCAAATTTAATCAGAGTTTAAGAATAAAAATGATAAACTGAAAACATCTAATGAAGCGGATATCAAACTAGTTAGCGGAAGTTAAAGAACTTAATTAGACGAGAGAATTTCAATTAAGCAAATATTACTGAGAAATGCGTGTCAAAACCCCTTGGTTCTGCTGATCTGGAAAGAAAATTGGAAAAAGTATTATTAATCAAATTGTTACTTCTGATAAAAAGGGGGCTCCTGATACTATTTAGTTCTAGTAAGTAGTTGGTTCCAATCTAACTGATTCCAAAACAAAAATTAGCTAAAAAAATTTGTTATAAGGTTTAGTGGTCCTTAGTTTATAGTTAACGCAACTTAGAAAATTAGTCCAGAAAATATTTACATGCTTGAAAACAATGAAGGGAATTCTCCCGATCAAATAAACAAAATCGCTCAATTGCTCCTCTCAACAGATCATATCAAATTTAAACAATTTTACGAGTAGAAAAAAATTAAGTTATGTAAAGTTGCTGTTTTACTTTGGCTTATCAAAATTTTATGACTACGGAAGTTCCATGTTAACTAATGTTCCAAAGCTATAACTTATTTATAATTTAGCTGTATCTTTTCAGTTTAAATTAATATATTAATTTTTTCAAATAATAAAAAATAAACAAAACCTTCATTAGGGTATTTAAATATTTTTCTACATATATACCACAACTGATTATCTCTGAATTCCTTTAATATGGAAACTTGAAACTTTCGCAGACAGCAAACAATTTTTACTCATTTATACTGCAATGGCTAACACTTTTATATATATGTGTACTAAAATAATTTTCCACAAGTTTAAATGACATTCTTAGAGGTATGTCATTTGAAATATGCGGAAATACACTTTTCCTCTTACTTACAAAACTATATCAAAAACCATGAAAAATGTTAGAATTAATTAGGAAATTATAAGAAAATTATAGCTATTCTCCTAGGCCTTATTATTTTAGAAATATACACTATACATTTATGTATGCATTTTAACCCTTCAGTATATCTTTACTTTCAGCAATGTAATTTTTACCCTTCAATATTTGTACTGCTTTGTCCTCTGTGATTAAAATTCATTTCAACGAATGTTGTATGTACCAGATTTTTATTCCGTTATATTTCGATATTATTAATCACCTATCGCCGCTTTTATTTACATCAGTTGGAAACTCCATAACTTATAAATTTCAAGCCAAGTAAATGGACGAAACATCGAAAAGTTAAAGATTTAATTTGGTCTAGAAGTGAAAATAAATAGGAAGTTGCTACTACAACATCATCTCTAGTATTACCTAAAGATACGTAATCGAAAATATTCAAAGTTTCAGTGAAGGCTAAAAATAATGTTGAGAATTACAAATTAAATAGAGTAGGTGTTTCACAAGTAATGAAGCTTTGGCCGACTCCAAAAACAAATTCCATGTAAATTATAAGTCGATAAGTTATCCGCCAAATGCAAAAGTGATTCATAAAAGCGGTACTTCTACCATTTTACAATTATTATAAAATTTAAGATGACAATTCATCAATTCCAAAAATATTAATGAAATATTACTTTTATCCTCATACACAACTATGTGACATAATTGTAACAATTTTTAGTTTCTTCAGATAGTTTCGTCGACCGACACAGTTTATTTTCGAGAAAATAAATGTAGGTATAACACTAATAGCAAATTTTAGCACATTATTCCTAATTCCGTCTTCGGGCTTTAATATTCCACCTATCTATCGCAATCTATGATGCACCCACCTTAGAACGAAAGCCTCCTCTGCTATTATCACGCGTAACCTCACTTCTGTTTCTGTTGGTATCTCATCATATATCCTCTACTCACATCCGAAGAGTTTTTCCTCTACCACGGGTCTACCCCGACAATATTCCTTGCCTATCTTAGGTTATAAAATGGAGTTAGAAATAGTGTCATTGCTAATTTTCACCATATTAACTACATATTAATTTAAATAGCGCTCCAAATGATATAAATTTAAATTGTAATTTATTTATTTTTTAAAATAAAAAATAATCACTTCAAAAATCTTAGTCAAAAATGCATTATATTTTCCATTACAAAAAAATTAGTATCACAAGTGGAATCCGGTGGATCGATAAATTAGGCTCTTAAAAACTTCAGAGATGAAACAAAAATTAATGCTTTCAACAAGGCACAATTTCACCACTGAAGCAATTGGGAAATTAATTTATCGGAACTAGAAATAAAAGACGATGAAATTGTAAGTTGTTGATTTATTATACAGCAACAATTTGAATTTATTCTATTAATTACTCATTTAACATATTTGAGAAATCATTCCAAACTAAACTATATTCATAACAATGAAAAGTGATATACCGTTGCCATCTATAAGCATAGAATTCACACTTCTACGAAAAGAAATCGTATCTTCATATGTTTACAGAAAATTGTGGCAAAGCTTATAATTTGCTAAGAAATAATGGTAAAATGTTTTTTTATATATGGATTTGCCAAAAGAGGATGATGATGGAATTTCAGCTTTGTATGGAATTTTTAAACACAAGGAATATTAAAAAAATATTTATTCGAATCATATTGTGGCAGGGGGTCTTTTGCAAAATAACAAATAAATATAAAAAATTGTAGACAAGGTTTTAAAAAATTGCTAGTTATTTAAGCAAATAAAATTAAAAGTTTCCCAGTAAAACTATTAAAGTACCTTAGTAGTAAGAAGCACGGTCAGCAAATGTAAACCTCTTAAAATATCAGGCAATTAATATTTTCATCAAAGGATAATAATACAAAAGAAAAGATCTAAACATCTCAGTAAAATTGAAAATGCGTAACTTTTTAGAAGAAACCGTTTAAATTGCACTATTAGAACAACAGGAAATTAAATATGGAATGTTAACATTTCAATACTAGATTAATAACAATACTAAAAATTGTTTTAATCGCAACAAATTCGATCATACCCAAAATAAACTGCAAATTGAACCAAATAAGAAATGTATAAATAAAACGTTGGAATAAGAGTAAAACTTTGTAGAATAATATTGTAAACAATCATAAATATATTTTTGGAAATTATCGTTTAAAACCCTATAGTATTTAATTTCCTTATTTCAACAAGCAATCGCGAAATTTCAATAATAATAACACAAATAATATTCAATTGTTATTAATATTCATTCAATATTAAATTTCAATTTGAACTCCAACGGCGAACATCATTCAGGCCGAATGAATCTCATATCAAATTCAATAAAACCACATGTCTTTATTAATATTGACGAATCAAAAAATATTACGAATAATTTTATTGTAGATACAGAAGCGGTTACATATTTGATTAAAATTGGTGAAGTCAAGGTCTATGAACTTATTTATGAGGATAATTAAATAAAATTAAAGAGCATTGATACTGATTCCGAACCACTAGAAATATTAGGAACCAAAATGGTCAAACGCACGTCCCATGCAGTACATGGTGAATTTCCTATTAAATCTGATGGCATAATCTGTAACACCTTCTTAAGAAATACACATAGGATTATAGAATACGAAAATGATCGTATTAATTAAAATAACACTTTACTTAAAATTCGATTCGATGCAGATATGCTTAATCTAGTGAAAAACACAGAAAGTAATTAAGATGACATATTACTAAGTGAACATACATACAAAATTTGTGGAATTAGCTCAGAAAATAAACTTCACAATTATGCTAATTTTTTAAAAACTTTGCATACGTCAATACTTAATAACGATGATACAAATGAACACTATGATAATATAGTAAGACGTAAAGTATGTAAAGCAGCAATTCTATTGTGCGACATAATTGAATATAATAATGAATTACTTAAACTGAAGTATATAATTAGCATAATTTGCTGTACACGTTAATTCAATTAGGCAGTCAAAGACAAAATTATGTGACATGCAGTTAAGGAAAGATAATAATGAAAAATTTTGTTACTTATTTTGTTGTAATAAACATTAGTAAACAATCCACGAAGATATCTTGAAATATTTTTTAGGTTTTAAGCACAAATTATACAAAAATAAAGTGACTAAACTATAACCAAAAATATGGTAAATAAACTATGAAGATTATAATATTTTATAGGATTAGATAGATATCTAATCCTATAAAATATTATACTCTAAAATGGCTTAAGGTTAGGTCAAAAACAAGACATACACAGACACACACGCACACACAAGTATATATATATATATATATATATATATATATATATATATATATGTACACATACATATATATTTAAAAACCGACATTACTATTAACATTTATCATGATCCAATCTATAATCCTAACCAAGACGAAATTAATAAGATATTAAACGAAATTTATTCGAATTCATCCGCAGGATGTGCGGTTTATTTTGAGAATGTACAAAAATGTAAAACGATATTATAAATGTGGTAAAATAAAAAATGACATTTAACAATTCATAAAAACCAGTCGACAACTAATATACAGTTCGAATCAAATACCGTAAATCAATAAAATTAACAACCAGGCAAATAAAACTCTTCAAAAAAATGTCTCGACGTTGTAGATCCGTTACAAGAGAGAATCTTATCGCGTCAAAAATAGAATAATATTAAGAATTGTATAATAAAAAAAATAAAATGGTGAATTTTAAAGCAAGTGACATAGTATCCTTGTAAAATAAACCAACTAAAATTAACAAATCAAAAAAGTGGACACCCGGTTTTCTAGATAAATATTAAGAATTGTATAATAAAAAAAATAAAATTGTGAATTTTAAAGCAGGTGACACAGTATCCTTGTAAAATAAACCAACTAAAATTAACAAATCAAAAAAATGGACACCCGGTTTTCTAGAAAAATATTAAGAATTGTTTAATAAAAAAAATAAAATGGTGAATTTTAAAGCAGGTGACATAGTATCCTTGTAAAATAAACCAACTAAAATTAACAAATCAAAAAAGTGGACACCCGGTTTTTCTGGTCCATGTATGATCCAGAATATAATATCTTTAATATATACCCGTGAACGGAAATATAAAACTTGGTTAAACACAAATTAAACTACATTAACATCGTTTAAAACACATTTTTGTATCAGAATAAGAATAATAATTGTCCTAATGATTAATTACATCGCAATAACTTTATACAATATTACAATTTCCAAAAACTATCCATGGATATATTTTGTAGATATAATCAAATCAAACTTCAATGACGGAACATGAGATTTGGTTACATACATGGATAACCGAGTGCAAAAATAAAATAAGGTATGTAAATAAAATTAGTATTGAAACTAATAATGTGTGTTTATGGAATATATACACGAAAAATGCGTTGCCTAAAATTTTATTAAATATACTAATTCATTATTAATTCAACTTGAGTTCATAGAATATACGTTAAAATAGTTATATAATTACATAGTCTGTATAAAAAAATATTCTTATTTTGACTGAATTGGTTCATTATTTAAAATTATAACAGTCTCAATATCATAAAGATGCAAAATATTATAATGATATCATTAAAAATCTAGACAATGATGAACAAATACTATTAAATATTAACGCGTATTGTCAAAATTACTATAGCTAGTTTTAATAATACACATAGATTCATTAAAAAATATCAAAAAAATACTTATTAAAAATTGTGTTGTCCTAAAAAATTAGTATTCATACATTTCGATTAATATTTTAATTTAGAGATAGGACCAAACTTCATTACTATTAAATTTTAAGTAGCGACGAAATATGAAATAAAATATTTATTAAACTGGTAAAACCGGTTTGAAAAAACAGAATATCACCAGTTGAGGTAAATATTTCACGGTAATGCTTCTTTATTTCGTCCAATTAAAACGCCGGGACAATATTTACAAGAAATAAGAATAATAAAAAAAATAGGCTCGCTTACATCAGCAACTAAACTCCACTAAAAAATTTAATTACATTATGTTGCAGTATTATTATATTGTGTGAAAATTAAAACTTCTTACATGCATTACAAATTAGTTTTTATATTATCGAATCCTTCATAACTCAAACTAGTTTTTATTTATGTAATTTAATATTAATATCAAAACCACTAATTCTCATATATATATATATATATATATATATATATATATATATATATATATATATATATATAATTAGATTCTAGAAAATATTTTTTTTCTGTTCAAGAAAAATAAACTAGTGAAAAAAACTTTATTTAAACAATGGGTTAATCCACATTCTTGTAATACTGAGTAATTATTATTAAAAATGAAATTTTTCGTCAAAGGTATAACTTAAATACATGAGTATTTATTTGAAATTAACCAATTTAAGCAACATTAAATTGTAAAAATAATGAACTTTTAGAAGTTAAAATACAAAATACTGGAATTATATCACGAAAACAAAAATGCAAATAGTGTAAATAGAGTAGTTACTAGTAAAAATGTGCAGGTAGAAAGAAAATTTGGATCAACAATACCTAATGTGGGTATTCTTAATGACGAGTGTCGTAAAAAACATACCGAAGATGACTATTATAAACTTCTTTAATTTACATTCATTAAATTTGGACCATAAAAATTTAAATATTTTAAAATATATACTGGATCTTATTTATAAATTAGTACAAAAGGTTGAAAGAAATAACACAACGAAATGGTGTTATCAAAAAGAGGTGTAGAAAAAGATTGAAGTTGAGAAATGGTGTTATGAAAAATAATTATTTAAGTATGTTGTGTGCATTATTAAGACAATGTTTGTATACTTAATATCAATAAATTGTAAAATCAATGAATTGAAAACAAAAATAATATCAATTATTAACATGTTTGAACTTTTATACAAAGAACAAGAATATCAATGCACATATATAAGATAGGGTAATTTAATTAGAAAATAAACATTGTAAAAATGATAAAAAATGAGAAGAAATTCAAACAACTAGGCGAATTGCAAGATTGGCGAAAATCAAAATAAATTTAATTATGTAATAAATTGTAATTACACTAAAAAATTTTGAAACCGAAATAACATAATAGCCAAATAATTAGCCTATTAATATTCAATTAACTTGGAATTGTAATTTTCATGAAATTAGTTTTTAAAAAAATTCGTTTTACTTTTAAGAAAGGAGGTTATATTATATCCACCAGACTTTTAGCCAGCCAGCCAGACCAGCCAATTACCTATTTAGTTTGATGAAACTAAGAATTATCATAAAACAACACAAATATTTGTTATGCATATATATATATATATATATATATATATATATATATGCAGGTGCCCTTTAAAAGTTAGTAATAGAGGGGATTATTACACAAAGGAAACAATAAATTTAATTATCCTAGGCCTACTTACAAATATTTTTTTTTGTTACAGTAAATACTCAAAATTCATTCGCCTAACTCGTGTGCATAATCATTTTTTAAACTTCGTAAGGCGTTGTTTTTTCTCATTTCAAACACACGATGTAATTTTTTACCTAATTGTTGTTCATTATAAGTGTTCGTTAGAAGTCTCATAAACCGCCTCTTTGAAATATCTCCATAAAAAATAGTCCATTGGATTGAGGTTTAGCGAACGTGGTGGTCATGCAATTGTACCGCCACTTCCCATCTATCGATTAAGGTAGGTTGCAATTAAGTATTTAGTTACTTGTCGCGAAAAGTGAACCGGTGCACAATCATGCTGTAGCCACATCCTCTCACGTATATCTTGTGGTATTTCATTGACAGATTTTCAAACTTGTCTCTTAAAAACCGTAGATAACAAACTCCATTAAGCCTCGGTAGGATCATGGATATCAAATGGATCGATAATTTTGCCATCCGGGATTCCAGCCCAAAAATTGACTTCGAATTGATTTGAAATCTATCTTGCTTTACTATGCGGGGATCTTCGGTGGCCCATTGGTGTAAATTGTGCACATTAAATACTCCCATTCTTTTAAAAAATAATTCATCGCTTCATAAGATTAAATTAAAAAGTGAATCTTGCCTACATTGACTCTTAATCTCCCGACAGAAATATATTCATCGCTGATAGTTAGCAGGTAGCAGTGCTTGCGCTGTTTGTATTTAGTACGGGTACAAATTATTTCTTATTAAAATGCGGTGTACGTACTTCTTGCGACACAAGTATATCGAGAAATCCACCGAATACAAGTGGAATGGGCTTTTTTCACTTCGGCTAGCACTTGACACTCATCAACATTTCTAGGTCTTCCATAATAAACTACATTTCTAGGAATTCGAACTCCTGAATATAACACGAAATTACACGAAACAAACTCTGTGACCGGGATAGCATTTGCGATTAGGGTAGCGCCTATGATACGTACATGCGGCTTGCGGAGAATTTCCATCACATGCCCGTAAATGAATTACATTTCTGCATATTCATGAGCAGTGTAGGTCTAAAACATTTTGCAATACATTCGGTAAAACAATATCCAAATCACAACCACAAACAAGGTCAAATTTAAGCGTAGGTGAACAAATAAGAACAGTGGTAGGGAAAAACAGAAAAAAAACACGTTGTAAGCTCGGAGCGATAAGCAAGTCAATAAAGAAGCGAAATTGTTGAGGGAAGAAGTAGAGAGAACAATAGAAAACCCATACGAGTGGGAAAGAGATAGCGAAACAAAGCGGTTGTTTTGATCGTAAGCATTTCTGTGAATGCGGAGTTATTTCAATAAAGCAGAAATTTTTCGAATTTTAACAGAATGAATTGTAACAATATTACCTTTTTGGAATTCGTGTATTGAAGTTTCAGTAGGTTGCCCTACATTTTTTTTTGTACTAGCGTAGTTTAAAAACCACTTTTCATATTTTGTAATTGGAAAAATGTATATTTTTCAGCGTTTAATTTTTATATTGCCAATAATAACGACTGAATAACATTTGAATTAGGAAAACGAATACTCTCCTAAGGAATAATACCTAATCATTTTTTTTTCACAACCAGTACAGTAATTTTTCTTTATCACATAGCTCTGGAGAAATTTGCTATATTTACACACTTGTGAAGGATATGCTACTCAAGACATTTAGGCGATGAAAAATAATATGAATATTTATAAATACGATTACTGCGCACCCTTAAAGGTTTATAGTTACATATTTAGGAGCAATTAAAATTGTACTAAAAAATTTTACTAAAGCGTCGGATTTGGTAAATATAAATACTATATTTGAAGTATAAAACAAAAATCTAAAAATTTACCTCAATTTTTTAATAAAAATTATTAAATCAGTCAAGTTCAAGTTCTATTTGAACTTAAAGGTTTTATTAAATAAACTAATATACTACGACAAGAATATTAGAAATATTTCAAAAGGAAACATTTTGAGAAGAAACATTTTCTGATTTAGCGATCACGCTTGATACTTTTTTGTTTTAGTACAATAAGTATTTAAAACCATTTATAATAACATTGCCAATAGTAACCTTATAAAAACCCTGCATTCAATAAACGAAGTTCGCTTTCGCTTCTCCCCCTCGTTCATATATAAATTCAATAGTTATATAAATTCAATATTAATTATGTTGGGTGCGAAAATTAAATTTTTTGGGTTTGGAATATTAGTTTTATATCGATTCCTTTATAATTACTAGATGTCCACATCCACAAGTAACTACTAAAATTAAAACAAATTTCTTTATCTTGAAATAAGAATAGGACCTAAATTTTACATTTTCTTGGTTTTAAGTCAATATATCGTGAATAATATATACATATATATATATATATATATATATATATATATATATATATATATACATACATATATATATATATATATATATACATATATATATATATATATATATATATATATACATATATATATATATATATATATTTATATATATATACATATACATATACACGTATGTATGTACAAACATATTTGTAGAATTAGTTAGAGAATAGGTTAATACGCCAGTAAATTGAATTTATTCACGAAATATTATTTAGTGCTACATAATAAAAGCGGTAGGACACGATATACATAGATATCTTCATGAAGTTATAACTTCATAAAGTAGTGAATTCTTAGGGAACTAAGGATAAGCTTTGTTTTATTAAAATTAACCTGGAACTACTAATAATATTCAGTCTTACACTCAATAATGTTTTCCGAAAGAAAACCTGAACGGAGTCACTGCCATAACTAGTCAATTAAATAAACACACTAACAATACGATAATTTAAATTATTTCCTAATAATCAAAATTTGTGCCATGAATGATATATTAAATATAACAAGAATAAAAAGTAAAATAACATTGTACTACCTATAATTATAATATAAATATATAATAAGACATTATAACGTAATGAGATATGATCAAAAATATAATTGGGCAAACCTTCATTTCAGTCATATGGGATTTCTTCCAGCTATTATACTATCGAAATCCTCTGCACCTCATATTGCAAGGTTTTCGAGTTTCTTTAAAAAGCTGTACAATAAGCAAAAAAGTAGGCGGAATAAAACCCGCACGTTACCTTTTTAAATGTTATACAAAATTTATACATGTGATACTAGGACGAGATAATTTAATTCAGAACTATCATTTTACTTGCTACCTTTTGAAAATATTCTATGTTAATATTAAAAATCTGTCGAGTAAATCGGGCAAAACTGATTTAAAAATGAATATTTAAAAAAAACTATTTTAGGATAAACATCCCAAAAAGGACATATAACCAACAACCTGTAAAAATAGCTGATGATTTTATTTACTTAGCTCTTAAAATCACTCTTGCACGAAGGTTGGGGAAGTTGAACGTCGCTTCGTGTAGACATGGACAACCTTCGGAACAAACAGTGCGATTCTAGAAAATCAAAATAAGGTATAAAACTAAGGTGTTTAAAAAGGGTGTCCTGCCAATATTTACATATGAAACAAAGAACAAGACTTTGGCAGCAAAAATCAGCTGAGAAATTACGTAATATACGTAGGACAAGGGCGAGACTGATTTCGGCATTACTCTTATGCATTGAAACAATATAAATGAATCACGGGTATGTTGGAGGAAATAGCGCTCTATTATCCCACATATTATCATCTACAAATATTTTTTTTCTCGCAATGCATTAAATATAATTGGTCATCAGGATATATCGGTAATCAGGCGCTCCTACACAAAATATTCATTTCAGACCCACTGCAGCTATCATGAAAAGGCACTTTTCTTTTAACTAATATATTCAGTGCTTGAGTCCTCCCATCTATCAAAATTTCAGCTCCTTTAAATAAGGTTGGTCATTATTTTACACCTTTTCTCTATGCTAAAATATGAATTTCGGTCAAAACATGAGCAATACAATTATGTAGGCCACTATTTTGCATGAATTCTTCTCTATTTATTATAACATATTAACTGAGAGCAAAACATACCTTGCCCAAGGTCGCTTACGTAAAATAAACATGTGACGCCGTTTTAGGACGTGTAACTAGCTATTTAAGGAAGTCAAAGCAAATTGAAAACGAATATATTCAAAATATTTTGAAGAAAACGATAGGTTTATATATCATCACGCTACATTTCATACAGGCAGAGCACTTATAAAAAGGGTAAAAGAAGCAGATTGAGACTAGTTATACGATGCAAGGATGAGAGAGTCAGTTTATATATTTATTAGTTATCCCGAGCATACCTGACAATGTACCTCCAACTCGTATAATCGATATCCTTTGACAACTGGAACGTAAGCGTCTCGCGACGGTAGAGTGAGAGGTGAAGCTATTTTCCATAAGCAAAAACAAGCACATCGAATTCCTCATAATAATTAGATAATATAACATTTTATCATAATGATAAAATTATAGAAAGGTCGTTTTATTTTAATGAGTTCAATGATGGTGAAAGTAAATATTGCATTTTATGATTGAATGGCGATGGTAAACTTTTTATAATGTGAAGTCTAATAAATAAAAAATAAATTATATTTGTATTTATTACATAAAAACTGGTTGTGGGAAAATTGGTGATTATTATGCTTTCGAGCACAAAATTTCAACCTTTAAAAAAATGAAAAAAAAACGTACTTAAATTCTAAGTAAAACTGGGGAAAATCACCATCGCTGCCTTTCAAGGTAAAGAGCAGATATGCAGACTATGCAGACCTTACTCTTACCAATGGAACGGAACGGAAGTTCGTTTGAGAGAGGCATTGAGGTGTTGGATTGCGGGACTTTTCACCATTATTCATAAACTTAATGTTTCGTATGTGAATCCAGTGAATAATAGATCATTTATAATCATTTCATTAATTTATGAATGTGTGAGTACATAAGAGTACCTGGGCCTTTACAGTTTATCGCCTTATTAACTACGCTGTCGGCCTGTCAGGACATAACCTCTGTAACGTATTAAATATATTACTGATAGTCGATAATGAGCGGAATTCTAATCCAACCACATAATTACATTGAACCTGGATAGACAGATTGGTCATTGATATTTAAAAGAGCGTGTTATTAGTACAATATGTTTCCCTTTCTTTTTAATTTAAGTGAACGTAAAAAAGGACTTGTTATGCTCATAGATTTGAATGTTCTAAGTGAAACAAAAATTTATTTTGTGATAATTTTCACGAATATTTTAAATATTAGTGAGTTATGGAAATGAGTATTATTTGATTATTATTACTAATTTTGTATAACTGATGTTTTATAAATACTTTAAGAAAAAAAATTATTTGTAAACCAAATGATAATAAGTAAGAAGTCATGTATGTTTTACTATTTTTACCAATTGGACAATGACTCACTTTTGTCTCTAAATTTTAATTAGATAAATGTTACTAAAATTAAAAAGGAGAAATATTAGTAAATTAAAATAGAAAATATAGCTTTTAATTTCTAATTATAAGTACGGTCTTTTATCACAAGTGTTTTTCCACTCATTTCATCTATATAAAGATATATTGAACCAACAAGATTTTACAAACCATACGAAAAATGGCTTATTTCATCAAAATATGGAATAGCTGCAATACAATCGGTAGTCGAAAGACGCAGGCCAGCGAAACTGACAACGAGTTTACCTTGAAGACGAACATTTCAAAATGTGCTCGGCTTCGAAATTAACTCGTCGCCATCACCCTAACGTCGTATTGAACAAGGTTGATAAATATAAGGTTAAGATATGAGTTTTTTTACTCAATTATGTTTTTCTGATATACACAGTTCACTTTTCCTCAATTTATGTTTTCCTGATATACACATAATTTTTTGTAGACGTCTCTCGTATATGTTCTTTACTCCATTGTAATGAGAAAATATGACCTTAACATATCCGCAAGCCCCGGTTATTTCTTGAAAATGAGAAGCAGTTTGTTTTACTGAGACTTCTTTTTTCTTTTAAATTGTTATGTATCTTTTTTATGAACTATGATGCTCTTCTAGTTCCATTACCTGGTTTCAAAATTTAAATTTCGTTTACTTTGTTTGAAAATCGAATGCTTGCACGTATGTCGTTACGACCTTGGCTAACTATAACCGTAGGCAACAATATTCCTTATTTATGCATCTTTTTGTGATGCAATCAGTTTATTAATATGTTATAGAAATTTTGTAATTGTTTCTTGATATATTGTTATGTCTTTTCTCATCTTTTTCTTTTTTCTCTTCAACTTCTTCTCTTCTCTTTTTCTCTTCAACTTTTTTACTCTATATTTTTTTGGCTTCTTACAATCCATTACATTCCATTACTTACAATCGCACTACGTTACACTTTAAACTTTATCACAATCCTTAGTTATATTTTAAGGAACAGTTTATTCATAAAGTATTGGTCTAAATTAACAAATTTCTTTTAAAACTTTTTTATTCAGCCTCCAACTAGATCTTGACAATTATTTATTTGCATCATATTATAATGGAAAATTTCAGGATTAATCTCTTGAAAATAATAAAGAAATGTACTTTACTATCCTCCATCCGAACAGTATTCTTCTCATATCTTAACCTTATATTTATCAGAATAATGTTCCTAATATGTTTCGTTGTATAATTTTACTTTTCCCATTATGACTTCGTTTACCTATCATTTAAACTGTAACTTCAAAAACTCTTTGTAACACGTGTCTGTGATAGCCATGGACACATTTAATCCGAGAGTAAAACATTTAGCTACCGGTTTTTCTGCCCCAACTTTATAGCTTTTAAATTGTAAATATCATATGCGTCAAACCTCTAAATCTCATTGTCCAAAAGTGAGAAGATTGGAACATGGACTGATTAAAGACAAACTTTCAGAGCATTCTGTTTTAAATACATTTTGATGGAGGGAATTCTCAAAAAAGAATATTTAAATATATCGGAGGTATATATATATATATATATATATATATATATACATATATATATATATATATATATATATATATATATATATATATATATATATATATAAATATATATATATATATATGTACATAACTTTGTGCTCTTATGAAGTGAACTTTTTTAATATTAGGGTTTGGTTAAACTTTTGATAATATTTTACTATTTGATTATTAAAATATATTAAATATTTATTTTTTTGTATTCTAAGATAATATGTATTTAAGACATGAATTTTATAAAGTATTGGTGAAGCAAATTTGTTAAGCTTAAAACTGCATCAATGTAAAGCAATTTGTGTTTGACACTAACGGCTATGTACCGGATTTTCACATAGTTATAAGTTTTAACTTGCCAACAAAATGTATATTAATAAATTCGAATAAAGCTAAATACTGATAATAAATGAAGTGAATTTTAAAATTGCAACTTATATGGTTAAAGTGTCTCGTAGTATGTGTCACGTTGTTTATGTGCAATGTAATTTAACCAAGTTCGTGCCAAGATTTGGCTTGCCATATACTTCTGAAAATAATATATATTTTAATACAGAACATTTTTTTAAAATATCTTTTTCTTGATGGAATTCAAATTCAAATCTTGTCCACGTGCTTTAGAACAACCGAGGAAGGCGATATATAAGTTTAATCGCATGTTCCGAATGCGAGAAATAAAAAAGAATATCGGACATAATAAAAATTAATAACAGGCGAGCTTCGATATGATATATTGTCTAATGTAAAAGAGTAAAAGTTTAAAATTTTTTCCGTTTTATTTAAGGGCCTAAATATATTTTCTCTCTCTGCCATCCATTACTCCTAATTAACCTTTGAAAATATAAAAGAATCGTTTGACCTTATTGATTATCTCGACGAATTTTCGCCCTAACTTCCAATCCTACATAAAAGCAAATATAGAGCCAAGGCAATTGTAAAAACCTTTTCGTAATTTCGCGGCCCTTTATTTCATCAAAGGCCACAACATTGAGTGGAATTTTTACTCGTATTCAACATGTTTGATATCAGGATTTTTTTTTTTTTATAAAAAAACAAGTTTGTCGTTAATCGAGGAATAAATGTTTTTATTTATTTACATCGTTAATAAATTATTGAGGCAAAACTTCTAACACTTGTTTTTTTACTCACTAATTTATCGCTTATTATCTTTTTAAGACATTCCTATCAATAGAAATAATGACGTGTTCTTATTTTCAAGTATTTATATAATCCTAAACTAAAAAGACATGTAGAGCGGGTATTAATTATAATTTATGTTACCCTCAAAAGTAATATTTTATGCAATGTACATAGAATGTAAGCATTTAGACATACAGCTTAGTATATAATTTTTTTAAACTAGTAATTAACGTTTCACATTTTAACCATTGCACGAATTATGCCAAAGTTGAACCAGATAGGCTAACTCCGCACAGGATCAGATATTTTGTTTATTTGCTTTGATGTCTTTGCTTATCCACTGCCGTTTGCAATGAATGTTTAACTATGATCTCAAAATATTTTCTTTAATTACAATAGCTTTGACAAATACAATAACTTTTACAAATCCACTCACGAAAAAGTATGGGAACTAACTGGAAGGAGGAACTAACTGATTCGAGCTATACTGTTTTTAGGTTTTTTGATATTTTTGAATATTTCAGCCGTATTATATTCCATATTTTTGATATTGAGTTTTAAACCAATTACATTTTTACTCAAAGTTATAGTCTGTATATATATATATATATATATATATATATATATACATATATATATATATATATATATATATATATATATATATATATATATATATATATATATAATTCCCATGTTTATGTATATATACAGATATAACCTTATAATAATAGGTATTATTATAATAATTAGGCCCTTCGCATGTACAATTTTAGGCAGATATTGAAACAACTTTCTCCTATCTATAAAATAGAAATTATTTATTTCATTGGAAAGATTGCTACGGGTAATTTTCACGTCTAAATATTCCAAAATTATATCAAAATGCTAACATATTCTACAGTCACTAGCTGGACCGATTTTGAAAGGATATCTGTAACGATATAAATCCTTAAACCCGTAATACCCTGGAAATCTTCAATTCGATAAATATTTTATAAATGTTAGGATCAATACAAGCACGTTGTTGTAATTTATATTGTCTTCGCTTAATATCTTTTCATTGCGCAAAATGTATGTTCACAAAATGAACGGCTGTTTCTTACAGAAAGTGACCAAGCAAGCGCAGTGTGTTGTTTCATTACTGAATATTTATTGCACCCTTGAGCAAACTCGTTCATCTTAGACGTGGAAGGGTAAATTTATCGGCTCCCGCACATTTATTACCCGCTGTTTAATGGTGATTTTACACACACATAAAATGTTTTGGCCTTATGTTTAATGTTGTGTTTTATTAGTATTATAAACTGTATGAGATTTAAAATATTTCTTTTTTATTGGATTATGTATGAGATTTAAAATCTCGAATTTTTGCACACACCTTCATTCTTTTGAAGCATATTATTGTGGAGAATAATGAAAATATGTAATAAAGATTAAAAGAAAACAATTTGTACAAAGCGAATTAAGCGATGACATACTATATGTATTATGAGAAATTTGCATGTGTATTATATTTTCGTCACGGTTAAAAGAATCATTATAGTTATTAAATATAACGGTGATATCAGTAATCATGTTGAGTTGCTTCCACAATAAAATGACCCAAACTAGGTCAATGAAATTATTGTGAGAAATTATGATGCGTAAAAACCAAAATTTCTTTAAAATAATTTTCAATTTCTACTAATGGCCTATTCTGTACATAATTTTGAGTGATCGGCAAATACCAAATTTGACAGTCCCATTAACAGATGAAAGTCATTTATAATTAAAAAAAATAAGAGTGCTGAGTTAATATTTTTATTATACCTAAATTTGGTAATTATTAATCCATAAACTAGAATTGAACATTGATTAGAAACCAACTTAAAAATAAACCTGTCTCCGATAGTTTAGAAATAATATTTATTGAAGGGTACCGTATCATAGCCTTAAAACAGATTGAAAGATGGTTTAAAATATAAAATAAATGACTGGTAGATGTACTTCTAAGTATAAAAACCATTACACAACGCCGATTATTTAAGCTTCGCGTCTTACAAGATTATTTCTATCTAATTGAAGAACAAAACAATTCAGAATCCTTTTGATATATAACAACTTTTGATTTATGCACCATTCAATGTTCTCATTTTATCTTATATTTTTTCGTAATAAGCTAGAAATCACGAGACTTTAATATAAAAGAAAGTTTTTACAATTTTTGAGAAAATTCTAGACAATCAGAACATTATCGATTAACTTTTGTGCATTGCATCGTCTTCATTAGTCTTATATACTATGCTCCAAATTATTGTTCTAAAATAATAAGATTCATCTAATAAACAATTAATTATGAATATTACTAAACTCTATAAAATAGCAATAAGTTTATTGTGACCCATCTATCGTTACAGTTTGCCAATTGTTTTTGTTAGGTTAATGCGAATTTAAAAAAAAGCAAAGCATAAAATGTAGTGACTTAGTAACTTATCGCGATGACTCATTAATAATTAAAATGAGAGTTTATTGAAAAATAAGACTACCAAAGTATAATAAATTGGCAATAGAATTATTAGTTTTTAAACTTCATTATTGATCAGGGTCTGTTTATATAAAATATTGTTTTCAGATTGCGGTGCAGTTAGATAATTCAGGTAGTTTTAGCAGAAGGCAGAGCGCAGGAACACATACGTGGCACGCCTTAACCAATCGGAACCCGCATATCACTGTTAGCGATAGCATATTTATATTTACCACTTAATATCAAATTAAAATCTGACATGCACGAACAGTAGTCCGTCTTTAAATTTTTTTCCGTTTTAGCTTCAGAAATCAAAATTAATTGACATGCTTCGCTAATTC
This sequence comes from Druceiella hillmani, assembly GCA_039881145.1. Taxonomy (NCBI): domain Eukaryota; kingdom Metazoa; phylum Arthropoda; class Insecta; order Lepidoptera; family Hepialidae; genus Druceiella; species Druceiella hillmani. Next base: position 58,875,686 of record JAYKKI010000002.1, read on the forward strand.
GAAGATTTGTTTAATAACCTACTATCGCTAAAAGGACAAAATGCTCAGTTTTTAAACGAACTCAAGTTATGCAGAGATTAGTTTAAAAGCAGAAACTTTTTAACTAATCTCTGCGGTAAAAAGTTAAAATGACGTGACTTAAAAAAGTAGAAAAACAGGTTGTTTAAAATAACATTAAAAATCATAACATTATTAATTCTTACGCGTATAAGGAAAAAATATTTTTGTCGAATTTCTTACGTGATGCCTTGGTAATTGGACAAGGTGGAAAATATCGAATGGGAAGAGAGTTAATTTATGACACAACGTATTACGACGGAAACAACTGTCATTTATTTAAACTTATATGAAAGTTGGGTGCGAAAAAATATACACTGATTAAACCCACTTTAAAGAGTGAAATAAATACATTTTTTGCATTTTTCAGTGGATTATAGTATAAATTTATATCGGTTTGTTGACATCTCAGTAAATTTGTTCAGCCCCTTCTTTAAACAGTCGAAGATGTTGTATATATTATACTTATTTTTTACAATATCCGTTGCGCCAAGCATGCTTCGTATAGTACAGTAGCAGAGAATTTGCTCATAAAATTATTCAGGAAGCTTTCAAAATGTGGTCAGACCAAATATTATTAAAATTATGCTGAAGAATTCTCACAGCTAAGTGATAGTCGAACGAAACGTAGTTACATGGAACACGCTTTGTTCTTATTTAGAGAATAATAATACGAAAAATGGTAAAAAAGCTTACATTCTATTTAATTAATGAAAAATAGAGATGCTCAAATTGGCATTAACTGTGGTTTTTATGAACCCATATTTGACATGAAAAATAGAACTAAAAACTTCTCCTAAACCTTAAAAAACTAGCTGATATCAATTTAGGGAAGCACCTAAAAATATTGTAAATAATTAGACCAAAATGGAAACCACCGAAAAAAAAGGATGGATACCCATTAATCGAATCAAATCCAAGTATATATGCAAATTTTAACTTACATTAGTCTATAAGTTCAATGGGACTAAACCACTCATAAAAATTATTTCCATCTAAAAATCAAGATGCAGGATAAAGTAGCACAAGAAGTTTAAAGAACTTGAGATGCAAATGCAATACCCAAAAATTATTACTTTTTTATTTAATTATTAACATATATACGAGTATATCCACATATAACAGTATAACCTAGTCATAAAGATAGAACATTAATACTCTAATAACATTTAATTTTATAGATGTAAGTTTATGAATACAAAAATATACAAGAACTTTAAAAGATACCAATAATAGGTGGTAGAAAAAATTAATACCGCGAAAAACTAGAGAGTTCCGATGTAATTCATTTCTAGAGGGTGATATAGCAAAATGTAATGATTGCGTGAGAGCAGGGAAGTAGGACGAATGAAAGTATAGATAATAATACAGGGCACATAATTTTTTCTCTCAATAGCTGGAAAATATATTTCAGAAGCGCAACGCAATCTTCTGAGGTGCATACAATGGAAACATAGCATACCCAGGAGTAACCATACTGTCTCATATACTCGTACAGACATTGTAGACATGTTTCTTGCGTTACGTTCAATCATTAAACGGTATTTTTTGTTTCGTGTAAGCTTCAAGTGATTGAGCTGGGTTTTAGTCGACTTAACACTTATGAGATATACAGCTAGTAAATTCATGACTTGATTTGAATATCCTTCGAATTATGTAACAGAAACCCATTTTTTTAAACGATTCTTTTGCTACGTCCGCCATGTGTCCACAAAACATCAATATCGATACAAATCTGACGTCCAAATCAACGACCTCGTCCAGGCAAAGTAATGCGATTTCACTAATATATAATCATATATAAAAAGAGAATATGCTCGAATATAACTTGTCATTGAACATTTTTTTTGCGTTAAACGATAAGCCGCTTACATCACTCCACTCAATGACGGACTGATGTTACGCTGTAGTTTTTCGCCATCTGCTACATTCTTAACGGCTGCAAAGTTTTATTACTCCAACAAATAATTAACAACGGGCAGATTTACCATAAAACCGTCATCATTTACCAGAAATGGGAAATTTAGAGGCCCGACATTTGTGACCTGGATCACCTCCGATCGTGTAACGGAAGTGTCAGATATGAAGATTCCCACTCGTGCGTTTTACTTTATCCACAAGATGCGAATAGAAAAAGTATAAAAATGGAATGAAAAATCTTTCTTTGCCAATGTGATTTAGTAACATATGGTTATTTACACGAATGAAGCATCCTAAGAGCAAAATACCCAATATCTATTTGAAGTCTCGGGTCAACATGAGGCAAACTTTGTGATCACCAAACATCCGACATGCGTGTAGAATAGCGATCTGTCTGAATTTAGTCTAATGCCGTGCCGATTTATATATAGGAATTACCCTGGTAACTTTTCAACAGCAGAGATAGGTGTCAGTTGATATTGGAACTTTAAATATATGCTTCAAAATTTACTTACAAATATCAGAACAAACCGGTGGATTTCTTAATTTTAGAAAAAGTAAGTTGAAGGTTTGTGACGTCAATTTCGGCTCCTTCATAGGAGCAAAAAGCCACTTTTGTAACGCCTAGCCGATGAAAGTTTAGAATGTAGACCGATCTCAAATGCCTTACGAAATCTTTAGCCGCAGTTATAGCGGCGGCTAAAGATAGCCTGCGAGGTCGCGAGTGCCACGGATAGCTCTCTGGGCGCTTATATATGACAAACAATGGAGCTTATATATGACAAACAAAAGAATGGCTTTATCAGAATCAAATATGAAAAGTAAAATAATAATATGTTTGTTAAAAACTGGCTTTGAGCAATTTACTGAAGCAAACTTATGTAATGTCTAACGTTAAATATATTGTGGCTAAAACTAAATAAAAATTGTTGTGTTTGATTTTCATCGAGTTCGTTGTGACTCGCTACCACTATTGATACATAAAGGACAAATTTAATTTACATTAAAGGTTACATATAAGTACAAAATCTTTACTAATTGCCCACCTGAAGATAATGTATTACGATGAAACCTAGGTTGTGGTAAAGAATTTAAATAAAGTAGAAATAATGCTACATCATGTAGTTTCATTTAATTGTTATAAATCTTCTGCTAATCAGTTGGTCTACAACATATACGTTTTAATTTTCAGTTAAGTGATAGAAATTATAATAATTGTGTAGTATAGTTTTATTAATTCCTTACAATTTACGTATAAATGCAAATATATTTACGTATAAATGCATATGCATATATGGATACTTAATTTAATATTGTTAGATTGGTTAAATCTAATTTTATTTTAGAATTTAGAGTAGGACCCGCCTTCGATCCTAAAATCTTCTTCCAAAAGCTTATATTCTGTTCTATCCTTCGCTATCTAAAATTAAAAGCCGGAATTTATTGTTGTGTGTTGTGGATTTTGAAGGGTAGTATTATACTGCCCTCATATTGAGAAGTCATTCTGGGGTAGGAACTTTGCGTGACTTATTGACTTATTGTTATTCTTTGTTTTACATTGGTTAGGTTAGGTTATAGTATCAATTTGTTGTTTTTTTCTTGAGCCTTCTATTTTTATTGAGCTTTCAACAATGTTATTTTTCATTTTGATTTTCTTAGCTTGCTTATATTTTAGTAAGCATACTAGGGTCCTAAAAGCACTTGATTTTTTTTTGGTTTGAAGGAGTAATTTCTAACTTTATTTTGAGATTTTGGTTACTTCAATTTTTTTTCAATTTGTTCTTTCCAAATATTCATAACGGCTATTTAAAATGTCGACTTCCGTCCTTTCTTTGCTTAGTTGATTTTGTATTTGTCTTTTATTTTCTAACACATGTTGCGGATAACTTCCTTTAAAACAGATGTTTTAATTTTTGTGTGTTAATTTATTACAAAATGACCACAATGGATTTGGTTCGTATATATATTAATAATATCTTAGTCTATTTGGTATACCTGGTAATAATATATTTCAATAAAATGCAAATATTTACGATACAATTAAATTTTCAATCAATAATATCAGATAGAATGTGACCCAAACCACATCATCCCATAACGAAAATGAAACTAATTTTGTAGTTATACTACATGCTTAATAGTTAAAAACTTTGACATACTGTGTAAACTACATAAACATCGTCGTGAGAAAATCATAGTACTAGTTACTTCTGAGGGGTTAGACATTGAGTACGTTGATTTTCTCTATTTATACATATTTTTGTTTAATATTTCCCGTAATTTAGGTTATCAATTTTTCATTGTAACATACCGGTTAGTTGGCTTAAAAAAAAAGGAAAATAAAAGAGCGGAACTCGCTACCAATGTCACTAGGTTACTTTTCTTCAAAACGTGAAATTAAATTAAAAATAATATTTTTAATAAATTCTTTGAAATACTGAAAAGTTTAATAATAAGAAAGTGATTTTAAATTTCATTTTGTAGTAAGTCATTGATAAATTAAAAAAAGTGATGGCTGTCCGTGATAAATTCATGAAAAATTTAATACTTTTTATAATTTAAAAAACGAAATAGTTATATAAAAGAATTCTTTTTATGTATAATTTTTTCAAGAGATATATATTTTTATTATTCTACAATTTTCGAATAGAATTCTTTGAACGTGAGGAATACGCATAAGACTCTTTGAAGTTTTCCTTTGGCTTTTCATAGCCAAAATCTTGGCTCAAATCAGTCATAACTGAAAATAATCTATGAGAATTCTTAACAAATGTTTTCGCCCTTTTTACAAGCTTCAAACATTATTTAACTTTCTAAGTAATTCAACTTGGTTGTGTGTAACTAAAAATTAAGTGGCTACAGAGACAACAAATAAACGTTAGCACGAAAGGATGATGCACGTTGCACGCAGCAAACCGGTCAATAATTCAACACTAATAAGTATTTTGATGACTGCAATTATTTTAAATAATAAAAAAAAAATAGAATAAATAACGACATATATTAAGTAGGATATGACATGATCATATGTTCAAAAAGAGTAATATAATACAGTGGATATATAATATCTCTAAGCAAAATGGCAATGAACATAAGTTTTTATCAAGATTCACGTCAAAAATATATTACGACAGTTGAGATTATATTAAAAATTACAGTACATATTGGATATTACCTATGTATATCTTTATTTGCCATTTTATATTATAGAGAAAATCAACGTACTCAATGTCTAACCCCTCAGAAGTAACTAGTACTATGATTTTCTGACGACGATTTTTATGTAGTTTACACAGTATGTCAAAGTTTTTAACTATGAAGCATGTAGTATAACTACAAAATTAGTTTCATTTTCGTTATGGGATGACGTGGTATACATTCTATCTGATATTATTGATTGAAAATTTAATTGTATTGTAAATATTTGCATTTTATCGAAACATATTATTACCAGGTATACCAAATAGACTAAGATATTATTAATATATATACGAACCAAATCCATTATGATCATTTTGTGATAAATTTATATAATAGTCTACACAAAAAAAATAAAAAAGTGTCAAAAATTAAAACATCTGTTTTAAAGGAAGTTATCCGCAACATGTGTTAGAAAATAAAAGACAAATACAAGATCAACTAAGCAAAGAAAGGACGGAAGTCGACATTTCAAATAGCCGTTATGAATATTTGGAAAGAACAAATTGAAAAAAAATTAAAGAAATTTTCAAATCAGCGAGAGCTTAGCACCGGTCGTGTGGTCGGCCGTACTCGTAGTCCACTTTATATGCCATCTTTATATCAAGGAAGGTTATATATTCAATATAAAAATATTATAATGTTATATATTCAATAATCAATATAATAACATTATATAGCGTCGTTACGTTATGTTTTTTGTGATTCTTGGAAAAATAAGAGGCATCCAGTGACAACTTAAATATTAAAATTGGTTAAATCCGTTTAAGATACAAGAAAGAATATGGACACATGTATACATACATACGTATATACATATTTATATATTCATATATATATATATATATATATATATACACATACATATATATATATATATATATACACATATATATATATATATATATATATATATATATATATATATATGTATATGTATATATATATATATACATATATATAAATATATAGACATATATATATCTAAAGTTTCATATAAGAAAAAGATGAGATAATTGAATTAATGTAATATTATCGTTTTTTACTTGAAGGAAACGTATAAATTTTAAAAATTTAAATCTATCTACGTAGATACGTTGTAATTTAAAAATTGTCATATTGTCACTTTAATAGTTATTGTACTAGGTATTATAATATCAAACGCAAGGTATTTAATGCACTCTAGTTAGGGTTTGACTGTGTTATTAATCTTCATCACAACGGACTTTTATTTCAACGAATATCTCATGTTAAGGCTCTCTACTAAAGTACCACCAATAATTCCTCACAATATTCTAAGTTTATCGAAAGCATATAGTTTAGTAATTAATAAATCATCTGAAAATTATGTAAAACATTTATCCCCTTGGATCAAATTCTGAAGCATAATGAATAGAGGAATTTAGTTATACTAATATACTTGAAGTTTATATGAAGAAATTCAGCGAAAGAGCTGCGTTTTAAATCGATCTAATTTATAACCAAACCTTCGTCGCTTCAAAAGGAACGAGTTGCTTCAAGTGCGTAGTAAATATTAACTAATACTGTAACGTTTAATCACTTGCCATTTTCTTGGAGGTTAAGGTGCAGATTTGATTACGTATTATAAGAAATTATTAACTGAAGGAAGAGACACATTGAAAACAAATTTTAACAGAAATTTGGAATTAATTAAGTTTAGTCCCGATTTAATTCTCGTATAAGTGCGAACATCTGTTTAATATTAATTGAAAATTACAAGCACTTCAACTAAAATTGTTAGAAATTAAGTGTAACCTCTACTTATATTGCCAATATTGTATTTTATATCTATTCTATTTAGGAAATGACAACAAGTAAGCGTAATTGAAATCTCAACCCTGTTTTAAGGTTGTGGTAATAGCATAATATTATTGTTTTACTTACATGGCCAGATAATTAAATATTTTGAACTGTTTGTTGAAAGTACACGTACATCTTTCTTTCTAAATCTCGTTTAATATTAAATAGCAATAAGTCTAACAGAAAGTATTTACTTAACTATTGGAAAGCTTCTATAATAACTCCAAATATACCAAGTTTTCATAATTCGCGATGTACGTCATCCATATTCAATTAATTAAAAACGCATCTCAAGGCACGTCAAGCACGAGCAACTGTTTGTAATTTAATAACGCTAACATTTACTTTCATTTTACTATTTTATGACAACAATTTTTACTTAATGTCGAATAGAATGAAAGAGGAGCCTAAATATGAAGTGATTTATGAAAATTTTCAAATTAATACTGACCACCATTATTCATAGTACCTTCATCAATCAATTAATAATGGAGTTGATAAGTAAACATTTTCATTTTACCTCAAACTCATAATGAAAAACTTACGAAAGAGACAATTTATTAAACGAGATTGAACTAAGTCGAACACCTCGTAGATTTTAGTGACAAACTCCGCCGACACTTTCATTGGCAAACATTGAGAACAACGATGTGAAAGACTCCTGTAATATTTCGCATTAAGTATAATACTGTAACCTGTGTTGTCAGCTACAATAAAGAATTCCATACCGAACTTGAATTGAGCACAAGGTAAAATCACTTACCATGCATTTCATTACCTTGTGTTATTTTTAAAATGTTTAGGGAATACGGATCGAAAATTATTACAATCTGTTATATGTCCATTGGTTTGTTTGAAAATGTATTCTTCCGCGTGTCATCTTTTAGTGCATATTAAAGTTTGAAAAACCTGCCCGTCATTCTTCCTTTTATTTTGTTTTCGCCTTTTCCACGTTAAATAGGATCAGTTTTTCTAATCACTTAAAGCTAGGTATCTCGTTGTGACGCGACCTGGCATATTCAAGTCTTTTTGGATATTTGCCAGCCTGTGCTTTGAGGACTTTTCCTCGACCTCTTCTTAGTATCCACGGGAAGGTATTTTTTCATTACATGATCATCTGATATTCTCATGATCATAACATCTGTGTTTAGAAAAAAGATTTCCTTATGGTAACGTAAATAGCAAAAATATAGTGTAAGTGTTATTATTTGAATTAAAAACTATTATTTTTCGTGTAAATACAAAACATTTTTACTTCATGTACCTCCAGTGGTAGAATAAATTAGTTACATGCTTCACATGACTAATTTAATATATTTATCTAGAGCGCAAAAAAATGGAAAAAAATAAAACAGATATTTAGAGAAAAATCAATTGTACTGTGATAAGCACGTGTAATAAAAATAGCAAAAATAGGTGGATTTTTGTAGTATATCTTAAATATATTAAGAGCCGAACAAACAGACTTTTTTAGTGTTTTTTATCCTATGTATAATTATTTTTAAAATAAATTTGAATTGAAATCTTAACTAGCAATTTCTGGCGATTACGATACTTTCTCACTTTTAATATAGCTCGAAAGTATACTAATCGATAAATATAGTAAGAAAAAAATTTGTGGATGAATAAACTCACAGTTATCAAATATTTAACTTTGCTGATAATAAATCCAAAAAATATTTCAACAAAATATTTTATAATACTTCAATTCATACTTATTGTCTTATCATAAAATAAAAGACAAATTTATCAGAAAATAAATATTAATATGAAAAAAATATGTAATATAACATAAATTTCGCACAGTATTAGCAAACATTAAATTAAACGGTTATTTCAATTCTTTTTAATATAAATTTAATTTTTTTCCTTTTTTGCTTATGGAAATCAACATATTTTGTTGCATTATCTCATCAGACGTAATGTGGTACATATTGAACCGTAAGAATTCTTATGTATTATTTATTCGTTTCACATCCACTGTATTAACAGGTCGTCATCCACAACCACTAACCATACCCTCGTCATCAGTAATTCCATTGTATGGAGAGAACCGATCGCATTCTAAAATCCTTCGATTTAGTATAAGGAATTATCACAACTAAAAACGTCCAGTTCGTCAGTGGAGACAAATTCGTTCATATCGTTGAGTTTTGAAGCCCTTTCTATTATTTTTGTTTGCGAATTCTACAGTACGTGATACTATCAATGCGTTATATGTAAGATACCCAATAGTACCTGAATTGAGACATCAGAAAAATAAAATAACCATTGCCGTTGAAAAAAAATATTTTCAAACTTCAGAAACGGAGGTGAAATATTGTGTGTTCGAAATAAATTAAGTTAGAATATTTAAAACTTTATATTTGGGTCTCAGATCAAAATAAAGAACACCTTTTTCGGCGTTATTATAATTGTTTTAGAAAAAATAGAAAAAAAACCAAAACGCAGTGAGTCAAAGGATATATGTTCCCTTTTGTTGAAGCCAATTCGATATAGTCAGTAAGTACATTTATATAATTTCTTTTCAAAATACTGAATACAATTTTTTTCAAAAACATTCATTTAAAACTTTTTTCGGTGCTTTATTAAAGTTGTATCTGTTTTTCGTCTTTAGTATGTTATCAAATCATATTACTAACTCCGTGTTTTTTTTGCTTTGTCTCTTGCTTTCCTTTTCAAAATTAAAATTTTGTTTTTAGAAGTCTTCATGAAATACATTAATTTTGAAAAGGAAACAAGGAATTCCTGTCTTTACCTTCGAAGATCCTTTAGAATTGAATCTTTGCTAATATCCCACCTGAAGATGTTGTAATACACCGAAACCTAGGTAGTGGTAAAGAAATTAAAGAAAGTAGAAATAATACTACATCACGTAGTTTCATTTAATTTTGAATAATGAATTTCTACAAAATTAACGCCAAACATATTCAATATTTTATATTGTGCTTATAAATAACAAAACACTAAAATTTTTAATTCTCCATGGAAATAAGATGAAAAGAAAAAATAACATTGTTAGCCCTGGTTCAATTTCGCAGATAGGCTTGAATTTATTAAATGAATTTGATTACTAAAAAATCTTAGAAAGCATAACTCCAAATCGTCTTTTTTTCTATACGAGGTTAATTTTTAAGCGAATAGGAAAAATTTTTCGATATTGCAATGGACTTACTAGATATACTTGACACGACGCTGGACATTTCTAAAAGGATGATTACAAGCTTTTTGTTACATAAGGCAGAACCAGAGCCGAATATGTAACCACTGAATTAATTAAACACATCGAATCTAAACTGCGAATGTAACGGAACAAGTTGATGAGTGTATGTATATGTGCATTTTGTCCTTTATAATTGGTTGATTACGATATATTAAATGATAAGCGACCAATTATACATAGATAACATTTATTAACATTTTTCCATATATTAAACAATATTAAATTTTTCTCTTTAAAAATAACTAGAGACTGACAAAAGTGTTGTGTACACAACGAAAAGTAATATCTTACAACAAAACGTGTTTAAGTGTAATAAGGACAGAGGCCAGAATATTTAGAAGTAAATAACTTGAAAAATATACAAGTTTTGTTATATATATATATATATATATATATATATATATATATATATATATATATATATACATATATATATATATATATACATATACACTACGCATATAGAAAATGGCACAAAGCAGACAGATAGAAGAGAAAAAGTTTCGGGATTGCATTTTTAAAATCCATAATTGAACAAGTTTCAATGCGTATAAAATTTCACAAGAATAATGAACTGGGTTATGCCAGATGCAATCTAGTAATTTGTTTCTGAAGTTTGAAAATATTTTTTTTCAATGGCAATGGTTATTTTATTTTTCTGATGTCTCAATTCAGGTACTATTGGGTATCTTACATATAACGCATTGATAGTATCACGTACTGTAGAATTCGCAAACAAAAATAATAGAAAGGGCTTCAAAACTCAACGATATGAACGAATTTGTCTCCACTGACGAACTGGACGTTTTTAGTTGTGATAATTCCTTATACTAAATCGAAGGATTTTAGAATGCGATCGGTTCTCTCCATACAATGGGATTACTGATGACGAGGGTATGGTTAGTGGTTGTGGATGACGACCTGTTAATACAGTGGATGTGAAACGAATAAATAATACATAAGAATTCTTACGGTTCAATATGTACCACATTACGTCTGATGAGATAATGCAACAAAATATGTTGATTTCCATAAGCAAAAAAGGAAAAAAATTAAATTTATATTAAAAAGAATTGAAATAACCGTTTAATTTAATGTTTGCTAATACTGTGCGAAATTTATGTTATATTACATATTTTTTTCATATTAATATTTATTTTCTGATAAATTTGTCTTTTATTTTATGATAAGACAATAAGTATGAATTGAAGTATTATAAAATATTTTGTTGAAATATTTTTTGGATTTATTATCAGCAAAGTTAAATATTTGATAACTGTGAGTTTATTCATCCACAAATTTTTTTCTTACTATATTTATCGATTAGTATACTTTCGAGCTATATTAAAAGTGAGAAAGTATCGTAATCGCCAGAAATTGCTAGTTAAGATTTCAATTCAAATTTATTTTAAAAATAATTATACATAGGATAAAAAACACTAAAAAAGTCTGTTTGTTCGGCTCTTAATATATTTAAGATATACTACAAAAATCCACCTATTTTTGCTATTTTTATTACACGTGCTTATCACAGTACAATTGATTTTTCTCTAAATATCTGTTTTATTTTTTTCCATTTTTTTGCGCTCTAGATAAATATATTAAATTAGTCATGTGAAGCATGTAACTAATTTATTCTACCACTGGAGGTACATGAAGTAAAAATGTTTTGTATTTACACGAAAAATAATAGTTTTTAATTCAAATAATAACACTTACACTATATTTTTGCTATTTACGTTACCATAAGGAAATCTTTTTTCTAAACACAGATGTTATGATCATGAGAATATCAGATGATCATGTAATGAAAAAATACCTTCCCGTGGATACTAAGAAGAGGTCGAGGAAAAGTCCTCAAAGCACAGGCTGGCAAATATCCAAAAAGACTTGAATATGCCAGGTCGCGTCACAACGAGATACCTAGCTTTAAGTGATTAGAAAAACTGATCCTATTTAACGTGGAAAAGGCGAAAACAAAATAAAAGGAAGAATGACGGGCAGGTTTTTCAAACTTTAATATGCACTAAAAGATGACACGCGGAAGAATACATTTTCAAACAAACCAATGGACATATAACAGATTGTAATAATTTTCGATCCGTATTCCCTAAACATTTTAAAAATAACACAAGGTAATGAAATGCATGGTAAGTGATTTTACCTTGTGCTCAATTCAAGTTCGGTATGGAATTCTTTATTGTAGCTGACAACACAGGTTACAGTATTATACTTAATGCGAAATATTACAGGAGTCTTTCACATCGTTGTTCTCAATGTTTGCCAATGAAAGTGTCGGCGGAGTTTGTCACTAAAATCTACGAGGTGTTCGACTTAGTTCAATCTCGTTTAATAAATTGTCTCTTTCGTAAGTTTTTCATTATGAGTTTGAGGTAAAATGAAAATGTTTACTTATCAACTCCATTATTAATTGATTGATGAAGGTACTATGAATAATGGTGGTCAGTATTAATTTGAAAATTTTCATAAATCACTTCATATTTAGGCTCCTCTTTCATTCTATTCGACATTAAGTAAAAATTGTTGTCATAAAATAGTAAAATGAAAGTAAATGTTAGCGTTATTAAATTACAAACAGTTGCTCGTGCTTGACGTGCCTTGAGATGCGTTTTTAATTAATTGAATATGGATGACGTACATCGCGAATTATGAAAACTTGGTATATTTGGAGTTATTATAGAAGCTTTCCAATAGTTAAGTAAATACTTTCTGTTAGACTTATTGCTATTTAATATTAAACGAGATTTAGAAAGAAAGATGTACGTGTACTTTCAACAAACAGTTCAAAATATTTAATTATCTGGCCATGTAAGTAAAACAATAATATTATGCTATTACCACAACCTTAAAACAGGGTTGAGATTTCAATTACGCTTACTTGTTGTCATTTCCTAAATAGAATAGATATAAAATACAATATTGGCAATATAAGTAGAGGTTACACTTAATTTCTAACAATTTTAGTTGAAGTGCTTGTAATTTTCAATTAATATTAAACAGATGTTCGCACTTATACGAGAATTAAATCGGGACTAAACTTAATTAATTCCAAATTTCTGTTAAAATTTGTTTTCAATGTGTCTCTTCCTTCAGTTAATAATTTCTTATAATACGTAATCAAATCTGCACCTTAACCTCCAAGAAAATGGCAAGTGATTAAACGTTACAGTATTAGTTAATATTTACTACGTACTTGAAGCAACTCGTTCCTTTTGAAGCGACGAAGGTTTGGTTATAAATTAGATCGATTTAAAACGCAGCTCTTTCGCTGAATTTCTTCATATAAACTTCAAGTATATTAGTATAACTAAATTCCTCTATTCATTATGCTTCAGAATTTGATCCAAGGGGATAAATGTTTTACATAATTTTCAGATGATTTATTAATTAATAAACTATATGCTTTCGATAAACTTAGAATATTGTGAGGAATTATTGGTGGTACTTTAGTAGAGAGCCTTAACATGAGATATTCGTTGAAATAAAAGTCCGTTGTGATGAAGATTAATAACACAGTCAAACCCTAACTAGAGTGCATTAAATACCTTGCGTTTGATATTATAATACCTAGTACAATAACTATTAAAGTGACAATATGACAATTTTTAAATTACAACGTATCTACGTAGATAGATTTAAATTTTTAAAATTTATACGTTTCCTTCAAGTAAAAAAAGATAATATTACATTAATTCAATTATCTCATCTTTTTCTTATGTGAATCTTTAGATATGTATATATATATATATTTATGTATATATATACATATATATATATATATATATATATACGTATATATATATATATATATATATATGTATATATATATATATATATATATATATGAATATATAAATATGTATATACGTATTTATGTATACTTGTGTCTATATTCTTTCTTGTATCTTAAACGGATTTAACCAATTTTAATATTTAAGTTGTCACTGGATACGTCTTATTTTTCCAAGAATCACAAAATACATAACGTAACGACGCTATATAATGTTATGATATTTATTATATTGATTATTGAATATATAACATTATAATATTTTTGCATGGAATATATAACGTTCCTTGATATAAATATGGCATATAAAGTGGACCCCGAGTACGGCCGACCACACGACCGGTGCTAAACTCTCGCTGATTTTTCTCTACTGAATGTTTGTCAGCGGCGAGGGCCGATAACGCGGACCCCTTACCGTCAGTGATCTTATCATAAGTTCTAAATTGTTCGATTACGGTTCCTCTGAGACGCCACACGCAAGAGGTAGGCGGAAGTAACACGTTACATGCGTCCGTCCGTATTATTTGGTAGAATAGCAACGTACAACACACGCGCAGTGTGATTTCAACTATGAAAGATTTTACAAAAGAAAGTAAGTACATTTTCATTAAATTAATTCATTGGAACTTTGTATTATATAACATTTTACGCAAAAATTATAAAAAGTATACTTCATACCACAGAGAGAGGCTGAATATGATGGAACATTTAACGATTCCAGGTATATATTTATTATTCTATTAAAATTCTAAAATAAAATATCTTATAAGAACTGACTTCAAAAAAGGTAGGTGTTAAAAATTAAGTAATAATTAACTCAAAATAGGTCCATACTTATTTGCAATAAATAAGTTATTTACTTTTGAAGTCGGTGCCAGCACTGTCGACCAACTTAAACAAAATTCAAATTTAATTTAATTTATAATGTAAATTTAAAATTTTAACTTCAAATGTCTATAAAATACTAAACAGATTCATAAAGGGCGTATTTCTAATAGAAAATTTTTAATTTGTTTAAGTTGATCCGCGGTGCTGGCACCGTTCTTAAAAATAAGTAACTTATTTATTGCATTTAAGTAGGTTACTCTAGTGTGTTAATTAACTCAAAATATTATTTTGAGTTAATTATTTTTTACTTTTTAGTATTTACCTTTTCTGAATTCAATTTTTCAAAAGATATTTTATTTAGATTTTTTTAGTGATCATTATATTAATATTATTTACCACAATTATTTTCTTTTTTAGAATTTTCGATAATTATTTAAAATTACGGGCTAAAGCTAGTTTGTAGATAATTTTCTCATCATCAGATCATCATCATATTGATATGGGCCCACACGTATGGCACCCTCGTTCAAATAAAAAAGGAATCATTAAAATCGGTTAACACAATAAATATTTATCGGTAAACATACAAAAAAAAATTCCGACGAATTAAGAACCCCCTCCTTTTTTGAAGTCGTTTAATAAAACTAAATAAAATTATGTGCTTGAATATTTATACAAATTTATAAAAAAATATTAAAGTAAACCTAATATATATTTTCTTATAATAGACACTTCATGCAATAGTAATTTGACACTTATACAAATTTTACTGTAACTGCAAAATTTACAGTCATTGAAATTGGGTGGGATCTCCGTTAGATTTTAACGTTACGTTTCATTAAATTTAATAACCTGAACTGTTCTAGGGAGATCCAAAAGTATTTTATGAAATTCTATATTACATATTTAAGATATTTAGGAATTATATTATAAAATACTCCTTTTTTCTCACAATTATTGAACGTTTAATTAATTTTTTGCTTTTAAAAAGCTAACAATTTAATATTCAATTATGCACACTGGTGACCAAAGAAAATTACGGCATACAGGCATGAGTTCGGAGTAACCATTTTATAAATACCGCTATCATATTTTTTGTTAAATTTTTCACTTGCCTAGTATCTATGGTTCCGTTTTTGCTACGAAATTATAAAAAAGAGACAAGGTTTACTAAGGTTTCTAACATTTCGTTAAGCATTGATTTACAACTGGATATTTGACTACGAATAATAAATCGATATAAATAAATATAACCAAAATTTAGCTTAAAAAATTGTAGACGAGCTTTTAGTCTTTGACGGCAATTATTTTATTTAAATATCGTATTAGTTTTGATATTTTAAAAGAATAACAGTGACTATTTGTATATTTGGTTAGCTTAATGGTTTATTTATTTATTAACCAACTTCAAAAAAGGAGGAGGTTTTCAATTCGTCGGAATCTTTTTTTATGTATGTTCAGAGATAATTCTTTATCTAGTAGAACAATTTTGATGTTATTTTTTTATTCAAAAGAGGGTGCTACATGTATGTTCGCGTATAAATATGATGATTATTTGATGAAAACTCCAGAAATGAACAATGAAACTCCTTAAGGAGTGGCAGAATATCAACTATGATTTAAAATATTTGCCACGGGTAGTCAGGTGATGGTGAGGGTTTGATTATAAGGTCTGGATATGAACAATGAAACTGATATTCATTAATCAACCGTGTGTAAAGATATTGGCTACTGGTAGTTGTTACTTTACATAATAACTACATCGTCAACCAGATCAGAATCTGATGATCGTTTCTGAAGCTGAACAATCGAACCCCTTAACGGATGGTAGTAAATTGAAAGTGATTTAACATAGTTGCTACTGGTAGTTGTTACTTTGCAAAGTAACTACACTGTAGATCGTTCGTTCTGGTTCGATGCATTCTGGAGATAATCAATGAAACTCTTTATCAAATGGTAGTAAATCAAAACTAATTCAAGATATTTACTACCGATAATTTTTAAATAATTACTGCACCACGATCAGGTCAGTGTGTGATGATTAGTTCTGAAGGTAATTAATATTTAACGGATGGTAGTAAATCGATCGTATATGTTCTACTGATTAGTTGTTTCTTAATTTTGAAAATTAAGAACTCCTCAAGTGGTAGTTTTTAATTTTCAAAATCTGATATTGGGCTACAGATATGGAGAACCAAACTCCCTAATGGTTAGCAGATAACCATTGACGGCTATTACTATCGCTATTCATGACTTAAAATATATCCAATATTCTAAGAAAGAAAATAATTGTGACAATATTAATATATTATTCAATAAAAATTCTTAAAGAGAATATCTTTTAAAAAACCTCTTTTAAAAGAGGTAGGTACTAAAAGGTAAAAAATTATTAACTCCAAATAGGTACCCACTTATTTGCAATAAATAAATAAGTTACTTATTTTGAAATTCGGTGCCAGCACTGTCAAATTACTTAAACAAATTTATAATTTAATTTAATTTGTAATGTAAATTTAAAACGTGTACATCTAATGTACTAACAATACTAAATGGATTCATAAAGAGCGTATTACAAATATATAAATTTACATTTTTAA
Source organism: Druceiella hillmani (assembly GCA_039881145.1). Taxonomy (NCBI): domain Eukaryota; kingdom Metazoa; phylum Arthropoda; class Insecta; order Lepidoptera; family Hepialidae; genus Druceiella; species Druceiella hillmani. Next base: position 58,893,141 of record JAYKKI010000002.1, read on the forward strand.
ATATAATAAATTACATATTTTGAGTTAATTATTTTTTACTTTTTAGTACCTACCTTTTTTAAATCTTTTCTTTAAAATCAATTGACTATACAAACCACACATCTAATAAGTTAATTAAAAGTAATAGGTATGCTAGTATAGTACAAAAGAAGATAACAGAAATTAAAAAACTATTACAGGAATTACTTCAGTAGATCGTGAAGAACTAAAAATTCCCATAATTTTGTATCGGAAGAAGTAAATTGAATAAAACAAAATGTCAGAATTCGAGAGAGAGATGGTGCTCTTGGTTCACAGCTGAGGAACATAAAACGGTACATGCTTTCTAAAAGAAACTAATCCAACCATCGTATACACGAGGGTTTAAATCGTGCCATCAAAATGTTTATTCAGTATTTAAGAAAGTAAATGTACGGTTAAGAGTAAATTTAGCTTAATACATAAAAACTTATAGTCGACTTTCACTTAATTTAAATGAATAAAAATTCAGAAATTATGGAAACCGTGCATTTCTAAATTCGAAAATGTACTCATTTATTTATTTTTCTAAATAGTCTAAGACATAAAAATGTAAAAAATATCAGAAGAAGGTAATGCATTAATTTAAAATTAACTTCTGATGAACGTTTTTATCAGTGTCTTTGTATACGTATATTTTATGGCAGTGTAATTTATAAAATATTTAAAAATAAAACCGGAATACTTAAACGATTTTTGGAAATTACATATAATTTAATCCTAAAATAAAAGCTGTTTAAGAGTTTTACATTATCGGTAAACAAATATCCATTTATACTGAAGATAATTTACAGATAATTTACATCGTCGACTTAAATAAAAGTGGCTAAAATAATTTCTCTAAGCATTTGAAAAGATCGTACTGAACAGACTCCATATGCTCTGGGAGAAAATAATTTGTCAACAAGTAACAAGCATCCGCTTGGTCATAGCACGCATATGGCGCCTTTCAAAGGTATTTACTCTACTTAAGTACATACTCTTTTTTTTCTTTAATTTCTATCTCGTACCGTCAATCTCCATAATAACTCCAGAATTTCATGGTTACGGACAAAATGATACCTTATAACAAATACTACACAGTTAGGTTTAATAAGTTCGTTAAAAAGAAAAAAATGAAAATATTCGACATGAGTTTAAAAATAGAACCGCCTTTTCTATATAATCTATCTTTCTACTATAATTAACTTCATAAGTGAGTGGGACACAATGCTTATTAAGTACATGCTTGTTTGGAGTGTATTTTTTTTTCTGATAAAATATATTGGTTAAATATTATTTTATTAATTAAACAAACTATATTTAAAGTAACTCAATCTTTTACACTGATAAACTACTTATAATGAGACTCAATATATGATATTTAATTTTCATAATTACTAAAATCACATATTTATTATTTATTTAGGAATTAGATTAATTGACTTATGACTCACTACTTTTCCTTCTGAGTGTTGTATTAGAGATTTAAATTGTATAGTGAAATTACTGTAAAATAGGTATTTTTGTATATAATATGCCATGCAGTAATTTTTGTTGGCCAGAAAATCAGATAAAAGTTAACTGAATTGATATAAATTATTTGATTGTTCTTTTAATGTTTATTTAATACGCTATTGTTAAGTTTTGTATGTTGTATATTCTTTAATCGATCTAATGAAAAATTCAATCCAAAATTATGTAATTATTTTGCATAAAATACATATGGCCGTAATACATAAATATCAAAATGCGATTTTTTTTTTGATCGACAAGAGCAGGTGCGTCATAAAAACAACATATAACCACTGCATATTCCCATTAGTATCTAAGGCAGTTCTTTAGAACGTTCTTTGAATTCAGTAAGTTCTAATTTGACGGAATTAAGTGCATAGGTAAATACATAAGAGCAACAAGCCATTTAGTTAAGACATTAATGAGTTAACATCCTCGTTTAAATGTCATTAAAACGGTTAAGTGACGTTAAATGATTTTCATAAATAAGTTTTAAAATAAATAGTAGATTAGTAGTATAGGTTCAAACCTATACTTTTTAGGCAAAGTTTGTTTGCTTATCTGTGTAGATGATACTGAATGAATATGGCGTTAATTTTTTAGAAATTCATTATTCACTATTGAATTAAACCACGTGATTTAGTATTATTTTTGCTTTCATTAAGTTCTTTACCGTTTTCGTTACATTACAACATTACAACGTCTTCAGGTGGGCTATTAGCAAAAAAAATTATTTGCTAATAGCCCACCTGAAGATGTTGTAATACAACGAAACCTATGTTGTAGTAAATAACTAAAAGAAAGTAGAAATAATACTACATGACATAGTTTCATTTAATTTTGTTTGTGGATAATATTGAAAACATAATTAAGTAAAAGCTGCTAACTATGTATATACGAAATACAATTTAGGTGGCATAGGGGATAATAACGCTGATAAATATATTAACAAAGCTACAAGGATAATAAAAGTGAAATAAATTCTTTATAAATATAAAATTAGTATAAAACACACATTTTTCTAAACATACCTTCAAACGGCAAATTTCGTATTGCTTGGATTGACTTCTCATGTAGCAATAAATACGTCAAATAAATTTACATATCTTTCATTTGAATTGTAAATAAAATTGGGCAGTATCATCATCGGAATCCTATAAGTGACCACTTACGAATATTATTAGTTATGTCAAAGGTAATTTCTCAAAAATGACCTGTAAAGACTTATATTTCATCTCCTTCTTATAAAACGATAAAATTAATCGTTTTTTCTTAACAAAAAAAATTAACTTTCTTTAATCATTTATTGAACTATCAAGAGATGAATACACAATAATTTCAAGATTTTTTTTTCACATTACTAAACTTGGAAAATATAAATCTAATCGTAAAAAAATTAAAACTGCACCACAGAATTCCTCAAGTATTTATTCTCATACCTTGGTTTCATCAAAGACATAGATAATTATAATTAACAACTATAATAAATGTTAGATGTCTATATTATGTTAATATTTTAATCTTTTTGACAATATAAAAAAATCGTAGTTATTTTATAAAAATATTTAAGCTGTTCTATATTTCTGATACTTGTGGATGTTGCTCAATATATTTTATATTGATTTATTCCATGAAGAATAAAAGTAAAAGAATTGAAAGATATAATTACATATTTCTCTATTTATTAGTTATCGATATCCTCTCCAAATGTTTCTACTCTCATATAAATATAAGAGAGTAGAAACACGTCAACTTTCTAGGCAGGATTGTTGTGGGGAATAATATTTTCAATACTCCAGCTTCTTTTTGTGCTCTTGATATAACTATTTCGATAATTACTATTATGCATGAATTTTTTTGTCTGTCTATTAATTTATGGTAACTTTATATAAATATTATATATATATATATATACCTCATTTAAATATTTCAACATAACAGTGAATGGAAGTTACTTTTAATCTAATTTTTATGGAGTAAATGAAATTATCCGTTGTTTCATAACCAGTAGGTCGTAAGATTCTTACATCCCTTGTTTATTATGTAAAAACAGGAATGTGCTCACTGTTTCAACTTTATCTATAGTCATTTAAGTGATGAGAACTAAAATTGTAGTATATAGAGGCATCTGCCAACCGAGTTCTGTGGTACCTCCAATTTTATGTTGACTCAAAAAGGCCGCAGAAGTTATAGAGTGATAGAATTTTAGTTATTTAATTAAATTAAAGTCAATTGAAAAAGTACATAAAAAATTATAATAAATTTATAGTCACTATGATTTGAATCTACGTCTTTGTCGAGACGTATTTTGAGAGGTACAAATAAGAACACTGGGTTACAACGACTATAATTTTTTTATTACCGTACAAAAATTACCTTCGAAGATTTTCCTCCGTTCACGAAATTCAAATGTGATATGAATAAAAAATGAGCCCTGAGAATAACAGGTAACTTTCGCCGCTCTCACATACTTGAAAATACCCCCGCCATAGCCGATATCCCGTACACACACATGTTTATTCTTCACTACATATGTCTCGCCACGTCGTCGCAGCCATGCTGATGCACCATATTGGGAATTGAAGTTACGTGCTGAATGCGAGACCAGGAGTGTAACGCGAGTACACGTCCGTCTTCTCCAATATTCCCTGCAAAGTTGTCACAATACAATAAATAATCAACTCGATCCAGGAGTATGTAAACTTGTCTTTGGACACTACAAACGATGATTAGACAAGACATTGAACAAATTACTTTGATGATCTCTGAAGAAAATTTTCTTATAGAGTTTAAAGCACACATATGTTAAGAAAAAAATTTAGATTTTAATAGTAAAGTATATATTGTTATATTGTTTAATAAAGAAAAGAATCGACAGAAGTTTAAGTTTGCTAATGTTCAAATGTATAACTAGGCCGGTTAGTTAAAAGCCGTAATGTTTTTCTGCTCCGAGTTTTCATTGCCATATTTTTAAACAATTTTCTGCATCAGTAATAGATTCAGTGAAACCTAGAAATAAAATTGATTAAATTTTAGTGCAAACGAGATTTAATGAAAATTGTAAAACCAAATGCCTGACGGCGTTTATTAAACCACCTAAAATATTACTTAATTGCAAATCTTTTTTCCCTTTATTTTTCCAATAATAGACTATTTTAAATGTAAATAAAATTACATTTTGGTTTGAGGTAGAACATTCTTTCGAAGTTTTTTTAACAATTTTTTTTGAAAATAGTAATTTTTAATTTTAAAAATTGATAAAATAGATTGACACAGATATTTATATTCAAAACTAAAAAAACTGAATAAATCTGATCTTTCAACTCTTATCTTGATCTCAAATATTAGTTAACTTACTTTAAACAGATAGTAAAAATCAATCATGTTTTCAAAAAGAACTTAGGCCTACAAACTTTGCGTTTTACATTTCAGACAATAAGACAGACATACAAATAAGACATTTTCGCCATGTGATTTCCTTCGTAAAACTTAATATCATCTAACAACAAAATGTTATTACATATTCTTTTTGAGTTGACTCTACATCACTTCTGTGGTGAAAACAACTCTGCAGGAGGTGGTATTAACAGCTTTATATAATTCTTTAAAGGAGAGAGTTAATTTTTTTTAGTTTATGTTTTTATGCTCTAAAAGAGTTTTAATTGATTTTCGTAGAACGTATGCTGGATGTGAATGTAGTACTTTTACTTTTCAATGAAAGTAAAAATGCGTTATTACCGCGTTACTAAATAATAATAGCAATGGAAATTAAATTTGTTAAACGCTTCAGATGACAATTTGGTAATATTCTTATCTAGGTAGATAATTTTACATCATTAAAATAAAATAGTCAATATATTAATTAACGATTTACTGAATTATTTGATTAACCATTGAAGGAGAGTGCTCTTGTTAATAAAAATGGTAGCCTAATATTTGGTAAATATTAATTCCTGACTACACAAACTTTTATGCTGCTACTTGAATGCATATTCATTCCATTCCTGTCTATCCTGGAAAGTTTAAGGACATCAATCGAAATTTTCTGTCAAGCGAATGCCGTATATTCGATTTTTGAATTTTGTTCATATTCATTTTATCATATCAATAAAATAAGAAAATACAACAATATCATATGCTATAAAATATCTTTAAATGTCATATTCTAAATCCAGATATATGAAAAAATGGACGATTAATAGCTCTTTCCGAATGAAATCCACCTCAACAAAGTGTCAGTGACCACGCAATTTTTATTTAATCATATAAATTACTTCTGAAACTCTGACTTTAATAGAAGCTCTTATCCAATATTTTGGAAGGTTTTCCCAATTGTAACATTACTTTTATACCAGTAATGTAACAATTGGGAAAACCTTCCAAAATAGAGTTTACAAGATTTTGTTTATATGATTAGAGTTTCCATGAAATAGAGTTCACATACTTCCTTGGTGGCTTTTATTTATAATAAGAATTATAGAATGATTACTTTAAGTGATTCCTCGTTTTGCTAATTGCTGAAATGTGTATGGCAGAATTTGTACAATTATGATGCATAAGGCAGTATCTATTTGCATTCCTAAATCGCTTTGCACAAAATAACAAACGAATTACGGAATATTCATTCTTATCACTCGTCTCGTCAAAGGTTAATTATATTTTGTTAGCTTAATAATATCTAAATATACATACACTGTCAAACTGAGAGGCCAATGAAATTAGCAACTTGTGAGATTTTAACACATTCCGTAATTAAAAATATATTTTTATATCTTTTCATATAAAATATATATTTTTATATATTTGCTGTAAACATTGGAATTTTTACTTAACCAAGTGATAACATATATGAATTACATATGAGCTTGTACAAGTGTTTCTGGTTATATAAGTTCTAGCTTAAATATAATATCATAATCTTAAATAAAATTATCTCGATTCTCATTCAGCGACTACAATTTCGACTATTTTTCGGAAGAATATAAAATAAAGTCTATAACGGCTTCACTAAAGACCGTCGATAGAATAGCATAATATGACAAACTGACATCGGTAATAATATTTACCTTTTAGTATTTAAATTCCCTCAATGTCAATTAGGCCTTCAAAATATTCCATATTGATACATGTAAAGTTTTACGAAAATTTTGTACGAGTTGTTACTTAAATATGTTATCGTTTTATTAAGTCACAATTTCTATATTTAGAGAACTAAAGAAGACTACAATATAATAATATTTTATAAAATTATCTCATTTCATACCTGCAATTTCGACTATGATTTGGAATAGATACAAAATAAATGTGATGAGGAAAGTTTAAAAGTCACCTTTTGTTATCATTCTTATTATATTTACACGTTGTAAATGGCATTATGAATGCCACAAAAGTAATTGTTTCTACAAAGGACTAGTGAACTTTTGAAAATGAAGTTATTAAAGTTTTGGTTTTCACGACAGCTTTATAAATGCAGTTGTTTGTTCAAGTTTGATTTGCTAAAAAACTTTGATACTATTACTTTGATTAAGCTGTCAAAAATACTACTGAGCCGTTACTTTTAGATCGACACTTCTTACTTATTAACCATCAGAAAATATCTTCTTTCTGAAATGGTGTTCATACAATCGGTATAAGTACGGTTTAATAATGATTTTATTTGCTAAAAAATTAGTGAAAATTTCAAAAGCTCAGTTTTCGGATTTTCTAGAAGTTTAGGTAGGGCTTTTTATATTACATGTTCATCATTTTCATTTTCATAGGTGATATAAACTAGCTTTATGTTAGAAATTTCCAAATATATTACCCAACTATATCCCGTTTTAAGTTTTAACATAAGAGTGAAGCAAAGTAGGTATAATATATTTGCATGTAATATATAAGTGCCTGACGTGAATATTGCGACATTCATATTTTTTTCTTTCTTGCAATATACATATTGATTGTAACTTGCCACATGACTGTTTATTTATGTGATAAAATTTTGGCTATATGCAAACAAAATTTTAGCAATAATTTTGAGTTTTTAAACATCGTCTTAATAGTATCAAAAATAAAAGAAGAAATAATACAATTTCGTGCACATAAAATTAGTTAATAAAATTTAGGACGGGATTATACGGAATACATTTTCATTACCGCTATCAATTGGTTTCACAGATTTTGTTTAGTCACTTCTTAGTATTTTCTTAATTATTTCAGTTAATCTTTTCTTTACTGATGATACTAATTTGTACTACCAATTTTCTCAACAGTTGTATTTTATAAGATGATCGCACCATGCTTGGGCTCATTGACTATCCTTTTAAGTACATTGGGTGAACCAATGACGCTTGATTTGACATTGAAAGTGCTTGATTTGACTTATGAAGACCAATCAAATTGAATTACAAACTGAATTAGTGTAACCTGCCTCGCCTTTGAAAATATTTTAATTGTAGAATCCATAAAGTAAATGTTGATTCTTTATTATATTGGTAACTTAAGTCATAAAATATAATTTACCATATTTTAAAGTTGTTAAAATTATTTCGTTAATGCATAAAGTTGGTAAAAGGTAAAATTACTACTAAGTACCACCAGGGACCTTTGATATCATAATTCCATGAATTTTGAAGGGACAGCCGTTATTTAGAAGCTGCAATTTTCATTGTAACACGTTGTTCTGTTGGAGTCTCCTGCAACTTTTCATATTTATTTTTGATATACAGGGATAAACATCTCAAAAAAAACGGTTATATTGAACCCATGTTGCTGGAAGATCACCTAGATTGCAAAGAAGTGTCTGATGGGCTTAGTCTGGTGACGAGAATATCGACTATGACGTAGCTAAACCCGTAAAAATCTAAACATAAGTATTTGAACTACCTATGTCAAGAGTTTTAAACGGAGTTTTTGAAGAAGCTCTTGAAAGAATTCTAGATGATTTCCGATAATTTTCTCCCAACGTTTGACATCCTTCTGCAAATGAGCAAATTGTAGCAGAATATTCTGTTGACCAGATTATACGCACATCTTTGGCTTCTATTCTCGAACCAGAAATTGCCTTGCCGGCAACAAGTACATCAAAAACTATCCATGAAAAACATTCAAACTAAATCGTAAGTGGAAATAGCGAGACTTAGATACATATTTACCGGAATACTCTAAGAACACTGAGGCTGTTCAATATTATTTTGCCCATTATAATACACCAACTGAAATTTTCTCAGCCTTATTGGGTTCACAAGGTTAGATAACGTCGTGTACTGATTATGGAAGGAAATTTACGCCACTTAGCAAAATAAGAATTTAAACTGGAATAAAAAGGAACTTATAACATTTATAGTTAAATTTTGTTACGTGGATTACGATCTGCTTATATTGATTATTAACTTTCGATAGCTGATCTGAACAATCTATTTCGCCGTATTTTTATTACAATGATAATACTCAAATACTTATAAACTACAAGGATAAGCTGCTTAAAATAAAACCGGTAGAGGACGATCTAAACAGGAAATTTCGCTAATATGATTGTGGGACCCGAGAAATTAATGTTGATGAATAGATGATCATGTTCAAGTGCAGTTCGCACTGTGGAAATGTTTCCTATAAAACGGATAAAAATGTGGTTATAAAGTACTATAGACTTCACTGATCTGAGAGGATATATAAAGAAATTAAGTCATGAAAGGAAAGAGGAAAATGTTTAAATTGCAGATCAGGCGAGAGAGTGGTTTAAAGTTGACGGAGAAAGAACGGGTCGGAGAAAGAAAGACTATTTTTCATCTTTTGCTTTACTGGAAAACTGAATACTAAATCTACTTATGTTTATGGTTCAATAAGAAATAATAGAAAGGGAGTCCGTTTCTATTCAGAAAAGAATAATTTTTAAGTTATATAATTATTTGCATTTAGCATTAAGACAAAACTGAAACAAATAAATAAGATAAAAGTACCTCTGCATCAAAACAATTGCTAGGTGTACAGTTCAATGAAAGATGCCGACATTATTTTAAAGCTCATTAGCCCGTAGTTACTTTTAAACCTCACCGGCAAAGAGTAGCAAACATCCGTTTAACTGCACTGTCATTAAATACGCGCTGGTGTAATGGTGATGTCGAGTTGGGTCATGTTGATGACTTTTTAATCACATTTTAAGTTAAAATTGATTACATTCATGATATTCACAAGACCATAGCAAACATAATAAATAATTATTTTTAACACATTTTTTAAACTAAACCCTGTCATTGCAAAATACGTGGGAAAGGAAAAAGTTAGAGAAAATCATAATTTGATTTAATAAATTCATCGATATAATTTACGGAATATGAAAACAGCAACATCGAGTCCCATTTTCCACTATATTGTAAATAAAGCGTTTCTACACGATTCTGCTTTACTTTATTTTTAGTTAAAACCTCAAATGAAATATTGTAAACTATATTTGGTAGTCGTTAAATTTAGTTCTTAAACGGAATAATGGGAAAATGTACATGTATTAATTTTATGATTAAAATTTTGCTATGAACAAAATTTCTAGAGAAATTTTATTTATGGATTACCAAAAAGCTAAAAAACATGAACATAAATATTTAGCGCCTGCCTTCGGACGTACAATTTAATAAATTTATTTTAAATCACATAATAGTTTATAAAGACGTTTACAAAGAATGCATTCTTTTTTACGGGTTTTATTAAATACTATTGAATAAAATTGGAAAATAACATTTGATTTTTAAAATTAAGGAAAGTTTTAAAGGTTATATGTTTAAATAATTTTATTTTCAAATGCCAAATTATTGTTGTATGAAATAATTTTTCTCTGTACTTTTTATGTTCTTACAAAGGTTTTCCATTTTTTTCATGTCTCTATATAAATTTCCTATCCTTGCAAATTTCAATTAAACTTTTCTTTTTAGTTTTAAAATTATAAAAGAGACTCTTTATTATGCTTTTTTAAGTACCATTATTTTTATTTAAATTATTACCGATTACTATGTAAGAGTATTTATGAACCTCATAAATTTCATATACTAAATGTAAAAACGACATACCTACTAACACACCTATCCAATTATATTTATGGTCACAGTATGTATTTAATAAGGAATGTGACCTATTAGAGAGGTAACTTCTAAAAATATGGCAAAGAAAATTTTAAGGTGTAATTGAAATTTAAGTAAAAGAAATATATATTTCGAAGAAAATATGAATGTAATAAAAATTATGCTGTATGATTCAAATATAAATACTATATACTAAAAGAAAAGGCTACGTGAATCAAACAATTTGGTTAAATATCTTTATCTTGTCGATTTTTAGAAATATTGTCACTTTCATAATATGACTGTCGGTTACAAAGATATTCACTCTTACTATCAAATACAGACAAAGTGCGATGAAAATTATAAATGAATTCAAGTCTAGAAATTGTACGTGCTTTTCTCTACACCACCTCCCTACAATTACATTCCAGGAAATTTAAATTTAATCATGAATAATACATGGTTCAAAAATGCCACAAAAATATTTCCATTTCTAATTTAAATATAAAGGTTTGTTAGGTTTTCTTTAAATAGAAGATTTTTTAAATTTTTGATCTAAACGACATTTCATATATTTAAAAATATTATATACGTGTTACAAATTGCATATATTCATATCAAATTTCATTCAGTTTCAAGTGACTAAGAGTTATATAAGAAAAACAGAGCTAATGAGTTTGAATAGACCGAAAAACGCATTTCGCTTCCGCCCTCAGAATATATCCAAAGAATATTAATTGTATTATTAAATGAAAAAACTAGACTTCGGTTCAATCTTTCTGAAATATATTTTCAAACATATCATTGCGATTGGTTTCAATAATGGACAGTCTTTTTAACAACAAAATTATTAAATTAGTATTTGAATTATTTTTCATTCCAATTCGTTTAAATATTTTTTATTAAATTCTTTATGACTAGAATTTAGAAAATTACATTAAATTTTACACTGCAGCAAAATGCGTTGATATTTTGGATTTGAAGAAAGGTGCGCTATTAGTGGTGTGTTGCTAATTACGTAGTTAAAGGAAGGTGAAACTATATTTAAACAATTTTCGAAGACGATTACAAAAAAAGACCCTCATGTCCTGCGCGTATATTCTTTATGTATGAGGATAGTATCCTTTTTAATGCCTTAAAATATAATAAAATAATGATATTTTACGTCATTGAAAAGAAAACCATTCTATACAGGTATAGTATGCGTGAAAGTCTCAATGACGATTAAAATGTTTATATTCATTGTTTCTAATTTAAGGGAAATTACATTTTAATATTACTTAGAAAAAACACTCTACGATATCTTGAGAGAGGTATATTGGGACATAATTTAAGAATTAAATATATAAATAACCAAATAAATGTATTACAGTAATTGAGAAATTAAATTGCCACGTTACTAACAACGAATCTTTGGAATGTTAAGAGAAAAGTCTATTGAGATTTTAAGTAGAAATTAAATTGTTAAATACGACGCTCACATTTTATAAATAAAAATATGGGTCAAGTCGTTTTCCACAAAATAAATTTTATGACTTTTTCCTCAACATATTGAATTAAATATTGTTTCAAACATTCTAGCGAAACATTACGTTGTAAACCTTACGCTTATCATATGCACATAATATGTAAAATATCTGAGGATACTTGAATATAATATTCCGATTGAATGAAATTGTCGTTAGGTAAGATTCAATTCATATTTAGTGAGAGAGCAGTTTCTATGTTCATTTTATTATATTAATTGCCTTTTATAATATTCTACTGATGCAATGTTTTAATGTTTCAATAAAGACATTTTAAATAGACAAAAGAAACAATAGAATTACAACTCAAAATAATTTATTTCTAAACGTATGTAACATGATTTGTGTTCAGATTTATTTAATGGCAATTTATGATTTTATTATTTAAATAAATAAATATGTTTCCTTGAAGGTAAGAATTTATGTTCTACACATTGTCATTAGTTAGAAGAGTTTACGTAACGTAGAAGTATTGAATATATTTGGCGTTAATTTTGTAGAAATTCATTATTCACAATTAAATGAAACTACGTGATGTAGTATTATTTCTACTATCTTTAATTTCTTTACCACTGGTAGTGGTAAAGAAATTAAAGATAGTAGAAGTAATACTACATCACGTAGTTTCATTTAATTGTGAATAACGTAGAAGTATTAAGCGCCCAGTTATTAAAAGTTTTCTATATGAATTTAGTAAAAGTGTGAATGGCGACATGGATATCACACTGTCTTTAGCTCCACACAGGTTTTAATTTCATTGTGTAATTAAAAATGTTTCTTTTTTAAAAATAGTCTTTAGTCCTGAAAAGCATCTGTTTGAAATTTGCTTTGTGTATAATCATGTGTACTAAGAGGATAAATTAATATAACATTATCACATACTCTGTTAAAATTAACTGGAGAGTGCGTATATATTTTTAAATATCCGTAATCAAATACCCAGAATATCTATTATGATATAGACATATAGCGAAATTTTCAGATTTCTGTCTGTCTGTGTATGAAATTTTTTTTGCGGAACTTCATTTACTCAGAAATTCATTTACTCATAAATGTCCGCAACTATTGGACGTATTTTGATGGTATAGTCTTACAAATCTTACAGTGTCTGGGTATTAAAATAAGTTAAGAAAATTTTCGAATTCTTTGTAATGAAAGAACAATTGAAAGAAATAAAATAATTTTCAAATTACTAAAATAAATTATGTTTTCAAATCTGATAGCAAATTATTACTTGTTTGTAAATTTTACAACTATCTTTAGAAGTACTAATATATTTATAACAAAGAATTGAAAATAAATAAACACATAGTGTAAATTGGTTATTTACAGTCTATGCCTGCCTTTTTTCACTGCCTTATTTTCTAGAAATAAACACCATAATACCTTCCTCCTCCACAAAAAAGGAAATATGTTAATTATTCGTCTACTATTACTAAAAGCCTGGGAACAATATTTCATTTGTAAGTACCAACAAATATATGATATTAATTCTTTAAGATATTTATTTTATCTTTTCTCTCTACATTTTACCTTTTTCTCCCTACATATCAAAACTGGGTTGGAAATATTTAGTTATCATACTTACAATATGTCAGTAAGAGAGATGAGGCCAAGTTGAATTATTCCGTCTATTTGTAAATGAGGAGTATATCCACCATTTCAAACCATAATATACACACAATGATATCTGAGTCTTCCTTGTGATTGAGATTTTATTCTTTGGTACTAGGCAGTATTTTTTCCTGTCAGTAGTTAGCACTATCTTGAATCATCATTTTATATCGTTCTATAAGGATATAAATCGCCTGTTTAAGGTAAGGTAATGACTGTTATTAGTGAGTCCGTAGGTTCGAATGCCAATAGTTTTCTTCAATAATCCTTTTATGTTATATATAAAAAATCAATTTTGAAAAATTTCAAAAACAAATATTAAACAAAATAAAATATTACGTGGTTCACAAAAAATGTATTAACAATAAGTACAATGAACCCTTGAGATGAAACAATGAAACCTTGAAGGGTTGCCATTGATCGTTTATTTCAAAATTAAACAGAGTATGACAGAATTACATGTAACAAAAGTTGGATGATTTGGGAAAGGACACATTAAAAAGTTCAGCAAATTCTGCTCCTATGCCTGTTTCAGTGTTTCTTATGTGATTGTTCTGCAGGAAGGAATTTCATTCCAGGGACTATTCTAAAGAATAATTTTATCTCATATCAACTACATGTTTATGAATTCCAAAAAAACAAGCTTGTATCAACGTATTTAGAAAAGAGTAAATGAAAAAAGGAAAGCAAATAATACCTCAAAAGCTACCACTAGCTACCAGCTGAGTATCAGCTTTTGGAGAAACGTAACTCACCTAAAAGATGAAAGTAATTCAATTCCCATGAGAACAGATCATCAAGATACGAATTATAATTCATAATTATTTACCATTAGTTTTAATACAAGATGCGTCATTTTTAGGAATTCTGTTTTAAAATATTCACTTTGAAACAAATCAGGTCATATCAGACAAGGTCATCCTATGACACCATTTTTGTTAAGGATGTTTTGGTTTTGTATGTTATTTTCTTACCTATAAATAACTTTCATAATTTTTAAGGTTCCGTGCCTCAAAATTAAAAAAAACGATCCTTACAAGCTCACTCACGTGTGTGTAAGATCCTTCGTCACAGCCGTTTTTTTTTCAGAAACCCAAGCGACTTCTGAAAGCACAAACATAAATTTGGCATAGAAATAAAACATATTGACCTCTATATATGTCAACATGGAAAATGGATACTTTTTTATAACCGTAGGCCAATATGTTGGTTTACCACTTGACATGAATTCGCATTCACAACTAACAGCAGCCCTGTATAACTCTCGTCCCTTAATATTGATTAGTCTTGAGCCCAAGTGGGTGTGTTTAGCGTTGTAGTCACTTCCAATGACGAAGCGACAATTAAAATTTTTTGAAAAGTGTGATATGTTTATTTGCATAAATATTATATCCAGGTGGGCAATAGATTGCACTTACTCTGACTGTTTGTTTAGTTGTCTCAACTGTTACAATTGTAGCTTAAATATCGCAAGTCACATATTTTTCTTCTTCAAAGTATTTGATGCAGTTTTTGATAACAGCACTACCTCCGCGAGCCGTTTTAGCAGGATGATTTGAATGACAGGTTGAGTAGCTTTTAAATCTAATAAACGATTCTTTAGTAAAACGTGTTTCTGATTTAAGACATATGTCAATGTTTTTTATGCACAGGATTGCTTGCAGTTCATATTGGTGATGTAGCAATTCATTAGCGTTCCATTTCATAATTAATAGGGAACATATTGTTAATTTCGAGACTTTAATTTTGCTCTCAATTTTATTGAACCGTAGGTTTTGATCTTTTAGCAATTTCTAATAACAAATTATCATTACTTGGGGTTTGATTAGTTACACGAATATTATCAGAAAGAACTCGGATATAAATTCTTGCGGAATTATGGGACTTTTTTACTTTTTTGCCTTAATCTGAGAGGACATTCTTATCAATTTATTAGTTTTACCGGTTCGTTAGTTTTGTTTTTTTTGCCTCTCAGCTTTTGAAGTTCTTTAATTACTACACACCCTCGATGGTTGACAGTTTGATTTTTACCACAGTGATAGATAGCATTTAGGCTGCATATCACTTAATTTATCACAGTTAGTCACTAGATGATATTTAATGCTTTTAACACATCTAGGTGCCTTGTTGCAATAGTTTTTGATATAACCAAATGATTGGCAGGTTTTACACTGCGGTATTAATTTATTGCTTTTAATTGGTTCGACAGTAACGACCGCAGTACAATTTTTTAAATGCTGTATATTTAATATCCGTATTCTTCTTAAATGCAACAATAAGCATTTCTAATGGTTCCTTTGTTTCTATTTCAATTTCACTTAAGTTCCGATTTAGTTTTAAATTTTTGATTTGGATATTTGAAAAATAATGTAGTAAATATAAAAAAATATATTATTTCTGAAACAACTGAATAAAAACCGTGCGAAAATTGGTGCTAAAATAGGCCTAGAAAAAAGTAAAAGAACTATTGCGATCATCCTGGATGTTATGAGTTTTTAAATATGACACATTTTTAAAGCTTGGGAAAGATAGAGTAGACAGTTTATTTACATTGTGAAAATCAATTTAATTTGAATACACCATTAATATTTGTAAACACTTTAGATAGAATGTACCCTTAAATGTTTCCAAAAATGCGTACAGAATATTTGTAGGGAGAGTTCTACTCGTGCTTAAAAGATTATATTAATCCGTCCATAAAGATGCAAGAATAACTAAATAAAATATTGTGCTCTATACAGATATGACCAGAATATAATGAAGGTTGTGATATTTAAATAATTAAGTAAACACATTTCATCACGGAATATTATTCGGTATAGAAAAACTTAAATAAAATTCGCAAAAATATTAATTTAATATATATATATATATATATATATGATTATATATATATATATATATATATATATATATATATATATATATATATGATTATATATATATATATATATATATAAACTAATTTTCGAAATTTTCTCTATTCTTTGGTGTGCTTGTTTGTGCATATATCATAAAAAATCTCTGATTCAATTCAGAAAAGGTTTGTAAGAACTTCATGTAACATTAAATTTTTATTCCATTACAATCGGTTCACATAATTAAAATATATATTTTTTTTACGAGTTTAATATTTTTAAAAATTATTTACATTGCATTAGCGCAAAAACAACAGAGGTATGCCTACTTAGTCCATCCGTAGTAATTACTCAAAAATATATATTACTTACTTACACCGGCAGATAAAAATTTGCGTATTTCAAATAGCTCAATGAGTTTTCCACCCGGATATACATTCGCGAAAGTGACACAGTGAAAGGAAAGAGCGATAGTTTTTTAAGGTGTTACCTCTAACGAGGGTAGACGTCGTTGTTGGTTGTCTTCATCTTATACAATTTTTCGATGTTATCATACACAACTTCGATGAAAGCTTAATTTGTTTTTACGATTCGTTTCAAATGTTAATCTGTTGGCAATATTTTTAACTTCTTTTATTTATTACGTTTAGTATTAGTCTAAATTAATTTTATTGCTACGTACTTCATTTTCTATAAATGTAAAAATACTAAAAATAGCTCCACATGTATATTACAGGTTTTTTTCGAAAAAATATGATCACACGGAAAAATTATTTCCTACTTATCTACTATGCAATGTTTTAAAGAAAACATTGATAATTTAATTGTAATGCCATGAAAAACCATAACGAAAGCGACTTAAGCAGAAAAAAAAATTCTCACAATTTTTGTTCATTGTGACCTGATTCCAATATAATCTTTTACATAGCACGATAAAACTCGTGTAAATTTAGATTAGCTTCGTTAGCGCTCGCACAATCTCAAGCACGCACGCATGCACGCTTGCTCGCACGTATGTACGCACGCACGCACGCACACACGCCCTACTCACGCACGCAGGCACGAATGGACGTAAACAAGCACACACGCTTGCACGCACGAACGTACCCATGCACGCATGCCCGCACACGCACACACGCACACACACACACGCATGCACGCACGCACACATGCCCGCGCACGCGCATACGCACACGCACACGCACGTATATATATGCATAAGCGTGTATACGAGTTTCTTCGTTTTAATCTATTATGAAAATTGGTATCCTACTAACTATACCCGGAATTTTTTTTAGATTTAATTTAGCTGAAAATTCGCTCTCAAGACAGATGATTTAACATCCGTAATCATAACAGTGTAATTATAAAACATTTAATCTACTCCTGAATATAATATATTCCGGTTCCTAATAGAAAAAAAATGATATATTTTAAAAAGAAATATTTTTTTATTTATCATGTAAAAACTGGTTAAAATTTTAGTTGTATCTAAAATTATCTAATACATAATTTATTAGTAGTGTACACATCTGGGTTCGTTTCCGCGAATGCAGATTTTTTAAAAATTGTAGACTTCTATTTCTTATTCTAGTTCTATAAATTTTATAAAAGAGCTAAAAACTTTAAAATAAACCGGTCAAAATATTAGGGGATTTGTTAAGTGGAGAGTCGAAGGAGGGCAAACCGATAAAAAGCGTGGGAACAACAATATTTCGGACTGAAACGAAACTACGTGATGTAGTATTATTTATATTTCCTTTAAGTTCTTTACCACGACCTTTTTTAGTTCTTTACAACATCTTCAGGTGGGTTATTACCATTGGCTATCATTTAATTGTGAATAATGAATTTCCACAAAATTAACGCCAAATATTTTCAACAATGTTTCGTTTAATTTAATTACGCCGGTGAAAGTAACCCATGCGTGACTTATAGCACATAATTTCCCACTTCGTTATTTAAATTTTAAAAATTATTTAATGTACTGGTCTATTTTATTAGGTATTTCATTTATCAAAAAAATACTACATATATTCAAAGCAAGTCTAATTTGAAAGCGCTTTTAAGACAAAAATATTCGGTGGAATGTGTATCATATGTGAAAATAAATATTCTTGAAAAGAACCAATAACATAGAACCCAAATACGATACAATGTAAATCCAGAATTATATTTTTAATGTACTCAACAAATTATGTAATACAAACAGCGTATTTTTACGGCAAATTATGTTTATGTGATCCATTTGCTCAAAACCGCTATAGAAGTTAGGATAAACTAACTTTTTCTTTGACGATTCAGAGCTAACAAACCAAGCAAAGTTGCTCCATTATGCATAAAGTGCATGAGTACTCTTGCTTGATATCAAGATATAGAAAAATAGGTCAACACAATTATATGTGCAGTGAATAAAGTGAAAATTGACATGAAACATCGCTTCTTCTCTTTTTATGTTATTTGGGTTGACAGAAGTCAACCCAAATAACACAAAAAGGTGATTACTGTAATTAGAATAGCAATGAGGAAAGAAACGTTGATTGTTAAAAGCAAAAAAATTATAATATGAGCAGAAACGACATAACATCTTTTGCAATGAATCAAAACGATAGAATAATTCAAGAAATAATAAAAATTAAAAGTTTTCTGTTATTTCAGCTTCGATGAACGTAACTAGATACAAAAATCTATTGTAATAGAACATTTATTAAGATATATATTGTGACAAATAACAAATATTATTGGTAAAAGGTTCTGGTCAAATGAGTCTTGACATATGTAACGATAAACGTCGGTGTTATACAATAAAAATCAATGATGTACAAGAAATGTAATTGTAACCAAATTACTAAAAATGGTCTCAAAATTTAATTTACAGATTATATATCATTATATCATTACCTATGTGTCAGCTGATTATATACAAGAGTCATGTAACAAAATATTTACTCGTGGCACTAGTGTTTTAGTTATCTGAACTTCCCTCTCTACAAATATTTGTAGACAACCATATAGGTTATAAATTTATAAAATAGCAGAGTTGACCCGAAAAAATCATGTTCCGATGGATTTGAATGGCCGACTCAGATAAGCAGTCATCAAAACATTGTTTTCTGAGTCGGCAATTCAAATCCACGGATGCATGAATCTGACCTAGAAATTATCTCTAAGAGAGAACTCACTCAGTGAGTTGGCTCAATTATTCTGTCGGTACAGTTATTCAGTCTATTTACTTAATCAGCTAGCTCAGTTACATAGTCGGCATAGCTAATTAGTAGTCGTCTCAAACAGTCAGCCCAATCAATAGGCTGAAACAAAAAACTCAAGGAATCTGGTTATTCAGTTTGCGTATTTATTCAGTCTGCTAAGTTATTAAGTTGTTTAGTTATACAGCCGAATCAGTTCATTAAGTCGGCTGAGTTAATCAGTCGAGTCAACCAGTCAGCTCAGTCAGTCGACTAAAACAATTTGTTCAGGTATTCAATTCAGGTATTCAGGTATTCAAATATATTTTTTATTCAAATTAATAACTTAAATGATAATATTTTTAATTAATAAATTTCATTATTTCATGTTTGTATTTTATGTTCACTCTACATATTTAACGACGAGGTTATCTTGTACTGTGCGCATCATCGCCTTAGTATTTTACTTGACCTTATATCTATATTCTATTCAAGTTTTTATACAAATGCTTTCTTGTTTTATATTCGAGGAATTTGGTTTTAATTTGGAAGAAGTGTTGAAATACTAGCGTTAAATTTATCATGCGCGATTGTCGGTCCTTCCTCTGTAATCATTACTTTCTTTATAAAAAAAGTAAAGATTTTGCTCAACGAGTCAATAACTTATTCAGTACCGCTGTGTATTCAGTGAACCAATCACTATGCTTTCTCTTTCCGCTTGGTGATCTTACAAGTAAATAATTTATTATTTTTTCAATATTTTGTTTACTTACTTAAATTAAAGAAAAACAACCTTTGGACTTCCAGTAAATTCAGAACTGCAACAAAAAAAAATGCAGGAAAATTTAATACCTGGTTTTATGATCTGAATTAAAATATTTGATGCCCTAAAAAGCACAGAATATATAAAGTACCGCAGGTATTTTGGAATGTCAGAATTTGTCCCTCATTAACCCATACCATCTGTCTTTAAAATATAAAAGCGTTAATTCACGTAATTATCCTTCCTAATAATGTTATGGAAAGATAAGTTGCGATTTTTAAATAGCTATTTTTCAAAGTTAAGCTCCGAGAGGATTGAACCTGGAAAAATATATTGTTTCTCTAAAATTTAATCTGCTGATTCTCTTGTTTTGTTTATCAATTCATTTGTACTATTTAACAATTTTGCTATGATGGAATTTAATTAATGATTGAAAGAATGGTACACACTAAAAGAAATTAAATCTAATACAAAACATATAGTTTTTAACTAGTCTTATATAGCGAGGAGTTTCCTGTTCGGTACAGGAATAGCAGTGTCCGATAGACTAAAGGTCTATCGTCAGGCAGTAATGTGATGCGAATGAAGCATCACATTACTGCCTGACTATTTTTGGACTAAAGAGAGTGATATCCGGAAACAATTTATGCCAGTAAATTATCTCAAAAAATTTTAAATATGCTGTGTTTCGTATAATGTTAACTATGAATATATTTTCATTCTTATATCATTGAGGGAGAATCTTCCTCAAGTTATTAATTTCATTTATAATGTATTTTACAGAGTATGTAATTAAATCCACCACTAGTTTTTAATAAATTACTATATGTTATTATTCCACAAAGTGGGAAAATTTGAACCTCCTTCGAAATTCGATCGAAACAAGATTGCAGACGTGTTTAAAAAGAGAATAAACAAAATAAAATAGTTGAATAATGAATAATGAAAACATTGTAATGAAAACATAGTTAAATAATGAAAACATAGTTGAACAAAGAAAACATTTTATGGATTTACACTCATTAGTGTAAATCCATAAAATGAGTTAAATTAAAGAAGATTTTAGTATCATATATACAGAAAAATTAATAAATAATTATTACAAATCGACGTAAGTATCTAATAAATTTACATAGACAATTGTCAATTAAGATAATAAAAGCTATACTAGCGTCAAAGTTGAGCTAGCGCCATTCTTCATTATTAAATTTGCCTCCGGTATAGTCGAATAAAAATTTCAGTAATAAATAATGATTATCTGCTTTTTTGCGTCTGAAAAATACAATGTATGTTTTAATATTTTGGCAGAGATGAAAATAAAAAAAATCAGTTAGACCGACGAAGCTAACATCAGCATATTTGAATCATATGCGAACCACGTCCGAAATATATCATGCGTGAGTAAACGTTTAGTTGGTGACCAATTTTAATTTGAAAAAATGAGAATCAACTGAATTGGGTAACGCTTTTGAATTTCATGGGGCCTATATTGGGTGTAACAATTCTTTTGGTTTTTGATATTTTAAAGTTGTTTACGTACACAGACCCCGACGCATTAAATACAATATCTTTTCTTTTACAGACGACCATCAATATCCTAAGCGATGTTATATTTCAAACGTGCCTAATTTGTGGCGCTAAAAGTGGATTATATATCACTTTATAATTCTGTTATTAAAAGCTTTTTAATAAATTTATGAAATTTTAGAAAACAAGACAGTTGGCTGATTTTTGAGAAATACCCTATATATAATTACATTTGGGCTTACTTGGTAGCAGTTTCAATAAAACTTTATACATCATTCTGTGCCAAAAATATTGGAAGGAGACACAAATTATGTGTTTTTTTTTCTTATAGAATCATTTACAATGTAGGTTGACAGCTGAATATCTTTGCAGAACATGGTACATAGCAAAAAAATGCGTCCATACATTGTTTTTAAATCTAACTGCCATTGTTTAATTGTTAATGTACAGGCACATATTATTGCCATCTAACTTTCAGAAAAAAATTGTGGTATTCTTGATTTCATGGTGGTCTTTTTTTTCAAACTAAAATGCAAATTGGACTGCGCTTCATTTTTTGAATATTTTCTTA
Organism: Druceiella hillmani; assembly: GCA_039881145.1. Lineage (NCBI taxonomy): Eukaryota > Metazoa > Arthropoda > Insecta > Lepidoptera > Hepialidae > Druceiella > Druceiella hillmani. The sequence continues at coordinate 58,915,726 of JAYKKI010000002.1, forward strand.
AGGACTTCACTATGGAAATATTCCGCAAATCAACCGATAAAACCAACATAAACATGGAATCGGTTTCAAGAACAAATTTTTTGGTTATGATTATGCAATTTAAAAGTTTTAGTTCGTTTAGATTCATTGAATTTTCCGTGTCCATGACACAGGCTTTTGTTTATAAAAGTTAGCAGAAGAGCACAACCTATCCTAGGCATCAAAATGAGAAGCCGATATCGTAAAAGTTACCAGCGATATAAACTTTAATGGAATTGACGAAAGTCACCGGATTCGGCATTTTTCCAAGGTCAAATCTAATTTTTTTTTATCATAGCAATGATTATTGTTCTTGATATTATTGTTGTCAGTTCGTATCAGAGTCAGGACCGCTAGCAGTAAACAGGCCACCTTGGTATAAGTATATGGGTAATATGAAACAATACGCGATGGTATATTTTGTGACGTCTTTTTACTTTATTAAACTTATATTGAAATATTGCTTGGTTTTAAAATAAATCACAAATCAAAATTTTGACTTTTCTTTTTTACTTACACCATTTATATATTAAAAAGACGGGCGTATTTATATATATAAGTACGGACAATTAATCATTTACTCATAGAGTCCTCATTCCGTCACGACTTTATCTCCCTACAGATACATTACGTAAAATAAGCTGTTGGAATTAATATTTCATTCATCATTAGATCATAGTGTCGCAAACTAGGACTTTTTAAAATATTTTTAACATGCATATACTAATTATTAAAAATGATGGAATTTTAGGTTCGTTAAAATTATATTTATTTATCATACGTCATATTAAATACGAAACCTGAATCAATTTTATAGACAATACTAAAATTATGTAAATAAGAAAATATCTACTTTTTGTTATTTATATAAAAAAAATAACTTTTTTTTTTATAAATCTATATTGGGCATAAATAGGTTAAGTGGAAGTACCTCATATATGTCACGTAGCCAAATTGTACCAGTTTCACATACAATTTTTATTCGCCATGCAATATATATAAGCATACATTTTTTTTATTGCAATATACCAGTGATTAAGAAACCATGGCGATCAATCATGGAATCTGTGGCTCAGTCTGATGTGAAATTAATGGGAAGTAAATAAAAGTATCCTAACGAATATAAATTCATTTCAATACCTTGCCTTGCGTTTCGATGGTTACGTGAAATGAAAGCAAACAAAAAAATCAGTATATATTACAAAGCTAGTAGATTGACTATATTCTTTGTTTGTCTTCGTCTTCTGCATAAACATGATGGTTTACCGACTCTAAAGCATGCGATGTATAATTGCCCACGAGAGAAGCAATCCTTTTCTAAATTCAAACCGCAAACTTGCAAAAATTGCCCACGCGATTTATTAGTAACCATGGCGAATATAAGCGTGTTGGAAATTGAAGTCGTCTAAATTCGGAAGCCATATTGGTCTGAATGAGTAATATTCGTGAAAGTATATTTCACCTTTATAAGACCCAATAAAAATTATTGCTTCGATTAAATTTTTCATCAATTTTTCGACTATTAATCGTATGCCATTGCATAACTTTGATTGATGTTTCGAAATAATATAATCGGCATTCCTATTTTCAAGTTCAAAATTTGTGACGGTAATCTGTGAACATTAGGAAATTTAAGGAATTCCGTTGGAAAGTTTATTATTTCACTTTGGTTCATATGCAGTTTTGTTTAGAATAATGTTGTTCATACCATATACGTCAACATTTTTTGCTGCTAAAATGGCTTTTCTACTCAACCATGCGTAATTTTGATGATTTGTTTCAACGCTGTAGAAAACCTTGTTTACTACTGTGATAATATTGTATCAAAATATGTAATTAGGGAATAGTAGCGCCATCTCTTATCGTTTTGTAGAAACTGTTTGTATCTCTATGACAATTTGCTAAAATAAAAGACAGTCTATTACGATAAAACGTGTTTTACTAGAGGTTATGGGCGTACTCTGTTCTAAATTATCAGTTATTTTCGTGAAAATAGATAATTTGTGATAGTTATATCGCGGTAACATGACTACGAACTATATTGCCAGTGTTCCTAAACTAAAAGGAAGAGAAAATTATGATGAGTTGAGCTTAACGGCTGAAAATTTGTTGGTTCTTGAAGGAATGGACAAGTACATCAAGCCAACGGCAAGTTTTGAAGTTAAGCCAGCAGACGACGCAAAAACGAAGGCAAAGCTAATATTGACTCATCGTTGTATGTGCATATTAAGAATACCAAAAGCGCAGCAGAATTATGGACTACATTGAAGACCATGTTTGATGACTCCGGTTTCTCACGCAAAATAACATTGCTGCGACATTTGATTTCTTTTCGGCTAGGTAATTGTGATTCAATGGCTACATATGTGACTCAAATGGTCGAGACAGCTCAACGGTTGAACAGCACAGGTTTTACAATCCCCGATGAATGGGTGGGTTCATTATTATTAGCAGGTTTGTCAGATCGTTATTCTCCCATGATAATGGCAATTGAACATTCGGGCATTTCGATAATTGCAGATGTCATAAAGTCGAAATTGCTCGACATGGAAGTGACCAGAGACAATGACGCAGGTGCTGCATTTGCAGCTCGAAATAATCATTCGTTCCATAAGTCAAAGAAAGGCAGTCCCGGTCCTTCAACGCCAGTATCAAACAAGAAAATGACAGCAGCAATGACAGATTCATCAAAAATAATTACATGCTACAAATGTAAAGAAAATGGTCATTATAGAAATCAATGCCCTTCATTGAAGAAAAACAAAAGTAAATATGTTTTTAATGTCGTTTTCCATAATGGAAAGTTCAATAAAACTGAATGGTACGGGGATTCAGGCGCCAGCGCTCATATGACGGTGAACGAATCTTGGGTAAAAAACATGAACCGATCACTGTGTTTACCAGAAATAGTGGTTGCAAATGAATCTACAGTGCCAGTAGTTTGTTCCGGAAACGTCGACATTGTTTCAGAACTGAAATTTGAAATTACAGTGAGAAGGATGTGCTGTGCGTTCCCAGTTTGACAACAAATTTATTATCCGCGAGTGAACTGATTAAAAACGGAAATAATGTGATATTTGATGAAAAACATTCGAGACAAGAATGATGTTTTGATTGCTACTGCCGACCTGTCAGATGGTGTTTACAAGTTGAGGTTAGAAACACAGACTTGTATGTTGGCCGCACCAGCAGTTAGTGGGAATCTTTGGCACAGAAGATTAGCACACCTAAGTAGTCAAGACATGAACAAGATGAGAAATATTGTGAATGGTTTGTCATATGAACAAAATTTTGACATAACCAAATATCAGTGTACAACTTGATGCGATGGAAAGCAAACTAGATTACCCTTTTCGCATGTTGGTGAGAGAAGCACAGAATTATTACAAAGAGTTCACACAGATATTTGTGGACCAATGGAAACCACGTCATTGAATGGTGCTCGATAATTCATACTGTTTGTAGACGACTTCAGTCGGATGACTTTTAAATACTTTATCAAGAATAAAAGTGAGGCGCTCAGCAAATTCAAAGTCTTCCAAACGCAGGTTGAGAATCAGTTGAATAAGAAAATAAAGATGATACGTTCAGATAATGGACTTGAATTTTGCAATAAGGAGTTTGATAATTATTTGAAACAAAAGGGTACAATTCATCAAAAATCAAATAATTACACGCCTGAACAGAACGGTTTATGTGAGCGAGCCAACCGTACAGTTGTAGGCTAGATGTCTATTGTATGACGCAAAGTTGGATAAAGGATTTTGGGCAGAGGCAGCTAACACTGCTGTCTATTTGAAGAATAGATCCGTTGCTTCAAGACTTCAGACAACCCCGTACGAATTGTGGTATGGGAAGAAACCAGATCTCAGTCATATCCGTTTATTTGGAAGTAAAGTCATGGTGCATATCCCCAAGGAACGTCGTTTGATAAGAAAGCCATTGAGCACATTTTAGTGGGATATAGTGAAAAGGTCAAGGGTTACCGGCTATTATAAACCTGCGAAGAAGAGTCTTCTTATAAGTAGAGATGTCATAGTGATGGAAAATGAATCAGAGCTCAAAGAAACAGGCAACGAGTCATCTATCTGGATTCCTAACGAAGAGACACTTGCAGATAACATAGAAAAAGAGAGCACAGTTTCAGTGGGGGATAAATCGTCTCATATTTCAGAGACAGAAGACTGACCATCAGATTATTCTTCAGTGTATGAGGAGAGTAATGAAACAATAACGGAAACTTCTTCTCCAACCACAGACATATTAGACACAGAAGTCCAGACGACATCAACCCCGAACAGACACCAGAATTACCTGAAAAGCGTTCCAGGAAAGCAACTGAACGGTATGGTTTTACATGCCTTTCAACACTGTTTCAGCATTAGAGGAGATAGTGTTCTCAGAGGCTCTTGCAGGGCCTGAGAGTGAACAGTGGAAGAATGCCATGGCTGACGAGCTGCAGTCTTTTGAGGACAGCGATGCATGGGAGCTCGTTGACAACCCTGGTGATGTGACAATTGTGAAGTGCAGGTGGGTGCTTAACAAAAAGTTTGATGTGGACAATAATGCGCGGTTTCGGGCTAGATTGGTGGCAAAAGGTTTCTCACAGAAACCTGGAATTGACTGTATAGTCGTGTCCGTATGGACACGTTCTCTCCCGTGGTTAGACATTCAACGCTCAGATTATTGTTTGCTCTCAGTGTTAAGATGAATACGAGTATTGATCATTTGGATGTTACTACAGCATTCTTAAACGGTTTTTTGAGAGAAACTATTTACATGTCATTACCTGAAGGTTTTATGAACAAAAGTGGGGGAAAGGTTTTAAAATTGAAAAGAGCAATCTATGGGTTAAAACAGTCTTCCCTTGCGTGGTATGACAGAGTTAAAGATTTACTATGCAAATTAAATTTTAAAAACAATCAGTATGAGCCTTGTTTGTTCACAAAAACTAAAGGTGAAGCTAAAATTATTGTGGCCTTATATGTGGATGACTTTTTAATTTTTTCGAATTGTCCTGTTGAAAGTAAAAAATTAAAAGATACTTTAGGATCAGAATTTAAGCTAAATTCTGATCCTAAAGTACCTGTAAGGCAATACTTAGGCATGAGAATAATGTTAGTAAAAATGTAATTACTGTAGATCAGCAGCAGTATATTGATCAGCTATTAACTAGGTTCAATATGTTGGATTGTAAAATGCATAAAACACTAATAGAGTGTTTTTAGAGTGAGAATTGGATCATTAATGTATTTGGCAGTGTTAACCAGGCCTGAAATTTCCTATTCTGTTAGCTATTTGAGCCAATTTAACAGTTGCTATGATCTTACACATTGGCATTATGCTAAACGCATTCTTAAATATTTGCAATGTACAAAAACTTACTGTTTAAAATATTTTAGAGGGCTTTGTAGATAGCGATTGGGCCAGCGGTGCCATAGATAGGAAGTCCTACACGGGCTTTTGCTTTACTATGTCGGGATCTGCCATTTCATGGCAAAGCAGAAAGCAAAAGTCCGTATCGCTCTCTAGTACAGAGGCAGAATATACTGCTTTGTCTGAGGCAGCTCGCGAAGGAGTGTATTTGAGAAACCTGTTACATGAAATAACTGGTAACTTATCTGTAATACAGATCTATTGTGACAATCAGAGTGCTTTAAAGTTGTCATTAAGTAACCAAAGTCACAACAGATCAAAACACATAGATGTGAGATTCCATTATGTAAGAGATGTTGTTAAAAATAAATATATTAAAGTTATGTACTTGTGTAGTGAGGAAATGCCTGCCGATTTACTTACCAAAGGACTGTGTAAATTGGGCATCGTACTTAAATAAAATTGTTGTTTATTTTGATAAGTGGGGGTGTGATAATGTTGTTTCAAAATATGTAATTAGTGAATAGTAGCGCCATCTCTTATCGTTTTGTAGAAACTGTTTGTCTATGACAATTTGCTAAAATAAAAGACAGTCTATTGCGATAAAACGTGTTTTACTAGAACTACTTTATTTCTTAAGTTCACGATGTTGCAGAAATTAAATGGAAAGGTGATTTTTCCTGTTCCTGGATTTGTAGAAATAGTATCGTTATCGTTCTCGAGTAATTGTCATAAAAATATGTCAGCAGTTGGATCGGTTTGAAGTTGATCTCTCATATTTATTATCAAATGTATTTTTCAATGTGCTCCAAAAAGTTGAATATTTCAAACAAGCGTGCGATTCAGCAGCTCATGTCGATATGCGTGCGATAGAAATGGAAGAATTTGCCTCAAATCACCGAATAGGATCACTGATGCTCCATTAAATGGAACCTGATTATTTCCCAAGTTTTTCATGTATGGTTTGATGCTTCCAATGACTGCTTGTGAGCCATTGTACATTCATCCTCTACAATAATTTTGCACCCCTGAAGAATTTTTTTTATTTCTAATACTTTTGAAATGTCCTATGTAATTTTTTTTAAATTGCATGTTTAGTGATAGTTTAAAAGCTATATTCGCTGTTCTCACTCCTTTTGACAAAGTGACAATAATGCCCGAGGAAGCAAGAGCTAACAAAATGTGACTGCTTGAACGAATTTTAGCCGTGATCAAGGAAATTAAGAACATTTTTCTAGTTACACCTGGAGCGTACAAAAAGTATAATCCCTCGGATTGATTGGCCACAGCATGTATGATAGTGCCAAATGATATGTTTTTTCTTGGACAAAAAATTGTATCTCATTTCCGTTATATGATTGCTCTCTGAGCATTTCTCCGTAACTCTCAATTGTGCCAAAAACGTAATACACGTTGTAGGACAAAGATATGAATGAATGAAAAGACTTTATTGTATATTTCTCATGTGGAATTCAAGGTATGTTTTTGTGTGTGGACGTATTACTGTGCAGAATATCTTCGGCCATGTATGAGAGGACGATGCAAATATGGGAGGAATAAATAGACTACTATTTATTCCTCTCATATTTGCACTGGATGTGACCTGGAATATGCAGATAAAATAATGACGAACAGTGTATGTATTTCAAATGTTTTAGAAGTGGCGAATGAATCTTCAATTGACTTGTCCTAAACATCGTCATTTTATAGCAAATTAAGTGTCTCAAACACACTTTGATATATATATATATATATATATATATATATATATATATATATATATATATATATATGTATATATATATATATATATACATATGTATATATTTATATATATATATACACTATTCCATTCATTATCCGTAAATGTATAAATAATGTTGGACTGTAATAAAAAGCAATCGTTGCATTTAGCGTTCTTCGGATATACATTGTATATTCATCCTAAAGTATTTGAGGAAAATGTCCAACTACTACTTTATCTCTCTTCTTTCTTTCAAAATCCCTTAGTGTTGAGTTCCAAGTCTAATGAGATGGAATGTCTTCATACATCATAATTCTTGCTTAATCATCTTTCAAGATGGATAGCAAGATGACGGTTAGTTTAATTCTTCTCGTGAATTGGAAATTGTAAAATAGGCCACGCGGCTTCATTACAGTTAGCTCAAAAGCCATTTCCCATACATGGAGAATTTGTATTGATTGCTCCATATGGACCCAGTATCATGTTCTTGTTCATAACCCATTGTCAATGGCAGGGTCTGATATTTTGGCAGTTATTACTTTATCTGTTTCACTTGGAATTATCCTCACAGTAACCTATATTAGAATGTGCGTACATGGCAAACTTTTTTTTCTTCACAAAGTATATTCAATATAGTGTTTCTCCGGAAACGTGAAGTGAGGTGATAAAGTCAATTAGTCTTTAGTTTTTGTTTGGAAAACGCGTACTGTTATGTTGTTGCGATCAGTATGAGTTGTTACAGAATTAGTGAACATTTATTTCATCGCATACTGGATTACAAGTAAGTGTAATGAAAAGGTCAGAACGACCATATTTCCACAAATAGTTAATAGCACTCTGAACATAAATATGAGTGCTTATGTGGCAGACTATGTGACAGGAAGTATGAAGATCTTTCCTATATTGCTAATATCTCAAATGTATGTATTCTACTGATTTCAGTTTTTTTTATCTAACACCGTGCGTGAGCACGCTGTCATTAGTACATTAAATTAATTAGGAATAAATTCAAAACTCTTCTAATACTTACCCTAGTACTATTTAGATATGTATCTAGTTATTATCTGCACAAATGTATTAACAGTTCCAGTAGCTCAGAAACTCAGTTACGGGGGTAGTATAGTATTTAATTTCTGAAGTTTTTGATTGTATCTTCGAATATAATATATATTACATTTACCTGATAGATCCTAAAATAACAGGATAGATGCTGTCCAGAACACAGTTGCTATTTGGAGAATAGCACTTAACATAATACTATTATTGCTATAAGTTCACTTCACCCAACTCAACGCCTAATTGTCAATTTAATATAGTCAGTAATGTCCAATTTTAAATATTTTTGCAATTATCAACACAGAGTGCACTAGTATTTAATAGTTTCAACAAAATTGTCACTTAAACTTTAAGCTTAAACTTTTAAGCAAAGCAAATACTTTTAAATTCGGAAAGCCCGCAAGCATGTTAGCAGACGACGGTTGATCACTGACTGCCAAATTTTATTGGAGGCACGCCGTACAGTCGTGTCATTGATCGCATCTTTCTGTGGCCTAGCGGCGCGTTCATTCATTGGCTGCCAACTTCTTGGTGTCTCACCCAATTGACTGACATGGCACCGTGGTTATTGGATCTCGTTTCTGGAACTTTCATTTAAAATTCCTGTAATTATTAAGTATTACCTTATGGCCCTAACTTGTTTTCTTAAATTGCACCAATATAATTTATTTTCTTGTTAGGCTAAAATTAATTAGGTTAGTTATTTTATTAATTAAATTGGTTTATTTTAAAGTGACGTTACATACTTTATTTAGATATAATAATTTGTTGTAGTTAGATATTTAGTTCCTTTCTTTTTTTTTCTTAACTTAGATTGAACAGCGCGAACTGTTGCAGATCACTTAATATAATGTTAGTATTCTAATGTATTTCATTCCATTTTAATTCCATATCTTACTCTGTTTAAATTGAATACCGCATAACAGCGTGGACCGTCATCGAACGCCTGGCTGGTTCGCTGGTTACCGCTTCATAAGTATTCTCTCCGTTTTTAGTGGTATCCTTCGAGTCTGTGATTGTTTTTGTGTGCCTATTGATAATTTGTGTGAGCTTATTAATTTACTGTTTCGTTTAGTTTAATTTTTGTATATACTTTAGAATTGTTTTAGACTATACAACTTAATCAACACAATCTATTTTGAAAGTTTACACACCTATAAATAAGATTGATAACTCCCCCTCCCCCCCCCTCCCGCCAAAAAGGAGGAAAGGCTCAGATTTTCAATGAGCCAATTGGACCCACCTTGAAAGTGTTGGTTGATGAAATACTAATTGCAAAAATAGGTTTAGCTGTAAATGCAACAAGGGGTGATGAGCTCCACTAGTCGGAGAAAGAAATTATTGCAGAAGATACAGGGTACACCTGCCCACACTTAGCCAATAAGAGACGGTTCAGTGCCTGTTGTAATAGCCATATCGAGGAAGCTATAGATGGCATCAACTACGAATTGGAGTGCCTAAACTAGTAGGCCCATTATCAAGGTAGCATGGAAGAGTAGCATGGAAGGTCTCATGGCTCCAATGGCAGAAGAGACCATCTATGCTAGAGGACATTCTGAGACAATGACAGCAGAAAGAGACGCTGAGCGCCGAGAGCGGCATATACTTGGCATCCCAACGTGCCGCGTCTCAGACTCAGCGCAGCCCTAACATCTGACCGCCCTACAGTAAAATATTTAATGAAAGAGTGGAACACCGAATTACGCAAGGACCCCCAGCCAAGACAGGGTCCAGTTTTTCTATTTGATCAAGACAAGGAAAATTCAAGCAACAGTGCTCAATTGCTTAAGCAGCTTCAATAGGAAATTAAATCTCAGGCATTGGGCATTAAAATAAATTGAAAGACTCTTATTAGAAATGGAGGCGTGTTTGTTGAAGAAGCACGGGATGAGGAGTGTGCATTCTAAGTTGCAGGAGATCGCCTCCAAAACCGGTGTTAGGACGGAGGAAAAACGGTAGAAGCTACTGGCGGTCAGAGTGTTTGACGTGCCAAAGGACAAACATGGAAGAATTTCTTAAAAGTGTTAAGCAGAGTTGTGTGTAAGCAGAAAACCTAAGCTGCAACTGAACTAAACAAAATCAGAATAAATATGCGTCAGTTAATATTGGAAAACGAGATCGCCATTACGGAGGTTTCTTACAATACAACGGGGACGTTTGCTGAAGGTTGGTCATGTTTCCTTCGGGTGACATTGTGCTGTATTGCGGACTTTGTGTAGGTGATGCACTATTCCCGGTGCCACCTCTACGGCTACGTGGCTCGTCACTGCAAAGACGAGTAATAATGCTACAGATGTACATAAAAGGGCCACGATGTCAAAACTGCAAGAATGTGCCTGAGGTGGACAAATTCGTTAACTTCACCCGCTTCAAAAAGTATGCGGATAATTACATTGGCATAAATATTTGCCCAGCCTTCTGAGCTGCTTTCGAAAGCACGATTAGAAATAATGCGTACACATCCTAAACTGCGAAGACGAACTTCATAAAACGCAAAGCAGGGAGGAGGTTTTACGGTCATCGCTGAGCGTTCGAAGACCTTTAGCTCCCGAAGTAGCTTTTGTATTATGTGTGTGCAGAAACAGGGCAGTCTTGGACTAGAACACTGCTTCATTCTGGAAAGGAGGCTCAGTCCGAAGGTTGCAAAAACTGATCGAACGACCATTGCATAGTGGCCACGATTTCCTTTGGTCAGCTACAATTTGTTGTGTTTAGCGTATATTTTCAGTATAGTATACCAACTGAATATTTTTGCGAGCACCTTAACGTCGTCCTTCCCGTGACTAGACGAAGTTCAGTGATTACCTGTGCAGACATAAACGGGAAACCTTGTCTGTTTTTCTCGAGACGCCCAAATCTGATAGGAGAAATCCTTAAGGAAGTTATTCTTTAGAAAAGCCACCCGCTTTGCAATCTAACCAATTTGCCCGCAATTTTTTCGGACCCCATGGGAAAGAGTAACGTTGATATTGCCTACGTCTTGTGTAATCACGCGGTAGATGTACGGGACTTCATGATTGAAAGATGCTCTCTCGTGTGACCGTAGAGCAATTATTTCTCTATTGACCAAGCGCGCCCCATATCAGAACCTGCTGAGCAAACCAGCACCCTATACGAGATGACTAGACAAGGATCGATTTTCTTCCTCTTTAAATCAGATAGCTCGTACTCGTATTGTTTTTCTTACTAAAATAAAGCAGATAAATTGAATTGGATAAAGCATTCGGTATAAAATTAACTCCCATTTAATTTTTAGAAAACGGATGATCAAAAACGGGAAAGAAACGAAAGAGGTGAATTCGATTTTAGAAAATATGCACCAATTCAAATACACTCTTGTGTCAAAATTGTATTTCAGTAATAGTCTAAAATCGCAGGCCAAAAAGTTGCTATCATTCGCGGTCTGGGGAAATGCGCCTGCCATAGAAATGTTGTTCAGCTATTCTTGTAGTAAGATAATCTTACTGAATGTGGATCTCTGAGAAGTGCAGATTATTTAATATATTAAATAAAAATCATCAGGCTTAAATACTTCCATATAACTTGGTGATTCGCAAGAACATTACAAATAACTTACTTTTCAAAGTTTACTGGCATTTCACAAAATTAAAGACTGAAGTGTTGGGCAAAATGTCAGTAAGCGTCGTCATAAAAATGTTATTAATAGCGTATCAGACTAATAGAGTCTAATACGCTATTCATAAAATATATATTTTTATAAATAGCGTATCAGACAAAACTGGAGACAATATAAAACTTTCTATTCGACTTGTAGTGTCTCGGCGTAAATAAATATATCACTATAGATTAAATTAAAGATAATCTTAATAGAATATTTTAGAACTGTGCACGATATTATTACTCCAAAATATCGGTTTTTAAATCACTGAGTCGATAGCAAAAGTTGCTTAATGTGAAAGTGCATAATTGTCGAAGTTTTTCATAACAAATACAGAAAATGATTTCGCTTCGACAGAAAAAACAGTGATTCAGTTATATATAAAAATTTAAACGTACGTGACAAACATTCAAAGCCAAGAAGTTATCAACCAAAATTAGAATAGTGATCAGGAAAAACTGCACTTCGCTATGTAATCGCTTTGATGTTATTGCTTTTCACTATTTGCAATTGTTTCACGGCTTTCCTAATTTCTTAAGAGAATGGATGATAAAAACTAACTTTTACCGACGTATTTACAAAATGCCGTTTCTCGAGGACGGATATTTTCTAAACGTAAAATATAAACAAATCATGCCTAACGACGCCGATTGTGCTGTGCAACACATTTAAAACCTATGGGCATAATCTAGATCACTTGTTTTATTAAAATAACGTCCAAATATTCCGTCATTGACTAGTATTTGATTAGTATTACCCCAGTTTTATTTTTTTCATCCATAGGCTAACAGCTATCCACAGTGGATGTATAATTTTAATTTTCACATGCGATTTTATTAAGGCAAATGGTAGAAAGTAGTAGTTAGTAACGCCATTGTTCCTCTTCAGCCACTTACAATGTTAAAGGAAATGTAAAAGAATTATTAAATGTAAAAGAAATGTAAAAGAATATAAATTAGTAAAACTAATTATTGACAATCACGAAATATACAAATTTTGTTTCCTTTCACGCCATCTCACGTACGTTGTCATGTGCAACTTTCGAACACGCAGATATTGCATAAATTCCTTGTAATGACTAGCCTGATGAAACGCAAACATCTCTAATTGAAATTAAATTGATGTACGCAAATATTACCTACAAATAGCTTTGTATTATATTCGGACTGTTTGTTATTATAAAAACTTTTCATTTAGTTGGTACTTCACGGTACGAAATAATCATCAATAGTTTTTTTTTTCATTTTGCAAATGTACGAGTAAGTTGGAAGAAGAGATGACTACAAAAGTTAGAAGTATCGGGGTCCTGACATGACATATTCATATTCTGATCATCTTTACTTTCTCGCATTCAAAATCTTAGAGCTGATAAAATCTGATGAACAATCGCTTAACTTCATTGATTTAGATTGTGGAAAATCCACCATTTCTGAAAGAAACATTTCATAACCTTTTACGCAATATGATCCATATTTTCTTTCTAGAATCGATCATCTTACACAATATAGCAGCCCAAAATGCAAAAACGCGGATATCTTAGCCGGTTATATGAAGCTAATCTTCTATTTAATAGAACCACGGTTTTCATTAATATTGATTTTGGCTACAGTAGTGTGCTGGGTTGACCACAAGGCAACCTTTGACTGAGCAGCCCACCGCGAGGACCCGGGGTTGATTCCCGGCCGCTCCTCGAGCGGGGCTGGAGTGGTGTTCTGACTGATTGTAAGAAATTACTCTCTTAGCAATAAGTCCGCCACATGTATCAATTCGATAGCTCGTTTGCTCAAACTTTGAAATCTGCCACTGGATAACCTGTACATGTTATAAACTTTACTTATGAATTTGGTAATATTATGCTATTCTTTTGTGGTTTGCAGTTAGTCAATGAGGAATTCTTTTCTCTATATCTGAAGTCCGTGACTAGATCTTGCAAAGTAGCGTCTACTAGTAGTGAATAATTTGAACAACGGTTGATTTATTATAAGTAACACTGTTCACTTCCGGAAGTCATTATCAGACTCTAATCGGGACAATGATGTCGGTATTTTGTAATTTAACGAGTACCCATAGTAAATATTTTGAATCACTGTTTATTTACTACCATGCGTTAAGGAGTTTCATTTTTCATTCCCAGAACTCACACAGATTCTGACCTGGGTAATGGTGTATTTATTTTGTAAAGTAACAACTAACAAAAACAAATATCTTGAATAACAGTTGATTAAGTACTATTCGTTGAGAAGTTTAATTGTTCATATCCAGAACACTCTTTCAGACTCTGACCTAATTTATGATTTAGTTATTTTACAAAGTAACAACTATCCGTAGCTAATATCTTAAAACGCAGTTAATTTGAAACCATGCGCTGAGGAGTTATATAGTTCATTTCCAGACCAAATTATCACATAATAACCATACTTACATTGAACCATCTGGTTAATATACTTTTTCAAATATAAAAAGAGTCACGCTAATCAGCCCAGAAATTTTGAAGACATCGGGGTAAATACATCCACAAATTTCCATATCGAACATATGACCTCTTCCTTTTTTGAAGTCGGTTGAAAATATAAAACTAAAAATAATGTAAAGAAATACACCTATATGAGTATAGTACATTAAATTGACAGTTCTATCAAATCAATATTCTCCTCATTGCCCATTATTTGAATTAAAATTTCCGATATGTAACCAATATACTATTAGTATATATTATAAAATTTTTGATATCCACAATAGAGTAGAAAGTCATTGATTTTATATTTCAACACAACTTATAATATACCTAAACTTCTTTAGTTTTTAATCGTTATTCTTGCAGAGTTGCATAATAAGGAGGAACAAAGGGAGGCGGCACCGGGCGTAATTTGAGCCAATTATGGTACTGACGTCGATATCAGTAATTATAAACGACGGAAATCCCGTCAACCATTACAGCCACATATATAGTCCAATATTACCTTTATTCCCAACAGTAAGTAAAAATAATTTTTCACTTTTCCTAAAATTACCTAACAATTATGCTAAATGCCTAAAAATGTCTTGACTTGAAAACATTTGATACAGCTGGCCTGAATTCATGGAAATGAAAACAAAGACGAAAGACTGTTGATAATAACGAAAGGCTGTTTCTGTCAAACTAAAAATAATACATTCGAAATATCAATACCATATTCATAGATCAAAATCTAAATTAAATATCACAGTAAAAATTTATGCACGATGAGACAATCTCTCCTTCAACTGGAGTGCCCCTCTTTGATTTCTTGCACTATGTGTACTTTAGAAGACCATAACAAGAAAAATCGTTGACGAGTTTAAAATATTCTGACGTCATTTTTATTCATCATTCGCGCATAAAAGCATTACACTAAGAACTCGACGAGATAAATAATATGATGAAAATAAGCAGAAAATTTCCTCGATTCCATCTAAATTTATGCAATGATAAAATTAGTCTGGGAGCCCCAGTAAGTTGATCCAATACTGACAGATTAAGTTAAGGTGATCTTCATAATCTCGCCGGCATAATCGTTGGATCCACGCTTACATCGGTCAGTATTGTGCAGTCATAGTGAGCATTATAAATAAAGAGGTTTTTTCTTTCCTGGATTGCTTCGTTCCAGGTCTCCTTCGTTATTCATTATTTTCTTGGGCGTCCTGTCACATTATTTTGGGATTCCTTATGAACACACACAATGATATCCTTTACGCTATTCCAATTCTAGTCAATATCCACATTGTAAATTTCGTATGAGTATACGAAAATTCTCAGCTATGATTTTAAAAGAGTTCCTGAATATGGAAAGTTTACCCGGTGTAGGTCTAGCCTGTGTCATTTCATTTTCGCCGTATTCGACACTGTAAGAGAAATATATTGAGCCACAAAGACCGTATATAATGTGAAATATACAGAAAAGTGAACAAAAGTTGTAGCAAAGGAGAAAGTGTACAACGCGTTGAAGTATCTTGTGACAAAATAAAAGAAACTTGTTATTTTGAGCTACGATAATTTAACTTGACCAAAAATTAAGGTACTTCAGATTCTTTTGTGGCGAGCAAAATCTGTCAAGCTAAAAACTTCCGTAGCCGTATAGCTGATATAGTCTACTCCTTTTTTATATGATACTCGTACATCTACTACTTTTTCCACAATCTGAAAAATCTCACTCTCGGAACAAATTTGATATTCTAATCCCAATTAACTCTCTAGCTTGTTATGTTGAATTTCACTGATTTTTTTCGGAGATATATTTACACTGTTAGTATTAAAATAGGAATACACTCATTTATTACCTTATCCGATTTAAATTCATGTTAAAATGCTTGGAACATGAGTACGACTAAAAGTGAAAATAAGGTGTTTTTTGAAATATATTTAATATAAAACATTTATATTTAATCGCTGCCATCATTAATCGTGAAATATTTAATAAAACTTACGTTAAAGTATCTATACTTATATGAAGAAGCATAAATTAATTTTTATTTAGGGCATTATCGTAAAGAACTGCAAGGATGATTTCAATAAGCATCAGAGTATTCTTTGCTACTTTAAACATTTTATGCACACACCTTTATTTATGTACGTAAATCTACATTAATTTTAGAAGACGTAGATTTCTTTATTTAGACAAAGTTAGAAAGAATTTACACGAATTTCACGTTTTCAAAATTTCTAGATGACGACTGGGCAACGCACAAAACACACATTCAAAATACACACGAAATATGACGATATTAGGAAATCTTAACATTGCAAAGATGAATAAATCACGTAAGCATTCGGTCAATTTATTAACAACTAGTAATTATTATTCCATATTAAATAAACATTTGTTTCGAGAGCCAGTGTCAGTACATAATTCAAATGATTTAACATTGTATCTACGCCTTTTCTCTGCAAATACGTATTTGTTTGCATAAGAGCAAATATGTTTAAGAAATATATTAAAATATATATATATATATATATATATATATATATATATATATATATATATATATGTATATATATATTTAGAAATATGAATCATTATTTAAAAGTTAATAGGTCTTGTAAAACGTAATGTCTTTATTTCAACAGCAGGTTAACTATAAAGAATTTGAAAAAGACATTAAATTTAACATCTAACCCCTTAATTAACTGCTAAATATATAATGTGAAAACATTACTATGAGTAATATTAGCAAAACAATTATATATTTTAAATTAAAAAAAATCTTTAAAACAATTCAACGCCTGATATAATATATTAAATCAAATTGGATCGTTCGTTCTCTCTCTCTCGTTCCTAAGGAAAAAGAGTCAATGTAAAAGACAACACAATAAATAATTCTAAACAATTGAATTACCCTTGACAACGACTTAACATTTCTATAAAGATTTTGGCCATGAAGTTACATAAAACGATCGATAGATCTCTAAAACATTGAATTGGTCAAAAAGTTTTTAAGCCTGATTTAAATTTTCCAAAAAATTATTTTAGGAACTAAATGTGTATGTAACATTTATTTTTTAAAATTTTCAATTAATCAACGATACATATGCACAATTTTTACATATGCCTTATCGCCGTTAAGTAATTAAGTATAGTTAACATAACTTTGGCGTAAAAATCTAATGATTTAGATTAAACGAAATTGTTGAGTCCTTTTAATGTCTTTTTTTATTATTTAGTTCATTTACTTGCTGACAATGATGTGGTTATGAGGATGTCACGTCCAGTGCTAGGTAAAAACATGCATATTACAATGGATAACTGGTTTTCTTCTCTTCATGTAACAACAATTACTATTTGAAAACGGGACCACTATGGTTGCTACAGTAAAAAAGGATAAAAGAAAAGTACTACGAGAATTTGTCGTTGCAAGAGGAAATCCTTTATACTCTTCAAAATTTGACTTCCATCAACTATGTACGCTAGTTTCTTATGTACCTAAGCCTAACAAAGTTGCGATTTTGATGTCACAATGACCGCAATTTATGCCGATACATGAGATCGTCACAAGCCAGAAATAATAACTTGTTATAATCAAACAAAAAAGGGCGTCGACCTAGTTGACAAGACGTGTTCTCTCTATGACGTATCCAAGAATTCAAAAAGATGGCCTCTAATTACCTGTCCACCATAACTGTCCAAAAATATAAACTCGTAATTCTAAGTAAACCTTAAGTATAGATACATATATATATATATATATATATATATATATATATATATATATATAATTTGTATCCTAAATTTACTTAACGGTCACTAGTTGAAATTGTGACTCATTGTGTGTGTTTGTCTGTTGTCACTGCCTTGTTTTGTTAAAATATTCATCAAAATTGGTATTTGCGTTATAACAAAGTGTTTAAATACAGAACTACCGCCATAATATGTAAGGGAGTAATGTTCTTATGTAAGTAATGTTCGTCACGCAAACAATGTTTTATTTAATTTTTTTTTTATATTTTTTATTTCTTTCGAATTATATAGAACTCAAGAGTAAGATGATAGTACTGGGATCAATATTTAGTTCTTCTTTTTATATCTGCAATGTGTAGCAAGTGTGCCAAGAAACTTTATTCTATCATTTTAGGTTAATTTCATGATTATCTATGCGGTATCCATGGTTAATCGGATTGGCCTTAGTGATGTACTCTCACATTCACACTGGCTTGTCTCGTAATTATAAGTATATATTTTTTATATGTACCTTTTGATCCGACGTTTCACTCTGTTGTCCGTGTTATTGAATATTTTAAAATATGTACAAAATTTCATAATATTTATGTACCCACTAGCTGTCGCCACATTTTCCTTCGTTTTCTAAAAGCGTAACGTGTCTATTTAATGAAACATCATAGCTCTAAGTGAATTTATTGAAGTTATTGTTAAAGGTCATGTACGGAATAATTTTCTCAGATTGTGCTCTGTGAGAGATTGTGTTGAATCTGCCATCTTCGTAAAAACTTTAAAGATAAATATCACTTGCCACATTTATGCTATTGTCCAAATATTTAAAAATTAATTATAATTAAACTATCCAAAATGTCCTTTTTTACATTGTTTTTGAATAACTTACCGTTTACGAATTATTGTTATTATTAAAAGCTATTATTTTTCTTAATTTGCATACTAATAATTTACTAAAAATTAAATACACAATTTTAATTAAATAAAATGTCCATTAAAAAAACGTTAATATATGACAAACTATTATCTTTTCATATCAAGATGATTTAAAAAATACTGTATAAGTAATTCAAATTACGATTTGCTTATCTACTAAGAACATCTCCGCTAGTAAAGGCCCTCTCGTTCCTCGATATCGTTCTTTTTCCACCTTTTCCATATAGTCTTATCAAACAATTTTTGTTATTTCGATCTGAAGACAATAGTGATACAGATCATTAAATTCCTCAAAATTTCCTTTATGAAACCATTTTGAAATAACTTATCATATAATAAATATAGTGATTTCAGGTTTGAAATAAACATTTTTTCAAATTATTTCAGGAATTGCCTATCATTCTTTAAAATTTGATGGAAAAATTTTGAAAAGTACTAAATTTTTTATAGCATTATTTTCAAAACAAAAAGAAAATTAATAAGGACATTAGAGGAATTTAGTAATCTGCAAAAAAGTATTATTATTATTTTTATTACAGCGTAAACGATTAATGAGGTAATAAAATTCACAAAGACGGCAGATTTAGCGTTACTCCTCAAATAGCGCCAATTGCATAAAGTTCTCACAACCTAATACATAAAGTGCTAGGAAACCGAAATAATTTTGCATTGAACTATTTTCATTGAACATTGAAATTGTTAAACACAGTCCTGAAATTTTGAAGACTCACATCATGAACGAAACGACTCATCAATAACTATTTTTAGAAATTTTAAAAGACTTAGTGGTATTTCATTCAACGCGATCCGTGAGAAACAATTTTATTTTGACAAGTATTAATTCTGAGCCTATAAAAGAAATTATGTTTTGAAAAATACCTCTAACAAAGAATACCTATATAATATCGACTCGGAATAAACGCATGTCCAAGTTAAAAATTATTTTATTTTCTAGCTTATTTTCGACAGAAAAGTGAAAATTTTTATTTTAGTTTATTAATTAACTTGGTAAGGATCACTGCCATTAAAGTTTATTAGAGAATAGTTCTGGAAGAATAATAGTAGTATTAACTACGGACTCATACTATGAACTCCTTGACCATGCTATACATGCGCGTTTAAGTAATTTATAGCAATCGAAATATTGATATGCAACATGTACATAGACACACACACATACATATATACTCGAATATATATACATATATATATATATATATATATATATATATGTATATGTATATATATATATATATATATATATATATATATATATATATGTATATATATATATATATGAGTGCATGCATGCGGGCCGGGCGTGAGTGCATGCGTTCATGCGTGCGTGCGTGGCCAGAAAAAGTATTAAAAAAGTCAAGAAATTGGGCTAGATCTATAGAAAGCTAAAAAAATTAGTATGTTTTCTTGTATGACGGATTCTCACTTAACATGCCTATGCCCAGAATAAAATAATAAGAAATTTCTCAATGTTAGAACGAGCACACTTTGTAATGTAATTGAAAATGAAGCCTTTTTATCATTTGTGAGAGTTTGGTTCTAGACACTGAAAGTTTTCCAACTCTCAGGATAAGGATCATTTTTATAGTAGGCTTTATCACGTTTAACCAGGTATCTGTAAATATGATCTCGAAGAGAAGGTGCTGCTTTATGCTTGATATAATTTTCGCAACTTTCTCGTTGGCTACTTGTAGAGAATAAATTTTGCGTCAGTTACATACAAGCAATGAATGCCCACAAAGTTAGAAACTTTTCGAGACAGATAGGTACTGTATACGACCTATATACCTAAGACGAAAAGCCCAGGAGGTGAAATTTTACTAAAAGAGGTGACAAATTTTGGAAAAAAAATATATAAAGGTGATTCAGATAAAAAGTGAATAAAGACAGTAATATGTTTAAATTGCTACGACTGATAAAAATCCATAGTTCATTTATTCTGGAAACTGATTTACATAGATATATATTAATATCACGCATTTAAGAATAAAAAGATAAAAATATACGATGGTTTAAATAAGATGGAAAGTATTACACGTTTATTAAGATATGTGACGCTTGGAGGGACACTATTATAAAGGGGTACTCCATAGTGAGCAAATATTTAAGTGCACACGCGTACAAAGGTATATTGCCTCCCCTCTACCATCCCTCCCAATGGATTCATCTCTACTTTTTATTGATATTGATTAAATCAATTAAATTGTCTCGTAATTATAAAATTGTAACCTCAGCTCAAAAAAATAAAACGATTGTTTTGGCACAAAAAGTTGTATTTTTTAAAAAGAATAATATAAACCTTAAAATTAATATTATAGTTTATAAAAATCCAAGTTATTTTGAATTGCTGTGGTTGTGTGATGCATTGAGTGTCATCAAATTTTCCTTTTGTTGAGTCGTCATTAAAATTTCTAAATCGAGATTTATTGAACCGTTCTGCTTCTGTTCATGCCGCAGATATTGGCTAGGTGTGTATTTTACACAATGTATTTTCTATGTTATCTTAAACTAAATTTTGTGTCTGCTAGATTATTGTAATACCTATAGTACTTAGTATGCATGGCTTTAAGTTAGATGAGATACAATGTTGTTTAAAAATATTTCTTAGTATTTAAAATTCTCCATCCTTTTGTGTAAGAAATTCATCATACTGTTGAACAAATTCTAGCTCATATTTCAGTTGTTTAAGTATTTTGGTCGAACCTTGTAAAGGCTGTGAGAAGGTTGATAACGTAACTAGCTAAAAGTCGTTAATTAAACGAGACTATAAAACATTTCCTATTATCATGGCTATATAACCATTCCCAAATCAGCATCGAATAGGTAAGACTCATATATTTTTTTAATTTGATGTCAATAGAAGTATCGTATGTATGCAATAAATTTTATTCACTCATTCTATTGAAAGCTGAATGTTTAAATATATGTAACTTACGAAAAGTAAGTATCAGAAATTTTTGGGTAATTCGAACAGACGACCAAGTAGAATACTTTATGGCATTAAACCCAGCATAGTTTTTTTCGGAAAATGAACGCAATTAATGAGTAATTGGCATGTATACTTCCCTAGGTAATAAAAATTTGAATAATACGCATCGTTTTATTTTATGATTTTCAAACGCGCTATGTCGCCTCTTTATAATAGCTTCCCAGACTGTTAATATCAAAACCAAGTATTATACTAACATTATAACAAGTGAATCTGTTTTATTCAAGGTGCAAATATAATACGGTACACTATGTACGGACAGGCTTTGTCATGAGGTGATGTTACCCTTTAACAGTTCGTTTAATTTCCTTTTAACAGGCTACTGCCCCAAAATTTTTTTGAGTTGTGTTTTGACTACTCTAGTTTTTTTTTAAAAATGGACACAACACGGACGGAATTGGTCACACCATTGTGCGGGCGTCGTGTCGATTTATTTTACAAGGTGTGCAAAGTGAATTTGTTTTATTTAATTTGTTTAATTACTAAAATATTAAATGTGTATCATCGTTTTCTGAAATAATTGATTGTTTTTTTTTCGTAAGCAAAAAGCATATATTCCTAGCAAAAAGGAAAGATACTTCCGTTTCTGCGAATATAGACGCCCTTAGGGGTCCATAATGGCGCACATCTACCTGTTAGAGATAAACGTGTTTTACTTAAAAATAAGTGTTTATTTCTTTTTTTGTAATAGACAATACCACGAAAGTACACGATGAAAAGAGGTGATCCACTGTGTGATTTTTAATAATATTTTTTAATAACTGAAATTTAATAGTAATCCGTACAATAAAAAAAATATTTATTGTGAATATTCGTGATAGAAATAGTACTTATAAGCTTTTTAATACATATTTTAAGTGTAATTCTCCAAATGAGGTAAAGTTACGGAAAAGTTTTTTTGCATTATGAATGATAAAATATTACTTTTTTTTAATTAAATGCTTAAAATTAATAAATTGCAATAAATTTTCAGTATACTCATTTATTTTCTTTGTTAATTATAAAATCTTATTTAGACTGCTTTAATAAATTTAACAATTCGTTATATACGCGTGTTTGTATTAACTTGTATGCTGAGTATTCATTAAAATTTTTAAAATAACTAAATTTATTTGAAATTAAATTTTAATTTAAATTAATTAATTTAAAAGAAAATTCAAACAAAATTTAAAAAAAATGTAATAATGGATAATAATAATAACAATAACATTAATTATAATTATCATTAATAATAATGTTATTAATATTGGTATAATTAATAGTTTGATATTAGATTTTACCAACCCTATTTACAATCACGCTCCAGTTCTTTTGTTATTTTATTTCCGTTAATTATTTGCATGTCAAATAAAGTTATTCTTGTATTATGTCAACAAAATATAACTTCCAACGCGCGTATATAAATACATACAACTTTTTTTTAATTTGACTCTTATCCTATTTAATATAACTGTTTGGTACGGTTGTCGTTCTTTTTATTATTACAATATGTAAAGCTAAAGTTAAGCATTCCTTACTAACGTAACTTAAATAAAACTATATTTTGATTAATTTCAATTTGTTTTCATAACATTTTTTTCTCAATACAAAAACCAGTTCCAAAATTCTGGAACTGATAGCACGATGTCAAAACTAATTCGATATTGAATGTTCTGAATGTTTCATTCAATAACGCTGAACCAAAACTGTATGGATGAAACTGGAATACGGTACATAGTATCGTTTTCAGATAGTAAATAATATTTTTGAAATATACTTTATAAAAAATATATAATATTTTGAAAAATATATTAAATGTATTACTTATTCGAGCACTCTCTATAACAATTACTTACATTGTATGTTTAGAAAACATAATAATCAATGTCTCTTTTCACACAATATATAAAGGTAAGATTCCATTTTACACAATATTTTGCAATAGTTTCGGTGTGCAGCTCACTACTTAGTTTAGCTACTTAGTTTATTCCCGAACGGCAAAATTTGCGACTGACCAGGATTCTCAAAAAATGATACGGTTCTATTTACAAAGTGCACTGAAGTGAAACGCTTACTATAACCTACCGCCGGACCCCATAACCTGTCCGCAACTTTACTAACATGACACAATTTTTCTTTGATTTTTCTGTTTAATTTATTTTACCCATATAAAAGTTTTTGTGTCCCGA
Organism: Druceiella hillmani; assembly: GCA_039881145.1. Classification (NCBI taxonomy): domain Eukaryota; kingdom Metazoa; phylum Arthropoda; class Insecta; order Lepidoptera; family Hepialidae; genus Druceiella; species Druceiella hillmani. Next base: position 58,939,835 of record JAYKKI010000002.1, read on the forward strand.
TAAATTATTGACTGATGCACATTTCTATCTTCTTAGCATAACTTTATGAGTTTTAAACGGTTATAATTTTTTTCCATGAATTATTAATCATCTTAATTTCCATGGAATGTAAAATGAAAATATTGAAAAGTAATTTATCCGATTTGCAGTATTTCTAGAATAGAAATAGTTTTATCATTATAAATATAGGACCATTTATTGTGTGAAACGTAACCTTATCTGAAAGTAATATCGTCTTCGTCTAAAAATTCTTTTAACTATTTATATATAAGCTGTTGTAGAGAGCATGATGGAAGTAAAGAGACCCCAGCCGATCAGCAGCAATTGGTCAGACCAAGTAACCGCTATCACTTGTCTTCGCGTAACACCTCTCCTAAGGAAAACTGAAAACCGGACAAAGTGGAAGAAGACTATACATAAAGCCTCTAATGCCATTCAAGAACACGACCTTCAGACGACTTCCATATACATTTAATGTATTTTTATTCGTAGTCGTCTTCTTCATTTCTAAAGGTAATGTATATATAAAATAATTAAAATTAAGCAATATAATTTTAGGTATAGTTGTGTTCCATTTTATTTTTTTTAATTCTCTTTTACCAATAAAAATTTTAAAAACATTCAAAAATATAAATAAACATTTTGTGGAGTTATATGGTACTACATGACTTAACTGCATTTAGGATATTTTATTCGAATAATTCTTTTCACATTTTGCGTTAGCAGATTTGTAATTAAATGAAATAAATAAATATCTCATAACAAATTGAAACAAAGTTACCAATAATATAACCAACATTAGTTAAGTAAGTAAATTTTTAAAAAGGAAAGCGAAACAATCAAAAGTAATTATTTCAATAAAAAAGGCAAAAATGTTTTACAATAACTGACTAAAACGCGATAAGAATATAATTATTACTTAACCATAGATTTCTCCTAGGAGAATATGCGTGTGGTATGTATATAAACAATTGGTAATATATATAAACAATCAGTACTGATAAGTTATCCTATAACTCTTAGTACTGACGTTCTATAGATTATAGGAACAGACAGTTATTCAGTTTGCAACGCTATTTCGAACGAGATTTCCTATGTATACTAGATTGTGTTCTATTCTACACTGTACTGCTGGCCATCTCAAGTGTCGGTCATAGCAAGTGCTGCATAGACCTTATTACTGTCATCCATAGTATTGCTGGTATAATAAAAATGCAAAATATACTAAAGTAGAACTATAACCAAATAAAGCGCCATTCCAAACACAGACTCTATTTTTTTTCGTATAAGGGCAGTTGTTTAATCGATATAGCAAGTACTTTTAAAATTTCACTCTAAAATAAAGATGAAAATAAATTATACAAATTTATTACGGAGAAATAATTAATTTTTTAACCAGGGCTGATGAATCTAGGTTGGTTAAGGTTGTTAGTTACAATAACATGCAAAAATTTAATTCCAACTTGATTAGCTAATAGCAGCTATGGAGTGTGAGTGTACGTATCAATCCAAAGAACAAATATTAAAGACCTCTAACTCAGAATTGATAAACCCCATTTTCATTTCGGCTCCGAATATATAAATCAATATTACATAGAAAATATTTGCCTGATTCTTGTTGAAATGGTAGGTGTGCAAATTGGGGATCTTAGAAAGAAACGGTTCAATTAATAAAAAGTACACCAGTAAAATATGTGCAACGACTTACGACACTTTATATCGTCTCCTGTGTCAACTGACAGCATAACTCGTTGCAGACATTTATGTTATTGTCTATGCGAAACACTGTCCTCTAAGTAAAATGACATATTAAAGAAAACTTGTAAGTGTATTTTTTCCATTTGTTTATATTTTATCTTCAAAATTACGATATCGCCGCTTGAAAATAATTATGCATAATTCTTTATTAGCATTATGCGGTGCTTAATTTACAAAATATTCAACTAGATGTGTTGAAGTTGTTTTGGTCGTTACGAGTTTTCACATCTAGAACGACGGTATATTCTACTAGCTGGATGTTATTATAATCTACCTGTGATTATGCAGTACGTCAAAGGCAGCTACTTAGAATTATCTCTGTGTAACAAATCTAACCCATACTCTTAAATTGTATGGAAATGACATGGTTTCCAAAAGACAATCAACTTTAAGAGAGTAATAAATGCTACCTCTGTTTTCCAAGTAATAATGATATTCACTTAAAAAAGAGTGGTGGATTGCTTTAAGACAAATGTTTCAAGGTTGCAACATTTATTATGGAATGTGTTGCGCAATAATGTTATCACGTTTGTTATTCGAGCAATTTTATTTCAGTCATATATTGGAAACTATCCCATTTCTTAAACTGATTACTACAAAATATAAAAACAAGTGAAAAGGTACATAATAAGTATGCCTTAATTTCGGCATAGGCCTATGCAAGTGGTGCAGCAGTTAGGCATAGGAATTTGATTCATAAATACTGGAATACTTAAATTAAAATAAATAATACTTAAATTGAAATAAATTCAAAAAGTCCTTTAATTTAAATTCTAGTTTTAAACGTAATTTTTAAAAAAATTATTACATTTTAATTTTAACTTCATCTGTAGCTTTTCTAATAATAACTATCGAGTCCAGGGAGCCGTAACTGTGTTTTTGAAATATATACTAAAGAAGTCAATTTATTCAATGGGTTTAGTCTGGTTTAGCTCAGAAAGGGATATCCTTTCTGTTATTATTTTATGTATATCTTATTTCCTCCCATGAATTATAATATTAATATAAAAAAATCCTATTAAAAACTTATTTAAACTAATCGCAATTATGATAAAAACGGAACCAATAAATATAACAATCAAGTATTCTGAACTAAGGTAAACCTTTTATATCATAAGAATAAAAGATGCTCTTGCATAAATTAATGAAAGATTACGGCACTTCCATAACCGCTATGATTACGGAACGTACATGCACACAAATACATAGCTGCCATAAAATCATATGGCGCTTGTGTATTGTGTTTAAGAATGCTATGACACAGATTATACGTTACTGTGACATTACACCGTAAAGTTCACCATAAACTTCAATCAGAGTCCACAAATGAATTACATGAACACACGCCTGAAATTAGGCGGCATCGTGTAAACATATAATACTCGCATTTATTTATGCGGTTTTCTCCCGACAAAACACAAACGGATGACAATAAATTAGCGAAGTCTTTCAATTCCTATTTGAATGTATGTTAGCGTTGTATCCGCATATTTTTGCAAGAGCTTTGCGACCCGTTCAATTTTATTTAAATAATAAGAATGATATTCCAATAACTTTATACGGCAAGCGCGGTTGGTGTTCATGTAATGATTCAACCAAAATAAAATAGGTTTTTTTTTTCATAACGTGGCAATTTTTTTCATACTTTAACGAATTTAATTATTAGATATCATTGTAAATAAACATTGTGTATAAAAAACCTTGCTGGCGTTACATTCTTATGAGGGTACGTACGTACATGTGTGCTGGCGTGCATGTATGCAAGCGTTCGAGTAAATTATTTTAATTTTGAAATGACAAAGATTCTGTATATTCAAACTAAAATATTATTGTCTTTTTTAACTGTCTTAGTGTTTAAATTTTAATTCTTCATGACTAATACGCTACACAAATATTTTACTCTGTTTTTGTGGTTATTTTTTATTACTTAGTTTTTATAGTCTCATAATTTAATTCAAGGAAAACCCACTCAATTTATATCTTCTGAAAATACTCTCCCGTCTTTAAAGTTTGATTGCAAATACTTTGATTGCGGTACAATGACTAATTTGTGCATATAAATTTTAGCACTAGAAGTAACCATGCGAAACTTTCTTAAATGCCTTATTAAGTTCTCCTTTCCTAAAATTATAGCCCTTATTTACATCGTTAGCAACGTTAAAAACCTCTTCATTAATTTTTGTTATATATAAATCAATGTAAACTTATTGTAAACCTATGTTTATTGTATACTATTATCTAGTTAGATACAATCTTTCCTAACGGTAAACACCAGTAGGCATGTACATAAGCAGTGGGTCACAATATCGAAATATTCGAATTCCAACATCATCTACGGCTGTTAACTAAATTAAATTCAATAAAGCCTTAGTGAACTTTGAAAGCACCCGCATCAACTCAGGCCGCTTAATCACTAAGTGGTGTATATACATCGGTCACTCTGCCCATCTCGGCGGACATAATAGTGGCGCGGGTTTATAGTAAAGTTTAACTGGAATATAACTAAAAGCTTAAGAGAAACTTGGCTCTATTACCCAATACTTACCATTAAGTACATGATTCATCGCTAGTTTGGTTATATCTAAATAAATATTAACACATTTTTTTGCATAATTTTTATTCGACACTTATAAATGCGTAAGTATTTATTGCATCCTAATGTAGAGTCAAACGTTTGTGGGGCTATTGTGCTCGTGTTCAAGTAATTTCTGCTAGCTATAAATTGCTGAGTATTACCATTTATTTAGTTTACAAAAAATTACAAACTTCATATAATAAATTTATTGACCATGAGACCAAATTTACATTATTTTGAGTTAACAATATTAAAATTTACTCAATAATGGGTAATTTTTAATATTTTAATCTCAATATCGTAACTGCAGTCTAGATATATGAAGTATGAACACTAGAACTCCATCCAACAGATTACAATTTTAAATACTCTGATTGGGATTCGAGTGGATACCACCAACAAAGAAACCTGTTGATTATGAGTAAAATTCGCATTAAGAGAGTTTTGTACACGCATAAATATGTGTAAAAATATATGCAACATTTATATTAAACTATTTGCAAACAAAAATATAATTTTTAACATGTTACATTTTTAATACATTATCCAAAATGACTTTCAAATGTGTGAAATTAAAGTGAATTTCTGAAAACTATGATTAAAGTTGATTTAATTTTTCTATTATAATTTATGATTATTATAATTTTTCGGTAAACTGGAATCAAGTTTTAATAACGCTATTTTTTCTTAAATTTCACTTCAGCAATCACTTCTACTTAATAATACTATCTTACGTACAATATCTACTTAATACCTACGTCAAATCCTAAAAAAAATATTTTTGGAATCCTTATAAATATTCTTTTTACTCGATCTTACTCATCCGACTCCACATGAAATTAGGTATGATTTAAAAAAAATGTTCTTTCTTCCTGACCGATATTTCAAAATTTTGCCGTCGAACAATTTCTAAGAAAAACGATGGACATGGGTAATATTGTACATGGGTAATGGTAATATTGCACATGGGTAATATTACAGGGGTTCCATTTTCTTTTTCGTCCATTTTCTTGAAGGACGGAAACTTCAAAACCAAGCGTCCAATTCTACTTCGCTGCTTTTAGACTACTAAGGTCAAGCTAAGCTAAACTATGAGATTGATTATTCAATAAAGAAAATATGTTTCGCGATTCATGAGTAACTGAATAGGAACTAAATTACAAAGAAAATCCTTTATTAAGATGGCTCTCTTTGCAATATTTTGTAAACTGAACTACAGTGTTACTGTCAAAAAGTATTTCGTAAATTCAATGCTGATTTAATGCTAGTTACCTATTCAATTACACATGAACTAAAAATTAACCATTAATATACTATTAATAATAATAATAATATAGTTTATTTGTGGATATAAAATACAACAGATAAAGTAATAGACATATACAGAAACGTTCTTTAAGTTACATGCCTTAATTTTAAATTTTTCAATGTTTTGTCCACAAGAAGGTAACTAACTCGGCTCGTGCAGTTATGCTATAAGCATCACCGACACGGCCGGTTTATACACACACACCACATATATACACACACACGTACACATGCACACACACACACACACACACACACGTGTGTGTGTATGTGTGTGTGTGTGTGTGTGTGTGTGTGTGTGCATGTGTACTTATATATATATATATATATATATATATATATATATATAATGTGTTTCTAATTCTTATCCTTGGAAAGCTTTCCATGATTTTTATTAGATATTCTTCAGAGGTTCCTGCTGTAGAAGTTTTCGGTGTTTCTTTTTCCTCTAAAAGGTATCCCATGAACTGTTTATTTCCATCTTCATCACAATAAACCGCCTTTGTTTCTGGGCTCATGGATATCCATACCTGTCGCTTGTCATGCCGTTTTTGTAAATTAGCTTTGATTTTTTGAAAGATTTGTGTTTTTATTATTTCATCGTGTAGTTTTACAGGTTGTAATTTATCCGGGAACACAAAGGTATTGCCGTCTAAATCGGTAATTGTTGTTATACAAATAATATTTGTCTTCACATCTTCAATGGCCTTGACTACGAATTCGAACTGTAATTTGTCCATTATTCTTGGGAATTAGCTGTAGAAATGTTGTTTTATAATGCGTTTCTAATTCTTATCCTTGGATAATATGGTGAACAGTAAAACTATAGCATTGAGTTGCTCTGAAAAGAGGTTTATTACATAAACAAATGTTTACACTTTTACAAAACAATTTATAACGTTAATTAATCACAAACTCACCTGAAAAGAGAAACAACATTTAAAGCTATTGCTTCACTAGTTCGTATCAATTAAGTATTAAAATATTATACTATATCATATTATAATTCATTGATCGTTTCTAAGAACATGTTTAGCTTGATAAAAGGGTTTTATTTTTTTTTCTACTTGTTGTTTTCCTATGTGGCAATAATAGTGATGAACTTGTTTTATAATATGTTTACTAAAGTCTTAAGTTAGTATAATCTTTTCATGTTTTCCAATCTTTTTATAATTTATATTATTTTTATAAATAAGTTTATTTATATTCTCTTTTATATCTTCGTTTTTATTTTGATCTTGTTGTATATCTTCTATTTTGATAAAATTAACTACTTTTAAACTACTTTCTTCATTTTCATCTGGTTCTAATACTGGGTTTCTGCCTCTATATTATATTTTCCCGGAGAATATATTATTTTAAAATTGAATTGCAACAAATAAAACGTAAGATCTCCCAGTTCTTCACCCGTTCTGGCTTTTATATTAATTTTTTTTAAGGGTTTGTGATCTGAAAAAACCGTGAATGTTTTTCCTATAAGCCAATGTTGCCAGTATTTAACCGCCTCTTTTATAGCCAGACACTCAAGATATATAGCTTTTCTCTGTTTTTGGGAATTGTTTAATTTTTTGGAAAAATATGCGCAAGGTTTTTCATCACCATTGGGTTGAATTTGTTTTAAGATTGCAGCTATGTCTTGTATGCTAGCATCTGTATAAATATTGATTGGTAAGTCTGTATCAAAGATTGCTAGGATTGGTTTTGAGCAAAGTAGTTTTTTTATAGTATCAAATGATTCTTGACATTTATCGGACCAGACAAATTTTTCTCCTTTTCTTAATAAATTATGTAATGGATCCAGCGTTTTTGACATATTTGGTACATATTTTCCATAGAAATTTATTTTTCCCAAAAATTGACGAACGTTTTTTTGTGTTTTTGGAATCGGAAGTTCTTTTATGGCAATTAAATTATCCTTTAGCGGAGTTACCGTGTTGTTTTTTATTATATGCCCTAGATATTTTACCGAGCCCTGTGCAAAGTTACATTTCGTGAATTTTAATTTAAACCCTTCTTTTAAGATTGCTTCCAATAAGAAGCATAAGTGTTCTATATGTTTCTCAAACGTTTCTGAAAATACTAAAATGTCATCTATGTAATTAACAGTAAAATCTGACAATTTATGCTTTCTTATAATACTATTCAGGATTCTCTGAAAAATGGCGGGCGAAGTTTTTAAGCCAAAAGGTAAACATGTCCACTGATAGTGTGCATTCTGGGTAACAAATGCAGTTTTTTTTCTATCTTCAATCTTAAGAGGTATGGACCAAAACGCCGAGTTCACATCAAGTGTTGAAAAAAATTTACATTTTCTCGTTTTTATCATTAAATCCTCGATTAGAGGAAACGGTTGCGATTGGGGAACTACAATCTTATTCAATTCTCGAAAATCTATGCAAAGCCTTAATCTTCTTCCTTCTTCTTTTTTAAATGCTAGTGTTACCGGAGCCGCAAAAGGGCTATATGATTCCTCGATTAAATTATTTTCTAGTAGTTTTGATATTTGATGTTCAATTTCTTTCATGTCCTCAATAGAGCACCTATATGGTCTCTTACTGCAGTACTTATCTATCAACAGATCAATATGTGCTTCGTAACCTTTTACTGTACCTATATCATATTTATCTTTAGCGAAAATTGAATTATATTTGCATATCAATTGATCAATATCAGATCTTTTTTTATGATCTAAATGATTTATCGTAATATCAAAATCATTAACCCTTATATTTTCATTAAAGTTTATTTGATATTCGTGAATAATAACTTGTTTTTCATTTTTATTTATCCCTATGTCACTACTTGTACTGCCAGGAATTTGTTTTGTGATTATAGGTTGTTTTTCTTTGTTTTTTATGTATTTTGTCTTATTGTTATTGTTGTGGATATTTTGCATGATTTCTAAATTCTCATTTTGAGTTAATTTAAATTTTTGTATACAATCTAATCCAACTAGAAAATTATAGTCGAAGTTTTCTTCACCTATAAGAAAAATATCAACATGTTTTTCAATTTCAAAAATTTTTAGTTTTAAAGTTACCATTCCTATTGATTTTTTTACGCCATTAATTGTTTTCAAACCTGCTTTTTTATAATGAGTTGGTATTTTTTTTAAAGATAATAACCTTGAATTTATTATGGAAACATTGGATCCTGAATCATAGATTCCTGATGTTTCTAAAATGTAATTTATTAGTAATTTAATTTTAATTAATGGCGGCACTACCAGTTTTTTGGTTAATTTCATTTAGTTCAGTCTCTAATTCTGAATTGTTTACACTCCTTATCTGATCGTTTTTTGTTCCATCATTATTTTTTATTTTAAACCAACATTGTGATTCGGGATGGTAACGTGTACCTTTATTTTCTTTTTCACAAATTTTACACGGACTAACCATGGGCCTTATATTTTTATCTTTAATTTTACTTTCGGAAGCTATTATCTTTTTATCAAATGTTTTTTTATTTACCATGTGCTCTAAACTTCTTATATTATTAAATAAATCTTGAGTTTCCTTTAAACTATTTTTATCAATTTTATCCGCAATGAAATTCGGTAATCCGGTGGAGATTAGATCAATTAGAGTATGTTTATCTATGGACTTATTTATTTCTAATAGCAGTTTCTCTTTTTTTAATGCAGTATGCATTAAGAAATGAGCCCAGTAATGAGCCCTGTCTATATTTAAATAACATTGCATACCTGATCGGTGACTAACTCTTATCTGCATATGTCTCACTAAAGTTTTGTTTCCACATAGCCCATTCTGAATTTTACTTCTAAAAATAACCTAAAAATTTCAATTTTTTTGATATTCTCCTCTATGCCTAAACGTGCACCTTCCGCTTCAAAGATTGTCATCCACTGGGACACATTGGTAATTTTACTACTAAATTTTTGTATAACAAATTTTTCTGCCATTTTTCCCACATTAAAAGGTTTTGATGATTCATTCTTCATTTCAGCGAAGCTTTCCATGATTTTTATTAGATATTCTTCAGAGATTCCTGCTGTAGAAGTTTTCGGTGTTTCTTTTTCCTCTAAAAGGTATCCCATGAACTGTTTATTTCCATCTTCATCACAATAAACCGCCTTTGTTTCTGGGCTCATGGATATCCATACCTGTCGCTTGTCATGCCGTTTTTGTAAATTAGCTTTGATTTTTTGAAAGATTTGTGTTTTTATTATTTCATCGTGTAGTTTTACAGGTTGTAATTTATCCGGGAACACAAAGGTATTGCCGTCTAAATCGGTAATTGTTGTTATACAAATAATATTTGTCTTCACATCTTCAATGGCCTTGACTACGAATTCGAACTGTAATTTGTCCATTATTCTTGGGAATTAGCTGTAGAAATGTTGTTTTATAATGCGTTTCTAATTCTTATCCTTGGATAATATGGTGAACAGTAAAACTATAGCATTGAGTTGCTCTGAAAAGAGATTTATTACATAAACAAATGTTTACACTTTTACAAAACAATTTATAACGTTAATTAATCACAAACTCACCTGAAAAGAGAAACAACATTTAAAGCTATTGCTTCACTAGTTCGTATCAATTAAGTATTAAAATATTATACTATATCATATTATAATTCATTGATCGTTTCTAAGAACATAACCTATTTTTCTATCGTGGCGTGGCGACATGTCCAAGTGATAGCTAGCACAGATCATATGCAAACGATTATTTATAACTATTAAAAATATTTTGAAATAATAAGTAAAATCCCAGCCCAGCCTGGTCCGCAGGCGGACTGAGCTGAGCTTGAACTAGACTAACAGGACTAAATTTAAATAAACAGCTAAATAAACAAACCCATTTTAGGATTAATCATTCGGTTCATAAGAAAGAACGACGTCAAAAAATAAAAATTTTCGTATTTATATTCTTATTTATTTTTGTTTTTATATTTATTTGTATAAACTTGTTTTATACTATCTTTATATTATAATTTAATTTTCTTCTTTTTGTTTAATTGTAGCCAACTTCTTGTTTAATTTTTATTATATTGTTCATTCTTTTGTTAACAAGCAACAATGACAAATATACGAAATATGGCTTAATCAGTATTACTTAGCCTTTTTTCCACACTTGATATTGGCAAAAGTTCCTTCTGGAGAGAACAAACGCCATATAATCAAAAATAAAAATAAAGATGTTATGATTCGAAATATAAACCATAGACAAATAGACTTTATCGTTTTCTGAATGTTGGTACAAAAAGAAAATGTAGTGGTGAAAGTGACAGGTTAAAAAACATTCTAATTAAATAACTAAATTTACTTATTTATATTTATTATAAATGATAATTTATAATTAAGTTTTGCTTTGAATTGTGTAATAAGTGCTTCAATTGTATTGTGTGTAAGTGCTTAGTGATAAAAAAAAAGTAAAGTAAGTGGAAAAAATAAAGTTTAAAACACATTACTCCGCAAACAAAATCGTCAGGTACAAAAATTTTCAAATTGTTTTTTTTATAATATATAACCGTCCGCTGCAGAATTTATTTCCAGATATATAGTTTTTAATGTGTACACTTTCATATGATTTAAAAAAAATGTCGAAATGTTCCTGGTTGTATAGTGCATTTATACCATATAATCAAATTCACAATAGATATTATCTATTAATAATTATTTTTAATGCAGATAATTTAAATCAAATAATTTCGAAGTACCGATATTTTCGTTTATTCCATTTGCATTTGCTGGGTCAAAAGCTACTTACGGATTGACATTTTAAAAGTAGTCATGGACTCAGTGGTCTTCAGGGGCGGAGGGAAGTCATTAGAAATTTTAGTTGCAGCAAACTTGAAACTACCTCGATAACCGGTTGTGCGCTGTTCCGGGACTAAGAGAAGTCGGTCTCTGGCGCGCGTCACGTGGCGTTGAGCACTGCCGGACTAGTTTAATCTATCGTAAAGATATTTCGGCTCCTTTGTTGTGAAAAATCTATGCAAAAAACAGGGAGTGTGATAACTGCGACGATTGTGAATTCCGAGCATTCAATGCTCATTTAAATACGGTGATACACGGGATCGCCGCGGGATGCCGAAACAAAAACGCGCGCGTGCATTTTGAATTCTTTGGATTTAATTGGCTGTTTTTTAAAGGAAACGTGGGCCGTATACGATATCATCATAATCTATGAATGAGGCTCTAAACTAGAATTTTCCTAACGGGCAAAAGACAGAGAAGGGCGGTATTTGTATAGCGGATTGAGACGTATAAAGAAACATTTAATTTTTGCTGTTACATGTCCATGAATTCTCAGCTGTGAGTCCATTATAATGTCGAGATTCTTAGCGAGTTCCACCTTAGGAATGGACTGCTCGTTCATGAGGAGCTTCAGTCTTCCTGATCTTGCTACCTGAGCCCTACTTCCCGTATTTAGAAAACTTTGGAAGGGTTTAACAATAAAGAATGTTTACACGACCAATTCTAGAATTTTATGAGATCATCATTAATCTTTTCGCTCACTCTGTCTTCATCTTCCACACGAAAGGATTTGTACAACTGTGTACCAAGTCAGCGTAAAATTGAGTTTAAACGTGCTCTATATTGCTCGAAATAGCTGACGTGAACAGGGTGAAAAGTAGTGTCCTGAGGATTGATCCTTCGACCTTTAGAAATGACATGAACTTTCGAGGTAAGAGTTTGATTACCATCGAATACTTTGACATACTAACACCGTCGCTTAAAATAGTTTTTAAACCATTCACATGCCCATTCCGATGAACCGTAATATTGTAATTTAGCTATTAAAATTGACAGACTTAGGCAATCAAAAGCACGTGAATAATCCAAAAGAACAACGGCAGTAGCCTCCCCTGAGGCGGGTTGAGGATACGATATCATTAGTAATAGAAATGCTGTGGATATATTGTGTTCACCACGGAAACGCAACGAAAACGGAAACGCTTTGATGGATTCGAAAAATCTTTTAAGCAAACAATTTTTTTCTATGATTTTAGACATTTATTATTCATACAGAACGCTACTTTTATTACCTATATAGGTAGAATAGGTGAGCGACAGATTCACTATTTTGGTAATCACGGTAAGAGTGTACGGTGGTGATAGTTTCAGCATCCGTGCAGAGATACCATCCACACCGACAGCTTCGGACTTTAAAGAATACACAATCTTCGACATAATATCTTTACTCATCGTCTGAAAACGCATTTTTATCTGAGAGAAACGATAGTTATCATAAAAAGAAATAAGATCAGCGGCTATACTATGGGAGCAAGGTAGCGTTGCGAAGTGATCAATGATATGATCTGAGTTGCAGAGATAGTGTAGTAGATTATTTTCTTTATTTTTCCTGAGGATTTACATTATTTACGAACCTCGTCATAGATGTTTCCTATCTCCATGATGCATGTTTACATAAAAATCTTATATTTATAATAATCTAAATTTGTATCTTTCTTTCATTTAATATCTTTAGAGCGGGCTCGTTCACGCAGATGCATCATGGGACGAATCGTGTCCGTTATTTACATTTTGGATGGATGGATGCGCGTTGTTCACATCCAATAGGCGTCGAAAATCGATAAAACACTAGCGGTAATATTATTAACAATTTTGTTGATATCGTCGTCTACTGCAACACTGACCCACCGATCTTTTGATACCGCTGAAACGAACAACTCCATATCTATTTTATTAACACAACGGGAACAGAATTCACGATCAGGTATTTGAGGTTTTATGATATTGAATATACGGACCAAGAGAGCGTGGTCACTTAAATCTTGATTATGATGTATCAGTATATTATGTTTAATGTCACACGGACTGCAACACAATAAATAAATTAAAGTTTCCGGTTGTTAGGTTATCCTGGTCGCTTCAGTCACGAGTTGTTTGAAACCAAACATCTTCAACCAGTTAATGGTCTTGGAGGTGCTTGAATCGGCCTGTTTCGGTAAATCTACATTGAGGTCACCTGTGAAGAAAAAGTATTCAGCGGTACAGTTAGGACTGGTCACCGCCTCGCTCAGGCAATCGAACACTAAATCTAGAGACATGGTTGGCGGTCGGTATGCAGTACCCACAATCACTCTGACACGACCCATCTCCAAGTGAATCCAAAGTTGCTCAAGCTCTGTGTTCGGGATGATTATCTCGCGATATAACAAATTTGGGCCAGGAGAGTAAACAAATTTATGTAAAAAATAAACTTATTTTCAAAAAATATTTGAAATTGAATTTTGAAAATGTTTAAATTTTCAAATAATTTGTTAGCATTTAAGGAAAAAAGATACGGGCTCGAATGAACCAGTCGATGCACGGAGACCCATGAAACCGTTTCGCCCATGCAGCGTCCTGAAGCTGTGGGATATTATTGCCTGGGAAATTAATTATTTCTCGTATAAGCCATTGATATTTTTGGGTTTATTACCATTCCCAATAGACAAAATGACTTTTTTTTTAAATTATTAATTGTTCCCACACTTTTCATTAAAATTAGGATACAATATACTTCTTTACGGTAACTTATACAACAACTAAAAATATTTTTTATCTATATTCATAAGCTTATCATTTATATGCCTATAATCTTAGTAAAATGTTCATTACTCATTCAATAAGTACGTGTATATGTACGTTTAAGTAATATTTCTTTAATTTTCCGAATGGCATTCTCTTTTTCACCGAAATTGTTTCAAATTATCTTCACTGCTTTAATTATGTCTAAAACTGATAAACCTTATGAAAATTAAATTAAATGTTATAAAAAAGCATACTAATTTCATAAGGGGTCTTGGGTCCAGAAAACATATAAATTGGGACCAAATAAGACTTCCATCATTTTAAACCTTAAAATTATTCTAACCATAATTTATAAATATTTTGTTTTTATTACCCTGTATAATTTAAATATTAATAAAAAAAGGACAAATTTTCTCTAAGAAAAGAATGCCATAAAATAAAGATAAGATCATGGCAATGAAGATTAGCGCCATTTAGCGCAACGTTCCAAGTTCTGCCTTAACTTTGTATTTTTTAGTTTTATGATCTCAAGGCATCATGCTTTTTTATGATTCAAATACATGTTATTTGAAAGAATAAAATTATTGTAATTATATATAATCCATATTTCGTTACTAATTTGGAGAATTTCGTAAATATTTGCAGAAGTTGATGTTGATTATATAGGTTTAACAACACCTATTATCGTTTAGCGCTATTTTCAAGTGCTCTACTTCATCAACTAATTTTTTTTGTCAGATATCATTACCCAACATTTTTTTATTATATATACAATTTTTTTTTAAATTACCTATCATCCTTCATGCACTAGTATGCGTAAATGACGCTTATTAAGGAAAAATTAAAACACTTATTTCTAGCAGCTCATTTATGTTTAAACATTACAATATTTCTATTAAAATGATTCTTAATGTTCTCTACTAAACACTAGAAATTACACCAAAAGTAAAACAATGGTGGACAAGCATATAATATTGCGTACGTTACCTTGTGGAGCCGTACTAACAAATATGTGTCATCGTATAAACGACCGATAGTCTCCTTTTTATTACAAGAATATACAGTTGACGCACTTAACTTTATTTCATTGTTACAATATAAAAATCGGAACCGTATCACTGAATACATTAAATTATTTTAGTTTCGCTAGTACTGCGTACGTATAAAACGTTTTAAATAAATCTAGGATTTAAACCCAACGGTCTTTAATGATGAAAAATATACCAAAAAATCGAAATTTCTGATGCCTGTTATTCACCATAAGCGAGATAAGCATAATTTTTTTCTTTTTTTTCTGTGGTGAATCCGTTTTGAGCATCCTCTTTTATGACATAAAGTACAGTAAAACACATACTGATATAACATTATGCGAACAAGTCTATAGTAAATAATATTAATTTAATTGAAAACATTTTTAATTAATTCGCATAATTGAAACTTTACCACTAAACGAAGTTATCACTTATTGAATTCCAACACTTGAAATATGACTCTGTAACAAATAAAAATATATCTGCATCTTTTAAAATTAATCATTTAATCAAACTCTATAGAATTTATTTAGATTTTGCAAATCCGTTAATTAAGAATTAGAGAAGGGGATGCATTGTGGATCTATTTGAAGTTTAACCTTATACGTGTATGATTAAAAAAAAATGCAAAATTTCATTTCATTTGAATGAAAAAGACTATCCAATTATGTACCACTCGATAGAACACCCAAATAAAAAATTTGCACTGATAATCAATAGTAGTCTATTTGGTCATGTTGATTTGATCATTTCTTCCTAAGTGTAGATGATTTACTAGCGGTTTTCGTGAATTTATTAAATTTTTGCTTTATTTTAATTTAAGTGCAAAATATGTACAGTTTTACGCATTTTCATATTGACTGAATTTCTTTCATTCCAGCGTCTTCACATAATTGCACATCTATAATTGCCTCGTTGTAAGTATTCTACCAGTATGCAAACTCAGTTCTTCCAAGCAGTAGGTATAACCGATAAACAAAAGGTAGTAAAGATGTTGTAGGTTTTAGGACTTATAGATTCTCTATAGTAGTTAAATTCTGTATTATCGGTTTGTAGCTTAGTTTAGTAACGAGTTTACTAAATGTATTTTGAGTTTACTTATCTAAATAATCACACTCGGGTGTAAAATATCTAGAACAGTGTGTGTATATACGTAGTCGTGTTAAATATAATTCGCAAGTTTTGTTCATTTTCATATGATCATTTGCAAATATTCTAAACACAAATCTGCATGCTTTCCTAGAATGTTAATTTTATCCCTATCTTTTTCTAGGATTCTTAACATTCTATTCTTATTACATTACATTATTTTTAGTTCCGTCTCGATTTCGTTAACTATACTCGTAACTATTCTTGCTTACTTGGTTTTTATTGACATTTTTATAGTCAGTAACTATTTCTCAGAATGGCATATTGCCTTTTAATATTTTTTGCGATTAGGTAGAATGCGTGTAATTCTATGGGCATGTCCCACAAACAGTATGTATTTCATAGTGTGGTGAAATGAATTTGGATATTATTTAAACTACGAATTTCTTTTATAATTTTCTTTTCGAACTTAGTGTCCGAATTTTTAAGTTATTTTATTTATAAATACTAGTACTGCGAACATTTAAATTAGTGTTTCTGCTATATGAATGCTACTGGCGGTCTGTAATGGTATTGCTTCAGTATATTTTGTAAAATTGTTTATTTTTTAGTAAGGAAGGTCAAGCTATCTGACAAATAAAACTCCCTAAACATAACTTAAATGTATAGATATATTATTTTATCAGTCAGTATAGCTCCGTCATAATGTAATTTGTGGGTAGAATTTTAAGAAAAATTTTCATGAAGAGTAATTGTAGTATACAACCGCAGTTTGTGTTAACGATTTGTAATTGTGCGCTAGTTTTCGTAGTATTATATCAGCAATTTGGTGGTACTGGTGTTTGTATTATTTTTATACTTTTGCTTTGCAGGCGATGGTTATATATAGATCTATAGATATATAGATCTTGAATGACCAATAAAAATCCATTTGTCGTAAGAACTTGCCTCCAATAAGCCAACCGTTCTGAATGCAAGTTTATCGACTTTCGAGTAACACACATCTTTACGATGCCTTCCGTGGAGAGATTCGCTGGCCTATTCAGTAAATTTTGTCATTCTTTCAGTTTATAATTCAATATGTTTAGTGTTTTTCTCTTTTAAATTTAAAGTAGTTAAGTATCATTCACCCCACTTGATTCTAATTGATTGTCTTTAGTGTAGTAATTTATTTAGTATTTAAATTAGTAATATCTGTTATGTCTCTTTCGCCTTCGTTTCTTGAAAAGTTAGTCGCTGTATACATGACTTAAATTCAAGTTTTCGGTTTTTGATAAGCGAAGTATTTATTGTACTTTGTATTCATTTGAGTTCTATCATAATCCAGTTACGTATTCCGAACGTACGATGTACGTTAATATTAAAATTAATATTTAAATTAATAAACCAAAATTTTTAATTTGTATCCCGCTTTTGTAGAAATTAGTGGGTTAGATAGGGGATTTTGTGCTGAACAAACTCAAGGAAGACTTAATACATCTCCTTCAAATATACTTTGTTGTATCGATATTAAATTTCGTTGTCCATTTTTCAGTGATATTGTTCAAGAATGAGGCTACTGTAAGATGGATTTAATAAACTCATAACCCTTTTTAAATCCATGAATGCCGAACAGCGTCTTATGTTTTTCTGTGGTCAATACATATGGAATGAAAATCAGTTTTTTTCCAGTACACTTACCTTAATATTACTGATTGTAAAGTGTTATTTTTCACAATTTTGACTAAACTTTTTACATCCTTTCTGTTGTTGGCATAGTATTGAATTTCTTTCGTTACAGGAAGTCATTATTTTATAAATTGTTTGTAGGAATAATTGAATAATATTTCGGAAGATTTGTGAGGTCTTCAGATTACTTCAACAGCATATCTACTATAATAAATTGTGGTATTATATCTGAGTATTGAATACATTTTTTATATGATATTATACCCAATAAATAGATAATTTTCTAAAGATTTATGCACTCAATCATTACTGTAAACGACGTAAAGCAAAGTTCAGAACTATCTCGTACACAATTTTTGTTAGTCGTATTTATGTACTTATTATTCATTAGGTTCTAACTTATGTTGATTCATGTACATTAAATAAAAATATAGATAATCGAAAGATTTTTTAAATGTTTTATCCAAATTGTAGTCCAAAGAAAAATCACAAATTATCTCCGACTACTATTATTATATCATTCATTAATTTCAACATTATATTTTTAAACCTTCCATATTATAATAAAATAAAGCTTTAAATGAGTATACCAAATGAAACATTCGGTTGGTTATGGCCCGCGCATGGATGTCCTTTCTAGGAATAAATATTTATATATTTTTAGCGAGTTTCGTATAAACAACATGATATTAAATTGATGATTTATATTTAATATATTATTTATGGCTATATTTGTGCGGCTATATCTGTAAAATAAGAATTTTCTGGGTAAAGAATAATAAGCGGTATCAGTTTGCCTCTCGTCAGCAGTAAATTTCCCCATATTACCAAAAACTTTATGTTGAATGGGTCCGTATTTCAAGCGCACTAACTTCCATATTTCGGTTTACCTACGTAAAACTTTTTAATTACTAAGTAATTTCTAAATAATATCCATGGGTATCAATAAGAATAATTAAAAAATCTTACAAAATAGCTACATTCCTCAGCCCTAAGGAGTGTTGAAATTTTAAGTCTTTTAACTTCATTTTCATTCTGTTAATTTTTCATTACAAACATCGAAATAATGTAACATCGAAATATTTGTATACTCACATTTTGCTCACGTGGGTAACGTTCGTGACCACTTACCAATTTTATCATCAAGATTTGTATTATATTATTTCATTACCTAATTACAAATAATATCAAAAATATTAAATCAATTATAGCTTTTTAATTTCAACATACACTCCATACTTGACTAATGATTCGTGGACGGCTTTCTCGCCTTCTACTCGCGTTACATTTTAATCTATTTTAATTATTTTTAATATACGCTTTCATAATGATTTTTAACTAATATGCTTTTGTGTATATATATATATATATATATATATATATATATGTATATATGTATATGTATATATATATATATATATATATATATATATATATATACATATATATACATATATATATATATATATAAAATCGACCAAATAACTCGTTTCATGGTCTTCGAGCATAATTTATTTAAATATCCCCAAAAATTAAATTTGTAAAATATTATTTAATTATGAAATATTCATTTACCGTGTGTAACTATGAATGTGATTGCATTTGAACCCAGGTGATAGAATGTCATCTAATTTCACAACTATTCATTCCAATTAAAAAAAAATAAATTTAACTAGGAAAAGAACACCGTTAGGCGTTAATTTATATTTTATACTTCTTGAAATAATTTTAAGATGCATTCTATTAATGTCAAAGGAATGTTTACTGCAGGAAATTAAACACCAAATCATACTTATAAAGAATATAAACGTAATTCCTGTCGCGACGTATAGAAACAAGAGCAACATTTGGTATTTCGAATGTGTTTAGCTGCCCAATATACAAATAGCTTCAATCTCCTTTTAGGTCATTTAAATTTAACCTAATAAATGTATATTTCGTCAAATGTAGAATATTCATCAATAATATGTTTTAACAATCGAACCGTTATTTTCATTTTTGACCTTTTTTTTTGGTTCTTAATATATGCATTTATGTAACTATTGAGTATAAATTTATATGTGTCCATAATATGTATAGTGAGAAGAGATGTAATCGGCAGAATATAGAAAGATTGGCATATTACTTCTTCTAAACATCAACATAAAAATGAAAATTGTCAATATTAACGATAAACAGATATAATTTTCTTCCGAATTTAATGAACACGGTCTATTTCCATAATTTTCATAACGTTTTACTATTACAATAAAAACAATTTTTCTACGTCATTCAAATATGATCATAATAAAATTTTATTACGTGCATACATTGCATAACAATTTAAAGTTAAAAGAAAAATAAAGCTTTTAATATTATATATTATAACACGCATACGGTGCATATTTACTTCCATCCGTTGAATGGCAATTATAGATCTATGCTAATAACTTTCGACAAATGTGTATTTATGTGTAGAAATCTTTATTAATACACAGCAAAATATTTGAAAGAATTAACGTACTTTCCATTCATGTAAAATAAGGGCTAATAAAAAATTTTCGCTCGATATCTTTAAAAATACGAAAAATATGGGTATCATGGAGAATTACCTGAACCATATCTGAAGAGAATAACGGTCATAAATAATTACATGGAACCATTCAGTGACGACCGCTATATATTTACCACCTGGTATAGAAGAGAAACTGGATGCTTATATAGTTAACACCTACATAATTTCCTGCAAAGTGAAAAAGTGGTAAATAGTTCGGACAAGTTTGATTTGCATAAACTGATCTCATATTTCAACCGAGACTGATCCTACTAGCGCAGAATTTATACTTGATTCACTTTACAACTATTTAAAGTGATTAAAATATTATATTGACATTCCATATATAATAATCTACTCGTATGTATGATCTTTATGAAATGATGACAAATATTTTTAGACATTATTATGACGACCGTTATCGTAGTAATTGTCAATATGACTGATCGTTAGTAAACTGTTTACACGTGGATCGAGATAAAAATATGATCCTCTCATTTAATTAGTGGCCTCGTCACCTTGAAAAAAGTAATTCAACTTCCCAAATAATGTATTAATGGATATAATGCTGTTATAAAGTTTAGAATAGAAGTAAATATTTGGAAGAACAGGTAAACTTTTACACAAATTAATACAAATAATACCAATTGATACATAACGGAACATTTCAATTTGGGGAACCAATTTTATTTATTTTTCTCTCAACATGAAATGCGTAGTGTTATAAACGTAATTAAAAGGGAAGATATTTTTATGCTAGAGATACAGCGGATTAAAATAAATAGCACGATGTATTAAATAAAACAAAAAGCCAGAGATATGCCAGAAAGTGAGTATAAACTTATATATTCATATCAAATAAGCATACTAACCACCTTTGCCGATTGCACATATATATGTGTGCAGATATATATGCTTTCAGAATAAACTTACTTTCAGGGCATTGCCTTTACTTATTTCAGGATATGATTTTTTCCACAAAACTATTGAAAACTCACCATTAGCCAAGAAAAGATATATGAAAAAGAAAACTTGTTTGAAATTTGGATATGAAACGCGCGATCCACAATGACACGATCCGATAAATGCATAAATAGAATCCTTAAAAGGTCATCGACACGAAATTTTTAAAAAAATCAAGCCTTTCTTTGATTTGTTAAAAGCTATAATATAATATAAACTTCCTACGTTAAACTTTTTCTGAATCAACATGTCGTCGTTTACAGGCATAATTATTCACTTCCGTTCTTAAAACTTGTATTGGATTTTCAAACTTGATATTGGTCTTTCAGCATTTTTAAAAGCATGTTTATTAATCATCGTAAGTTCCCATATTATTACTTAGGTATATTATTAAGTTTTATATTAAAATAGAGGCACGTGTAATAATAAGATCTTGCAATATTAATACGAATATAAATAAAATAATTATTTAATTTTAATGATTAATTAATATTTGTGTCCTAATGAAAGTGCCCTTAAGTTAGATGTATATCAATTAGTTGAAACTATACAGATTTGTATTGACAATGGTCTTTGTAAGGTAAAAATATTATCAATTGCCTATCTTAAATTTAAAATTGCGGAATATTTCTTTCGTTCACTTATTGTTAAAAAGATCACGATTGACAACATTTTGATATAAAAGTAAAAACCCACATTTACTCTATTGGAGTTCATAAAACTCAAAAATAGGCAAAGAAAACTCAAATCAAAATAGCGACTCTTGAATAAAAATAAATATATTTCATATCTCTAATCTAATTCTTTTTAGTTTCATCTTATTACGTATATTTGACCAATTTTTGTATTATAAATATGAAAATATTCAACTTAACTTAAATCCATGATCACTTAATGTTTTCGGTGACTATATCTTGATTAATTCCATTAATTGTTACTCGCTATTATGGTTCCCAAATAGATTCCTTTTGAATATGGACAGGCCTTTTTCCTACTTATCTTAGTAAAATTCAGAATCGAAACCCAAGTCTCTGCTCACGGACCGGGTGTCGGTATCGTGGCCAAAGTCTTATCAGTTGTCCACCTAAGACTGCGCATTTATGGTGGTTATAGTGTTAAAAAATTACAGAGAATGTGAGTGAGTGTAAAACAGAGTGTGAGTGGGATGGGACGATAAAATATATGGGACGATAAAGGCCTATCTCGCGGCATTAATGTTGTACACTAAGCGCAAGTTTTGTTTTAAACTGTAAATATGTTTAACTTGTAACTGACTAGCTCCAAAACAAATAGAACACTTATAAGATCTCTTACGAGCCGAGTCCGTATGCCGATCGGCCGCACCCGTTTTTTCTCTGAAAGACTTTAATAAACATACTTAAAATGTCAAAAAGTATATTAGTCTCAACGGTCAACGCCCAAAACAATTTAGTGGAAATTTCAGGGAGGAAAAATAAAGTATATGATTTTTTTCGTTTCATTTTAGAAGGTATGCTGGCTAACATATTCATAAGATAAATATTAACATTTACAAACATTGTAATAGAAATACTACATACACACACACACACACACACACACACACACACACATATATATATATATATATATATATATATATATAAATACGTTTGTATATATGTTAAAACCTTTTGTAACCGTGTTGTTGTGGTACCAAATTTAAATTCCCTAATTTCAGTTAGTCAATTTTGTAATTATGAGCGTGTAATACACAGACATGGTGTAATGATAAAATAATTCCATTTCAATTTCGCTTATATATATTTTTATATATATTTTTTTTTATATATATATTTTTTATATATATATTTTTTATATATATATTTTTATTCGCTTATATATATATATTATATTTTCAAAGGATTCAAGTTTATTATATATTTAGAGAAATGATTAGATAATCAATTAATAATTTATAAAAACCCCGATTTCATACAAACTATGAGCATTCTGATGTAACAGAGTAATGATAATTTTTAGAATTCCGACCTTTATCAATGAAATAAAACTGCGATTTATACTCAAATATTAATATACAGATATAACTGTTTAAACGTATCTGATTTTACGGATATTTCTACGGCACTCTGGTAGTGCGACTTCTGCGCGTACTTAAAACTTTGTTTAACATATTATTAAATATAATAATTTTCTTTCTGTTTTAGACCTATTATGAATTAAAAAGAAAAGGCTAAAGCATAACAAAGATTTTAAAAATCTCAAGGGTGATAGAATGTGAATTTCTAACTATTTTACTAATTTCCAGTGGACCGTCTAAAAGTGGTGTATAAAGCAGAAAAATACCTTATACGCTAAGTTAAAATGTAGTTATAGAAGAAAAATAAATATGTAAACCCTTTTACATATAAATTTTGACAATAAAGTATTCCATGGAATTCAAATAATGCAGGCAATATTAATTACATATACGTAACGATAGGTATCGCCTTAACTGTTGTAAGCCAAATTGAACTAAATTAAATACTGAATAAGACAAACTAAAAGGTTTCTACTGTATTACGATATTAAAAATTAACTAATATATATAAAATTGTTATTTTGAGTTTAAAACTAGTAAAAGCGGGAACTGGTACATACACTTGTTCCAATAATCGAATATTCAAAAGTCAAAGAAAATTAATTCAATTAATGTCTCATGCAAGCTAGAAAAGAGCAAGGAAATATGCACGGTTTAAAATATTGATTTTAGTTTTAAACTTGCTCACGAATATTTGTAATACCTGCTCATAAACGGTAAAAATAAACATAAAACAAGTTTACTTAAATATGAGTAATAATATACGAATTACACGCATACTAGAACAAGTAATGTGCGCATAGAAAAGAAATGTCTATAAAAAATTATTTATCTAAAATAATTATTACACCGAAATTTACACAAGAGTCAATATTTATCTTTCCGCAAAAAAATAATAATTCAAGATTTTGATAAAAAAGTACATAATGAATAATTTTATTAATTTTGTAAGAATAACATTGCCGAAAAATTTTAGAGAAAAAATAATAGTGACATATGATAATACCGACATATGTTTACATCAATACTTGACAACGATTGAATAAGTTTAAAAAGGCATTACCAAATAAATTAATTAGTTTGAAATTAAAAGGATAAACCAAAACGGAAGGATTAGAGCATTATTAGGTGCGAATAATCGGTTAGATAAACTTATAATACCACCACCTTGTATCATTTCTTTCGAGTTCTTTAAAACATAATTGAAGATTAAATATATGAAAAACACACAACAATTTAGGTTAACCAAAGATTAAATATATCCAAATAATATTAGAGTTGAAAATTTCTTCCTAATTTTTAGTTTCTGTCTTTCTTTTAAATTAATGCTAAACACGTATTTTACCTAGTGATGATGCTAAAAGACTTGTAAGATAGTCAATATGCCAAAAACCCACAAGACATATTCGGAGATTGAATTCCTTCAATGGAACAAACCTTGGATTTAAGTTTTTTCTATATTTGTTATATATTTCATATGACGGTTAATTAAGTAAAATGGTTTATTTATGATAATACACGTGACAACTAATAACCCAAATTTTATAGCAATTTATGGTCTGTAATAAAACTGTCCTGAACATTTCCCTAATGAAAATATGTAGAAAGTTGGAAGCGGGTCGAGACAAGAGTTTTGGGAAATCATTATATTTAGTCACGAAAGCATCTCTTATTGGTCATTAAAAATTGATAGCATAAACAGTTCTAGATATATTAAATGATATATTAAGCTATAACAGTCATAAAATAGACACAAACATTTTAAAATATCTCTCTAATGTTACACATGATTTACAATATACTTCAACAAAATGAATATTATTTTCAACTGAGATTCAATCTTAACTTTGACTTCGAATAAAAATTAAAGAAAAATTTCATGGCATCTAGTGTTTCTAATATAAATCTCTTCGAAAAAGTTTACTTTTATACAATCTGAGTTCGCTTTTTCAAAAACAGTATAATATATTTGAAACAACTTAGACTGGCTTAAATCTAATGAAATCACTACAAATTTGGTAATGTTATTAGAATAATGTCATTCCATTTTATTTATCTGACACAGTGTGTTATGAAAGTATGTACTCTACCATTAAAAAGTTTAGAAGCAGTTATGTAAACACAAATATTTTTAAACGATATGACAAATGTTAATTTCTGTTTATACTCTTATATCTAAAAATATTAATTACTTGTTTACCATAAAACGACTCAGTATTAAAGAAATGCTAATCAAGTCACATCTCAACTTTAATGAAAATAATGTAAATAGTATGTGTTAGGTGCCCTGCACAACAGTTACACATTATCATTGAAATCAATTAATTGTGGGTGTTTAGAAGACTTCACCTACCTTCATTCATAACTAATGTCCAATAATTATGTTATTTTCAATTTCACTTTGAATGAATATACTTCCATAATATCAAAGCTATCGATAGATAAAAATAAAAAAAGTAGAAAAACAAAAAAAAATCCAATTGTATTGTTTGTTTTTTCCAAATGGAGTCTTTATTACTAGGAGAAATGAGGGCCATCTTGAGAGAGATATTGCTAAAAACCTGGTGTATCTCCAAAGGGTTTTCACTACTCCTTAATTAGGAAACCGGAAACTAAGAACTTAAAAGATATTTGTTAGTCCAGATGACACTACAAAGAATATTATACATTTATTATAGTCAAGTGAAATCGCTGAATCGACTCTATATCTACATATGGACCATATTCGGGACCTACATAAATAATAACATGGAATATATTAGACTAAATATCCGAAGTAATTTGGCCGCAAAAACTTTAACCATTTTAGCAATAAAAAGGGTTGTCATTACATTGAAGAATAAAATTTAAAATTTTTTTTTAAACGATACTCAGAATCTGCAAAATTGTTATTAGTGCGCCTAAACTTTCTGAAATCAATATAGATCGATATATGTAATTAACCTACATTAAGACCAAGAACGAACTTCATGAATCATAATTTTCTTGCGAACTATAAATTAATATATGGACACGAGTATACCAAAGAAAGTTTGGAGACAAACATAGGAAACGAAAATGTTTCACCAAAAGTATTAATTTTTTTTTAACTTCCACTTTATATTAACCGTTAAGAAATAAAAAGAAATATTTTTAATTGTTCAAGTTTATTTATAGCCTACTGTTACACAAGTATATCAAATTTCAGAATTAATGGAATTATTCGGAATTACTTGGTTTTGAATGACTTACAGACCCACAAACACAATTTTCATTCCGTAAGAGCTCCATTTATCCTATTTAGTAATTGTATCAAAATAATTTCATAATTATTCACAAGTAAGATGAGAATTTACAAACATATAAATAAATGTATTTACGAGTAGATACGTATTAAGCGCATGTTACGCACGTAATAATTATATATACGACTCTTATTAATATTAATTATGAATAACTGAATATGGAAATTAATTTGGCAAGAAAAACAATAACATGACCGTATATAAAAATTTAGTGTAGTAAATTTAGCTAAATATATATATATATATATATATATATATATATATATATATATATATAGACATCAATTTAAATTACAATAAAATTATATAAACGTACAGTGAAAAAAATGTATTTAATATATATGGAAAAAACATGGCATGTAATTATTTAATTTACAGACAAAATGCTGTGTCCCTAATTTGTGGGAAAGTACACTTGATAAAGTAAATATAAGTCGGGTAGCTTAGCATGAATATTTTTCTATGGCTATGTGCCTTGTCTCTTAATAGCTTATTTGGCCTATACTATTTGAAGGCAGGTATACCTTTATCTGCGCAAGTGTTAGGGTTGTCACTATTTAATTTCTACATTTACAATATTAATTATATTCGTTAGACCAGATAGATTTTATCTTAAATATAATTTTATCTGAGTTTTGGTTACAAGTGTATTGTCTTATTACATACTTATAATATTATCCTTAAATGAAGCAGTTAAATTTAAGGTTAGGTTATAGTATATTCACCAAACCATATCCGGAATGGAATTTGTGTGTCGAAATTGATTATTAAATATGATGTAGCGATACTGAATTCTTATCAACCAGAGATTGCAATTTGTGAATTAACATATAAGGTAAGTGTGTGCTAAAGTTTATGTAGTCCCACTAAACATACATATGTAAATAAAAAGGCACGCAAATAATTTGTTTACTCATAATCCTATTAATTACAGAGAATGTGTAGCAAAATGTCGATGCTAATTTTTAACATGTTGCTCACGTGGAACAAATTTTGAAAAATATTGTTTTATGAAGATACAGCATCAATTTGTCTTAGCATATTTATTAACAATAATTCATATGAACGAATTAAATACTATGACGGTATAATTCACATTATTCATCGTATATCAGGAAATATTTCTTTGAACTCTATACTCACAGTTGAAACATAAGCAGCTAAGCTTTTATAGGCCAAGTTTACAAATAATTTTTTTTCTGAAAGTCACCCGCCTTTTTTCAATTTGCTTTATTTTGTCTCTCACTCCTGAATACTTTTAGAAAAAATTGGGATAATATATAGAAACTCATACTTAATATACGAGTGTGATTTATTAATATTGTGTGAACCAATCTATTTGAAGCGAAAATTATTTCACATCCATTATTGTTAAATTTATGATATTAAATTTAGGTGACTGATTTTTCATGGTATGTTATAACCTTGAATTTGTATATTCGGATTAAATTTGTAATTACTTTAAATGTTAACACAAATTGTAATTTTATTTTTCCGAATAGAAAAGAGCCGAGGGTTTTTCACTTCCAAATTTTTGTAGTAAATGTGTAACTCGTAGCCAAATCATCCAAAACTATAATTTGTCATAAAACATTTAATAAACATAAAATGAAATTATCTGACAAATTATGATCCCTTTTTTCTTAGTTAAAAGGTTATTCATAATTATATGTGAAGCCGTTTCTTTATTAGGGCACGAACGTTCAACTATAACATTTGGTAAACAGATGTTGTATGTGCAGGAATGCGCTTTTGTTGCATTAGTTCTAGGGCATTGACACCGCGATCCTGACTATCACACGTCCTCGTGTGCGAGCTGGTTTTGCATGTCATCACAGGTTTTACATGTCATCATAAAGAGACATCTCACAAAAATACTTTTGCTCGGCCTTCCTGCCCCCAAAATACTGAAATGGCAGATTGTTAAGTTCCCACATTCATTTTAAATTAAGGTCAGTTCCACTCTTAAAAGAACAACTCAATAAGAACAGTTCTTTTTTCAAAGATACTTCTCAAATACATTACTTTAATCAAATCGAAACACCAAATATTGACATAACACCTTAATCTATAAAACCATACCCACCATCATGTTACACCACAGTTACCATCTTGTGACATCATAGTCATCATGATATAACACCATAGTTACCACCATGTGACACTACAGTCACCATCATGTGACACCAGAGTAA
This sequence comes from Druceiella hillmani, assembly GCA_039881145.1. NCBI lineage: Eukaryota > Metazoa > Arthropoda > Insecta > Lepidoptera > Hepialidae > Druceiella > Druceiella hillmani. Next base: position 58,968,807 of record JAYKKI010000002.1, read on the forward strand.
CCACCTTGTGACATCATAGTCACCCTCATGTGACACTATAGTCACCCTTTTGTAACATCTCAGTCACCCTCATGTGACACCATGGTCACCTTGTTTTGTGGATTGTGGATCTACTGCTTGTCACCATGCCGGACCGTCTCCGACCAGTTAGACTGGTTTAGGAATGATTAGCTATGATTAACGAGCAAATAAGCAAACCATGCTGTAGAGCCTTTGTCATTGTATAATATTATAATCAATCAATTTAACTTTCGTCAACAATGGCTAGATCTGTTCTTTTCTTCACTCTCGTTAAAACGTGTATCAAACTCAGTGGAAACATAACAATTTGGCATTACACGCAGTTGGTGTCATGTGCATACTTAAAAGTTCTTTTACTATCGCGTACTTTTAAACAATATTTATGTCAACTTAACAATTTATGTACTTTAAATGGTCCACAAAATTTGAGATCTAATTTTATTAATATAGCTAATAATTCTCTATCAAAACAAAATTTCCACCAAAAAACACGGACACTCTATCAAATTTTTTTTTTTATCTTTATCACCATCATCTTTAATAGACGTAATTGCCTGTTCTCTAATTTGCACAATATAAACTTTGTCTTCATCCTGGTTACTTAGGGCATGCAACAAACAAATAATAATTATTTGTTACTTTATCATACAGCCATTCCCGTAATCAGAAATCAACGGAATTATCTGTCATTTTAATGAAGAAGGTAATTATAAAATGTTTTCCATAATTTATAATTCATCCAGTAGCCAAGTACCAAGAAAATTTTGCATTATAACTAATCAAATCAATAATCACTGTTTCGCTTATGTCTCTCCATCATCATGACCCAATTCGGCTATGACTTAGCCCAATCACAGCAACCTCCTGACCTGATCATCACCACTACGCTCTTCGAAAGACCCGACTGCCACCAGCAATAATTGTGCACCGCGCGCCTACGAACTACTCGAGGTACCTCGGGAGACAACGATTTCCACCGGGTTACGGCTACGAAATAGCTTCTGATACAGTCCATATCATCAACAAAAACACGGCTCATAGAGGATATACTCCTAAAAACTAAATATTTTAAATTTCGACATCACTGTTTATGTGATCTTCTACATTTAAATCAAAATCGATTGGTACTTAACCTTCAGGCATTTTTATCAATTTGCGATGAGAATACTTGCAAGTACACTTGCTATCTTATGATTCTAACATGTAAATTTCAAAATCTAATATTTCAATTACTTCAAAGAGACTTTTATATTTAAGATTCGATTTTGTTTGATTACACTCTTCATTTTAGACATCATCCAATTTTTCTGGGCGGACCAAATAATAAATTAGACAAAAATAACTAAAACATGAAATCAAACCCAAGTCCAGAGAAAGTCCAAATGAGAAGTTATTCATAAACAAAGTTAACATGAATTCGTGTTCTTGATACATCGCCGCTCGATATAACTAAGTGCCTGTATGTAATACGATGGTGTTGAATAAATCAGTTTCCTGTCATAATAAAAATGAAATATTTATTATCACTCACAAAAACTCATCAAAGAGAGGTAAACTCACCTTTGCGATTCTAGCGGCAATCTCACTGTCTCACGCACACGCGAATTAATTACCCAATGCTGATTAAATTAATGCAACGAAATAATAACCAAAAAATAATGAAATGACCTTTTCTGTGGAATGGAAACGTGCACAGTACTTATTTCTTGTTAGAAAAATTATCTAAATATTCACGATTTCGCACGTTTTCGGACATAAAAGTTTAAGTTCGTTCATAAAACTATTCAAAAATAACAACTTGTTACCGAATCGTTGAACCATGCGCGAGCGTCAACCTTTCATACAGTTGTCTATAGAAAACAAACATTTGTGACCACTTCAGTTACCTAGAGTCTTAGAACGATCTATTTTCTTCCACCAGTCATCAGTATTATGCAAATTAGGGTCAAAGTAAGAAATATAGAAATAAGGATTGGTTTCAGTATGTTGATTGAACAAATTACATTTACAATTCGGTCTGTAACTGTTGAATGCATGAAAGTGAATTAGCTTCGCTAGAAATGTGCTCTAAACTAGACGACGGAGTTCGTGATTAATTGTTTTCAAAATTAAAAAATTTTTTTTTTAAATAAAAAAAATGCGAAAAGTATTGAGGAAACGCGAATTATATCTGATACGGATTACCGTTAAGGTCTCAAAACGCAACGTATAATCTTGCGTAGCTGCATTTTTTATCTAATAGTATATATATATATATATATATATCTAATAGTATAATATGTCATCTTCCAGAAATTTCTTAATTTTATCGCGGCGGAAATGCTTTCCACAAGAACTTAGTCGATAGGGCTGTCATTGAACAGCGCGATTGGGATCAGTGAGTCGTATCTCAACTTCACGTACTTTACCAGGATTAGGTTGAGTAACCTCAAGGAACGACAAAGAATATTCCGTCAAGGTATCTAGAATTTCAACTCGATCCTCACCACTAACAGTACCAATATCAATATTGTCAAATTTGTTAACCATTTTAGCAACTTCATACAGATTAACTAATTGTCTCGTACGCACACCAAAATTCTTATTAGAAATTTAACTGCTGATGCTTGTCCAATTAGATCTCTGGCAACCATAATATTGTAATTTATTGTATCATTAGGAACTACGTAAAAAAAACAATTGAACTGTATTATTGCCAAAATAATCTTCAGACAATATCTGAAGTATACTATGTAAATCAACTTTCACTATACTCAACAAATTGACGTAAAATGCTTCCTAAAAAAATAATTTGCTACACTTTCTATCATCAGAGAACATTTGGCTCTCCAGAATTAAAACAAAATTGGAACGACTGACCGTAATGTGTTAATTGCGTTGTAACCGGCTTAAGGCTGCAGATATTAACTCGACACTGCTGCGTGCTGCGTCGCTAAAGATGAAGATCATCCGCTTAACACGGGCCTCGAACATTTTTCGTTTTTTTGTCTTTTTTTGGTTATACTGACCACACTCGAAAGACTTACGGCCGCTTTGATAAAAAGTGTAGCAGAATATTGTCTTCTTAACCTTATTTGCATCGGTGACGGATCCCGAATCATATTTCATCCTTTTCCTCGTAGTCGAAGGCCATCAACTCTTGTTACATTATAGTTTTGGATTTGATGTTGGTCATGAAAGCAAGAGCTAGAGCACAGTGGAAACTGTAATTACTTCGAAGGACAGATTTCGCCAACGAGATATAAACGCGAGCTAACCATCTACTTGCGAAGGTTGCCATAGACTCCATATTTTGGACGACTACTATTTATATGAATATGCTGCTGTAGGAATGCCAACATTCCCCATTTTCACATGGGCCCACGGCTACGTTCGGTGACTGTAACCTCCGTTTCTTTCTTTGTTAGGGCATGAACAGTCAACTATAATATTTGGTAAACAGATGTTCCATGCGAATAGTGTAGTAGTTTGCGTTAATTTCAGTTCGTCTATATATATATATATATATATATATATATATATATATATATATATATATATATATATATATATATATATATAAATATATATACATATATATATATATATACTTCGCCTATCTGCATAAACAGACAATTTGTTCCAGTTACAAGCACAAAGTAAAACCAGTTATTAGCAGTAGTTTATTTAAATTTCTCATGGAAATTATTCTGTAAAGCTCCTCATATTTTAAGTTTTTTTTTGACATTTTTATTTGTTTGCAGATCTGAGTTTAAGAAATATGACCAAAAACGTAAATAATGATAATATCAAAAATAAGGTAGGTGGCATTTATAATAGAATAGTTTTTTTCATAAGTAATAAAAAGTTATTTCAGTTTGTAGATAATACGTAATTTATTTTATTTTTCTATTCGTGCGTGCATGTGTATGATAAACAGCTTTTTTTATTATGGCAGCAAACTCGAGTCATGGTTAAAAAAGTAAATAATCAGTGATATATTTTCCGTCACTATATGTCCTACTGTTGGGCACGACCTTTCCTCAAAGTAAGGAGGTACACGCTGTAATCCACCAGGCTAACCCACTGCGGGATGGTAGACTTAATGTGTTTTCAGAGATTGCTAGTATTCTTAGACATACAGGTTTATTCACGATGTTTTTCTTGACCGTTTGAGCGTCCGTAAAATGTACGTAAGACAAATCTTTTCGGTACGTGGTCGGGCGGGGAATCCAAATTCAGTCTCCGGAAAGAGAGACGAGTGAGTTAGCTATTAGACCATGGACGCTCTACGTATGTGCCTACAGTTTCATATGAGATCGCGATTTAATCCGGTAAGCAAAAGAGCAATTTATTCAAATAAACGTATATCACTATCGTAAACGTATATAACGTATAACATTATCGCAATGGAAGCTTGGCAGAGAAACTTCACGCAAGTTTTCTGGTACCAAATAGTGTAAAAAAAATGTAGGTAAACATTTGCCGGCAAGTTTTTATTAATAATATTTTAATCTTGGTTCGAAAATGTATTTTTAATAAATTATTTTTATAGGTCCTACCTATAGCTGATAACGATTACATGACGCAATGTTTTTCTGCGGTCTCATCTATTATACTACTAACTAGTATTATATTACTAATATAGCACTATTATTTTTATTGTGGGTGGCGTTCAATAACGAAGAATTTATCAGTAGACCATGCTGAAAAAGAGCTGAATGCACGGCAAGATGCCATTAAAGCCTCATAAATCAAGACAATGAAGAAGTAGCAGATATTGCAGTACTTGCTCATCAATCAAACGTCGTCGTTGCTCTAACAGCTGCTGTAATATTGTGGGTCTACAAGGTGAAGAAGATGCCGATAGGCCAGAAATTCCTGTTAAAGCAAGCCATCTTCTGGTAGTGCCTGAGTACTCACGTGCACCCAACACATCTGCCAGGTGTATTTTTTATGGATGTAGAAATGGATCTTGTCTCTGAATCTCAGACGTTTTTAAGAGTATGTTTTTAATATATTTCAATTCTTACGTCCCAGATACTGCAAGAGTCTGTCAAGAGAATTTAAACGGAAACGACTGGGATGAACTATTCGTAGCCCCAAATGTTTGTCACGACTTTAAGAGAGCACAGTTTTCAGATATTATGAGGATAATAAAAAACAGCATTAATTTCCCCTGAAATAAATTTTGAAAACGTAGAGGCTATGTATTTAAGTGATTTTCACTTTCGAATAGGCTTCACTCTTTCTCAATTCAATCAAATCCTAATGGATACACCTTCCTTGCTGCGAGCTTTTAAAGAAATCAAACTTACCCTAGGAGTTTATTTGATTAAGCTCCGTAGTGGAGAATCTAATGAACGCCTCAGGGCTAGTTTTAATATCAGTCGTCGCATTTTAGAGAGCCAAATGAAGATTGTCAGGGATTGCTTAGGCTATTGCTTGTCTCGACACGGTATCGTTTTACATAATCTACTGGTACTTGATGATATATTTTGCAACACTAATTTAGGAGCATTAGAGAAAAAGACTATAACCATATGTGGACAACACGTATGTATATATTCAAAAAAGCTGTAATTGTTTTCCGAAAAACTGACATGTAACCTTCATAAATTCAGCAACTTATTAAAAAAAACCCTTTCATTATTATTTCGTGCAATGGGCATATACCGCATGTATTAAGGCCAAATGTTGCTGCAACAATAGATGCTAATATAATAAGTATGTTGGCAAATAATGAAGAAAACATGTTGGATTGTATTTACAGAAAAGGTGATGCCTTTGCGTTGAACAGAGGTTTCAGTTACGCAGTTACAAATCTAGAGTCAAGTGCGATTACAAGTTATTCCGTCAAGATTATTTTAACAGAGCAATGGCCTATAATGGAATGTCCTAAATAAAACTTCAAAACTGATTTCCTTTTTTCAGTTACCACCCTATTTTTAAGACATTTTGTCATGTAATAATACAATAACATTATGATTAAGGGAATATTAATATACTTTATGTCATACACACAAATACATTTACCGATCGCTCACAGGGTGAAGGAAAACATCCTGTGGAAACCCCATATATTACTGATTAATTTTTGTGCCATGTGCAATGTGCCCAATATGGCGGTTGGCTCGCCCCCTATTACATCGTGGGATTAAAATACCGTCGGCGAAAAGTGAGTGCATTCTATGCACCTCCGCCTACCCCTTCGAGGTTAACAGGCGTGAGAAGTACATTATTTGTTTTTTCTTTTTTTTATTTATATGTAATTTCAATCTTCTCTGTAGAAATAAAATATGAAATAATAATATTCTCTGTAGAAAAAATAAACTTAAATATCTCGGAAACCAACCTATATATTCACACGTTTCTTTTAATAAAAACTGAATCGAATAGTGCACCTCTAGAGCTGCTAATTCCAGAACCTGCCACTGGATTTAAAAATTAGACCAAACTCCACACATTTGGACTTTTGTCCTTTAAAGAGTTGTAATGAAACAAAAACGTACTATGCAGTTGGGTTCAGATAAATTTATAAATTTTTGTACTTAGTGTACTTAGTGGTATCGGCGTCATTATTTACTATTTCACATGTAAAGAGGTTTAATTAGGATGTAGTGAAACCAATGCTTTTAAATCATACAATTGCTTATTGCGTATTAAACACAATAGAAAAATTGAAGCAGATTTATTTAATATTGTATTATTAACTACCGTACATTACATGGCAAAAGTGTTCCTCTTATGGACGACTTGTTTGCATCTGTAGTTATGTTAAAATATTTTTTTTATTTTTATATGGAAATTCTTATTTTGGTAAATTTTAAATTTTTCGACCTTTATTTATTTCCTTAATTGTTTCTTATTTTATAAAAATGTTATCTTATTTGGTTCGAAGACAAATATTAATTTCATCTATTTAAATATTACTAAGGTACTAAAACGAAAAGCGAAGAGAAATATACAAATGAAAGTAAAATGCTTTATAAGACATTTTGTATATTTATTTTTGGATTAACTATTTTTTTTAAAATTGATATCAACTGGCAAAGTCCGTCACTAAATCCAAACATTATTACTTATGATATTTGGTACTCGTAAACCAGCGAACGCCATTGAAATGAAGTAGAAGATGGCAGGCAAATAAAAAGAAAGAATGCTATTACTGAATTTCAATCATAATCAATTAAATCTATGTATTACGTGTATTTAAAATTTGATATATTAAATTAAATATATTAAAATAATATTACTTATCTAGATAAAGTTTTTCTCAGATATGGCTATATTTCACATAGTATAAGACTAACCGTTCTTTTATCAATTGGAAATATATGTTTTTAGTTTATTATTATGCTAGAGTTCCACGTTTTAACTTTTTTTTTAGCAATAATCTAAATTGGATAAATTTATTATTTAACATTTCCGTATTGATTTTGAGGGATAGCGTATTTCTTAAGGAGATACGTCCAAAGAAGAACGCTTCGAACCATCATCTGCGCGCATTGTCTATATCGACGGGTAATGCTAACAGACGTATCTAGTAGAAGAAGAGATAAATACCCATTAGTAGATATTTTATTTGGGTGCCGAAATGGTACTAATAGTCAAATTAGTTTCTCTAGTAAGGAAAAAGTACGTGGTAATATGGGTTATAGGGAACAGCGATAAGTTTATGCCAATTTCTCCACTAAACTATTTTATAGTTTTAACGTATCTTCTTTGAAATTATCGTGGGTTGGTCGCGACCTTCAAAATAGAAATTGCGCCGGAATCGAAAATGTATTTACCACAATATATGTTTATTAATGATAAAACGTTGACATTATTACTGCTAACCTGAGAAATGCCATAATTCCATTAGAATGGAACTCGATATCTTGACTCGATAGTAAATGTTTATTGTTACAATATGTCAATAAAAAGTTCAACGTGTATCATAAATTTATTATTTCAGTGTATTTTGAACCAACCCAACTTGCATGTAAATCCCGCCGCTTTAATCAAAACCCCACCCAAGCAAAGCCGCGTGAATAAGCTAGTGATAAATAAGAGAAGAATCGGAGGGATTAACAGTTTCCTAACTGGCACTAATTTATTTTTATGTCCTCACAAATTGTATGAGCGCAGTTGGATAATTAAAAAAAAAATTAATATTTGGAAGAAGTCCAATCCCGTATAGCCCATTGATTGAAGCTGCTATAAAAATAATATGAGTCTTGACTTTCTTTCAACTTCAATTATTTTGAAATAACTTTTTCGTTTTTTTGTGTGTCGTAACATGTCGTTTTTTTTTTAATTAAATTTGTTTTATTACACTCGGTGCCTTGTGTAGCCGTCGGGCGACCGGGTTTAGGAATGCGGCCTGACTACACCTTACGGAGGGCGCGAGCCTCATCTCGCTCGCGGATTACACGGGCTGCAGCGCACCGGTTCATTTTGCACTAACCGCATGCCAGAACGTTGTGACGGGGCGTGCGCGCTTGGAGATCGCTCATGAGTGACGCGCAGGGGCAATCGGGGTGTTTCACCACTCGAGACTTTGGCGAAAATGTAACTCAAAATTTCCGCTTCAGAGACGGCGCTGCCGCGTATGTTCTACCACCCGGTTTTCAATTGCCACAGAGAAACGAAGAAAGAGAGCCGATCCTACGATTTCACCAGAGCGTAGACGATTTCTAAGTCGGTTCTACTTGGCTACGGAAGACACACTTAACGTTCTGGCTGCTTCGTTAAGGTTGCCCTGTTCCTGTTGCTTGCTTCCGACTATTGTGGCTGCCTCGTTCTGGCTGCCTAATTCCTGAAGACTGCAGTTTCTTGTTGTTGCTTCTTCTTCTGTTTGTTCCTGATAGCTGATTCCGTTGACTGGAGACTTTCTGATGACACACTGACTTCTACACCGGGTACGGGCTTCTTTTATTCGCCCCCTCCGCACCCGATGTGGCTTCTGATTTCTCCCTCTCTCCACACTAGTTTCTTTGTATTGCTCTATCTTTACTCTTTCTCTTTCTCTCTCTCTCTCTCTCTCTCTCTCTCTGACCCGGCTCCTAGATAGGTTCATATGCTATACGCGTTACGTTTCATTTTTGTTTTAAATAAAATTACATAATATGAAACAAAAATATCAAAATTTAAAACGTAAAGATATAATCAAAATGTAAAGTATTAATTAGTATAAATCAGTTTTTTCTAAAATTGTACTTTCTGCGTCGTCCGACTTCCAATAATGGACCCCGGTTGATTTCGAGGCGACGTAAATCGTGTTGCCTGTGTCATCCAACTTCGAGCAACGAACCGCGGCTGGTTTCGAGGCGACTTAAATTGCTCGAGCACCTCTGCATCGAGCGGCTTCGAGAAACGGACCTCGGCTGGTTGCGAGGCAACTTAAATTATGCTCTTTGCGTCGTCCGGCTTCGAGCAATGGACCTCGACCGGTTTCGACATGACGCGCCATCATGACTGTGGTATTGCCACGACGAACGTAATGATACGACGGCGACGAAATGACAACCCTACGATGCACGTCAATATTACCGTCTTGTTTTTAGATCTTAATGTAAGAGAGATGACAGGATAAAGTTGAGAGGGTTTTGCGTAAAGTTTTGCCGTCACTGTCTAGTTTAACCACTCTGCACTTCAGCTTCTCATTTGTTCTCTTATTCACTCTTTAAATTTTATATATTTTTTGTGCGTGATGCGTACGAAATTATTGTAAATCTCTATTGCGCATCATGCTAATAGTGAGTTCATATCTCCGGTATATAAAGATACGAAATAAACTTACTAAGGCATTATTTAAAAATACGCATATATATATATATATATATATATATACATGTATATATATATATATGTATATATATATATATATACACATATTATGTATATATATATATATATATATGGATGGATGCATGCGCATATTTTATGTATACGTCTATTATCCTGAGAGGTTTTTAATCTTCAATTGAGTCACTTATATGGATGTTAATATTCGGACTAATTATGTTAGCATGTTCTATTTATAAATAGGTATGAAAATAAAATGTTTAGTATTTCATACAAAACTTGAAAAATGAAAGACAGGTCACATCAACGCAATGTCAAGCTATCTGTTATACTGTCAAGGACGGTATTTTCATTCGCTAAAGTTGTTTGTAAAAGAAGTGGTATTTTGTGCCATCACATATTAGTAATGAATTAAAATAACACTTGTTGAGTACAAGTGCAGCTCATACTAGAAAGTCCCGGTACATACTTGAGAACTAAAATTACTTACAAATGGTAATATTATTTCAACACCATGCACAAACTTTGTTTATCAATCACAAGCATAAATTTAAGAAAAGAAGATGAAACTGAGAATCAATTTTTTCCTATAACCTTTAGGTAATCATCAACTAACACTGTTTTTTCTACAGTTTTGATAGTTTCGGAGATGGAATATTTTTTTGGACATTTTGAATAATATGGCTAGAACAATCTTAAAATAAAATTCCACACAAAGCATATAAGCCTTATAAGTTGCTTTTGAAATTAAATCCCACACGATACATGAAATTTAGAAAATATGTATATGAGGCAAATTCTTTATCACTATACCATAATGTGTCTGTGACAGACAGATAGATGTACAAGTACTGGAATAATCTTATATTTTTAATGGGAATGCGGTATTTTCTTTCTTATATATTTCTTACAATCTTTATCCAAATATTTGATTTAAAATATTTTTTATTCCACTTTACAGGCCCTTTCGTAACCTAAATTTACTTCATGAAATATTTTATTTTTTATACTAACTGAAGCAGATGTGCCTGAAGATGGTAGAGGAAAGAATAATTAAAGTAATTTATAAATCAATACGCATGCATTTTTTTACATTCAATAGCGGAACAAGTAATAGGGAACTTTTACGAAGGTAAATCATTACTTAATGAGGTTAGTTAAAAATATGTCATAACATATCAATAAGTGTCCAACGAAATATATTTTTATTTTTAAATTTATGTTAAAAATCTTAAACCCAAAAAATATTACATGAATTTGCATGTTGATTTTATTATATTTAAATTTGTTCCTGGGAAATATTTAAAGGTACATTACATTTACATTTTACCCAAAATAATTCAAAGAAGACAGAAAAAAATATTAAATACATGGTAATAAGGCTCGACAATAAATGTAACTTTTAAAAAATATATATGTAAAAGTTGGTACATGCATTATAAACTAAAAATAAACATTTTTAATATTATGGTTTGGTATTAATGTCACAAAATGTACTTGCAATATAAAGGTTATAATAAACTGGTTTCCGTGGAATTCTGATTAGAAAATAAGATAATTATATTTAATGTTTTTTTTTCTTATACCTCATCTCGTACTCGAGATACCCATACTATTTCAACATTAACGTTATCCGATTCACTGGACACTGGGCGCTGTATATAACCATTAAATCGTTAGGACGCGACGCGGTAAATTTATTGAGATTTTAATGCGAGTAATCTTTTCAAGAAAGACATATCAATTATACTGGTAATTTAATGTTTTCCTTAAGGTTTTGGAACAAAGATTCCGTTTATTAATAATGAAACGTATAAATGCAGTTACTGCGAAAAGACTGTTCGGAAAATTACTTTTATATTAGAGAAACAAATTATCTCTTAAAGTTTAAAAGTCACAAATAAAAAATCTTGCGGTTTACGTTCATCTTGTAATTTTAAAAAGAAAATGGAAAAAAAAATCTTGCTTTGCCGGTTGATCAACAGCATAAAATTATATACCATTCTGGCAATATGAATTTTGTCGTTAATTTAGTGTACATATGTACATGCGATTATAGGTTACATATATAGCGCGGTGAGATCACTGAAAATGGTCCTGTATATCGGTAAGCTGAAAAATTTGTAAGTAATACACACACACACACACACACACACACATATATATATATCTATATATATATATATATATATATATAGATATATGTGTGTGTGTGTATGTGTACTTCTTGCAACAAATACTTTACTTTTAAGTGAAAGTGTTTTTTATAAAATTACTCTTTGATTGAACAAATATTCTTTGAATATTTTAAAATTTTTATTGCTCTGAAATATGCGCATAATATTTCATAACCTTTGTCTATGATATGACATCTGTAGGTAAAGATCAACTTTACAAATATTACTAAATAATTTGGTATGCGACGAAGTAATTTTGTTATTCTCGCTACGCGATGGAAACTTACTCTACGTTGTCGTCGATCCGTATCGTCATTATCGAATAAGTCATCACATGGTGTGATCGTGTTGTGGTTGCGTATTGAATTGCCCAGATGAATATTTTTACGATATTAGAAACAATAGAGGGCTTAGAAGGAGATTAGTGTAATAAGGACTATTGGGTGTTACAGTTTAAAAAATATGCCAAGGATAGGCTCTGTAAGCCTATCCTAATAAGTTTTTCGAATGCGAATTTAATCTTTTGATGATTTATTCTTTGTCATCAGTAACGATATTTTGAGACAAGACACTAAGTTCAGAGATTCTATTTCACCTACAGAGCGATTAAGTGTCATGACAACGCAAGCAAATAAAATATTCATATATTGTAATTCCGAACGATCATTGCTATGATTATTAATGAAAAATTAATTTATGCACCGGGTACTATAGGGAGAGGTCTAACATTTAAAATATCTGTCAGAACTCTATCTAGAGTAGAAGTATCCGTATTAGTTTGATCATTCAATGCTAAGATTTTAAGTAAATCATACAATTTATGTTAACCATGGGATGTTTGATCATCGTAATTATAATTATTACGTGGCTTCCCAATATTATGTCTTATAGTAATATCTCATCCAAACCTTTGTTTGATAACGTCGATATTGTGAGGGAACCGAAGTTAATGTTATTTAAACTTTCTCTTTTTGTCTCATAACTGTAATATAGATTTGAACTATTAGTGGAAGTACTCGCGATTCTGGTTGGATAGTATGATTTGGTCTACTGGACGAGCTTGGGGAATATTCGTCGCTATATTTTATTCCCTTTATAGCGGACATTATTTCGAATTTGAATTAAAATATTTAATTTGCGGTCATAGTCTTTATGTTATATAATAAAGATAGTAAAAAATTATTGTCAAGATCATCTGCAGTAATTTTTTGTAATATCGATTTAATTGAATATATTTTTTGCATTCCAACACAGATAGTTTATGTGTTGGTAACGTTGACGAAGTCGGCGGTGGAGTAGCAGTTGAAGGCGGCGTACTAGAATTTTCACTTAAACTACTAAATTCTTCCAGCATTGCAAGACTGCTTTCTGTATGATGACTCTTTTAACTAACACCCAAAAAAGAAAGCATATCAAAATATGGAGTAATTCTTTTCTTAGGAGTCGCACTGTCACTACTTGAGTTTCTTTTCTCTAACATAGTAGTCTCTCAAATATTTAAATTTTTTGGTTAAATCGTCAAAAGAAAAAAGTAATTTTACGGACAAATAAGTGTTAAATACCTTCAAAAGGAATGATAAATTAAATCAAATATTTATTTGTTTCAGGTGTTACCTTACGGAAACCCATGGCATATGTTAGTTAAATTAATTTCAAGCTTATATCCGCTGAGAAATTATATAAATACCTAAATACAATACACCGCCTTCTCACCCTCTAAACAGGTAAATGCATACGGTACACATGCAATAATACCACAATTGACATGCGGTTGTTCGGCCAGTTTACCGACGAACGTCGGACAGTCAACATCTCCTTAGGATACCCCGTGATGGAGTAAAACACGTGATTATTATGGTATCATTGAGGACGTGAAATTAATTTAACTACTTAGAATAATTTATATTAGTTGCAGATATTTGTCTGCTGAAATGAATTTCCAAAGTTTAGCACTGGATTTTTAATGGGGCGCTCCAAAATTGCCGCGATAGTCAAAAATACGTGTATTGCGATTTGGAAAAAATTGCAGCCAACAGAAACGGCTGACGCAACTGAAGAGAATATAGTTTGATATAGCACAAGAGTTTTGTTCTATACATCAAACTTTCCTAATAGTATCGATGCCCTGGATGCACGTACGCATTAATTACTCTACACTATCTGATTCTCTTTTTTAAAACTATAAAAAATATCTTTCTATTTTTTTGATGGCGCTTGCTGCCACAAAAATAGATTTTCTCATGATTGATGTTGCCGTTTGCGGTAAAGAAGTTGACAGTACCATTTTAAAAAAATTGATTATGGGAATGAGACTGAGTAGAGGACTTTTATATACACCAGCTAGTAGAAAACTACCCAATTCAAACGGTTCAAAGTTTCCCTTTGTAATTATTGGTGATGATGCGTATGCGCTTGACAAAAAATGAATGACACTATTTGCAGGTAATAATTTAACTAAAGAAAAACGTGTCTTCTGCCGAGCACGAAGGTCATTAGAATGCGTATTTAGTGTACTATGTAATAAATAGAGAGTTCTACATACACCAATTTTGACTGGTCAAAATTTTGCTACACACATTGTAAAAGCAACGTGCGTTCTTCAAAACTATATGAGGAGGCGTGATGGATACAATTACAGAGACCATTTTTTAATCACAGCTTAATTCTTGTAGAACTAGAGTCAAGACTTCAAAATATATCAACCGGCACTACAGTAAGGAAAAGATTTATGGAATATTTCATTAATAAAGGAAAAGTAATCTGGCAGGACCGTTTTGTAATATAATATTGTTTTAATGCTTAATTATATATTTAGTAACAAAACATTAAAATTTAATAAGTGAACTTACTTTTTTAATTTTTCTTTTTCGCAATATATGAACCATAATCCTCATTAAATTCTTAAGCAATTTGTTTTTACCAAAACATCGGTTTACGATTAATTACCTGAGTTTCCATAAACACGGTCATTAAAATTCTAGTATTAATTTTTCTGGACCAAACATTTATTTTCGAATAAAACTCAATGTATGTGAACAAAACTTAATAGCTGACAAAGTACAACGAGCGAGTGCAATTACTGACCGGGAACAGGACGTTGCCGCTCTTCGCTTGCCTCCACGCAGCGCTGCCCCGCGCTACCGCCGAGCCGTGCTGCTGCCGCGTCGGAAATGTTCGACGAACATCACGTGATGTGTCGCTTGCTATGCAGAATACTTTGAATGCGTTCTCACGGAAAAAGACGCTTGGAAAAAGGTTCGTCACTAACTCAAACGAGAGCAGATGTGTCATAGGTTACTTAAAGAACATTGCGAGCATATTCAGCTGAATGTGCGGCGCAAAAGTTTCCGCTGGTGTATCGCCACATTCACGTCGTTAATATTGTCGATAAAGAATCTTCTGAGTATTTATATTATTTACCCTATCATTCTTTTCACATATAAATAGGTCATACATCTTCCGCAGAAGACACAAAATAAAGAGACTTTACCATAATCTAGTTCTTTAAGGTGTAGTTTGTGTATCGTGGATACAAAGGAAAATATATTTCAATTTATTTTGTATCCCATTTATTCTTATTTGGAAGTCTAGTTTGTTTTGAGCTTATTTATAGATTCATAATCACAAACTTTTAACAGCGGACAGATCTTGAAGGGCAACTAGGATTATATCTATATATATTTGTAAATCCATAAATACGTTCGGTGAATGTTGTCTCGAATATATTTTACTATTCTAATTGTTATTAAGTAGTAAGATCCCGTCTACCTACCTTCAAATATTCATTCGTTAACAATTTTTACTATTCAGTTAATAAATTATTTCCAAATGCTATTTATTACAGATATTATAACCATATCATATTTTTTATATATTTCCATTGTACAGAGGTGTGCATGGTAATCCAAAAAAAAATAAATGTCCCTAAATTAAATTACGTTAAAGTCATTAAATTTTTTTTGAAAGAATCGAAATCTTCCAAAAAATTGTGTTTTAAATTTTAGACTTTTAATTAAAGAAATAGAAATATTAGAAGGAAAAGGAATAGAAAGAAAAATAGTAGTATTATAATAAATAATAGTGGTTATTTTGGTTTTCACCCGTTATATATATATGTATATAAAAGTATGTTTGATTGTTTTATCTAACTTATTCTAAATAATTTTTATTTCGCTACTTCTTTAAAGACTTCGCCTAAAAATGTGACATTTGAAATCACCCACATAAAGAAAATAATATAAAACTAAGGTAAAAAGATTTTATAATACGTATTTATTATGTAAATTAAAATCAGAAATTTAATAATGAATTGCCTAATATTTTGAACAGCAACCATGAAGTAACTAATAATGTTCTCATTAATCGCGGTAAAAGATTCTTAATAAAATAGCAATTTTATTGAAATTCATCATGAATACATTGGACAATAAATGTATCCACGCTTTAAGTGCGATAATTTTGTAGCATCCTTATTATAGCTAGTGCGGCCGCATGAACCTTATATTGACAGCATTAGTTAGTCAGTAGAACAACACATAAATAGATATACATATAGTAGAACAACACAAAATAACAACGAAGAATAAAATGCTTATTAGTCGATTAGCCTATAAATTGTAATATTAAGGAAAAAACCAAAGGAATTTTAAAACTGTATGTTTCTATTACCAAAATAAGCACTCATATAAATAAAGAAGAAGAAAATTGTTATTTATTAATTTTCTTAAAAATTTCTTAAAAGCACGGTGTTATAGCCCACCAATGTATTATATAATTTATGAAAACAATGAACAAAGTAAGTGGTAATTTATAAACTGTCACTGAACATAAAAATTTACAACTTATGGTTTAAGTTTGTGTGGAACGTGCTTGGTGAATCTTTTATTTGTAAAACTTATATTTATACTAGTAAAACCAAGACAAAAATTTATTATGATAGTAAAATCATGACATTTATCTTTATTGATATAGATACTATAGATTAGACCCTTCTGGAAACACTATATTGGAAAATGTAGTTTTATTTCATAGAATTTACCAATATATTGGTGTTTAATATAATTAATTCCGAATCCACTTTAATTCTTAACTTAATTACTCGATACAATAAATATATTTGAAGAAAGCGTTTCGAATTTTCCTAACAATGTTTTACAGTTCAAAATAAAACTTTTTTAAACATTTTTGAAAATTTATGTTTCTCAGCTTCTATACTTTAATCAAGATAATAAATTTATTCATTAAGGCATGGATTAAAAATGTGTATGTATTTTTACTACGAGTTTACAGAGATAGAAACGATACGTAACATAATATATGAACGTTCGTTAAAGATTAAATTCTGGCAATTATATGAACCAAAAATTACAGGCAAATGGAAGAGAAAAAGGAAAATTACATAAAAATAGGCGCAATTTATATATACAAAGACATAAAAAATCGATAAAAATATTAAGTAATACCAATCAAATAAAATATTTAATATCATAATTGTATTTATAGGCTCTTTTTAATTGACTTCCAAGATGGAGGATGTTCTCAATTTGATGTGCATGTATTATATATGTAAACATTTATATATATATATATATATATATATATATATATATATATATATATATATATATATATAAGTATAGTAATTGAAATTTTTGCACTTAAATATCATTTACATGCACAGTGGAAAGTTGTGGTGAGAGAGAGAGAGAGAAAGAGGCCACGATTCTTTTTAATCTTGCTTGAGAGGTTTACATAAAACCAAGCTAACATTTAACATAAATAATATAGGTGCGTTACTGAAAATAACTCTCATTATATAGCATAAGTATGATTTCGCATTTTTACACATATCTAAAAAACGACCTCACCGCAAACAGGTCAATTACCTTCCAATTATTGAAAAACATTCCCTTATTCACAATTTTGTTCACGTGCTGAGCTGACTAATTTCGCACGTGACACGACTCTAACACAACTGTTAAACACCAGAATCACTCGTCAATATATTACAACCCTACCATTATTAATTTCTTAACGTAATTAAAAAGCAAAACTCAAATTCCTACCAGAATCATAATCACCAGAGTAAAACAAATGAATAGTGGATGAGCTCTGAATTAAGCAAGTATGGAATTGAATTATACTTGACTTGGAAAACTATACTAAACATTCAAGAAAATTCAGTAACTGTCGGAATATATATTTACCGACTAAACGTATGAATTGTTGAAAATATGTCATTTTAGATTAATTCCGCAAGCAAAACAATTTTTGATCAGCCTGTAGGGCTAGTAATTAAGTTTTAAGTTTAGAGTTTTAAGTAATTTTGAATAAAACAGAATTTTCGGAACTTAAATGAGAAATGATAGTTTAAAGAGGCGTTAATGATTTAAAATGATTTAAGTAGCTCAATAAAAACGAATCAACGGCTGAAAATTTAGTATACATTTTTAAAAAGATACTAGAGATGTAAACTGTTACCCTGGGTTTCACCGGAGTCTCCGCTTATAATACATTACCTCCGGGCTTCGGGTTGGTACCGTAATTCTCCGGCTCCCACCAAAACGTACCTAATTATGAAAAAAACCCGTCTACAGTAAAGGTTCTCGGTCGACTAAGATAACGCTTCTCGGTTTGGGTGAGACGGCGCATGTGAGGATGCGAGAATACAGCGCGGAGTGAGCAGGACGTAGAGAGAACGCCTGAACTCAGCCGTTTGTTCGACTATCGTCAACTTGTGTACTTTGAATTGATTCTTGTTTTCCATAGTTATTAAGACAATATGCTGTGTTATTTGGTGCCTTAAAAAAATATTTATTTATTGTATTTATTATCATAGTTACCGGATAACAAAAACAGAAGAGGAAAAATAAATAAGGATGTAGTTGTCAGGAGGTGTGGTTAACAAATGAAGAATTTATGAAATAGATTAGACAAGTTGGCAAGAATCGTGTGAAATACGTATTTTGCGATGTGATTTTCACAGTCAAATGGGATGACGAAAAACTTTAGCAAGTTATGTCAATCTTGAACCTCGCAAGAAATTGTAAAAAACTTTCTGTATAATTCATTAATGATGGTATTTACTCCAAGAAGAAACACGAATGAAGGACAAAATAGTATCGAGTCATCACGAAATTAATCATCATTACATTTATTTAAGCACGGATTTTGTCATTGAATTGGATGTCTTATTATATGCATATTTTGCATCATCAAAAAAACTCACTGTGATCAATTCGAAGTAGAATCAGTTGTCTTAAATATTTTTGCTCCAAACTAATTTGAACTGATTTTGAAAGAGCTCAACGTTTAAAAGAAATCTTAGAACGGCGTACATTTTTTATTGCTACTGACCTCTCTAATGTTGGTTCAAAAAATGTATCCTATTTTTATATTTTGATTGTGAAAAAGAAATTAACGGATTTTTGAAAAAAATTGGAAGACACCAACAAAAATTTTTGAAAATATTGAAATATTTGTACAGAAGCAGGTGTTAGACCCAACATTCTTGTCAGGTTTCTCAGCTGATAATACGTCAGTGCCTTGTAAGGGCACCTGATTCTATATTCCCAAAAGGTATTGAAAAATATTAATATTAATTTTACGTTAATCCTCTCTACAATCCTTCACAAATTCCTATATACATTTTTGACACATATCTTCGTCACGAGTTTTGAAAAATGACGACGCAATAGGCTAAGAGAATATTAATCTGTCAAGATCTTTGGCTGAAATTGATCATCGAATTAGATCACGAAGTAAAATTGTTTTGTATTCAATAGAAAGTTCATCGAATAATTTCAGCATAAACTTTTAAATTTAAGTTATCTACGTCATACGTTAATACTTTTGTTGTATTTCTAGCAGCGTTATGAAGAACGTGGCAATTGCACTTCACTTTAATTGTTTTGTTTATGTTCGACCAACCATTTAGTCTATGGTGTAAAACTTTTTTTTCAAAATTTAAAAGTTTATGTTGAATTTATTCGATGAATTTTCTATTAACAAAAAAAAGTTTTACTCCATGGACCAACTCGATGGTTAAGTTTTGGCGAAGCTCTTGACATATTAATATTATCTTAACCTGCTCTATCGTTGTCTGCCTGCTGTGCCACAGGATTTGTACAAGAATTTATAAAGTTTTGTACAGGGGATTAATCTTCAAAACACATATTTCAGAAATGTTATTTTATTTTATTCACCATTACATGAATACTTTTACCCAGAGGATATTATTGTTCAAAAAAGAAACACTCATATCTGCTCAATTGCATTCAATAATGAATGAGGTGGATGAGAGAATTAAAAGCCAATTGAATGATTTATATAATGGTGCAAAACTTAACAAAAATATAAAATTTTTGCAAAATTTGGCGCAAATATTGCTTAAAAAGAAGCTAATGCTGTATGCAAAAATACTTGCAATACATTAAATAAAAACTATGATTTTAATAATTTCATCTTCAAAATATTCTCATAATTGGACATGAAATATGCAATCATATACAAAGATACTACTGAAGCAATAAATTGCTTGGACAGAAAAAAAAATAATAAAGATCAGCTTCGCGACGAAGTTAATAAATTGAAGATCCACAGTTTACAAGGACAGATTTTTTAAAATTTTCTTCAAATTTGTAGCGGGTTGAATTTCTGAAAACTTCTAATTTTTAAAAATTATCGAAAATAACAGGAAAAAAAATAAAAAGACCTTTCACATTCTCTTTTGAAATATTTGCAAGGCATACAAAAATATAAGTACAAGATGTCATATTTTTCTGACTTAGAATAAAGATTTCATTTTCATAGTAAAAATCACTGAGACAAAATTTTGTAATTTTCTGATTTTAATAAAAATTTTTTTAAATTTTTTTAAATTTTGACATTAAAAACATTTCATCTATCTAAGATACTCCCCTGTCACCTTATTCCCACACAAAACATTTTATTCTCTTAAGTTTGAATTGTTAATTAATTTAATGAAAGTGATCGCAATGGAAATGATCGATTCATTCCAAAAGAAATTATTTTTATTTCTCTTTATTTGCTTAATTCAGCATTGAATGTGATGCTCTACGTTGTTTGCTTTCTTGTTCCTTTCCTAACTTCAGAATTAAAATAATGAAGAATTTATATGGCTCATGGTCGGCCCACTGTTTCCACTTATTGGATGTTTAGTCATCACTTATGTTTATTTGTCGGTATTATTTTTAGAAAATATTCCTATACACTTACGCAGCCATAAATATTTAAATATGTACACAATTTTGTGTAAAATATCACATTTCCAAACATTAATATTTTACAAATTTCTATATAGAATATCACCATTTTGAACCCTAAAATTTTATAGAACTGTATTCATGGTAACAAAAATTGTACAATGATAGCCCGAATTCATTTATTGGAAAATAATAAAAACGTTTATAAATTTCACACATTGATTCCAAATCAGTTAGGATCACTAAATGAACTAGAAAGCAAACAAACTCCAGTACTAAAGAATATAATGATATCTGTAATATATATGAATAATAATGAAATGGGGTATTGTTGGTTTATTGACGGGAGTCTTAACAAATTATTTTTGATTACTGTTACTATAAAATTAAAGGGTATACAAAAATGTAAAAGCAACAAAATTTTTAGCTTATAATGTTTCTGAATGCTGAAAATAATTATTTTTATATTTATCGATATTGTGAATATTTTATGAGGCGACATCGCATCGGATGAGCACATTTAACCTTTTAATAATTTTTTCAACTGAAATAAGTAATAAATAATAGGATACATATTCATATTAACGAGTGGTGTTTAGCTTAGAAGATGAACACTATATTTTTTACCAATGTTAGCGTATAAGGCGAGTAAGAAAACCAAAAGAAGAGCAGCATCATCATTTTGTGCACCAATGACCTGTTACTATGATCAACAACCTGTGTACCAATTGGGATGATTAAGGTAAATTCTCTCATAAGATAATTATTATACAATTTACAACAGCCCTTATATTCTAGCAGCTCCATTTGTCCTAAATCCAATAGTGGACATAAATCAGAAATCCGTCTAACCACACCGACAACTGAACCTAGTAACATATAATACATTAAGTATCGACGAGAAGATCAATGAGCCGGAAAGAAACTGAGAAAATTGTGAGGACGCGTTAAAAGATTACCGGAATTTCGAAGACAAGAAAAGAGTGAGGTAATACAACGATCCAGTGATTTTTACTACGGAAAAAGGTATATTTATAATGTGGTTTCTGGTTATGAAAGTCTTTCCTAAACAACATAGTGAAATTTGAAAATATTCAGGGATTATATATTATAGTCAGAATCTCCAAAGTATCTTTATTATCTGAAAGTCATAACGAAAGACGCACGGACATCGGCACATTTCAATGATGAGGTGGGGGTCATAAACAAAGACATATCGAAAGTCTTGAATATAAAAAGACACTACACTGTTAACATACGAAATATGAATGCAAAAACAGGCAGAGGTCACGGCAATAAAATGAGGATGGAGTGAATTGGTCATGGGCAGCGATACCTGGGGCTGACAAATGTCTGATTTTTTGGCAAAAAGTAGTCTTTAAGAAGAGTACAACTGGTAAATGGACCTAGATTAGCCACGATGGTACGACTAGATAAGAGAAGGTTTTCATCATGACGGCCATACAAAGATACTCAATGATCTCTCGATGATAGGTAAAGTGAAAATTAGATGTGATCATCGAATGATAAAAAAACACATTGCATCTGAACGTCATGCTGGGAAAGTACAGTTTTATGAAGTTTATGCTACATTCAGTATCCGTTAACAGTCAAAACCTCGAAAACGGTCAGCTCAAAACATCCGAGTAATAAGTTTTATAAAACTCATGGTGCCAAAAGAACTAAGAAACTCTCCAATCCCTGGAACTTATTACGAAACGCGTCGAGATGAATTTTCGTCTTTATTTCACTAGAAATTTAACAACTTATGAAAGATTTTTATTATTAGGGATGTGTATTTCTAAGTAAAGAATTCGCATAAATAATAACGGAGAATATATAACTCACCTTCAATTTACCGACATCTATGGTAGACGCTGGCATAAATCTCAGGGACCTGCATAGAGTTTCACGTGGGATAGGTATACAAATGAACTCAGATAAGGCAAAGATAATGTGTCACATTCTTGTCACACCTACATGGGTACATATTGGGAATACTACTCACTAAATCGTTGATCAGTGTATATACCTAGGACAAATTGGTTAACCCAATTTTGGCAAAGAGGTCAATGGAAGATTTTAATTAGGCTAGAAAATGTTCGAGAAACTTCCCCATATTTCATAATCCAAAATATTCTAGTGTCTCCAGACATAAGTCTTCAATCAATGTAATTTATCAGTAATAATTACGAAAATGAGTCGTGGTCCCTTAATCTTCACCTTGTGAAAAAATCAAAGTCACTTGAATTTTCCAAATCGAAATATGGAAAGGGCTATGTTCGAAAAAAATGTGTATAAAAAATTCACCGAATTCGTTAAGAGGCTGAAGCGGCAATTAACACAATTAATTAGTTTATTTAGTTATTAAAAAACTTTGATGAACAATCATCTAGCGAACTTATTGCTACAGGAGCAATCTCTTACAATTAACCAGAGTTACAGTGTAATAAAAACAATATGGGATAAGCATAAAGTTACACATTATAACAATATATGAAATATAAAATAATCTAAATCAAAAAAGAGACAAATAAAGGATAGGTAGAAAGCAACACATTATAATAATATTTAGCAGATAAAATAATAGTATCCAAAAAAAGAGACCAAAGAAAACAAAACAAAACAAAAATCTAATTTGATATGTCCTATGGGGTTTTAGACCTGGATTAAGACGAAGGATGGGTAATGAAAATAATTAAAGGAAGTGATATATGAAGGAAATAACATTTTTAAACTAAAGTAGGTATCATTTTTTAGAGGGCTCTTGAAAGCTACAAGTAACCGTGAAAGTATGCTGTGAGATATGAATGGTGAATTTTGCTGTGAGATAATATGTCAGCATTCAGTTTATTCCATAATTTGGCAACATGAAAGTGAACGAATGCTCATAGAAAGAAGTAGAATATTTGGGAATAAGGAACGTGAGAAGTTTGTCAGAACGTAGACACAGGCAATGGCTAGAAAGGGCTGTGAATTTTGCTGTGAGATAATATGGACTGTGAGGGTTATTTAAGATATTACAGAGTAGAGAAAGAATATGAAAATTCATCTGTCGTGAATCTCCATCCATCTGAGCTGCATCCTGATACCCAGAAACGTATTAACGATCATGTTGAATACTATGTTTTATTACTGTATAAAAATATTGCCTGCTATACCTTTAACTGACCTAAATATAACGCAAAATTTCTCAAACGCCACAAATTTGAATTGACTCATATACACTTCACGTTGTTTTTCCATAAATATGACTTTCGTATCTTTTTGAGGTAAATGGGAGCAATATGTTTTAAAAAATATTTTAGCAATATCTCATAGTACAGGGTCCTGCGTGTGGCCCCGTCCAGAGACACTCTTAAATATCTTTTTTTTTTAATACATTGAATATAAAAATTATACGAAAGAAATGAAAGAAAATTCATGAAATGAAAGAATAACTTCCTCAGTGATGGAAAAAATAGGCCGTCTCCACCTATCTGACTTGCACTCCGTAATTTCCTCTTTAGGATTTTGAGAAAAAATGGAAGAAATTCAACTCTCACTTTTCATTATTTACGTTCGTCTATTTGTTCACCCCTTTTGTTGTTTTTAGACCTTTTTGCGTATAATTTTGAAAAGAAGTACTTTCTATGGAGTTTTCAATTAATATTTAATAAATTCTGGAACTTTTTTTTTAACCGGTCTCCCCTTTTATGTAAAGCAGGAGCAAATTTTTTTACCTTCAACATAATTTTAAAAAGTTATTCAATGCTACCAAGCATTGAATAACTTTTTAAAATTATGTTGGGATAGATTTTCGAAAATTATTTATTATATTTAGCTTTTGTATTTTTAAATTCGATTTATGAAATATTAAGCTCTGAAATGACTTGTAAATTTGCGGAAAATTGCGGAACTTTCTCATTTTTTCAAATACAAGTTTGAAAAATTTTTAAAAATTGTAAACGCTTCAGTAGAAATTGCATCAAACATTTTAAAAGATGTGAAACTCCACTTTCTGTGCATCCTGATACATAATTGACCGGTGTTTTTTTTTAATTTAAGACCTGTAAAAATATATATTTGTATGTATGGAGTAAATTTTAGATTCATTTTTTTCCTTCTTTTATATTATTCATTAAATTTTTTATAACCTTTTAAGGGTTCCATAGCCAAATAGCAAAAACAGAACATTTATAATTCCGTTATGTTTGTCTATCTGTCTTTTCGTCTGTTTGTCTCTATATCACAGCCATTTTACTCAGAAATTATTGGCACTTTATACTAAATTATTATTTTAGGTGTCTTCTATGAGCCGCTTTGCACTAAAATAATGGAATTATGAACAAAAGATAATATTAAGGCCGTCACGCCATATATGTAATTTAGTGATGAAAAAAAACCACATTATGCACATAAGCATGTGAATTATAAAATTACAATAGTATCGAAAAAGCGCACCACAAGAGTTAACTAAGGTTTTGGACAGTTTTTATAATTTAGATGTCACGGAATCCTTCTTTTTCGATTCAGGTATACTTTGTAAAGTATCTGCAGTATTTAAAAATGCCGATAAGTATCAACTATATAGGGACGGAGAGGCACTATTTGGATAGAGAAATTAGTATGGACATTGTTCAATATGTATTCTTGTTGAGTGTCTATAATTCAAATCGTTGACATGTTATAAAATGGACAACAGAAAGTAAAATATTGACATAGCTAAACGTACCTTTTAGGGATCATGTTTAATCTTTTCACTTCGCTTCATTTGCATTGGAAATTAACTTGATCACTCATTTGCTTTGATGTAAACTTTTCTACAAATAGTTTTAGCGCAGTCAAAACTGCATTTTTTACTTTTGGTGTGGTACTTTTGATAAAATACTTATCAAGACTTCCAGTTGCCATGAATTTAGTCATGATTATTCACAGATCTTTTATTTGAATAAATATCATTCAAGTTTAGAACATCAAAATAAAAAAAACCTCTTGTGTACAGCCTACTTATAAATAGAAGCCTATTAATGGCCTAAGCCTATTACTAATGCATTACCCAAAACCCATTCTGTTATATCACAATGTTTTCCACTGTTTTATGAGCGCAACCGTCAATACACATAAACTATATTACACGGACAAAACAACTTGTCAATTTAGGACGTAAATATCAAATATGATAAAATTGAAATTTTAAGTGAATTACGGATAATTAGATAGATTTTTTTTTATATTTAATAAAGGGATGATCGGAAAGGGATTTTTTTATATTTAATAATGACACAATTTTTTCAATGCATATTAATTAGGCAGTTTGAAAATTATATTTCACATTTTAAATATCCCCAAAAATTCCGGGGACGAGTGCTTTCTCATTCTTCTTTTCACAATTACATGAGATTTATACTGATATGAAATTTCAGAAATAAGATTACTCCCTATTTAATTCAGTCGTATATAATAAGGAAGCTGGCTGGTATTATAGATTTAATTCTATTCAAGGTAAATTAATAATGAATCTAATTTAAAAATCTCACCACGGCTGAGGCAAACTTAAATACGAATAACAAAAACTAAATCGAATAATTTGTCACAAAATTCCATTGAATGAAAAAAATTTTAAAATTGTATATCACTGTCATTATTGTTTTACCAACAATTAATATTTAAAATAGAAAATGTTATCCAAAAAGGGCTAAAAGTTCTTTTTTGCCACTCGATGCTCTCGTTGTCACTAATTTTCCAAAGAAATACTAATTGACCAACCAAATGGCATATAATAGCAGAATTTACTGCTGTATATAGTATCATTTTTAGCCTTAGATATGGTTGTATTAAACTAAAATATTTAATTAACCTACCACGTGTCCATATAAGTATCGCTCGTGATGAAAGCTAAACAATTTTCTTTTTAGCACTTCCCTGTTAATATGATCAACTTAAAAAAAATCAAAAATGGCTTTTTGTGAGTCAATATACAACCAGTGAAAAATTGTAGGAAATAAACATTGATTTCGCAGTTAAGAATAAAACGGTAATAATAATACGACAATAAGCTTATTATGCTATCGGCTACGATCATTAGGTTCATATAAAATAAAAGCGGAAAATTTTAAATATAACTTTAAGGGCATTGGGGTGAAAAATTTAGTACCCATCCCTACAATTTCCTAAAGAGAAGCCACCCTATCTTACGTACTTCCATATGTTTAGTGCTAAGGAATACTCAGTTTTATTTTGTTTTACATTATATCATGTTACATATATTGAATTTAAAGCATCTCACAGCAACTTAAAATTTTACGTAACTGATTGAAACTCAGATAAAACTAAATAACACTTAATTAATTATATAAATAATCGTAGCACTCCATTTGAATAATTGAAGTATTATTTACTGTTTTTATAACAACCAATACTAAAATTACCAAACAATATGATAAATATTTTCAATCCTTATAATATAAAAAATAACAAATACTGCATGTAATAATAGGATTATACAAAAGCGTAACATAAAATAAGAATTAATGTTGGAACTTCCATAGATGGCTCGGAAACGAAATTATGCTTATTTCTTGAATAGTCTTATACATAGTAGATTTTTTGTTCTTTTTTTTAGATTGGTTTAACATCTTTACTCATCCTACATGGATTTTTGAGTCTGAAGAAAGAAGAAAAATATTTCGTCTGCAATTCGAACCCTGTATCCAGTTTCATCTTCAAACTATAGTATTTTACCGATTAGCTAGAAGCTTTCCGAAGTTCTTTTTAATTGTTTCCAAAATGTTGATATTAATTGAAGCTGGTAAATTTTTTTGGTTAACTACAACTCTTATTCCATCCAAACGCAAAAAAAAGAAACATTTATGTAAAGTATCAGATTAAACGGATTTTAGAGGAAGAAATTAAAATAATATATACAAGTCAAATATTACCGGATACAAACACATATGTACAAAAACACAAAATAGATACATTTAACAGAACTTTAGAATAGCTTTGTTTAATTCGTTTGAAAATTTTGTAAGAGGTCTTGTCCTAAATAATACTATCATTTCAATTCTAAATTGAAATGGTATAAAGTTAAATTAAGAAAGGTTGAACACGGAAAAATTGAATTTGATTTTCATTGTGTTATCCTCAAATTTTCATTAACGTAAAGTCTTTTAAATAATATTACATTTAAGAAATGATGGTAATTGATAAATTATTTAGCGGCAATGAACTGAATATAAACTAGCTACTATGATATTAAACAACTCCAGTCATTTATGTAAAATTAAGATGAATAATGGTGATAATTGCTGCCTATTTTTGTTCTTTTAATATCTTAGTAAATCACCAAGTTTATTGTTTCTCTTACTTAAAATCTCTTTAAAAATCTTGAAAATGCTATATAATGTGTATTCAAAAATTTAAATTTTATCAATTTCGCCATGCAAAATAATCTGCAGGTGTTTTTTATTCAAATTAATAAGCATCCCAAATCTATGCATCTTTTATCAGGCAGAATTCAAACATAAACACAAGTAATTTCAAAACATGAGACCAGGTAATCCAATATGAATGAAGGGTGGGCATAATTCAAAAACACGACTCAGTATCCATAAACCGCATAAAGCAATTGTTTGCATCCGCAAAACCTTTGTGCATTATCATAAACCACCGTAGTTATGTAGCTGTATTCTTTGTAGACCATATGAAATTATTCGAGGAAAATCATCTTGATGGTCTGATATCTAAGAACTTTACGATATATTAACTTAAAAATAAAATAATATCAATGGGGAAATAACACTTTGCTCGAGTATAGTTCCTTAGTTCTGCATACTTAACTATGTGTAACAAAAGTATGTCACATTTTTTACTAAAACTACTTCTGCTTAATTAAATATTATGAACTAGGATATTGAGAATTGATTTTACATATGAATATACTAGCTTTTTTTCGCGGTTTCCCTTAGACATGGTCCACTTACTATTTAAATATATATATATATATATATATATATATATATATATATATATATATATATATATATATACATGTTCATATTTGGTCGTTTTTTAGTTAACAAAAATAAATTCTATTCTAGATTAAAAAGTATTCTACGTACATACGTGTTAATAGCCCATGGAATTAGGTACTAAGTGCTCTAAATGCAGAAGTAGTGTTATGTGATTAGGATACAAACTATACTCAGACTACATGAATGAAACATTTTATAGAGATTAAAGAAAAATTAATCGTAGGACGAAAATAAATACGTTGGGAGTTTTTATCTCAAAAGAATACGCGCTTTAATCAAACGTCTTCAGGATCAACTTTGACGCAATCATATCAAAGATATCAAATACAAAGCACGAATACAAAGTCAAATTTATTTAATGTTTCGTTAGGGAGAAACGAAAGTAGCGGATGACTCTTTAAACTCGATTTTGTTCATGTTAAATAGGGCTTACGAACTTTTCATTTTATTATAATTTGTCAGTAAAAATTCATTCAGGAATAATAAAGATTTTGTTTAATAAAGGATCGCATTTGCTTAAAAAATTGTATTTTTTTAACATTAAATAAATAAAATTAGTAATTGAATGTGAATAAAATTCATACGCACTTTAGGTTAATGTTACCCAGGTGCCCATTTTTAAGTAAAGACCTCCTCCACCACTTTCTAGCGGGATATGTGGGCCGCGAATCAGGTCCATTAAAATTTGTTTCATTAGTGTCAGTATATATTCCAGAAAATGTTGATCCTTCTCTCTATTTCTTTGGTAGTTCAGTTTATGAAAGTTATATTTTTGCCAAGATAAATTCACACATTTACGTTTTATTTTCGCTATTTGTCAACATGTATTTTCATGAGTAATTTCGTTCATCACAACACTATAGTAATTCGTTTTTACGTTGAGAGTTTCCAGAGTGCAACATATCTCTCCTTGACTTTTACTTATCAGTACTATATCGTCAACAAATCTCAAATGATTTAGATATTCTCCATTTATATTAATTCCTAACTCATTTAGGTTCAGTTTTGATAAAAGATACTCTAAATGAAATTTAAATAGTTTCGGGTGATTTGATCGCCGTAAGGTACATCACTTTTTATTTCAAAGGAATTTACCACTTGTCCTAGTTTATCCGAAGCTTTACTTGAATTATTCACAAGTACTTTGCCTCTATACCTAAATTGTTTAGAGTATCACATGGCACCTCGTGTGTGATAAAATCAAATGCCTTTGAGTAATTAATAAACACTGTGAAAAGGGGCAGTTTATATTCTTTATATCGTTGTATTAATTGAGTCAATGTAACCATGTCCATGTCCGTTGCTGTAGTTTGGTTTCAATCCAGCTTGTTCTTTTGGTTGAGGAAGTCTATAATTGGTTTAAGTCTTCTAAGGATTACTTATATTTGCAAATCGTTTTAAGTACCATGTAATAAGCTTGTTGATCCACAGACACCATCAACCAAGGTATATAAGTGACTATGGATCAATAAGCCTTTTTAAACAAGAGTGATTATATATTCTTCCAGGTCTCATGGTATACTGCATAACTTAAGAATTTTATCAAAAAGGTTGTTAGCACAAAAGTTACGAGTCCAAAATAATTCCCAATATGTTCTTTAAGATTCAAACATGACCCGGACTTTTTGATGATTTGAAAAACCTAACATCTCGTCTGTTTCCTCTGTAACCAGTTCATTTTGACTGTACTTTTTGATTTACTATATAATTCATTAAAATTCATTGTAATGCCTACTAGTCTTTACTTGTGTGAAATATGTGCTAAGCGATAAATTTAAACATGGAAAAATGATATTAATATTTGTATATAATTTATAGAATTAATATTTAATCTTAAAATGTTTATACATCTCAGTATGCAGGGAATCGTCATAGTCTGACTTCACTTATACTTGCAGGTTTTATTTTCTCAACTTTCGATTATACTATCATCTCTTTATAGCGTGGGATATCTCAGCAATTGTCCTCCTTTCGTTGTCTAGGTCGCAATTAAACCAGCTTCAAACTTGTAACCGGCATTATCATAGATGGCCATGTCAAGAAACCTTTTGTATATAAATTCACATCATCCTTACATTTTCGTATGTTTATCCAAGGTTAAGATTTTTTCGGCACACTTTAACAATTAAAAAAATATTCCTCCCTTTTATTTTTTTTAACTTTATTGTTCTTTTCTGAAGTAAAAGATTAGGTCCATTACACATTCATATATATACTTATTTTACACATATTTTTTTAAACAATAGCTTTCTTTAAAAATATTATGATAAATAGCTCGAAGAGTCTTTGAAATGTTATTTATAACAAGAAGTGCGTGAAATATATTGTATGTGTAAAAAAACAACTCTGAAACGTAATGTCATTTCACTCAACTAAAATGAAATAGATTAAAATTTCTTAAGTAATGAAGTGTTGCAAGATACTACGTATTATGTATATTTGCAATATTATTCAAAACTCATGCTCTTAAGCACTGTCGCAATTTTTTGTAAATAAAAATAAGACTAATTTTTTGAAAACTGTTAATGTATATAAAACCTTACGTCTTTTTTCCCGAAATATTACATTTAATAAAGTACTATACATTATAAATTCCTTACACGAAATACAAGTATATCAAGAAGACCAAGAGTAAATTATATTAATAGCTTCCGTTTCCGTTCTCTAAAACAGACTAAGTATAGATACTCGGAGTACTTGGAGTACTTAGGTACTTGGAGTCCAGTGGTGATCCGTGGCTCAAAATTTCTATGACCAAAATGGTACTTAAATTGTATAAGGTTATTCACGTCAGACAATGAACATCAAAATTTAGGCTCGTTGGCGTTTTAAGAGATATAATTAATCCTTTACACTATCAAATCGCGTGGTTAAAGGAAAGGTAAGATTCATATCAACTACAATAAAACAAGAAGTAGTGTTAACTTTGTTTTAGGCATTGGATATAAAATATTACACAATAATATCAAATGTTTAAAGGAAAAGTTATTTCACATATTTTAGAATGGACGAACTTAATTGTTTTTAA
This sequence comes from Druceiella hillmani, assembly GCA_039881145.1. Taxonomy (NCBI): domain Eukaryota; kingdom Metazoa; phylum Arthropoda; class Insecta; order Lepidoptera; family Hepialidae; genus Druceiella; species Druceiella hillmani. Next base: position 59,001,043 of record JAYKKI010000002.1, read on the forward strand.
CGAGTAGTTACTTTGAGCGAATTTCAAAGTATATACATTGACAGTTATTCTTATATAAAACTTCTGACAGGTCTTAAACGACTGGAAATATATTAATAAAAGTATCGAAAATCAAGCGATACCTGTAGACTAATGTTTTCCTCGTACGCATAAACCTTATATTGAATTTCGTCAAAAAAGGTGTGCCACAAAAAATGGTACTCGTTCGATTGATTAAAAGTCGTAATATCGAATTTTAATTCCATGAGTCATTACCTACTGTTCTGACAAAATATTTGACCACGATTGCGCGTTGACTATTAATAAGTTTGACGAGTTAAATACCTTACACACTTCATCGACACGCACAAGATCTTTTTAATTTTTAAAAATATTATGATAAATAGCTCGAAAATATAAAGTAAAGGATTAATAAACTTTATAGGTAAAAACGTGTAGAATATATATATTAATATTAGTTTACAAGGTAGAGTTTCATAATCTTTTCACGGTCAAGTTGTTAAATAATACGGGCCACTACAAGCTTAAAAATACAGACTTCACAAAAAAATTCAATGTTCCATATAAAAAGAAATATAAAATGACTTTCTTGCAATTTTTTTCGTCCGTTTGTGTGAGTGCAAAAATGACCGTCAAATAAGTAGGAATAGCGCTTTTTCCAATACAAATGACTTTTTATGTAAACTTTCATCTCAAATTTAAAAAAAAATATTCCTGACTTTTAGAAAAAGCATTACCCATAATCAAAATGTATTGTTAAAATAAATGTACAAGGTGACTTTAAATTTCGGCAAGTATATAAATGAAGAAATAGAATATGAAGGAATGAAGAAATAGAAGTTGATCGACGATGTACAAACATCAGTGGATTGACAAGGAATAATTCAAGATGTATGGAGGATTTTACACAAACGAAATCAACTTATTCACATTTTCTAAACAGCACCAAACGATTGCTATAAAGTTATAATTCGAGCCGACAACAGGTCACCTTCGAGACGCGACCATAAATGACGAAAACATTGACGAGATTGGAAAAATAAATGGTAAGTTTACCTTACAGTTTACGTTTATCTTACATAGGAAGTCCAAGACACGTGCACGAATACATTCAAGATGCCATAACCTATGTAAGAAGATATGGACGATCAGACCTCTTCATAACAATCGCATGCTACGCATCGTCTCCAGAAATAAAAGAACAACTTTGATACGGACAAGCCCGTGGATCAACACGACATCGTAGCCCAAGTTTTTCGACAAAAACAAATGAGATTTATTGAAATCATCACAAAATACCACATCTTGGGAACCGTTAGATGCTGTATGTACACAATCGAAATGGCAAACTGCTTCACTCACACAATCTCCTATGGCTACACGACAGATTTCATCCCACGGATATCGGACAAAGATGTCATTAACGGACCGTGCGGGTCATTAAACCCTATTTCGCCATGCATGAGTAATGGAAAATGTACAAAAAATACCCAAAACCATACTTGGACGACGCACAAACCGGGGATGATGGCTATTCCAAATATAGAAGTTGTTCACCAAAAAAAGATGACTTCACAGCAAAAATACGAATACGAGGCAGAAATGAAATAGATAATCAATGGGAAATAGATAATAAATCGGTTGTACAACAAAACCCATTACATTCCAAAATACTCCAAACACATAAACGTAGAATACTGCAATTCAGCGAAATCCATTTAATGTTGTTGTGTTTGTTCATACACTTTATAAGTGTGTGAACAAAGGCAGTGACATGGCAGTATTTCAAATACCCATAGACAGCGAACAACAAAACAGAAACGACGAGATCCTCATGTATCAAATTGGAAGATACATCAGCAGCAACGAAGCAGCGTTGCGGATATTCGGTTTTCCCATCACGAAAACGAACCAACCGTTCAACATCTAGCAGTACATTTTGAAAATGGACAGAGAGTTTACTTTACAAAAGACACCACCACAAAAATTGAAAGTGAACCATCTAAGAACACAACATTACCAGCTTTTTTCCAACTGTGTCAAACGATTCATCTCGCAAAAACCTTACTATGTATTGACGTCCCTACCTATTATACGTGAAACAAAAAAAAACCTTTCAACGATGAAAACAAGGAATTCCAGTAGATGATCATCCTAGAATCATAAAAACGCACTAGGCCCTGTGTGCACCATACATCCGAACAACGCCAAATGTTACACGAAATACGGGGACCAACAAATTTGACAGATCTCAAGACTGTTGACGGTTACATATGCCAGACGTACCGATGCATGCCAATTCTAGGGACTACTGGACAACGACTGGGAACCACTAATACTGGGAACTAACACTACAAGAAGCCTCACTCACAGCCTCAGCTGAACAAATCAGAGACTCATTCGCCATAATATTAACAACACGTAACCCATTGAATCCAAAACAGCTATGGGACTCTTTCAAAGAAAGTATGAGTGGTAACATACTGTGCCAAATCTAACGAGCTCATCCAGAATTGGCCATCGAATTCAACGACGACATCTTCACTGAAACACTCCTTCACCTAGAAGATAAATGTTTAGTAATGAAAAACCAAACTTTAGTACAACTTAGAATGCCAGCACCATTTCAAAATGCTTTGAGTGTGCTAACCTTCAAAATTACAAAGGAAAAAAGCTACAACATCAACAAACTACATTGCTCACTACCAACTACTCCTCAAGGACAATAAAAAAAATTACATTTTAATGGACCGTATCAACAACAACACTGGCGGAATAATTTACTTAGACGTACCAAGCTGCACTGGGAAAACGTTTCTAATAAATCGATTGCTGGCATAAATACGTGCTAAACAACACATCGCAATTGTACTCGCATCATCCAGCATTGCCGCCACACTTATGGAAGGAGAACGAACTGCCCGTTTTGCCCTACAGCTGCCTTTGAATATAATCGAAGAACAATGCCCAGTATGTAAAATCTCAAGAGCATCTGGCCAGGGTGAACTTCTAAAACAAGTTAAAATTATCTTCAGGGACGAATGCGCAATGGCACATAAAAACTCACGCAAAGCCATGGACAAAACATTACAAAACTTGCGAGGAAACTCTGAATTGATGGGAGAAGCTCTGCTCATATTCTCGGGAGATTTTCGACCAATACTTTTAGTTATCCCCAAGTCAACACCGGCATACAAAATCAATGCATACTCATGCAATAAAAATATGAGAGTTGAACAATCGAAAGACGAAGAAAAAGCACATTTTCCACAAAAACTTTCCATTTTCCACAAAATCCTTCATACCAGATGAACGGCCTCAACAGTGATTTTTGCAACATAGCCACCGCTGAGAACGAACTCACCGACTAAATTTATTCAAACGTTGTTTATAACTAATTTTATTTCGGAGTGGCTATTTCAGATGGAAATTTTGACAACTAAAAATAATATTGTTCATTACATCAATTCAAACATTCAAAAAAAATTTTGGTGAAGGTAATATATACAAATCGATTGAGACTTGAAGAAAATGTCAACTTCTTTACAGAATTTTTAAACTATTTGCAAGTATCAATAATGACATTACGCTGTCTTCATCTGAAAATTGGGTCAGAAATTTCAACTCATCAAAACTATGTAATGAAACAAGTATGATCGTCAAACAGCTGTCGAATAACAGCATTGAAGCCGAACTTATGACTGGAAAGGACAAAGAACACACTGTATTTATCCCCAGAATACCATTAATCTCTACTGAACTGTCATTCCAATTTACAAGACTGTAATTTCCAATCAAATTAGCGTATAGTTTTACAATTATAAAAAAGCGCAAGGACAAACTTTAAAAGGTTACGGTATCGACTTCAAAGAATCCAGCTTATCTCACGGTCAACTATACGTAGCTCTCTTTATTTTGCTCTCGAGTAGGAAATACGAAAAAATTGTACAAATATACCCCGAATAACAAAATGAAAAATGAAAAATGTTATAGATAAAGAAGTAATGAGATGAATAGAATATGTTTCCAATAAACACTTTTACCCCGTATTTTAAAGTTTATCCTTTTATTTCAACTACCACACAATCTCATATCAACTACCGGAGCAAAGCTCGGTACCCCAGCTAGTATCAAATAAATAAAAAACCAAGATATTAAAAATGAAAATGAACTTTATAAACGAATCCGCTTGAAGGACGCCTCCTTGTTAGACGCATTAACGCGTGCGCGACGGTTAGTAGGTTTATTATACTGATTGCATGCGAATACTTAGTTTGCAATTAAACGTTTAGATATTTACAAATTTATTGATATAATAAGGCATCGGAGAATAATTACAAAAGATCCTCAACTTTTATTAAACGAATTTATTTGCAAATGAAATCTTATTTTACGTATGATGTTCATCTGTGACTTTGAATATCAGACTTATATTCATATAAAGCGAATTTGAAAATTCCGGCTCCTCGAGACCAATCTAAGTAAACGTATTTTTGTACAATTTTACGTAATGTAGTTGCACGCTTGGCTAACTGAATCTTGGCTTTTATTACACGTATCCTTTTGCGATATAAGGGTCCTTGACAAGCATAAGAGTGAATATAAAATTCAACTGGCTACTTCTGCTTAATCGTGGCTTGAACACCACCCTTTACTCCATTTCTTGTATTTGTACACAGTACTGACATATTAATTCGCTTTGTGTTTTATTCTTATTTAAATTTTCAAGTCTTTAAAGTCTTAATATTCAAAGCAATTTGCATTTCAGTTTGAAAGAAATGCCGAAACTGCTCAACAGCCAATCATAATTGATTGGCTGTTGATATAGTATATATATATGATATAGTATAGTATACTCAAAAGTTTTAAAAAGTGGCGTTTTGGATAAAAATAGTAGATTAATCAACCTAAATTTATAAATATTTGAATTATTTATTTCGCCTTTAATAAAATTTTGCGTAAAAAATTCCCAAATTATTTGAAAGTGAACTTTCATTCTGGCCTCTGAGTGGCACTTCAAGTATGCCATAAATTTTGTACAATAAAGAATTCTATCCAAAATGCGTTTATTTTCACTCACATAAGATTTAACACGTTTTTATACGAATGTCGGAAACCACTATTAAATTCCAATCGAGTTTTTTTAATTAATAATGCTATTTAATTTATATTTGGCTTATGTTGACTTTAAGTTACTTAAAACAGTAACTATTAGATAAATGTGGGGAAATGAAAATCACGCCAAATAAAAATCATACTAGAAATAACGAGATTGCATAATTTCGTCACTTCGATCGAATGGCGCCATCCAATTTCGAAAATTTTCTTCACTAAATGTATGTATGTCTCATATCTGAGAAAAACAACTGATTAAAAGAGATAAAACAAGCACATGACAGTTTATTTTTAATGTATTAATTTTTCTAAAAGTGATAGTATTGTGTATTTAATGAAAATGAAACTTTTAACGTCTATATTACAATTGTTTTCTTGATAAGAATATAAACATATTAAGCACAAATACAACGATAAACGTTAAATGTTGTATTATTCTACTAAACTACAATTACTTAATAACTAAATATTGTTTTTCTCCATTTGCATTTATACATCGCGTAGTATATCCTTCATAAGCATAAAAGTATCGTTAGTATTCCAACAACTATGAAATTTGAAAGAATTTTAGAAATGCTGATTTTTTCGTAACTTTGAGTTTGCAGATTAAAAGAGAAAGAAAGTGATTGGTGGCACATATTTTTGGGTAACTTTCAACATAATCCAAAATAATAATTTTTGGAAACCAATAACTTGCACTTTCAATTAATAATCAGCATGATAAAAGAAATATGTCAAGAAAATTTCAGATACTTAATTTATCCTCTCCAAAATGTTTGTAAGTATTTTTTCGAGTTTAAATTATTGAAATCTATGTAATTTACACGTTTTATTACTGTGTCAAATTTCAAGTTCGCACATCAAACGATGTCTAAAAAAACCGGTGGCGCAGACAGAAGAAAAAAACAGGCAGACGGACAGACCAATGGATACTTAAGTTCTGTTTTTTTTTGTAAAGGATGATCAGGTTGAATTGAATTTAAATAAGTCATTGATTTCTGATAAATCATTTTAAAAATTATTCTTAAACCAATAACGAAAATGTTGTTTTAAGGAAATTACGTTTATAGTTTTACATGTATGTTATAAAAGAGTTGCTTGAGCGCCTTCTTTACTCAGTTTACAACTTTCTTAATATTAGTAAGTAATTTGTTAAACTTTTTTTCCAAGCTGAAATGGTGTTTGTTTTACATACGAGGTGTGATAAAAAAAATTTTGTATCAGTAACTACTAATGCCACATTTAAACTTATAAGTCCAAGACCCTGATCTTTTATGAAAGTTAGTGTCAAGTTTGAACAAATTGTGACATGTTAAATTTTGGGGTTTCAAAATCTGAAAAATGATATCATGTTTACGGTTTCTGCCGCGCATCATGGAATTTGAATAACGTGTGAATATTAAATTTTGTTTAAAGTTGGAAAGAGTGCCAAAAAAGATCAGGATACGTCAAAAATGGCATATAGCGATAATGTGATTACTCTGAAAATTGCTTACAAGTGGTATTAGCCATTAAGGAGGAGAAATATGTCAGTTCAAAACGGCCAAAGTTCGGGACGTCATGCTTATTTTTTTTATATTGAAGGCATAATACGGTCAGAGTTAAAACTGTAAACTTCGAATATTACAATAACCTCTTTCAACGTTTGTGAAACGATATATCTTTATTCATACAGTCTCAGACCAGAAAAATGGGTCAGTGGTTTCCTCCTTCACCACGATGACGTCTTGTGCCACGCCTCGTTTCTGATCTAAGAGTTTTTGGCCGAAGGAATATGTTGCCGTTTGTTCATATCCACCTTACTCTCCGGATTTTGTACTATGCTACGTGTGGCTTTCCACAAAAATTAAAACCGTGCTGAAAGAAAAACTTTTTGACACCATTTGCCTGACATTGAAATACCACGACAGAGCAGCTAAAGGTCCTTCGGAAAGAAGACTTCCAGAAATGCTTCCAATCACGACAAGTGTCTTGCTAACCAAGGAGAGTACTGTGAAGGAAATTAAAATTTAAAGTTTGTTATAAAATTATTCACCGCATTTTTTGATCATACCTCGTACAACTTAGTAATCGCAAAGAAAAATAACAATATAAGGCGTTTTAATTAACTTTAAAAAAATTAATTTTACTTCAAACCATAAACTTGAAAGAAATGCGAATTCGATAATACAATGCTTTACAAATCACTAAATATTATAAAACTTATTCTAGTAAAATTAAAAAGTAACGTTAAATACGTATTATTTCAACAGTGTTGCTAAATAGAAAAGTAGAAAAATAAATGTACCGCAAAGAAATTCTAAACACAACAAAACAATTTATGTAAGAAAATATTTTTAGAAATGAGAAAATTTATGATATATTTTTAGTTCCAATGCTCAGATTTTAACCTAACTTCCATAAGCCCATACTGGATGTATATCCTTCCAAATGAAAAAAAAAAATCCAAATTGATAAAAAATGCTGGAAGTATGAAGTGACATATATATATGTATATATATATATATATATATATATATATATTTATATATATTTACAAAGTCGAATTGAGCTCCTCGTGTTTTTGAAGCACCACTCCTTGCATTCGATTAGTCAAAGATAATTTAAATTATTGGTTTATATTTTATCAAAAAGTTCAAAGAGACTGTGCACAATTTGAGTGTCATACTCGTATAGTATACAGCGATTTGGTATCCTTGTCATAACGGTCGGCTCTAAAGAAGAGATACTACTTATAGGTATAACATTAATTATTTTCATTTTAATAAAGTAGGCCTGTGATCATTTTCCCATATCCTTATTTTATCAGTTTTTATTAAAACTATTAATTTTTGAAGTTAACATCGACTTTTTTTCATAACATGCCGATGTGTAGAAAAATGTTGTGTAGATGCGATGTGTAGAAAAAATATCAATAAAAAAAAGAAACATCATATTTAAGTAAATAGTGTTAGTTGTTATAGATATATAAAGAATATACACTTTGCAGTAGTTACAAACCATTATCTAAATAAGATTCATTGAAAGCCCAGAACTATTCAGGTCCTATTTTCTAAGACAAAAATGTAATGAATACACAAATTTTGGAAACAGTTCAGTCTGTTACACGTTTAAATTACGCATAAATAATGTACATATTTAAAATAAATTACCTAATATTTAGAATATAAGATCATTAGCATTATTTTCTAGAATATGCCAGAAATAATCTTGTTTTGTTAATAAACCCAAGTCTTTTGAAATCAAGTTTATTACTACCATTAATTTAATGGTCCTACCTCTAATTTCCGAGAGTATTATAAAGAATGTGGACGTTAAGTATCAAAGAAAGAGAAATGAGCCTGAACTTTCCATCATGAATAAAATACGACAATATCACTATTTTTCTATGAAAGAATATTTTCGTAGTGTCTAATATTAATAAAAACAGTGTGTGCTGTAATCTAAGTTAGACGAGTGGTTAGGAAAACTTCAGCGACGTTATTTTCTCTCTTTTTCATCCATTTTTATAACCACTTATAATAGACATTTTCACTTTTCCGATTACCTAAATTTCTCTGAACTATGTGATTAAAACAATTTAGAATTGTTTGACAGCAAATTGTTCTTATTCATATTTTGATACCAAATTGAAGAAAGAGGAGATAAAAAACACAATGTGATCTACATTGTGTTTTTTATCTCCCATTATATATAAGGTATATTATTTAATATTAGATCTCAGAGACGTAAATTTTTTTAAGTCTAAGTTTTTCTCTCAAAGATCCTATATTTCGGCACTCAAAACAGTAGGACAAAATAAAAAAACGAGTGTTTGAATTAGTGTCTTATTAAAAAATTCATGACATTTATATTCTATTTGATTATTATCTAAGTCCGCTAAATTTTTATTTTGCCCTTTTTCTGGTACGTCAACATAGATTCGAGATTCAAAATCCCCCTCGCGCTATTTGGCTGATTGTCTTCATGATCGCGACTTTATTTTAGACTTATTTATTATAGGGTCAAAAAGCTTATTTTCTTATTCATTCGGCGTGCTTTGTGCTACTATGCATCCATTTTTATTCTCAAAATGGGTGCTAATAGTACAAAGCACGCAGAATGGATAGGAAAATGGGCTTTACACCTTTCAGGTAATCAAATATCTTCATCGTAATCAATAAGGCACATAAAACTAGGTATATTTAACTCTAATCTTTTCATTTATTTGTCTGACCTTCTTACCTCATATTACGATTTCAACGAAACCTACTTATTCATAGGAAAACTGCCACTGAGAGAAAAAAGTTTATCCTTTAATTTTTTATATTTACATATATGCAACATAATCTTGCTTACGTGAAATATGAGTGCTATTACCCTATACTTTCTATAAACTGATGTTGGTCACTTTTGTGTAGCGTAATGAATAGATACTTTTTTTTCATTAACTCATCAGGGGCATTAGCGGAATAGATAAAAGATGATGTCTTTATCGACGCCTATACAGGCAAAGTGCTTAAACGCTTTGGTGAAAAATCGTTATTTGCGCTCTAGTTTTGCACTTTGCAATTTAGTGGAATGATTTCATTTTCATTAATTACACATAGTAATTATACGGTTTACTCAAACAAATTACAAAGTTTTATTCCATTAAATTTACAAATGAAAATTGAATATCATTTCACTCAATTAATTACAGTCCTATTCGGAATGATCTTCGACTAGAGGGCTAGAGCTCAATTTCTCTCAATTTAATTTTAAAAAAAAATTTTTATTTTACTCGGTGTATTTAACAAATATGCGCGATTATACGATTATTAAAGTATTTATCTTAATTTCCCGAAAATTTATGTGGATATTTGGTTTTATAATCAGTTATCGATTAACCTTTTTCTCTTTTATAATATATATTTTTTACACTAGTTTTGTGGTCATTAGATTATGAATATACGAACATATTTTTATTAGAATTTTGTAAGGTGGTTTTAATTTAATTATACTAAAACATGAAAGTATGCAATTACATATAAATATTCAGACTGAATATTTCCCAAATATTATTATTTTTAATATGTATTCACTAAACTATTTTAAAAAACAATATAGTATTTTTTAATATTTTATATAAATAAATTAAAAAAACCTACAAAATTATAATTTTATTTATTTGGTTTTTAACACCATATTGTATTATGTTTAACGAACGTTTTCAATAAAAGTTTGACAAATTATTGTTCAATTACTAATAATCATGGTGAAAAATGTGAATCTTAAGGGAAGTTTACTAAAAAGAATAAGAATATTATTATTATTTTTTAATTTCATTCATTTTTCCTTGTACCAAAAATAGTAAAGATATGGAAACAAAATAAGTTCAAATTTGAAGAATCGAACTCTTTAGTTCCATAGTTAAAAGAAGAGTGTATTGATTTCTTCGCTTAGTGGTTTCATTGAATGAAACGTTGCGTAGAATGCCTTGAAGACCATTTTAAAAAGCGATAAATAAATTACAAACTTGTTAAGATGTTCCATTTTATGTATTCTATAAACGTGCCGCTTAGCTCTTGCAAAGAATTACTTTTTTTAAACATTTTTTATTGGACATGCATAATACAATCTTAATTTACAATAAATTTTCATTGACCAAATGTACTTGATTTGATTTTCGAGTAAGTCATGTGCGAGTTTACTGTACCAATGTTTAGCTCCGGGACTAATTAAGTTTATTCATGAGCTTTAATATGGTTTACCCTTCTTGGTTCATGGAAAATACCAAAAAGTCGAATAGCTTCTACGTTGATATGGTTGAGGAGTAATTTTGATTATTTAAAGGCATATTCTTGGATAACTTTTTTAATCCATTTTATGTCCAAGTCATTGTGAATTTCTTGATTGGTTACATAAAGATATGCATTGGTAATCATACGCGAGAAAATGTTTTGGCTATGTTCTGGATTACATTACCATTTGACTCCTTGATACATCTCCAAAGCTGAATGCCATATATCCAAATCCCTTTGAGGATAGAAAGATGAATTAATTACTTAAAGTAGAGGTTAAGCTGGGAACGATGTCCAATCAACCACAATATTTGCCTTTTCTTCAATTTGATTTGCTCAGATTTTACTTTAACGTGGTGTTTCAAGTTAAGCCTACTATCCAGATGAAATCCAAAATATTTTGGTGTATCTACATGCGGGACTTGAATGCCGTTAAGGCAAGTGTGTAGGTTGCTGTTTGCAGCAATGCAAATACGACATGAATAGATTTTGTCTAGTTGAGTTTGATTTTCAAATCAACAGTAAATCTGTTGATTTTGTGAAGTGGTTCTTCTAAATTTTTGGTAGCTCGAGTTTGCATGTTTTGTAGTTACTACTCCAACCGTATGCAAAAGTTCCTATGGCGTTTTTCTGTAGTGGGAATATCAGCGATATCCAAAAGATAAAAAAAGAAGTCCTATGGCTCTTCTCTGCGGTACACTTACCCTGGCTGGGTAGAAACCTGTATACGTTTCCTCATGCGACACACTGAACTTTCTGTCAGGTAGATAGAACTTAAGTAATTAACAATAGTTTGTCGATGGCAATTTGCTCGTTTTGTGAACGAGATTGTTAAAAGCCTGTGATACGTCTAGGAATACTGCATTGCAATATTTTCTTCCTTCGAATGCCTTTTCAGTTATGGTTATTAGTCCAAGGACTTGGTTGATAGTTGAATGTATATTCATAAATTCAAATTGAAATCTGGGACATTCACGAGTAGTTTAATCCGTTTCAGCAATTATTTCTCAAACAATTTGGTTATTGAGGTTAATAGCTATAATGGCCTATATATGATTTTATCTGTTCCGATTGTTTGCAAAGTTATTTTAACATCATTATTTGCGCTATTTGAAGCATTTCGTGGAATGTCGGCATGATATTAGCTTTATCTGATAACTCTCTAAATAGACAGGGAGGTATTTCAACAATATCAGGTGCTTTTGCAGGGTTTAAATTTCTATCAATTTTTTATGCTACATCTGTCTAAGTCAGTGCTTTGATTGTTATTACTGATTAATACACTCGTTGGTTAAATCCATTTAGGTTCCGTGTTATAATTTATAGGAACTGGTTATTAATTTTTAGGTTTGATTTACTTTTTGTTTGTGGCCTCCGAATTTCCTCCAGTTTTTCTACTCTTTTGGCTAACTAGCTAATACTTAATTTAATTTTATCCTGAAATGAAATGAGCAATTTCATCTTGTCAGCGATGGTAAGCTTGTTAGATGCGGCTTGTTGCTTATTATCATTACTTGAAGTATTGTATTTTTATGGCTTGAGCGTAAGAGATTTTTGAAATTAATGGTTTGTTTTCTTCCTAAAAGTTTTATATTCTCGGTTTACTGATACGCTGGACAACCTTTATAATTTGGCGGGTGTTCTTTTTTATTACATAGCGCACATATTGCTAAATTGTTGATTTAACTTTGCACTGTGTAATGTGATGATTGCTAGCATATTTTACGTACTTTGGTTTTCTATTACGATAACTCTTAGTATGTCCAAGTTGCTGGCAATTTTTTCATGGTGGATTATATTTAGCCTTTTCATGTGGTTCAGTGGTAAGCTTGCAGTGTAGTAAGTTATTGATTTCAAATACAGATTACATTATTTTCTTTTTATCTGATATCTACATAGAATAGTGGAACATGATTTGTCATTTGTTTTCTTTTTCTGAATATTCAAAATCATCGGGTCCTAATAATTTTTCAGTTTTCAATCGAAAAGTGTGGAATTACATCTTGTAGAAGAAACTACCTTCTCTGTCTTCACCTTCCGTTATTTTGATTTGGAGATAATTTTTAATTATTCTATGACCGTTTTTGTTTTCACGTGTAATTTTGATATCGTTATTCAATATGTACTTTAATTGTACTGTACTTTTAGTTAATTTTAAAATTCGATATATAAGCAATTTTGGATACTCCAATAAACTCTTATTGGAGTATCTAAAATTGCTATGTCAATTGGTGGCAGCAATGGGATTTTTTTTATTTCATTTTATTGTTCTTGAGGTTATTTGGCTCATTACTATCTTTTTGTGATTTACCCGGTGATCCAGTTTCTTCATAGTACCGTTTTTTTCTTATAGTTATTCTTTCAGTGGTAAGGAATTACTGCCTAATTTTAGTATTTTTTGACAGGACAGTTATGACTATAGAACAAACATTTTTAGATGCTCAGTTATTAAGCATCGTCTTATATCAAGAGGAAGTAATTGATAATTTTAATAACTAAATTCCATATTAATCTTTAAATTTTCAGGAGTCATCTGGTCAGTCAGATCGTCGATATTCTAGCCATTGATAATTAAACGATTTAAATTTTCTTGAGCACAAGCAAACATTTTTAGTTTTCCAACCAAAACCTTCATTTCGTTTTCTTGCTTTGATAAACGGAAACGTTTATTAAGATCAGTGATTAATTGGCATTGAGTGTAAGTATACTTTTCAGCAGCGTTTGCTGCTTGATTCTCGGTGGTAGAACTTAACTTAAGAATCATAATTTAAACTATTACGATTGTGTCCCTGAAATTGAATCTCGCTTCGAAAAAGACATCTTGTATAAGAAAAAGAGACGTTTCCGAAATATATATATATATATATATATATATATATATATATATATATATATATATATAACGAAAAATCGTAAAAAGATTGTAATTAAAATTTCATGTTATAACGATGTTTATGTTTATGAAATACTGCAACAGAGGAACCAAAAAGATCGGCGCCAAAGGACATTTTAACGATTTTGGCGATTGCAGAATCAAGTTGGTGGCCAACGGGCAAATGACAAAAAAGAACCGGCTCGGCAGCCAAAAATCAAAGAAGTAACTAATTTCTCTTATTTCTACAGGAGACTGATTATTTGGAATCACTTTTATTCTTGGCCAACCAAGCCATATTTAGGAGCGGAAAACCAAGTAATGAAAAGGAGGAGACTACACCGGCGACATCGAAGTCGGTGACATGCAGACTGGAGGAAGACCAACTAACCGCCCAATAACTTTTAGTACCGTTGGGCAATAGATTTCCTTGTCATATGTGTGCACCAATACTGAAGCACTACGGATGACATGGAGATCTATTAAAGTACATGCAACACTATTATCGGCATCATCTTATCTTCATTTGCTGTGACTGCATTATAGTCTTCTCATCGCTAAAGAAAGACAGAGGAGACAAAAGAAGGGATCGGTGATGCGGCAAATTACCCGCATCGCCCGACATACTGCCGCTGATGGTTCCAGTGTACCTCGCCGGCGAACTGCAAGTGAACAGATTTTGATTGCGGTGCGTCTTGGATTTACCCTCCCCTCTCGCCACCGTCTCTGCCAACATAACACGGTTTTCACCACCACTCTTATGATCATGTACATGTGTAAAAGGTGACACAGTGTATCGATGGCAGTCCCCCCTATATTTCGTAGTGTGCGAACATTTCCATAGTAGATCAGCTTTATTTCTTCCTTCAAAAATATATCATTGGCTTATTGCTATGTTCATAACTGCCACAAGTGGAAATGATGGTTCTCTATCGGTTGATGTAATCATTTGAATTCGTATAGTCGTACGGCGCTTAACTTGCCTTAATATTATGGCTGTTGAGTTTTAAGAGAAGATGAACATCAGTGCCGAGGGAGGGGCTGGGTATGGTCCAGTCTAGTTCTATCAAGAAGAAACTATGATAGAATAACATCCCAAGGCCCTAAGGCGGAAATTCATGTAAAAAAGGCATAACTAAAAACTGACTAGATCCATAAAATGGATTGGGAATTAGTAGGAGCTTGTTCAGCGGCCTTAACAGACGCTTACCATAAATATAATAAAGAAAAAATGAGGGCAGGGCTCTTTTATTTCTTAAATTTTTAAATTCGTTTAGGTAATTAAAATATCTATGGTAACGGTACCATATACCGTATATAGAAATGTACAGAGCCCTTTAGAACTTTGTTTTTGCGCCCTCAAGAGAACTGATGGAAATTACATCAGAAATATGGGCAACATTCTCGGATAATTTTTGACATGACTTTTCTATGATGATGACCCTGAACATGACACAGTCCGAGAGCGGCATTTCATGGCTTGTAGCGGCTTGTAGCTTGCAGCGGCAGTCATGATTTGTAGTTGCATCAATAGGAGTTAAATCACATTATGAAGAAAATTCATATGAACAAGACCCCGGACATTGACAGAATCGATAATGGGATTTTTAAAGTCCTGACGAGTTCTACAATGCATGAGATATTTTCGATTTTTAAGCAGTGTCTACATGAGGGCCACTTTTCAAGAATATGAAAAGCGCTTAGGTTTAAACGCGAAATCGCCTAATAATCGAAAATTGTAAAGAGAAATCACCAAGCGATATAAAATTCGAAAGACCCTTTATACTCCTTTCGGCCTTCGTAAAGTGGCTCGAGCGAGATCTTATGGCGCGTTTGTTAGTGCAATTGTCTTATTGCCCGTGATTAGATAAAAAATTGGTATTTGTTCTAAAATGACGATATCGGACGTAATTACAGCAACTTTGTCTTGGGTCAACACGATGGTTTTGTTTTAATATGTTCAATATTAGCAAGGAACTAACAGTAGCAAGGAACTAACAGTAACTAGTTAGACATCCACTTAGAATCCAAAATCATCAGGAGTAATGGACGTGCCATCTCAAAGCACCAGCTGACGTAGCAACAGCACCAGCTGCACTAGCACCAGCTGACGTAAGTATCCAAAAGTTGGTGTCCAACGTCTCGCAACGAACGTAGTCCCCAAAATCACCACGAGAGCCAGTAACCTCATATCGCTTCACTTAACCCGCACATTATCTGCTTCAATCACCGACGGAACGTCAAAGTTCTCAGTCCCTACAATTCCAATTTATAAAGTGATTTGAGAAAGTTATTGCGCCCTTGAATTATAACCTTTACTGTCGCTGACGGAGAATACAAGAGCCTCATGATGGAACGCTCAACCTGCTGTAGATCGTGCGTATTTTTCTGCTAAAACCTAAAATAACAATTCAAAAGATACGGCTGCAAATCCTCAGGCGTTTCATAGAAAATATCGACCAAGGTAGTGGGTGGAAACTCACCAAACTGCGCAATACTTACTGTGGATTTCTATGATTATTTCCCAACATATTCTAGTACCACGCAACCACCATTATTCGATGTTGGTCTCAAGACAGAGTGTTAAGGTCAAGCATAATTGTTGTATCTGCATTGTTTAAAAGGGGCAGATGCCCGTGGATAGATGCATTAAACACAATGTGTCTTACAGTCTGTTATAACCGAAACAAGAGTTGTGCCATAGCATAGCTCGATCTCTCACATCCTTTGGTTCCATCCCATATAAAACAATCTTACGCTCAGTCATATAAGCAAGTTTGAATGAGCCAGTTATTGAGGTCTTCCGGCTATATATGAACTGCATTACTACGATAAGTAGCAATTTGTTTCTTCAGCAGAGAAAGTGATCGATGCGCATAATAAACAAGGTTTTCCGTTAAGGCCAATGATATTTCACAATTGAGCATACTCTGAGTTCTATAAGACGCAACAGGGATATTTTCTCATCAAAGAAGCATTTAACATCCTGGTATTTACAAACAATTTTGCGCTAGTTTCTTCCTCTATAGATGGTCAATTAAGCTGGATGATATAAACAAAAAGATCGCGGAGTGCGTGTATTAATATTTAATTACAAAATTTGTACCGCCCCTAATATGGATGAAAATCGTAAGGTTAACTACCAAAATCTTTATGATTCAAGATGAAGGACTCAAAAAAAACATTTACTGTCATCTGAGTGTTCTGATTTGATTTTTCACTCGTCACTCAGCATAAAAACTCATCGCCACAATGAATTATGATATCAAACAAATTCCTGCATCACTTTTCACATCTCGGGTTAAACCGACGTAGTCGTATTATACCTTTGTGCGTCCATGTTTCAGTTTTCATCTAAAAAATGAAACCACTTGTCGACGTTCATCCAAACAACTAGCTAAATCTCCTCCAGATGACTCCTAAAGAGTTTTTGTACCTATGTTACCAAAACGGTAGCATCAACTTATTTCCACTGGACCCCCTGGCGGATATTCGACTGATTCTGTATGGCACTCGCTAGCTTCAATTCCAATACCTGACAGACTGGCGTTTGCCATTCTCAAGGGCGTTATGCAGTGCTAGCTGCACCGACTTCTAGGAAAATCCGATGTCGGAGGTAGGATTACCCAAACGAGAGGCTGCTCTATGTGCTTAATTACTGTAATCCCCAACTCACAGCAATCAATTGCCGATATAATTCTATCTTGAAGTAGATCAATACGCACAGACCACCGCTTATAGTCACTGTGCTTATAAATATAAACATTTTAAACAATGAAAAAACCACTAACACCAAATTTTGTGACAACGGATAATACAAGAAAGATTTTCATCATCATAGACGTGGCCATGTTTTGAAAACCGTCTTATCGCATTCGCAGCAACCTGCCTGTAAAAGCACCAAGTACACTAAAGTTGCAGAATTCTATAAATAGCGTTGCTACAAGGTATTCTTGGTACCTTACAGGGGCTAGAAACCGACGAAAAAGGTGGTCCTGACGCGAAGGTTGAAGTTATGAGGTGGACATATTCAGTATTGATATACTGAATATGCCCACCTCATATAACTTCAAAGAAGATTCTATCGATTTTAAAAAAGTTTTACCTCAATTTGGTAATGAAGGTCGAGTATCGATTACGTATCAGAAGTTTCATGTACAGTCCAGGAATTAGGGAGGTAGGTAACCACCACAGGTAACCAGGTTGCTACCTTATACAATGTTTCTACAGAGATTGTCTTATTTCTTCTTCATACTCAACTTAACGACCAACATAAGCTGATATTTTCAATAAATAAGCACCATTGTCATTTATACAAGTACATAAATAAATAAAATGATTATTATTTTCTTTATTAAAAGCTTCAAAGCAATTTTTTGTCTTTTTGTTGTATTTACCTTTCCGGATTATTATATGGCAAATATCTGTTAGGATTTACCATAATTGAAAATATTTATGATTCTCCAAGAGACGAAAATTGAGAACCTTTTCAATTTATTTTTCATGCTCAGTTAACTAAAAATTAACAATAATGGTATACAGAAGTGGTTAAGACAAAATATTCTAAAGTTCTGCATAGTACATATAAAATATAGTATGTATTAAGTTTTAGTTACTTTATAGTTTTTGATGGAGGTATTAAAAAAAATAATTTAAACTTTTAATTACCCTCATGATCAAATCTAACGCTGCAAAGGAAGCTTCTTTTACTACTTAACCCATACTCATTGTATCTATCTACATATATCTTTTAATGAAATTTTACAAAGGATTTATTTTGTACTTGAATAATTACGGTCTCGAATTAAAGATATCATTTAAATGACGATCATCCTTGGTTGCGGGCTTTAATTCAAGTAATACCTTTTCATAGTTCTCGACGAAATTAAGCTGCATTCTCTTTGTTGAGTTATTTTAATAATTTAATTTTCTTTTATTACTAATTTTCTTCCTTAAAATAGACAATTTTAGCACTGCCTTGTGAACATGACTTCCGAACTACTTGACTTGTTGACTAGCGAAGATTTTTTTCAGTCCAATTTCAAGTTTGCATCTGCGTCGAGAAAAAAAATCAAGTATTTAGATAACATTACTCGTCGTCAGATTTACGCATTGTTCTAAGAAATGGGACATATATATATATATATATATATATATATGTATATATATATATATATATATATATATTATATATATATATATATATATAAATATATATTTATATATTTTATATATATATATATATATATATATATATATATATATATACATGTGTGTGCGTTCGTGCGTGCGTCTGTATATGTGATGTGTGTCTGTGTGTGTATGTGTGTGTGGGTGTGTACGTGTTTTAGTCCTTATCAAATGGCATGCACCACTGTATACTTTTGATGATAAAGAATTTTAACCTATCAAATATGCGTTAATACGCACATTAAATTGATTGTTTTCCAAACTATGTATTTTATTCAATTACAAGTTGATAGATCACAAAAGTTTTAACGTAACATAAAATATAATACTTGGAAAATATAAAAATGAATTAGCGTAAAAAAATAACATTCTTAAATCAGTTATTTTCTATTCAGCTCATTTTTAAGAGGTCGCCTTGGCAAAAATACCACTAAAATTTGGATCACTTTTCAGAATATTAGCAAACCTTTTTAGAAATTTTAACATTTTTTGACGACCTCCATGAAAATTATACCTCATTATAAGATAAATTATATTTCAAATCAAAATTTTGATGCATTAACTATAACTCGTCAAATCCCATTTATTTTTATGGCCCTATCAACTATTAGCTTCCTAGTACTCCAAAGAATAAGTGATAATTTGGTATAAAATATATTTAGTATTTGTGATAAATCAAATACAATTATATTTTTATATCTTCCTTAAAGGAAGTTTCTAAAATTATGTCTTTATAAAGATATTGTTAGTGATAGGTAATTTATGTT
This sequence comes from Druceiella hillmani, assembly GCA_039881145.1. Classification (NCBI taxonomy): domain Eukaryota; kingdom Metazoa; phylum Arthropoda; class Insecta; order Lepidoptera; family Hepialidae; genus Druceiella; species Druceiella hillmani. Next base: position 59,020,749 of record JAYKKI010000002.1, read on the forward strand.
CGGTGATTACAATTCCAAAATAATTGTCTTTCGTTTAAACGAACTGTGTTCCGTCGTAGAAGATACAAGCTAACACAATCTTTTTTCGAAAGTTATCATGAACACGCAGTATTGTTGTTACAAAAAATAATACCACGAAAAGTAAGTTCTGAGCATTTTTGTGTTTATATTAAAATAAAATATATCTCAATGCTTTTCATATGAAATTATGATAAATGGTTTTTATTTCATGTCCATACCGCTATAGTAATCATAATATGATATATTGATGATAAATAGATTAATACTGGATAAAAATGTCAGATTCTTTTTGGTGCTACACAATCAACATGCTACCCACGCAGACATTTAATCGTGCGTTAAGTGCTACAAGGCCCGTTACCTTATCAGGTACAAGTCCCGTTACCCCAACAAGTACAAGGTTCATAATCTAAACAAGCACAAGATCCGCTACCCCAAAAATACAAGGAGAGTTAGTATAAGAAATAGCAATTGAGGTTCAACAACAAATTGAGTTTTAATCTTTTTACTACTCCTGGATATTCGGTTGCACTATATTTCAAAAATGTGACTGCACTTACTGCACCAGAATATGGTAGGTTACATTTATCACGTAATAATAAACTCTTCATATCAAAACTTGCTCGAGTTAGCTAAATTCATTTCATGAACAATGGCTGGGAAGAACTTATTAATATTAAGATATCATTACACGGAAACTTTAATAGTGCTCATGTTTTTGACATAATGGAGACTACAAACTGCATTTTTATACAGCTATGAATAAAAAGTACTCCTTTTCAACGCTGTTTTGCATTAAATACTATCCCTCCGTGGCAGATCCAATCATCTTGCTATTGATTTAGGAGTTTATCTCATATAAAAAGCTGGTGAACAAGACAAATGCTTGACTTAAATGTTCAATATGACATGAATAATGGTAGAACGAAAGCTACAAATAGCTCTAGAATTTTAGTCGGAAGAGTTTGTTTTGCGTCACTTGAGCTTGGATTATACGTCGAGACAAATTGTAGTGGCTCAAAACTCAGGAATCCCGAGTCATATTTTCACTGGTAAGCCAAATAAACCTGTCGCCATTGGTGTGCATGACGAAACATATATTTAATTTAAATAAAGTGCTAATTTTGTTTTCCACAGCTAAACATATAGTCTGCACAAGTTCAGAAATTTATTGAAACTATTTTTTATTGCTTGCACAGATAACTATATAATAAAAGTGATAGGGCCATACTCATCCACTACTTTAGATATCACAATAATGAGCCACATAATGCAGGATGAAAAGTTGGCATTGGTTTATTAACGCCAACCATGTTTTCATATTGGACCGCGGCTTTGGAGACTCCATCCCTGATATAGAAGAGCGTCTATATAATCCGCATATGCTGACATCAAGGGAAAGAGGCAGGCAGTTGAGCACTGCAGATGGTAATAAATGAGAGATTATTTACATTGTGCCGTGTCGAGACAGTGGTCGAGACTATTAATGATTGCTGTTATAGCGATTGGAAGTATGATGAGTCATCAATGCAACTTATTGAACATCAAAAAATAATGCTTATACCGCACAGTTTATTAATATAAAAAACGCAAAAATAAATGGAGAAAATGAATAGGCAAAACATGTCATCGCAAATAACCCGAACAGTCAAAGAGTACCATATATGCCACTAAAGTCAAACAATCCCGAATTTCGAGACCTCCCCCTGTTCACAAATGAGAATTTACTTTTATTTACTTTGAGAACATACCATTCACAACTCTTGAGGTCATATTATTATGAACACATGCAACCAAATGGTGTTTATTTGGCATAATTATATCGCCATAGAAAGTTGGTACAAAATGAAATATTGATTAGAGGCTGACCCCAGTTCCGTCATATACGAACAAAACAGTATTACTATAAATATATTATATTTTGATAATTCCGAAATTGCATGGAAGAAAATGTTCAGAAGATTATTACTATTCGTGTACATGGACACAACACAGTTGGAAGTGGCACATACATCGTCAGCGTAGTTATTTTTTTTTATTCTGGGCATTCTAATATATATATTAGGAAGTTTTTTTACATACCTGTTACCTAGTTAGATAACATATCCATAGGTTTAGATCAAGCCGAATAAAAGTAAGACGGAAATGAGTTTTAATTTTCATTTGTTGTTCCCTTCTTTCTATTTTATTTTTACACACGCCTGTAATGTAAATGAAAATAATAAAAAAACCTTTCGTATTCGTTTTTTTTATTTATACCTGATCTTGATTTTCTCAATATTCCCACAACCGAGAGAAATCTACAGGTACTAATATCATTGTAATCTACAGGTAAATACCTATTCATCTGACCCCGTTTTATTTTTTTTTCGCTATGGGTCATGGTTCCATAGTAAAATGACAAATGTTATAAGCGATATTTAATATCTTATCTTCAATGTCTTTAAAGCTTTTGTCTCAGAGGGAAAAAAACGAAACTCCTATAGGATCATTATACACTCGCTCTCCTTTTGGCAGTTGCATTAATTTTTCTCAAATACCATTTTATTCCTACACTTGATAGTTGACAAATTATGAAGCTTTCTGGCCCACGCTGTTTGGTAATAGTACAAACCTGTAAATGTTTGTTCGTAGCTCAAATGGTGTAATTTGAATATGGAAATAAAATAATTTCCGAAAAACTATCTGCATCTAAAATTGATGATTAAATTATTGAATTTCCTGCATTTCCTTTCAGAATAAAAAAAATTCGTTTATATCTTTTATTGTCTAAAACAGAAACTTAATAAACTCGTTCAGATGCTTTGTATTATCTAAATACCTTATAGTGGTTGCTAGATGGATATAACATCCGACCATCTGAGCTCCAATTTTAAAAGTGAAGTAACATGATTTAATTGACCCTGCAATGTATTTTGCATTTGTGTATTTTTCCTGCAAAACTACGCTCAACCAACGTATAAATTTATTAACGCGTGTGAATTTTATTCAAGTTTAAATAAACAATTAATTATCGGTCACTACCACACGGTAAGGAAAATCTATATATAAGTGATATCTGCTTAAATGTTGACCTCTTTTTACGAATCAAAAATTTCTTCGTTAGTAATTACAGGGAAAATATCTCAAGAATCGATTAAAATTTTTCTGCAGCGTTTTTCAAGTCCCTTGTTGTATTTACGATTTCCTTTATCATTCTAACGTTATTGTAAATGGATGAAAATGGACTAATATTTGATACATTTACGAAAAAAATATAGTATATTGTTTTACTTCTTTATTCTAGGTTGAACTTCAGAGGCAATAAACCGCATTAGTACAGGTAACTTTTTGCCATAATGACTTAATAAGTTTCCTGGAATTTTACCAATCAAAATGGTAGTCTTGAACACTACCGCTCCCACTAATAGGAAACTTGGATACGAAAAGATTCAAAATAAATAAAATAATTTAATATACGTCAAACTTGAATTATCAAAATAATCTAATGTAATACGTTTGCTGTGTTGCATTCTGCGAAGAAAATATCAATTTTCCAAAATAGTATTTTGCGAGACTTAGAATTTTTAAATTTCAAATAAAGTCATGTTCCAGAGTAAATACAGTACATTCATTGTTATTGATATCCAGAGTAAGCACTTTACGAAAATATTGTAAGGTATTAGAAGGTATTTTTACGCATGTAACATATATTCGAGGCAATAAATTTAACATCATATCATTCGCAAATATTTTAATAGTGTCATTACGCATCCTTAAATCTTTAAACTTATTAATATAAGTATGCATATATGCAAACCTTGAAAAAAAAGTCTATTTAAAATTTAAATTCTCTTTTTCTCTTAAAGGTAAATCTAATTTGGTTGATTATTCAATTTTAACCAGCTACGTAAATAGCTATTTCTATATGTGAATTTATACACAATTTCCGATAAAAACATCGTCCCCTTTATTCCACTTATTATATTAACAAGTGATACATAAAACCGCTACGAAAACAGCGCTTATCGATCAGCAAATTGGCAAGGAATCGCGTGCAACTCAGTACATGCGATAAAAGTGAAACTTTTTGGCCATTTAAATCTCGATTTGTAAGAATATAGTAATGGTAAAACAGCAGCGAGATAAAAAGAGAGAGAATATACTAAGTGTAAATTCATAGATTATACCAATTTTGTGTAAGAAGACTTGAATACATTCAGTAAAATTAACAAAATGTCATTACAAATCTAATAAAATCTAACAAAATCTTATAAAATAACATCTCATAAAATCTTCATATACATTTACAAAGACATATGTCAATTAAAATAATAACAAATACAAATAATAATAAAAACACAACGTATGTGTACCTTAGCTGTTAATATGTATGGTCTGAGGAGTACACCCACAATACCTGCATGCGCGACACTATCTTATTTAATTGCATTGTGTCTTTGTGTATACGTCGCTCTCTTTTGCTCCACTTCCATAGCGTCGGAATATATAGCTCTCTTTCTCTTTCTCTCTACGTTATATCTTTCTTCTCTCTCGTGTAACAAAATGTACCTAAATATGACACAACCTTAGTCTCAATTCTCGTTCACTCATTGATTTTCGAATGGCCGCCTAAGAAGTCTCACTTCAAACATAAAATTCAATTTATTATTATAACACAAACAACAAAATTATTTTCATAAACACGTATATATATATTTTTTAATAAAACGGCAATAAAGAACGAGGTATAAAAATAAAAAGAAAATGCATAAAAGTTAATTACTACTTTTAAAAAAAATCACCAATATTTAAAAATAATTTTTAAAGTAAATGCCTAAATTAATTAAAACTTTTAACTGCTATTAAGTTTCATCATTTCTTCTCAAAATTAATACCTTTTTAACTCTTTTCAAGTTTGAGATCGTTTTTCTGACAACTCTAGCAAGCTTGCAGGTTCCTTGATTAATTTATTACATCTATCTATGGAGGATATAATGACACAAAATCTGCATAGGTTTCGTCTTGCTAGATCAGAGTCCTGTAGAAGTAATAAAAATGATAACGAAAAATTATCTAATCCTCCATAAAAATGTGATATTTCCAATTCATGTAATTTCACCGGTTTTCACTATTTCCTTGGACTGCTGAAAAGAAGACGCTGGTTTATTATGCAAAAAATATCCTGTTTCTTTGAATTTACCATTGCTTTGATTTGTATAGCCGTCAAAAAAAGATAAACACTACTCAAATTTAATAACACGCTTGATAGCTACGTAAGTGTATTAATTACGCATGTCCATCTATTGCAAAAATACTTTTAATAACTAAAGTTAATAAATTGGCTATAATGGCAATTACACTCAAAATAGGAAATTTGTCTTGGTTAATTAATAAGATAATTAATTTTTATTAACACCATATTTCACACAACAATAAGTTTGGAACTGATTATTTCATTAATATCTTTCATAGATATTAACGAGAAAAAAGTACCTTTATTTGTATTCGATGATAACAAATAATTAAATATCAAAATAAGAAAATATTAAAAAATTGGAGAAACTAAAACTTAACTAGGCAGAATAGTAATTAATATCATAATAATTAAATGTGTTCACAGTCACAAAGATTTGGAGAATTATTTGGATATAAATTACATTCGAATAGGTGAAACGAAATGAATTAGCCTTTCTGTTCTCATTACATGATATAAATTGAATCAGATAAATAATAAATTTATTAGCATCGCAACTAATATAAATTATTTTATTTTTAACTAGCTGTGCTTGCGGCTTTGCACGCGTGAAATTCTCTTTGTGACTATAAGTCGGTATAAAATTCAAAATCATTAAAAAATCGGTATAAAATTTTTTTATCACAAATGACAAAAATTACAAAAATCTCTTAACATGTATATGAGAGTTGCGAAGGTGTCTTCTGTGTTATTCTCGTAATTTTTAAAATTTTATATTTTGTTGTAATTAATAACGAAATATTGTCAATATATTTTTATTGCGAATTTATATTGCACTTTTTTTATTTTGTAATACGTATTTAAATTTATTAGTGGCTCAGAGCTTCTATGTACAAAATGTTTGACGTCATCTTATTTTTTGGCCGCAGAATGTAATGTTTCTCTGGAATTCCAATTGTTTGCTAGCTGGCCGGCTGATGAAGGTGCGGTACGGTCATGGATTGGAAATTCTAATATTCGCAAGACAGATTCTGATGCACTTACGTACCGGCCATTTATATAGAAAATTCCACCTCATCAAGCGGATTTCTGATGCTGAAAGCAACTTGGTTTGACCTTTTATTCAGATATTTAAAAATATATTTGATCGCCGGAACTGGATGGCTGTGGGAAACATTAATGTGGGCGTTAAATGATGAACACGATATTGGGGAATACGGGACAATCCACTTATTGCCTATAACCGTTTTCCTCTGATGTTCAAAGTGGCATTCCAACCTCTAGTTTTAGTCCAAGTAATGCTCTGAAGGGCAATTTTAATCTACATAAAACTTGCCTATTGATAAGCAATTTAATTTAATATTACTCGCATAAATTACTCTCGGCAGGTTAACATTTATTGTATCTTTTAGTCATATTTTATTAATTTGTAAATTAAACTTAACATACATATATGTCGTCGCAGCCTTTTTACATGCTTTTTTAAGCTCTACAACCTTTCTACATAGAGCATTAATATATATCAAACCGTTAAGGCGGCTTTCGTCAGAAACGCATCCGCTTGACTGTTTTTTCGTAGACTTACGTTGAAGAATTGGCACGAAAACGGGATAAAATACAACGTATTGGTGAAAGAATGTTTAAAATCGGATAAGTATTTTCAAGGACCTCCTACATCCAAACTTACAAACTTTACTTCTTTATAATATCAGTGTAGGTTGAAAGCAATAAAAATATGAAGGCCTGCTCTAGGTTTTTCCATAGTTTTTTTTCTAATTGTGCTGTTATTAACTTTTTCGAATTCTTGTTTTCTTGGTCACGGATCTCTTCACATAGAGCTTATTTGCTTGATTTTATTTTTGCCCTGCCTTCCTTCGCATAAGTCCAAATCATCATCATCATCATCATCATCATCATATATATTAATACGCTAAGGTTAAGATGTTACTCTCCCTTTTTAGAAAAAACCTCACAACTAATCCACATAAATTATATATCATTTTATAGATAATTGCTTGCTCTACCGGCATCCACAACTAAAAAAATTATTATTGCTATTGTTTTTGCAAATTAATTAATTATTAAAATTATATACACAAAACAGCAATGCTGCCATCTAACGGCTCAACGTCAATATGATTGACGGTCGGTAAAATATTTGTTTAATTTCAAATCCACTCACGTATAAATAAAGTGGCGCTTTAGCTCAATGCTTTTGATACTTGCGCCTCTATATGTCAATTTTAGTAAAATATTAGTTTGATCTGTCATCTGAGCTTCATAATGGAATAAAAACGTAATAAGCAGTGTGCAAAATTAAAAATGAATTGAATACCTGCAATCAATTTTGATTTATTAAATTGAGTTGAATAATTTATAATGCGAAGGCTTCGCACGGGTCACGCTAGTTTATATATAATATGAAAGGCATGGTAACAAATTACTCTCTGATACATTCATTTTGAGGTGCATATTACTTTCAGGCTGAAATTTCGCAGAGACCGCTATTTACTCTACAATAGGTTTATATATATATATATATATATATATATATATATATATATATATATATGTATATATATATATATATATATATATATATATATATATATATTTCCTTGTGATGGCATAATAGATGAATTAGAACTTATGTAGTAGGTATATTGGTTTTTCGGCTTTGATTTGATCGTGGGGAAATCCAAGGTGATTGCATAAACATATGCATATATTTTGAATGTCATCTACCAATATTGTATTCAATTTAACATTACTATTTTCACAGTAAAGATACGACATTTGACCTCATGCCTCTGTTTATATTTTAAGTAATACCAATATCATTATATGGTTTACAGTATTAATATATTTGATTTAATCCCATTTAATTTATTATTTGCTTTTTCGAATAATTACGACCCCATCCCTAAGATGGACTAACTTAAAATATCATGTAAAGTTATACATTTTTTTAAATTATTACAAAATTGGACGGTTGAAAACCGAGTTAAAAATCGGTTTACATTTAATGACTATCTTTACAGGAAATATAGGTCATTTGTAAGTTTTTCCCTATGCGTTAATATTATTTTTATACTGACAATATACAATAATAACGAATACATAAAAAAAAAAGTTTTGTATAGTAATTATGTAATTCATCTATTCCTGGGAAAAGTCATTATTTTGACAGTCGTTAATATCTAATTTCATTGCTAAGCAAGGATTATTCAATCTTGTTTAAAACGATCGGCTAATTTCAAGAGCCCGATCTTTAGTTTATATTGAAGACAATCTCTCAACAATTGTATTTAACGAACATCTTGATGACGTCTGGATTTATTTATAAAATGGCTTAGATTCTTGAAAATGCACTGAAACGGCTTTGTTCTTTTCGTTACCATCAAAATGCGAAACATTTATTGGGTTAATGAGCTTCATAGCTCTTGCAGTAACTTTTGTCTTACGTTGTATTACGCCCACGCCTTTTAAGCACTCGTCGGTGTTTTGTAAAGGAGCTTGTTTAAGTTCAATTTGCAATTTTTACTTTTGAATTTATTTAAGCTTTGATCTTTTTGGCTAAAGGGACATAAGTTAGGGATATTACCATTTTAAAACATTTGTTTAACCAGTTTTAAAATATTTATGTAATACAGACGTAAAATTATACCATTATCATAAAGTTTTTTGAAGACTTTTAGCAACATTTGTGAACTAGACCAATAATTGTCCAACTAAATTTGACAAAATTTGCAAAAGCAAAAATGGGCAGTAATATGTGTGTTAGTTATTTTTTTCTCCCAGTAAAATGTTATTAGCGAATGGAATTGTGATAAGTCGTGGAAACAAGTTGATTGACATTATATTTTCATTCAAGAATTTATCAATCAACATAATCTCTCAAACATAATATTATCCTAACTAGTGATATTTCCGAGTGACATTTCCCATGAACTTAAAGTTAAATTAAGAATAGCCCAAAAAAACATAAATTTATTGCATGAAAGTTTGGTCTTTATTTTCCTCTCTAGTCAAAACACATCCATTGAGAAAGTAAT